>CM037587.1:157805118-160205118 GCA_021018995.1 Chloranthus sessilifolius | reverse complement strand
CATAAAATCCAAAATCAACCTATCTGTTCTTCGTTAATTCCTTGTTAACCTGTTATTTTGTTCTATATCGGGAGAACCAACTTGCGAGTTTGTTCGACACCTTAAAACTATCGGAGATCTAAAATATCGTTTTAGTCTAGATCCGATAGAGAACGGACACGAAAAGTTATGCTATTTTGGGCTGGAATTAAATATCCAATTGAATCTCTAGAATATTTCCGTAATAATTTGTTAAGAGAAATTGATATTTTAATTGCTTGAATTAATTTTAACTTTAATCTCAGCCCCAGCATTGCATGTGTTAGTTTCCGCATCAAATATCCGCCCACCATTCTCTATCATCCTCCACCATGGTGATTTCGAATAGAACCGCAACAAGGTCTTTGTCATTGCTTTCAACCAGATTTGCTTGAGCCTTATTGAAGTGCCTGTAATCTTTCTTAAAATATCCTGGTTTACAACAATGGTAACAACACCCTTTCTTTGGTTTCTTCTTGGTGTTCGTTTCTTGGTTGGGATAACTCTTCGCCCTTCGCTTTTTATCATGAAACCTTTTCTCGGTGTCATTTGTTTCAATTAGATGTGCCTTGGAAATATGTTCACCTTGTTCTTTCATTTTGTCCCTCTTTCGGGCTTCTTCTTCAATGCGAAGATGTTGAAGATCTTCCATCATCATCTTCGTATTATTGTGTTTAAGGATTTTTTTGTAATCCTTCCACAATGGTGGTAATTTAGCAATTACTGCACCATTCATCAAACTTTGATCCTTCGACAATCATGTTGTTAATGATAACCTGAAACTCATGAACCTGATCAAGAATAGGCTTTCCATCAACCATATGAAATTGAAAATTTGACTTACAATGTACACTTGATAACTCGCATCCTCTGTTCGGTACTTCTTCTCTAGAGCGTCCCATAATTGTTTTTCCGTTTTGATAGACTGGTACACATTGAATAGTGTGTTTGCGAGCAAGTTCAGAATGTGATCGCGACATGAGTAATCTTCTGCCTCCCATTTCTCCTTTGTTTGAATCTCAATGGTTGTTGAAGTTGATGTGACGACGGGGCACTTGGTGATGAGCACATGAGTGACTTTAAGTGTTGTTAGCAGAAAATGAAGTTTCTATTGCCAATGCTTAAAATTTGTACCATCGAAACTTTCGAGATGATGAAGTGAGTGACTGAACTGATTTATCTGATTTTGGTTCGAAGTTGAAGCCATTTAGAAAGATAACAATAATTTAAAATTGTTGTAATTGGTGTGTCTAAAATCAGAAATCAGACGAATATGGTGATGGATCTTTGACTATGATTGAGGCGTGAAATAGACACTGTCTTTAAATCACTATTCGTCCTCACACAACGGTCAACAATCGGGTACAACGAATGTGATCCCAAGATACAACGACCACAATCAAAATTTATTGACAGTGAACAACTTGTTGTGTTGAAACATATCCCAGAACACTATATCTCAAAATATGCTTAGTAATCAGAAGTGAAAAAGCGAAAAGATGTGACGGGGAGCGTCAAGATCGAGAGCATTGGAGTTAGACAACATCAGTTCTACCGGCTTCGGAAGAAGCGTAGAGGAAGCCCGGGTTCCGTAGCTTCAAGGGAGAAAAGGAGACTGAAACCGCCAGGAGAATAACGCCAGAGTCCACACAGCTCCTCATCGACAATGACTTCCAGCAACGGAATTTCTATTTTTTATGCAAAAACTGTCTTTTTAGTTTTATTTCTTTTAGGATTTTTTTTAAAAAAAAATTCGAATTAATTATTGGTGGCCTATATAAAGAGGTTTGTAAACACTTTTTAATTAGTTATTGAATATTTTGAATGCATTATTGCTTGAAAATTCTTCTTCCTGAGATGGGTTTGGTGTGAGACCAAGGGAGTGATTCCCATCTATTCTCTTTGATTTTTTATTATCTTTGCAATATATTTTCTCTGTTTTCTCTTATAATCCATTACCCATATTGAATCCCTAATCCAAAACCCAAAACCTATTTCCATCAAAACCCTAGTTTTCATTTGAGCCATCAAACCTACCCAATCCTACAACCCTAGTTCGAACCGTGAATCTACATCGGATCGAAGACGATGCCAAAGCTTAGAAAAGCTAGAGTCCTATCTCTAGGCTGATCCCACCTCAAATCTAATGGGACTTGCGCATCAGATTGGACACCCTATTCGGATCTCGCGTGATTTACCTACCAGAATTCTATGAACCCGAAGGTATCGTGATAGTTTTGAGATTAATCTTGAATTAATTTTATTTAATTTCAGCAAATCACATAAAAATCATATTCACTCATTTTAGGGTTCCCGTCCTGCGTCAGTTTTGAGGGATGGATGAACCTCAAACCTTCCTGGAATGGCTGTCTAGTGTAGAAGACTATTTTAATTGTTATGGCGTACCAAACGAGTACAAAATTATGCTAGTGAAAATAAAGTTGGAGGGTAATGCCAAAAATTTTTGAACTCTCTTAGAACGTCGTACAGAGTCTCTTCAAAATAAATTCATCTCCATATGGGAGGACATGAAGTTGAAACTTATCGAATAGTATGTTCCTTTCACACACCGTCACCTCCTACGGGGTTTGAAAACCAAGATAGATAAGTCTCTTGATTGCCTTAAGTGTCAAGGGTTTGGACACTTTGCTTACCATTGCTCCATTAAACTTCCCACTTTGAGTTTATTGACTGAAAGCGAAAGTTCTAAGGAGCCGAAAAATATGGAAGTAGAAGAGGAAGTGTATGACCCCTAGAACCGTGATGAGTGAAGAAGACATGGAAGAAGCTAACGAAAGTCTGGTTTGTGTTGAAGAGACTTCTATTTTCCTTGTGAATAGTGATGTTGGGTCGAGCACACATGAGTCCCTCGAACTGGGTACACAAGAACCTTTAGTGTCAATTGAATCAAGTACCCTAGAGTCTTTGATTTTGGTTGACACGAGTGTGCACGAGTTAATCGAGCCAAGTGTACATGAGTCACTAGTGTCGATAGAGCCCATTACATGTGAATCCTTAGCGTCGTATGCACATGAGAGTCTTGAGTCCATAGATACACATACACATCATAGTTTGGAATTGCATACCGCTTCACATTCCGAGTCTTACTGTGAGTCAACTTTTGAGTCTCATTCCGCATTGCATGCCGAAATTAAACATAAGATTAATTTAGCAACAATCAATACAAATTATTTGTTGATACTCATAGAAGATTAATTGAGGGAAGATTAGATGATCTTGTGGCATTCACCTGCGGCATAGAGTTTCTGGTTTATAAGATGAAAAAGGGTTAATACGTTGACTACCGAGAGTGCATGGGCCAATCATGAAAGTGTTCGCCGCTGGAGTTCCCGTATTCCCGACCGATATCGCGATCACACTTCATCGGGGATGAATTCCTTCGGGTCCGGGAGAGTTGATCTTCAAAAATATTTGGTACAGTGGGTTGGCTAGCCGAGCTATTTGGTTCGTCAATGAGAGGTTTACACTGTGCGTCACGCTTCAATCAACCGAGATCATGATCATGCGCTGCCCGATGCCGAGATTGTTTGGATTAGTTGCAAAGACTTTCACCGATCGAGTCCCGATACACTTGATCTGTACCACATGTGTGTTTCATCGGAGATGAAACATTTTGAGTGGGGGAGAATGATGGGGAACGTCAAGATCGAGAGCATTGGAGTTGGACAACATCAGTTCTACTGACGTCGGAAGAAGGGTAGAGGAAGCCCGGGTACCGTAGTTTCAAGGGAGAAAAGGAGACTGAAACCGCTAGGAGAACTAGGCGCATACAATACAACTATTTACTTTTTTATGCAAAAATTGCCTTTTTAGTTTGATTTCTTTTAGGACTTTTTTTATTTCGAATTAATTATTGGTGGCCATAAAGAGGCTTGTAAACACTTTTTAATTAGTTATTGAATATTTTGAATGCATTATTGCTTGAATATTCTTCTTCCCGAGATAGGTTTGGTGTGAGACCAAGGGAGTGATTCCCATGTATTCTCTTTGATCTTTTATTATCTTCGCAATATATTGTCTTTGTTTTCTCTTATAATCCATTACCCATATTGAATCCGTAATCCAAAACCCAAACCTTATTTCCATCAAAACCCTAGTTTTCATTCGAGCCATCAAACCTACCCAATCCTACAACCTTAGTTCGAACCTGTGAATCTATATCGGATCGAAGACGATGCCCAAGCCTGAAAAAACTAGAGTCCTAGCTCTAGGCTGATCCCACCTCAAATCTAACGGGACTTGCGCATCAGATTGGATACCCTATTCGGATCTCGCATGATTTACCTACCGGAATTCTATAAACCCGAAGGTATCGTGATAGTTTTGAGATTAATCTTAAATTAATTTTATTTAATTTTGGCAAATCGTATAAAATTTATATTCACGCATTTTAGGGTTCCCGTTTCGCGCCAAGATGTATCTTTCTCGGTTAAGAAGGGGTCTTTATATAGAGTTAAACTGTAGCCAAAGCATCTGTTGAACTTATGGTCATAGATGCATAGTTACAAATTAATCGTCACAAATAATCCTAAACGGTCATGTCTGAAACCGACACTATCAGTTACACCATTTGAAGATATCACTTTAGGAAAAAACGGGAAAAAGTTACCATTAAAAACATTTATAAATCAAAAGAAATAAAGGTACAAAAGACTACCCAGTGGGCGCACACGTACACGTACCCGAGCCTGGCCCGACTCGTCTCGGCTCGGCACGGCGCGGTGTGGCGTGCGTGCACGCGTGTGTGTCAAGATGCGTAGTGTGGTTCAAAGTGCATCGCGAGGGACATACCAAAAGCTTGGATGCCCCCTGCAAGAAGGCTACACCCCTTATCCAAAATGTTATACCAATACACTAGGGCTCAAAATCCTCCCACCTGATGTGGGATTAAAGACAATGTGAAAGCCTTTTAAAATTTCGAAATATTACAACACATTAAGACTACGATATAAGTCATGTGACAATAAAATAGTCTTGAATCCACATAAAGATACTCATATGTAATTCCAGCATCACCAATACACAGCCGCAGACGACACCAAAGACCTCTAATTTTATTGCAGACTACATAAACGGAATCCCCACATCCCAGATTTAGTACAACACTTTAGGTTTGTTGCTTGTGTATCACCGTATATGAGATCAAATTTTGTCGAAACAACCTCAAATCTTCACCAAATGGCACACAATCACATTCAAAGGCTAGCAATACAAATTCCGATCCATGTTTAGTTAAGAAACTGAGTTAATAAAACTTCGCAGAATAAAAATGTGTCATGGCACATTAATGACTGGAAGGGGAAGAGTCAATTCTAACTCATTCAATCTCACTCAAATCCAAAAAGGAACCCAAGGAGAAGTGTCTACATGAAATTCTGATTGAGACCATGCAACATGCCAGGTCATCTGCCCCACAAAGTTCAGATCCCCCAGAAAACCATGAACACTCAAATCCCTAAAAACCATTAAAATAAACCTTCATAGATTGCTCAAATGCCAAAAGACTCTTCATGAAAGTTGTCCAGTTTGATGAGCAGATCAGAACCCCATAAATATTTGGGGCACTCAAGGTCAAATGTTTGACCTTGATGATGTCAGCTTTGATGACGTGGCAAGTTAGGTCAAAGTGTTCCTGCTCTGATACTAAATATTAATTTGTGAGGCTGATTGGGTGGACATCTGGTGCACCATCTTTTATGCTTTTCTCTCTTGGTGCTTATTCCTGATCCCTACATTAAAAGGTTGCTATATAGACAAGGGAAAAATTTATAGCTTGGTCTTATGACCAAATTGTGGCTACCATAAGTAGCATGTTGAACCATTATTGGTGCTTCACATAAGGGAGGAGTGGCCCCTTAGCTGTGCCATGGTTGCTGATGAAACTGTTACTGATAGCGGTACTGTTACTGTTGGATGGGAACATTTGTCTGTTGCAGCTCGATATCTGTGAAACCTGATGTATTTAAAGATGACTATTGATGTTGCCTCAAAATCTGTGAAGATGCTGCTATCTCAAAGCTTGTTGTTGTCTATTTTTGCTGCTACTTCTGTCTTAGGATTCGTGCATCTTTTGCCTTGAAAAACTGTGTCTACTGCCTTGAAACTGCAATCTTTTTCTGTCAGTGAGGATCCCACCAGAGCGCCTTCAACTCTCCTTGAAATTCATAGTTGCATTACTTATAGCTTCCTTGTTCGTAGACATAGCTGATTCGGAATTGTCTTTCATTATACGTGTTTTCCGCTCATCACATAGCCACTTTGCACTGTATTTGGATGCTTTTATTTTTACTCTACCTTAGTACTCCGAAATCTGTGCTTATCACAGCCCCCTCGTCCACTCGTCCATTTCTTTATATTGCCAATTTATATATCTGTGTTGATGGATTACACATTTTTACTGCTGCCTTATGTCCCTTATAAAGTTGATGATGATTGGCCTTTGTTGTTGTGATATGCAGCCTTTTTATTGGCCTTATAGCTTTTATCGCTACAGTGATATGTAGCCTTTTTTTTTATCGACCCTATTGTCGTGTTTTGCTGTATCAATATCAGGGGAAGATGGTTTAGAGTCCTTGTAATTTGCAATTTGAACATCGTTGTTATTGGTGTTCAATTTGAGGAGTGATTGAACTACTGTAATGAGTGGTGAGCGATATATATTTGTGTGTCATGAATTAGCATATTCATTTAATTATTGCTTGTGTAGAGTTGAAGCATGTGATTTAATAGGAGTTACGATGTAGGAGTTGGTAATTGTCCCACACTGTGTAGTTAGGTGTTCTTATATATGTTTTGTTCCATAAAGAGCCAAGGCTTGTATCTCATGAATTATCAATGTAAGCAACAATATAGTTGTTCTCTCTCTCTCTTCTCTTCTCTCCGTCGCCTTCTTCTTCCATACTTTAGATAATAATGTTTAGTTAATTTACATTATTTACTTTCAGTTTTATGGTTTGCAACTTGTAGTACATCTTGCATGTATATTAAAACATGTGACATTTGAACCTGCTTTACAAACTGTTTAGGATGTCAAAAATAATTATAATAATAAATAAGCATGCATATGTATGCCAAAAAATCTTTAAATGAAATCAAAAGTTTCCATAAATGTTATCTGAAATTGGTTGGCCTTGCATTATTATAGCATGACTAAAATCTAGATATTATTTATTTCTTTATTTGAGAACAGGTTTGCGAGTCCTATTTCTCCACAATTTCCTATTTAGGGCTGGACTCTGCCATTCTAGAAATTTTCATGTTGGTTTTCACTAGAACCCTCCAAGTCTTTATCGATCTTCTTTCTCCTACCTTATTGTGTTTGAACTGTAGCAACCCTTTCGTACTTGGCTATTTTAGTTCTCTAATGGACATGACCAAATCATCCAAAATGACTTTCCTTGATTCTCTTTTATTGGGACTACCCGTAAGCTACATCTTACGTACTCATTCCTAATTTTATCCTTCTTTGTTACGCCAAACATCCACTTTAGAAAATTATCGTGATGTGAATGTTGCGATGCACAAAGGTGCATGGTTTTATACTAGCATATGGACATGAAGCCACGTCGCTAAATCATGGTAAAGGAAGGTGCAGGGAATGCTAGTTGCTTTGGCATGCAAGCAAGTTACATGGCCCTAACGAGAAGCATATATGTTTGCTTAATGCAAGTTAGCTACTGATTTGGGCATGTGAGGGTATCGTTGAGCCTTGAGGGTGGGCATACCATCATTCTAAAACTCGGCGAGTCTATGAGTTAACTCGGCCGAGTTACTCGACTCTCCGGGATTCCGAGTTGAGTCTGATTCGAGTCAAGATTTAGCTATGATGATGCAATCAGGGTTCATAAACTGCCCTTATATATAAGATAAGGTTTCAGAAACCCTATCTTTTTAAAATGTATTAAACTACTCATTTTATCATTTTATCTGTTTCTTTGTAACATGTTTTATTTTTATTTTTATAAGATATATATATTTCTAAATATATACTAAATTATCAAGTCGGAGCAAATCGAGTTTATTCGAGTCTTCAAGTTAACTCAACTCAACTGACTTTCGAGTCTAGTTGAATCTTCGCATTTTAAAACCACGGGGCATACAAGGGGCTCGTACGACTTTGTTATGCATTTATTTGTGGGGTATGTGAGGAGTATGCTAAACCAATATGTTTGAGGTTCTATTGCTGCTTTCTAAAGATTGGCTCCATTACCATATATGGTTTAAGTTAGAGGACTACCTCATGCATTGTAGCCTTGGCATGCTAGAAGGGACAACAGCATTCCATGTAGGTTTTGAGTGTGTCCCAAGAACAGTCCCTAGAGGGGCTCAATAATGTTGCTATTATCTCTTTTTTATGTGAGGGAATCCTTAGTCAAATAAATGCTGTTTACTATTATTTTATATTTGATATGCCACAAAGATAGTTTGATCACTTGTATTCAAAACAACTAGTTGTTTATTTAATAATATTCCTTGGGTTTGGACCCACCTTCCGTGATTGCCATTTCTTGATCCTTTTGTTGGAAAAATGTTTTCTCGACATACTTTTTAATTTAGTTTTCTCATTTGTGCTGTCCATATGACCTTTTGAGCATTAGAAATTGTTTTCTTTCTCTTTGTGACCCTTTTATATTTTAATGCAAATGCTGATATGGTTGATGCATTTGAGTTATTTATTATTATGCGTCCAACATGATATTGCACATTTATTTAGGTTGGAGCTATTGAAGGAGATGAAGAGCTGACACCTCTCGGATATCATTTGTCAAAACTCCCTGTGGATGTATTGATTGGAAAGGTTTGCATAATGATGTTTAATTTTGGCACTTTCTAGTAATTCTTATGAGTAGATTTATGGGAAATCAAGCATTAATTTATTAGGTTCATGACTTATATTTGAATGTGAAGGATCATCATCGTCGTCACCACCTTCTCCCATTCATTAATTATGTTCTATGCTAAACTCTTTGTTACTTCACAATCCTTCATGTTGTTTCTCAATACTTCTCTACAAGCCTTTATTGGTCTTCCGCTTCTCCTACTTGTGCTTCTATCATTTCAATCCTTCATGCATGAGTTGTTTCAGGTCTCTATCATAGTCTCTTAGTCGGGAGTCAGCAATAAATCGACAAGGGTCTAAGTTAGCAAAAATCGGTGACAGTCGGTCAAAGTCGAAAAATCAGGAAAAATATAAAAAATATATAAAAAAAAATATAAAAAGTATATCATTATTTCAAGTTAAAAATAATGATTTTAAGGAGCAAAATAGTACAATTTAGCAAAACCTAAAGGGCTTTTTTGCACAAACTGAACAAAATAGTACAAAACCTAAAGGTTTTTTTACCTTCAAGTATAAGTGAAAAAAAAATGAAAAAAAAATCAGGCCATATCACAAACATCGCCAATTAATCGGCCGAGTCGCGACAATAAATTGGCAATGGTCTAAATTGGAAAAAATGGTGAAAGTCGGTCAAACTCGAAAATGCGGGAAAAAAAATAAAAAAATAAAAATAACATATATAAAGTATATCCTAATATATTTCAAGTTAAAAATAATGATTTCAAGGAGCAAAAGAGTACAAAATGGGCAAAACCTAAAGGTTTTTTATGAACAAACTGAACAAAATAGTACAAAACCTAAAGGGTTTTTTTTCCCCTTAAGTATAAGTGAAAAGAAAAAAGACAAAAAACCGGGCCATATCACAAACATCACCAATTATTCAGCCGAGTCACAACTTTGCCGATTAATTGGCGATAAAGTTGGGATGACTGCATGTTGCTTACTTTTTCGATTTTTTGAAAAATTTGTAGACTTTTCTGACTATGATCTCTATTGGACACACCAATCCCAAGCGACATTCTTTAATTTTATTGGGGGTCATTCTTAAACTTTCCCTCTTCTCATGTACAAATTTTATCCTTTCTTGATACTCTCTGTCTCCAGATCAGCATATACATCTCAGCCATATGAACTAGTCTTCTAGTCGTTTCTTTGTAGCCCAACACTCTGCACCACACAGTAATGTCTTACCGCTGCTTTTCAAAACATCCCTTCAATCGAAGTGGCACCTTTTAGAACTGCAGGTCCTATACTCGTGAGATGTTTCATTGTTTCTCAATAATTGAGTTGCTTGTTCTGCAGTAGACATGAAATTTGTACCTTTTGCAGTGTCCTTAGCATTACATGTTAAGCACAACTGCAACTAACATATGTAACAATATTAATACTCAATAATTTCAATACTCCCCCCCTCAAGGTGTACTTCAAAAACTGTAACCATATTCTGATGAGCCGTTCGTACTGAAGTTTCCTACTAGAATCCCTTATTGATTGATAATTCACCACATTCATGGAAATTGCATATGCAAATGGTGTTAAGGTCAATTGAGTATGTCCTAGTTCCTCTTAAGAGCCATGCTTATGGAAGCAGAAATGTTTTGAACTATTTGTTCCAAACAATCCATCAGAAAATTGAAATTGTAGCAAATTGAATATAACACAAAGAAACTGGTTATACTTCCCTGAACAATGCCATTTCATAGGAGTTGGTATTAGGTACCTGATGGACTGCTGGCAGTGCTCAGGTCAATCTCCTGCCAGAAAAGTCAAACCTTGGGAGGGGCACTGCTATTTATTAGCTCACAAATCAGTGAATGTATGCTTTTGACCTTCCACTGATTTGGTGCTAAAAAATATCTATACATTTCGCAAAGTTGGTGGAGGAAGATTGGCCCGCGTGCCATGCTCGGGTCGGGGATGTAATTCAAACTCATTTTATAAAGCGTAATTAAAAAAGGCAATAAAAGTCCTCATTATCTGATGTTAATCATTATGCAGCATAGAAATGAGGGTAAATTTAGGGTTTTTTGCTTTTGTCACTGATCGTCATTCTCCTGCATTATTGACAAAAGAAAATATAAGATGTGTTTTTTCCCTGAACTATGCCCGTTTTTTTTAAATAATGAAAGAAAGATGTTATCTCTCTGGCATAAGGTATGTTCTTTCATTATCAATGAAGTGTGCTCTAGTATAAAGTATGCTCTTTCATTTAGCAACAAAGAATGCAAGGACAATTCCACTCTTAAATTATCAACAGACTAACCAAAGAAAGTTCTTTTGCCAGGGCTTTCTCCTAATTTTATTATAAAAAAAAGGCTTTTACTCGCAGCTATGTTTGTTTGCTGAAAATATATCAGGTTTCTTGAGTATGTTAGATCTTAGAATTAAAAATAATGCCGCTCATGTATGGGCAAGTTTCAATACTTGTACCATAAAGAATGCAGTCAACCATTTTCTTTCTCTATCACTATCACCCGAGATTGCAAAAATTAATATGGGTTCCTGATGTAGTTTATGTACTTTCTTGAAAACGTAAAGGAATGGTAATAATAAAAAATAATGGTGTCTTGCATGAATCATACTTTTTATTATTACAGAAATATCAGTAACAAGATCAATGTGAAGAAAAGGTGAGAGGATAAAAAACACAAAAAAAAAAGAAAGAAAATATATCTGTGATAAAAGATGTATCAGAAGACCTTGATAAAGAAACAAATATCGATGAAAAAAATCAAGGAGATAAAATGAAAGCCCATGTCCTGAAATAGACGGTGATCGCAAAAGCAAGCAGTCACAAACTCAATAAAAACGTCAACAAAGGTATCACTCATTTCCCAGTCAACCCACCGAACAAATATTAGAATATGACTTTTCAATTGGGCTGTTCCTGTGTTATGTACGTTCTCCATGATATTTTTAGAAGAAGCTAACAAGGACAAGCGGATCACTCTAGCAGCATGACCCTTCTTTGATTGGTGAAATTATGTCATGATCTTGATGAGTTAATATTTTATAAGCTAGCTACCATAATTGGAATGAGGTGTGTTAAAAGAAAGTTGAAGACAGTTTTGTCCAAAAACAATAAATAAATTTCAAAAGAAAATAAATAAAAAGATGAAATAATTGTCTAGCTATATTTTCTTTTTGATATACTATAGAATTAAACTTCCTAAATACTTTTTTATATGTTAATTCCTTAATGATTTTTTTTTAATTAAATATACTTCGGCTTATTACTTTTTCTGAACCCTTCTTGTTTTCAATTGCATGTCGTTCTGCTTTCTATTTTTTTCATCGATAAATTTATCAATAACCAGAGGATAAGAAACTTAAAAGGATTCCTTAGTAACGGCATGCGAACTGGAATCAGCCCAGCTTGAGGCGAAGAACTGGCAAAGACTCTCTTAGTAACAGAGGAGAAGAAATTTACAAGGATTCCCCTAGTAATGGCGAGCAAACTGTGGTGCTTTCTATTATTTCCCTGTGTTAAACAAATTCTTTTAATTAGAAGTCAATAAACTTGTTCACTGAACTTGTCTAGATCGGTCAACTTTGAGCTTGCCTGGGTTATTCTATGGGCTAATTTGTGAAGAATTTTTGTCACCTTCTTCTTACATATATGATGCTAGCTCAAGTACACATCAAGACCATTCCATTGTACTTTGCCTTGTTTATTAGTTGTTTCTAACGTTAATAAGGACTTGGATTTGGTAAAAATTATGCTGTCCTCTACTGAACTGCATACAGTAGTTTCTACTCAAAATTTCTCCTCTTGCTTACCCAGATGATGCTGTTTGGTGGAATATTTGGGTGCTTATCACCAATTCTCTCAATTGCAGCATTTCTGAGCTATAAATCACCATTTGTGTATCCCAAAGATGAGGTAATTTTTAACTAGGTTGTATTAGTTTCTCAGGCCCAAGAGCTAGCCATGGGAATTGGATTATCTATATTATACACAGGGTCCAAAGGGTCATCAATTGCCACTCTGTACACAAAAGGCCATCATGTGGATGGGATTTGACCCAAAAGTCAATCCAACTGGGAAGTCCGGACAGTCTTGACTGAGTGCCTGCCAATCGACAGTTTGAAGGTGTCCTGGCAACTGTTCACTTTTAACAAACAAAAGTGTTTTGGTTGGATACTTGGACCCCAATGAGCATCATATTTAGATTTAGTCCCTTTAACACAATGGCCTGCCATGCAGGGAGTTTGGGTTCATGACCACATATGCCACTTGGACAATATAGGCATTCTGAATGTTATTGCTGGTGCTCGGTCCCGACCACCTAATACCAACTCATTTTAAGGAGCTAAATAAGATTTGGGTTCTTCATCAATTGTTGAAACTTGAAAGAGTGACCCACCTATTAACTGAAGGTATTTTTTCTATTGCAGAAGCAAAATTTGGAAAGAGCCAAAATATCATTGTTGACTGATAAACTAGATAATGGAAATGATTCCAATGATGGTAACAAGCAATCTGACCACCTCCTAATGGTGGTTGCATACAATAAATGGGCAAAGATTCTGTGTGAGGTTGGAAAATGTTTCCTACTGAATGCAATTGTCTTCCTTTCTTTTAGCAATTTTTTGTACTTTGGTATGCTTGAAATGTTACCAAAATGGGGAAAAAATACTTTTAAATGGTAAGAATTTATTTCTCCTGCTGCTAGGGAAGTTTACAGCTAATTATTGAGTGGGCAAGTGGCACTTTGAATACTAATACTATTGAGTGGAAATTTATTCTTGCAGAAAGGAGCGAAAGCTGCACAAACTTTTTGCAGTTCGCACTTCTTAAGCAGTTCAGTTATGTACATGATAAGGTTAATATTTTAATCAGATCACTCTTATTTGAGACTCTTCATTCATCTGTTTTATATAATTTTACTTTAACAATTGTTGGTATGTGATATTTATTTGGGTGTGTGTGTGTAGTAGTATACTGGTACATGGGACATTCTTGTAATTTGGTTCATGTTGTTTATATTAAAGCTAGTGGATCTCTCTAACCCAACTAAGCTATTCACCTGAACCTTATCTTAAACCTAAGTAGTCAATTTGGTTTCAAAGCCACTCCTTGGAGATCGCTCTTGCTACAAGTACCCTAACTCTGCTGATGACATCCTAATGTCATGTGAATGCCAGCATGAAAGTTCCTGTTGCTAGAAAAGACATGCTGATGTCAGCATATCTCCTCATCATAAATTTAAGCATCCTTGTTTTTTGACATGAGAGTTCTAGAAAAGTGATTGAGCCTCCATATATGTTGCTTCTTAGAATGAAATATGTACCATTAGTTAATACGGTCATGGTCTTTCATATCTAACAAATTCCAGAAGTGGCTGACCTTCTGTCACTAGAGTTCACCATATACAATTTCTTTCATCGAGGACAGAGTTGGTACCTTTTACCAATCCTATTCTCCCTGTAAATTGCCACAACTAAACAAAAAAACTTATCGAGTCTTTTGTCCAATATTAAATGCTAATCTTCTATAGTATTTATGAAATACCATACCTATAGATCAAAGAAAGCCAAACAAAATTGATTTTAAATGCCCGTATAACTAAAGGTTAAGCATGCATTCCAAATGGTGACGGTGTTGTACATAAGCATGTCATGTGAACAATTTGAACATTTAATCTCCCTAATGATGATATAGATTGGTAGTCATTCAGTACAATATTTTGATTAGTAGAAGGTAATAAGTCCAAGAGCTTGAGATATTTAACCCTCACTCATTTTTTATATGTAAGATGAAAATGTTGTTTCTATATTGCTATAAGATTTCTTCTTAGACGAGTCTTAGGATTGTTAATTCCATCTTATTTACTCTTTTGTTTTAATGTTATATTTTTATTTAATCTTATATTTAGTTTCTTTTTTTCATTTGTGCACCATTGGACAATTGGCTAGTTCATTTTCTGTGGTTTTTTCTTCCATGGGCAAAGCACACTGTCACAAACAAGTCTCTCAATTTATTAGTGAATCATCCTGCACAACTTACCCCCTCCAGTCAAGCATCCCAATTGGCCTGGATAATATTTTTCTAGATTTCCCTATTCTTCATGCGTCTTGATTTCAAGCATGTTCTACATATTCTATGGAATAACATGCAAACTCAGCAGAGGTATTTTCGTGGCTCCCACGAACTTTAAATCCATCTTGAACCTTCAACACTCAAGTGTCTAGAATACTCCGTGTTCTCTTAAAGTGTCTTCTAACGGCACATGTCTAGAATATTATTATTTGCTCTTCAAGTGTCTTCAATGGGTCAAGACCCTTCTCTTAAAATTTGGTGGAGTCTACGCTAGTAAGAGGTCCAGAGCAGCATTTGCTACTAGGCCTGGATGTAATGTTTCCCATATAAAGTTAATTGTTAGATAGTCCGTAATAATCCCAAACAAAGTTAAAATGCTCTTTGATTATATGCCAAAAAAAATTTAGATGAAAACCAATCGGTTGCATAAATTAAAAATATTGAAGAAATTTGCTTTTGTTTTTGTTAAAATTTATGAAATTGTGGTAAATATTTGTATTGTTAAGTGCTTACTTTGTTACTACATATTATGATGCCAATTTTCTTAGAATTTTACCACTTTCCATGCCATTATGCAGGGATATGCGCATACAATTTGGAAGTTTGTTAGCAGACATTGGGTTCATCAATCTCCCAAAAACTTTTCTGGTGCATTCTTTGGAACCAAAACCAAGATTGATTTTTTTTTGTAATGGATTTCTAGATTTGATTTGATTAGTATTCTTGATGCCTGGATTCTGTTTCTATTTCATGATATTATTGTAAAACATTTAATGTTCTTTAAACCCCAAATCTGTGAGGATGCAATAATATTAATGTAATTGCAGATAATGTCATAAGCTTTGAGTTTATCCTTGATTTTTTTTCTTTCTTTGAACTCCCAACCATATGATGGTCAGACAGATACACCAGGAAGATTACTAATACCTAAGATTTCATTGAAAAATAAGTCATAATTAGCTGAGCCACACAACTCGAAACTTCACACAAGCTTTTGGACTTGGTGTGGTGTTTGCATCAAACCATATATTGATCTCTTAGGTATGAAAAGAAGTTATTCTAATGCTTTGGATCCATAAAAGTGGTTGATTGTATTCTCAATTCTTTCGATTATGAGTTCATAAAAAATGTCAAAATGCCTGACGAAGATATTTTACATATATATGATTGATATTCTACCCTTTGCAAATTGCAATACATAGAGGACTTTTTATATTATTGCAAATAATATTCCACGAGAGGTGTATCCAAGTGATTAGATAAGGGTTTGTTGTTAAGAGTTTGATAGTGGAGGAGTAGGAGGAGAATAAGAAGAAGACGGAGAAGCAGAAGGATATCCTCACACCCTTTATCATATTGTTACTTATATCGTTATAAAAAGAATGTTGTAAAGATTAAAAAGTTGCATTTAACTATGGACACACCCATCAAGCGCAAACGGTACACCTACACAAGTATTAGTGATACACCATCACATCCCTTCAAGTTGGATTGTAGATGTCGATCATGCCCAACTTGGAGGTGATGTCGATCATACATAAGAAGAAGAGGAAGGAGGAGGAGGATATAGTTCTGTCCTCAGACCCTCTATTTTATTAGTGTGGATAACTTTACAAAAATAATTTTGCGTGCATTCCAAACATTAAAACGGTTGTATTTAACTTACTATGGACACACCCAGCAAGCACTAACGATACACCTACACAAGTATTAGTGATACACCATCACTCCCCCTCAAGTTGGAGGATAGATCTCGATCATGCCCAACTTGGAGGTGATGTCAGGCAACCGAGTCTTTCTAACAACTTTTATAAGAATGTTTGCAAGCTGATCATCAGAGCTCACTTGGGGAATGTTTTACTCATATAGGTCTTACTTTGTCATGGATAAAGTAGCAATCAACTTCGATGTGCTTTGTTTTCTCATGATAAACTGTATTCTCGCCAATGTGGAGTGCGACTTCCTTTTCACCGTATAGATTCATAGGAAGCTTCGCATTGATCCCAAGATCGGCAAGGATAAATCTAATTCACATTCCTTCTCGTGATTCCTATGACATAGCTCTATACTCTGCTTCTAGACTACAGTTGGAGAAAACATTCTACTTTTTACTTTTCCAGGTGATTAAGATTACTGCCAAGGAAGGTGCAGTGTCACTTAGAGATCTATCCCAATCAGCATGAGTAAAAATCTCAACATGGAAATGACTATGATCACGATATACTTATAGCGATATCTTAAGATCCTATATGCATCATCCAAGTTAATATGTTGAAGTTTAGTCCCACATTGGGTAAATTATAGCCTCGTCTCTTCCCTTATAATATCCTGGGCCCCTTCACTCTAGTCAATTGGTTTTGAGATGGATGCACAGATTTATCATGGTATCAGAGCTGGCCTTTGTCCACTCCACGACACCCAGTTCGATTGTTCACGTGATTTGGCTCAGTCCTGCCAACACATGTGGGGGCGTGTTGAAGTTTAGTCCCACATTGGGTAGATTATAGCCTGGCCTCTTCCCTTATAATATCATGGCCCCTCCACTCATAGCCAATTGGTTTTGAGATGCATGCAAAGATTTATCAGAATAGTCCTGGGTAAGTGCATATTTGGCTCACTACACTCACAACATAAGCAATATCAGGTCATGTCATAGTGAGATACATAACTTTTCTCATAAGATTTTGATACATTCCAATATCATTGAGAAGCTCACCATCCTTCCCAGTCATTCTATGATTTTGGTCCAATGGTGGATCAATCAGTTCACATCCTAACATACTCGTCTCCTTTAGTACATCAAGAGCATACTTTCTTTGAGATAGAGCAGCTCCCCTCTGTGATCTGGCAACTTCTATACCAAGGAAGTACTTAAGGAAACCCAAGTCCTTTCATCAAAGACTTCGCTAAGATGAAATTTCACTTTCTCAATCTCTTCATTATCATATCCATTGATTATCATATCATCAATATAAACTGCTAGAACTGTAAGATGCCCCCCCTCTATCTTAATAAACAATGTGTGGTCATAATAACTTCTCTAATATGCACAGTATATAACAACATTGCTAAATCTTCTGAACCAAGCCCGAGTGACTGCTTTAGGCCATATATTACCTTCTTTAACTTGTAAACTTGATCGCTCCCTCTAAAGTACAAAGCCAGGTGGAGGAGCCATATACACCTCTTCTAGTTCCCATGCAAGAGGCATTCTTGGCATCGAGGTCAAATAATGACCACTTTCAGTGAGCAACAAGAGAGAGGAAACCACAGACGTATTCAATTTGGCAACAGGGGAAAATGTATCATGATAGTCACTGCCATGTGTTTGAGTGAACCCCTTTGCAATAAGTCTAGCTTTGTATCCCTCAACTGAACCATCAGGTTTATACTTCAGAGTGTATATCCACTTACATTCCACCACCTTTATTCTTTTAGGAATCATAATATTTTTTCATTTATTTTTTTGTTCTAAAGCCTTCATTTCCTGCACCATAGCCTCTTTCCCTTTTTGGTTGAGACGAAGCTTCAGATAAATTAAAAGGAATAGAGATAAAGTTTAGAGAGGATATAAAAGATGAATATAAGGTTGAGCATGAGACAAACTTACTAATGGGAGTGTAATGTCTAAGACTTAAAGGCCTTTCATAAGGCAACGGAAAGGTCCAAGTCTGAAGCGTGTTCACTGATTCATGGGCCTCCAACAGGAGGATTTGGTCGATAGCCTGAGGTAGCGGATCCTTCACTTCATTTAGATTTTGCCTTTCCAAACCTATCAAAAGTTTCAGTTCCCTTAGTGCACATGTGGAAGTTTTCATCTTCCATTTCAGAACTGGGCACTATTGGAACAACGCTTCTTCCTTAGAACACTCCCCTTGAAGAGGGCATTGAGAGAAAGGGTAAAATGGGGTTGATTCAAAGAAAGTAATATCCATGGTGACAAAAGTTTTTCCTAAGGCAGGGTCATAGCATTTATAGTCTTTTTTATTAGGAGGATAATCAAGAAAGATGCATCGTAGGACTTTGAGAGAACTTTTCTCGATGAATAGCAAGCACATGTGCAAAACAAAGACGGACAAAAACTCAAGGGGGTTGGGGAATAAATGATTGAGGACACTGTGACCAATAAGGTGAACAAACATTGCGAGTAGTAGGCATCCTATTGATTAAGAAGCTGGTCATAAGAACCGTATCCTCCCGTAGACATTTGGGAACATTAATATCGAGTAAGAGTATACGGGCCACGTCAAGCAAGTGACAATATTTTCCTTTCAGCGACCCCATTATGTTGAGGTGTTTAAGAACAAGTAGACTGCCACTCAATCCCATGCATGTGAAGATAGGACTGAAGATGATGTGTAATCCTCAAACATTTGCAATGGAAATCACTGTTTATTATTGTTCACATTCACAGAATCGTACACGATAAACACTTTATATTTCTTATTACATGAAAAAGTGTAAGTAGGTATATGTGAAAAAATAAGGGTCATGTAGTAATTTCATATTAAAGTACTGAATTGGTATTTTATGTCATTAAGGGTAAAACTGTAAATTTACCCGCATGGGTAGATTGGGTAATATTTAGTCTCTTAGCGAAAAACTATTATTTAACCTTTAAGAGGCAGTTTCAGTATTTTTTTTAAAATGAGGGGTAAAATGATAATTTATTGTGGAGAAGAAGACAAGAAAAATAAGAAATAAATTTATGTGGACAACATGAGACCACTTAGGTGCATGCATGTGTGCATGTGAGGTTATCGTATCCGTGCCTGTGGGTGGCCGAGCGAGGAGGTGGTGGGCTACACCTAAGGAGGTGTGCCCCAAAAAGGACTCAATAAATCGGGGGAAATGGGATGGAATTCCATTCATCCCACTCCCATCCAGCTAGAGAGAGAGAGAGAGAGAGAGAGAGAGAGAGAGAGAGAGAGAGGAGGAGGAGGAGGAGCGGCTTGAGTCAAGCTCGGTGTGTTGCAGTTCGGCTCGGTCAAGCACGATATGGCCTGACTCAGGCTTATTCAGGCAAGTTTATGTCCTCTAGTCTACTTTAGTCTAATTAATTATAGTTAAGCTAAATAATTCTGCTTAGGCTAGATAATCATACTTAGTGTAATTAATCCTCCTTAGCCTAATTAATCATGCTTAGGCTAATTGAGCGTGTTTGGCCTAATTAATCTTGCTTAGCTTAATTAATCGTGCTTAGGCTATTTAAGTGTGCTTAGCCTAATTAATCCTGCACAACCAAGTTAATCATGTTTAAGGTAATTAATCATGCTCTGATGCCCGATATTTGACACGTGATTTCGGATATTGGTATTTATGGGCTCAAATCTGATATTGTATAGTTTTTCGATTTTCATGATTAGAATGTAGAACAAATCGATGCACCAAGAACGGTGAAAATAAAAGTTAGCTAGCCAACATATGACTGTTGACTAATGACTGGTAAATGATATATGTAAGTTAGAAACTGATTGGATGACTCCCTATTAATGAGGGGTAGGACCCCCTAAGGTGACTTGGTTTTAGGCTCATGTTTGAAGGATCAGTTCAAAATAAGTGTTTGATGACTGATGACTATTAAGCGCTTGGTATTTGTGCTCGTAACTACATGCTTATTGTCACACCCCGAAATCCAATGCATAACGAATTTCGGTGCGCGAGCGAATTCAATAATAAAAAAAAAAACTAAAAGGTTAAACAAAACACATAACCTGATATTTCATTCATAATTTTAAAATAAGGGTACATCATTATTACACATTATTGTTCATCATGAACGCCATTACAATTCAAGAGTCCCTTACAACCCATCACGAAACCTTACAACTCCTTGGCTGACTCTATTTCAAAAGATCTCCCAATGTCTCTGCTTGAGGACATGCACGATGGTCAACTCGATCCGCTACTAAAATGTTAACAATGGGACTATGGGAGTAATATAAACTCAACAAGTGCCCCCCTTAATAATATCTAGTAACCTATGTCTTAATATTCAATAAGAGAGAAAAATTCGATTATAAGCATTCCTTTGATTTCAGTAGATACTGTAAATGTATGCAAATTCGCTATTAAGTTCTCAAGGCATTGCATTTGCAGTTATCATCAAGTAGGAAATGAGATGTATGCATAAAAGAACGTGAATTTTTTCTTTGAAAGGAAAACAAAAGAAAATAATTTAATTTCAGCTGCTACATATTTATAGGTGTAGGTTCTACTCATATAGTACCAGATCCATGGTACAGCCACATGTGACCCTTTTTAACTTCACCTCTTATTTAGGTAGTCTTTACCACATCACATTGTATATATGAATTTTACACCTTACCGTGGCAGATCGGTAGGCAACATGTACCTCATATTATGAAAGCACTAGCACTGACATTCGTCCCAAAACCACATTGCCCAATGGGGGATCCCAATTAGAAATATCGCATAATTATATAGATGCACAACGTATGCTGTAGAAAACCATTTGTTCAATAGTAGATGCTTTCCAAAATCAAGATGGTATTTCATGATGTTTTGCGAAAAGAAATACGTACTACGATCAATCAATTTTCATAATCATGTTCTCTTTCTATAGGTTTATGATAAGAACCGTGTGATAATTATGCTTGCTCATATGACTCAAATATATGACATGCCATCAAGAATCGAACTACGATTAACTTTATACCGGAATTCCAATTATCAATCATGATTGTGTAGAGATAAAGGAACAAGTTCTTATATAGGTATACTTGCATATTTATAATGTCAACATGCAACAATGTCATGTAGACGTATCACATTACCTAAGGTTTCAATTCATAATTATAGGGTTGTATGTACTTGTATATACATCGTATCTAAATAGTACTAATTAATTAAACAGAACAGGGTGATAAGGGTGGGTCACTTTCCTTGATATACGCTTCCCTGGTGATTGCGATGGGAGTGGTTGAAGCTCGGGTTGCCCAAAGTGCTGCCTGCATGAGAACAAGGGTGTGTTAGTGCTAAGTGATGTCTTGACAAAAGAGTTGGATGAATACGTGAGAGGTATTGAGCTAGAGGTTGAGTCGGTTCACAAGAAGGTTAGCTAATAGGATTTATACTCGGATGGTTCAAGTTTCGGGAATGAATGGCACCACTACAAGATGATGTCATTAGAGAATGACGATCGGGTCGTAACACAATACCGAAAATATTACAAAAGGGTAAACACATTAAAATCATTTTGATACCCCATGATAGGGATATATATTTTAATAAATATTTGAAATCAGATAAAATAGAAATTACTAATAAATATATTTGATAATAATTTAATTGATATTAAACCTAATAAATAAATATATTCACAAAATATTTTATAGTTGATTAATAGTCTAAAAATACCTCTAGCAGCATATGGGTTATAGACCCTTATATTTTTAATAGCAAAAATAAAATAAATAAATAAAAGGATAGGTCTTAAAAATATAATAAATATAATATATACATAAATAAATATATATAGGTTTTATACCTTATATTATATATATATATATATATATATATATATATATATATAATAAAAGGCTTGTAAGGTCACTGGTCTGTGACAAAACAGAGACACAAATCGCCCGTATAATATACATAGTTATATATGTGGTTAATACTTTATATCATGCAAAAAAAAATAAAGATGAAAAAAGGTTTTCATGCTACTGTTCTAGCACAAACCGAGATGTGGTTTGGGCATGACGCAGGAGAAAGAGGAAGAGAGGGTTTGGTAGAGAAGAGGGGAAAAACACAGAGAGGGAAAATGGATTTCGTCGTTGGGTTCGACATTGCCGTTGACGGAGGTGACGCCGATTGCTACTGTGAAGGTGAACGACAGCCTCGAGGACGTGCTTGGTAATGACAGTCGCACGAGCATCGAAATGGACAACGACAGTCCTTGCCGACGATTGTCGTCGAAGATTGAGCGGGTCGAAACAAAAAGAAAAAGAGAAGGTCAGGAAGAAGAAGAAGAAGCAGAATGCCTTACCAGGATTCTTTGGGTTGTGGAGGAAGGAGGAGATGGGCTTTTATAACTTGAAGGAAAGGTTGGACTGTGAGTAATGATGGTGAGTCTGTCGCCAGGGCGGCAATGGACTGCAACACGATTTCGTGCTCCAAGCCTCTGCTTGTAGTGGATGGAACTACGGAAAAGGATTTGGTGTTAAGCAGGGGCAACAAGAGGAGGGTTATAAGGGATTTAGGTTGGGTCTGGCCTGGGCCTGGTTCGGGCCAAGAAATGGGCCGGGTCATGCTCGGCTTGGGTCCTCACACTATCCAACCGCTGTATGTCGGTTCAGTATTTTAAGTTATACTATATTACAATGAAAGATTGTTTATGACCGAATTCTGTACACACCTTTCCTTATACCTGATTTTCAGACACTTGTTTCGATAACTGATACCTGTTTTTAGATTTCCGTTATATGTATTTGATGCCTGTTTTGAGATACCTGTTCATGCAACCTACAGTTTTGATCACGAATTTACAGGCTTGATTATTGTAGCATATTATTTCATATAATTGTTGCTTCACCACCTGTTATTGCTTCCTTTATAGCTAAATCTTTTACATGTTGATTTTATACTTGTTTCTAGACTACTAGATTACATGAGATTTAAATTGTTGAGTTGTTCTTCAAACACTCAACAAACATATTTACCACAGATTAATAGTCAGATTCTGGAGGGAAATCAAGTATCTAGTAAAGGAAAGATATGAAGAGAGAGAGAGAGAGAGAGAGAGAGAGAGAGAGAGAGCATAGGGTTTGGAGGGAAGAGATGTGCATAGATTTGACAAAACGACAATGCACAGAGCATATGTCGGACGAAACCATCACATGAGAGAACTAAAACGAAAAACTCATGGGATCTAACCCACTTTGATACCACATAGAAACAAAACTAAGTACGAAAAGGATACCCTATGTAGGGTTTATTGACTATAGAGATGGAGGTGCGAGAGAGAGGAGGAAAAACCCAAAGAGATTACATTGTTACTAGATTAGATGTCAAAGTTACAAGACAATTTCCCCTAATACAGAGAAAGAATATGAGACATTTCACTAATATGGGACTGAAACACCCAAAATCACTAGCACATACATCCTAACATATGTAAACCTTCATATCCTTGATATCTTTAACATTTAACTTAGTACTTACAATTACTTATTAATGGTAAGTACGGTGATTCTCGATATTTACATTAGTAATTATTATTAAATATAGTGATTCTCGATATTAAATATTGTGATTCTCCTTTTTTCTTTCATTGTAAAATTACTGGTATATATTGGAAAGTAGCAGTCTTATATACCGTTACAGGCTGAACCTAGAACCGGTACTGTAGCCGATATTTTAAACCTTGGATAGAACATAGAGATGGGCAAAATCTTATGGTATTTGGATGGTTTTATTGCTGGACTGTTCAGTGATTTATAAATCACTGAACAGTCCCACAGTTAAGGGAAAAGTTATCCTGATATTCTTATTTAGATTATGTAGGATCACCAATCCTAATTTTTTAGAAAAATGGGTCACCTTTGATGGACACGTGGCACTATTTTCATCAGGCTTGCCACTTGATGTGAAGACCATGATGATCTGTTGTGTCAAAGATTGCATCGAAAAACCATCTCTATGTTGGTCTTTGGGTCGGTCAAATGCCTTTAAAATAAACTGCTAAAACAGGTTTTGAAGATTTACATCATAACTATTCATTATAAAAGTGTTTGACTGACCCTAAGACTCCCATAGCAATTTTTTTTCAATGCAATTTTTGACACCAAAGATCTAAATAATGTGATCTATGCCATCTAGTTACACACTGGATAAAAAATAGTGCCACGTGTCCATCATAGGTGGCCCATTTTCTTTTTAGAAAAAAGGAAGTGTCAGTGTCTCAGTGACCCTATACCAGCTCTTTTATTTAAATCGATTATTGCTGGATGGTCCCGCAATATGTTTCGTTTTTTCGAATTGTTTAAATATCTGCATGTGTTTCGTCTTTTTGTAACATAGCATATTATAAATGATTTTCCTTTTTTTTTTTTCTGTTTAATGAGTCCCCACACTGTAATTGTTCTTTTCTGTTTACCGTTCTCTTTTTAATAATAGGCAATGGTCAGGTCCAACCAGTTTAAAACCCTTGGATATAAGGGAATCTTGAATTTCATGGTATCGACTTTCATACGTTGACATGAAAATATCTTCCACTTCAAAAGCCATTTCATCCAAGGGTTATAAACCAGTTGTATACCATGCAATATATATCAATCAATGTTTCACTGAATTATCCATATCTATCTTAAACTATTCATTCTGTATTTTGGAGCAGACTGATGGGAAAAAGAAAGACAAACTTGACCGTTGGTTTGCTGATATGTCCCTGCCTTTCAATATGTATTCTCAGCATTCTTCAATTGTTAAGGTAAAACTACTGTCAGTAACTTTCTAACAATTCCATTTAAATTAGTAACTTGGATATTTGTGTGTTACTAGTCTTCATTTGTCTGTCCATGAGGATGCCAAGGTTGAACTTTTATCATGTTCTGATAATTTGAATGTATAGTCCGATAATTTGGCCAAAATGGGGTCCCTATCAATCTGCCAAACTATCGGACGATACATTCAAATTATCGCCCGATAATTTGAAATTATTGGACGATACGGACAATAATTTGAATGTATTGTCCAATAATTTGGTCAAATGGGGTCCCTGTCAATCTGCCAAATTATCAGACGATCCATTCAAATTATCGTCCAATAATTTGAAATTATCGTCTGTATCGGATGATATGGACGATGATTTCACCATATCGTCCGATAAATATGTGATTTTTTGCGGTACCTGGTAAAAAGCGTATTTACCGTATCGTTCATGTCCAAAACCGATACATATCGGTATCGAACGATATTTTGATCTATGGTCAATTGTTAAAATAACCATGATAAAATGTGTTTCATACAACTGGGTTTCTGCAGCATATTCAAACTGAGATTGAGAATTAAGATATTCATTATAGTCATTTTTTTATTCGACATGACTCATTTGTAAATCTAATTCTCGGAGGTCGTCTCATTCAGCTCCAATATTGATACATAAGGTCTCAGTCTCACCAATATAACGTTTTATAGTGCTGATACAGTTTGGACAAAAATCCCTATACCGACGCAAGCTAGTATGGTTTGTATCATCGGTATCCGACACCGAGGCATATTGGGAGATACATCCCAGTTTCGCCTGAGATTGGATGGTGGATGTAATGAGGTACTTACCCCAATTTTCAGTTGGATCCTTTACCAATAGACCTTGAAGATTTCCAGAGGAGGTTAGAACTCCTTTGTATAATTTTGACATCTGTACAACTTCTCCTCTGTATAATTTTGAAATGTGTATAATTCTCTCCCCCTCCCCCTCCCCCTCCCCCTCCCCAAGTGATTATAAAAAAATATACATATATCAATGAAGCTCGTGGTTCCTTTAATGATAGTAAAAAAGCATCAACCGTAAATTGCAGCAATCTTTATATCTAGTATCATAAATATCCATCTACCTCGAAAAAGAAGTTATTACCTGCTTTCCCCAAAGCTTCGTAATGGAAAAAAGAAGCGGGTCCCTTTTTTGTAACATTCTCCACAAACGATGTAGATGGTTTATTGTTTGGAACCAGTGTTACCTTGGCACTTCTACTTTTGGGATTTTTTTCGTGCCGACACTTGGACACTCCTCAAACAACACAAAACTTCCAGACATATGTGAAAAACCTCATATTACTATTAAAATGCTCATTGTTTTGATAACAATATAATGAACTTTGTTTTAAAAGAAAAATGTGTAAAGTTTTGTAACTACTGAAACAAAGGTTTGGGTTGTTGAAAACGATTTTATACTATAATATATGTTTATTTAGGTTCACGACATATATTATGAATCTTTTCATTACATATCTAAATTGGTTCTCTATGATATCCCTTCAATTTTTCTCTATATATGTTTTATTTATTTATTTTATTTTTCTTATGGTTGTGTCGCCGTATTTGAATTTTTAGAGATTGGCGGGCCAAACATCTATTGGCACCTTGACACTTGGCACCTGTGCCACGTGTCCGGGTAACATTGTTTGGAACATAGCCCTTTGGAATCTTGTGTCAAAAGGTTAATTTCCTCAAAAGGCCTTTTTGGTCTGGAATCAGTAACTCCGATGGAGTCCACATGCATGGGACCCAGATTCTGTCTGCGAGCCTGGTGCAAGTGTCCCACGTTGTCACTCGTAACCTCAACCTTATTTCTCTACAATCCCGGTGCAAGTGTTCGTCGTTGTTGCTCGCAACCCTCGGCCTTATCTCCATGGAAATAGTTCTCAGCCCCTTTAAACTGCTTTCCCCAGCAGCCAACCATTCTTGATATTCCTCTGCCTGTTATTTCGCGATCACCATCTGTCTCCTCGGCTGGAAACCTTCAGCAGAAGCAAGATTAATGTAATTTTTAATTGTATGGCCGGTGCTGCAGTGGACACCACAATCTTGCCGATGACAAACCATCCTGCGTTTGGAGGTTAGGTTTCTGCAAGAGTTGCAGACCCAGTCCCTCGCCACCAGCCTACGATGATATTTCCCTGGCTGCCTGCCGTGGGAACCCCCTTCGCCATTCAAACTTCCCCATCGCTCACCTAACCTGTAGTCGCCCTTGTCCCGCTCCAACCTCCATGGCTGCTTCCATTTATTAGTCCTTCAAGTACAAACAGTAATTATATAATCATGGGAGACCATACTCTTTGATTACCTACAAGAAAAAAGTGTGTTATAACAGTGAATTATTTTAAAAGATTTAAACTTTCAAACCCTAAATGGTTGGGGTCTGCAACTCTTCCCACAACCAAACTTCTCGGTCATTCATTTTCCCTTAAAGGTTGTTATTTTGTCTCGTTTTAATTCCCACCATTTTTTTGGGGGATCCTTTGTTGTAAAAAGCTTTTGAGACTGATCTAATTGTTGATCCAGTCCAATTTTAAACTGATATTGCTGGTGTGTTACTGTTATTATCTTCTCATATACTATTGCTGATATAAGGCTATTTTGTTGTTGTTTTCCTTCATCTGCTATAAAGGTGTGCTATTCTATTGTTTTTTTATTAATTATCAAGTACTGATTTAAACAGCAGAGTATTATACATAGTAAAAAATTAAAGTGCAGATTTGGGATAGTACCTTATACAATTCTTGGGGCAGAATTATAGTTAATATTACAAAATTCGTGAGACTGATCTAACTAGTAATCGGGGCAGTTTCACTGTGTTTTGATGCAGTGAAATAAAAAATTTAGTAGGTTTTCATCTCTTAAACCCGAATTTAAAGTATTTAGGGCTTCGGTTCTCATTAATCTGGGACAGGAGGTTTGTTAGCCAGTGTAGCTGGCATTTTCTGGGTTTATGCCACTGATTAGGAGATCAAGAAAGCATTTCACATTGTCTATATCAATTATTGCAAATCTCTCCTAATGTTGCGCATAAGTGGCTAAGCCTTCAATTACGGATGCCTTCAATTACGGATGAGTGTCTACTAAGGCAAGGAAGCTGTTGAGTCTAACGAGGCTAAGGAGGCAGTTTGTACTATAGCCATATCCTTAGACTAAGTAGTGGCAGGCGTGTTCACCAACTATGTAGTTTGGATAGCTTGCTTGATCGTCCGTGTCAATTCTATTACAACATTAAGTTGCACAAGCCAAAGAACACTTGCACCTTCACTAAATATGGCAAACAAGTGACGGTCCTTCCTCAATGTCCAGCAGTGACAAATAAGAAAGGTGACTGCAACCCTTTGATGCTTGTTGTGGAGCAAATTGGGCATGATTTCGAGATGTCAGTTAAGTGGAAGAGCTTCAAAAATCAAATTTGAGGACAAGCTTCTTCCAACCAAAAGGAAATTATGCAAATTTGGATTTGAAAGTGGTCAGGAAAAAGGAGAAAATGATAAAAGAGTAAGGAAGAAGAAGAAAGAAGAGAAGATAAAGAGAGGAAGGAAGGGAAAAGAAGGTCTATTTGTTACTGTTAAATGGAGGAGGATACTGCTATGAAAAGGTTAATGAACCTAGAAGGCCTGATAATAAGCCGATTAAGGACCCAATATAAGTGACTTAATTTTCACGTGCTCACTGATCATGTAACTTAAGCCATCATGTGGTCACTTCAAGTGATCATACGAGGTCCCTTGTTTGAGAAATTTCGAAATAAAGAAACGACAATATGAGAGGTAGTTGACCAGAGATTTTTCTTTGGCTTCTATTCAAGTGAAAGTAAAAAAAAAACAATAAGGATATGGAGCACAAAAAATGCTGTATTTGCTTCTTTTATTCACTTTTATTTATGTTTGGGAAGGAGGAGTTTTAGTTTAGGAAGGAGACTCATTTAATGGTTCTTGTAAAGTAAAAAGCAATAAGTCGCATGATGTCATGTCATCATATGGGACCATGTTAGTGAGATTTCTCTTTTGCTAGAAATCACAAGGAGAGGGGAAAAAGGAACCTGTTTCTGGAAATTTTCTAGAAAGATATTAAATAATATAGTTTTAGAGGAAAAATACTTCTTTTATAGGAGCTTGAACAAGGGTAAAACAGAGGCCTTTATCATGAGAAAGAAATTTTATGAGAGTAATTATACCTTAATGTGGACAGTGATTAAACTCCTGCAAAAATATCTAGGATTCCTAAAGCTTCGGATACCTGAATTTTCTGATTTTGTTCTTCACAATCATTTCTTGACATGGGCAAGAGAGAGAATCTTTCTCTTCTAATATATAATTGCTTTTTGAAGAACATTTAAATCATCCATCAAAATCAATTACCTAGGGGTGGCAATGGCAGGCTTGGGCTAGGGTAGGGTAAACCCAAGCCCAGCCCGCAATAAAATTTCAAAGCCCGCCCCGACCTGACTCGTTTATTCATAAATTAGCTATAGATTTAAAAAATTGGCTCTATATTCGTAAAAATATAAAAATCTATGTATTGCAAATACCTAGTAAGAAGTAATATGTTTTTTCCAAAAAAGTCTAAAAGTAGAAACTTTATAGTTCAAGGATATATTTTTTTTAAATATTACAAATGAAACTCAATATACTTGTCATATATGAGAGCCAGACTGGCCTAGGGGCTTAAGCCCGAGCCCGGCTTGTTTACGCTTCGGGGTTAAAGTGCAATCCTGGACCCACCCAGTGGGCTTTATGGTCAAGCCCGAACCCTCCTTAAACCAGGTTTGGCCTAATGGGCCGGGCTCGGCTACCCAGCCCGTGCCACCGTACAGTTACTAGTTGGATTTAATGTTATACACAAAATGATCCAATGATGAAGAATACACACCTTTTTTCCTTAGACAGCATAGTTGATTCCATTTTGATTTCTTTGGGGCTATCGAGACTTCAATCCTACACTCAAAACCTTCAGGTATTAGCCAAAAGAAGACAATCACCAGTTTGTGAATCAAAGTGCACAAATCAAGCCCCAGAACTCTATTCATATTTTCAAAGGACTAATGTAATAAAAAATGAACTACCTCATGCACTTCAGCCTCACAATGGGTATAAACTGGTGAGTGGTATACTCCAGTTCAATGTGTCATGCACACACTCTTATGTCGACTATGGAATCCATGCCCATGGTGGAAAAAATATTGGTCACCATCAGATAGAATAACCATGAAAGTGTGGTCCTGACTCACCACCAGTTGTGAACTTTTAGCAATAGCATATTCCCAGATGCCAGTTCCCCCCAAAGTTATGACCCAATCATAATTCCTAGCATTGAGGAGGCAGTTTTCTTTCAAGAGAAAAATCATACCCATTGTATGATAAAAGATAATAAAAATTTCATCTATACAGTATATATCCCTAATCAAGGAACCAAATGTCATGTATGGCTTTCCTGGGCACCAAATCTAAGACTGTTGACTTATTTCCTTTTGATTTTGTATTGCTATAGTTTCAAAATAAGATTGCTTCATTGGTTTAGGAGTTCTTTTAGTAGTAGGTTTAGTTCCCTTAATCATTTAATCTATTGTTATGCAAAGCGAGCAGGTTAATGTGAGTTGACCCTTTGTTTGTAGTTGGTATTGACCTTTGTATTTTGCATTGAGTGACTATGGTACTTTTTCATCACCTTCATCTTTTCTTCTTTATTTTTTTTTCCCCACTTTTATCACATGACGTAATTATGAATACATGATATGAACAGAAATAACAAAGTGAAATGACTTTTACTGTGCGTTTGGAATTTAGCTATGTGATGCATAGTGTTACCACATGAGACATTGCTTCAAGTTAAGATAGCTTTATTTATTAGATCTTGCAATAGTTAGGATTTAAATTATCTGATATTAGCCAGTCTCTCATATTATATTTGCAGTCGATCTTATGTGCAGGTCTATATCCCAATGTAGCTGCTAGCATAGAAGGAATCTTTGGAGCAGCTATAGGAAATAATAGGGCATCTTTTACCAATCCTACTATGAAGGATCGGCTGACCTGGTATGATGGAAGAAGAGAAGTTCACATACATCCATCTTCTGTGAACAGTAACATCAAAGGCTTCCAGTACCCATTTCTTGTCTTCCTTGAAAAGGTTTCTATAGCTTCTTCCTCATAAATTTTAGAGACCGACTCCCATCACCATCTTTCTTTTACTAACAAACAAATGTAATAGCCGTTTAGACACTCTGATATCAGAAGCTAAAATTTACACATGCTAGAGGCCCTGACATCTGTAAATGTCAGCCTCTGATGGTGATAGATCGACTTCAATAGATATAATATATTGAAGTTGGTGATAGCCCATTAATCGTAAAATAAACTGATATAGTTAGATGTTCGAAAAATAACATGTAGAATAAGATACGGTTAAACTATATCCTAGAAGTATTGAATACCAGTATTGTATCGTGTTGATACCAGTATGCTAGGCATATAGAACTAGATAGGTGTTACAAGTTATTTGCTTCTTCACTAAATTATTTTATTTGTTATAAAGAGTGGAAGTTATATTGGATGCCCTTATATGATATCATGTGTACCATCATGGTCACTTAAATCATAGGAAATTCTCATTTCATAATAATAAAACTGAAAACAGGTCTTCCGCGCAATCATAGCAGTTAGCCTTTTCAAAGCTAGAAGATACGAGTTCAAAAATAAAAAATAAAAGCAGAAGTTATGATCTTGGGATCCAAATGTCCAATGTTTAAGGGACATAGATACACATCTCAGTGTATGTGTTGGAGAGTCTACCTAGCAAGCTAGAAAAAAAAGGACTTGTCTTGTTGTTTGAGAAAATCAAAACTTCAAATTCAAATAATATATTGAGATTCATGACACTTGAAGTAATCCATACAGTTTAAAACATGGTATTAAAACTCGGTGAGTCGACTCGGAACTCGGGCGAATCGACTCGGCTCAACCAAGTTCTGAGTCGACTTGCCATAAGGATCGAATGACTTGAAAACTCGAGCGACCCACCGATTCGACTTGGAAACTTGATCGAGTTTGCGTACTCGGTAAGTAGACTTTAAGTAAGACTTAAAGAAGGCTGGCGGGGGATTTACTTTTTTTAAAAGGTAAAAGTAATTTATACTAAAAAGCTCATCTATCGGACACGCTACTCTCTATTCTCGCTACAGCCGGAACCCTAAAATCCTAGAAAGAAGAAGAAGAAGAAAAATTGCAGCTATTCTCTCTCACTCCAGCCCTAAAATCCTCTATCCTTATTTATGGTGTATGGTCATTCGCTCCAGCCCTAATCTCTCGCTCACTCTATCCCTAAGAAGAAGAGTTTTTTTTTTTTTTTGAGCCAAACTTTAGAGTGCAATTTTATTTTTTAAATTGGTTTTTGTTTATTTGAAACTTATTTGATTAAATAAATTAAATAGGTTTTCCAATTTGATATCTCCAATTTTTTTTGCACAGATTTTATTGTGCACATAATTCTCAAATAGGTTTGTCTATTTGAAAATTTTGTTTGTTTGCACAATTTCTCTTTATTGCTTCAACTAACCCCCCACCAAAAACTAAATATCCCCTTTAAATACAGCTGAAACAGTTGACTGCTTTGAATCATGAAGATCTTTCTTTGGTTCCAATCTGTCGCACAGCTGCTCTAGAGATCATAAGCATATCATCAAACGGTCTTCTTTTTTTTTTTTTTTTTCATGTGACACATCCCAAAAAAGTGACCCAAAGACCATGTGGCGCACATAATGATCACAGTTCTATTAAATATTTAAATTTTATTTTTTTATTATATATTTATTTATTTATTTAAATGCATATTAAATAACCCGAGTCAGAGCGAGTCCAGTCGGATTGAGTTTCCGAGTTGACTCTATTCAGATGACTTCTAAGTTGAGTCGAGCTTTCATGTTTTAAAACAATGGTTTAAAATATAATTTCATTACAGCTACTATGCATTTAAATATAATAACGTACATGAAAGAAAATGATATACATAATAAGGAGCATGCTTTACATATTTAATGTGATATATTGTTAACATATATACATTATAAGCAACATTTTTTAATGTAATGTCATTTTTTATATAATTTAATGTAATGCATTGCTGACCTACATGAAGGAAAATGATATATGTAACAAGCAACATTTTTTATATAACTTAATGTAATACATTGTTGACATATATTTGCATATCCTTTGTATGGTTATGTAGATTTTATAAGTATTGTATATCAAATAAATAAACAAAAATTTTGAGAACATGTTTAGAATGAGGATTTTTTTTAGGAGTCATTTGAATAGCTGACCAAAATGTATTTTGCACAAAATTGTCAGGATTTAACAAAATAACATAAAAAGATGAGATCATTGATGCTCAGGGTTGGGGTTTGGTTGGAGAAAGAGGAAGAAGGGGAAAAAGAGATAGGAAGAAATAGGGTTGGGAGTTAGAATTTTGTATGAGACACTAATACCCAAAATACATACATTATCCCTGTTACGACCAACGTGCCAACACTCACTAGAGGTAATGCCATACAATCGTTCTGCACCCCTCCCCCCCCCCCCCCAATCGCCTTTGTTATTATCTCAACCAACTGATGAACTTGTTTAACACAACTTTCTTGTGAACGAAGTGGCAGTCAACTTCAAAATGCTTTGTTCTTTCATGGTATATCCGATTTTCGACGAAATGAAGTGTTGCTTCATTGTCTCCATAAAGGGTCATGGGTAGTTCGACATCCAATCCTAAATCAGCCAACATAAACTTAAGCCACATACCTTCGCGAGCAATTTGAGACATGGCTCTGTATTCTTCTTAAGCACTTGAGTTGGAGACAGCATGTTGCTTTTTACTCTTTCATCTGACTAGATTCTCACTTAGGAATGTGTAGTAAGTTGTAGTGGATCTCATGTCACTCAAGGAGGCAGCCCAATCTGCATCAATAAACATCCTAATTTCCAGATACCCATGATTACTATAGAGAAGGCCCCTTCCTGGGCTCCCCTTCGAATATCTCAGAATCCTACACACAGCACCTCAGTGGGTGGTCCTCGGAGAATGCATATTCTGCCACACTCAGAGAATAAGCAATGTCAGGACGAGTCATAGTTCGGTAGAGGAGTTCTCCATCCTCTCCATTAAACCTATGATTTTGCTCAATAGGCGTAATAGTTGGATTACATCCGAACATACCAGTTGCTTCAACAAATTGAGAATGTATTTTCTTTGAGACAATGTTATCACGTTATTAGATCCGGCCATTTCAATTCCCAAGAAATATTTAAGTGGCCCAAGTATTTCATATCAAAGACTACTCAAATAGCATTTCAACTGTAGTATTTCCCCACTTCCATCTCAATGACAATAATATCTTCAAGATCCACAGTAGGAGCTTTGAGGTGAGTGTTTTTCTCCACATACAGACTATGATCATAGTGGTTTCTTTTGTGCACGAACTCGATAACTGCTTTGCTAAACTTTTGGAACTATTCTCTAGTGATTGTTTTACCCCATGGATAGACTTATATCATATACAAACTTCCCCCTCTCTCGCTAATAGGAGAAGCCATGCGGAAATGACATATATGCCTCTTCTTTCATATCACCATGAAGGCATTCTTCACATCGAGCTGGTATTGGGGGCCAATTTCTATATGCTTTAAGTGGTAAGAGGACTCAAATTGTATTTGACTTAACAAATTGGGAAGAAGTATTCAGATAGTCAACACCATGTGTCTGCATGAACCCCCTTGCAACTTATCTTGCCTTGTATTTTTCTACATAACCATCAGGTCTATACTTCAAAATATAGACCCACTTACTTCCAACTGCCTTTTTTCATGCCGGAAGTTCCACAAGATCCCAAGTTCAATTATGTTTCAGAGGGTCTCATTTCATGCATCATAGCTTATGTCCACTATGACTGTGGGAGAGCGTAAGAAACACTGGTAGGAATGATGATTGCATCCTAAAGATAGAAGAAACATATGAGAGGCTGAAAGATTTTGGTAGGACACAAACTTACCGATGTGATGACGAGTACAGGACTCAGGAGTTTTCTGAAGTACAATGGGGAGATCTAGTTGAGTACTTTGTGGAATGGCCTTGGGAGAGGGATCTTGATTATTGGTCTGACAATGAGGCTCTCATAGCTCTTGTAGTTTTTTTCTTGTAAAAGTCTTCTCTTTCCCAAACCTAATCCAAGATATTACTTGTTTCAGTAGGAACTTTTTCTCCTTTGGATATGACCTTTCCTTTTGCTCTCTTCTTTGCTATTCCACTTCTTCAATATCATCACTATCACCATTATGTATGGTATAAGACAAAGCAATAGTGTTATGTTCTTCCTTTGAACTCTCCCCATGAAGAGTGTTGTGGGGAGGACGACAGAATGGAGTGGACTCGAAAAAGTGACATCCATAGAAATCAACAATTTCCTAGACACTGGTCATATCATTTGTACCCTTTTAGGTTGGTAGGTAACCAACAAAGATACAACTGGTAGCTTTTGGATCCAACTTATCACGCTCACCAACAAGAAAATGGAAAAACTCAAAGACACGATGAGGTACAAAAAATAAGCGAGCATTTAGACATACTAACTAATAGGAAGACTTGCCCTCAAGAATGGATGCATGCATATCATTTATCAAAAAACTCGCAGTGAGCACAGATTCCCCCACAAACGTTTGGAAACATTCATTCTGAAGAGTAGAGAACCTGCAACGTCAAGTAGGTCATGAATTTTCCACTTTGCCACTCCATTTTGTTGTGAAGTGTAGGGACAATGTGGTATGCCACTCAATTTTCTTCTTTGCCACCTTTTCATGAGTGTGAAGGTATCATTGAAAATGGTGGGAAGAATACTCCTCACCATTGTCATATTGTGTTGCCCAGTGTTTTAAATTTCGTTTGAGGCATCAGCCTCGAGGTGTAGCGTAATATCTAATAACTTAAAATTGCACGTTTACGTATGTTCTGATTTTGAACCCTTCTTTTGTAATGGTAAATGGTTGCACATTTATATCTCCCATTGTCTTTTGTACCTTGAATATTCATTGGTTTATGATTAGAAAATTATCTATTATTTTTTTATATGTTTTGTAATGTATTTTATTATTTTTTTAATTACTTTAAATTTATTATATTTTAAAATTAAAAATTAAAAAATTCGTGAGGCTTACGCCTCGCCTCCCGAGAGGGCTGAGCGCTACGCCTTGCGCCTTACGCCTTTAAAAGCATTGGTATTACCTTAACATCTCCATGAAATTGAGTTTGGATCAGCTTGTGGAAGATGGGAAAAGTCGTCACTACCTCATTCTTAGATTTCACCAAGAACAACATGGTGTATCTAATGTACCATTAATAAAGATGACAAAATAGTGATAACTGCACAATGAGATAACTGGGGATGGCACCCATGCATCCAAATGAACAAACTGGAAAGGAATGCTACTTTTACATGAACTAACACGATAATACTTAGAGAGTTGACAGACTTCACAGTTAAGGTAGAACTATTGAAGGATAGAAGCTTTTTAGGGAACAAAATGTGCAGACGTGATATACACCAATGAGCGTGCCACATGTGTATCTCATCCAATGAAACAGTTGCAGCAGCAATAGGATTCGGTAAATACTAATTTTCAAATAGGTAGCGGCCTCCCTTGTCAATACCACGACCAAGTATTCTCCGCGTTGTTAGGTCTTAAAAGACACAATGAGATAGGTAAAAGGTTACATTGCAATTAAGAGATAAAATGATTTGACTAATGGATAATAAATTCGTAGGCCCTTTTGAAAAAAGTAAAGTGAAATTCAGAGACAAACTACCAAGATTGCCTATTCCCTTTCCCTCTACAGGGACAAGAGACCCATCGACAACCCGAATATGGAAAGGATCAGAAATAGACATGGGGTTGAAGAGCTTGGACATGATAGACATACGGTTAGTTGCCCGAGAATCAATGATCCAATGAGAGAAGAAAAGGAAAAAAGAAAAAAGATGCATGCAGATTGGTAGAATACCTGACCCAACAAAGTAGGAACCAGAAGCCTATGCCACCTCTTCTTTGGTGTTATATACAACCTTCTTTGAATCCTCCATCAGTCGAAAACACAATCCTTCAGGTGTAGAATACAGACATCTCCCAATAATAACAACCAAACAACAAGCCCAACAAAACTCCGAACTGCAGTAAACAGCTCCAAGAAACAGGCATAACAACCACAACACAAGTCAATACCAACAAACTGTAAGTCAATTTACACAGGCATCAGGAAACACAATAGAGTATGTCCCAAATAGATATCAAAGCTCTTCAATGAAAAAGAAACTTTCTCCAAAAAAAAAACTTCACAATTACTCTTCGATTCATAGGATGGATAACGACATTATCACAGCCTCACAACTTGTAGATGCACGGGACTGTTGGCGATAGTAATAGATGTATGGGGTGTAGAAAGCAATATTGTTAAGTATGGATTGTAGTGTCCACAGAAAGGTTAGTGGGTGCCATTAGTTATGTGGGGGTGTCATTCGTGAGTGTAAGTGGCTCCTCTATATAAGGAGACCACCTCTTTTAATTCATTTACATAACATGAGTAACAATGTAGTCCTTTATGTGTCATTTGTGACGGAGGTACGCAACGTGGCTACCCGGGCCATCTGTAGCACCACTTGAGCCACTTGTACTCCGCGTAGAGGCAGTGGCGACTTGGTGCCTGGGGCATGCGATGTGGTGCCGGCAGGGCACACGACATCTTGGTGCCGGGACGACATGCATGTGGTGCCAGCAGGGCACGCCACATGGGGCCATGAAGGCCTTGCGACGTGGTCGTGTTGCGAGGACGCGACACGATCGCATGGGAGGATGATGCTGGGAGTCATGGGCGTGTTGGTTGGGACTTGACACTGTGTGCCACGAGCAGGAGGCGCGTGCCATGGGAGTATGTCAAAGCAATATGTTTGAGGTCCTTTGGTTGTTTACCCATAGAGAGGTGTTAGAGAATGCCTTCCACCCACACGGGGCCTTGCGTTGCCAGAGGGGGCGCAAGTGTCTCCTAGGCCTGAAAGGGTGGGCTTAGGACGTCGACGCAGCAATGCCGTGTGGCACCCACGGTGAGGTTGAAGTATGGCCCTGAACTACGCGTTGCGGAGCATACGGCTGGGTAACTTCACGAGCGCTGCGTGAGACTCTGTTGAGCACGACAGCATGAGGGCTGTGTGGGACTCCGTTGAGCACGGCAACATGAAGTAGGTACACGACTGTGGGCTTGGTTCGGTATGCGAGCAAGACATGAGGGCATGGGGAGCTGCATGCCAATACTGTTGTGATGCGAGGTACTAGTGCAGTGCACAGGGTGAAGCTTGAGCAGGCCAAGTATGGAACAGTGGTGTAGTTGAGCGAGTCGTAAGGGGCACAATACATCGAATGGTAGGCTTTGGAAAAGAGGTAACCACGAGGGGGAGTTCCCATCCTCTAGGCGGGTGGTATCAGAGCTGATGAAGAGATTGGTTGGCTTCGTTGCATGCGGTAACGAGGCATCGCACGAGTTGATGACGCGTCGAAGGACGACCTCGTGACGATTGGTATCAGAGACAGGCTGACTGACGAGGACGCCACTTACATGGACATTGGATTCGGACCGCACCGCTTCTATCGGCGAAGAAAGAAACAGCGGAAGGGAAGTCAGATCTAGGCGAAAGATGAAAAATTCTGAAGAATTAAGGGAGCAGGAAAATTCGATCGATCGAATTCACATTCCGATCGATCAAAATTTTCGATCGATCGAAATCCAATTTCGATTGATCGAATTTTTTGACGGAAATATCAAGTTCTTGAGTGATATTTTGACTGGTCGAATCATATATTCGATCGATCGAAATTCAAATTCGACCGATCGAATGTCGACGGCGATTTTCATAAAAATATGAAATTTTGATCGATCGATTTTTAATTCGATCGATCGAAATTTCAAATCGATCGATCGAAATCGCGCCGAGAATTTTAGTTATTTTAGGAGTTTAATTTCGAACTTTTGTTTCAAGGGTTTATTTGTCTTTTATTTAATATTCGTTTTAGGGTTTTCTTTTATTGTGAGACCTCCTATATAAGGTCTTTAAACAATGTAATTAAGGGAGTTGATTGATTATTGAATGCTTTTACGCTTGAGTAATCTTTGCCTGAGATGGGTTTGGCGTGAGACCAAGGGAGTGATTCCCCTATATTTTCCTTATTGTTGTTATTGATTTGCGTGATTTGCTTATATTTAATATCTCTAAATCTCTGCGTTCTTCTCTAGCCATAGCCTAAATCCCTCCTTGTGATCCTCAAAATCCTAAACCCGTTTTGAAGCCTAAATCACTCAAGCCCATACCCTTTCTAAACCATAAACCGATCTAAAACCCATAAGCCTTTTACAAACCCTAATTCCCTTTTACAATCCAATTTGGAACCCGTGAATCTACATCGGACCGTAGACGAGCGCCTAATCTTGGAAAAGCTAAAGTCCTATCTCTAGTACGATCTTTCCTCGACTCTAAAAGCACTTGCGCATTGGATTGGACCCTACCTGGATCTCGTGTGATCTACCCATCAGAATTCTGTAAACCCTAAAGGTATCAAAGATAATTTTGCGATTAAACTTGATTTAATTTCATTAATTTCGGCAAAATCTGCATTAAAATCATATTCCGCATTTTAGGGTCGTTGTCTCGCGTGAGTTTTGGTATCAGAGCCCTAGGTTTTCTAGGTTTTCTAGGTTAGGGCATCTTTGCTTATCATATTTACTTTATTGCATTGTTTTTGTGAGTCCATATTGCATTCCATATTAGAATCCAAATAGACCTTGTGATCACCATGGACTCGAGTACGATTCTCAATGCCCTTAAGAGATGCAGAAGAGTTGTATTAGTGCACGTCTGAATACCATTGAGCAAGCCCAAACATCTCTAGGAGTTGGTAATGATAGATTACGTGATCGAATCAACCAACTGGAAGCGATGGGTGGACTTGAAAATCAACACCAAGAGCGTAAGTGTCCACACTTTGAACGTAATGGTCGCCAAGACAATTGGAACCATAGGGATCATCGTAGAAATGACTATGACCTCGAAGTTCAACTCCTTAAGAACGTCCGAGTTGAGATTCCGACTTTCAATGAAAGAATGGACCCTACCGTCTTCCTCGATTGACTTTCTGACATGGACCAACACTTTGATTGGTATGCCATGAATGACGACCGTTGCGTTAGAGTCGCTAAGATGAAGTTGGTTGGTCAAGCTCGACTTTTCTGGCTCAATATTGAGCGCATTAGGGTGAACGCGGGTTGTCCTCCCATTTACCCGTTGGGACGACATGAATGAACAACTTACTGAGAAGTATGTTCCTTTATCATACCACCAACGCCTCGATCAGTGGCAAAATTTACGCCAAGGTGGTATGCTCGTGACCGATTACATTGCCAAATTTGAAGAGTTCATGATGAGGGCAAAAGTATCGGAAGACCCTGAAATCATTCTCTAGATTATGCATCGGATTGCGGCTGGATTTGCAAAAAGAATTGATTTCTCACCCCGTAGAAACACTTGAAAGATGTTATGTCGTTGTGCAAGATCTTGAACGGTATTTGAAAACTACGGTGGTGAAGAGGACCGAGCCACAATATAGTGGTCAACGATTCGGTGAGGGACGATTTAATCCTCCTCCTAAACCTACACAACCCGCTCCTACCAATTCTAGGTTTGAAAAGGGAAAAGGTATAGTCGGAGAATCCTCAAGGGTTAATTCTCAAATAAAGTGCTATAAATGTCATGGGATGGGACACTTTGCCGCCCAATGCCCTACAAAAGAACCCCAAAAGACTCTCTTCATTGAGGGAGAGGAGGATGATGATGAGGTAGTGGTTGAAGAGGAAGTTAGCACACCCAGTGATGAAGAGGGTGATGCTATTGGTCATGCTTTAGTTGTGAGGTGTGCCCTTGCACAGCCTCAACGGGATGAAAAGGATGACTGGCGTAGGGAGAACATCTTCCACACCTATGCCAGATTTGGTGAAAAGAATTGTAGGGTCATCGTGGATAGCGGTAGTTGTACTAATGTAATATCCACTCGTCCAGTCTGCCACTTAGGGCTTACACTCGAAGCCCACCTGAGACCTTATAAAGTCGCATAGGTCAATTCTTCATCCATTCCCGTGTCGAAAAGGTGTCGTGTACCGATTCAGTTAGGTTCTTATTCGGACACCTTATGGTGCGATGTGGTGCCGATGGATGTGGGCCATATCATTTTGGGAAGGTCGTGACTCTACGACATGGACGTGACTCTTTCTGGTCGAACAAACATATGCACGTTCATACATAAGGGTAAAAAGATCACTTTACACCCTTTGCCTCCCAAAACACCATCGACCAACACCGTCGAAAAGAAGGGCGAGTCTTCTAAGTCCATTAATATTGTGAGCCCTTCTGAGTTCGAGAAAGCATCAAAAGATGAGAGTGTGGTGTATGTAGTTGTCACCGTAGAGAGTGCTCCCGAGTCGGTGAGCGAGTGTCCCCAGGAGGTTGAGCAGATTTTAAAAGAGTTTGCGGATGTCTTCCCTGAAGACTTACCAAACGAACTCCCTCCCCTGCGTGATATCCAACATGTAATAGACTTGGTTCATAGATTCACCTTACCGAATCTGCCCCACTATAGGTTGAATCCGGTTGAGCACGCCGAATTAACTCGGCAAGTCAATGAGCTCCTTCAAAAGGGGTTCATCCAAGAAAGTTTGAGCCCGTGTGCCGTACTTGCCCTACTCACTCCTAAGAAAGATGGTACGTGGCGTATGTGTGTGGATAGCCGTGCAATTAATAAGGTTACAGTTAAGTATCGGTTTCCCATACCAAGGTTTGATGATATGCTCGATTTGATGGTTGGTGCCACTATCTTTTCAAAGATAGACCTTAAGAGTGGCTACCATCAAGTCCGCATCTGTCCTGGTGATGAGTGGAAAACCGCCTTTAAGACTAAGGATGGTTTTTATGAGTGCATGGTCATGCCATTTGGCCTTTCTAACGCCCCGAGAACCTTCATGCGACTCATGACCCAAGTGTTGAGGCCATTTCTAGGCAAATTCCTTGTTTATTTCGATGACATCTTGATCTATAGTCACGACAAGGATCAACACTTGACCCACCTTAGGCTGGTTTGTGAAACCCTTAAGGGGGAGAATTTGTTTGCCAATCTCAAGAAGTGCACTTTCATGCAACCTTCCGTTGTCTTCTTGGGATTCATTATCTTGGCCAATGGAATGGTCGCGGACCCCGAAAAGGTTAGAGCCATTGTGGAGTGGCCCGAACCTAAGAACATACACGATGTTTGTAGCTTCCATGGCTTGACTACTTTTTATTGTCGCTTCATCAGAAGCTTTAGCACCATTATGGCCCCAATTACAGATTGCATAAAAAAATGGGACTTTAAATGGGGCAAAGCGGCGAAGCCTTTGCTGAGATCAAACAACGAATGAGTAGTGCACCCGTCATGCGATTGCCGGATTTTTCTAAAGTCTTTGAAGTCGCATGCGACGCATTGGGTGTAGGCATAGGAGGAGTGCTTAGCCAAGAGGGTCACCCTGTAGCCTATTTTAGTGAAACACTTAACGAGGCGAAGCAAAAATACTCCACCTATGACAAGGAATTCTATGCGGTCGTTCAATCTCTTTGATATTGGAAACATTACCTCAGACCGCAAGAATTTGTGTTGTTCTCTGACCATGAAGCCTTAACGCTTTCTTGCTTCATAGAAGAAGTTGAACCCAAGGCACGCGAAGTGGGTTGAGTACCTTCAAGGGTTCACATTCGTGTTAAAGCATAAGGCTGGTGCTGAAAATAGGGCCGCTGATGCACTTAGTCGGCGAGTAGTGACTTTGTGCTCAATGAGCACCGAGGTCGTTGGGTTCGAAAAGTTAAAGGATGAGTACCTCGAGTGCCCATATTTTGGGGTTGAGTACACGGCTATCCTTAGCAACCCGACCAGCACACACTCTGTGTACACCATCCAGGATGGGTACTTGTTTAAAGGCAATCGCCTTTGCATCCCTCGCACTTCATTGCGTAACTTTCTCATTTGGGAGTTACTTGCTGGAGGGATGGCCGGACATTTCGGGTGAAATAAAATTGTTGCGCTCGTAGAGGATAGGTTCTTTTGGCCTAGCCTAATGAGAGATGTCGCTCGGGTTGTTAAACATCGCCGTACTTGCCAAGTGTTAAAACAGACAAAATAAAATACCAGCATGTACACTCTGTTACCCGTGCCACACACCGTAGCAAGACCTCTCTATGGATTTCGTGCTTGGACTTCCTAAGACCCCTAGGAAGCATGACTCTATCTATGTCGTAGTAGACCAATTTTCCAAAATGGCCCACTTCATTCCTTGTTCCAAGACCTCCGATGCATCTCATATTGCTAAACTATTTTTCGTGGAGGTAGTGCGTTTTCATGGGCTGCCCAAAACCATTGTGTCTGATAGGGATGTTAAATTTACTAGTTATTTTTGGAAAATCCTTTGGCACATGATGGGCACATTGCTCCAATTCTCTACAGCTTACCACCCTCACACGGATGGCCAAACCGAAAGCACCAATAGGAACCTTGGGAATCTCCTTCGTAGTCTTGTCGGTGATCATGTTAGGACCTGGGATACCATCTTACCCACAGCTGAGTTTGCATATAATAATTCTGTTAATAGGTCCATAGGCATGAGTCCTTTTGAGGGAGTGCATGGTCATAGGCCTAGGACCCCATTAGATTTGATCCCCATGTCTGCATCCCATAGAGTGTCAGAGTCCGCCGATGCATTTGCACAACATATTCATAGCTTGCATGCCGAAATTAAACAGAAAATTAATTCAAGCAATAATCAATATAAATTATCTGTAGATGCTCACAGGTGTTCTAAAGAATTTAACGTGGGTGATTACGTGACTGTCCGGGTTAGGCCTGAGCGGATCCCATCGGAAACCGCAAAGAAGCTCCAATTTCGAGGCTCTAGGCCTTTTAGGATTTTGGTTAAGAGTAGTCCTAATGCATATGTACTTGAGCTTCCTCCAGGTACGGGGGTTAATTCAACGTTCAATGTGGAGGATTTGGTTCCTTACTGGGGTTTCACCCCACCTCCTGAAAACCCACTCCAGCCACCTCCTAGTCCCAGCCCCAATCCAACCTTGCAACCCATACCTCTTCCTTCCCCAAGCAGACAGAGATTAGATGAGATAGAAGATATAATCAACGATCATGCCGTCTCTACACATGACGGAGGATTCCAGAAATGAAGTTCGCCGCTTGAACCCCAACCTGCTAGATATCTTCCACAAGCGTGTTTCATCGGTGATGAAACCTTTTTGGTCCAGGGGAATTAACGGGGACACCGCTTACATGGACATTGGATTCGGACCGCACCGCTTCTACCAGCGAAGAAAGAAACAGCAGAAGGGAAGTTAGATCTAGGCGAAAGACGAAAAATTCTAGAAAATTCTGAAGAATTGAGGGAGCAGGAAAATTCGACCGATCGAATTCACATTCCGATCGATCGATCGAAATCCAATTTCGATCGATCGAATTTGTCGAAGGAAATATCAAGTTCTGGAGTGATATTTTGACTGGTCGAAAATTTCAATCGATTGAAATTCAAATTCGACCGATCGAATGTCGACGGCGATTTTCATAGAAATATGAAATTTCGATCGATTGATTTTTAATTCGATCGATCGAAATCGCACCGAGAATTTTAGTTATTTTAGGAGTTTAATTTCGAACTTTTGTTTCAAGGTTTTATTTGTCTTTTATTTAATATTCGTTTTAGGGTTTTCTTTTATTGTGAGACCTCCTATATAAGGTCTTTAAACAATGTAATTAAGGGAGTTGATTGATTATTGAATGATTTTATGCTTGAGTAATCTTTGCCTGAGATGGGTTTGGTGTGAGACCAAGGGAGTGATTCCCCTATATTTTCCTTATTGTTGTTATTGATTTGTGTGGTTTGCTTATATTTGATATCTCTAAATCTCTGCGTTCTTCTCTAGCCATAGCCTAAATACCTCTTTGTGATCCTCGAAATCCTAAACCCGTTTTGAAGCCTAAATCACACAAGCCCATACCCTTTCTAAACCATAAACCGATCTAAAGCCATAACCCTTTTACAAACCTAATTCCTTTTTACAATCCAATTTGGAACCCGTGAATCTACATCGGATCGCAGACGAGCGCCTAATCCTGGAAAAGCTAGAGTCCTATCGTTAGGCTGATCTTGCCTCAACTCTAAAAGTACTTGCGCATCGGATTGGAACCCTACCTGGATCTCGTGTGATCTACCCATTAGAATTCTGCAAACCCTAAAGGTATCAAAGATAATTTTGCGATGAAACTTGATTTAATTTCATTAATTTCGGCAAAATCTGCATTAAAATCATATTCTGCATTTTAGGGTCGTTGTCCCGCGCCACTGACTTAGCGCATCGGACGTTAGGTGCTGCACGGGCTGACATTGCTGGAAGAGTGACCTCGTGACACATTGCTCTCTCTCTCTCTCTCTCTCTCTCTCTCCCCTCTCTCTCTTCTTGTCCATCTCTCTTTCTCTCATAAACACTAATGAGAGTATTCTTTTCTTAATTATTTTCGTTATTATATTAGTCAATTATTAGTTTTAATATGATATCAGTGCAGGTTAGTTTCGCGTGTTCGTTTAGTTTAGGGTTTCTCCAATCATTTAGTTTATGGTTTCTGCAATACCCTTTTACCTCCATCCAATGTTCAGATTTTGTGTTATTGCACCATCCAATCCTCAATTATGGGAGTTGTATCCCCCTCCACATTCCTTGTCATTTGACCTTTTTCTGAAGGGAGAATATGTTGTGAGAAAGAAGAAGAAAGACAGAGTTGCGGTGCAGCCATGGTGGGCTGTTGTGCAGCCAAGAAAAAAAAAAAACACAAAATGAAGAAGATGTATCGTTGTGCAGTCATGAAAAATTAAAGAGGAAAGAAAAAGAAAATTTTGGAGTGGCTGTTTTCTTGACAAGAAGGGTGGAGCAGCCCGTAAGTTCCTTCTGAAGCTCTATTTGCTACTTTTGATTTGTTGCTTAATGCTCTTTAGTTGTTGCTATGAACCTCTTTGATGAGTTGATTAAGATATGTTGAAGAGTCTGTTTTTTAATATTTCTACTATGATTATGGGTCGTAATAACAAACTGCAATCTTATTTTGGACTGTGAAGATGGATTGTGAAGTTGTTTTATGATAAAGAATCATGCTTGCACAGTAGGTGTTTGATCTGTTGTAATCATTCTTGCGCAATAAGTGTTTGATAAAACGACTATGAAGAGAGATGTTGTTGTTTGTTGTATTGCAGTGCTCATCCAATTTTTCACTTAACAACAATGTTGGAAACTGTTATTTCCACACTGAGATTTTTGTTTCTTCCGAGCAAGAGTGTTGTTGAAGGTTTGTGTTATGATAGCTGTTGTGTAGACGGTGGCTAGTATTCTTCAAAATAACTATGTGGATGTGGTTTTATGCCGTGTTGGTTGTTGTGTGGACAGTGAACTTTTATCACCTCTGGGTGGTTACTGATTACTTGTTCGAATCTCCACTGCAATTAGATTTGAGAAGTTTAGGCTCATGGCTGATTAGTTGCAGCCTGTGTTGATTGAGTCATGGCCATACTCAAAACAAATGTGTGGTGTAGGAGAGGACCGAAAATATTAAGGATGAAATTAGTGTCATTGTTGATATTTGTGGATTGCACAATAACTGTTTGTGGAAATGTCTATTGTGTTGTGCTACATGGTCTTGGCTTGTACAGCCGCTTACCATGTAGTGACAAAACAAAAAAAAACAAAAAGGAGGAAGTAAAATGAAAAAAGGAGCGGGGGAGTAATAGTGGTACTGTACTGAAATCTGTGTTATCATGAGATCTGTCACCTTAAAATTCGCGAAGACTGCTGTTATGTCTGCCGAAAATTGTGTTGTTCGCTGCCCTGAAATCCGTGAAATCAGAGATTTTTGCCATAAATTGTGGAGATGTGTTGGCTGCTATTAGAGGTGATTGGTATCTCCAGTACCATGCGTTAATTTTATAAGTTTTATTGTGGTTGTATACTGTCATAACCTCCTAGGTTGTATTTTAGATCATTGATGTTGGCCATAGAGCTAATTGGATGGCACCAAGAACAACATTTATTTGGACCATAGTTTGTGCCACATGGTCATTTGAGTGCAATGTTATACCAAGTTGTTAAGGGACCATGATGTATACCTCATGGCCACTTGGGTGCAGTAATGCATCAAGCTGTTGGTGGGTGCAAGTAGTTGCACTACATTGATAGTTGATTCTTGGATACCTTTAGTTGTTGACCATATCAAGTCAATGGGAGATGATGGTGTAAATATGTACCTTTTGTTATGTATTATGGGCAAATTGGGCATCCATATCGTTGATGATCCAATTTGAGGAGTGATGAAGATAGTAGTATATGTATGGTGTGTAGGAAGCAATAGTGTAAGTATGGAGTGTAGTGTCCATATAAATATGATGAGGGTTGTGTACAATAAGGGTGATGTATCATAAGGTTGGTGAACCATAAGGGTGATGTTCCATGAGGTTGGTTTACCGTAAGGGTGATGTACCGTAAGGCTAATGTACCATATGGCTGATGTTCCGTAAGGATGATGTACCATAAGGGTGTGTACCGTAAGGGTGATTGTTTTAGAGATTATGTGCCATGTGGCTTGTGATCTAGGACTGTGGGTTCGAACCCAAGATCAATTGCCACGTTGCCTGTGATCCAAAAAAACATCCGTTTTGGGATCACATGTTATTATTTTTTCTTTTCTTTTTTTCTAATGATCTTGATCATCGGACTACTCCTATACGTGACACCCAATCATGCGGTCGATGCTACTTGGCAACTAACTGACGTAGGACTAGGTAACTTACCTAATCTATAAGATGTGAGCAATCTTAATCATGCATCACCCTTCGTGAACAAACCTTACTTTTATGTGGAGTGTAACATCCACATGAAAGTAAGTGGGTGTCATAAGTTATATTTGGGGTGTCCTTAGTGAATGTATGTGGCTCCTTTATATAAGGAGACCACCTCTTGTAATTCATTTATATAACATTAGTAATAATGTAGTCCTTTACGTGGCATTGCTCTCTCTGTTCTCTCCCTCTTTTCCATCTCTCTCTCTCTCTCTGTCATAAACTTAATGAGGGTATTCTTTTCTTAGTTATTTTCTTTATTACATTAGTCGATTATTAGTTTTAACAGGTACAACGCGATAACCCCTCTTAATCACCCAGAAATCACAACATTGGACAGAATTTCAGTTACGTTTACTGTACATAGAAAAAAATTGAGATTTTATGGACAAACTACAACCCCACAAATCACAAAAAGCATCGCTAGTCGCTCCACACTGCTCCAATCACCATAAGACTATAACCGATGATAGTATTGAAAACCGAACCTAACAGCTCCAATCTTACCAGGGTTTCAAGGGCCCGGAAAATTGAAACTTCCATTTTCATGAACATGGCAATAAAGCAACGAATATGAAAAACCCACAGATCTTCTTTCAGCAACAATAAATCTTCAAATCAAGTTAACAAGGATCCTTCTGAAGGTATTTCGATCCATACCCAGTGAAGAAACCCAAGTTTCAGGTGGCACATGCATCAGAAACTCCAAATCTTGTGAAACTGTTAATTGAGCAAGTTACCCTTCGAAATTGAATTAAAACTCATCAAAACCATATAGTGAAGTTGTAGAGAGTAGAATTCCGATTAATACCATCCCCTTTTCATCCTATTCTGAGATCAAACTTTGACCATGATGACATCAGCACAAGCAGGATGACGTAAGCACACGAATCCTAAGGAGCAATATTCTTTTACCGAGATAAAATCAGTAATGGTTACAGTTAGGTTGGAGAATGAGGATAAGAAGGAGAAAAGGGGATAGGAAAAAGTAGGCTTATGAGTTAGATGATCTCACACCCTTAATTATTAGTGTATATGCCAATTACACAACAGAATTCTGTATGAGACACTAATACCCAAAATACATACTCTATCCCTATTACTACCAACACACCAACACTCACTAATACCTATGACCCTCCAACAAAAAATACTAGTGAAAATGCAGTTGGAGCATCCCCACTTGAGACAGAGATATACATAACACATAAGAACAACCCACAGTATACCATTTTGTTCAGTGCTTTGTTTTGTCTACTCAACTAACTTGACTAAGCTATTTGGTGGAGGAGCCTTAGTTTGATAAACTAATTGTGAAGTTTTAGTAGCTGTTCAGTATTTTGTTTTTCTCAGTATTAGCTTGTTACATGTATTATTTCCTCAGCCACATGCATGAATTTGTATCCTTAGGAAGATCTCAGATATACATTTTAATTTGCTTATGTCAAATCTTTCAACATATATATTTCTGTCCGCATGATGGAAGTATAAAGAATTATACATATATACGTATAGATTTATATATAGTCATTTTTGGGTTTGTAGAATCACTTTTGGATTCTACATGCCGTGTAGAATCAGTTGTGGATTCTACATGCCGTGTTTTCTGGTCTATACAACGCACCTGCACTCCACAAAGATCCAAAACAGTGTTTTAGGTACCACATGGAGCTCCACTTGAAACTTGAGTGAACTTGGGTGCACAGTGTGTATCATGGGTACACGCATCTCTTTTCCTATATATATATATATATATATATATATATATATATCCGTTTGTGGGATTCTACATACAGAAACAAACGTAAAAAAACTGTCAGTAATTTCAACTATATATATATGTCAGTTTGGGATTCTACATACAGAAACAAACGTAAAAAAACTGTCAGTAATTTCAAACATGATATTTTCACCTCCAATTTGTTTGCGTATCCCACTTCTCTTTAGTCAAATTTGGATAGAGAATGCCTTCTTATCATTCTGGGCAAAAATTTACTTGTTTTTCAGATATGGGGTATTCTATCCTAAAATTAGCCAAAAAATAAAAGGGGGAATGGATGCATCAAAACAGGTGTTGAAATATCATGTACTAAAACATTGCAATCTGATTTTTCAGTTTCCCTATTTTCCCAGGTTGAAACCAGCAAAGTATTTTTGCGTGATACCAGCATCATCTCGCCTTACTCTATTTTGCTATTTGGTGGTTCCATTAATATTCACCATCAGGTATTTTGTTTTAGCCTTCTTCCCCAATTGTTATGCCCAGGAGTTTCGTATTTTCGCTGCAGGAATTTATTGCTTCATTCAAAATAAATATTGAGGATGTTTTCTGTTGTCTGTCTATCTGAAGTTTACTTCTCTAGTTTTATCTTCAATCCATTTTGTTTCGTTATTAAACAGTATGCAATTGTATTGTGAAATTTCAAACAAAGAGTGACAATTTGTATTCAAAGAAAATATGGCACCAGATTTCAGTTTTTTTAATCTTTTAGTACCTTGATTATCTCAATATAATTTTATTTTTTATTGGTACAGTATTTTCTTTCTTCGTGAAAAAATTATAGTTATTGAGATGCTCCCATTGAACTAAAACTTGTCAAAGAAAATTTTTTTACAGGTTACTAAGGGTGTCAATGGGTAGTGTAGCCCGGACCGTTATGCACGGTTTAAGGAGGGTTCGGACTTGAAATAAAGCCCACAGGCTGGACTTGGGCTACGACTTTAAGCCTGAAATTTAAACAGGCCGGGGTTGGGCTTAAGCTCTTAGTCTCGTTGGGCTCTTATATATGATGTATATATTGTGTTTCACTTCTAACATTTAAAAAGATAACACTTAAAGATCTAGAGATTTTCTGTTTTTGAGCTTTAGACTTTCTTGGAAATAAATATTAGCTTCTTATTGTATATTTGCATTGTATCAATTTTCATATTCTTACAAATATAAAGTTATTTTTTTGTAAATCAATCATAAGTTTATGATTAAATGAGTCGAGCCTGGCTGGGCTTGAGCTTGGGATCATAAGCCCGCCAGGAGATCGGCCCGGGCTTGGGCTAGGTTCAAATCCGATGGGCCAGGCTTGGGTTTACCCTAGCCTGGCCAAATCCCGTCCCATTGCCACCCTTACAGGTCACTTATGTACATGTGGGGAATTGTCGTAGAATGTGCATTGTGGTAATATTTCACACCACATACGAACAGATCAGACCAGGACTAACCTTAGTTTGTAACATTAAAATATCTCTCATCATACTTGGATTATCATGGGATTGAGGATTGAGAGCAATATCAAAGGCAATTTGGAGAATGATTCACAAGCAGGTTGTGAGATAGATACCCTCCCCTTCATTATAGTCATATATACAACTTACAAAGTCATCCCATGTATAAACTTCGCAACGCATGTACTGTACATTAACTAAAGACACCCAAATGATTTTGTAGATACACCAACAGCAACCACATATCTAAAGATAAGTATCCAATCAAGAACCAACAAGTTTTGAGAAGTATAGAGCTAATACTCCCTAAGAGAAATATAAGCAAAATATTCTTACCGCTGCAATAAACAGCCATCTAGGAAAAAAAAATGTATATATATATATATAGTCTAACATATTCCCTTTTGTAAGGGGAAACTGACTTGTCACTATTTGAGGGGTTAAATTTCCCTCAAATTGGTTGCATAATAACTGGAAAACCACATAAAGTCCAGCGAGGAGCAATCATGGAACATGTTTCTCAACATAGATGGAACCTGAACATAAGCATAAGCATTTGAGGACTTTCATTTCATTACAATCTTCCACCATCTCTGAGGACATGAAGAGGTGACTTCATGTCTAACACAAACATAATAGCCTTGTTTAACTTGACTTTCGCAAAGTGATTAGGATTGGAAAGTTCAGGTTCGCCGGTTAGGGTTAAGCAAGATGAATAAGAGAGAGAGAGATGACCTGGTTAGGGTTGGAGTCCCTACTGGCCTTTTATATTAAACCCAAATGACAAGATTACCCTTTGAACACACGCACCCGATATTATAACCAACACACTACAATAATACATATACATACATATATCCCAATACTCCCCTCAAGCTGGAAACTTTAGGAATGTCAATGATGTCTTCTTTATCTTTCTTGAATAAAGTGAATATCAACTTCAACGCGCTTCGTTCTCTCATGAAGAACGAACTCGATAGCAATATCAATTGCTGCCTCATCAGTGTTGTCAATGTGCTAGGCGCACCGGAGGCAACAAGGGTCCCTAAGCCCTAGGTGCAAGGCATGGGGCCTTTGTTTCAATGTGCATTTTTATTTTAATGTTTTACATAGTTTAATTCTATATTAATATAAAATGATATATCATTGTATTTTAAATCCTATTAGCAATTTGTGACATTTAAATTTTTTCATATATTTATAAATCAAAAGTTTTAATTTTTAAACATAGACACGTATATAAAGATAATAAGTAAGACATTCAAAAACTATGAAACACAAGAAACAAATAAACAGCATAAAAATTGAACATTTTGTGCAATAAAAAATTACAATTTAACAAACTAGCAAGTAGCAATTACCAAATATCTAAAAATGAACTAATGAACTAACTAGTGAGTAATAACTAACAAGTAGGGATTGTGCCTCTCGCTCAACAGAAGATGTGAGGCGAGGCAACCTTGAGGTTGCAGGTTTAAGAACTAACTGAAGTAACAGTGACTAGCTTATTACCGTTATATATCGTACAAGTTACATAAATTATAAATTATAAGACTTATATATGTGGATATATATATATATATATATATATATATATATATATATATATATATATATATATATATATATATTCCGAGGCGCACACCTAAGTTTGCGTCTATGCACTTACGCCTAAATGCAAGGCTGAGGTGCAAAGGGTGCACCTAGTGCTTACGTACACACCTAGACTCACCTTTGACCACACTACGTCTGATTATCACAGTTCAGTTGCATGGGAATGGATGGAGGAGATTCGAGCTCAGTGACAAGGGAGTAAATCCATAAGAGCTCACAAGTACCTTGTTCCAAAGCTCTATACTCGAACCCAGCACTAGATTTGGAGACCATATCTTGCTTACTTTTCTACACAGCCAAGTTATCTCCAAGGAAAGCACAGTATCCGGAGGTGGAACGATGATTAGTAGGAGCTCTAGCATAATCGCCATCACTATAGCAAATGGTAGAAGAGTGATTAGTATCAGAGTCGAATAGTCCTCCATGAGAGGACTCAATATAGCATAATACGATGTATGGCATTTATATATGGTTGATACACGTGGCGCATGCATGGATTGAGAAACAACTATACAACAAATGTATTAGCAAGATAGATAAGGTCCCCAAAAAGCTATTGACACTGAAAATGGATCTCCAATGTTAGCATGAAGATGATGTTTAGGATCCATGAGAAAATTGGCCAGTCTACATCCAAGCATAACAGTGTCCCGCAACCAATCAATGGCATATTTCCTTTGTGAGAGAGATATACCTCGAGGAGATCGAGCAATCTCTATACCAAAAAAAAATTTGACAACCAAGTCTTTTCCATCAAAGGCTCAACTTAATTACGCCTTAACATGAGTGACAAACGCAGAGTCATCACTTGTGACTAATATCATCAACATACACAGATTTCCTGATCATGTGTGTTTGAAGTGACATCGGATGAATCCTATAGTAAGAACAACAACACTAAATCTCTGAAACCGAGCTTTGGAAGACTGTTTCAGGTCATAAATCGATTTGCAATGGCGACAAACCTTCCCAGAATACTCCCCCTGAAGATGAAAGCTAGGTGGGGAGTCCTGTAGATCTCCTCATTCAATTTCCCATGAAGGACATTTTTAACATCCAACTAATATAAGGGCCAATGATAACGAGACACCAAAGAGATAATGACCGGAACAGAAGTGAGCTTAGCAACAGGAGCAAATGTCCCAATAAAATCTAGTCTGGAATCTAAGTAAAGCCTTTGGCTACAAGACAAGCTTTGTAACACAATATATTACCTTCCTCTTTGTATTTAACTACAAACACCCATCTACAACCAATTGGGCGTTGATCAGGAGGGAGATAAACAAGCTCTCATGTTTGATTCTTCTCAAGAGCCTTCATTGCTTCATGCATTTTCCCATATCAGTATAACTTTAAATAGAGTACCTTTAAATTCACCCACTGAATCTTTGAGTTCACCTACATTGAAACCCATTTTTTGTCCCAATCTCTTACACGATGGATCTGGAGATCATGGGCGTATCATCAGATGGCCAATTTTTCATTCAAGTGGCACACATCGCAAAAAAAGTGACCTTAAAATCAGTTTTGAGTGTGATGAGTGTCACGCAATGTTAAGGTCACTTTTTTTTAGATGTGTGCCACTTAAAATCAAAAACTGAGGTCTAATGGTACGTCCATGATCTCAAGATCCATCGTGTGAAAGAGAGACGAAAAACTATCTCTATCTTCAGACTCAAAGTAGTCAATGGGTTTCAGCGTGGGTGAACTCAAAGATTCAGTGGGTAAATTTAAAGGTACTCTTTTAAAAAAGTATTGCCTTCTTACTTATGATATTTATTTTAAGAGTTGGATTTCGCCATCAATCTGTATGGTGACCATCTGATGGATAATTTTGAATTCTTCAAAAGATTCATTTTTTTCGCTCTTTTAACATAACATATATGTAGACTGGCAGTAATCAGCAGTGAATCTCACATTTCCTCTGAACCTTTAAAGTTTCTGGTCATGTCGTGAATACCGGTCCTTTATCTTTAGAACAGGCCTCTTCCTCCTTTTTCATGCTTCAATGATAATGACATAATGAAACAAACTCATTTGAAAGATGTGGTAGTTCAATTCTTCTCACATGTCCTATAGGATACCATCATAATATGCGCATTTTTCTTGTCCATGGTGGACAGTATCTTGCTGCTACATGTAAACCATACCATATTATGATTTTGAGAAAGTAATTATGACTTCATATTTCTGCCATTTATAAACAATAGCTGATTTCTAATGTGTTGTCCATACGTCAAGGAAAGAAAAGGGTTGGCAAGGAGTTTATTTGCCTCCCATATGTTCATTATGTTTACAGAATCAGATATGGATGGTTTGGGTACCTGGACTTGGGAATATTGGCCTGACAAAACAATTAACCATTGTTAACCATACTGTATTCCTCAGTGATCCATGGCATTGTTTCCCATTTAATTTAGATTGTTTCTATTCATTTATAAATCCTAGAGGTGGTATTAAGCAACGAAGCTGATCACTGGCACATGGCATGCTAGATGTGTGTTTTGCGGATTCTGAGATGCCAGCGGATCTCCGTTCTCTTTTACTCCGCAAGTCTCAAGGTCAACTCAGGGCACCATTAATTAGGTCGATCTTCCTATACTAGACGTACTAGACCTAAATCTTTTATATATATATATATATACATATCATACGTTTCCAGGGATTGGCTCCTTAATTGTTGTCACTCCCCACCCCACCAGGTGTCTATGACAGACACACTACATGCAGAACGTGTCATTGATAAAGCCTTCATTATACTTCTGAACTTTTACATTCCTTCATTCTTCTTAGAACCTCAATGGCATAATGTGACTTTGACAGTTTTGTTATTGCAGACTGGACTAGTCATTATTGATGGTTGGTTAAAGTTGAATGCACCAGCACAAACTGCTGTCCTATTCAAAGAACTCCGGTTAACACTTCATTCTGTTTTAAAGGAACTGATTCGAAAGCCAGAGGTATTCCATAGCTTTGTTCAACTCACTCAATTGTGTTCTCTATCTTGAAAAATTAATTTTTATATATAGTGGAAAAATTCATCCTTAAAATCAAAAGCTTTTCCTGGGATTTAGAAACTCCTGATTCCATTAAAAAATAAGATATCACTATAACTTTGTTGTTGGTAGACAATATAATCAAATAAACCATTGTTAGTGTGGAATTTGGCAGTATTGATTACGTGAAGATTAATGGTGCTTTTTTCATCCATCTTCAACATCTAATTATCTTCATCAAAACCAAGAATCCCAATTTGATATGCATATCGCAAAAGTTGGTCTGTTAATGTATTTTATGCTCATTTATGCTGCTAGGTATTGTTTCCATATCCCAATTTCATAGTTACTGTTAATATTGTAGAAAATTTGAACAACCATTGAAGGTGCACTAATGTTAAATTAAAACACCAGCCCTAATGTTAAATTAAAACAAGAAAACAATAAGTCAAGTTAAGGGCTACATAATAACAAAGGTTGACATAACATCATTCTATCATTAACTTGGATTGACTACATTCGTGAAGAACATATAAACGTAAACCTATTTGGAATCTCAATCTTGAAATTAAATGAGCATGGGGACTGTCATTTTAAATGAATGAAGTCCCAATTATAACCACAATTCAAGATTAGCACAACATGCTAATGTTGTAAGGCACGCAACCGGAAAATTCAAATTTCAAAATTTAAACTATTAGCCAACCTAAGAGACTAAACTGCCTTGAGAAAAATTACAATATCACGAAACTAACCTTAATTTTCTACCACGATCAATTTTATGAAGATGACGTGAATAAATTATTTATTGACAAAAATGCCCCACATTTTGCACTCTCAGGTAGAGTTATAGGTCATAATGAGCTTAAGTTTCATGTTGTTATTGTTCGATTGTTCACTGCTTGTTAGGCAGGTTATACAAACCAAACAACCAAGCAAGCCTTCTGTTAAGAACCAAGGAAGTAACAACCCTTGACGCAAGCCATCAGCAAGAAAAAATCACACGTGCAAAAAATTCGCAAATCAAAAAGTTCAAACCACTCGCAAGACACACATAAAATTCACCCAACCCTCATACTCAGGATGTTTTCTCCCAGGTTCAATCCCAGTTTCCCATCAAAAAACAAAAAGGAAGTTAACCTAAAATTCAACAATTATATAATAATATCCAATTACAAGGATTGGACCTTTACCCTAGTGGTGATGCCCTCAAGCGTGTAGCGTTGAGGTCCGGGTTTCAAATCCGATGCTTACCTGACATCATGTCAGTTTCCCAGTCATGTGGACTTTGAGATGTTCATGGATTTTCATGCTCTTTAAAATCTGTCTCCACGGCCACTCACTAAAAGCTGACAAGACTTAGTTCAATGTTTGCAATGAGACGAACTCCTCCAACATCTCACTCTTATTCTTGTTGATGAGCTTAGATGTTAGACGCTGTGAGAAAACTTTTTAAATGTATAATCCATATTTTCAGATGGCGATTGTTATTGACAACGAAGTTGTGAAATCCATCATTCAGTTGTTGCTAGAAGAGGACAAACTGCCAAAGTAAAATTTTTTCAATCAACAAGGTATGTATTCATCTCATAGCTTTAATAATAGCTAAAGAGAATACTTTCTAGCCAACAACTATTATTTAATAGGAAGGGTTGTCCATTTATTGTCTTCCCTAGTTCAATTATGTTGCCCACTGGAGTTTTCTTACTGTTTCTTGTTTTTCCAATTATTAGGCACCTTTGGTACGGGGCGGCCTCTATCGTAACGAAGTTTCTTAATCCATGATAGCTGTTTGAGAATTATAATACTTTGCCTCGACTACCTATTACAGCATTGATCAGTCCATTTTCGCTGAACACAGATCAAGTTCCCTTTGTCACTCGCTTCTGTGAAAATAAAAATTGTCATTGTAGTTATACAATGTGATGTAAAAGTATATTCTTAAGTAAAATTATTTGATCAGTGCATTTTTTGCACCTTGGACTGTCAATTTTATTGTTTAAATTAAAATGAGATGGACACCATCACCTTTGATGACGCTTTAGCAACATCGAAATAATTAGTGTGTGAAGATCTTTGGTGCCAAAGACCGGCACGAAAAAACGAAAGATCTTTGTGGCTCAACCATTGAATCAGATAATGAGCTTCAACCGTCTTGAAGCATATGATAGAGATTGTTTTTCGTGCCGATCTCACCAAAGATCTTTATGTGGCATTCAAATCAAACGGCTTAAATTGTTTTTCAAGTGGCACATGTCCCAAAAATGCCAAGGCTTCGTTTTAAACTATTGGAGCAGTACAAACCTTGTTGCTACCTTTCAATATGCGTGCAAGTTGCAACCAGTTTCTCTCCTGAAACGTTAGCCACGTTGTTCATAATATTAGCCTACTGACTGAAGATTTTGTATTTATGTACCCGCTGGCAGCGTTGGGTCAGTGAAAGGTCAAAAGGGTTTTTAACAATAAATAAGTGAAACATGAAAAAGGATATTTTTAATAGGAAAATTATAGACGTAGGATAGATTTGATCTGCATTAATTGAGCTTCACCGCACTTGCAGCCAATTGCATCGCGCAACATTAGCTGCCTGTATTTTGTTTGCATAAAATCTGCCTTAAATATAACTGTCCTTTTTATTAGGGCAATGTTCAGGTCCAACCAAGTTGAATCGGATTCAAGTTCAACAACGTCTGCAACCCTTAGATATGAGAGAATCTTGGCTTTCATGGTTTCATATTCATAGGAACCCTAAACCCAACTATGGTCCTTTTCATTAATTTGCACGTTCACAGATAATTATGCACCTCTCATTTTACCTTCAATTTTTTACTTATATAAGGATATGCCCTTATAAAATGAATTCGGTAAAAAAAGACTAGTTCAATAAATTCAAATTAAGGATGAAAAGCAAAATAAAATAGCCTAACGCTATCAAAATAAAAATAAAAATGAAATAGCCTATAAAATAAATTTTATAAGCGTTGTTCACTTCAATATAAAGTAAAACGACATATATAGTAGATTTCACACTCAAAATTTATGCCAAACTAGAAAACTATTTTACACCAAAATTACATTTTTTAATAATAAAAAAAAACACTTCATAAATTTACATGAGAAGGGGTTAGCATGAATTGATCGTGCCCTAAGTTTCAAGAGCATGGATTTTATACAACCACTTGATTTTGTTTTACAATCTAGGCATCCCAAATTTAATGACGGGTAGTAACTTCGTAGGAAAAACATTATGAAAAATCGCTTGAGATGACTGACATGTCCATCAGAGTAAACCCTAGAAGACCAATGAAAACCTCGAGGTAAGTAGGAAAAAATGCACTAAAGACTTGTGAGAAGCCTAGTGCTATATAGACATGAGTAGAAAAATAGGACTCTGTCAAAGTTTTTATGCTAAATAGACTGATAATGCTATGCCAATAATGATCACACCTATTACTTGCATGAATTCACAATCGCAAAATAATAATAATAAAATTGTAGATTGCAAATGTTTGTACAATGCCACTTTGTTACAGGGATATCGGCTCCGGACTGAAATTTAAACACCAACATGGTGTTTAATTAATCTTATACCATTAAGATTAAAATTGACCTTTTTTTAACACCGCTAAAGTGTATTTTATCATTATGCCATGTGGCACATATTTATAATAAATTTAAATTATCCAAGTGACAATCTATCATTGAAACACATCTCAGTCCAAAGAAACATGCCTATAAGGGAATGCATGAACTTTAATATCAACCATTAAGATTAGAAACGATGGATATTATAACGCATGGGTGGGATGATTTAAATCTCCATAAAACACCATGGTTTGCCTTATTGCACTTCAGAGTATGATCGATCACTTTGACAGTAAGGATCACCCACAACTTATACCATTGTTGGTGTAAGATCATTTAGACACCATTTTGGCATTTAAATGTGAGTGGGGAGCCATTATCCCTAAATTAAGTAAATATATTTATAAACATTTTTAATTTGAATTTTTTTTCTAATGTGGGTGTCCAAAGTCCAAACGGAGCCTAATTTCCAACCACCTGCTTCCGATTTATCCGTCTTCCAAGTAAAGTAAGGAATCCTGAGTCATCTTCACGGTTCAAAATAACTGAAAAGATAACATCTCCTCCAAGAATTTTATGTCGTCAAAATGTAGGAAGGGTAAGGTGACGATGCTAATCGTGAAGCTATGACGAGAAGGAACAATACTACAAATCGTAAAAACGCCTTACAGATCATAGAGTAAACAGACAGACAAATTTGACAACTAATTTTGGATGGGGCTTCTAAACGTCTCTGTTCAAGAACCCAGAGAAAAGAAGAGAAACCCGTCAGAAGAGTTACAGAGAAGCTGAATGAAACTACAATAATTCAATGACCACGGCTTATCCTCACTTTCGGCATCGCCTTCTTCATTTGTCGAGCACGTTCTTTGTCTTCTCTCTTCCGGATGGCTTCGGCGCTAAGCTTAGCTTCAGCCTCTTCTGCCAACTTTCTCCTTTCTGCCTTCTTTTTCTGTAAGGCTTCTTGCCTCGCATTTTGAAGCTCTCTGTAGGCCTCTTGGGCAACCTTGGATCTAGCCACTTCTGTTTTAGAGCGGGCCTGCGAGAAGATTCATATCAAAATAAAACAGCAGAGTTAGAAGAAACTAGGCAAGCAATGTTCTTGGGGTATTCTTACCAATTAATCTATGTGTAAGAAAAAAATTAACAGCTTTATTCCATCATAATTATATTAGCCATTTGATACCCCAATGGAGTACAGTTAAAGTCACATTCAAATCAAACTTGGGTGCAACTCTATTCGCATGGTCAAACATCTGAAATGGTGGTTGATGATAAAAGGTTATGTGCAGACCTTGGTCAACTATTTCTAATGTGTGTGATGATCCAAGGTACAAGATAAGCTTAATGAGTGACATAGTCGTACATGTCATCTTCATATATATATATATATATATATATATATATATATATATATATATATAGAGAGAGAGAGAGAGAGAGAGAGAGATGAACTGGTTAGGCAGTTAGTAGGTTCAGGCATATGGCTGGTCCGTGCTCCAAAAAGAATTCAAAATGGTCCACATGGCACCCCAAAACATGGCTTTGGTGCCATGTAAAGAAGGGGTGCATAGATCATATTGCAAAAAAAATTCAGAAACTGATCTCTACAGTCTGTTTTTTGCATCAAAAAATCAATAATTGATAAAGGTTAGTCGTCACAGTTTCGACAGAGAAAATCAGACAGTAGAGATCAACTTCTAACTTTGTTTTAAACATGATCTGCGCAATGGTCTCTTCTCCACGTGGTACCCAAAACCATTGTTTGGGAGGCATATGTCACATTCCGTTGAATTGGAAGACTGGACCAAGCATACACCTGAACACACAGGCCATATAACCTTTTTCCCATATAGAAAAACAGTTAGATGGTCCGTGGATTTAGGCGTATGACTTGTCGTCTTCAAAATGGTCCACATCACACCCATAAATCACCCAATTAGATGATACTAGCCAACAGTTAAAGATCATCCTATTGGGATGGAACACTCACACACACACATGTAGCTTTCCAGGTAAGTGCAGCAATATATATTAGGAACAGGGACACCCGGTCTAGGGGCTAGAGTTTGAACCCTGGTCCAGGGCCCTTTTTTGGTGCCGTGTGGCACCCAAAAGGCCACTTGGCACCTGCACCACCCCCCCCCCCCCACCACCCCCCCGACCTAGGGTTCAGCCCTCCCTGGGGGGTTTTACAATAAAAAATAAAAAATCAACTTGTAGTCACTGTGATCAACAGTGATTAAAATGAACGGTAAAACATTTTTTTTGTTTCACCATTCATTTAATCATCCATTGATTGCAAAAAAAAAAAATCAGAATGTTGGATGTATCGAAGAACCTGCGAACTTAGTTTGTACCGCCCGACTAAATCGATATAATAGGGTACGAGAGCCACCAATCTGGTCATGTCGGCCATGTTGTTAGCATCAGGAAGGGCAAACTTGAACAGCAGCATCTTTCTTTGAGAGCCCAAGTGCTGATCGGAGAAGTGTAATGAAATAAACCCTTTCCCAAATTTTTCAAAAGCTTTATCACCAAAAACCTGTATGGAAAACCAAATTCAAATCACAAGGGAAGTCATGTAATACATTCGATTAACCATGCAACAGATACAAACTCATATCGCTCAGAAGCCAAATCTAGGGGAGAAAGTAGCTAATGGATCTTATGAGAGCATATGATATGGATTCATTGTATAAGGATCACTTCTTTTTGGATCGATAATTTAGGTTTACTTTTGAACAACTTTAAGATTAGATATTGTTTTGACACTGATTAATTCTACATTGCAATGAATATGCTTTAAAGGTTTAATCTAAATGTCCTAAGCAACATAGAATGGTTTAATCTAAATGTCCTAGGCAACATATGAACTACAAATAGAACTACTAATATTTTCAAGGACAACCTGGTACTTCACTGATTTCACAAGGCCCATCTAGAGTATTTGTTAGTCATTTCAGCCTAAGCAGTTTCAAATGCTGAAGCCTACTCTGGATTATAGAAAAATAACTAGAATCAAACATTTAACAAAGATAAGTGAGAATTTATGAAAAGAATAAATGACACCATGTGGAGAAATAGGACTTGACGACCCTAAATAGATGGATAAGGCTGTGATGGTGATGGTGATGAGGAGGAAAGAGGAGGAAGAGGAATAAACAGCACCATACAACTTTCATAAAATTCAATGGATGACATAATTACATCAACATAATCTAACTGAATAAACCAGCAAGAACATGTTATGAAGAAATAACATTTCCAATTGTAATTGATGGCCTTCGGACACAATGTTTAGCTGAGGAATCTCCAATTCGATTAGCTTGGATAAGGATATAATTGAAGGACGTCATTGAGAAAAGAAACAAAGATCTGTTTTCCACACTGGCTATATTACATAGCCAAAGACAGTGCAGGAAGAATGTGTCTACTTTTGCAATGGAAGCACAAATTACCCACGAGATGCCATACAGAACAAGAAAGCAGGATTCTTCTAGATGTCAAACAAAGCGTTAGTAAACTCCTCTCGGTGCAAAGAGAGATATTAAGATATAATTGCAAACAGACTTTTAGAGATTCAGTTTTCCATATCCCTTTTTTTACATCGATTTCCCATGTCCTTTCATTTATCTCTCCTGTAAGGATGTAGATTCCTTGTACTCTGCTTAGCAACTCAAAGAGGCAATTGATTTCCAAGTCCTTTATATTTCTTCACAGCAGAACAGGCCAGATTACAGTCTCATCATCCTAAAGATAATAAGATCTAACATTCTAACAGCAACACACCTTCAGATATTTGATTTTTCATATCCTCCTTTTTCCTTTTCTTTCATATACTCTCATTTATCCCTCTTGTTGAGGTGTGGATCCCTTGTACTCTTCTTAGGCAGCCCCACATGGGAATTGATCTCGAAATCCTAAGAATTTCTTAGCAGCGGAACATGCTAGATTACAGCCTCGTTATTGATGCGGAAACTAACACATGCAATGCTAGGGCTGAGAATAAAATTAAAATTAATTTAAACAATTAAAATGACAATATTTCTTAACAAATTATCAAAGAAAATATCACGAGATTCAATTGAACAATTTAATTCTGGCCCAAAATAGTGTTACTTTTCTTGTACGTTTCCTATCGGATCTAGAAGACTCGAGTTCTTAGCGAACGGCAAGATCTCTGACAGTTTTAGGGTGTCAAACGAACTTGCAAGCGGGTTCTTTCAATACCGTACGAAAATAAAAGCGGATAATGATTTAATGATGAAACTATAGGCAAATAATGATTTGATGGGGAAGGGTAGGTTAAATTTGGATTTAATAACTAAATAGATCGATTATGGTCATGCTACTTAAGCAACTCGTAGATCATAAGAAGATAGAGAGGAGGAAGAGTTGACCACGCACCAAACCACACACGGGACGAAGAATCGTTCTTCAGTTTTGAGATAATCACACCCTCACGAAAGTTCAACACTCTCAAAGTTGCAAAAGCAATTTTCATTCACCAATAATTAATTAAAAGTAGTTTTTACAAGCGTTTAATAGGCTAAGCAAACCCTAACTCGAAATTAGAAAAGTCCAAAAACAATAAAACACAGAAGTGACAAGTTTTGCCAAAGAAAAGAAAATTTCCGTCTTTTGGCCGACTTGTTTCACTCGCTTGATTGATCGATCGACTGGGAAATATATTATTTTCCCGAAAACAATGTTCCAAATCAATCGATCGAAAATCTGGGGCGATCGATCGATGGAGAAAATATAAAAATCACTAAAACTAATCACTTATGGGCGGTCGATCGACTGACTAAAACACATTTCAGTCTTCAAATTTTGAGCAGTTCTTCTTTCTGGCATCTTTTATGTTCTTCTATCGCCTTTGATATGTTACGGGCGGCGGCTTGAATCGGATGTCCCCATCAATTCTCCCCGGGTAAGAAGGATTCATCCCCGATGAATACTGGTCCTGATAGAGGTCACGACAAACCCTACGAAGACGACGCTCTATGACATGAAAGTGCACTTCTTCAGCTTCGCATATTACTTTTCTCATCTAAGAGTCAAACAAACTTGCCTTGAGTGGCTCAAGTGTTGTTCCTTGTTGTGGTTATAAATAAGGATGTCATCGAAATAAACCACAAGCAACTTGCCTATGAAATGCCTCAACACATGTGTCATGATAACCATAAATGTGCCTGAGGCATTTGAAAGCCCGAAAGGCATGAAAAACCACTCGTATAAACCATCATTGGTTTTAAAGTTGTTTTTACAAGCCTTTAAATAGGCTAAGTAAACCCTAACTCGAAATTAGAAGAGTCCAAAAACAATAAAACACTAAAATGACAAATTTTGTTAAAGAAAAGCAAATTGCTGACTTTTGGCCGACTTGTTTCACTCGTTTGGTAGATCGATTGATCGACTGGGAAATATATTATTTTCCCGAAGACTATGTTCCAAATCAATCGATCGATCGACTGGGAAATATATTATTTTCCTGAAGACTGTTCCAAATCGATCGATCGAAAATCTGGAGCGATCGATCGACGGAGAAAATATAAAAATCGCTAAAACTAGTCAATTCTGCCCTCAATCGATCGATCAAAGGCTGGGGGTTGATCGATCGACTAAAACACATGTTCAATCTTCGAATTTGAGCAATTCTTTCTGACCACTTTACGTTCTTCTATCGCCTTCGATATGTTACGAGCGACCGCTTGAATTGGATGTCCCCATCAATTCTCCCTAGGTAAGAAGGATTCATCCCCAATGAATATTGGTTGTGATAAAGGTCATGACAAACCCTAAGACAACGCTCTGCGACATGAAAGTGCACTTCTTCAGCTTCGTGCATAACTTTTCTCATCTGAGAGTCATACAAACTTTCCTTGAGTGGCTTAAGTGTTGTTCCTTGTTGTGGTTATATATAGGATGTCATGTAAATAAACCATAAGGAACTTGCCCATGAAATGCCTCAACAGATGCGCCATGATACGCATAAATGTGCCCAGGGCATTTGAAAGCCCGAAAGGTATGACAAACCACTCATATAAACCATCCTTGATTTTAAAGTTATTTTTACAAGCCTTTAAATAGGCTAAGGAAACCCTAACTTGAAATTAGAAAAGTCCAAAAACATAAAACACTAAACTGACAAGTTTTGCCAAAGAAGACTGATCCTGGAGTTGATCAATCGACTAGGAATTATATTATATTCCCGAAGATAGTTCCAAATCGATCAATCGAAAATCTGGGGCCATCGATCGGCGAAGAAAATATAAATATCGCTAAAACAAAGCATTTCTACCCTCAATCGATCGAACGAAGGTAGGGGTCGATCGATTGACTAAAACACATGTTCAATCTTTGAATTTTGAACAGTTCTTCTTTCTGACCACTTTTATGTTCTATCGCCTTCGATATGTTACGAGCGGCGGCTCGAATCGAATGCCCCCATCAATTCTCCTCGGGTAAGAAGGATTCATCCCCAATGAATATTGGCTGTGATAAAGGTCACGACAAAGCCTAAGAAGACAACACTCAGTGACATGAAGGTGCACTTCTTCAGCTTCGAGTATAACTTTTCTCATCTTATGTTATGGCAGTTAGCAAACACAACACAAGTTGATGATTTTGATAACATCTCGGGTGAGATTGGGATAATAAAATCACTCTTCAACCAATGCAATGGTCTTGATGCGACCAAAGTGGTCGGCAACCCCTCCAGTGTCTAATTCCCAAACAAGAAAGTATCGTAGAGAAGTGCGCGGAATTAACTTCTTTTGGGAACTCAAAAATCGAATGGCTTCGTGATCTTAGAACAAGACAAATTCATGTGGTAGCAAATAGTGTTTCTAACATTTAAGAGATGGCACTACCGTGTCGAATACTTTGTCGTAGGTAAAGTATTTTTGCTAGGCCTCATTTAGCTTATCATGGAAATAAGCTATCGGATGCCCCTCTTGGCTCAACACTCCTCCAATACGTACGTCGAACGCGTCACATGCAGTGATAGGGGAAGTTACCGTACTAAAGTAACGGACGAACCACCTGTAAAAAGTGGTTAACCCATTGAAGCTACATACTTCGTGAATGTTCTGAATTTCAGGCCATTCCACGATAGCTTTGACCTTTTTGGGGTCTGCAGTCATTCCTTCAAAGGTCACAACAAACCCTAAGAAGACAACGCTATGTGACATGAATGTGCACTTCTTCAGGTTCACATATAACTTTTCTCCTCTGAAAGTCATATAAACTTGCCTTAAGTGGCTTAAGTGTTGTTTCTTGTTGTGGCTATAAATAAGGATGCCATCGAAATAAATCACAAGGAACTTGCCTATGAAAGGTCACAACACCTGTGTCATGATAGGCAAAAATGTGCTCGGGGCATTTGAAAGCCCGAAAGGCATGATAAGCCACTCGTATAAACCATCATTGGTTTTAAAGGCAGATTTCCGTTTGTCCCTGGGACGAAGTCGAATTTGATAGTATCCACTCTTCAAAAATATAGGGGAACCAACCATCATGTCCAACAAGTCGTACAGTCTCGGTATAGGGAACAGATACTTGACTGAGATTTTATTAATAGCATGACTATCAACATATTTTCCAAGTTCCATCTTTCTTAGGCGTGAGCAACGCAGACACGACACATGGACTCATACTTTCCTTTATGAATCCCTTCTGGAGAAGTTCATAAACGTAGAGGTAATGGTGTGGGTAGGGGAATAAAGGTGGCATCGGATGTAGAAGGCTCAAATGGGGGTAGGATGGTTGAATGGCCATGGAACGGAACTAGACCCTCCATGTTAAAAGTCATGCTAATCCCCATTTCTGGTGGTAAATCTAGGAAGTAATGTTAGAACTAGCACGCTTCAAAATCCTATAGGGTCCAGTACCACGAGCTTGAAACTTCCTTGCAATTTCTTGGGGGAATCGCTCAGGTCTATTCCGAAATATCACCAAATTATCCTCTTGAAATTCTTTAAATCTTCTATGAGAATATGCATAAATCTTGTATTTTTCATTGCTCACATTAATTCTTTCTTTTAATGTCAGCATGCAATTAATGAATGGGATGAGCAAATGTAGATGCAGACTCGGGTAACCTTTGATGAGCTGACATTAGGAAGAGGTCTATGGAAGTCCTAGGTTTATACCCATGCACGATTTGAAGCGAACTCATACTAATGGTTTTATTAACCAAATTGTCGTATGCAAATGAAAACTGAAGCCTAGTCCCCATTTTATGCCACAATGTCTTCCAAAAGTAACTGATAAACTTGACATCACGACCAGACACTATAAATTTAGGCAAACCATGTAGACGAACCGAATTAAGAAAAGTGTAGCAATGTTACTTGCATCTGAGGTTGTCAAACACGCGAAGAAAGGGGTCAATTTTGATAAACGATCCACAACAGTGAACACCGAATCGTGCTTTCGGAGGGACTTGTGGAGGACTAACGCAAAGGCCATAGACAGGTTCTGCCACAGACTGTGGCACTGATAAAGGCGTGTATAACCCGATGTTTTGCCTCTTATGTTTTGTCAGTGGGCAAACACGACACAGGTTGATGATTTGACAACATCTCGGGTGAGAATGGACCAATAAAATTAGTCTTCAACCAATGCAACGGTTTTCATGCCAACAAAGTGGTCGGCAACCCCTCCAGTGTGTAATTCCAAAACAAGAAAGTTTCGTAGAAAAGTACGGGGTATACACAAAAAGTGTTTCAGGAACAAATACCAATCTTGTAGGGTATTTACTCTCACAGGTTTTTACTCATAAGTGAGGTGTACTCTCCTCCAAAATTTGGACATATAGCATAATCTTCTACAAGGGGATCGAATCCAGTCACCTTAACACACAATGAGTGTAACGTTGCCACTCTACGGTTAAGCGCGTCAGCAACTCGATTCCCCATACCAGCCCTATGTTTCAGCAAAAAGGTGAACCCTTTAAGTTATTCAACTCATTTCGCATGTCGTGGGTTTAACTTCTTTTGGGAACAGAAAAATCGAAGGGCTTCGAGATCTGAGAACAAGACCAATTCATGTGGTAGCAAATAGTATTTCCAATATTATTGTACTACCGCGCTGAATTATTTGTCGTAGGAAGAGTATTTTTGCCTGGCCTCAATTAGATTCTCATCGAAGTAAGCTATCAAAAGGCCCTCCTGGCCCAACACTCCTCCAATACCTACACCGGTCGCAGAAGGTGTTCAATTAAACTCCCCCTTTTTTATGCAATCGGAGATAGGGGAAGTTACTGATGTTACGGATGAACCACCTGTAAAAAGTGGCTAACCCATGGAAGCTACGGACTTCGTGAATGTTTTGAGGTTCAAGATTGGCCTTTTCGGCGTTTGTAGTCATTCCTTCAGAGGTCATGACAAACCCTAAGAAGACAACGCTATGTGACATGAAAGTGCACTTCCTCAGGTTTGTGTATAACTTTTTTCCCCTGAGAGTCATACAAACTTGCCTTAAGTGGCTTAAGTGTTGTTTCTGGTGGTGGCTATAAACAAGGATGTCATGGAAATAAATCACAAGAAACTTGCCTATGAAAGGCCTCAACTCAACACTTGCGTCAAGTTACGCATAAATGTGCTTGGGACATTTGAAAGCCCGAAAGGAAGGACAAACCACTCGTATAAATCATCCTTGATTTTAAAGGTAGTTTTCCATTCGTCCCCGGTACGAACTCGGATTTAATGGTATCCACTCTTGAAGTAGATCTTCGGAAATATTGTGGCACCAACTACCATGTCCAACATGTCGTACAGTCTCGGTATATGGAACTGATACTTGACCATGATTTTATTAATAGAGTGGCTACCAACACTCATTCTTCAACTTCCATCTTCGTTGGGTGTGAGTAGCACCGGCACGACACATGGTCTTATACTTTCCTTTATGAACGTGGAGGTAATAGTGTGAGTAGGGGAATAATAGGGGCATCAGATGTAGACGACTAAAATGTGCTGGGTGGGATGGTCGAATGGCCATGGAACGGAACGAGATCCACCACATTGAAAGTTGTGCAAATGTAGATGCAGACTGAGATGACCTATGATAAACTGACATTGGGATGAGATCTACGGGTGTCCTAGGTTTATACTGATGCATGATTCGAAATGGATTCATACCTGTGGTTCTATTAACTAAATTGTTGTATGCAAACTTCGCTACAAATAAAATGAAATCCCAACTCCTAATGTGCTCACCTACTAGACTCCGTAATAAGTTACCTAGACTCTGATTGACAACTACGATTTTCCCAGCTGTTTGGGGGTGATATGCAGATGAAAACGGAAGCCTATTCCTCCTTTTGTGCCGCATTGTCTTTCAAAAGTAAGTGACAAACAGACAACACGATAAAACACTATAATTTTGGGCAAGCCATGTAGACCAACAACCTCATTTAAGAAATGTGTACCAATGTTACTTGCATCTTAGGTCTTCGAACATGCGATGAAATGGGTCATTTTTGTAAAACGGACCACAACATCGAACACTGAATCGTGCTTCGAGGGGTCTAGGGGGGGCAAAACCCAACGCCCATATACAGGTTCTACCACAAAGAGTGTGGCGCCGATAAAGGTATGCATAACCCAGTGTTTTGCTTCTTATGTTATGCCAGTTGGCAAACACAACATTAGTTGATAATTTTGACAGCATCTCGGGTGAGATTGGGCAAATAAAATCGGTCTCCAACCAATGCAACAATCATGATCCGACAGAAGTGGCCTGCAACCCCTCCAGCGTGTAATTCCCAAATAAGAAAGTCTCGTAGAGAAGTACGGGGAATACACAAACGGTATTTCAGGAACAGGTACCTATCCTGTAGGGTATATTTACTGTCTCTCACAAGTTGTTCACTCAGAAGTGAGGTGTACTCTCCTCCAAAATCTGAACACGTACGATAATCTTCTACAAAGCGACTCTACGGCTAAGCGTAGTAGCATCGCGATTCTCCATACCAGCCCTATGTTTCAGCACAAAGAACCCTTGAAGTTGTTCAACTCATTTCGCATGTCACGGATTTTTCTTCTTTTGGAAACACAAAAATCGAAGGGCTTCGAGATCTGAGAACAAGACAAATTCATGGGGTAACAAATAGTATTTCCAATATTTATGGGATTGTACTACCACATAGAATTCTGTCGTAGGTGAGTATTTTTATCAGGCCCCAATTAGATTCTCACTGAAATAAGCTATCGGATGGCCTCCCTTGCTTAACACTCCTCCAATACCTACGCCGAACGCACCACACGCTACCTCAAAGACATTAGAAAAGACTAAAAGGCTCATGACATGAGATCACGTCATTCGAGACTTGATCTCCTTCAAGGCTTTGGCCGCAGAAGGTGTCCAATTAAACTCCCCCTTTTTTATGAAATCGGTGATAGGGGAAATTGTTGTACTGAAGTTAAGGACGAACCGCATAAAAAAAGTGGCTAACCCATGGAAGCTACGGACGTCGTGAATGTTCTGAGGTTCAGTCCATTGCACAATAGTTTTGACCTTTTCGGAGTCCGCAATCATTCCTTCAGAGGTCACGACTAACCCTAAGAAGACAACGATCTATGACATGATAGTGCACTTCTTCAGGTTCGCGTCTAACTGTTCTCCTCTGAGGGTCATTCACATGCCTTGAGTGGCTTAAGTGGTGTCCCTTGTTGTGGCTATAAATAAGGATGTCATCGAAATAAACCACAAGAAACTGGCAGATCATGGATTAAAATATTGTCTGATACCGAAACGTATCGGACGATACGTATCGGTTTTGGACTTGAACAATACGATACATTAGGTTTTTATCGCCCCCTTAAAAAATAGTCAAATTATCGGTTTTGTTGTTTTTTTTTGGGAAAAAATCGGAAAGTATCGTCCAGAACCGATACATATCGTCCGGTACGTATCGGTTTTGGGGCTGGACGAAACGTATCGAAAATTTGAGATTTTGATCCATGTGGCCGATGAAAGGCCTCAACACTTGTCATGCTACGCATAAATGTGCTCGGGGCATTTGAAAGCCCGAAAGGAATGACAAACCACTCGTATAAATTATCCTTGGTTTTAAAGGCGGTTTTCCATTCGTCCCCGGGACGAACTCGGATTTGAAGGTATCCACTCTTCAAGTCGATCTTCAAAAATATTGAGGCAGTAACCATCATGTCCAACGTGTAGTACAATATCGGTATAGGGTTTAGGGAACCAATACTTGACCGCAATTTTCTAATAGAGCGGCTATCAACACACTTTCTCCAAATTCAATCTTTCTTGAGTGTAGTGTTGGCACGACACATGGACAAATACTTTCCTTTATGAATGCCTTCACAAGAAGTTCATCAGCGTGGAGGTAATGGCGTGGGTAGGGGAATAATGGTGGCATCGAATGTAGAAGGCTCAAATGGGTTGGGTGAGATGGTCGAATGGCCATGGAGCGGAACTAGATCCTCCACATTGAAAATCGTGCTAATCCCCAATTCTGGTGGTAAATCTAAGATGTAAGCGTTAGGACCAGCACGCTTCAAAATTCCATAGGGTCCAGCACCAAGAGCTTATAATTTCTTTGCAATTCCTTGGGGGAATCGCTCAAGTCAATTCCGAACTATCACCAAATCAGCCTCTTGAAATTCTTTGAATCTTTGATGAGAATCTGTACAAATCTGGTATTTTTCATTGTTCACATTAGTTCTTTTAATCTCAAGATGCAATTCATGAATGCGATGTGCAAATGTAGATGCAAACTCAAATGACCTTCGATGAACTGATATTGGGATAAAGTCTACGGGTGTCCTAGGTTTAAACCCATGCACGATTTGAAACGGAGTCATACTAGTGGTTCTATTAACCGAATTGTTGTATGTAAACTCCGCTACAGGTAAAATGGAACCCCAACTCCTAATGTGCTCATCAACTAGACACCGTAACAAGTTACCTAGTTCTCATTTTGTGCCACCATGTCTTCCAAAAGTAACTGACAAACTTGACATCACGATCAAACACTATAGTTTTAAGCAAACAGTGTAGACGAGCAACCTCATTAAAGAAAAGTGTAGCAATATTTCTTGCATCTGATGTCTTCGAACTCGCAATGAAATTGGCCATTTTTGAAAAATGGTCCACAACATCAGACACTGAATCGTGCTTTCGGAGGGTCTTGGGGAGGCCAAACAAAAAGCCCACATACAGGTTTTGCCATGGAGTGGGTGGCACCAGTAAAGGTGTGTATAACCTGGTCGTTTGCCTCTTATGTTATGCCAGTTTCCAAATACAACACTGGCTGATGATGTTGACAGCATTTCGGGTGAGATTGGGCAAATAAAATTGGTCATTAACCAATGCAACGATCTTGATGCCGACCAAAGTAGCCGACAACCCCTCCAACGTGTAATTCCCATCCTATAGGGTATATTTACTCTCTCACACTAGTTATTCACTCAGAAGTGAGGTGTACTCTCCTACAAAATTTGGACATGCAGGATAATCTTCTACAAGGCGATCGAATCCAATCACTTTCACACACAATGAGTGCAACGTTTCCACTCTACAACTTAATGCGTCATTAGTGTGATTCTCCATACCAGCCCTATGTTTCTGCACAAAGGCGAACCCTTGAAGTTGTTCATCCAATTTCGCATGTTGCGAGTTTAACTTCTTTTGGGAACTCAAAAATCGAAGGGCTTCGTGATCTGAAAACATGACAAGGTGTTTGCAAATAGTGTTTCCAATATTCAAGAGATTGTACTACGGTGTAGAATTCATTGTCGTAGGTAGAGTATTTTTGTCTAGCCTCATCTAGCTTTTCACTTAAATAAGCTATCGAATGGCCCTCCTAGCTCAACACTCCAATACCTACGCCGAACGTGTCACACGCGGTGATAGGGGAAGTCATCGTACTGAAGTTCCGGATGAACCGCTTGTAAGGAGTGGCTAACCCATGGACGTTACAGCCTTCGTGGATATTCCGAGGTTTAGGCCAATCCACGATAGCTTTGACCTTTTCGGGGTCCGCAGCCATTCCTTCAGAGGTCTCAACAAACCCTAAAAAGACAACGCTCTGTGACATGAAAGTGCATTTCTTCAGGTTCGCATATAACTTTTCTCCTCTGAGAGTTATACAAACTTGCCATAAGTGTTATTTCTTGTTGTGGCAATAAATAAGGGTGTCATCAAAATAAACCACAAAGAACTTGCCTATGAAAGGCCTCAACACCTGTGTCATGATACGCACAAACGAGCTCAAGGAATTTGAAAGCCTGCAAGGTGTGATAAACCACTCGTATAAATCATCCTTGTTTCTTTTTTTATAACCTGGGTATCCGGGCCTCTTAGCACCCGTCTAATCCCAGGGGAACAAGCGCACCCCAAATTCAGCACATGCGGTGTCAACATAGGATATGAAACCCTAGGGTGGAGGGGATTCGAACTCAGGTCTCCTATTTTTGGAAGAAGGTACCTGGCCAGCTCGCCTAGCCCCTTGACGTTTTAAAAGCAGTTTCCCATTCGTCCACAGGACGAACTCGGATTTGATGGTATCCACTCTTCAAGTCGATCTTCGAAAATATAGTGGAACCAACCATCATATTCAACATGTCGTACAATTTCAATATAGGGAATCGATACTTGACCGAGACTTTATTAATAGTGCGGCTATCAACACACATTCTCCAAGTTCCATCAATCATAGGCGTGAGCAGCGCTGGCACGACACAAAGACTCATACTTTCCTCAATGAATCTCTTTTGGAGAAGTTCATCAACGTGGAGGCAATGGCGTGGGAAGGGGAATAATGGTGGCATCGGATGTAGAAGGCTCAAATTGGGGTGGGATCGTTGAATGGCCATGGAACGGAACGAGAACCTCCACATTGAAAGTCGTGCTAATCCCTAATTTTGGTGATAAATCTAGGATGTAAGCATTAGCACCAACACTCTTCAAAATCCTATAGGGTCCAGCACCACGAGCTTGTAGCTTCTATGCAATTCCGAACCATCACCAAATCATCCTCTTGAAATTCTTTGAATCTTCTATAAGAACCTGTAAAAATCTTGTAATTTTCATTGTTCACATTAATTCTTCTTTCAATCTCAACAAGCAATTCATGAATGCGATGTGCAAATGTAGATGCAGACTCAGATGACCATTGATGAACTGACAATGGGATGAGATCTACGGGTGTCCAAGGTATATACCCATGCACGATTTAAAGCGGACTCATACCAGTGGTTCTATTAACCAAATTGTTGCATGCAAACGCCGCTACAGGTAAAATGGAATCCCAACTCCTAATGTCCTCACCTACTATACACCGTAACAAGTTACCTACACTCTAATGACAACCTCCGTTTACCCATCAGTTTGGGGGTAATATGTAGATGAAAACTAAAACCTAGTCCCCATTTTGGGCCACAATGTCTTACAAAAGTAATAGACAAACTTGACATCACGATCAGACACTATAGTTTTAGGCAAACCGTGTAGACGAACAACCTAAATAAAGAAAAGATTAGCAATGTTACTTGCATCTGAGGTCTTCGAACACACGATGAAATGGGTCATATTTGAAAAACGGTCCACAACAACGAACACTGAATCAAGCTTTCGGAGAGACTTGGGAAAGCCAAACACAAAGTCCATATACAGGTTTTGCCACAGAGTGTGTGGCACCGGTAAAGGTTAATATAACCTGGTGTATTGTGTCTTATGTTATGTCAGTTGACAAACACGACACTGGTTGATAATTTTGACAACATCTCGGGCGAGATTGGGCAGATAAAATCAGTCTCCAACCAATGCAATAGTCTTGATACAACAAAAATGGTCGGCAACCCCTCCATCGTGTAATTCCTAAAAAAGAAATCTCGTAGAGAAGTGCGAGTAATACACAAACGGTCTTTTAGGAACAGACACCCATCCTGTAGGGTATATTTACTCTCTCTCACAGGTTCTTCACTTAGAAGTGAAGTGTACTCTCCTCCAAAATCTGGACAAGTAGGATAATCTTCTACAAGGCAATCGAATCCAATCATCTTAACACACAATGAGTGCAACGTTGCCACTCTACGGCTAAGCATGTCAACAACTCGATTCTCCACACCAGCCTATGTTTCAACACAAAGGTGAACCCTCGAAGTTGTGCAGCCACTTCACATGTCACGGGTTTAATTTCTTTTGGGAACACAAAAATCAAAAGGGCTTTGAGATCTGAAAACAAGACAAATTCATGTGATAGCAAATAGTGTTTCCAAAAGACCTTAGAAAAGTCTACAAGGTGCATGACAAGAGATTCCGTCATTCAGGACTTGATCTCCTTAAAGGCTTTGGCCGCAACAGATGTCAATTTAAACTCCCCTTGTTTATGTAATCAGTGATAGGGGAAGTTACCGTACCGAAGTTATGGATGAACCGCCTGTAAAAAGTGGCTAACCCATGGAAGGTACAGACTTCGTGAATGTTCTGAGGTTCAGGCCATTCCACTATAGCTTTTGACCTTTTCAGGGTCCACAGTCATTCCTTCAGAGGTCACAACAAACCCTAAGAAGACAACGCCTGACATAAAAATGCACTTCTTGAAGTTCGTGTATAACTTTTCTCCTCAGAGTCATACAAACTTGCCTTAACTGACTTAAGTGTTGTCCCTTGTTGTGGCAATAAATAAGGATATCATCGAAATAAACCACAAGAAACTTGTCTATGAAAGGCCTCAACACCTGCGTTATGATACACATAAATGTGTTCGGGGCATTTGAAAACCCGAAAGGCATGACAAATCACCCGTATAAACCATCCTTAGTTTTAAAGGCAGTTTTCCATTCATCCCTGGGACAAACTCGGATTGGATGGTATCCACACTTCAAGTCGATCTTCGAAAATATAGTGGCAGCCAACCATCATATACAACATGTTGTACAGTCTAGGTATAGGGAATCGATACTTGACCGTGATTTTATTAATAGCGCGGCAATCAACACAAATTCTCTGAGTTCCATCTTTCTTGGGCGTGAGCAGTGCTGGTAAGGCACAGACACATACTTTCCTTTATGAATCCTTTCTGGAGAAGTACATCAACGTGGAGGTAATGGTGTGAATAGGGGAATAATTGTGGCATTGGATGTAGAAGGCTCAGATGGGTTGGGTGGGATGGTTGAATGGCGTTGGAACAGAACGAAATCCTCCAAGTTGAAAGTTGTGCTAATCTCCAATTCTAGTGGTAAATTTAGCAAGTCCTTTGGGGAATCGCTCAGGTCTATTCTGAACAATTACTAAATCTTCCTCTTGAAATTCTTTGAATAAGAAATCTTGTATTTTTCATTGTTCACATTAATTCTTTAAATCTCAACATGCAATTCATGAAAGCTATGCTATGTGCAAATGTAGATACATACTCATATGACCTTTTGATGAACTGACATTGAGATGAGGTCTACGGGTGTCCTAGGTTTTATACTTATGCACGATTTGAAATGAACTCAATACTTGTGGTTCTATTAAACGAATTGTTGTATGCAAACTCAGCTACAGGTAAAATGGAATCCCAACTTCTAATGTGCTCACCTACTGGACACCATAACAAGTTACCTAGACTTCGATTGACAACCACGGTTGGCCGATCTGTTTGAGGGTGATATGCAGACAAAAATTGAAGCCTAGTTCCCATTTTGTGTCACAGTGTCTTCCAAAGTAACTGACAAACTTGAAATCACAATCAAACACTATAGTCTTAAGTAAACCGTGTAGACAAATAACCACATTAAAGAATAGTGTAGCAATGTTCCTTGCAGAGAAGTGCGGGGAATACAGAAACAGTGTTTTAGGATCAGATACCCATCCTGTAGGGTATATTTACTCTCACAGGTTGTTCACTCAGAAGTGAGGTGTACTCTTCCAAAATTTGGACACGTAGGATAATCTTCTACAAGGCGATCGAATCCAGTCACCTCAACATTCAATGAGTGCAATGTTGCCACTCTATGGCTAAGCGCGTCAGCAGCTCGATTCTCCACACTAGCCCTATGTTTCAACACAAAGGTGAACCCTTGAAGTTGTTCAACCCATTTCACATTGCACGGGTTTTACTTCTTTTGGGAACTCAAAAATCAAAGGGCTTCATGATCTGAGAACAAGACAAATTCATGTGGTAGCAAATAGTGTTTCCAATATTTAAGAGATTGTACTACTGTGTAGAAATTTTAGTCTTAGGTAGAGTTTTTTTGTCTAACTTCATTTAGCTTCTCATTGAAATAAGATGTTGGATGCCCCTCTTGGCTCAACACTGTTGACGGGGACGCCAACATCGTGAACATAGGCTATCGAGTGTCTGCGGCGAAAAGCAGAAAGAAACGGACATGACCGAACCAAAGGAGGACATGATGGAATGCACAGTCGATCGATCGATCCCAGGCTTTGATCGATCACTGTGGCCAGCGGGATTTAAATTTTGGCGACATTCTGTTTCATATATATAATGGATCGATTTGAGTACCATTGTCGATCGGTCAATTAGTCACCCGAGACTCATACATGATTATATATATATATATATATATATATATATATATATATATATATATATATATATATATATATATATATATAATTCGATATATCGACCTCATACCACAAAGAAGGGTACAGTACCCTCAAGCCTCAGGTCAAAGGGTTCGATCTATGAGCCAATCCTTTGACTTTAGTGGCCCACAGAAGTCGAACAAAACATGGTAAAATCTGATTTCTTATAAATTTCTATTGATTCTTCATCAATTAAACTAAATTAAACATGATTGAAAGCGTGTAATGAATAAATTGAGGTGGATAAGAGGGCACCCACACTATAGACCTTTGGTCCGAGCCCCGCAATGTATACTCTTGATCACCTGACCATCTATGAATTGGATTGCCAGATTCCCTTGATGACGTTTAAATCTGGACTGTGGGACCAAGTGAAAATTGACAAAAACCTTCATGTACACTAGGACAACAGCTCTAGGTGCCACATGGAATTTGTGTTAGGTCATCATTGATCCTTGATTCTTGGAAACCGGGCAGAACCAGCCCACTTGCCCAGGTTTATAATGACTTCGACAAGAACTTAGTCAGGTCCGTCAGATCAATATAATCCCATCGTGTTTTTTCGGCATGCTTTTCAAAGCATGAAAATCTAGGGAAAACTAAGGGATTTGAGCTCGTGTACAATTAGGATAAAGGGGTATGTTTGACCATCTATTTGAGCGGTTTTTGGGTCAAACCAATATATGAGCCTAACATGGACCCAACCTAATGTTTGAAAATTTTTAATGTCGCTAGGCCTGATTGCTCCCGATGAAATCCGATGGCTCATAAAAGTTGTCTAAATTTACATGTGAGCCCTTCTCATTAAGGATCACTTCGGATGTCATTTCATGTGGATTCTTCCACACTCAACAAAAGTTTAGTAGGCAAGAAAAGTCTTCTTTTTTACAGATTTAGGTTCACCAAAAATTTCGGATTTAAAATCTTCACGGATCATAAGATTCACAAAATGCAATATTCATGGTCATTAGGAGCCATCAGTAAATTTTGGGTTTAAGAGTTGTCTGGTAAAATTTCAGTCGTCACGCATACACGTAATGTCTAGTCCATCAACACAGGTAATTCAAGAACCCTAGTCATCACAAAGGTCCATGAGCCTTGTGGGTCTGTCTAGTCTATGGAAGGAACTCATATACCCAAAGTAGACGCGCATTTTGAGAAACCGCAGACCAATCTTCAAGGAATGGCCGAAACCCATCTTCTAAACCTAGAATAACTTGTTAGGTGTATATTTTACTCACACCATGAGAAAGTAGACACCTCGATAATCGCGTTATAGCATGATCTTGACCTGAATTGATGACACAAGATGGTCCAAATGACCAAATCAAGGGTCAAAACTTTGAGAGACCCAAATATCCTATACCCAGACTATATCTATAAGTTTAGATCGATCTAAATTGGATTATATATACCATGAAAACCGTGTAACAAGGATCCAATGGTCGAAACTTGTGTGTCACACGAGAGTCAATCCTTAGCCAAATTTTACAAATGACCAGTATGTTTTCATCAGATCGATAAGACCTATCTGATGAGATCAGTATAACTTCACTTTGTGATACATATTTTAGATCTCATATACCTTAATTGTAGGTCACCATCTTCTCTCTCTTAAAGATGAGCTAGGCAATCTTAAACCACACTCTAACCCCATATGGTCTTAGAGTTTAATCTAATATATGGGGGTTAAAGTTTAACACACTATTTTATAGATACCGATTTGATATTAGTATTTCTAACATCTCCCTATGATTGATTTGTTCGTTTTGAATTAACGTTCAAAATATTATGAGTAATATTAGCTCCTTTACGGTTAGTTGTTTTCTTATTATATGCTTCATCGGCATTGTGCGACATCCATCACTTAGAAATTCGTTAGGGCATATGCATGATAAGCAAAAGGAATATGATATGACACTCGACTTCTAAGCCTTCGTCATGGTGGGATTCCTTTCACGGTCACATAAAACTTTGAATGTAGGCATCCATGTACGGATACAACACTTCTATGGGAGTATGGGTTGCCACACGAAGTACATTCAGGTTACTACGAAACCTGTCCCCTGGAAAGTGTGGTTTAGTGAAACTTATCGCACCATGGCTCACTGTAATTTAAGTTGTACGCAAATAATAAGAAAATACAAATATGATAAGATATGAATAAGATAAGATACGGATATGATAAGAAGCGCTGTGAAGGTTAGCTAAATATGAAATCAAGTTCTACACTGTCATACCTTATGTGCCACTGTAAGGGTACAATGTCTGCAGCCAAGACGGATTTTAAGGAAAATATGATACGACAGTGTCTTTACATAAGGGGAAACTGATTTTTATGCACACAACCTCATCGGGCTAGATGTTTGTTTATGATATGATATGGAGGTTAGGTGGTTATCTATACGTGGACCTCGCATGATAGGCTCAAGTAGCAGCCCTGGCACAGGTCGTATACATAAGATAAATAAGATGCGAAGTACGTTGTGTAGGCATATGGAGCTACAATAAGACTTAAGATATATCACGTAAGTTAAGTTGACAAGATAGGTAAGAAAATTGAAAAACATTATAAGCATCATATGCACCCACGATCACCTAGGTAGATTGTGGGGGATCGGTTGTGCAACCCACTGAGTTTACGTGACTGAGTAAACTCATCCCACCAAAAACTAATAGCTACGGGTGATGATATGGCCTACTCTTTCCCGATGGACTTTTACGTACAGGTAGATGATGTGGTTTATAAGGGCGATGACGTGGATGATCAGCTAGACGATATCAGGTATGTATTAATTAATTAGCAAGACTTTCCAGTAGTTGATCGTACTTATATTTTTGGCCATTTAGTATCGAGTGTACTGGTGGCGGAAGAAACGGGACGGAAAGAAGAACCGGGCATTAAAGCAACCAGAACCAAGAAAAAAAAGGACATGAAAGAATTCACAGTCGATCTATCAATCGACTGCGGCCAGCGGGATTTAAATTTTGGCGACGTTCCATTTCATATATATATATAGATCGAGTACCATTGTCAATCGATCGATTAGTGACCCGAGACTCATACATGATTATATATATATATATATATATATATATATATATATATATATATATATATACACACGCACTCGATCGATCGAATTTTCGCGAAAGAGAGCTCCGCCAAAATACGGAATCGTTTTGAGGGGAATACTTGTCCATTTCAATTATTTGTTTTAGGGTTTTATTTTGTTTTAGAGACTTCTTATATAAGGTCATTAAGAAAAACAATGTAATTAGTTTTTTTATTAATGAAAAAAGAGTTAATGCTTTCTGCATGAGATGAGGAACTATGAAGATTGAATCTTCTTCCCGAGAAGGGTTTGGTGTGAAGGCCACGATCTCTATCAATATTATCTATCTTTTGGTTTTATCTTTTTCTGCTTGCGTATCGATCCTAATCAACCCATTTCAACAGTTACCCTGCGATTTTCTCAAAACCCAATAAACCCTATAACCACCAAAGCCATCAAACAAATCTGAACCGTTGGATCAAATTGATTCAACAAGCCCTAGAGTGAACCGGTGATCTCATCAATGAATTACGAGCGAGCACCCTTATCTGGAAGCGGCTAGAGTCCTATCCCTAGGAACATCCTTCCGTGAGGTTAACGAATCTAGTGCACGGATTGGACCCTACTCGACCCGTACAAGATCATCAACGAAAATCTGTTAAACCCTAAGGCATCACGATCGCTTCTGTGATTTATTGCTCAATTAATGTAATTTAATTTCGACAAATGGCATTTCACTTTCATTCACATAATTTAGGGTCATGATCCCGCGTCAACTCCCCCAATACCTATGTCGGATGTGTCACATACTACCTTAACGACCTTAGAAAAGTTTGAAAGGTGCATGACAAGAGCTTCCGTCATTCGGGACATGATCTCCTTAAAGGCTTTTGCTGCAACATTAGTCCATTTAAACTCTCCTTTTTTATGTAATCAACGATAGAGGAAGTTATTGTACTGAAGTTGTGGATGAACTGCATGTAAAAAGTGGCTAACCCATGGAAGGTACGGACTTTGTCATTGTACTAAGGTCCAACCCCTTCCATGATAGCCTTGACCTTTACAGGGTCCGCAGTCATTCCTTCAAAGGTCACGAAAAACCCTAAGAAGACAACGCTCTGTGAAACGAAAGTGCACTTCGTCAGGTTCGCGTATACAAACTTGCCTTAAGTTGCTTAAGTGTTGTTCGTTGTTTTGGCTATAAATAATGATGTCATCGAAATAAACCACGAGGAATTGGCCAATGAAAGGCCTCAACACCTGGGTCACGATACGCATAAATGTCCTCAGGGGATTTGAAAGCCAGAAAGGCATGACAAACCACTCGTATAAACCAGCCTTGGTTTTAAAGGCAGTTTCCCATAGTCCCCGAGACGACCTCGGATTTGAAGGTATCCACTCTTTAAGTCGAACCTCGAAATTATAGTGGCTCCGACCATCATGTCCAACATGTCGTACAATCTCGGTGTAGGGAACAGATACTTGACCGTGATTTTATTAATAACACGGCTATCAACACACATTCTCCAAGTTCCATCTTTCTAGGGTGTGAGCAGCACTGGCACGACACATAGACTCATACTTTCATTTACGAATCCCTTCTGGAGAAGTTCATCAACGTGGAGGTAATGGCGTGCGTAGTGGAATAATGGTAACATCAGATGTAGAAGTCTCAAATGGGTTGGAGGGATAGTTGAATGGTCATGGAATGCAACGAGATCCTCCACATTGAAAGTCGTGCTAATCCCCAATTCTGGTGGTAAATCTGGGATGAAGCGTTAGAACCAGCACACTTCAAAATCCTATAGGGATCAGCACCACGAGCTTGTAGCTTCTTCGCAATTCCTAGGGGGAATCGCTCAGGTCTATTCCGAACCATCACCAAATCATCCTCTTGAGATTCTTTGAATCTTCTATGAGAATCTGCAGAAATCTTGTATTTTTCATTGTTCACAATAATTCTTCTTTTAATCTCAGCATGCAATTCATTAACACGATGAGCAAATGTAGATGCAGACTCAGATGACCGTTGATAAACTGGCATTGGGATGAGGACTATGGGTGTCCTAGGTTTATATCGAAGCACGATTTGAAAGGGGCTCCATGTGGTTCTATTAACCGAATTGTTGTACGCAAACACCGCAACAGTTAAAATGGAATCCCAACTCCTAATTTGCTCACTTACTTGACACCGTAACAAGTTACCTAGACTTCGCGACTGGCAACCTCAATTTTCCCATCATTTTGGGGGGGGGGGGGGGTATCCAAATGGAAACTGAATCCTAATCCCATTTTGTGCCACAGTGTCTTCCAAAAGTAACTGACAAACTTAACATTACAATGAGATATTATAGTTTTAAACAAACCAAGTAGGCGAACAACCTCATTAAAGAAAAGTGTAACAATGTTACTAGCATCTGAAGTCTCCAAAACGCGATGAAATGGGCCATTTTTGAAAAATGGTCCACAACAACGAACACCAAATTGTGGTTTCAGAGGGTTTTGGGGATGCCTAACGCAAAGTCAATAGACAGGTTCTGCCACAGAGAATGTGGCACCGGTAAAGGTGTGTACAACCAGTGTTTTGCCCCATATGTTTTGCCAGTTGGCAAAACACGACATTGGTCGATGATTTTGACAACATCTTGGGTGAGATTGGGCCAATAAACAGGTCATCAACCAATGCACCGGTCATGGCGTGACCAAACTGGTTGGCAACCCCTCCAGCCTGTAATTCACAAACAAGAAATCTCGTAGAGAAGTGCAGGGAATACACAATCAGTGTTTTAGGAACAGATACCCATCCAATAGGGAATATTTACTCTCTCATAGGATGTTCACACAGAAGTAAGGTGTACTCCGAATTCTGGACACGTAGGATAATCTCTTACAAGGCGATCCAATCCAGTCACCTCAACACACAATGAGTGCAACGTTGCCACTCTACCGCTAAGCGTGTCAGTAGCTCAATTCTCCACACCAGCCTATTGTTTCGGCACAAAGACCTTAGAAAAGTCTGACATGCGCATGACAGTAGCTTCCTTCATTCGGGATTTGATCTCAATAAAGGCTTTGGCCGCAGTAGGTGTCCCTTTAACCTCCCCCTATTTTATGCAATCGGTGATGGGGGTAGTTACTGTACTGAAGTTACGGATGAACCTCCTGTAAAAAGTGGCTAACCCATGGAAGCTTCGGACTTCGTGAATGTTTTGAGGTTCAGGCCATTCCACGACTGCTTTGACCTTATCAGGCTCCATAGTCAGTCCATGGGTCAGAACAAACTCTAAAAAGACAACGATCTGTGACATCAAAGTGCACTTCTTCATGTTCACGTATAACTGTTCTCCTCTGAGTCATACAAACTTGCCTTAAGTGGCTAAGTGTTGCTCCTTGTTGTAGCTATAAAATAAGGACGTCATCGAAATAAACCACAAGGAACTTGCCTATGAAAGACCTCAACACATGCGTCATGATATGCATAAATGTGCTCGAGGCATTTGAAAGCCCGAAAGGCATGACAAACCACACGTAGAAACCACATTCTCCAAGTTTCGTCTTTCTTGGGTGTGAGCAACGCTGGCAAGGCACATGGACATAAACTTTCCTTTATGAATCCCTTCTAGAGAAGTTTATCAACGTGGAGGTAATGGCGAGGGTAGGGGAATAATGGTGGCATCGGATCTAGAAGGCTCAAATGGGTTGGGTAGGATGGTTGAATGGCCATGGAAAGGAACGAGATTCTCCAAGTTAAAAGTCGCGCTAATCCCCAATTCTTGTGGTAAATCTAAGATGTAAGCGTTAGAACCAGCATTCTTCAAAATCCTATAGGATCCAGCAAAACAAGCATTTAGCTTTTTTGCAATTCCTTGGGGGAAGAGCTCAGGACTATTCCGATCCATCACAAAATCATCCCCTTGAAATTCTTTGAATCTTCTATGAGAATTTGTTGAAATCTTGTATTTTTCATTATTCACAGTAATTCTTCTTTTAATCTCAGCATGCAATTCATGAATGCGATGTGCAAATGTAGGAGCAGACTCAGATGACCTTTTGATGAATTGACATTGGGATGGGCTCTACGGGTATCCTAGGTTTATACCCATGCATGATTTGAAATGGACTCACACATGTGGTCCTATAAACCGAATTGTTGTATGCAAACTCCGCTACACATAAAATGGAATCCTAACTCCTAATGTCCTCACCTACTAGACACCGTAACAAGCTACTTAGACTCCGATTGAAAACCATGGTTTGCCGATCAGTTTGGGGGTGATATACAGACGAAAATTAAAGTCTAGTTCCCATTTTGTGCCATAGTGTCTTTCAAAAGTATCTGACAAACTGGACATCATGATCAGACACTATAATTTTACGCAAATCGTTAGTTTTAAAGGCAGTGTTCCATTCCTCTCCCGGACAAAATCGGATTTGATGGTGTCCACTATTCAAGTCGATCTTCGAAAATACAGTGGCAGCGACCATCATGTCCAACATGTCGTACAGTCTCGGTATAGGGAACTGATACTTGACCGTGATTTTATTAATAGTGTGGCTATCAACACACATTGTCTAAGTTCCATCTTTCTTGGGTGTGCGCAACGCTGGCAACGCACATGGACTCATACTTTCCTTTATGAATCCCTTCTGGAGAAGTTCATCAACGAGGAGGTAATGGCGTGGGTAGGTGAACAATGGTGGCATCGGATGTAGAAGACGCAAATTGGTTGGGTGGGATGGTTGAATGGCCATGTAACGGAATGATATCCTCCACATTGAAAGTCGGTAAATCCCCAATTCTGGTGGTAAATCTAGGATGTAAGCGTGAGAACCAATACGCTTCAAAATCCTATAGGGTCCAGCACCACAAGCTTGTAGCTTCTTTGCAATTCGAGGGAATCGTTCGAGTAAATTCCGAACCATCACCAATTCATCCTCTTAAAATTCTTTGAATCTTCTATGAGAATCTGCAAAAATCTTGTATTTTTCATTGTTTACATGCACAATTTGAAATGAACTCATACTTGTGCTTTTATTAACCGAACTGTTGTACACAATAACCGCCACAGGTAAAATGGAATCCTAACTCCTAATATGCTCACCCACTAGACACCGTAACAAGTTACCTAGACTGCGACTGACAACCTCGGTTTGCCCAACAATTCGGGGGGGATATCCAGATTAAAAATAAATCTTAGTCCCCATTTTGTGTCACAGTCTCTTCCGACAGAAACTGTCAAACTTGACATCACAATCGGACACTATAGTTTTAGGCAAATCGTGTATACAAACAACCTCATTAAAGAAATGTGTAGCAATGTTGCATGCATCTGAAGTCTTCGAACACGCGATGAAATGTGCCAACTTTTAAAAACGGTCCAAAACATCTAAACACTGAATCGTGCTTTCGGAGGGTCTTGGGGAAGCCTAACACAAAGTCCATAGACAAGTTATGCCACGGAGTGTGTCGCATCGGTAAAGGTGTGTATAACCCGGAGTGTTGCCTCTTATATTTAGCCAGTTGGTAAACACAACACTCGTTGATGATTTTGACAACATTTCGGGTGAGATTGGGCAAATAAACTCGGTCTTCAACAAACGCAACGGTTTTGATGCGACAAAAGTGGCCAACAACCTCTCCAGTGTGTAATTCCCAAACAAGAAAGTCTCATAGAGAAGAGCGAGAAATACACAAACGGCATTTTTGAAACAGATACCCAGCCTGTAGGTTATATTTAACCTCTCTCACAGGTTGTTCACTCAGAAGTGAGGTGTACTCTCCTCCAAAATATGGAGACGTAGGATAATCTTGTACAAGGCGATCGAATCCAGTCACCTCAACACTCAATGAGTGCAACATTGCCACTCAACGACTAAGCGCATCAGCAGCTCGATTATCCAAACCAACCCTATATTTCAACACTAAAGTAAACCCTTAAAGTTGCTCAACCCATTTCGCATATCGCGGGTTTAACTTTTTGGGGAACTCAAAAATCGAAGGGCTTCGTGATCAGAGAACAAGGCATTCATGTGATAACAAATAGTGTTCCCAATATTTAAGAGGATGTACTACCGCGTAGAATTCTTTGTCGGAGGAAGAGTATTTTCGCCTAGCCTCATGTAACTTCTCGCTGAAATAAGCTATCTAATAGCCCCCCTGGCTTAACACTCCTCCAATACCTATGCCGAATGTCACACGCTACCTCAAAGACCTTAGAAAAGTCTGAAAAGCACATGATAGGAGCTTCCGCCATTCGGAACTTGATCTCCTTAAAGTCTTCGGCCGCAGCAGGTGTCCATTTAAACTCTCCCTTTTTTATGCAATTAGTGACAGGGGAAGTTACCGTACTGAAGTTAAAGATGAACCGCCTGTAAAAAGTGGCTAACCCATGGAAGCTACAGACTTCTTGAATGTTCTGAGGTTCAAGCCATTCCACGATAGCTTTGACCTTTTCGAGGTCCGCAATCACTCCTTCAGAGATCACGACAAACACTAAGAAGACAACGCTCTGTGACACGAAAGAGCACTTCTTCAGGTTCGCGTATAACTTTTCTCCTCTGAGACTCATACAAACTTGCCTTAAGGGGCTTAAGTGTTGTTCCTTGTGGTGGCTATAAATAAGGATGTCATCGAAATAAACCACAAGGAACTGGCTTATGAAAGGCCTCAAGACTTGTGTCATGATATGCATAAATGTGCTCGAGGCATTTGAAAGCCCAAAAGGCATGACAAACCATTCTTGGTTTTAACAGCAATTTTCCATTCGTCCCTAGGATGAACTCGGTTTTGATGATATCCACTCTTCAAGTCGATCTTTGAAAATATAGGGGCACCGACCATCATGTCTAACTTGTCGAACAGTCTCGGTATAGGGAATCGATACTTGACCGCGATTTTATTAATAGCGAGGCAATCAACACACATTCTCCAAGTTTCATCTTTCTTAGGTGTGAGCAACGCTGGCACGGCACATGGACGCATACTTTCCATTATGGTGGCATTGGATGTAGAACGCTCAAATGGGTTGGGTGGGATGGTTGAATAGCCATGGAACGGAATGAGATCTTCCACGTTGAAAGTCGTATTAATCCCCAATTCTGGTGGTAAATCTAGGATGAAAGCGTTAGAACCAGCACGCTTCAAAATCCTATAGGGACCAGCACCATGAGCTTGTAGCTTCTTTGCAATTCCTTGGGGGAATCGCTCAGGTCTATTTTGAAGCATCACCAAATCATCCTCTTGAGATTCTTTGAATCTTCCATGAGAATCTACAGAAATCTTGTATTTTTCATTGTTCACATTACACCTTTTCATCTCAGCATGTAATTCATTACCGCGATGTGCAAATGAGGATGCGGACTCAGATGACCTTTGATAAACTAACATTAGGATGAGGTCTACGGGTGTCCTAGGTTTATACCCATGCACGATTTGAAATGGACTCATACATGTGGTTCTATTAACTGAATTGTTGTATGCAAACTCTGCTACAAGTGAAATGGAATCCCAGCTCCTAACGTGCTCTCCTACTTGACACCGTAACAAGGTACCTAGACTCCTACTGACAACCTCGGTTTTCCCATCAGTTTGGGGGTGAAATGCAAATGAAAACTGAGTCCTAGTTTCCATTTTGGGCTACAATGTCTTCCAAAAGTAATTGACAAACTGAACATAACGATCAGACACTATAGTTTTAGGCAAACCATATAAACGAACAACCTCATTAAAGAAAAGTTTAGTAATGTTACTTACATTTGTAGTCTTCGAACACGCGATGAAATGGGCCATTTTTGAAAAACGGTCCACAACAACAAACACCGAGCAGTGCTACCGTACTGAAGTTACGGATGAATCGCCTGTAAAAAGTGGCTAACCCATAGAAGTTACAGACTTCGTAAATGTTTTGAGGTTCAGGCCATTCCACGATGGTAATGACCTTTTCGGGGTCCGCAGTCACTCCTTCAGAGGTCACGACATACCCAAAGAAGACAACGCTCTATGACATGAAAGTGCAGTTCTTCAGGTTCGCGTAAAACTTTTCTCCTCTGAGAGTCATGCAAACTTGCCTTAAGTAGCTTAAGTGTTGTTCTCTGTTGTGGCTATAAAGAAGGATGTCATCGAAATAAACCACAAGGAACTTGCCAACGAAAGGCCTCAACACCTATGTCATGATACGCATAAATGTGCTTGTGACATTAGAAACCCCGAAAGGTATGACAAACCACTCGTATAAACAATTCTTGGTTTTAAAGGCAGTTTCTCATTCGTCCCCGAGACTAACTTGAATTTTATGGTATCCACTCTTCAAGTCGATCTTCGAAAATATAGGGGCACTAACTATCATGTCCAACATGTCGTACAGTCTCGGTATAGGGAACCGATATTTGACCGTGATTTTATTAATAGCAAGGCTATCAATACACATTCTCCAAGTTTCATCTTTCTTAGGTGTGAGCAATGCTAGCACGGCATATGGACTCATACTTTCCTTTATGAATCCCTTCTAGAGAAGTTCATCAACGTGGAGGTAGTGGCGTGGGTAGAAGAATAATGGGGGCATTGGATGTAAAAAGCTCAAATGGGTTGGGTGGGATGGTTGAATGGCCATGGAACGGAACGAGATCCTCCACGTTGAAAGTCGTTCAATTCTGGTGGTATGGTTGAATGACATTTTCAGGGTCCGTAGTCATTCCTTCAGAGGTCACAACAAACCCTAAGAAGACAATGTTATGTGACATGAAAGTGCACTTCCTCAGGTTCGCATAAAACTTTTCTCCTCTGAGAGTCATAACTTGCCTTAAGTGGCCTAAGTGTTATTCCTTGTTGTGGCATAAATGAGGATGCCATCGAAAAAAACCACAAGGAACTTGCCTATGAAAGGCCTCAATATCTATGTCATGATACGCATAAATGTGTTCGGGAATTTGAAAGCCCGAAAGGCATGACAAACCACTCGTACAAACCACATTCTGCAAGTTTCGTCTTTCTTAAGTGTGAGCAACGTTGGCACGGCACATGGACACAAATTTTCCATTATGAATCCCTTCTACAGATGTTTATCAATGTTGAGGTAATGGCATGGGTAGGGGAATAATGGTGGCATCGGATTTAAAAGGCTCAAATGGGTTGGGTGGGATGGTTGAATGGCCATGGAACGGAACGGAACGAAACGAAATCCTCCACGTTGAAAGTCGCACTAATGCCAAATTCGGGAGGTAAATCTAAGATGTTAGCATTAGAACCAGCATTCTTCAAAATCCTATAGGGTCCAGCACCACGAGCATTTACGTTCTTTGCAATTCCTTGGGAGAATCGCACAGGTCTATTCCGATCCATCACCAAATCATCCTCTTGAAATTCTTTGAATCTTCTATGAGAATCTGCTGAAATCTTGTATTTTTCAATGTTCACATTAATTATTCTTTTGATCTCAGCATGCAATTCATGAATGCGATGTGCAAATGTAGATGCAGACTCAGAAGACCTTTGATGAATTGAAATTGGGATGGGGTCTATGGGTGTCCTAGGTGCATACCCATGCAAGATTTGAAATGGACTCATACATGAGGTCCTATTAACCGAATTGTTGTTTGCAAACTCCGCTACCCGTAAAATGGAATCCTAACTCCTAATGTGCTCACCTACTAGACACCCTAACAAGTTACCTAGACTCCGATGAACAACCATGGTTTGCCAATCAGTTTGGGTGATATGCAGACAAAAATTGAAGCCTATTCCCCTTTTTGTGCCACAGTGCCTTCCAAAAGTAACTGACAAACTTCACATCACGATCAGACACTATAGTTTTAGGCAAACCGGGTAGATGAACAACCTCATTAAAGAAAAGTGTAGCAATGTTACTTGCATTTGAGGTCTTCGAACATGTGATGAAATGGGTCATTTTTGAAAAGCAGTTCTCAACAACGAACATCGAATCGTGCTTTGGGAGGGTCTTGGTAAGGCCTCACACAAAGTCCATAGACATGTTCTGCCATGGAGTGTGTGGCACCGGTAAAGGTGTGAATAACCCGGTGTTTTACCTCTTATGTTTTGCAAGTTGGCAAACTCGACACTAGTTGATGATTTTGAAAACATCTTGGGTGAGATTAGGCCAATAAAGTTGGTCTTCAACCAATGCAATGGTCTTGATGTGACAAAAGTGGCATGCAACCCCTCCAGCGTGTAACTCCCAAACAAGAAAGTCTCAAAGAGAAGTCAAGGGAATACACAAATGGAATCTCAACTCCTAATGTGCTCACCTACTAGACACAGTAACAAATTACCTAGAGTCCGATTGACAACGTCGGTTAGCCCATCAGTTTGGGGTGATATGCAGATGAAAACTGAAGTCTAGTCCTCATTTTGTGTCACAGTGTTTACCAAAAGTAACTGACAAACTTGACATCACGATCAAACACAATAGTTTTAGACAAACTGTATAGACGAACAACTTCATGAAAGAAAAGTGTAGCAATGTTACTTGCATCTGAAGACTTCGAATACGCAATGAAATGGGTCATTTTTTTAAAATAGTCCACAACAACGACCTCTGAATAGTACTTTCGGAGGGTCTTGGGGAGGCCTAACAGAGTCCATAAACAGGTTCTACCACGAACTGTGTGAATAACCCGGTGTTTTGCCACTGATGTTTGGTTAGTTGGCAAACACGACATTGGTTGATGATTTTGACAACATATCGGGTGAGATTGGATCAATAAAATCGGTATTCAACCAATGCGACCAAAGTTGTTGGCAACCTCTTCAGCGTGTAATTCCCCAAACAAGAGTCACATAGAAAAGTGCAGGGAATACACAAACGGAATTTTACGAATAGACACTCATCATGTAGGGTATATTTACTCTCTCACACAGGTTGTTTAATCAGAAGTGAGGTGTACTCCCCTCCAAAATCTGGACATATAGGATAATCTTCTACAAGGCGATCGAATCCAATCACCTCAACACTCAATGAGTACAACGTTGCCACTCTACGGCTAAGCACGTCAGCATCGCGATTCTCCACACCAGCCCAATATTTCAACACGAAGGTGAACCGTTGAAGTTGTTCAACCCATTTCGCATGTCGCAAGTTTAACTTCTTTTGGGAACACAAAAATAAAACGGCTCCATGACCTGAGAGCAAGACAAATTCAAATGGTAGCAAATAGTGTTTCCAATATTTAAGAGATTCTACTACCGCGTAGAATTCTTTATCGTTGGTAGAGTATTCTTGCCTGGCCTCATTTACATTCTCGTTGAAATAAGCTATTGGATGGCCCTCCTAGCTCAACACTCCTCCAATACCTATGCCGGATGCATCACACTCTACCCCAAAGACCTTAGAAAAGATGGAAAGGGGTATGACAGGAGCTTCCATCATTCGGTAATTGATCTCCTTAAAGGCTATGGCCGCAGCAGGTGTCCAAATAAACTCTTAACTTTTTTATGCAGCGGTGATAGGGGAAGTTACCGTACTGAAGTTACAGATGAACCGCCTCTAAAAAGTGGTTAACACATTAAAGCTACTGACTTCGTGAATGTTTCGAGGTTCAGGCCATTCCACGATAGCTTTGACCTTTTCAAGGTGCATAGTCATTCCTTCAGAGGTCACGACCAACCCTAAGAAGACAATGCTCTGTGACATGAAAGTGCACTTCCTCATGTTCGAGTATAACTTTTCTCCTCTGACAGTCATACAAAATTCCCTTAAGTGGCTTAAGTGTTGTTCCTTCTTGTGGCCATAAATAACGATGTCATCAAATTAAATCACAAGGAACTTGCCTATGAAAGGCCTCAACACCTGTGTCACGATACGCATAAATGTGCTCGGGACATTTGAAAGCCCGAGAGGCATGACAAACCACTCGTATAAACCACATTCTGCAAGTTTCATCTTTCTTAGGTGTGAGCAACGCTGGCACGGCACATGGACACATACTTTCCTTTATGAATCCCTTCTAGAGAAGTTCATCAAGGTTGGGGTAATGGTGTGGATAGGGGAATAGTGGTGGCATTAGATCTAGAAGGCTCACAGGTTGGTCACTCAAAAGTGAGGTGTACTCTCCTCTAAAACCTAGACACGCACGATAATCTTCTACATGGCGAACGAACCCAGTCACCTCAATGCTAAATGAGAGCAACGATGCCACTCTATGGCAAAGAGCGTCAGCAGGTCGATTCTCCACAACAACCCTATGATTCAGCACGAAGGTACACCCTTGAAGTTGTTCAACCAATTTCGCATGTCACGGGTTTTAACTTCTTTTGGGAACTCAAAAATTGAAGGGCTTCGTAATCTGAGAACATGACAAATTCGTGTGGTAGCAAATAGTGTTTCCAATATTTAACAGATCGAACTACCACGTAGAATTCTTTGTAGTGGGTAGAGTATTTTTGTCTGACCTCATTTACCTTCTCACTAAAATAAGCTATCGGGTGGCCCTCCTGACTCAACACTCCTCCAATACCTACGCCGAACTCGTCACACGCTACCTCAAAAACCTTAGAAAAATCTGAAAGGTGCATGACAGGAGCTTCCGACATTCGAGACTTGATCATCTCAAAGGCTTTGGCCGCAGCAGGTGTCCATTTAACCTCCCCCGTTTTTATGCAATTGGTGATAGGGGAAGTTCCCATACTGAAGTTACGGATGAACCGTCTGTAAAAAGTTGCTAACCCATGGAAGCTACAGACTTCGTGAATGTTCTGAGGTTCATGCCATTCCATGATGGCTTTGCTCTTTTCGAGGTCCGTTGTCATTCCTTCAAAGGTCACAACAAACCCAAAGAAGACAACGTCTGTGACATGAAAGTGCCCTTCTTAAGGTTCCTTCTTGTGGCTATAAATTAGGATGTCATCGAAATAAACCACAAGGAACTCGCCTATGAACTGCCTTAAGACCTGTGTCATGATACGCATAAATGTGCTATGGGCATTTGAAAACCGGAAAGGCATGACAAACAACTCGAATAAATCATCCTAGGTTTTAACGGCAGTTTTTCATTCGACTCCGAGACGACTTGGGTTTTGATGGTATCCACTCTTCAAATCGATCTGTGAAAACATAGTAGCACCGACCATCATGTCCAACATGTCGTACAGTCTCGGTATAGGGAACCGATACTTGACCATGATTTTATTAATAGTGCGGCTATCAGCACACATTCTCCAAGCCACATCTTTCTTGGGTGTGAGCAACGATAGCACAGCACATGAACTCATACTTTCCTTAATGAATCCATTCTAGAGAAGTTCATCAACGTGAAGGTAAGGGCGTGGGTAGGGGAATAATGGTGGCATCGAATGTAGAAGGCTCAAATGGTTGGGTGGGATGGTTGAATGACCATGGAACCAGGGTTGTAGCCAGGAATTTTTGTTGGTAGGGCTACAAATGATAATTATAATGTTAGTAATTGTTTTACCATCGATTGGGAAGCTTATATACAAACGAAGGTTATATAAGATACATACTTCATAGAAACTCTAAAATTAAATGGGGGCTTAGTAATTATTTAACAATCAATTTGGGGGCTTATATACAAACGAAGGTTATATAAAATATACACTTCATAGAAAGTCAAAAATTAAATCAGGGCTTGAACCCCCACACCCTTCTATATGGCTATGCCACAGCATGGAACGAAACAAGATCCTCCACGTTGAAAGTCTTTTTAATCCCCAATTCGGGTGGTAAATTTAGGATTTAAGCATTAGAGCAACCATGCTTAAAAATCCTATAGGGACCAGAACCACGAGCTTGTAACTTCTTTGCAATTCCTTGGGGAAACCGCTCAGGTCTATTCCGAACCATCACCAAATCATCCTCTCGAAATTCATTGAATCTTCTATGAGAATCTGCAGAAATCTTGTATTTTCATTGTTCACATTAATTCTTCTTTTAATCTAAGAATGCAATTCATGAATGCGATGTGCAAATGAAGATGCAGACTCAAATGACCTTTGATGAACTGACATCGGGATAAGGCCTACGGGTGTCTTGGGTTTATACCCATGCATGATTTGAAATGACTCATACCTATGGTTCTATTAACCAAATTGTTGTATGCAAACTACGCTACAGGTAAATGGAATCTCAACTCCTAATGTGCTCACCTACTAGACACCGTAACAAATCACCTAAACTCCGATTGACAACCTCAGTTAGCCCATCAGTTTGGGGTGATATGCAGATGAAAACAGAAGTCTAGTCCCCATTTTGTGTCACAATGTCTTCCAAAAGTAACTATCAAACTTGACGTCACGATCAAACACTATAGTTTTAGACAAACTATATAGACGAACAACTTCATGAAAGAAAAGTGTAGCAATGTTACTTGCATCTGAAGACTTCGAACACCCAATGAAATGGGCCATTTTTTTAAAACAGTCCACAACAACGACCTCTGAATCGTACTTTTGAAGGGTCTTGGGGAGGCCTAACACAAAGTCTATAAACAGGTTCTACCACGAAGTGTGTGAATAACCCGGTGTATTGCCTCTTATGTTTTGTTAGTGGGCAAACACGACACAGGTTGATGGTTTTGACAACATATCGGGTGAGATTGGATCAATAAAATCGGTCTTCAAACCAATGCAACGGTCTTGATGTGACCAAAGTTGTTGGCAACCCCTCCAGAGTGTAATTCCCCAAACAAGAAAGTTTCATAGAGAAGTGCGGGGAATACAGAAACGGTGTTTTACGAATAGATACCCATCCTGTAGGGTATATTTACTCTCTCTCACAGATTATTCACTCAGAAGTAAGGTGTACTCTCCTCCAAAATCTAGACATGTAGGATAATCTTCTACAAGGCGTTCAAATCCAGTCACCTCAACACTCAGTGAGTGCAACGTTGCCACTCTATGGCCAAACGTGTCACCAGCTCGATTCTCCACACCAGCCCTATATTTCAGCACGAATGTGAACCCTTGAAGTTGTTCCTTGTTGTGGCCAAAAATAAGGATGACATCGAATTAAATCACAAGGAACTTGCCTATGAAAGGCCTCAACATCAGCGTCATGATACGCAGAAATATACATTGGGCATTTGAAAGACCGAATGGCATGACTAACCACTCATATAAACCATCCTCAATTTTAAAGGCTGATTTCCATTCGTCCCCAGGACGAACTCGGATTTGAAAGTATCCCCTCTTCAATATGATCTTCGAAAACATAGTGGCACCGACCACCATGTCCAACATGTCGTTCTGTCTTGGTATAGGAAACCGATACTTGACCGTATTTTATTATTAGCGCGGCTATCAATACACATTCTCCAAGTTCCATCTTTCTTGGGTGTGAGCAGCGCTGGCACAGCACACGGACGCATATTTCCTTGAAGTTATTCAACCCATTTCGCAAGTCAGTCGCAAGTACAACTTCTTTAGGGAACACAAAAATCAAACGGCTTCATGATCTGAGAACAAGACAAATTCATTTGGAAGCAAATAATGTTTCCAATATTTAAGAGATTGTACAACCACGCAGAATTCTTTGTCGTAGGTAGAGTATTTTTGTCTGGCCACATTTAGCTTCTCACTGAAATAAGCTATCGAATGGCCCTATTGGCTCAACACTCCTCCAAGACCTACGTTGGACGCGTCACACGCTACGTCAAAGACCTTAGAAAAGTTTGAAGGCGCATGATAGGAGCTTCCGTCATTCGGGACTCGATCTCCTTAAAGGTTTTGGCCGCAACAGGTGTCCATTTAAACTTCCCCTTTTTTATGCAATCAGTGATAGAGGAAGTTACTGTACTGAAGTTATGGACGAACCGTCTGTAAAAAGTGGATAACCAATGGAAGCTACGAACTTCGTGAATGTTCTGAGGTTCAGGCCATTCCATGATATCTTTGACCTTTTCGGCGCTCACAGTCATTCCTACAGAGGTCACGACACACCCTTATAAGACAACGCCATGTGACATAAAAGTGCACATCTTCAGGTTCGTGTATAACTTTTATCCTTTGAGAGCCAACAAACTTGCCTTAAGTGGCTTTATTGTTGTTCCTTGTTATGTCTATAAATGAGGATGTCATCAAAATAAACCACAAGGAACTAGCCTATGAAAGGCCTCAACACCTGTGTCATGATATGCATAAATGTGTTCGGGGAATTTGAAAGCCCAAAAGGCATGACAAACACTCGTATAAACCATCCTTGGTTTTAATGGCAGTTTGCCATTAGTCCTCGTGACGAACTCGAATTTGATGGTACCCACTATCCAAGTCGATCTTCGAAAATATAGTGGCACCGACCATCATGTCCAACATGTCGTACAGTCTCGGTATAGGGAACTGACACTTGACAGTGATTTTGTTAATAGTGCGGCTATGAACACACATTCTCCAAGCTTCATCTTTCTTGGGAGTGAGCAATGTTGGAACACCACGTGGACTCATACTTTCCTTTATGAATCCCTTCTAGAGAAGTTCATCAACGTGGGGGTAATGGCGTGGGAAGGGCTCAAATGGGTTGGGTGGGATGGTTGAATAGCCTCATAAAAGAACAAGATATTCCACGTTGCAAGTCGTGCAAATCCCAAATTTTTGTAGTAAAACTAGGATATAAGGGTTGGAACCAGAACGCTTCAAAATCCTATAGGGTCCAACACCACGAGGTCTTCGAACACGCGATGAAATGGGCCATTTTTGAAATACGGTCCACAACAACGAACGTTGAATCGTGCTTTCGGATGGTCTTGGGAAGGCCTAACACAAAGTCCACAGACAGGTTCGGCCACGGACGGTGTCGCACCGGTAAAGATTTGTATAACCCAGTGTTTTGCCTCTTATGATTGGCCAGTTGGCAAACACGACACTGGTTGATGGTTTTCAACACATCCCGTGAGAGATTAGGCCAATAAAATCGGACCTCAACCAATGCAACGACCTTGGTGCAACCAAAGTGGCCTCCAACCCTCCAGTGTGTAATTCCCAAACAAGAAAGTCTCGTAGAGAAGTGAGGGGAATACACAAACGGTGTTCTAGGAACAGATGCCCATCTTGCAGGGTATATTCACTCTCTCACAGTTTGTTCATTTAGAAGTGAGGTGTACTTTCCTCTAAAATCTGGACACGTAGGATAATCTTCTACAGGGCAATCGAATCCAGTCACCACAACACTCGATGAAAGCAACGTTGACACTCTACGACTAAGCACGTCAGCATTTCGATTCTCCACACCAGCCCTATGTTTCAGCACGAAGGGTTTCGTGATCTAAGAACAAAACAAATTCATGCGGTAGCAATTAGTGTTTCCAATATTTAAGAGATTGTACTACCACCTAGAATTCTGTCATAAAGTATTTTCGTCTGGCCTCATTTAGCTTCTCACAGAAATAAGCTATCGGATGGCCCTCCTGGCTCAACACACCTCCAATACCTACGCGGAACACGCCACACGCTACCTCAAAGACCTTACAAAAGTCCGACAAGCACATGACAGGAGCTTCCTTAATTCGGGATTTGATCTCAATAAAGGCTTTGGCCGCAGTAGGTGTCCATTTAAACTCCCCCTTTTTTCTGCAATCGGTGATAGGGGAAGCTACCGTACTGAAGTTACGGATGAACCGCCTGTAAAGAGTGGCTAACCCATGGAAGCTACGGACTTCGTGAATATTCTGGGGTTCAGGCCATAACACGATAGCTTTGACCTTGTCGGGGTCCACAGTCACTCCATAGGTCACGACAAACCCTAAAAAGACAACACTCTATGACATCAAAGTGCACTTCTTCAGGTTCGCATATCACAGTTCTCCACTGAGAGTCATACAAACTTGCGTTAAGTGGCTTAAGTGTAGTTCCTTGTTGTGGCTATAAATAAGGATGTCATCGAAATAAACCACAAGGGACTTGCCTATGAAACGCCTCAACTCCTTTGTCATGATACACACAAATGTGCTCGGGGCATTTGAAAGCCCAAAAGGCATGACAAACCACTCGTATAAACCACATTCTGCAAGTTTCGCCTTTCTAAGGTGTGAGCAACATTGGCACAACACATAGACACATACTTTCCTCTATGAATCCCTTCTAGAGAAGTTCATAAGCGTGGAGGTAATGGCGTGGGTAGGGGAATAATGGTGGCATCGGATCTAGAAGGTTCAAATTGGTTGGTTGAATGGCCAGGGAACAGAACAAGATCCTCCACGTTGAAAGTCGAGTTAATCCCCAATTCTGGTGGTAAATCTAAGATGTAAGCGTTAGAACCAGCACTCTTCAAAATCCAATAGGGTCCAGCACCACAAGCATTTAGCTTCTTTGCAATTCCTTAGGAGAATCGCTCAAGTCTATTCAGATCCATCACCAAATCCTCTTGAAATTCTTTGAAACTTCAATGAGAATCTACTGAAATCTGGTATTTTTCATTGTTTACATTAATTCTTCTTTTAATCTCAGCATGCAATTCATTAATGCGATGTGCAAATGTAGATGCAGACTCAGATGACCTTTGATGAATTGACATTGGGATGGGGTCTACGAGTGTCCTAGGTTTATACCCATGCAAGATTTGAAATGGACTCATACATGTGGTCCTATTAACCGAATTGTTGTATGCAAACTCCGCAACACGTAAAATGGAATCCTAACTCCTAATGACCTCACCTACTAGACACCGTAACAAGTAACCTAGACTATGATTGACAACCATGGTTTGTCAATCAGTTTTGGGGTGATATGCAGACGAAAATTGAAGCCTAGTCCCCATTTTGTGCCACAGTGTCTTCCAAAAGTAACTATCAAACTGGACATCACGATCAGACACTATACTTTTAGGCAAACCGTGTAGACGAACAACCTCATTAAAGAAAAGTATAGCAATGTTACTTGCATTTGAGGTCTTCGAACACGCGACGAAATGGGCACCGGTAAAGGTGTGTACAACCCGGTGTTTTGCCTCTTATGTTTTGCCAGTTGGCAAACACGATACTAGTTGATGATTTTGACAACATCTCAGGTGAAATTAGGCCAATAAAATTGGTCTTCAACCAATGCAACGGTCTTGATGCGACCAAAGTGGCATGCAACCCCTCCAACGTGTAATTCTCAAACAAGAAAGTCTCATAGAGAAGCTAGGGAAATACACAAACGGTGTTCTAGGAACAGATGCTCATCATGTAGGGTACATTTACTGTCTCACAGGTTGGTCACTCAGAAGAGGGGTGTATTCTCCTCCAAAAGTGGCTTAAGTGTTGTTCCTTGTTGTGGTAAAAAATAAGGATGTCATCGAATTAAATCACAAGGAACTTGCCAATGAAAGGCCTACCTGTATCATAATACGCATAAATGTACTTGGGGCATTTGAAAGACCGAAAGGCGAGCCAAACCACTCATATAAAACATCCTCGATTTTAAAGGCAGATTTTCATTTGTCCCCAGGACGAACTCGGATTTGATAACATGTCGTACAGTCTAGGGATATAGGAAACCGATACTGGACCGTGATTTTATTATTAGCGCGGCTATCAACACACATTCTCCAAGTTCCATCATTTTTGGGTGTGAGCAGCGCTGGCACAGCACATGGACGCGTACTTTCCTTTATGAATCCATTCTGGAGAAGTTCATCAACGTGGATATAATGTTGGAACAAATAGTGTTTCCAATATTTAAGAGATTGTATTACCACGAAGAATTCTTTACCGTAGGTAAAGTATTTTTGCCTGGCCACATTCAGCATCTCACTGAAATAAGCTATCGAATGGCCCTATTGGCTACACATTCCTCCAAGACTTACACCGGGCGCGTCACATGCTACCTCAACGACCTTAGAAAAGTCTGAAGGCGCATGACAGGAGCTTCCGTCATTTGGGACTCGATCTCCTTAAAGGTTTTGGCCGCAACAGGTGTCCATTTAAACTTCCCCTTTTTTATGCAATCAGTGAGAGAGGAAGTCACCGTACTGAAGTTATGGATGAACCGTCTGTAAAAAATGGCTAACCCATAGAAGCTACGGGCTTCGTGAATGTACTGAGGTTTAGGCCATTTCACGATATCTTTTGATTTTTTCGGTGCCTGCAGTCATTCCTACAAAGGTCACGGCAAACCCTAATAAGACAACGCTCTGTGACATGAAAGTGCACTTCTTCAGGTTCGCATATAACTTTTCTCCTCAGAGAGTCATACAAACATGACTTAAGGGGCTTAAGTGTTGTTCCTTGTTGTGGCTATAAATGACAAACCACTCGTATAAACAATACTTGGTTTTAAAGGAAGTTTTCCATTCATCCCCGTGATAAACTCGAATTTCATAGTATCCACTCTTCAAGTGGATCTTCGAAAATATAGTGGCACCAACCATCATGTCCAACATGTCGTACAGTCTCGGTATAGGGAACCAATACTTGACCGTGATTTTATTAATAATGCGGCTATCAACAAATTCTCAAAGTTTCATCTTTCTTGGGTGTGAACATCGCTAGCACGGCACATGGACTCATACTTTCCTTTATGAATCCCTTCTGGAGAAGTTCATCAACGTGGAGGTAATGGCGTGGGTAGGGGAATAATGGGGGCATCGGATGTAGAAGGCTCAAATGGGTCGAGTGGGATGGTTGAATGGCCATGGAACGGAATTAGATCTTCCAGGTTGCAAGTTGTGCAAATCTAAAATTTTGGTGGTAAATATAGGATATAAGGGTTAGAACCAGAACGCTTCAAAATCCTACACAGGCCAGCACCACAAGGTCTTCGAACACGCGATGAAATGGGTCATTTTTGAAAAACGATCCACAACAACAAACATTGAATTGTGCATTCGGATGGTCTTGGGAAGGCCTATCACAGTCCATAGACTGGTTCTACCATGGAGTTTGTGGCACCAGTAAACGTCTGTACCCGGTGTCTTGCCTCTTATGTTTGGCCAGTTAGCAAACACAACACTGGTTGATGATTTTGAAAACAGCTCAGGTGAGATTAAGCCAATAAAATCGGTCCCCAACCAACGCAACGGCCTTGACGCGACCAAAGTGGCCTGCAACCCCTCCAACGTGTAATTACCAAACAAGAAAGTTTCGTAGAGAAGTGAGGGGAATACAGAAACGGTGTTCTAAGAACAGATGCCCATCCAGTAGGGTATATTTAATCCCTCACAGGCTGTTCATTCAGAAGTGAAGTGTACTTTCCTCCAAAATCTAGACACGTAGGATAATCTGATATAAGGCTAACGAATCCAGTCACCACAACACCCAATGAATGCAACATTGCTACTCTACGGGTAATCGCATCAGCATTTCGATTCTCCACACCAGCCCTATGTTTCAGCACGAAGGTCAACCCTTGCACTTCTTCAACCCATTTCGCATGTTGAGGGTTCTTCTTTTGGGAACTCAAAATTCAAAGGGTTTCGTGGTCTAAGAACAAAACAAATTCATGTGGTAGGTATTAGTGTTTCCAATATTTAAGAGATTGTACTACCCCGTAGAATTCTTTGTCATAGGTAGAGTATTGTAGTCTGGCCTCATTTAGCTTTCCACAGAAATAAGCTATCGGATGGCCCTCCTGGCTCAACACGCTTCAAATACCTACGCCGAACACGTCACACGCTACCTCAAAGACCTTAGAAAAGTCTGACATGCACATGACAGGAGCTTCCTTCATTCAGGATTTGATCTCAATAAAGGCTTTGGCCGCAACAGGTGTCCATTTAAACTCCCCCTTTTTTATGCAATCAGTGATAGGGGAAGTTACCGTACTGAAGTTACGGATGAACCGCCTGTAAAAAGTGGCTACCCCATGGAAGCAACGGATTTCGTGAATGCTCTGAGGTTCAGACCATTCCACGATAGCTTTGACCTTGTCGGGGTCTGCAGTCACTCCTTCATAGGTCACGACAAACCCTAAAAAGACAACGCTCTGAGACATCAAAGTGCACTTCTTCAGGTTCGCGTATAATTGTTCTCCTCTGAGAGTCATACAAACTTGCCTTAAGTGGCTTAAGTTGTTCCTTCTTGTGGTTATAAATAAGGATGTCATTGAAATAAACCAAAAGGAAATTGCCAATGAAAGGCCACAACACCTGTGTCACGAAACGCATAAAGTAACTGATAAACTTGTGTCACATTGTCTTCTAAAAGTAACTGACAAACTTGATATCACGATCAAATACTATAGTTTTAGGCAAATTGTTTAGACGAACAACCTCACTAAAGAAAAGTGTAGCAATGTTACTTGCATCTAAAGTCTTCGAACACGCGATGAAATGGGCCATTTTTTTAAAACGGTCCACGACAGCGACCTTTGAATCGTGCTTTCGGAGGTTCTTGGGGAGGACTAATACAAAGTCCATAGACAGGTTCTGCCACGGAGTGTGTGTATAACCCGCTATTTTGCCTCTTATATTTTGTTAGTAGGCAAACACGACACTGGTTGATGATTTTGACAACATATCAGGTGAGATTGGATCAATAAAATCGGTCTTCAACCAATGCAACGGACTAAATGCGACCAAAGTTGCCGGCAACCCCTCCAGTGTTTAATTTCCCAAATAAGAAAGTCTCATAGAGAAGTGCAAGGAATACACAAACGGTGTTTTACGAATAGATACCCATCCTGTAAGGTATATTTACTTCCTCACAGGTTGTTCACTCAGAAGTGAGGTGTACTCTCCTCCAAAATCAGGACATGTAGGATAATCTTCTACAACACGATCGAATCCAGTCACCTCAACACCCAATGAGTGCAACGCTGCCACTCTATGGCTAAGCGCGTCACCAGCTCGATTCTCCACACCAGCCTATATTTCAGCATGAAGGTGAATCCTTGAAGTTGTTCAACCCATTTCGCATGTCGTAAGTTTAACTTCTTTTGGGAACACAAAAATCAAACGGCTTCATGATCAAAGAACAAGACAAATTCATGTGGTAGCAAATAGTGTTTCCAATATTTAAGAGATTGTACTATCACGAAAAATTCTGTCTTCGGAAGAGTATTCTTGTCTGGCCGCTTTTAGATTCTCGTTGAAATAAGCAATTGGATGCCCCTCCTAGCTCAACACTCCAATACCTACACCGGATGCATCACACTATACCTCAAAGACCTTAAAAAGATTGAGAGGGGGAAAACAGGAGCTTCTGTCATTCAAGAATTGATCTCCTTAAAGGCTTTGGCCGCAGGAGGTGTCCATATAAACACTCCCTTTTTTATGCAATCGGTGATAGGGGAAGTTATTGTAGTGAAGTTACAGATGAACCGCCTTTAAAAAGTGGTTAATGCAACGATGCTACTAACTTCGTGAATGTTCTGAGGTTCAGGCCATTCCACGATAACTTTGACCTTTTCGGGGTTCGTAGTCATTCCTTCAGAGGTCACAACAAACCCTAAGAAGATAATGCTATGTGACATGAAAGTGCACTTCCTCCGGTTCGCATATAACTTTTCTCCTATCAGAGTCATACAAACTTGCCTTAAGTGGCTTAAGTGTTGTTCCTTGTTGTGGCCATAAATAAGGACGTCATCAAATTAAATCACAAGGAACTTGCCTATGAAAGGCCTCAACACCTGTGTCATGATGCGCATAAATGTACTCGGAGTATTTGAAACGCCAAAAGGCATGACAAACCACTCATATAAACCATCCTCGATTTTAAAGGCAGTTATCCATTCGTCCCAAGTACGAACTCGAAATTGACGGTATCCACTCTTCAAGTTGATCTTCGAAAACATAGTGGCACCGACTATCATGTCCAACATGACGTACAATATCTATATAGGAAAACAGATACTTGACCGTGAATTTATTAGTAGTGCGGCTATCAACATACATTCTCTAAGTTTCATCATTCTTGGGTGTGAGCAACGATGGCACAGCACATGGACGCATTCTTTCTTTTATGACAAGAGCTTCAGCCAATCGAGACTTGATCTCCTCAAAGGCTTCGACCGCAGCAGGTGTCCATTTAAACTCCCCCTTTTTTATTCAATCAGTGATAGGAGAAGTGAACGTGCTGAAGTTACGGATGAACCGCTTGTAAAAAGTGGCTAACCCATGGAAGTTATAGACTTCGTGAATGTTCTGAGGTTCAGGCCATTCCACGATAGCTTTGACCTTTTCGGGGTCTGCAGTCACACCTTCAGAGGTCACGGCAAACCCTAAGAAGACAACGCTCTATGACATGAAAGTGCACTTCTTTAGGTTCGTGTATAAATTTCTCATCTGAGAGTCATGCAAACTCGCCTTAAATAGCTTAAGTGTTGTTCCCTGTTGTGGCTATAAATAAGGATGTCATCGAAATAAACCAAAAGAAACTTGCCTATGAAAGTCCTCAACACCTGTGTCATGATACGCATAAATGTGCTCGTGGCATTTGAAAGCCCGAAGGCATTACAAACCACTCGTATAAACCATTCTTGGTTTTAAAGGCAGTTTTCCATTCATCCCCGAGACGAACTCGAATTTGATGGTATCCACTCTTCAAGTCGATTTTCGAAAATATAGGGGCACTGACCATCATGTCCAACATGTCATACAGTCTCGGTATAGGGAACCGATACTTGGCCGTGATTTTATTAATAGGGCGGCCAGCAACACACATTCTCCAAGTTTCATCTTTCTTAGGTGTGAGCAACGCTGGCACAGCATATGGACACATACTTTCCTTTATGAGTCCCTTCTATAGAAGTACATCAACGTGGAGGTAATGGCGTGGCTAGAAGAATAATGGGGGGCATCGGATGTAAAAGGCTCAAATGGGTTGGGTGGGATGGTTGAATGGCCAGAGAAGGGAACGAGATCCTCCACGTTGAATGTCACGCTAATCCTCAATTCTAACGGTAAATCTAGGATGCAAGCGTTAGAACCAGCACTTTTCAAAATCTTATAGGGTCCAGCACCATGAGTTTTTAGCTTCTTTGCAATTCCTTGGGAGGATCGCTCAGGTCTATTCCGAACCATCACCAAATCATCCTCTTGAAATTCTTTGAATCTTCTATGAGAATCTGCTGAAATCGTGTATTCTTCATTGTTCACATTAATTCTTCATGAATGCGATGTGCAAATGTAGATGCAAACAAAGATGACCTTTGATGAATTGACATCGGGATGACGTCTACAGGTGTCCTAGGTTTATACCCATGCACGATTTGAAACGGACACATACCTGTAGTTCTATTAACCGAATTGTTGTATGCAAACTCAATACATGTAAAATGGAATCAGAACTCCTAATGTGCTCACCTACTAGACACCGTAACAAGTTACCTAGACTCCGATTGACAACCGTGGTTTGCCGAACAGTTTGGGGGTAATATGCAGACAAAAATTGAAGCGTATTCCCCATTTTGTGCCACAGTGTCTTCCAAAGGTAACTGACAAACTTGACATACAATCAAACACTATAGTTTTAGGAAAACCGTGTACACGAACCTCATTAAAGAAAAGTGTAGCAATGTTACTTGCATCTGAGGTCTTCGAACACGCGATGAAATGGGCCATTTTATAAAAATGGTCCACAACAACGAACACCGAATCTTGTTTTCAAAGGGTCATGGGAAGGCCTAACACAAAGTCCATGACATGTTCTGCCATGGAGTGTGTGACACCGGTAAAGGTGTGTATAACTCGGTGTTTTGCCTCTTACGTTTTTCCAGTTGCAAGCACGACACTGGTTGATGACTTTGACAACATCTCAAGTGATATTAGGCCAATAAAATTGGACTCCAACCAATGCACCAGTTTTGATGCGACCAAAGTGGCATGCTACCCCTATAGTGTGTTATTCCCAAACAAGAAAGTCAAGTAGAGAAGTCAGGGGAATGCACAAATGATGTTCCAGGAACAGATGCCCATCCTGTAGGGTATATTTTCTCTCTGATAGGTTATTCCCTCAGAAGTGAGGTGAACTCCCTAAAAATCTGGATACATAGGATAATCTTCTACAAGATGAACGGATCAAGTCACCCCAACACTCAATGAGTGCAACGATGCCACTCTACGGCTAAGAGCGTCAGTAGGTCGATTCTCCACAACAGCAGTATGTTTCAGCAAGGACAACCCTTGAAGTTGTTCAACCAATTTCGCATGTAACGTATTTAACTTCTTTTGGGAACTCAAAAATCGAAGGGCTTCGTGATTTGAGAACAAGACAAATTCGTATGGTAACAAAAAGTGTTCCCAATAATTAAGAGATAGAACTACCACGTAGAATTCTTTGTCAAAGGTAGAGTAATTTTTCCTCGCCTCATTTAGCTTCTAACTAAAATAATCTATCAGATGAGCCTCCTGGCTCAACACTCCCCCAATACCTACGTCGGACGCGTCACACGCTACCTCAAAGACCTTAGAAAAGTATGAAAGGTGCATGACCGGAGCTTCTGTCATTCGGGACTAGATCTCCTTAAAGGCTTTGGTCAGAATAGGTGTCCATTTAAACTCTTCCTCTTTTATGCAATCGGTGATAGGGGATGCTACCATATAAAAGTTACAGATGAACAGCTTCTAAAAAGTGGCTAACCTATGGAAGCTACGGATTTCGTGAATGTTCTGAGTTTCATGCTATTCCACGATAGCTTTAACTTTTTCGAGGTCAGCAGTCTTTCCTTCAGAAGTCACGATAAACCCAAAGAAGACAACGCCCTGTGACATGAAAGTGCACTTCTTCAGGTTCGCGTATAACTTTTCTGCTCGGAGCCATACAAATGTGTCTTAAGTGTCTTAAGTGTTGTTCCTTGTTATGGTCATAAATAAGAATGTCATCGAATTAAATCACAAGGAACTTGCCTATGAAAGGCCTCAACACCTGTGTCATGATACGCATAAATGTAATCAGGGCATTTGAAAGACAGAAAGGCATGACAAACCACTCACATAAACCATCCTCGATTTTAAAGGCAGATTTCCATTCGTCCCCAGGACGAACACGGATTTGATAACATGTCGTACAGTCTAGGGATATAGGAAATCGATACTTGTCCGTGATTTTATTATTAACGCGGTTATCAACACACGATCTCCAAGTTCCATCATTCTTGGGTGTGAGCAGCGCTGGCACAGCACATGGACGTGTCCTTTCCTTTATGAATCCATTCTGGAGAAGTTCATCAACGTGGATATAATGTTGGAACAAATAGTGTTTCCAAAATTTAAGAGACTGTATTACCACAGAGAGTTCTTTGTCGTAGGTAGAGTATTTTTGTCTGGCCACATTCAGCATCTCACTGAAATAAGCTATCGAATGGCCCTATTGGCTCAACACTCCTCCAAGACCTACGCTGGACGCGTCCCACGCTACCTCAACAACCAAAGAAAATTCTGAAGGCGCATGACATGAGCTTCCGTCATTCAGGACTTGATCTCCTTAAAGGTTTTGGCCGCACCAGGTGTCCATTGAAACTTCCCCTTTTTTATGCAATCAGTGATAGAGGAAGTTACTGTACTGAAGTTATGGATGAACCGTCTGTAAAAAGTGGATAACCAATGGAAGCTATGGACTTCAAGAATGTTCTAAGGTTCAGGCCATTCCACAATATCTTTGACCTTTTTGGCGTCCGCAGTCATTCCAGCAGAGGTCGCGGCAAACCCTAAGAAGACAACGCTCTGCGACAAGAAAGTGCACTTCTTTAGGTTCACATATAACTTTTCTCCTCAGAGAGTCATACAAACTTGCCTTAAGTGGCTTAAGTGTTGTTCCTTGTCGTGGCTATAAATGAGGATGTCATCGAAATAAACCACAAGGAACTTGCCTATGAAAGGCCTCAACACCTGTGTCATGATACGCATAAATTTGTTCGAGGAATTTGAAAGCCCGAAAGGCATGACAAACCACTTGTACAAACCATCCTTGGTTTTAAAGGCAGTTTTCCATTCGTCCCCGTGACGAACTCGAATATGATGGTATCCACTCTTCAAGTCGATCTTCGAAATATAGTGGCACCGACCATCATGTCCAACATGTCGTATAGTCTCGGTATAGGGAACCGATACTTGACCATGATTTTATTAACAGTGTGGCTATCAACACATTCTCCAGGTTTCATCTTCATTGGGTGTGAGCTTCGCTGGCACGGCACGTGGACTCATACTTTCCTTTATGAACCCTTGTGGAGAAGTTCATCAACGTGGAGGTAATGGCAAGGGTAGGGGAATAATGGGGGCATCGGATGTAGAAGGCTCAAATGGGTTGAGTGGGAGGGTTGAATGGCCATGGCACGGGACAAGATCTTCCACATTGTAAGTCGTTCAATCCTAAATTTTGGTGATAAATCTAGGATGTAAGGGTTAGAACCAGCACGGTTCAAAATCCTATAGGGTCCAGCACCACGAGGTTTTCGAACACACGATGAAATGGGCCATTTTTGAAAAACAGTTCACAACAACGAACATTGAATCATGCTTTCGGATGGTCATGGGAAAGCCTAACACAAAGTCCATATACAAGATCTGCCACGGAGTGTGTAGCACCGGTAAAGGTGTGTATACCCAGTGTTTTGCCTCTTATGTTTGCCTCTTACGGTTCAAAATCCTATAGGGTCCAGCACCACAAGGTCTTCGAACAAGCGATGAAGTGGGTCAGTTTTGAAAAACGGCCCACAACAACGAACATTGAATCATGCTTTCGGATGGTCATGGGAAAGCCTAACACAAAGTCCATGTACAGGATCTGCCACGGAATGTGTAGCACTAGTAAAGGTGTGTATACCCGGTGTTTTGCCTCTTATGTTTAGCCAGTTGGCAAACACGACACTAGTTAATGATTTTGACAACATCTAAGGTGAGATTAGGCCAATAAAATCGGTCTTCAACCAATGCAACGGTCTTGATGCGACCAAACTAGACTGCAACCCCTCCAGTGTGTAATTCCCAAACAAGAAAGTATCATAGAGAAGTGAGGGGAATACACAAACGGTGTTCTAAGAACAGATGCCGATCCTGCAGGGTATATTTACTCTCACAGGTTGTTCACTCAGAAGTGAGGTGTACTTTCCTCCAAAATCTGGACACATAGGACAATGTTCTACAAGGCGAACGAATCCAGTCACCTCAACCCTCAATGAATGCAACGTTGCCAACTCTACGGCTACGCGCATCAGCATTTCAATTCTCCACACCAGCCCTATGTTTCAGCACAGTGAACCCTTGATAATGTTCATACCATTTCGCATGTTACGAGTTCTTCTTTTGGGAACTCAAAATTCGAAGGTTTCGTGTTCTAAGAACAAAACAAATTCAAGTGGTAGCAATTAGTGTTTCTAATATTTAAGAGATTGTACTACCATGTAGAAATCTTTGTCATAGGTAAGAGTATTTTTGCCTTGCCTCATTTATTTTCTCACAGAAATAAGCAATCAGATGGCCTCCTGGCTTACCATACCTCCAATACCTACGTCACACGCTACCTCAAAGACCTTAGAAATGTCTGACAGGCGCATGACAGGAGCTTCCTTCATTCGGAATTTGATCTCAATAAATGCTTTGGCTGCAGCAGGTGTTCATTTATACTCCCCATTTTTTATGCAATCGGTGATAGGAGAAGTTTCCGTACTGAAGTACGGATGAACCTCCTGTAAAAAGCGCCAAACCCTAAAAAGACACTCTATGACATCAAAGTGCACTGCTTCAGGTTCACGTATAGCTGTTCTCCTCTGAGAGTCATATAAACTTGCCTTAAGCGGCTTAAGTGTTGTTCCTTGTTGTGGCTATAAATAAGGACGTCATTGAAATAAACCAAAAGGAACTTGCCTATGAAAGGCCTCAACACCTGTGTCATGATACGCATAAATGAGCTCAGGGCATTTGAAAGCCTGAAGGGCATGACAAACCACTCGTATAAACCACATTCTCCAAGTTTCGTCTTTCTTAGGTGTGGGAAACACTAGCAAAGCACATGGACACATTCTTTCCTTTATGAATCCCTTCTAGAGAAGTTCATCAACATGGATGTAATTGAGAGGGTAGGGGAATAATGGTGGCATCGGATCTAGAAAGCTCAAATGAGATGGGTGGGATGATTGAATGGCCATGGAGCGGAACAAGATCCTCCAAGTGAAAAGTCGCGCTAATCCTCAATTCTAGTGGTGGGGTCTATGGGTGTCCTAGGTTTATACCCATGCACGATTTGAAATGGACACATACATGTGGTCCTATTAACCGAATTGTTGAATGCAAACTCCACTACACGTAAAATGGAATCCTAACTCCTAATGTCCTCACCTAGTAGACACCGTAACAAGTTACTTAGACTCTGATTGGCAACCATGGTTTGCCGCTCAGTTTGGGGGAGATATGCAGACGAAAATTAAAGCCTAGTCCCCAATTTGTGCCACAGTGTCTTTCAAAAGTAACTGACAAACTAGACATTATGATCAGACACTATAGTTTTAGGCAAACCGTGTAGACGAACAACCTCATTAAAGAAAAGTGTAACAATTCACTTGCATCTGAGTTCTTCGAACACGCGACGAAATGGGCCATTTTGGAAAAACGGTCCACAACAATGAACATCGAATCGTGCTTTCAGAGGGTCTTGGGAAGGCCAAACATAAAGTCCATAGACAAGTTCTGCCATGGAATGTGTGGCACCGGTAAAGGTGTGTATAACCCGGTGTTTTGCCTCTTATGTTTTACAAGTTGACAAACACGATACTAGTTGATGATTTTGACAACATCTCGGGTGAGATTATGCCAATAAAATTGCACTTCAACCAATGCAATAGTCTTGATTGGACCAAAGTGGCATGCAATCCCTCCAGTGTGTAATTCCCAAACAAGAAAGTTTCATAGAGAAGTCAAGGGAATACACAAACGGTGTTCTAGGAACATATGCTCATCCTAGAGGGTATATTTACTCTCTCACAGGTTGGTCACTCAGAAGTGAGTTGTACTCTCCTCTAAAATCTGGACACGAAGGACAATCTTCTACACGGCGAACAAATCCAGTCACCTAAACACACAATGACTGCAACGATGCCACTCTACAGCTAAGCGCGTCAACAAGCCGATTCTCCACAACAGCCCTATGATTCAGCATGAAGATAAACCCTTGAAGTTGTTCAACCAATTTCGCATGTCACGGGTTTAACTTCTTTTGAGAACTCATAAATCAAAGGGCTTCGTGATCTGAGAACATGACAAATTCATGTGGTAGCAAATAGTATTTCCAATATTTAAGAGATCGATCTACTGCGTAGAATTCTTTGTAGCGGGTAGAGTATTTTTACCTGAACTCATTTAGCTTCTCAATGAAATAAGTTATTGGATGGCCCTCATGGCTCAACACTCCTCCAATACCTACGCCGGACACGTCACATGCTGCCTTAAAGACCTTAGAAAAGTCTGAAAGCCACATGACAGGAGCTTCCGTCATTCGGGACTTGATGTCCTCAAAGGCTTTGGACGCAGCAGGTGCCCATTTAACCTCACCCTTTTTTATGCAATTGCTGATAAAGGAAGTTACCGTACTGAAGTTACGGATGAACAGTCTGTTAAAAGTTGCTAACCCATAGAAGCTACGGAGTTCTGAGTCTCAGGCCTTTCCACAATAGCTTTAACCTTTTAAGGTCCGCATTGACATTCCTTCAGAGGTCACGACAAACCCTAAGAAAACAACACTCTATGACATGAAAGTGCACTACTTCAGGTTCGTGTGTAACTTTTCTCCTCTAAGAGTCATACAAACTTGCCTTAAGTGGCCTAAGTGTTGTTCCTTATTGTGACTATAAATTAGGACATCATCGAAATAAACCACAAAGAACATGCCTATGATATGAGAACAAGACAAATTCATGTGGTAGCAAATAGTGTTTCCAATATTTAAGAGATTGTACTACCGCGTAGAATTCATTGTCGTCGGTAGAGTATTCTTGTCTGGCCTCATTTCGATTCTCGTTGAAATAAGCTTTTGGATGGCCCTCCTGGCTCAACATTCCTCCAATACCTACGCCGGATGCATCACACTATACGTCAAAGACCTTGCAAAAGATTGAAAGGGGCATGACAGGAGCTTCCGTTATTCAGGAATTGATCTCCTTAAAAGGCTTTGGTCGTAGCAGGTGCCCATATAAACTCCCCCTTTTTTATGCAATCGGTGATAGGGGAAATTATCGTACTGAAGTCACAGATGAACCACCTCTAAAAAGTGGTTAACGCAACGAAGCTACTGACATCGGGAATGTTCTGAGGTTCAGGACATTCCATGATAGCTTTAACCTTTTCGGGGTCCGTAGTCATTCCTTCAGAGGTAATGACAAACCCTAAGAAGACAATGCTCTGTGACATGAAAGTGCACTACCTCAAGTTTGCGTATAACTTTTCTCCTATGAGAGTCATACAAACATGCCTTAAGTGACCATAAATAAGGATGTCATCGAATTAAATCACAAGGAACTTGCCTATGAAACGCCTCAACACCAGTGTCATGATACGCATATACTCAAGGCATTTCAAAGACCGAAAGGCATGACAAACCACTCATATAAACCATCGTCGATTTTAAAGGAAGTTTTCCATTCGTCCCCAGGACAAACTCGGATTTGACGGTATCCACTCTTCAAGTTGATCTTCAAAAACATAGTGGCACCGACCATCATGTCCAACATGTCGTACAACCTCGGTATAGGAAACCGATACTTGACCGTGATTTCATTATTAGCGCGGCTATCAACACACATTCTCCAAGTTCCATCTTCTTGGGTGTGAGTAGCATTGGCACAGCACATGGACGCATACTTTCCTTTATGACAGGAGCTTCAGCCATTCGGGACTCGATCTCCTCAAAGGCCTCGGCCGCAGCAGGTGTCCATTTAAACTCCCCCTTTATTATGCAATCGGTGATAGGGGAAGTGACTATGCTGAAGTTATGGATGAACCACCTGTAAAAAGTGGCTAACCCATGGAAGCTACAGCCTTCGTGAATGTTCTGAGGTTCAGGCCATTCCACGATAGCTTTGACCTTTTCGAGGTCCGCAATCACACCCTTCAGAGGTCAAAACAAACCCTAAGAAGACAATGCTCTATGACATGAAAGTGCACTTCTTCAGGTTCGCGTATAACTTTTCTCCTCTGAGAGTCATGCAAACATGCCTTAAGTAGCTTAAGTGTTGTTCCCAATTGTGGCTATAAATAAGGATATCATCGAAATAAACCACAAGGAACTTGCTTATGAAAGGCCTCAACACCTGTGTCATGATACTCATAAATGCGTGCGGGGAATTTGAAAGCCCAAAAGGCATGACAAGCCACTCGTATAAACCATCATTGGTTTTAAAGGCAGTTTTCCATTTGTCCCCGTGACGAACTCGAATTTGATGGTATCCACTCTTCAAGTCGGTCTTCGAAAATATAGTGGAACCGACCAACAGGTTCAACATGTCGTACAGTCTCGATATAGGGAACCGATACTTGACCGTATTTTATAAATAGTGCGGCTATTATCAACACACATTCTCCAAGTTTCATCTTTCTTTGTTGTGAGCATCGCTAGCACGGCACGGGGACTCGTACTTTCCTTTATGAATCCCTTCTAGACAAGTTCATCAATGGGGAGGTAACGGCGTGGGTAGAGAAATAAGGAGGGCATCGGACAAGGATCAAAATCTCGATTTTTCGATACGTATTGTCCAACCCCAAAACCAATACGTATCAGACGATACGTATTGGTTCCGAACGATACTTTCCAGTTTTTTCCCAAAAAAAAAAGCATCAAAACCAATAATTTGAAATTATCGGACGATACATTGAACGATACGAACGATAATTTGACTGATTTTTAAGGGGGGCGATAAAAACCCATTTTACCGTATCGTTATGGTCCAAAACCAATACGTATCGGTATTGGACGATATTTTGATCCATGGCATCGGATGTAGAAGGCTCAAATGGGTTGATTGGGATGGTTGAATGGCCATGGAGCGGAACAAGATCTTCCACGTTGCAAGTCGTTCAAATCCAAAATTTTGGTGGTAAATCTAGGATGTAAGGGTTAGAACCAACACGGTTCAAAATCCTATAGGGTCCAGCACCAAGAGGTCTTCGAACACGCGACGAAATGGGTCATTTTATAAAAACGAACCACAACAACGAACATAGAATCGTGCTTTCAGATGGTCATAGGAAAGCCTAACACAAAGTCCATAGACAGGTTCTACCACGGAGTGAGGCACCGGTAAAGGTGTGTACAGCCCGGTGTTTTGCCTCTTATGTTTAGCCAGTTGGCAAACACGACACTGGTTGATGATTTTGACAACATCTAAGGTGAGATTAGGACAATAAAATCGGTCTTCAACCAATGCAACGGTCTTAATGCGACCAAACTAGACTGCAACCCCTCTAATGTGTAATTCCCAAACAAGAAAGTATCGTAGAGAAGTGAGGGGAATACACAAACGGTGTTCTAGGAACAGATGCCCATCCTGCAGGGTATATTTACTCTCTCACAGGTTGTTCACTCAGAAGTGAGGTGTACTTTCCTCCAAAATCTGGACATGTAGGATAATCTTCTACAAGGCGATCGAATCCAGTCACCTCAACACTCAATGAATGCAACGTTGCCACTCTACAGCTAAGCGCGTCAGCATTTCGATTCTCCACACCAGCCCTATGTTTCAGCACGAAGGTCAACCCTTGATAAAGTTCAAGCTATTTCATATGTTACGGGTTCTTCTTTTGGGAACTCAAAATTCGAAGGGTTTCGTGATCTAAGAACAAAACAAATTCATGTGGTAGCAATTAGTGTTTCCAATATTTAAGAGATTGTACTACCACGTAGAAATCTTTGTCATCGGTAGAGTATTTTTTTAGGGCCTCATTTATCTTCTCTCAGAAATAAGCTATCAAATGGCTCTCCTGGCTCAACACACCTCCAATACCTACGTCGGACACATCACACGCTACCTCAAAGACCTTAGAAAAGTCTGACATGTGCATGACAGTAGCTTCCTTCATTCGGGATTTGATCTCAATAAAGGCTTTGGCCGCAGTAGGTGTCCCTTTAACCTCCCCCTATTTTATGCAATCGGTGATGGGGGTAGTTACCGTACTGAAGTTACGGATGAACCTCCTGTAAAAAGTGGCTAACCCATGGAAGCTTCGGACTTCGTGAATGTTTTGAGGTTCAAGCCATTCCACGATTGCTTTGACCTTATCAGGCTCCACAGTCACTCCATGGGTCAGAACAAACTCTAAAAAGACAACGATCTGTGACATCAAAGTGCACTTCTTCATGTTCACGTATAACTGTTCTCCTCTGAGTCATACAAACTTGCCTTAAGTGGCTAAGTGTTGCTCCTTGTTGTAGCTATAAAATAAGGACGTCATCGAAATAAACTACAAGGAACTTGCCTATGAAAGACCTCAACACATGCGTCATGATACGCATAAATGTGCTCAAGGCATTTGAAAGCCCGAAAGGCATGACAAACCACACGTAGAAACCACATTCTCCAAGTTTCGTCTTTCTTAGGTGTGAGCAACGCTGGCAAGGCACATGGACATAAACTTTCCTTTATGAATCCCTTCTAGAGAAGTTTATCAACGTGGAGGTAATGGCGAGGGTAGGGGAATAATGGTGGCATCGGATCTAGAAGGCTCAAATGGGTTGGGTAGGATGGTTGAATGGCCATGGAAAGGAACGAGATTCTCCAAGTTAAAAGTCGCGCTAATCCCCAATTCTGGTGGTAAATCTAAGATGTAAGCGTTAGAACTAGCATTCTTCAAAATCCTATAGGATTCAGCACAACAAGCATTTAGCTTTTTTGCAATTCCTTGGGGGAAGAGCTCGGGACTATTCCGATCCATCACAAAATCATCCCCTTGAAATTCTTTGAATCTTCTATGAGAATTTGTTGAAATCTTGTATTTTTCATTATTCACAGTAATTCTTCTTTTAATCTCAGCATGCAATTCATGAATGCGATGTGCAAATGTAGAAGCAGACTCAGATGACCTTTTGATGAATTGACATTGGGATGGGCTCTACGGGTGTCCTAGGTTTATACCCATGCATGATTTGAAATGGACTCACACATGTGGTCCTATAAACCGAATTGTTGTATGCAAACTCCGCTACACATAAAATGGAATCCTAACTCCTAATGTCCTCACCTACTAGACACCGTAACAAGCTACTTAGACTCCGATTGAAAACCATGGTTTTCCGACCAGTTTGGGGGTGATATACAGACGAAAATTAAAGTCTAGTTCCCATTTTGTGCCATAGTGTCTTTCAAAAGTATCTGACAAACTGGACATCATGATCAGACACTATAGTTTTACGCAAACCGTGTAGACGAACAACCTCATTAAAGAAAAGTGTAGCAATGTTACTTGCATCTGAGGTCTTCGAACACACGACAAAATGGGCCATTTTGGAAGAACGATCCACAACAACGAACATCAAATCGTGCTTTGAAGGGTCTTGGAAAGTTCTAACACAAAGTTCATAGGCATGTTCTGCCACGGAGTGTGTGGCATAGGTAAAGGTGTGTATAACCCGGTGTTTTGCCTCTTATGTTTTGCCAGTTGGCAAACACGACACTGGTTAATGATTTTGACAACATCTAAGGTAAGATTGGGCCAATAAAATTGGCTTTCAACCAATGTAAAGGTCTTGATGCCACCAAAGTGGCATGCAACCCCTCCAACGTGTAATTCCCAAAGAAGAAAGTCTCGAAGAGAAGTCAGGGGAATACACAAACGGTGTTCTAGGAACAGATGCTCACCTTGAGGGTATATTTACTAACTCACAAGTTGGTCACTCATAAGTGAGGTGTACTCTCCTCCAAAAATCTGGACACGTAGGATAATCTTATACATGGCTTACGAATCCAGAAACCTCAACACTCAATGATTGGAACGATGCCACTCTACAGTTAAGCGCGCCAGCAAGTCGATTCTCCACAACAGCCCTATGACAGCACGAAGGTAAACCCTTGAAGTTGTTCAACCAATTTCGCATGTCACGGGATTAACTTCTTTTGGGAACTCATAAATCGAAGGGCTTCGTGATTTGAGAACATGACAAATTCATGTGGTAGCAAATAGAGTTTCCAATATTTAAGAGATCGAACTACCGCGTATAATTCTTTGTAGTGGGTAGAGTATTTTTACCTGTGCTCATTTAGCTTCTCACTGAAATAATCTATCGGATAGCCCTCATGGCTCAACACCCCTCCAATACCTACGCCGGACACATCACACGCTACCTCAAAGACCATAGAAAAGTTCGAAAGATACATGACAGGAGCTTTCATCATTCGGGAGTTGATCTCCTCAAAGGCTTTGGAGGCACCAAGTGCCCATTTAACCTCCCCGTTTTTTACGCAAGTTACCATACTGATGTTACGGATGAACCGTCTGTAAAAAGTTGCTGACCATGGAAGCTACGGAGTTCTGAGTTTCAGGCCATTCCACGATAGCTTTGACCTTTTCGAGGTCCGCTGTCATTCCTTCAGAGGTCACGACAAACCCTAAGAAGACAACACTCTGTGACATGAAAGTACACTTCTTCAGGTTCGCATGTAACTTTTCTCCTCTAAGAGTCATACAAACTTGCCTAAAGTGGCCTAAGTGTTGTTCCTTGTTGTGGCTATAAATTAGGACGTCATCGAATAAACCACAAGGAAATTGCCTATGAAAGGCCTCAAGATCTATGTCATGATACACATAAATGTGCACTTGGCATTTGAAATCCGGAAAGGCATGACAAACAACTCGAATAAAATATGCTGGACTTTAATGGCAGTTTTTCATTCGTCTCCAGGACGAATTCTGTTTTGACGGTATCCACTCTTCAAGTCTATCTTCGAAAATATAGTGGCACCGACCATCATGTCCAACATGTCGTACAGTCTCGGTATAGGGAACCAATACTTGACCATGATTTTATTAATAGCGTGGCTATCAACACACATTCTCCAAGTTCCATCTTTCTTGGGTGTGAGCAACGATGGCATGGCACACGGACTCATACTTTCCTTAATAAATACATTCTGGAGAAGTTCATCAACGTGAATGTTCTGAGGTTCAGGACATTCCACGATAGCTTTGACCTTTTCAGAGTCCATAGTCATTCCTTGAGAGGTAACGACAAACCCTAAGAAGACAATGCTCGGTGACATGAAAGTGCACTTCCTCAGGTTCGTGTATAACTGTTCTCCTACGAGAGTCGTACAAACTTGCCTTAAGTGGCTTAAGTATTGTTCCTTGTTGTGGCTATAAATGAGGATGTCATCGAATAAAATCACAAGAAACTTGGCTATGAAAGGCCTCAACACCTGTGTCATGATACCCATAAATGTACTCAGGGCATTTGAAAGACCGAAAGGCATGACAGACTACTCATAAAAACCATCCTCGATTTTAAAGGCAGTTTTCCATTCGTCTCCAGGACGAACTTGGATTTGACGGTATCCACCCTTCAAGTTGATTTTCGAAAACATAGTGGCACCGACCATCATGTCCAACATGTCATACAGTCTCGGTATAGGAAATCGATACTTGACCGTGATTTTATTATTAGCGTGGCTATCAACACACATTCTTCAAGTTCCATCTTTCTTGGGTGTGAGCAGCGTTGGCACAGCACATGGACATATACTTTCCTTGATTAAACGAGTTTCAACCATTCAGGATTTGATCTCCTCAAAGACTTTGGCCACAGCAGGTGTCTATTTAAACTCCCTCTTTTTATGCAATCGGTGATAGGGGAAGTGGCCTTGCTGAAGTCACAGATGAACCGCCTGTAAAAAGTGGCTAACCCACGGAAGCTACAAACTTCGTGAATGTTCTGAGGTTCAGGCCATTCCACGATAGCTTTGACCTTTTCGTGGTCCGCAGTCACACCTTCAGAGGTCACGACAAACCCTAATAAGACAACGCTCCATGATATGAAAGTGCACTTCTTCAAGTTCGCATATAACTTTTCTCCTCTGAGAGTCATGCAAACTTGCCTAAGTAGGTTAAGTGTTGTTCCCAGTTGTGGCTATAAATAAGGATGTCATCGAAATAAACCACAAGGTACTTGCCTATGAAACGCCTCAACTCCTTTGTCATGATACGCACAAATGTGCTCGAGGCATTTGAAAGACCGAAAGGCATGACAAACCACTCGTATAAACCATTCTTGGTTTTAGAGGCAGTTTTCCATTCAGAAGTAAGGTGTACTTTCCTCCAAAATCTGGACACATAGGATAATCTTCTACAAGGCGATAGAATCCAGTCACCACAACCCTCAATGAATGCAACGTTGCCACTCTACGGTTAAGAGCGTCAGCATTTCGATTCTCCACACCAGCCCTATGTTTCAGCACGAAGGTCAACCCTTGATATTGGTCAACCCATTTCGCATGTTGTGGGTTCTTCTTTTGGGAATTCAAAATACGAAGGGTTTCGTGATCTAAGAACAAAATAAATTCATGTGGTAGCAATTAGTGTTTCCAATATTAAAGAGATTGTACTACCACATAGAATTCTTTGTCATAAGTAGAGTATTTTTATCTTGCCTCATTTAGCTTCTAACAGAATAAGCTATCGGATAGCCCTCCTAGATTAACACACCTCCAATACCTACGCCGGACACGTCACACGCTACCTCAAAGACCTTAGAAAAATTTGACATGCGCATGGTAGGAGCTTCCTTCATTCGGGGTTTGATCTCAATAAAGACTTTGGCCGCAGCATGTGTCCATTTAAACTCCCCATTTTTTATGCAATCGATAATAGGGGAAGCTACCGTACTGAAGTTACGGATGAACCGCCTGTAAAAAGTGGCTAACCCACGGAAGCTACAAACTACGTGAATGTTCCTAGGTTCAGGCCATTCCATAATAGCTTTGACCTTTTCGGGGTCCGCAGTCACACCTTCAGAGGTCACGACAAACCCTAATAAGACAACGCTCTATGGTATGAAAGTGAACTTCTTTAGATTCGCGTATAACTTTTCTCCTCTGAGAGTCATGCAAACTTGTCGAAGTAGCTTAAGTGTTGTTCCCTATTGAGGCTATAAATAAGGATGTCGTCGAAATAAACCACAAGGAACTTACCAATGAAAGTCCTCAACACCTGTTGTCTCATGATACGAATAAATGTGCTCGTGGCATTTGAAAACCCAAAAGGCATGACAAACCACCCGTATAAATCATTCTTGGTTTTAAAGTCAGTTTTTCATTCATCCCCGAGACGAACTCGAATTTGATGGTATCCACTCTTCAAGTCAATCTTCGAAAATATAAGGGCACTGACCATCATGTCCAACATGTACAATCTCAGTATAGGGAACTGATACTTGACCGCGATTTATTAATAGCGAGGCTATCAACACACATTCTCCAAGTTTCATCTTTCTTAGGTGTGAGCAACGCTGGCACGGCATATGGACCCATACAATCCTTCATGAATCCCTTCTAGAGAATTTCATCAACGTGGAGGTAATGGTGTGGGTAGAAGGATAATGGGGGCATCGGATGTAAAAGGCTCAAATGGGTTGGGTGGGATAGTTGAATGGTCATGGAACGGAACGAGATCCTCCACGTGGAAAGTCGCGCTAATCCCCAATTCCGGTGGTAAATCTAGGATGTAAGCGTTAGAACCAGCACTCTTGAAAATTTTATAGGGTTCAGCACCACAAGCTTTTAACTTCTTTGCAATTCCTTGGGGGAATCGCTCAGGTCTATTCCGAACCATCACCAAATCATCCTCTTGAAATTCTTTGAATCTTCTATGAGAATCTGCTGAAATCTTGTATTTTTCATTTTTCACATTAATTCTTATTTCAATCTCAGCATGCAATTCATGAATGCAATGTGCAAATGTAGATGTGGATTAAGATAACCTTTGATGAATTGACATTGGGATGGGGCCTATGGGTGTCCTAGGTTTATACCCATGCACGATTTGAAATGGACTCATACCTGTGGTCCTATTAACCGAATTGTTGAATGCAAACACACTACCCGTAAAATGGAATCTGAACTACTAATGTGCTTACCTACTAGACACCGTAAAAAGTTACCTAGACTCTGATTGACAACTGTGGTTTGTCGATCAGTTTGGGGGTAATATGCAGACGAAAATTGAAGCTTATTCCCGATTTTGTGCCACTGTGTCTTCCAAAGGAAACTAACAAACTTGACATCACGATCAGACATTATAGTTTTAAGCAAACCATGTCACGAACCTCATTAAAGAAAAGTGTAGCAATGTTACTTGCATCTAAGGTCTTCGAACACGCAATGAAATTGGTCATTTTTGAAAAACGGTCCACAACAACAAACATTGAATCGTGTTTTCGGAGGGTCTTGGGAAGGACTAAGACAAAGTCCATGACATGTTCTGCCACGAAGTGTGTGGCACCGGTAAAGGTGTCTATAACCCAATGTTTTGCCTCTTACGTTTGCCAGTTGCAAACACGACACTGGTTGATGACTTTGACAACATCTCGGGTGAGATTAGGCCAATAAAATTGGTCTTCAACCAATGCATCGGTCTTGACGCGACCAAAGTGGCATGCTACCCCTTCAGCGTGGAATTCCTAAACAAGAAAGTCTCATAGAGAAGTCAGGGAAATACACAAGCGATGTTCTAGGAACAGATGCCCATCTTGTAGGGTATATTTTCTCTCATAGGTTATTCACTTAGAAGCGAGTTGTACTCTCCAAAATCTGGATACGTAGGATAATCTTCTACAAGACGATCGGATCGAGTCACCTCAACACTCAATGAGTGCAACGATGCCACTCTACGGCTAAGAGCGTCAGCAGGTTGATTCTCCACAACAGCCCTATGTTTCAGCACGAAAGACAACCCTTGAAATTTTTCAACCAATTTCGCATGTCACGTGTTTAACTTCTTTTAGGAACTCAAAATCGAAGGGCTTCGTGATCTGAGAACAAGAATAATTCGTGTGGTAACAAATAGTGTACCCAATATTTAAGAGATCGAACTACCACGTAGAATTATTTGTCGTAGGTAGAGAATTTTTTCCTCGCCTCATTTAGCTTCTAACTAAAATAATCTATCAGATGGCCCTCATGGCTCAACACTCCTTCAATACCTACGGCGGGCACGCTACCTCAAAGACCTTGGAAAGTCTGAAAGCCGCATGGCTGGAGCTTCCGTCATTCGGGACTTGATCTCCTTAAAGGCTTTGGCCGCAACAGGTGTCCATTTAAACTCCTTTTTTATGCAATCGGGGATAGGGGATGCTACAGTACTGAAGTTACGGATGAACCTCCTGTAAAAAGTAGCGAACCAATGGAAGCAACGGACTTCGTGAATGTTCTGAGTTTCAAGCCATTCCACGATAGCTTTGACCTTTTCGAGGTCCGCAATCATTCCTTCACAGGTCACGACAAGCCCAAAGAAGACAATGCTCTGTGACATAAAAGTGCACTTCTTCAGGTTCGCATATAACTTTTCTCCTCTGAGAGTCATACAAACTTGCCTTAAGTTGCTTAAGTGTTGTTCCTTGTTGTGGTCATAAATAAGGATGTCATCGAATTAAATCACAAGGAACTTGCCTATGAAAGGCCTCAACACCTGTGTCATGATACGCATAAATGTACTCGGGGCATTTGAAAGACCAAAAGGCATGACAAACCACTCATATAAACAATCCTCGATTTTAAAGGTAGTTTTCCATTCGTCCCCAGGACGAACTCGGATTTGATGGTATCCACTCTTCACATAGATCTTCGAAACATAGTGGCACCGACCATCATGTCCAACATGTCGTACTGTCTCGGTATAGGAAACCAATACTTGACCGTGATTTTATTATTAGCGCGGCTATCAACACACATTCTCGAAGTTCCATCTTTCTTTGGTGTGAGCAGCGCTGGCACAACACATGGACGCATACTTTCCTTCATGAATCCATCCTAGAGAAGTTCATCAACGTGGATATAATGTGGGAAAAAATAGCATTTCCAATATTAAAGAGACTGTACTACCATGCAGAATTCTTTGTCGTAGGTAGAGTATTTTTATCTGCCTCATTTAGCTTCTCACTGAAATAAGCTATCAAATGGCCCTATTGGCTCAACATTCCTCCAAGACCTACGCCGAACGCGTCACACGCTACCTCAAAGCCCTTAGAAAAGTTTGAAGGCGCATGACAGGAGCTTCCGTCATTTGGGACTTGATCTCCTTAATGGTTTTGGCCACACCAGGTGTCCATTGAAACTTCCCCATTTTTATGTAATCAGTGATAGAGGAAGTTATCATACTAAAGTTATGGATGAACCGTCTGTAAAAAGTGGATAACCATTGGAAGCTACAGACTACGACAATGTTCTAAGGTTCAGGCCACTCCACGATATCTTTGACCTTTTTGGCGCCCGCAGTCATTCCTACAGAGGTCACGACAAACCCTAAGAAGACAACGCCCTATGACAAGAAAGTGCACTTCTTCAGGTACGCATATAACTTCTCTCCACTGAGTCATACAAACTTGCCTCAAGTGGCTTAAGTGTTGTTCCTTGTTGTGGGCTATAAATGAGGATGTCATCGAAATAAACCACAAGGAACTTGCCTATGAAAGGCCTTGCCTGTGTCCATGGATCAAAATGCTGGAAAACCGATACGTATCGTCCGAGCCCAAAACAGATACATATCGGTATCGGTCAGTACCGGACGATACATTCAATGTATCATCCGGCTAATTACATGTAAATGAACGATACGGTAGTTTCAATGTACCGTATCGTTCAATGTCCAATACGTATCGGTATCGGACGAAATTTTGATCCATGCCTGTGTCATGATGCGCATAAATGTGTTCGGGGAATTTGAAAGCCCCCTAAAGGCATGACAAACCACTCGTACAAACCACCCTTCGTTTTAAAGGCAGTTTTCCATTCATCCCCGTGACGAACTCGAATTTGATGGTACCCACTCTTCAAGTCGATCTTTGAAAATATAGTGGCACCGACCATCATGTCCAACATGTCGTACAGTCTCAGTATAGGGAACCGATACTTGACTATGATTTTATTAGTAGTGCGGCTATCAACACACATTCTCCAAGTTTCATCTTTCTTGGGTGTGAGCATCGCTAGCACAGCACGGGAACTCATACTTTCCTTTATGAATCCCTTCTGGAGAAGTTCACCAACGTGGAGGTAATAGCGTGGGTAGGGGAATAATGGGGGCATCGGATGTAGAAGGCTCAAATGGGTTGAGTGGGATGGTTGAATGGCCATGGCACAGAACAAGATCTTCCACATTGCAAGTCATTCAATCCCAAATTTTGGTCGTAAATCTAGGATGTAAGGGTTAGAACCAGCACAGTTTAAAATCCTATAGGGCCCAGCACCACGAGGTCTTCGAACACGCGATAAAATGGGTCATTTTTGAAAAACGGTTCACAACAACGAACATTGAATCGTGCTTTCGAATGGGTCTTGGGAAAGCCTAACACAAAGTCCATATACAGGATCTATCTCGGAGTGTGTAGCACCGGTAAAGGTGTGTATAACCCAGTGTTTTGCCAGTTGGCAAACACGACACTAGTTGATGATTTTGACAACATCTAAGGTGAGATTAGGCCAATAAAATCGGTCTTCAACCAATGCAACGGTCTTGATGCGACCAAAGTGGCCAGCAACCCCTCTAGTGTGTAATTTCCAAACAAAAAAGTCTTGTAGAGAAGTGAGGGGTAGTGTGTAATTTCCAAACAAAAAAGTCTCGTAGAGAAGTGAGGGGAATACACACGACGTTCTAGGAACATATGCCCATCCAGCAGGGCATATTTACTCTCACACAAGTTCACTCATAAGTGAGGTGTACTTTCCTCCAAAATCTGGACACGTAGGATAATCTTCTACAAGGTGATCGAATCCAGTCACCTCAACACTCAATGAATGCAACGTTGCCACTCTACGGCTAAGCGCGTCAGCATTTCAATTCTCCACACCAGCCCTATGTTTCAGCACGAAGGTCAACCCTTGATAAAGTTCAAGCTATTTCATATGTTACGGGTTCTTCTTTTGGGAACTCAAAATTCGAAGGGTTTCGTGATCTAAGAACAAAAGAAATTCATGTGTTAGCAATTAGTGTTTCCAATATTTAAGAGATTGTACTACCACGTAGAAATCTGTCATAGGTAAGAGTATTTTTGTCTAGCCTCATTTATCTTCTCACAGAAATAAGCTATCGGGTGGCCCTCCTAGCTCAACACACCTCCAATACCTATGCCGGACACGTCACACGCTACCTCAAAGACCTTAGAAAAGTCTAATAGGCGCATGACAGGACCTTCCTTCATTCAGGATTTGATCTCAATAATGGATTTGGCCGCAACAGGTGTTCATTTAAACTCCCCCTTTTTTATGCAATCGATGATAGGGGAAGTTACCGTACTGAAGTTACGGATGAACCTCCTGTAAAAAGTGGCTAAGCCGTGGAAGCTTCGGACTTCGTGAACGTTTTGAGGTTCAGCCCATTCCACGATAGCTTGGACCTTGTCGGGGTCCACAGTCACTCCTTCATAGGTCACAACAAACCCTAAAAAGACAACGTTCTGTGACATCAAAGTGCACTTCTTCAGGTTCACGTATAACTGTTCTCCTCTGAGAGTCATATAAAGTTGCCTTAAGTGGCTTATGTGTTGATCCTTGTTGTGGCTATAAAAAAGGACGTCATCGAAATAAACCACAAGAAATTTGCCTCTAAAAGGCCTCAACACCTGTGTCATGATACGCATAAATGTGCTCGGGGCATTAGAAAGCCCGAAAGGCTTGACAAAACCACTCGTATAAACCACATTCTCCAAGTTTCGTCTTTCTTAGGTGTGAGCAACGCTGGCACGGCACATGGACACATACTTTCCTCTATGAATCCTTTCTAGAGAAGTTCATCAACGTAGAGGTAATGGCGAGGGTAGGGGAATAATGGTGGCATCGGATCTAGAAGGCTCAAATGGGTTGGGTGGGATGGTTGAATGGCCATGGAACGGAACGAGATCCTCCAAGTTAAAAATCGCGCTAATCCCCAATTCTGGTGGTAAATCTAAGATGTAAGCGTTAGAACCAGCACTTTCAAAATTCTATAGGATCCGGCACCATGAGCATTTAGTTACTTTGCAATTCCTTAGGGGAATCGCTCAGGTCTATTCCGATCAATCACCAAATCATCCTCTTGAAATTCTTTGAATCCTCTTCTATGAGAATCTGCTGAATTCTTGTATTTTTCATTGTTCACATTAACTCTTCTTTTAATTTCAGCATGCAATTCATGAATGCGATGTGCAAATGTAGATGCAAACTCAGATGACCTTTTGATGAATTGACATTGTGGGGTCTACAGGTGTCCTAGGTTTCTACCCATGCACGATTTGAAATGGACTCATACATGTGGTCCTACCAACCAAATTGTTGTATGCAAACTCCGCTACACGTAAAATGGAATCCTAACTCCTAATGTCCTCACCTATTAGACACTGTAACAAGTTACTTAGACTCTGATTGACAACCATGGATTGCCGATCAGTTGGGGGCGATATACAGACAAAAATTGATGCCTAGTCCCCATTTTGTGCCACAGTGTCTTCCAAAAGCACCTAACAAACTTGACATCATGATCATGCACTATAGTTTTAGGCAAACCGGGTAAACGAACAACCTCATTAAAGAAAAGTGTAGCAATGTTACTGGCATCTGAGGTCTTCGAACACACGCCGAAATGGTCCATTTTGGAAAAACGGTCCACAACAACAAACATTGAATCGTGCTTTCGGATTGTGTTGGGAAGGCCCAACACAAAGTCCATAGACATGTTCTGCCACGGAGTGTGTGGCACAGGTAAAGGTGTATAACCCGGTGTTTTGCCTCTTATGTTTTGCCAGTTGGCAAAACGACTGTGGTTGATGATTTTGTCAACATCTCGAGCGAGATTAGGCCAATAAAATTGGTCTTCAACCAATGCAAAGGTCTTAATGCGACCAAAGTGGCATGCGACCCCTCCAACGTGTAATTCCCAAACAAGAAAGTCTCGTAGAGAAGTCAGGGGAATACACAAGCGGTGTTCTAAGAACAGATGCTCATCCTGTAGGGTATATTTACTCTCTCATAGGTTGGTCACTCAGAAGTGAGGTGTACTCTCCTCCAAAATCTGGACACGTAGGATAATCTTCTACATGGCGAACGAATCCGGTCACCTCAACACTCAATGAGTGCAACAATGCCACTCTACAGCTAAGCGTGTCAGCAGGTCGATTCTCCACAACAGCCCTATGATTCAGCACGAAGGTAAACCCTTGAAGTTATTCAACCAATTTCGCATGTCACGGGTTTAACTTCTTTTGGGAACTCATAAATCGAAGGGCTTCATGATCCGAGAACATGACAAATTCATGTGTTAACAAATAGTGTTTCTAATATTTAAGAGATAGAACTACCGCGTAGAATTCTTTGTAGTGGGTAGAGTATTTTTACCTGACCTCATTTAGTTTCTCACTGAAAGAAGCTATCGGATGGCCCTCCTGGCTCAACACTCCTACAATACCTACGTCGGACACGTCACACGCTACCTCAAAGACCTTAGAAAAGTCTGAAAGGCGCATGACAGGAGCTTCCATCATTCGGGACTTGATCTCCTCAAAGGCTTTGGACGCAGCAAGGGCCCATTTAACCTCACCCTTTTTTATGCCATTGGTGATAGGGGAAGTTTCCGTACTGAAGTTACGGATGAACCGTCTGTAAAAAGTTACTAACCCATGGAAGCTACGAACTTCGTGAATGTTCTGAGGTTCAGGCCATTCCAAGATAGCTTTAACCTTTTCGAGGTCCATTGTCATTCCTTCAAAGGTCACGACAAACCCTAAGAAGACAACGCTCTGCGACATGAAAGTGCACTATTTCAGGTTCACGTGTAACTTTTCTCTTTTAAGAGTCATACAAACTTGCCTTAAGTGGCTTAAGCGGTGTTCCTTGTGGTGGCTATAACTTAGGACGTCATCGAAATAAATCACAAGGAACTTGCCTATGAAAGGCCTCAAGACCTGTGTCATGATACGCATAGATGTGCTCTAGGCATTTGAAAGTCGGAAAGGAATGACAAACAACTCGAATAAAACATCTTGGGTTTTAACGGTAGTTTTTCATTCATCTCCGGGAGGAATTCGGTTTTCATGGTATCCACTATTCAAGTCGATTTTCGAAAAAATAGTGGCACCGACCATCATGTCCAACATGTCGTACAGTCCCGGTATAGGGAACCGATACTTGACCATGATTTTATTAATAGCGTGGCTGTCAGCACACATTCTCCAAGTTCCATCTTTCTTGGGTGTGAGCAACGATAGCACGGCACATGGACACATACTTTCCTTTATGAATCCATTTTGGAGAAGTTCATCAACGTAAAGGGCGTGGGTAGGGGAATAATGGTGGCGTCGAATGTAGAAGGCTCAAATGGTTGGGTGGGATGGTTGAATGGCCATGGAACCAGGGGCGTAGCCAAGAATTTTGTTGGTGGGGCAACAAATGATAATTATAATGTTAGTAATTATTTTACCATCTATTTGGAAGCCTATATAAAAACGAAGGTTATATAAGATATATACTTCATAGAAACTCTAAAATTAAATGGGGGTTAATAATTATTTTACCATCAATTTGGGGGCTTATATACAAACGAAGGTTGTATAAGATATATACTTCATAGAAACTCTAAAATTAAATGGGGGCTTGAGCCCCCACACCCTTCTATGTGGCTATGCCACTGCATGGAACAGAACGAGAACCTCCACGTTTAAAGTCTTGTTAATCCCAATTCGGGTGGTAAATCTAGGATTTAAGCGTTGAAATCAGCATGCTTGAAAATCCTATAAGGTCCAGTACCACGAGCTTGTAGCTTCTTTGCAATTCCTTGGGGAAATCGCTCAGGTCTATTCCGAACCATCACCAAATCATCCTCTTGAAATTCATTGAATCTTCTATCAGAATCTGCAGAAATCTTGTATTTTCATTGTTGACATTAATTCCTCTTTTAATCTAAGCATGCAATTCATGAATGCGATGTGCAAATGAAGATGCAGACTCAGATGGCCTTTGATGAATTGACATTGGGATGAGGTCTACGGGTGTCCTGGGTTTATACCCATGCATGATTTGAAATGGACTCATACCTATGGTCCTATTAACCGAATTGTTGTATGCAAACTACGCTACAGGTAAAATGGAATCTCAACTCCTAATGTGCTCACCTACTAGACACCGTACCAAATTACCTAGACTTCAATTGACAACCTCGGTTAGCCCATCATATGCAAAAGAAAACTGAAGTCTTGTCCCCATTTTATGTCACAGTGTCATCCAAAAGTAACTGACAAACTTGACATCACAATCAAACACTATAGTTTTAGGCAAATTGTGTAGACGAACAACCTCTTTAAAGAAAAGTGTAGCAATGTTACTTGCATCTGAAGACTCCGAACAGGCGATGAAATGGGCCATTTTTTTAAAACAGTCCACAACGACCTCCGAATCGTGTTTTCAGAAGGTCTTGGGGAGGCCTAACACAAAGTCCATAGACAAGTTCTGCCACGGAGTGTGTGTGTATAACCCGGTGTTTTGCCTCTTATGTTTTGTTAGTTGGCAAACAAGACACTAGTTGATGATTTTGACAACATATCAGGTGAGATTGGATCAATAAAATCGGTCTTCAACCAATGCAATGGTCTTGATGTGACCAAAGTTGTCGGCAACCCCTCTAGCATGTAATTCCCCAAACAAGAAAGTCTCGTAGAGAAGTGAGGGGAATACACAAACGGTGTTTTACGAATAGATACCCATCCTGTAGGGTATATTTACTATCTCCCACAGGTTGTTCACTCAGAAGTGAGGTGTACTCTCCTCCAAAATCTGGACATATAGGATAATCTTCTACAAAGCGATCGAATCCAGTCACCTTAAGACTCAATGAGTGCAACGTTGCCACTCTACGGCTAAGCACGTCAACGGCTTGATTCTCCACACCAGCCCTATATTTCAGCACAAAGGTGAACCCTAGAAAATCAAATGGCTTCGTGATCTGAGAACAAGACAAATTCATGTGGTAGCAAATAGTGTTTCCAATATTTAAGAGATTGTACTCCTCCAATACCTACGCCGAATGCATCACACTCTACCTCAAAAACCTTAGAAAAGTTTAGAAGGGGCATAACAAGAGCTTCCGTCATTCAGGAATTGATCTCCTTAAAGGCTTTGGCCGCAGCAGGTGTCCATATAAACTCCCCCTTTTTTATGCAATGGGTGATAGGGGAAGTTACCATACTGAAGTTACAGATGAACCGCCAGTAAAAAGTGGTTAACGCATTGAAGCTACTGACTTCGTGAATGTTCTGAGGTTTAGGCCATTCCACGATAGCTTTGACATTTTCGGAGTCCGTAGTTATTCCTTCAGAGGTCACGACAAACCCTAAGAAGACAATGCTCAGTGACATGAAAGTGCACTTCCTCAGGTTCGCGTATAATTTTTCTCCTCTGAGAGTCATATAAACTTGTCTTAAGTGGTTTAAGTGTTGTTCCTTGTTGTGACCATAAATAAGGATGTCATCGAATTAGATCACAAGGAACTTGCCTATGAAAGGCCTCAACACCTGCGTCATGATACGCATAAATATACTCAAGACATTTGAAAAACCGAAAGGCATGACAAACCACTGATATAAACCATCCTCGATTTTAAAGGCAAATTTCCATTTGTCCCCAAGACAAACTCGGATTTGATGGTATCCACTCTTCAAGTTGATCTTCGAAAAGATAGTGGCACCGACCATCATGTCCAACATGCCTTACAATCTCGGTATAGGAAACCGATACTTGACCGTGATTTTATTATTAGCGCGGCTATCAACACATATTCTCCAAGTTCCATCTTTCTTGGGTGTGATCAGCACTGGCACAGCACATGGACGCATACTTTCCTTTATGGCAGGAGCTTCCGCCATTCAGGACATGATCTCCTCAAAGGCTTCGGCCGCAGCAGGTGTCCATTTAAACTCCCCCTTTTTTATGCAATCGATGACAGGGGAAGTGACCGTACTGAAATTACAGATGAACCTCCTGTAAAAAGTAGCTAACCCATGGAAGCTACAGACATCGTCAATGTTCTGAGGTTCGGGCCATTCCACGATAGCTTTGACCTTTTCGAGGTCCACAGTCACTCCTTCAAAGGTCACGACAAACCCTAAGAAGACAATGCTCTATGACATGAAAGTGCACTTTTTCAGGTTCGCGTATAACTTTTCTCCTCAGAGAGTCATGCAAACTTGCCTACAGTAGCTTAAGTGTTGTTCCCTGTTGTAGCTATAAATAAGTATGTCATCGAAATAAACCACAAGGAACTTGCCTATGAAAGTCCTCAACACCTGTGTCATGATACGCATAAATGTGCTCGTGGCATTTGAAAGCCCGAAGGCATTACAAACCACTCGTATAAACCATTCTTGGTTTTAAAGGCGGTTTTCCATTCATCCCCGGGACGAACTCGAATTTGATGGTATCCACTCTTCAAGTCGATTTTCGAAAATACAGGGGCATTGACCATCATGTCCAACATGTCGTACAGTCTCAGTATAGGGAACCGATACTTGACCGTGATTTTATTAATAGAGAGGCTATCAACACACATTCTCCAAGTTTCATCTTTCCTAGGTGTGAGCAACGCTAGCACGGCCTATGGACGCATACATTCCTTTATGAATCCCTTCTAGAGAAGTTCATCAACATGGAGGTAATGGCGTGGGTAGAAGAATAATGGTGGCATTGGATGTAAAAGGCTCAAATGGGTTGGGTGGGGAGGTTGAATGGCCATGAAACAGAACGAGATCCTCCATGTTGAAAGTCGCGCTAATCCCCAATTCTGGTGGTAAATCTAGGATGTAAGCGTTAGAACTAGCACTCTTCAAAATCCTATAGGATCCAGCACCACGAGCTTTTAGCTTCTTTGCAATTCCATGGGGGAATCGCTCAGGTCTATTCCGAACCATCACCAAATCATCCGATTGAAATTCTTTGAATCTTCTACGAGGATCTGCTGAAATCTTGTATTTTTTATTGTTCACATTAATTCTTCTTTCAATCTCAGAATGCAATTCATGAATGCGATGTGCAAATGTAGATGCAGACTAAGATGACCTTTGATGAATTGACATTGGGATGGGTCTACAGGTGTCCTAGGTTTATACCCATGCACGATTTGGAATGGACTCATACCTATGGTCCTATTAACCGAATCGTTGTATGCAAACTCACTGCACGTAAAATGGAATTCGAACTCCTAATGTGCTCACCTACTAGACACCATAACAAGTTACCTAGACTCCGATTGACAACCGTGGTTTGCCGATCAGTTTGGGGGTGTTATGCAGACGAAAATTGAAGCATAGTCCCCATTTTGTGCCACAGTGCCTTCCAAAGGTCACAAATAAACTTGACATCACGATCAGACACTATAGTTTCAGGCAAACCGTGTAGACGAACAACCTCATTAAAGAAAAGTGTAGCAAGGTCTGCGAACACGCGATGAAATTGGCCATTTTAGAAAAACGGTCCACAACAACGAACATCGAATCGTGCTTTCGGAGGGTCTTGGGAAGGCCTCATGGGTTAAAATACCGGGTATCCGATACATATCGTCCGAGCTCAAAACCGATACGTATCGAAACAGTAAAAAATCGGACGATACATTGAATGTATCGTCCAGGCTTTCCATATAAAGTGAACTATACGATACATTGAATGTACTGTATCGTTCACCTCCGATACCGATACGTATCATCCGATACGTATCGGTATCAAACGAAATTTTGATCCATGGAAGGCCTAACACAAAGTTCATAGACATGTTCTGCCATGGAGTGTGTGGCACCGGTAAAGGTGTATAACCTGGTGTTTTGCCAGTTGCAAACACAACACTGATTGATGACTTTGACAACATCTCGGGTGAGATTAGGCCAATAAAATTGGTCTTCAACCAATGCATCGGTCTTGATGCGACAAAAGTGGCATGCTACCCCTTCGGCGTGTAATTCCCAAATAAGAAAGTCTCGTAGAGAAGTCAGGGGAATACACAAACGATGTTCTAAGAACAAATGCCCATCCTGTAGGGTATATTTTCTCTCTCACAGGTTGGTCACTCAAAAGTGAGGTGTACTCTCCTCCAAAATTTGGGCACGTAGGATAATCTTCTACAAGACGATCGGATCGAGTCACCTCAACACTCAATGAGTGCAACGATGCCACTCTATGGCTAAGAGCGTCGGCAGGTTGATTCTCCACAACAGCCCTATGTTTCTGCACGAAGGACAACCCTTGAAGTTGTTCAACCAATTTCGCATGTCACGGGTTTAACTTCTTTTGGGAACTCAAAAATCGAAGGGCTTCGTGATTTGAGAACAAGACAAATTCGTATGGTAACAAATAGTGTTCCCAATATTTAAGAGATCGAACTACTGCGTAGAATTCTTTGTCGTAGGTAGAGTATTTTTTCCTCGCCTCTATCAGGTGGCCCTCCTGGCTCAACACTCCTCCAACACCTACGCCGGACGCGACACAAGCTACCTCGAAGACCTTAGAAAAGTCAGAAAGGTGCATGACCAGAGCTTCCGTCATTCGGGACTTGATCTCCGTAAAGGCTTTGGCTGCAACAGGTGTCCATTTAAATTCCTCCTTTTTATGCAATCGGTGATAGGGGGTGCTACCATACTGAAATTACGGATGAACCGCCTATAAAAAGTGGCTAACCTATGAAATCTACAGACTTCGTGAATGTTCTCAGTTTCATGCCATTCCACGATAGCTTTGACCTTTTCGAGGTCCGCAATCATTCCTTCAGAGGTCATGACAAACTCAAAGAAGACAATGCTCTTTGATATAAAAGTGCACTTCTTCAGGTTCGCATATAATTTTTCTCCTCTGAGAGTCATACAAACTTGCCTTAAGTGGCTCAAGTGTTGTTCTTTGTTGTGGCCATAAATAAGGATGTCATCGAATTAAGTCACGAGGAACTTTCCTATGAAAGTCCTCAACACCCGTGTCATGATACGCATAAATATACTCGGGGCATTTGAAAGACCGAAAGGCATGACAAACCACTCATATAAATCATCCTCGATTTTAAAGACAGTTTTTCATTCGTCCCAAGGACGAACTCGGATTTGATGGTCTCCACTCTTCAAGTTGATCTTTGAAAACATAGTGGCACCGACCATCATGTCCAACATGTCGTACTGTCTCGGTATAGGAAACTGATACTTGACCGTGATTTTATTATTAGCGCGGCTATCAACACACATTCTCCAAGTTCGATCTTTCTTTGGTGTATGTATTTTACCGTTGTCGTCCGATACCGGTACATATCAAACGATTCACCGGAATCGTTTTACTCATGCCGATGATGATGATACATCTCAATGTTGCCAATTATATGTCAAAAATCCACTACATAATCGATCATCATACTTCTTCAAATTTTCAGTTCAAATTTTGAAAACGTTACCCTCTCGTTTAAGGTTTTCTATCAAATATGAAATATTTTTTCTTCTTCTCTCTACTTCACCTCTTCCACAATCAAGGTTCACGGGAGAGATAACAGCATGCTTCGGTGAGTACAATCACTACAAACGCCAAAAAAATAAACAATAAATAAAATAAGGGTAGGAAATTTTTAGAAAGATTGGGTGAAAAGTTGAAAAAATTAAAGAAAAACTTGTAGAAACCCATATAAAAAGTCTATAGAAATCATTATTTTGGAAAGATGTGATTACTAAACCTACCAAAGACGCCCCTAAACAAAACATTTGGGAAAAGGCATAGTAAACCCACCATACCATCTATGGTTTGGCCAAGGTTTTTCGGAGTGTCGCGCATATGGCAGTTATGTAGTTGATTTGGTTGGAAAGAAATAGCAGGACTTTTAGGAAGAAGAGTAGACCTGTTGGAATTGTGATGAGACTCACTAAAGAAAACATCTTGGAGAGGGTTTGGCGGAAGATAGTGAAAGAGAAGGTGAGACTGGAGGAGATCAGGGAACAATGGAACTACATGGCGGTGTGATCTGGAGGGTCCATGGGCTTCTCTTTTGCTTGCTCTCCTTTTATAGGTTCACACTCAGAGCTGGCCTTTCGGTTTGGTTTCCTGTTTTGCTTTTGTTGTTTTTCTGTTTGTTTGTGTCCTTTAATCTCTCGCTAAGGGACTGGGCTGTATATTCTTTTTTCTATTTCTAATACATTGTTCTTTTACATAACCAAAAAAAAAAAACTCACCATAACATCCTTGAAGAAATACTACCAACCGACCCAAGCCCCAGATCCATGGGTTAAAATATCGGGTTACCGATACGTATCGTCCAAGCTCCAAAACGATACGTATCGGACGATACGTATCAGTACCGGTCTGTATCGGACGATACATTGAATGTATCGTTCGATACATTCAATACATTTGAATGTATCGAACGATACATTCAATGTATCGTTCGAGTCCAATACCGATACGTATCGGTATCGGACGATATTTTGATCCATGCCCATATCCATGCCGAAAACCCCTTAGGGACATGATAATTTCAGACAAAGGGACAACACTTTCACTTATTTGAACAGATGATAAGAGCACATGAAACTTTGCACAAAGGGACACATGTAATGCATAAGAATATAAAAGTTTGGACTATATGAGAAGAAATATGCATTAAACAGACCATCCTGAAGCTCAAGTAGGTTGTATCAAAATCCATGAACCTTCATCTTCAAGAGAAAAGAATCAGAACCAATTACCTTCATCTTCAGGGAACTTTCTTCATCATCAAACAGTCCAACCCTATATAATCGATCAACTTTTTCTACAATTTGACAGCCGCAAAACGTTAGCGATTTCAGGAATTCTTAAGAGTAGCCTCAGGAACTCTTAAGAGTAGCCTCAAGGTTCATGCCAAAAACCCTTTGAGGGTCAAATTCATAGTTACAGATAAAGGAATAATGTTCTCAGTCATTGGAAAAATTTTGGACTATAGTCTATATGAGAAGAATTATGCATCAAACAGTCCTGCAGTTCAAGGAGGTTGTCTCATGAGGCAGGGAACCAACAACCAACCTTCCATCTAAAGGACTCTCATCGTCATCAAACAGGCAAACTATATACAATCAATCAAGTTTTTCCATAATTCTAGCTTATTTTATCCTAATAATCAAGTACACCAAAAATCAAACAATCATAAAAAAGGGAAAGTAGTTAAACAAGATTGCAGATTTGTCTGTAGCCGCATACATTTTACTTATTATAGCCAATAATTCTTGGGATTCATATATATATATATATATATATATATATATATATATATATATATATATATATATATATATATATATATATATATATAATTGTTGTACAGCAAATATATTTTGCATTGCACAGAACATGTACCTAAATTAAGTTCTTCAACAAAAAGAGCACTCCTTGAAGAAATAGCAAGTATTCAATGCAGGTCATTTGATTTCGAATTATGAAGTACCTGATCGAGCACGACCTCTGTGATAAGATCCCCCGCCACCTCCCTCGACTCGGAAATCACCGTCAAATCCTCCGAAACCCACTTCCGATTCGCTGGGGTCGCAACCAAACTAGCATAGTACTGCAGATCCCTAGCTTCCTTATGCATTACTTTTGCCGCCTTCTTCTTGGCGAGTGCAAAAACCACTTGATCCATACAATCATCATTCATAAAAACCTCGAACGTGATCGTATCCTTCGATGGAACAATCAGATCAAAGATCCTCGAGATCAGGTCGTGCCTACTACGAAGCTCCATGGTCGCCAACAACCCCTGAACAAACCTCCGCCCACTCGCATAGAATTTGAACACGTTTTGACCTTCTTTCAACAACAACGGCGTATCTTTCCCGTCTCCGGTCCCCAACAAACTAAAATTCTTCTCAAAAATCGATTCCTTCGTAGCAAATCTTGAAGCCCAAGCCAACGCCATGTTCTCGTTCTCCCTCTTCCCTGTGAAGTAATTGATAACGAAAGCTACGAGGAAGCTGATACAGATTATCTCGACGGTGTAGGAACGAGGAGACAAAGTTTTCCCCGATTGTTTTGGATCGGACACCGCCGATTCGGGCGATTTAGAGTTTTCTTGCGGCGGAGCCGGCGATTGGACGATCGGGAGGCCTTCGAACTCATCTTCATCCCAGTAGTCGAAGGCGGAAGCAGTGGATGAGGATTTGGGGATGGGATCAGAGGGAGGAGATTCATCGGGGGGACCGTGATCGGTTTCGGTGTGAGATTGGGTTAGGGTTACGGGAGGAGAGAGATGAGATTGAAGATTTAGGGTTAGTGAGGAATCGTCGTCTTCGTCTTCTTCGGCTTCGTGATCAAATCCTTCGAAGTGTGCGGCGAGAACGGAGCAGCGAGAGAGCTCTTTGCCGAGGAGAGAGAGAATCGAAATTAAGGCTAAGAAGTAGAAGAGGGTGTCGCCTCGAGGGATGAAGAGAGAGGAAATGGAGGAGGAGATGGGTTTCGCCATGACGGGGCGATCGAATGAGCTTTCTTGCAGCAGGGGGTTGGGACAGGGGGGTTTATATGGGGGGAGAGTGTAAACTATTGCATGTGAAACACTAATAGATTAAGAAAGATGCATGTGATGGTTTTGTACATTGATATTAGCTAAATGATCTATTAGATGGCTTTGATTATTATGAGGGTTAATGAATCTTTTACATGTACTGAAGTTCATCTCTCTCTGGAGAAAATGGTCTTTATAGATTCAGGAAGTGGGTATCTGTTACCGTACATTTCAGTGTGTATGTTGTCTATTAGCATTTGAACGGCCCTAGATCTTTCTATCTTTAATTTAAGCAGTCAATTTTTGGCTGCCTGCCATAAAATACCTTGATTATGCTATTCTGAAGACCATAGTGACTAAATCCTCCACATTTTGAAAAAGTCACAAATAATTAGCGATTTTTTGAACAAACGAATAAAATGAAAATTATTCCCAACCTTTTCAAATATTTGCAAATTGCAAGAATTCATTGAAAATTTAAAGAATTATTCACTAATTTCTCGATTGTTTTCAAAAAAATTCCTCAGTGTTTGAATTTTATATATATATATATTTGAAGACCTGGGTATCCTATCCTCTTATAGCACCCGCCTAATTTCAGGGGCACGTGTGCACCTCAAATTAATACATGTCGGATCAACACGGGATATAAATCCCTAAGGTGGCCTCAAGGGGGGGAGGGGATTCGAACTCAGGTCTCTTGTTGATGGAAGCAAATACCTAGCCAACTGCCCTAACCCCTTAAGGTTTTAATTAATATATTTTTATAGTTTTCTTTTTTATTTTTTTGAACTTTGATCGTTTCTTTCCCAAATTCGACAATTTTTTCTAGATTTTTTTCAAGCCGATTTATTCTCCAACCCTGACTTGATCACTATGCTGAAAACTAATACATGATGTTTCCCTCCAAATTCTTTTATGAAAATATCATCAATTTTCCGTTAAAAAACATGCGAAATGTGCGTATTTTCAACATTTCATCACTACTTGGAGCCTTATCTATTTTAATTTGGAACCTTATCTATTTTTTTGAGAAAAGCCACAATGTATGTGGTTTTGGTTGAAAATCAGTTGTATATATGTATATATATCAAAGAGGAATTAGCCCAGTTGGTACCCTCCCTCCATTGTGAGAGAAGAGGTCGTGAGTTCGATACTCGTCCTCCACGTTGTTTTCCACCCTTGTCTTTACAAGGTGTGAGTTGGGTTATATTAGTTAACCCTCACCATTGTAGTTGGTGCTCCCTCACACTGAGTTTTAATCCCCACCCAAAATGCATCATGACATGTAACGTCCGCAATTACATATATAACTTTTTAAAGTTTTTTCGAAATTTATAAAAGAAATGAACCGAAATGACATTTCCATTGAAACATTGACAAAAACAAAAATTGTCACTGCCGTCATGAACATATGAACATGGGTGATCGAGTTGGTCTCCTAATGCTAGAATCTCAGATACACTATACTTTCCCTATTTTTTAGATTAATAATAGGCATAGTGACAAATTTCACTGAAATTCGGTGAAATGGGATCTGCCGAAATTTTTGTCAAAATTTCGGTAATTTTCGTCGAATTTCGGCAAATTTTCGATAATTTCAGTAAATTTCGGTAAATGTACCCTTAAGGACAATGTAATTTTAGAAGATCCAACCCCAAAAAGTTTAATTGCAACTGCCTCCTAACTTGAGAGGTGTTTTAAAAGGCTGAAAACCCATCGAGATTTCGACTAGACGAGAGGATTTCTTTGAGACTTTCGAACTTAGAGATTTGAGAAACACCAAACCCTAAACCCATCGAGCCCCACCTCGCCGCCGTCGTCCCGTCCATTGATTCCAGCGAACACACAGGTAGAAATAAAATCCCTAATCATCACCTTTATCTTTTTCTTCTTGATTGAGAAACCCAAACCCTAAACCCATCGAGCCCCACATTGATTTTGGCAAACACACAGGTACAATCCCTGATCATCACCTTTATCTTTTTCTTATTAATCTTGTTGTTCTTCTTCTTCTCATTTCTCAAGGATTTATTTTTAATTTTTTTAGGAATCATCAACAAGGACGAAGCTGCGACGTCCGGCTGTCCGGCAAACATCCGAAGCTTCGAACCCACACAGCACAAGTGTGTTCATTTTTATTATTTTTTTTTTACCCCTATTTTTTTTCAGTTTTTCAATGGATGAATAGACTATGGAGCTGTTTGTTTTTTTATCAAATATGGCTTTATTTCCTACCAACAGGAACTCCATTTTGGTGTTTAATTTAATTGGCTATGATCATCCACATTTCAGACACGATTTTGGTGTTTAAAATGTGGGTGAGGACTCAGAAGGAATTCCCCCTTTCAATTATGATGATATTGAATAGGACTATATTTTTTGTTTGAAAGGGATTATATTGGAAACATCAATGTTTAGTTATGTGTATTTTTTAACTTTTTGTTAGAGACATGAGTGTTTTTAAATTTTGGGACTCAATGGTTCGAAACATGAGATTTTGATGGCAATATGGATTCATAATGAAAGATGGATGCTAGTTATTTCGATTTTATTTTGTCTCTTTGTAATTTGAAAATTTTGCTTTATTATTTTAATGATTGTTGTTGTCCAATTGATATCCGAATTGTAAATTAGTGAAGCATCATAAATTCATAATTCACAGTTTCACACACTAATTATATATTTAAAAATATAGTTAAAATTTAAAATATGTTAGTATATATTTTAGTCCTTTTTTAAAAATATTAAATATATATATATATATATATATATATATATATATATTTTTTTTTTATATTTATAATCCCCGAAATTTTCCCGAAAGTTATCGAAATTAATCTGAAATGTACCGAAAGGACCCCCCACCGAAAAGTTGCCGAAAACGAATTTGTCACAGTGAGTCGAGTAGCTCAATTCACAGTTACTAAATGTACAAGGACACTGACGCTCAAAATCGTTGACTGCTTTGATTTAGATTATGGAGGCCCTATTTTGTTCCAATAATTCACAATAGATTTTGATACTATGAGTGTACCATTAAACGGATGGTTTGCTCATTTTTTGACTCCATGTAACACAACCAAATATTGACATAAAAATCATGTTTGAATGTGATATATGCACCATAATCTCAAGATCCGTTGGGCGAAGATTGAGATGAAAAAGGATCTCTATTATATAATTCATGATTTTAAATATTAGTCATATCTAATACATATAGGCCAATATGTATCTGATTAGGTCCCCTCCAATACGATATCATATTAGATGGTGTCAAATATTGGGTGGTCAACATAGTTAAATATTGGTCAATATCGATCTATATCGACCGAAATGAACCGGATATAATATAAAAAATGCCCTTTGAATTTTTTTATTTTATTTTATAATATATTTAATACTTAAAAAAAACACTTAAATATCGGACGGTTTAGCCAATGCGTATTCGATATTATCTAATACGACTTGCAACCCACCAATATGCCAATAGAAATCGGGTTGACAGGGGCTGGTGTTACTGCCACAACACTTTATACAACACTTTATATTACAACCACCTCACTTTACCCAAGCAAACATCTGTTGACTGCTTTGGATCAGATAATAGGAGTTCATTTTTTCTCCTAATCTCCCACATAATAGATCTTGACATCATGGCCTACCCTCAGATGGTCATATATTGACTCTACATGGCACACATATCAAAATGTGAGTTTGAACCATGTCTGATGGTACGACATGATCACATCTACTTTCCACGTCTAATCAACATTTGACTGATGGGAGGCTCATGATCTCAAGAGTGATTGTGTGGAAGATTGAGATGAAAATTGATCTCCATCATCTTATCCAAAGAAGTCAACAAATGTTTTCTTGAGTAAAGTGAGGTAGTTGTAATATAAAGGGGTGTGGCAGTAACACCAGCCTTAAAAAATCTCATCTGATTAATCAATGGTTTTCTGCTTTCGTGCCCTTGGAGATTTGGTAGGTGCAAATAGAGTTGCCCTAATTCTTAATCGGGTGCACCCAAATTTTTTTGGGATTTTTGCAAATAATACCCCCTAAGATATGCTTAAATTGCACTCCGCTTTCGTATTTCACTTATTTATACTGTAGCCCTTGCTTTTATGTATCCTCTGCCTATAATCCCATACTACCTTCCGTTTCAATTTAAACTTTAGCTAGGGTTAAAATATATGAATACCCTAACTGCCCCTACATTTCATCTCTACAAGGTGTCTTTATTTTTCAACTAAATATTTTTTCCTTTTATGTGCCCAAATCGTTGACTTTGAATCAGACAATGGAGATTATTTTTAGGCCAAATCTTCAACCTAATGGATCTTGAGATCATGTGCCTATTATCAGACGGTTAGATTTTCATTCACATGGCACACATATTAAAAAGTGATCCAAGAAACATGCTTGATGTATCCTTACAAGCATGTTCACTTTTTGGGTTCTTGTCATGTGGAATCAAAATTGGACCGCTTGATGGTAAGTTCCTTATCTCAAGATTCCTTAAGTGGAAGATTGTGCTGAAAAATGATATCCATGGTCTGAGCCTTCTTCAAACAACCATTGACCGATCGACAAAAGCCCATTTCTTCTTTTTCATACAACCCTTTTTATGTTTGACCCACAAAAATCACTTCGTCTTCTTCATAGTGCATATAACCCTTTCCATGGTCGATCCACAAGCAACGATATGGGATTGAGCTCCAAAAGGAACGGTCGATCAACAAGCTATATGCGACGATGAAAATGATACAATAAACACCCATTAAAAGGGACGAGATAATAGTGAACCCCATTAGAACCCACTGCAATCTCTAAAATACTTGAGATCTCTGCAACATAGTGAACCCCATTAAACAATCTATTCACCATGATCAAGCTAGATTGCTTGTCTGGTCAGAAGCAAGAACACAACAGTGTTGATTTGGTGGTTTTGATTTTATATACAATCATTTGTAACACTCTTGATGTGTTGATGGGCAAGCATACAATGATTATAGTGGGTTCAAATTTGAATTTCTTGTTGGAGTTTCGAGTGGGATTAGTGGGCTGCTAACGGAGTCTACAGGTCATAGAGGTTGACGATGATGGTTGTGGAAGAGTAATGGTAAAAAGGTATAAAAGTTAAGGTTAAAAAGGTCACCTTTTCTCAGATAATTAATGGTTCTGTAAGGGCCTGTTTGCATAAAAACAAGGGAAACGTGGGAAAGTAAAATAATATTCCTACATTTTTCTCATGGATACCTAAGTTATAGGAAACCATGAGATTTATTTGTTTCCCTTTTTTTTTTTTTTTGGATAACCACATTGCTAGCCGAGAAAACGCAGGATTAATCAAATCCTGTGTTTGGATACATATGCAGGAAATTGTAGAAAAATCCTATGTTTCAATACATATCCAAAATAATGCAGGATTAACCAAATCATGTGTGTTTGGATCAAAATCTGACCGTCTGATGGTAAGACAACGATCTAGATATCTAGTGTGTCGAAGATTGGGCGAAAAAGAATCTCTATTGTCTGATTTAAATAAGTCAATAGTTTAGACACATAAAACTCGAGTGCCAAAGAAAGAATCTTGAGTTGTAAATATAGGCGCCCTATTGCCAAGAGAAAAGGAGTGAGATACGATATATATATATATATATATCCCTTCTCAACCCGGATTTCATGTGCTTAAATCATTAACTAGTTTAAATCAGACGATGGATATCTTTTTTTGCCCTAATCCTTCTCACGATAAATCTTAAGATCTATCATGAGGAAGATTGAGAAAGTTAAGTGGACTCAACGTAGGAAACAAAAAGGGATTTTTACATATATACCCTTTAGTTATGTCATATTTGCACTCCGCACCCCTTATTTCTCCTATTTGCATTGCAGCCCTTGCTTTTGTCTTTCCTGTTCGCATAACCCCCTAAAGTGACTGATCGTTATGTGGCAATCATTGACTGTTAGGGCATGTTTGGATATGGAGAAAATAGAGGAATACTTAGATTCAACTTCTATTTTCCGTAGTTTTCCGTTGTTTGGAAGCGACTTAAGGGTTGGAAAATAAAATACAATTTTTTCGCTCATTTCCGTGTGAAGAGTTTGAGGGTAACCCTCAACATTTCAATTTTTCGATACCTCAAACAATATAAGAGACAGTGGAGAAGAAAAAAGATAAGGGTACGGCTCTTCTCACCCGTTTATTAGTAATATTACACAATTTTTTCACAGACGAAAACTATTGACTAATTTGAAACAAACAATGGAGATTACATTACATTGTTAGAAAAGAAGAGTAGAAGATTATGGTTATTAATTTGACTCAGTATAAGGTACTTGGCCCAAGCGCCAACGACGCCATTCGAGCCAATCTCAAACCGACAGACTTGGTTTCTTCGGTGACGGTCTTGAGAACCAAACCAGTGAAAGATCAAAAGTGAACTTTCACTGGTTTGTGTGCTCATAGATAGCAGTGCCTCTTCGAAGGCCTGGCCATTTGGACAAATAGAGATTGACCAGCGTTGGCACTTGGGTCAGGTACCCAATACCAGCACTTTAAATTCCAGCTTCAACAAAAAGTATGAGATGTGATGTTTCGGGGATTGGGTATGAACGAGGCGAGTCACAAGGCAGATTACATTGGGCAATACAAGCCTAGTACACTTATTATTGCATATGGGTCGCCTGTTATAGGTTTGTATCAACGTTACCTGATTCGGTGGTTCGCTAGGTTCGGAATTCGCGATTTGCCAGAGCCGGCCAAACCCGTTCGCTAGGCGTAGGATGAGTTTCTCTTATATTAAAATAGTACATATATATTATTAAAAAAATAATTTTGTTATATATTATTAAAAAAATAATTTTGTTACAAAAACTTATGGTAGAGGTGTTGGTTTAACGAGTGTGTATATTCTGTCAGGTCTAAAGATTGACTCCTCTTGTTAACATTTTTTACCTTTATACACAACCCAAAAAATTTAAGTTCGTCTAGTAGCAAAGAAACTGCATCAAGACCAACCTCGAACTTGCAAAGTAACCAATTTGCGGTTGGGTACCAATTGTAGCGAATTGGGTAACTCTAGTTTGTATCACTCGAAATGATACATATTGTCTTAGTATTGTCCATGAATAAAACCTATGTTAATTCGCTCACTCACCTAGCAAATCACAAATTGAATACTGCGACCAGTTCATAGTTCAATTCAGTCCAATTCGGCATGACAAACGAATTGACTAGTTATATTGAGAATTTTATTTTACATAAAATTTTGAAGGCATAAAGAGGGGATCTGAACATAAGGCTTTATATTTTTTAAGTTTTATAGCTAATCAAGTGGTCAATTTTATTTCTTTCATTAAAGACTGCAAATTTATCTTATAAAAGTGATAAATATTTTTAAAACTCATCCTACCCCTAACGAATTGGGTTCACTTGATAGTAGCGAATTGCAAACCCAAATTTGAATCGAGCAAACTAAGTAACTTTGAATAAAACACATAGAAAACTCAAAAAATCCGAGACAAATATTAGGAGCAAACTATGACCAATATAACTCAATTGAACAAATACACATATGAATAATGCGCATATATAACAAAAAACTATGAGATTGACCCTCTTCATATGCTTATCAAGACTGTAGCATCTCATAGCTATGAATTCATGGAAACTTATTTCACAGAATTCCAGATATCGAAGTTCCCTTAGAACGAGCCTCTGCCAAGCAAGACCGAGAAGTTGATCCAACTAGTAGATCGTAGGGCCCTCAATAAAAAGGCACTCAACAAGTGTTAATGATGCTTGAAGCTCACTTTGTAAACTACACTCAACTGCTAAATGGCAAAGCAAAGTACAGGTTGGGTGTTGGTGAAATTCAAATTTGCTCAGGATTCAGTGACTAAGGCTTCATTTGGACACGCAAATTGTTTTCAAAAAACCACCATAAAATCAAAGAAGTTTAGAAAAGATAAGAGCCGTACCCTTATCTTTTTTCTACTCCACTCTTATATTTTTTGAGGTATCGGAAAATTGAAATGCCGAGGGTTATTCTCAAACTCTTCACTTGGAAATGAGTGAAAAAATTGCATTTTATTTTCCAACCCTTAAGTCGCTTCCAAAGAATGGAAAACTACGAAAAATAGAATCCGAATCTAAGTATTCCTCTATTTTCCAAACAGGCCCTAACAGTCAACGATTGCCACATAATGATCAGTCACTTTAGGGGGTTATGCAAAAAGGAAAGACAAAAGCAAGGGCTGCAGTGAAAATAGGTGAAATAAGGGGTCAGGAGTGCAAATACGGCATAACGAAGAGGGGTATTTGTAAAATTTCCTTCTTCTTTTTTTCCTGTGTTGAGTCCACATAACATTCCCAAACTCCAAAGTCTGTTTGTTATTGAAAATTTTTTACTCCGGCGACCCTCTAATCTCAGATCCCCTTTCTACAGTTTTGCGTTCGATTCCGCCATGGAAGATCTAAAGTCTGCAATAAATAATCACATTGACCAATTGAGCGATCTCCTCGAACGATTCACCGCCGAGTTACGAAGTGGAATTCAACCTGCTTACGATAATTTTATTGGCTTCTTCCACGCGATTGTTTGGAAGGTGCATTCGATCTTTTTTTGATTAGGTTTAAATGCTTCATTCTTGGAAATTGGAATCTATGTTTTATTGGTTTATGGATATTTTTAATAGAATTTTTTAATATGATTTTTGTTGATTTCTTATGTTTTCAAAAGACATTTATAAAAATTAATAATTGTTAGTATTTTCGTTACGACCCCAAAGTAATAAGGAATTGACTTCCTGCTCCACTAACGCTTAAGCATTTTTGGAGTATAGGTAGAACCTTAATAAATTTTCTTCCTGTACATCTATAGATTTTTGAAAATAATCCTTGGTGAAACGCCTCTTTTTGGCTTCGTTTGGAGGCACAACACAAAAATCCGAAATAATTATTAAGTGCCCAATGATTTGGCATAGATTGTAATTTGTTTTATAAAATGTTAAATTGTGAGTTATTTGGCTAAAAAAGAAGAAATTTATGTAGTTAACCAAACATGCAATGAATTAAATTAAATATATTTTCTAAACTTCTCTGATTTTATGATGGTTTTTTGAAAATAATGTGCGTGTACAAGTGAAACCTTAGTCACTGAATCCTGAGCAAATTTGAATTTCACCAACACCCAACGGGTACTTTGCTTTGCCATTTAGCAGCTGAGTGTAGTTTACAAAGTGAGCTTCAATCATCAATTACACTTGTTGAACTCCTTTTTATTGAGGGCCCTACGATCTACTAGTTGGATCAACTTCTCGGTCTTGCTTGGCAGAGGCTCGTTTCAAGGGAACTTCGATATCTGGAATTTTGTGAAATAAGTTTCCATGAATTCATAGCTATGAGATGCTACAGTCTTGATGAGCCTATGAAGAGGGTCAATCTCATAGTTTTTTGTTATATATGCGCATTATTCATGTGTATTTTTTAATTGAGTTATACTGGTCATAATTTGCTCCTAATATCTGTCTCGGCATTATTCAAAGTAACATAGTTTGCTCGGTTCAAATTTGGGTTCGCAATACGTAATTTGCTACTATCAAGCGAACCCAATTCATTAGGTATAGGATGAAGTTTAAAAGTATTTATCAATTTTATAAGATAAATTTGCAGTCTTTAATAAAAGAAATAAAATTGCCCACTTGATTAGCTATAAAACTAAATAAATATAAAGCCTTATGTTCAAATCCCTTCTTTATGCCTTCAAAATTTTTAGTATAACCAGTCAATTCGCTTGTCATGCCGAATCAAATTGAATTGAACTGCGAACTGGTTTGTTGTATTCAATTTGTGATTCGCTAGGTGAGTGAGCGAATTAACATAGGTTTTATTCATGGACAATACTGAGACTATATGTATCATTTCGGGTGATACAAACTAGAGTTACCCAATTCGCTACAACTAGTACCCAACCTCAAACTGGTTCGCCTGCACCGGTTCAGGGTTCGATGCGGTCTAGTTTGCTGCTACTAGTCGAACTTAAATTTTGTGGGTTGTGTATAAAGGTAAAAATGTTAACAAGAGGAGTCGATCTTTAGACTTGACAGAACATGCGCACTTGTTAAACCAGCACCTCTACCTTCAGTTTTTATAACAAAATTATATTTTTAATAATATATAACAAAATACATGTACTATCCTAATATAAGAGAAACTCATCCTACCCCTAGCGAATCGGGTTCGGCCGGCTCTAGCGAACCGCGAATTCCGAACCTAGAGAACCACCGAATCAAGTAACATTGATACAAACCTATAACATGCGATCCATATGCAATAAGTGTACTAGGCTTGTATTGCTTTGCCCAATGTAATCTGCCTTGTGACTCGCCTCGTCCATACCCAACCCCGAAACATCGCATCTCATACCTTTTGTTGAAGCTGGAATTTAAAGAGCTGGTATTAGGTACCTGACCCAAGTGCCAACGCTGGTCAATCTCTATTTGTCCAAATGGTCAGGCCTTCAGAGAGGCACTGCTATCTATGAGCACACAAATCAGTGAAAGTTCACTTTTGATCTTTCACTGGTTTGGTTCTCAAAACCGTCATCGTAGTAACCAAGTCTATTGGTGTGAGATTGGCTCAAGTGGCGTCGTTGGCGCTCGGGTAAGGTACCTTATACTGAGTAAAATTAATAACCATAGTCTTCTTTTCTAACAATGTAATGTTACTCCTAACTGATTTCCTCTCTTTTGTTTATTGTTTCAACAAGAACCTTGGTTGATTTCTTTATTATCGTTCCATGTCCTGTTACTGCTAACGACTATCATCTCAAGGCGGAATATCAACTTCCAAATGTGCTTGTTCATAATGTCATGTAAGCTTCAATCACACCCCTCCGTCACCTCAAATTGCCATTGTTTCAGTTGCCCAAATTTCAGTCGGTTTATGTTCTTGTGAGCGACAAGAATTGTAGACTAGGATCGATGATAAAGGATTGCCTGTATGCTTTGTAAGACTAAATTGACTCTCTTGTTTGCTTAATTCATGGCTATATAAATAGATACAGTTAGTGGTAGGTGCTACTTAAAATCTCTCGTAAGTCATGGATTCAAACTTACAGGTAAGGCGACCACTATCCTAGGGTTTTATGGAATAAAATATAGGTTGAAGCCAAACCCAATCATTGTTGCTACCAAGATTTAGGTACTATCAATTCTACATCCTTATGCACTAAACTTATTCTTGTTGCTAATTACAAGCTTATCTTTCAGGATGGTACAATAAGGAACTATTTGATATTTGTACATTTTGGTTGAAGTAATTATCAATAATGTCTATGCTCAACTTACAAGTGTTGAAGTTTTGATGTAGGACAAAACACAAATGTAAGATGATGTGGCTAAGAGTAAATTTAACTAATGTGAATAAAGATTGGTACTTGTGTTCTTAGCAAATTAGCAATGAAAATTAAAAGAATTTAAATAATGCGATTTTATAGTGAACCAAATTAGCCTTTTAAATCTGTAGCACGTTCCTTGGGGATCTATAAGATTAGGGTTCAAACGAACGGCTAGATCTCTGCTAGTCTAGGGCATCGAATGAATCTAAAATGAATAAAGATTGGTACTTGTGTTCTTGGCAAATTAGCGACGAAAATTAAAAGAATTTAAATAATGCGATTTTGTAGTGAACCAAATTAGCCTTTTAAATTTGTAGCACGTTCCTTGCGGATCTATAAGATTAGGGTTCAAACGAACGGCTAGATCTCTGCTAGTCTAGGGCATCGAATGAATCTAAAATGAACTCTTTCAATTCCATACTAAACCAACAAACGGTTATAATAGGCCCAAGTTGAATCAACTTCACAATTAGGACGGGAAGATTGCACAAGCGGAATTGCAACGCAAATTTGAGAGTAAAAGAAAGCAGAATTTAAACTTAACTTGATCAAAAGAACAAATGAGATAGATTGGAGAAAATAAATTGGCCTCACACCAAACTTGCAAGCAGGGGCGGATCAATGCTATAGATTAGGGGGGCACCACCCCCCCAAACTTTATGAAACCGACCACCTTGTATATAAACCCATGTTTTGTTTCCTCTGCTTCACTAACTGGCAAATGCGCCATTGCCCGATCATCCTAGCGACATTGCGTGGGAGATTAGGCCATTAAAACCTGTCCACAAGCATAACAATTGTATTGTCGCAACCAAAATGTCCAATAACGCCTCCTGCGTGTAATTCCCAATCGAGAAAATCTCGCAGTGAAGTACATGGAATACACAAGTGGTGTCCCTTGAACAAACCCTCTCTGAAGGGTGTACTTACTCGATCTACTTCTGGTGTCACTCAAGAGAGAGGTGTACTCTTCTCCAAAATTTGGACACGTAGAGTACTCATCTACCAATCTCTCAAATCCAATCACCTCAACACTCATAGATTGTAATACTGCCACTCTACGGTTAAGCACGTCAGCTACTTTGTTCTCAACTCCTACCCTATGTTTTAACACAAATGTAAATCTTTGAAGTTGCTCAACTCACTTAGCATGTCTTGGATTCAACTTCTATTGAGAACTAAAAAATTAGAGGGCCTCGTGGTCGGAGAATATTACAAATTCTTGTAGTAGTAGTTAGTGTTTCCAATACTTCAAGGATTGCACTACCACGTAGAACTCCTTTTCATAAGTCGAGTACTTTTGCCTGACCTCATTCAACTTTTCACTGAAATAAGCTATGGGATGACCCTCTCGGCTTAAGATTCTAGCTATGTCAACACCAGACACGTCACACACAACCTCGAATACTTTAGAAAAGTCTGGAAGGCGCATAACAAGTGCTTCTATCATTCTAAACTTAATCTTGTCAAACGCTTTAGCTGCGACACTAGTCCATTTAAACTCTCCTTTCGTCATACAATCGGTGATTGGAGCTATGATGGAACTAAAACCACGTATAAACCTTCTATAGAATGTGGCCTTTTCAGGATTCACAATCATTCCTTCAAAAGATATGAAAAACCCTAAGAAGACAACTCTAGGTATCATGACGGTACACTTCTTTAGATTCGCGTACAACTTTTCTCTAAAATTCAAACAAACCTGCCTTAAGTGGTTCAAGTGTTGTTCTTTATCATGCCTATAAATCAGGATGTCGTCAAAATATATGACTAGGAAGTTACCTATAAAAGGTTTTAACACTTGTGTCATAATTCTCATGAAGGTGCTTGAAGCCCAAAAGGCATGACAAGCCATTCAAACAAACCATCTTTGGTTGTGAAGGTAGTCTTCCACTCGTCCGCAGGACGAATATGGATTTGATGGTATCCACTTTTAAGATCAAAATTTGAAAATATAGTAGCGTTAACCATCATATCCAGTATGTCATCCAGTCTCGGTATGGGGAACCGATACTTGACCGTGATTTTATTGATTGCGCGGCTATCAACACACACCCTCCAAGACCAATCTTTCTTGGGGGTAAGTAGCGCATGCACGACACATGGAGTCATACTTTCCTTATGAATCCCTTCTGATGAAGTTCATCCACTTCCCTTTTTAACTCCACATGCTCGGAAGGATTCATCCGATAATGGAGTAAGTTAGGTAAAGTAGAATTAGAGACTAAATCAATAGCATGTTGAATATCCTTAAAGGCACTAACACATATGGTAAGTCTTCAGGGAAGACATCCTGAAACTTTCTCAAAACCGGCCCGCTCTTTGTAGGTTGATCAACATGTGACTTAGTGGTTGTCTCAACAGCGACGAGAATGTAGATGATGTTCGCATCCTTAGCTCCCCTTTCAAACTCTGAAGGATTGACAATATTGATGGTTTTAGTTTGGATTTCTCTTTTCTTCAGACCATTGTCATTTGACCTGCTTACTTTTGCATTGGGTGCCTTGGGAGGTTGAGGGTGTTCCTTTTACCCTCATACAAAAAGGAGCAAACATTCAATTTGCCAGAAACTTTGACGTTCCTATCATATAACGATGGCCTTCCCCAAGATGGCATGCCCCAAACAAAATTTACTTGTTGCCACTAGATCCGTTACAAGCCACCTTGCCTGGTATAATGACGATAACAGTGCCCTTCTTCCCTAAATCAACCACCTTGTTGATCATATTGAGAATCTTGTTAAGAGTCTTCAAAACAAAAAAACGACTCATAAAGTTTATTCTCAATTTTTATGGCCAAGCTCTCGGAACCCTCAACGATGATTAGGGTCGACTTCCTCTCGAATGCTTTTGACATAGCTTCAAGAAGGAGTGTTGAATTACTAGACCCAAGCATAATTCTCGGCAAATTCAGTGTCCCATTTTCAATTTTCAGCGGGGAATGAGTGCTTGCATGTTCCATTCAAGGGGTAGCCACTTAAGCTCCCCGTAATCAGCTATAATACCCTCGTGATTGAGTGTATTTAATGTTAGCTTGGTTGCTTCGGATGGAGCTGGCGAACTGCGCCCAAGGAGGAGCGACAACAATGGAAGGCTTGATTGAGAGAGAGCTTGGGAGGGAGTGGAGATATTGAGAAATAATACGAATGGAAAGCACCCAAACAAAGAGAAATAGACATGAATGAAGAGATGAAGGAGAAATATTTTGAAACAAGAAGATGAAATTACTTTGAAAGAAACCAAAACTAAGAAATATATACGAAAGACCCTACCTTCTTCCTTCATCCCGTTGGGCGGAGACTTGCCCATTTGGGCCAGACTGACTTTAATCAAAATAAAAAATATAGAGCCTAATCAAGAAAATGGCTTTGGGAACGAACACATTTTACTGGAACCCCTTTGGAACAAAAAAAAAAAAACCTATAACACTTGTAAGCCGAAAACTAAAACTAATAAATCGAATGGGAGACTTGCTCATTTGGGTTAGACTGGCTTTGATCAAAACTCAAAAAACAAAGCCTAATTAAGAAAATGACTTTGTTGCAAAAACCACGTGTTGCCTTTTGTTCTTTTATGTGACAAGATTGTCTACCAAGAAGGTACAATAGCCCGTTATTGACCTCCTATCACTTAAGGAGCTAGCCCAATCTACATCAGTAAATACCTCAACATCCAAATGCCCATGGTTACTATAGAGGATCCCTTTTTCACGGCTCCCCTTCAAAAACCTGATAATCTTGTACACAACATTTAAGTGTGTGGTCCTCGAAGAGTGCATATATTGGCTTACAATACTAACTGCATAGTATGTCGGGGTGTGTCATGGTTAAGTAGATCAACTTCCTCAGTAACCTCTGATACATCCTTGCATCATTGAGAACTTCACCGCTTTCACTATTTAGCCGATGATTCTGCTCAAGAGAAGTAATTGTAGGCTTGCATCCTAGCATTCATGTCTGATGTAGTAAGTCCAGTGTGCTCTTTCTCTGTGAGAGAGCTATTCCTTTCTTAGATCTAGCTATCTCAATCCCCAAAAAATACTTGAGGGGGTCCAAGTCTTTGATATCCAAGGCTGTTAAGATAACTCTTCAGCTTGTTGATCTCCTCATTAACATCACTTGTCACTATAGTATCATCCGCATATGCAGAGAGCGCAGTAGTGTGATCCCCTTTCTTTACAAAAAGCATGTGATCATAATGACTTTTTTGTATCCAAATTTCAATTTTTTTGAAACCACGCCCTTGGGGATTACTTTAATCCATAGATTGACCTTTTTTTTTTTCTTTTTTTTTTTGAAAAAATAAAAATAAAATATGTCGTGGTTTAAACGATTTCGCTTAAGAGAAATGCAGTCAAATGGCTTAGCACTGCTTAAGCGATTTGACAACATTGACAGCGAGACTGTTGCATGCGAGGTAGTAGTGCATGGCATGGGGTGAAGGTTGAGCAGGCCAAGTGAGGCACGGAGGTGCGAGCCATGCGTGTCGCAAGGGACATGATGCGTTGGTATGATAGGCCTTAGTCAAGGAGGTAACCATGTAGGAGAGTTCCCGCCCTCTAGGTGGGTGGTATCAGAGCTGATGAAGGGTTAGACTGGCCTCGTTATTGTAGTGCTGCCCGGGCGTGGCAGACATGTGTCGAGCTGTACCCCCGTGAAACAGCGACTCTTTCTCGAGGTGTCAGCGCTTCACTACTAGGGTGTCAGCGCCTCGCTACCAAGGGCACATTTTTGAGTAAAATAGACATGAGAAAGTAAGTCTGACACTTCCTTGGAAAAAGGGAGAGGAGAGAAAAGAGACCTCTAAAAAAGTCAAGTATGACGACTGAAAGGGAATATAACTTTCAAAATATTTTAAAAGTATTAACCCTAGTTAATAAAGTTTGCCCCATGCCACATGTCATTCATAGAGCAATCTGGGCGTATAGAAATCTTTACGCCCGGACACATTCTCCTGTCAGCCATATATATATATATATATATATATATATATATATATATATATATATATATATATTATCAGTAAAGAGAGGTCAATTAATGTGTTTAAGGAATGCATGTGCATGGTACAAAGCATGCCCATTAATACCAAAAATGAAACTGAGAGAAAGCCTTTGACTTTGAAAGAGTACGAAATTGGACACTGGTCCTATACAGTATACTTTGCAGTATATGTGCAACAAGTGATGTGCCTAAGATGAATGGTTCTAAATGAATTCATGCATATACTAAGCTTATTTTCTTCCTTTTCATCAGTTGAGGTGTTCCTCTAATCTGATATGACTTGACTTAAGCATATGCAAACTGTTTTTGTTGTCTGGCCGGGGCCCTCGTATGCTAGGATTTGGACAATTACGCTAGGCCAGGAGTCTATTAATAACTTGGCAGTTGTCTTGATATTTTTATAGCTTGGGCAGTTGTGCGTCTATTTTCTTTAAACACTAAGTGCAATGTATTAGGCCCCTTAGACAGTGTTCGTTGATGAGCCTTTTTTATTCCTTTCTCGAGGAAGACTTTATGTGATGACCAATTATTAAGACAAGTACATAAATTCTGGTCTTCCTAACTTTTTAGAGGCGATCCATTTCGAGAGACGTGCTTTGTGAGATTATTCCTGTTATAGAACCAGAAATGGTATAATCCATCCTCCAAAGATCAAGTCTTTCTTTTACCAAGTTAGTTGCAACCTAGGCATCGAAGAAGTTCTGGTCATGCTAGGTGATATTCAAAAAAAGCTATAGGTCTCGGAGAACTAGAGGGATTTCAACTACTTAGTTATGTACATCTGGGTCCTATTATTGGTGAAAGGGAGTTGTTCAATTGATTTGAAAGGCATTTAAGTGTTCTTTGGGTCCTTGGAGAGTGAAGCTGGTCTTTGTGAAAAGTTTGATGTAAGTGCTACTCTCCACCATGTTAGGAGCAATTTGCTTTGCCAGGGAGATATTTTTAGGGTTAATCTTTAGGTTGAGAATTCCATTCCTTATAGCTTTTATCATTGAGTTTGTATATGGTGCATGACTCAACTGCCTGTGCAACGGATACGCGCTGTGCGTTGTGACTTTGAAACGTACACGAATTTTAAGAGGTCATAGATCCACATGTGTCTCAAGGCCTGCACGGTGTACATGCCATGCACTAGTGTATACTCATTGTTTACGAAGAAAACACCTATCTAGCAATTACTTTCAAATAACCGCAGGGAAATGTAAAGGTGCGACTAATTTGCTTAAAAAGTGTGTTACATTTCAGATACAAGGTTTCCATAAAAATTGAGCTCCTTTTTATAAAGCTGTGTTAAGCCTTTTCTAATATATATATATATATATATATATATATATATATATATATATATATATATATATATATTCATAAAATAGGATTGCTGAGGACTGTCTTTATTAAAAACTGAAAGCAAAGTAGATAACACAAAACAGATGAGACTCTGGATGCAAGAAAATAAGACAATGCAAACAATGCTGCCTAAAACTGATCGTTTGAAAAAGAAAAAAGCAGCCCAAAACTGTGAACAAAAAAAATTTGCAAGGTAATCTGTTAGATTTTATGCCTTGCTTTTATCTTTTCATTTGTATGCATGTGTTATTAGTCTGAAATTTGCGCTAACCCTATGTTGTCTTTTTGAAACATTGTTTTAAATGGTGCCTGCATGGTAACCCCTGAGCATTTTCTTTGTTTTCTACTTTATAAAACCATCTCATACTCTGATATGTTATGAATTCTGGTTGATTTGTGTAGTGGCTGGTGTCTATCTTGCCGAGAAGATCAATTCATTTCTTGGCGAAAACTGGAAGAGCTTTGCGGGGCAAAATTATTTTGACCCACAAGGCGTGTTGCCCCGCAACCGTTGTTCTTCTGTTACACACATTAAGATAAGCTGGTTCAAGTCCCATTTTTCCTTTTGGGCATTATAATTTACCTGAAAGGTATCAAATTGACTCGGAAGGAATGCAACAGCTAAATGTACTATAGCTGTTTCCTCAATGGGAATGCCCTGCTCCTTGAGCTTCATTGCTAACATGGACATTTTGAGAATGAACTCCCTAACAGAACCCTTTCCATCATAGCGCATGTTTACAAACTCGACAAGATAACCATATTGTAGAGATTTAGTGGACCCAACAAATTGATCCTCGATGTTTTTCAGCAACTCGCGGGCGGTGTCAGTGGTCTTAATACCACAACGAATGACCTCAGTCATGGAAGCGCGAATAATCATAATGGACATACGATTTGCCTTCTCCCACTTGGCATGCAGAGCTTTTTCAAACTCTGAAGAATTATCGGTAGGAGTCGCAGGTCGGTTTTCCGATAAAACGAAGTCATAATCTAGGTAACTAAGGGTCAAATCCAGACCCATTCGCCAAGTGGAATAGTTGGTACTAGTTAGCTGTTGAATGCTCGCCATTTGTTGTTGTAACAGTGATCCGTCCATAGCTGCAATGACATAGATCATTGTCAGCACATGTTCATTTAGAACTTTACTTAATTTGAATTCGTACCTGGGGTCAAGGTCGAATCAATCAGAGTGTATTAACCACGTGCAGAACCATCCACTCTAAGGGACAGACATGACTCATTGTCTCAGCATCACCTTAGGGCAGAAGCTTTGACCTATTGTATGTCTCCCTAGTTCGTGTCCATAGACACGCATAGACCTAGTCATTTGTGTTTTGGTTTGATCGAAGCTAGTCATCAGCTTAGGCCAGAAGCGTCGCTCCTCTCTCACCTAGACACGCATAACTATTCTATCCATTCCCCTTTCGTAAGTTTTCTAAGTCAGCTTTGGCCAGAAGTAGTAGCTCACGAAAGTGAATGCAGTGGCAATCTTAATGAGACAAGGTCCTCAAAATTCAAGGATAACGTAACCTCCATATGCCGGTCACCTTTGGGCAGACTACACACCTACTTTGGCAACGTTTCCCTGAACGATTGCTTTACCAGTAATCCTAAACCCCTTTATAGGAATAACCTATCTGAAGGCATTCTATCATGTCATTGGTTCAAGGTTTCATACCCTAAAAAAGAAGGTTCATTATTAAATTTTAGGGAAAGTAGAGTTATAAAGGGAAAGTGCACATGCATTAACTATGAACAATGACATGATAGAGTAAGAGTGTCCATACAAAAAGTTCAAAAAAAAAGTTTAACTATGTATTTGGAACAAAAAATATTTATTAACCTTTGACTAGAATTTTCATATCCAAAACAGTGTTAAACAGTCCCATAGACCAGTCCAACGTGTAGATCTCGTCGAGTAGATCAAAATTGATAGGTCATATGCGCGAAACAGAGTTGTAAAACTCCAGATATCGCATTTTAAACTTTGAACCTAAAAAGTGTTCAGTCTGGTTGCGGAAACTAGTTCCGAGTTTAAAACTTTTGTCTACAGCCGTCAGAAACAGTGCAGTATGGTGGCTGCAGACAACATATAAATGGTTTGGGTTGGGTCTTGGATCCGTATTCGATCAGTTGGTGGGCCCAAGTGGGCCAGAGCCAAATGGGCCGAGTATTGGGCCGGTCCAAATATAGGTACCCGGCCCAAGTGGGCCACAGCTATGGGCCGGGCACCGGGTAAGGGTTAGTGGGCCAGGTCCACGGGTCATCGAATCTGGTTCAGTGGGTCTGGTCTCGGGGGTTAGGTGGGCCGACAACGGACCCGACCCGGCCCTATAGGACCCAACTGTTCATCTTCTTCTAAAGAGAGGTTTTTGTATTTTTGTATTTTTTTTTTATAGCAGATGCAGTCAGAACCAGTCCACATGGGACTTGGATCTCGTCGATCAGACAAGACCAGTGTCGACGGTCCGGTGGCCGTCTGCCAAGACCGGGCGCTTGCCACCGATTTTTATTTTTATTTTTATTTTTATATAAGCGATGCGGTGAGAACTCCACATGGGACTTGGATCGATCAATCGAGAAAAGGCAATGACGGTCCGTCTGGCGCGGCGTGAGCCCAAACCGATGTGATCCGGTGGCCGGGCCGAAGCGAGCGGCAAGACCGTCGCTTAAAATTATTATTTTTTTTTTTTTGAAACATGAGTTGTAGCCCTTAGGTGCTGATTAGTACCAACACCTGGCACTGCCGGCCGACGGTCCGGTGCATTGTCCGTCACCATCACCGGACGATGCCGATCCGATCCGGTGCAGTGGTGGCCAACTGGACCGCTTCCGTCGGTTCAAATTTTTTATTTTTATTTTTTATGTTGTTGCAGGCAGCCCCTTTAGCCGACACCAACCCAGCCGGTCAAGGCCGAACCGTCCATTCATCACGACTAAAACAACCATCTGGTCCGGTCATCCAGGCTCGCCCTTAAAAATTTTATTTTATTTTATTTTTATGTGTGTGGATTAAACGAAATCAGGCCATCCAAGCTCTGATACCAATTGTTAGATATTTTAGATCTAGGCCAGAATCGTTTGATCAACATATTAAATAGAACAATTAATTAATAAGATAAATCTTACTTACCTGATCGGATGGTCGTGAAGACGTGCTTGATCGGCAGATCCTCGGTACAAGATCACGACCCTTAGAACAAACCACCTCTCTTTCTTTCTATCTCTATTGATGGGAATAACATTGAGAGTGAATAAAGAGGGGACGTTGTTCTCCTTAAATAGACCTTGATTAGTCTCCTAGCCCATCAAGGAGACTAAATCTAAAGGATGTGCCACAATATAAGAGGGATTACCACAACCCTATAAATTAGGAATTCCACCAGATTGCGTGGTGATTCCAATTGTACCACGTTTAGAAAGTCTCACCAATTTAAGTTTTAATAAATAAGTAAAGAGCCTAGTGTGTGGGTCACAAATACCCAACATCCACAACCACATGCTTTACTTTTATCAGTTAAGCTACTGCTTCTTGAACACCAACTCCTCTCTTGTAGGTAAACACTGTTTTTTCATTGTGCCAACTTATCGCCAGATGGAAAAGAGCAGAGCTAAGACATCGAGCTAGGCTTTCTCGGGGCAAGGAGGATTGATATCGTGTCTCTCTTACGTGTTTCTACCCTACACCAAAGGCCGTCCACTCTAAAAACGCTTGCCCCACTATTTGTGTTCACATGTGGATTCCGTTCTTTGTTATGTTGCAGGATTTACATGGATGGTTTAGGATTTTGGTTGAATGGTTTGTGAGAGTATTTACTCAAGTTTTACTACTTGTGGGTCTTTCAGAGGTCCTAGTGTGTTCCAACTTTTTCTATGCTAGCCAATTTTTCTTTGGGTTCTTAGGACTTAGGCAATTAGAGAATTAGACGAGGAAGGAACAAACCAAAACAATTTACAGAAATGAGCTCTGAAAGTTAGCATTCTTTGTTATTCATGATGGATTGTTGTTGTTGTTGTTGTTGATGTTTTTAATATTTTTTTCTATAATATATTTTATTAATTAAAGGCCACAAACAGAGGAATAGCCAACACAAACCAAAACTAACAACACTATCAACTCGAAAGTAAAAATAAGAGTTGCACGTGTAAAAAAAGGATAGTCGGGTATGTTTCTTCGCTTGTTTGATGTGGGTTGGGTGTTTCCTAAGGATTGTGGATCTCTTCTGGCATGCTGGGATGGGGTGGTATTAGATTCCGATAAAAGGGAGATGTGGAAGATTATAGCTCTAGTGGTGATGTGGGGCTTGTGGAATGAGAGAAATAACAGAGTTCTTAGTCGGAAAAGAAAGCCGGTTGAGGTGATAGTGAAGGTGATGAAAGATTTGGTTCTAGATTGGAGTATTATGTCTCCTAATGGGGTGGACAGGGTGCAGACCTAACCTCTGGATTTTTTATACACAAAGTGACTGCTCTCCGGCCTCGAACCCACGACTCCACATTTGACAACCAAAACCTTTAAGCATTGCACCAAGCAATTGCCCCTAGTTGTGCATATAAGAGATCCGCCATTACCAAACTATAGATATAACATTGAATGGTTCAAATCCTCTAATGAGTGTAATTTTGGGTGCTCCCAATATTAATTGCTCCTATTAGGACTTATATTGCTCAAAAGAAGTGTCATGTGGCCTAAAAGTAGGGTGGTCAATCTGTAACTAGGCAGTCGAACCCCATTTTAGTTGCTCCTATTAGGACTTATATTGCTCAAAAGAAGTGCCATGTGGCCTAAAAGTAGGGCGGTCAATCTATAACTAGGCAGTCGAACCCCATTTATACTATTGGAAACTATGATTTCAGTCTTTTAGTCCCAGAGATTTTTCATCAACAATATCTTAGCCGCATTAATGATATAATGGATTTAGAATTAATGGAATGGGACCACCAACTGATTGGCTATGACCATCCCATTTATGGGGAGTGTGGGGCACCTTTTATCAAAGTCATTAAAGTGACAGCTTATAGTGGAAATTATTTGAGGCTTAAAAATCTCATTCATTGGGGATTTTTTTGGTTTATCAATAAGTTATTTTCATTTAAGGATACAAAAAATACATCTCAGGAGAAAAAGAAAAAATACAGATTTAATTTTTTTTTTTAAATTGTCGATATTAAAGTACACGGATTTAATGGTTCCAATCCTCTCTAGTAGGCATATTTTTTGGCTGAAATGTGTCAATGATGAGCTGCATGGTAGACTGCTTGGATTGATCAAAGATGTGCACTGCATGGAGTATATGTGTGCCGACTTGCCCTATCCGTTTTAACGGTGGTATCTTGTCTGTAGAATTTAATAATGCACCACTTGTCTCGAGGGGTAATGGTCAGGTCAATAAAGTTGAACAAGATTTTGAGTTCAACCACTTCTACAACCTTGGAAATAGGAGAATCTTTACTGCACTCATCCTATAAGAAGTAAAAATCATGAAAGTTTAGATTCTCTCATATCCAAGGGTCATAGATGTGGTTGAACTTGAAATCCGGTTCAACCTGGTTGGACCTGACCATTGCCCCTTGTGGAGTGCACCTCTCCCAATCTTTTGTGCACTGATAGCCCATGCATATTTGATCAATCCAAATAGGAACCCCATCATAGGAACTTGTCTCATGCAAAGAATCATGCCTAATGAGAGTAATAGAGCCATCCTATCTGTGCTTTTTTATATTGACTGCTAAGATGCACAGCCGAGCATATTAGAGTAATGTTGATTTATTGGTTCGCTCGGTTTGGATTTGGGTTCGCAGTTCACCATTGTCGAGTGAGTTTTTTTCTTAGTTTTTATATGACAAAGAATTTGTAAAATTTCAAAACAGCTTTGTGTGGATTTGGTAGGGTTCAACACTATGTATGGCATTGCTCTCTACTAGCCTCTGTCATAACAGAGTTTACCTACTTTAACAGGTTCCTATTTTTTTTGCTAACATCATGTTACTTGCTTTAGTAGGTACCCCTTCTCTCTACTTACTCTTTGTGAGAATTGATTTTATTTGCTCTGATAGGGAGTTAGTAGAGAGGAGGGTAGAACTGCTAGTGCAGGTAAATCATGCATAAAATCTTGCTACGCAAGGAGTTATCAAGGAGAAGGGGTACTTGCTAAAGCAGCTACCAGGATGTTAACAAAGAGGATAGTACCCTGCTAAAGTAGGTGAGCTCTGCTATGATAGGGGCTACCAAAGAGCAATGCCATATGCAGCCCAAGTCTCCTACAACAAACCTGACGGCACCAAACCCGGAACCGGTTCAGATATAAGATGACCTCTGATGAAACAAAGTCCTATTCAATTAGGTAGCCAAGGCTGCGTTTGATTTAGCACGTATCACAATAGACACAGTTCTCTTCATGCTCTCCACTAGAGAGAGTAATTTTATTACTTACAATAACTCTCGGTAAGAGAAAATGGGGCGAGGAGCTGTATTATCAAACGTTAAAGCAGTTTCTGATTGAAATCAAAGAGCAAAAGAGCCCGAAAGAGCAAAACCGGAAACCAGAGAGGAATGATGAGAGAAACCCGAAAATTGAAAAATACATACAAACATAAAAAAAAAAAAAAATAATAATATCTCGAAACCTAACTGAAAAAACCTGAAAATTTTGAGGTTTTTTGGTTCGGGTTTGGTTTGAAAAAAAAAAAAAAGAACCAAAACCGATTCCATTCATTTCGGTTCAGTTTTGGTTCAGTTCGGTAATTTACCGAATCTGCATCCCTACATATCGGGCAACCGACCTGTTCCCAATCTACATTGTAACGTGTCGGATCAGTCATGTAATTGTATAGATCTGGTATGGTGGGTTAAAAAATGGTCAAAAGAGGCTTTTTCATTCAACGATTACCATGTACATCTACAAATCCTGTTTAAGCTGCTTGTTTTAAAGTGTGTTTAACGACTTTTAATCACTACTAGTTGGAGTGGTGCAATCAAAATCTGACCTTTTAATGGTAGGGTAGGACCATCATCTCAAAATATATTATGTCTACGATTAGGACGAAAAATAATCAAGATATATTATGTCGAAGATTAGGAAGAAAAACAATCTCTATTGTCTGATTCAAAGCAATTAATTATTTAAGCACAGAAAATACCAGTTGAGAAGGAAGAATCTTCATTAAAAAATGAAGGTGCCCTTAAAAAAAAAGGGAAAATGTTACTACTACATGAAAGAAATTTGGATTCCTCTATTCGTGCCAACAAGTTTTTTAAAAAGCATCAACACTCGCAACCCCTTGAAACTCATTGACTGCTCGGAATCTGACGATAGAGATCGTTTTCACCCTGATATTGACAATAGATCTTGATACCATGAGCGCACCATCACACGATCAATTTTGTATTCCATGTGTCATAGATCCCAAAAAAATGGCCCCAAAATCAAGTTTGAGTGTGATGTGTGTCATATGATTTTAGGGCTACCTTTTGGTGATCCATCCTATGTGGAATAAAAAATTGACCATATGATGGTACGCTCATGGTCTTAAGATCCATTGCGGAAGAGGGATGAAAAATGATCTCTACCGTCTGATTGCATGCAATTAATAGGTTTCAAGGGGTTTTCGGAGGATGGCGCTTTCAATCTGTCACCATCATGTGCCAACCCTACCATCAACTATGTTACTGTTTTTTTTATTTTTTATTTGATAACAACTATGTTACTATTTATTTATTCTTTTTAAACGGGTAATTTAGAATCATTTGCTAGTGATTGAAGAAGATGATCACTAGTTTATATAAATTATAAGTTTCAAAGAAAAAGATGGTACAAAGAGATTTAAAATGTGAATAAATTTTCTTTAGCTGATTGAATGGTTTTTTTTGGTGTGTTAGTAACACTTTAAAATAAAATAAAATAACGCACAACCATTCATATTTGAGCATATGGATTGAATGTTTTCTTTTTTGATAAAACATATAGAATTGTTCAAATCTCCATTATGTGTAATTTTGGGCCACAATATATCGGGGAAAACTATAATCTTGAGCTGACCGGGCGAGATGCAAGTGACTTGCCTGACCTGCATTGTTGGGACCCGCTGCACTTGCATGGGGCCACATAAGCAGTCTGCCATTATATATCAACGTCAATGTTTCTTATTATGAGGTGTCACTTTAATGACTTGGACTGCTCAAAAGATATGGCATATGACTTTAAAGTACTGCATTCAATTGACAAGTGGAGATCACGCGTCATTTATCCATTAAATAAATAGGGACCAACCTGATCACATGCACAGATGGACCTTAAGATGTGTGTAGACTTAAAGAGCATGGAGATCTGTGCACCTCAAAGTTTATGCTCCATATGCCGTTAGAATCAAATTCAAGACTTGATGAAGGAAGGGCCTTTTTAGCCACTGAATCTCCCAAAAGCTGATTGCACGGAATTCAGGGCATAAGAGGAGGCACTTCATAACCTTGTGATGCACTTTGGAGTTTGGTGACAAAAAGTTCATTCGGAGATGGATATGTTCGTCCACTCAATCAGGTGAAGAATCTGGCCTCTATGGCCCCCAAGAGGTGGCTAATTGATCAGAAGGTCAGGATCATTATAAAGATGGGGCACCATCATCTTCCATTGTTGCTAGGATGCACTCAATATCGGTTGCCTTAAAAGTAGCCGTTTAAGCACAACGGTCACCTTTTTTTATTCAAATTCAAATGTAATAAACCCCCGAATACAGAACCCATTTTTGGTGTTTTAACTTTCTTTTGTTTCCTCATTATATTTGTCTCCCAGTCTCGTGAGTTCATTTTCAAACAAATTATCAAATAAAAAACCATGGCGGACAAGAACAAGAAATCTGAAGAAGAGGCTAAAATCCCTATCTTCACCGTTCTGAAGAAGGGTAGTATTTTAAAGAACATCATCCTCAACAACCCTCCTCCGATCTCTGTACCCGAATCGACTGCCCAAGAAAACGAGGAATTGCTCGTGGGGCGGCATCCGGATTGCCATATCATGTTGGATCACCCTAGCATAAGCCGATTCCATCTCAGAATTCACTCACAACCCTCATCGCAGAAGCTTTCGGTGACCGATTTGTCTTCAGGTATTTTGTTTTATTTTGTTTTTATTTTATTTTATGAAGAATTCCAATCTTGGTGCCGGGTTCTGATTTTCTTGATTCTTGTCGTCTTCTTTTCAACCAGTTCATGGAACATGGGTTTCGGGGAAGAAGATCGAATCCCAAGTTCCTATTGAACTTACTGAAGGTGACATGTTAAAGCTGGGCGCATCCACGAGGGTTTACAGGCTCCAATGGGTTCCTTTGAGCCGCACCTTGGATATTGAAAAGGCATTAATCTACATGGAAACCTTGCCTGAAGAAGAGAGAGGAGAAACAGATCAGGTGAGATTCTCATCTTTCTTTTCTTCTTTTATTTCATTTAGAGTCTCGCAATTAAATTTACCGAGCTTTTATTGATTGCTGGCCTGGATGGTTTCTTTATAGGATGAGAATTCTCAGTCTTTCATAAAGAAACAAGAAAATTTATGGGCAACCCAGATCCCATCGGCACCTCCAATGCTGGAATCGATGAATCTTGAAGCTGACCCACTATTAGAAAAAGAAAATCAGATCCTTGAAGCAGCTTTTTTTGCCATCAACGAAAGAGAATATCAAAGCTCATCAAGAAAGAAATTGGAACAAGAAGACCCCTCAAGCATTTTGTCCGCAGTTCTCCTGGAAGAATCGGTGAGCTCTTCGTTGCCTACCGAAGTTCACTCAGAAGCTCATGATGACACACAATTAGAAGGTGAAACCTGTGGCCCAGAACCACCTCTCGCCCCAGAAATACGACTTGATGGAGATACCAAGAGCCCGCTCGAGAGAAGATCCGAGCAGCATGGTTCATCAAATCTTTGGTCGAGAAGAGGCAAATCCGTAGGTTTCCTTCGCGTTCAAACAGGAAGGAGCAGAGAAAAGATGGGTGCTGCAAGTGCTGAGGTCGGACTAAAATCAAAGAATCAAAGAGAAAACATGAGAGAAGAGACAGTTTGCAAGGCTCTTTTCTCTGGTTCAGATGGTGAAGAAAAAGAAGAAGCATTTGCTTCGGATAAGGAGAATGTGACCCCAATGGTTCGATCCCTTGGTCTGAAATCGAAGAATCAAGAGTTGCAGAGATCATCTACAAGCAATAAGATTGTCAATTCGGATGATGAAGATGATACATTTATTTCTGATAAAGAGAATCTGACACCCGTAGTTGCGAATTTGACCCCAATGGTTCAATCCCTTGGTCTGAAATCAAAGCATCAAGAGTTGCAGAGATCGTCTACCAGCAATAAGATCGTCAATTTGGATGATGAAGATGACACATTCGTTTCCGATAAAGAAAATCTGACACCCATAGTCACGAAGGCATCTAAATCCAAGAAACCCACATCTAAAAGCCGTTCGCGTATGATCAAAAGAAGAGCAGGGAGAGTTCCCTTTCAATCTATAGCAGCGAACTCCATCAGTAACGACAAATCAGTTTCTTTTCCTCCTAAAGTTGCTGTGGATCAAACAGTTCACAAGGGGGGAGAATGGAAGAGGAAATGGAACATAGTAGTGGACACAAGTTGTCTTCTCAATGAAGAATCTCGGAGGTCGCTGAAGCGATTGGAAGGCCTCAAAGGGACTCACCTCATCATACCAAGGATGGGTAATTGGATAGTGATTTCCACTAATCTCCATACACTAAATTAATCAAGAATACTTAGAATTGATAAGGTGCTTAAGTGATTAGAAGGCCTCAAAATGGTGCTTTCACGGATTTCAGAACTTCAGAAAATCGTGAAAGCACCCTTTTTTAAAAAGAAATTAAAAAATAGTGCTTTCATGGTTTTCTGAAGTTCCAAAATCTGTGAAATGCACTGTTTTTCTAAAACATTTAAATGGTGATTAAATCAAGGATTAAAATTCCGAAAAACCGATACGTATCGTCCAAACCCAAAACCGATACATATCGGACAGTATCGGATGATACATTGAATGTATCGTCCGATAAATGTATGGGAAAGACCGATACGGTACATTCAATGTACCATATTGGTGAGTGCCGATACCGATATGTATAAGTGCCGATACGTATCGGTATCGGACGAAATTTTGATCCATGGGTTAAATGATATTAAACCATCAAAACTATGTTTTTTATTTCACACCATTGAAGTGTGATTGATTATTATGTCCTGCGGCGCATATATGTGACCAATCTAATAGTCCAAGTGGCAAATCTCAGCCCAAAGAAACATGCCTATAAGTGGGTGTGAACCATCTTATTGATGAACTTTAAAATCAGCCATTAAAATTAAAAATTAATGGTTGATATTATAGTTGATATATCGGATGATTTAAATCTCCCCAAAACATCATTTTTGGGCCTTTTGCAGCTCAATCTATGATATATCACTTTGACAGCCACATCTTAAACCATTGATGGTATAAATGTCATTTAAACACCATTTTAACACCATTTTGGTGTTTAAATGACTGTTAGGAGAGCCGGGTCGTATTTAAATAATTAAAGATACCTTGAAATCTTACTTGATGCTTGATAGTACCCGCCTCTATTTAAGGAGGCTTCTCTTGATGAAACGCCAAAATGTAAAATTTCAAAGTTTTTTCATAGATTCCATCACTTTTTTGACATGGATGTTCTCTATATCTCTTTTCGCAGTCATAAGGGAGCTCGACTGCCTAAAACGGCGGGGAAGCCGGTTCGGAAAGACGACCGAGGCAGCTTCTGTATTGCAGTGGATAGAAGAGTGTATGGTGAAAACGAGGTGGTGGATTCACGTTCAAAGCTCGGTGGAGAGCATGCCAATAGCACCAACTCCACCTGCTTCGCCCCGGTCGCGATTGAGTGAGGGAAGTAGTACCGAATTTTGCAGTGGCGTCTCGAATTTGGTGCCATTCTCGACCTGTGGAAGTCTAATGGAGATTGTGTCTCCGACGGCCGAAGACCATATACTTGAATGTGCTCTCCTCTTCAAGAGAATTCGAAATGATGGACAGCTCGTCCTCCTTACCAACGATATTGCTCTTAAGATCAAAGCCATGGCAGAGGTAATTTACGATGGATAAATATAGATTTTTGGGGCACTTTTGTATCACTGCAATATATTCAAAATCTCGGTTTTTCGAGACATATCGCTGGTATGGGCCAGCTCCAAAATGACAAGTTTCAATTTTGAATGATACATTGATATGCATCGGCTAGTACATACTATATTTACCATTAATATGTAATAGATGGGAACTTCTGTATCACTGCAATAAGGTTCAAAACTCAGTTTTCCGGTACGTATTAGCCAGCTCTAAAACGATACGTTTCAGTTTTGGATGATACATTGGTATTCATCGGCTGGAACAAACTAATATGTATGGGTCGATACATTCAATGTATCAATCCGGAGACCTCTGAAACCGATACGTACGGGTTTCGTCCGGAATTTTGAACCATGACTGCAATTATGTAGTAAAACATCGTAATTATGTAGTAAAACATAATATATGTAGTAGAGCATGGAGTCTTTGGCCAAGGTCTGGGAGCTATGGTTGGGTACCTTTGTATACCTGCAATGCATGTTTTTGTTTTTTTTGAAAAATAATACTTAAGACATCATAATATTTATATTTATGTAGAGCACGGGTCTATGGACCAGGGTCCGGAGTAGAACCCTAGTCCAGATCCATTTCACATCCACATGGCACCCAAACACAAGTTTGGAGGCTACATGGCCGTGAGCAAGGTCCATCCATCAATAATGGAAAAAAAACTCACTTAATCACTTCCGTCTCCCCGCGATCAGTTCCCGGGAGGACCCACCTCAGTTCTCGGGAGTAGTGGCGGAACCACATAGAGCTGACTGCGGGCGAGCGCCCGCACTCAAACCCAACAAAAAGCTTTTTTATTTATATTTTTTCATATACCCATTTAACACACTAGCTGTTCGCCCTCCCTAAACAAAAAGCAACCCTCTGTCCTCTCTCTGTCTTTTCTCTCTCTAAAACCCGCCCTCTGTAGTTAGTATATTTAACACTACGGCAAACTCAGTTTCAGAGCACCCAATATTACTTGCATGCAACAACAGAGAAAAGAGAGACTAAAAATCTACTACATTCTTCAATTCCCTTTGATTCTCCATAATCGACGAGCTCTTTGAGGACAAATCCCATTGCCGATTTTGCTGGTATATTACTATTTCTCTATGTAGGTCATCTGTTTTCTTTTCAATCATGGATTTTTGTGATCAAGTGTCTTTTTAACGAAGAAACTTGGAAAGATTGGGGCTTTTCGGATGAGATTTGTGATCTTCTCTGGTGCGTTTGCTATGTTAGAGTTAGGGTTCCTTAAGTTCAATTTAGGGATTATTTTTCTCATATAGATGTGTTCCATTGATTAAACTTGCAAACTATCTCTATCCACAATCTATAAAATATTTTAATCTTGTCATGATCAGTAGCTAGTTTGTTCTATTTATTACTTGATTTTACTGGAAATGTAAAGAACGGTAATAATGTAGAGTGGGATTCCGCAAAGGATGATATGCAGATCACCTGCTTGTTGAAATGCTTGAACCAGAAGTTGTTAAGTATTGTCAAGCGGCTTTCAATCAGTGTCGTCAACTGTTTGACGTAATGCCTAAATGTTTAATATTACTCTTGTAAATTACATCATTATTAATCGATGAGTAAATTTATTAAATAGAAGGAGAAGATATGGTTTGTTGTTTAGATGAAGGATCAGCTATATTAGGTAGGTGATAGGGCTGTCAACTGGTCGGGTCGACCAGATATCCAACCCGAGTTCTGCATTTTCATCACTACCAATCACAATTTTTGTTTTCGGTAGGAGTCGTTTCGGTTAATTTCGAGAAAATTCAAAAAAAATTCGGGGAGTACATATATATATATATATTATTTAGTATTTACATGATTGGATGGTTTAAATCTCCTTATAACACAATTTTTGGGCTAATTGCACTTCAAAATTTATATCTAATTCATTTTGCGCCCCGCCTAGATGAAAATCTTGGTTCCGCCACTGCCCGGGAGGACCCACCTTTCCTCTCCTCAGCCATTTCGGGTTCAGAAGATAGGAAAGCATGTTTCGTATACACCTGTGGAATGAACATATCGGTCTTATGGGTATGGCCCAGTGTTACAGTTCGGGGTTCAGTCGGATTCTCTGTAGGTGAGTGAACTGGATTCTCACTTAAGGCTTTTTCCCATCTATTTTTCGGGTGAATAAATGAAAAAAAATAGCATGCACCAAGGGGGACTCGAACTCTGCCAAAACCAAATCTTGATCACACAACTAACCAACTCTTTGTAGTTAGCTCTTTTGACAAATCTAAATTTAATATTTCTTGTAAATAGAAAATATACATGTTATACTTAAATTTAAAAAGTCATCCTACCCCTAGTGAACGGGTTCGTCTGACAATAACGAACCGCGAACCCGAACCGGGGAATTGGGTAACATTGGGGTGGCCTAGATGCTTTAATACTTGATTATTTAGCGTAGGTATTCTGCCATTTGTAGAGAGGTTTGACTAAGTGAGATTGGGTGTGTTTTATGTTTCAGGGATTGATTTGTGAGACTCCAAATGAGTTCTGGGAGAGTCTTGTGAACCCATACTCTAACAGATTTATGTGGGCAGAGAGCACTCCAAGAGGACCTACTTGGTCTTGCTTGGATGAGGTGGTGGGCATGAAGGAGACCTACCATCACTGCCCAACGAGGAAGACGACATCGAAGGCATCTGACGGTGCAAAGGGCTTGAAACTCATACTCCTCCATAATTCTCAATATGGGCAGATGAATTCAGTCAGATAAACAACCTGATTTTGCAATTACTTCTTTTTTTTCTCAGAGGAACATAGAAATCTGGTGCTAATTGACTAATGTATCTAGTTTTGCAACCAGTTATGAACATCAATTTGTTTGAGTGATAGCAATTGAATTTACAATTTTTTGGATTCTTATTACATGCATACTAATTGTGAATTTGTTAGATTATAACCTGTGTCTCTATCCATTTAGTAAGCTAGACATGATCGATGGGAGGGTATTAGATTCAGTTCTATCTAGCTTAGACTTTTCGTAAGAGGTTCTTTCACCCTTCATAAGGACAATTGCCCTTGTTTTGCTGCCTTTCCCCACCTATCAAGGGGGAAAAAATGTTGTGTAATTAGATCTGTGCTCTTTTGCACAACTACGAGATTTTTTTTTTTTTTTTTTTTTTTTTTCCGGGCCTCTTACTCCACTAATCCTGGGTGTCCGGGCCTCTTACTCCACTAATCCCAGGGGCACGTGTGCAGCCCAAGTTAGCGCATGCCGGGACAGCACGGGATATAAATCCCTAGGGTGGCCTCAAGGGGGGATTCAAACTTAGGTCTCACGCCAGCTCGCCAAACCCCTTGAGGTTTGCACAAGGGTTAGGGTGACAAGCATTAAGGTTTGGTTGGAACTGCCGAAACTGGCTTGCAGTTGTTGCTGCTGAAGAAAACACTAAAGTGATGTGGTTATTGACAGATGGAATCAGAATTAAGTATTTGGGAATTGGACTTTGCCCCAGGCGATGCCCTCAAGTGTGTAGTGTTGAGGTGTCAGGGGTTCAAATCCCATACTCCAACGCACACAGGTTATTTACCTATATAAATCTGTCGGCATCATATATCACTTGCACACCGGTTATTTACTAACATACAGAGGCATCAAGGGCAATGGTCAGGTCCAACCAGTTCAATCTTGTGGCGTAACTCATTTAAAGCCTTTTGATATAAGGAAATTTTGACTTTAACGGCTTCCATTTTCATAGCTTGAAGTGAATGTACTTTCCATGTCAAAATCTCTTCCATCCAAGGGTTTTAAAATTGGTTAAATGACGTATAAGGTTCAACTGGTTCGACCTGACCGTTGCACTAGGCATCAATACAGGAATACGATAAACATAATCTAGCATATTTCCAATCTATATATGCTACTACGCTTCAAAATATGTATCATGTCTCCCCTCCGCAAAGAAGACAAAGGAAAACCCAAAGTTCTCTTCATCTAAAAAGTACTTAATTAATTCCATAAAAAAAAAGTATATTAATTGAAGTGTGATGCTAATGCCCCACCAAGGTTTGCCATGCACACATCAAATTGAAGAAAACCACAGGCAATAGTTTGGTGTGCGCATAGAAAAAAGTTTGCATTGCCATAGCTAAGGTTTCATGTGGATGAGTGCAGACTGAAGTCGTTGAGAGCATGAAATATTTAGGGTTGCGAAAAAAGAATAGTAACAAATTTCGTTTTATGAAATATTTATTTTGGGGAGTAAAAATATTATATAAAAAATATATTTAATATTTAAAAAAAAAACTTTTGAATATTTAAAGAATGACAATTAATTTTCTTTTGTGCAGTCACTAAAATTTTGTTGAAAGTTTCATCTGACCGCTTTTTCGACGAATTTTTTACCGAAATGTCACTACGACAAAAAAGAAGAAAATAATGATGAGCCATTCAGACAAAGCAAAATTTACATGGCTCACCCAGTGTGGGGTACGTTCTATCATTGAAATATAAATTCAATGAAGAGAACAAACGTCCTCTCAGACCGTCCTCTTTATTTTATTTTATGATGAACAGAATCTCCGACTCATACCTTGGGTTTGCTCCCTAAGATGGCAGGTTCGAAACTGCTCTCTGGTGTAGTGAGCATGCATAATCCATGAACTAGTCGAGGCATAGCCGCATGGGTGGGGCATTACACCCCACGGGGATTTGCCCAAGTGAAAATTTGTGATAATGTGTTTAAAAAAAAAAAAAAAAATACCCCTAGAAATAAGAAAACTACTTGTATATACAAAACCACATCTTTGGAACAAATCTCAGCCATTGTAACCTTTTAACAAATACTACATATTTTATGTGAGATTGACTACATATTTTTATGTGAGTCCATTGTTGGAAAATTTATGAAATGCTGAGAAAATTTATGAAATATTGATCTGAAAAAATACAGGGAACTGATCCAAGGCACGAGAAATATCGATGCCTTTAAACCAATATTTTCTCCCACCGTTTCAACAAAGTGGTCACTAACATGTTACTAGTAAACTGATTCCAGGATATAACAAATCGACTGCGCATTTTTTTGAAGGATTTGATGAATCCATTCACGCTATCCGAACACTAAATATTGCAAGAACGTTTTGATCAAAAATAAGATTCATAATTGCTTTTTATTCATTTCTCTACCTATTTTAATAAAAGCAACATACCCAATAAGATTCGTAATTGCTTCTTAACATCTATTATGAGACCGTACAAACAACACACGTAATGAGATTTACAGTTATGACTTCCTTTATTGAAGGGAAATCTTCTTCAAACAATTCGGATTTTCAAATCTAAATTTATTATCCGCTTAAGATAATTCTTAGCATTTTTGCTCAATTCATTTGTCAATAAACTCAATGCAATAGAACATAAATGTAATGGAAGATATCAGAGTTTCATGCATGCTTGAAACAAAATAATCATGTTCCTTAAAGCAAATAATTAAGAGATTTAAAATATATATATGATAATCTAATCATAATTATTTAAACATCTATAAATGATCCTACTAATCTTTTTTATAAGAACTCGATGATGTCAAAAAATTATGTGCATATGATCATTGCTAATGATTCAATGTCATGCCCAATCGATCAAAGCCACTCAATGATCATAAAGCTAAATTCGGTCATTTGATTGAAATCGCGCATATGTGATCACATTTAAATACATGTATGTTAAATCTCATTTCAACAAAGATTTACCAAGTTTTCATGTCATTCATTCAATGAGCCAACTCTCACAACATAAATAATAGAGAAAAAATATTGATGTCCACTTTTAGCAACATGATACATATGTTAGATCTATCAAAATAGTCCAACAATCATCCCATCATTGGCACGTTTGATTTATTCAAAATCACGTCATTGGATTCTAACCATCTTGATTATTATGATTGTCATGCAACATAATAGTGGAATGACATGCCTCTATAATCCTTGAATTAATAATTTTTTTTGTAAAACTAATGCTTGGAATAAGTACCATATTTTATATTTCATACTTCTTCAAACATCAAAACAAATCTTAGCAAGTATAATTGTATGTCTTGGAGACGGCACAATCAAATTGAAAAATAATAATAATAAATAAAATCAAATTCTACTTACTTGTTATTGAAAGGAAACATAAATCTACCTTATGAAACGACTTTATTTCTTTGGCCAACTGCAACATTCTCACACTCTAGACTTTTACGTGTATGAACTAGACATAATAACCACCCAAATCCAAAACGTCGCCTCAAATCCAACAGTACACTCAGACGAATCATCACCGATCTCGACTCCATAGCACGCTTCTCTACATGAAATAGAGAATTTCAAGTATAAAGACGATTTCTCTGCTATAAGATGGGCGCACCACCATAGTACTCCGTAATAGATTTCGGCATCACGATTCCTCTGTTATAACTCATTTGAAACTAATAAATATTGGTTTAAAAATGCTGAAAAATTTATGAAATGTTGACCCGAAATAATATAGGGAACCGGTCCGAGGCACGAAAAATACCATTGTCTTTAAACCAATATTCGCCCCCACCATTTCGACAAAGTGGTCACCATTAGGTTACCGGTAAATTGGTTTCAGGATACAACGAATTGACTGTGTATTATTGTGAAGGATTTAGTGAATTCGTTCGCGCTATTTGAATACTAAATATTGCAAGAATGCTTTGATCAAGACCTTTAAAGACAGAAACAAGAAGAAGGGAGACTTTAATGTGTTGGATTAAAACAACAATTTTTTATTCCCTTTTCATAGGAAAAGGTGCTACACGCATCCTTTCCGAAAAGACACACCACTTTGGAAAAACACTACTTTGGAAAGATGCTTCTTTTGAAAGGACACATAGCTTTGAGAAGACATACCTCTTGAAAAAAAGACAAGTTTAAAAAACTTTTAAATATCCAACACCCATAAGCCAACAAAGTGAGCATGCCCAACTCTCAAGCCCTCATTGTAGAAAGGGTCCAGCCAACAATAGGATTAGAGGCACTACATACTCATCAGAACTTTGGTTCAATATACATCATGGGTCAGAGGCATCAATCGAAGAAGATGAGAAGAATAAAATTTAACAAGATTGTTTACTTTATGACAAGCCTTTTACCTTAACAATTCTTTCAAAAGCTGACTTCCACATATATCAATGCCCCTAGAAATATGTGGAATTCAGCTTTTGATAGAAGTCCTTAGCAAAAAGGCTTTTCATTAGTTTCATAGTCTGGTGAGTGGTGTCGGCGAGGAGAGTTAATCCCAATTGAATATATTCTAGTCTATGTTACTCTTGCCCATCAAAATGTGTGCAATGTTTCCTGTACAAAGAAGATTACAAAGGAAAATCCATAGTCTTGTCTTCATCTCAAAGGACTAGTATAAGGTAGCTGACCAGCATGTCAGTGGCGCCACTTGGATCAATCTCAAACCGACAGCCTTGGTAAAAGTGCCGATAATTTCAAGAGTCAAAACAGTGAATGGCCAAAAGTAGACTTTCGCTGATTTGGGTGTTCATAAATAGCAATGCCTCCTGAGGCTTGACCATTTGGACAAAGGGAAACTCATCCGAGTGCCACCGGTGGCACTCAGGTCAGGTACCTAATACCTTATCTCAACAAAATTTACAGAAAATTGTCTCAAAAGGGTTGATAAGAGTTTGATTGGAGAATGCAGACTGAACTTTTGTCCCCCCTTTCCTAAAGAAATGGATAAAACATGGGGGAATTCTGCCATGAGCAATACCACCCGTTATTTATGAGGGAAGTCGCATTCGTAGCATTTCAAGCGCAACCAATGTCATGATCAAATTGGTTTACCCTTTTCTACTAATCAAAATCGTTCCTTTGGACAATGTACACAAATATTCAAATATTCCCTTCTTTAGGGTAGTCCTGGCAAATCCGTTGTTACCATCTCTCTTTCTTCCCCCTCCTTTCTGTAGTAGAATTGCATGCAATGGCAGACCAAAACCATGTTATAATAAGACCACGATAGGAACTGGTTTCTTTCTAGTGCCTTCAAAGCCTTCAAATGTTTTCGTGCGTGTGGATCTACTGTATTATAGAGTCTCTCACTTTGATCACTAGGGTTCATTTTTGGTCGTATTGCTAAATAACTGTGAAACTTATATCCATACTTGTAACACTTACTGTGCCCCTCAATAAGTGTTTAAGTTTTATCAACATGATCTTATGTTTATTATCTTTTGATTAATGTACTTGTAAGATAAGGGCCACCTATCACTTAATTTAAATCTTAATAAAATTTCCTGTTTTATCGGTAACAGAGAAATTCATTAAAAAACCAAAAAAGAGTAGAGGACAAATAGCCCAAACCCAAGGGCAGCAAGAACCTACTCTAGGATCCCAACCTCTCAACACTCAAACAATCCCAACCCTGAAAAGCAGCCCAAAGCCAGAACTGGACTTCCTACCACTATCGGAAGGATTAAAGGTTTAAAGGCAGGATTTCCCACTCATCCAAGAAATTGATGCGCCCTCCCTCCTCCCATTTAAAAGCCAGCCGGGCCCAATTGACAACATAGTTCCTAGCAGACTTCATGACCAATAAAATTCGTATTGTAATTGAGCACAAAAAAAAAGGATGGAATAAGCATCGTTAAACTAACAGATTACTACTCAAAAGCTAAAAATGTATCGCTCATGACATCAGATCAGTACAGAAACCAAATCTACAAGAAACATGAGGCAACAATGAAAAGGACATGATGTATTTTCTCCTTGTTTTTTTTTTGTGAATAAGAAACTTCTATGAAGCAGGCTGAAGCAGACTTATTAAAACAGATGAAGGACTATAGCTAACCCACATCCCGAATGTAAGAGAGATGCCAAGGTGGAGTAGTTGCATCTTCACAAAGGAAGTAACAGCTCCTGCTGTTTACGAAACTCCCAACTGGGGATTGAATACCCGAAACAGTAAAGAGTGACATACCTTATGTGCCAAATGTGCAATGTAGGCCTTACGTCTCCAACTTCGGAAGAACGCAGATATATTGGACCAGGAGCCTACTAGAAAGTGTATCAAGAACCAAATTGCATATTCAGGCAAAGCCATAGAGAACACACCATATAAAGAAGTAAAATACTAGCGAAGACTAGTGAAACTGCCCAAGACCCTAAACAAGGTCAAGAACAGAAGCATCCTTAAGTGCTAGTTTATATATGTTGAGCACCATAACAGACCCCTATTGCACCTTTGAAAGTAAAAAGCTTCTGAATTGTCTCTTTTCATACCCACTAGTGGTTTTCACAGCCCCACGCAGGATATCATCGATAAGAATTTTAGGAGCAAACAACAAATTGCCTAACACGCCATCTTTAATACTAGCCATTGTGAAAGGAGGACAAACTAGTAAGGAATGAACTGCTGATGCCCTCATAGGCACTGTCAGCTAATTATCTGAGTAACCGAGCGTCTCTACAGCGGCATGAATATATCACATCCAATAGTCCAGCTCTCTCTCTCTCTCTCTCTCTCACACACACACACACACACTGACACACTCCTCTTATATGATGTACTGTTTCTCCATATTGATGCCCTTATTAGAGAATCTGTAAGGTTACGCATGGATGCGGTAAAGATTAGAATCTTAATATAAACGTGGGAAAACCATGTTACAAGTAGTTGTAATTGTCTATTTATAAATTCAAAAAGATTAGTGAGAAGACATTAAGGATTTTAGTCTCTCGTGATATCTCTCTAATCTTCTTCTTCTTCTTCATCATCTTCATATTCTCTTATTTACAGTATTTGGTTTAAATAAAACTCTTCTATAATAAGAGTGCTTAGATTTTCTACACCCCCGTGCAAAATCTCAACTTGAACGAAGCCGTATCAAGTTTAACAGTCTTACTAGCTTGGGCCAAATTGAGCCTTGAGCTCTTCTTGCAATTAAAATTCAAGTCCTCTTATTCCCTTTTTTTTTTTTTTTCCTTTTTCCTTTTTTATTTTCTGATCGGTAACAAGGTAATTTTATTAACAATGAACCAGGAAAAAGAGTACAAGAAAAAGCGCCGAGAGGACGCACAAAAACGCAAATAAAAATTAAAAATTTCTTATTCTCTATTCTGCTTTTTTTTCCTTCTATTTTGATAACAGGGAATCCGACCTCTTAGAGCACCCGACTACCCCATGTATGTGCAACGCCCGCAGCTCACATGTACCAGTCAGTAGGGATAAATGCCCAAGGAGTTGGATTCGAACTCAGGATCTTTGCTTCTTGGGACTTGGTCCTTGGTCCTGGGCACAACGCCAATGCCCTGTTGGTTTCTTTTTTTTCTTCTTCTTCTTGATTCACTATTTTTTTGTCCTTTGCTACCTTGAAGTAGTCTTTAATTTTCCTCATCTGATCCTTTTCAAACTTTTAGTAAAATGCCCATTCATATCAAGCATATAAAGAAACAGAGAGTGAGCAACAAAAAGAAAATTATTATTCTGTGACAAGGTTTCTATGCTACAACCTACAACCAAAATAACACCCAGATGCGATGTTCCACTAAAAATAACAGAACATATATAAAAAAAAGGTACCAAGTTGAAATCGAGGCATTTCACTTACAGAGGACTTCATTGACAAATAAGATCAAAGTTGTAGCAACTGCCGATTTTGTATACTTCTGATCCATCTAAATTAATCCATGGCGTCTGAACTCGAGTTATCCTCACGCCTCTGAATGAAGTTACATGCCGCCTCAGAACGGAGAAAAGAAAACGAACTTTCCGAGACTTCAAATTCTGGTCGAGGGAACTCGGGAATTCCTGCAAAGTTACATGACACATCAAAACTCATCGGCGAGAAATAACTATGGTTGTCAACTCCTTTTGCACCAATTCCACTAGAAGAACTCGATCCGCCAAAGTCAAACTGCATATTCTTTGCTTCACCGCTTTGCCCTTGATTGGATCCTCCAGATCCTTTGATTTCCTCCATGGGTAGGACCGGAGTGTGGCCTTGGAATAGAGCAACGTGCCCGAACAACTTGTCCTTCCTTGAGAAGGTAGTTCCGCAAGAACACAGCCATCGGTCACGGCCACAGTGTTTCTCGTGGGTTTTCAAATCGGCGATAACCGAGAATTTCTTGCTGTTACATCTACCACACGTATAGCTCTTATCACAATGGCTCCTCTTGTAATGGTTTTTGACGCAAAGGATGGTCTTCAATGGTTGGAATTTTTTGTGATCCTTGTTCCTCTTACAACCAGCATAAGGACACGAGTACCGTTTTATAAGCACGGGCTCCCCGTTCGGTTCTTTGAGGGGCTTCGCGAGTGCCGCAGGGGTCTTATATTCGTCCCCGTGACCTCGCATATGCATCCGTAAATTTGCATCCCTCTTAAACCCCTTCCCACAAATCAAACAGAAGTGGGTGTGTGGTGCCAAGATTTCCTCCTTCTCCAACTGCAAGACCTCGTACGAACCAGGGGGGAGGTTTTCTCCTTCCCCTCCATCTTCAAAGTCCTTTACATCGTGTTCTTCAATGGCAACAGGTTCGGACACTTCGGCTCGAAAAATGGATGGTTCAGATTGACTGATGTAGTTTTTTTCGTCCTCACAATTACCTGTTGATTTGATCGGACCGTCACAATTTAAGGCTTCACTTCCTCCCACAGAAACACTCTCGTTATGTTGAAAGCCTCTGTTCATGCCTATGTTCATGGAAGAAGACCCGAGGACAGTTTCAAACTGCCCGTCAAACAGGCTCACTGCCGACAACTTATTCTTTATAGATGGCATAAGAGTGCCGGCGGTCGAGATCAACTGAATTATGATCGAAGTGAGGTCCGCGGTCACAAGCTGCTGCTGAGCTACCATTTCGTTGGAGTGATTCAAAAATCGACCTTCCCGATTATCAATCAAATGTACTATATCCTGGAGTTGATGGATCTTCTGCTCAAGGAAAGATAGGTTGCCTAGAATTGCTCTCGTGTCCCAATCTTGAAGTGTAGTGTTATTAACAATGGCCATTGGATCCAATTTATCGGGTTTCTCGATATCATAATCGAGATCGTATGATCGAGAGGATGATGGTTTCAAAGGTAAGTTGAATCCGGGTAAGGGTTGTTCGAAATCAAAGGGAGAAAATGGTCTATCTGGGACGAAATTGTTTGATGGGTCAATTGCAAAAGAAGATTTCATGGAAGTTTCGGGATATTGATTCTGTTTGCAGTTCATTTTTAATTTATTTTCTAAGGCATCAAAGTCTATATTACAAATGAAAGCTAAAACAAAACAACATAGAGCAATAAACCCTTAATCAAAACTCAATCACTTAAAAAAAAAACCACCAATTACCGTGCACTTTCGCCCCACCAAATCCCACTTTCCATTCTCCTATGAATCCCAAATCATATTTCTGATTCAACAAGCCACCTCAAACTCCATCCTTCCTCTTCAAAATCACCCCCAAAATCCTATATTTACTCCAAAATCAATCCCAAGTCCTATTTATCAGTCACCAACAAACTCAAAAATAAATTTGTCATTGCATAATTCATCCTAAAACCAAATGATTATTTCCAAAATCAACCCAAAATCCTAATTCTCAGTCAAAAGTCAAACCAAAATCAGATTGTTTCACTCCCCAAATCACTAAAAAATCCTTCCTTTTACTTCAAAAACCCCATAAACCGACCAAATTTTCCGTATCGGACCATCCAAAACCAAATCTTTTTACCAAAAAACTGGTCAAAATTCAATCTTTTACTCAATACCCAGAAGAACCCACAAGCCAAAAAAACAATAAAAAACTGATATCACCCAAAATAAAACTCTAATTTTGCAACATGGGTCATCTTCAAAATCACAAAATATCTCATAGGACAAAGGAGACTTACAGATTCTTCAGTAGCTGAGATGTGTTCTTTCTTGGTTGCTTCATTATCAGCTCCTTTATCATAAGAGCTATTATAGCATATAATCATCTTGAACAGTGGATTATATTCCAACAAACCATCTATATCTAGAAACTAAATCTCATACCACATGTTCGTTTGAATAGTTTGAATTTTAAGATTTAGACCATCAAAGTAATGTTATTGAAATTGGATGGTTCTGATTAACTTGGGTCACAATAAATGGATGGTACAAATCAAAACTGACTATCAAATACTGTACTCCCGCTAAGCATTGTATTTTCCATTGGCTGGAGTCCTCTCTGGCTAGGTCTCCTAGTTTGACTTTGCTCCTATAGTTTTCTTGGTTCAATGAGAACCTGGCTGCCAGGAAGAAACTCCAACGAGTTGTGCCTAGGGAGCAGACAATGCTTAATGCGCATCCCATGCTGTGGCGGTGTGGCCAACCAAAATTGTGCACCTCAGCAATTAGCATCACAAATAAAATTCATAATGAGGCATCATCCACTTCAACAGATCTATAGATCTAAAATAATATGAGAGCCTAATGTGTATTTTTTTTTTTTTTTTTTAATACCGCGATTTGAGACAGCCTCGAGAATCGAGGTGCTTTTTTTTTTTATTTTTTTTATACCGCGATTTAAGACAGCCTCGAGAATCGAGGAGCAAGCACACATATACATATAACAGTTGCGGAACAATATAAGGGAACACCAACTACAGTAGTGAGGGTAACTAACAGAATCCAACCCACACCTTGTAAAGACAAAGGTGGGAAACAGCGTGGAGGACAAGTATCAAACCCACGACCTACTCCCTCACAATGGAGGGAGTGTACCAACTAAGCTAATACCTCTTTAGTCTAATGTGCATTTTTGAGGGGCACTGAAAACTATAAATGTTTACGGTTGACACATAAAGTTAATTATTATTCTTTAAAAAGGAAAAAAAGTTAGTCTATAATGAGTGTCTACCCATCAAGACAGTCTACACATCCGTGTGAATCTATGATATGTACGGACTTCCAATGCATGAAAATTTGTGACCATCACACAATCACATAGATGCATTGACTACTTTAACGCACATGACCAGTGACCACCAATTGTAGACTAACTTAGCAAAGAAAGTCATGTAAAGCTAACTATACCAAAAGAAAAAAAGTGGTGGGTAGAAGCCCCTCAACATAGTGACAAATTTTGTTTTTGAAAAATTTTCGGTTGGGGGGCCCTTTTGGTATATTTTGGATTAATTTTGATACCTTTTGAAAAACTTTCGAGAAAGTTTCAAGGATTAAAAATATAAAAAAATATATTTAATATTTTTAAAAAAATATTTTAAATATTTTACAAAATATTAGGAAACTTACCAAAATATACCGAAAACTAAAATTTTCGTTGGACACCCATTTTGCAAAATTTCCTAGGCCCCTCAAAAGCTATTACATACTTGCACGTCTACATTCTATATGTACGGCTGTCAAAAAGTCGAGTTGGAGCTCAGCAAGGGTCTTGAGATCGTCTCTGTTATATTTGAATCTAAAATTATTCAACTCTATTTCGGTTCTATAGAGATCGAGCCGATTTTGAGCCTAGCAATATGTTATATTATTTTTATTATTTGAATTTATTTTTTATTATATTTTAATTTATCTACATCTTAATGATTAAAACTTCTATTCCTGTAATTAAAAATATCTAATTAAAATATTTTATTTCAAAGCAAATTAGCACGAACAAAGTCGTCGAGAGGAGATGAGAGTTAGCAATTAAAGCTTGAGCGAGTCCCTTGTTTTCATCAAGGACAAAACAACAAAAATTGCAAAAGCAAGTCTGCTGATAATTCGATTCTCAACGAGGCATCGTCCCATGAAGTTTGGAAAGCTGATGCAGGGCATATTTCTTGATGTTTTAATGGCTAGATTAGGGACTACATGCATTAGTGCACAAGAGGATTGGAATGGCTTCAGAAAATTTACGATTAAGAGCTGCAGAAAGTTTAGAAGGGGCTGGACATGGGCCTTATAAATTGGGTCCTAAACTGCTTTATTGATCTCCGAACTTTTTCTCCATTAAAAAATTCTGAACCCAATCCTTATCAGATTTCTAATAACCCAATCAGTTCTATTGTTTGTGAAGCTACAAATGCAGCATCTGAAGGGCAACAAGGAGCTAACTAGCTCAGACTCAACGGACAACTCAATTACTTATTACAGCAGGTTCTCCTAATCCAAATTATCCTCCTATTAATCTGATTACGATTGGGTTCAGAGTTCTTTAATGGAGAAGAGGTTAGGAGATTAATAAAGTAGTTTAGGACCCAATTTATAAGAGACTCAAAATTGTCTTAGTAGAATGGAATAAGAACTCATTTAAAAACATCTATACCAAATTATCTGTTATGGCCATATTAGTTGAATATCTTGAAAATGATTTAATAGAAAATGACTGAAATCAGTTGAGTGTCTTGAAAACGATTTAATAGAGAATGGCTGGAACGCTCAACTTGATAAAGAATGTAAAAAAGTTAGAAGTACTTTTGGGTCAGAAGGCTCACACAAAATGACTCAAAGAGGTGATGGGAAACTGATGCAGTGCAAATTACCGCGAATGAATACATGGAGGCCCTGAATCGGCGTAGGTCCACTCGTTAGAATTTTATCCACTTGTTAAAATTTTGGGTCAGGCACTAGTAAAAATCATGAACCCAAACGTCAGAAAATCCCCATCTTTTTTAGGGATGAGAGTGATGAACGTGGAGTTGAGGCTGCGACCAATGAAGGCATCATTGTGAAATTCGTGGAACACTTTCATCAGTTCCTCTTTGAGCACCGGCTAGAATGCCAGAAAGAACTCTAAGGTGAAGCCATCAGACCCCGATGATTTGTTCTTCCCCCCTTCTTTATCACAATCCAAACCTCCTCTACTTGAAACAGGGTCTCGATCTCAACACCATCTTCAGCCGCAATTGAGTTTAAAGGGACGTCATCCAGTTCAGGCCGTAACAAGCCTTCATCCGCATACAACTTTGTGTAATATTGGATCACGTGTTTGCGAATCTGATTGTAACCTACAAACAACTCCCCCTCAACAATCACTAAGCCCAAAGAGTTCTTTTTATTCCTGGCGTTTACGACTGTGTGGAAGAATTTTGTGTTTTGGTTGTCGTCTTTCAGCCACCGGACCTTCGCCTTTTGATTCCAAGCTACCTCCTCTGCTCCAGATATCGAGTTGTAAGCATGTTTTTTTTTACCCCGTTCTTCACGCTCACTGATTGTGAGCTCCCTATTTTCTTCCAATCATCGAGTTCCGTCAGCAGCGAGAGAAGGGCCTCTTTATTAGTATTTAGATTCCCAAATTCCACTTTATTCCATTCAATGGCTCTTTTTTTAATCCACTTTAATTTCAATATAAATCTGTAGGCTGCCATGCCACTCGGATTGGTCTCTCTCCACCAAACAGGTACAGCAGCACGAAAGCGATTATCCAGCAACCACATATTCTCGAACCTGAAAGGGCTCGGCCCGTGCCCCCTAGCCTCATAAGTCAGCAGTACCGGGCGGTGGTCAGAAGTTGTCCTGGGTAGACATTCGAGCCCGGCAGCCGGAAACATCCCCATCCAGTCGTCGCTACATAAAAATCGGTCCAATCTGCTGAGAGAGGGACGATCTTGAAGATTCGACCAAGTGAAATGGGATCCAGTAAGCGGGACATCCTCCAAAGCCCAATCCGAAATCCAAGTGTTGAAATTCGTTGTCACCGCCACATCAGGAGGCCTCCCTTTTTTTCGTGACTCCATCTTATCGCATTGAAGTCCCCTCCCAAACAGTTCGGGTAATCCCACCTGGCCGTCACCCCATCCAATTAGTCCCAGAAATCCCCCCGAAGCGACCCATCCGTTGGCTTATAAATGCCGGAGAACGTCCAACATTTACCGTTATCTTTGTTCCGAAGAACTACCGAGGCAGAGAAAATTCCCACCTCTTCATCAATCTTCTCGAACATAGACTGCTTCTACGCCACAAGGATACTACTCAAGGCCCCACACGAATCAACTCCAATCCAGTCCAAATCCTTACCAGATAGAACTGAGGCGACTTTGCATCCATCAAAAGCACCTCATTTCGTCTCTTGGAGAGTAATAACAGTCGGCCGAGCGGAGTGAATAAGACCCTTGACCCCCGCATGCTTCGATCCATCACAAATCTCCCTCACATTCCAGGAGAGCATCTTCATGGAAGAAAATTAGCAAGGATCCACCCAAAACCGAGATGTGAATCAGACATCCCCCATGCCCCTCCTGTCTGTCATCCCCCATTGCAATTGCGCGAGTTCGCGCGCACCAGTCTACCGTTTCTTCCTATCTACACTGTGAGCCACTACAATAGAACGAAAAACCTCCCGCAGAGCCTCCTCTGAGCCTTTGAATGTCATACCGAGTTGACGACCCATCCGAATCAGGTTGTCAATGTCAGTCGAGAAGGTCGTGTCGTCAACACAGCGAGACCCTCCCTGAGAAACTTCAAGATCCAGCTCCGGGGTCGAAAATAGACTATCTGGCCGAAAATAGACTCCCTGTAAACTTCAAGATCCAGCTCCGGCGAGATCCTCTGTGAGGTTCGCATTTTTTAGAGAAATTCCTTCGTTTAAGGGCCAAAAATAGCAATTTTGCTATTTTAGGAAATAATCTTTTTGGGCAATTCTTGGAGATTTACAACTCAGAATCGATCCGTTTCGATTCTGGATTGATTCTAATAGGAATATCATTTCGTCTATAGCCTTATCTCGATGTTGCTATTTTTACTAATTTTTGCTTTCTTTTTCTATTTAATGGATGTAACTCAAACGAAAAGTTTATTATTGAATATATTGAAATTTTAAGGTCTTCAAGATCTTTGTTTCTCGTTTCTCTTGGTATTCGTGTGAATCAATAAGAAAGGTGGATGCCCATTAGATATCTGGTATTTCTTCTTAGAAATCAACAGTTATAGTAGAAGGTTGCAGTTCAGCGCTGCATCAGAAATCCAACATTAATTCTTTCATTCAACAACAAAACTTCGGGCTAAAATAAAATAGTTAATAGTGATAAAAGATTGAGAGGGAAATATAAACCTAGGGCAAAAAAAATATAGAAAATTATAAAAGGTGGACAATTGTTTATAGACAATTTTGCAGACAAATTATGTGACACCGCGTGATTGGCTAAAGAGCTTGGGCCTTACTATGTGTGAAGCTAGTCATATCACACCACATATACTGCCTGCAAAATTGTCTATAAAAAAATTGTTCACTGCATAACAATGTCCAAAAAATATTGGAGCATGCATGGCGGCCGAGTTCGAAATTTTGCTCACTTCATTGGGATCAATGGTTGAGGCAAATCTTCTTCATTGCATTCCTACATAAGTTACTTCTCAAAACATCGATCTCAGATGTATTCCTTCCCGAAAAGAAGTTCTAGACGCAATTAAAAGCCTTGAAGACAGTGCTCCGGGTCCAGATGAGATATTATAGGCAAAGAAAATTACAAACGGATGACAGATTTGTTGAAGAAAAAGTGTTGGTGGCTGAGGTGGTGTGATGTGATTGGTTGCACTGACCTGCAGTAATTCAGCCCCACCTTATTTACCAATTGCATCGCACCACATCAGCTGTCTGCACTTTGTTGGCATAAAATCTGTCCCCTGTATAACAGTGTCCTTATAGCTAATGATGATATTGTGGCAGCAGTATCCACGTTCTTTATGAAAGTAACTTTTCGAGTCCTTTTATTTTATGTAATTTCTTTTACAAGATAATTGTCAAAAGTTTAGCCTAAAGGATTGGGAAGGTCCTCTCATCTATCTCAAGAGCAAGGTGCTTTTGTCAAGGGTTGCAACATAAAAATAACATCATCATGGCACATAAACTTATTCTTAATCTTTTACGAAAGTATTAGGACAACAAACAAAACTCGACCAATATCAAAACGTATCACTTTGATCGAGAATCAATACCGAGATCACCCCGATATAGGTATCATCAGGGTGGTATCGGTATTTGTATCTATATCGAGCCTACACTGGTCAGCATCGAAACGATTTAAAGAAAAAAGAAAAAAAAAAAAAAAGATATCGACCAATACCGTATCAGCCGATATGTATCAATTTAAGATGGACTGATACCCAATAGTGACACCGATATTGACACCTTGACTATGACAAATTGACAATGCACAAACCCATAAAAGTTCAAAAATAGTAACAAATTGACAACGCATAAACTGGTAAAAGTTCAAAAATAGTAAGCACGTACAAGAAAATAAAAAGTGCCGATCTCACTGCCCATGGAATTGGCAATTCAGCCCAAGGATAAAAATTTTGGTCCAAATGACTGAAATTTCGATCCAAATTATTGGTTTCGGTCCTCACCGAAATGATAATTTGGACCGAAATTTCGGTCATATTTTGTAAGGGATTGAAATTATCGGCCAAAATTTCTGCCAAATTATCAGTTTTCGGCCGAAATTTTGGCCTATATTTTGATCCTTGATTCAGCCAGTTCATGCGTGGAATTGAGTATAGCCATCGTGGAATTAGAGTGTGGAAGTGAATCCTATAGGGGGCCACATCAATTTACTTCCACCTCTTTAAATGCAATCTTATGATGGAGATCTTTTTTCACCCCCAATCTTCCACACGATAGATTTTGAGACTATGAGTGTATCATTAGACGATCAGGTTTTGATTCCACTTGGAACATATCCCCAAAAATGGTCTCAAAATCATATGACACGCATACGCTCAAATGAGATTTTATGAACACTTTTTTTAGATATGTGTCATGTGGAATAAAAAAAATAGACGATCAGATGGTAAGCCCATGGTCTCAAGATCCATCATTTGGGAGATTGGGATAACAACTGATCTCCATCTTTTGATTGCAAGCAATCAACATGTTTCAATGGGTTTCAAAGGTAGGCGCCCTCAAAAATCACATAGGCGCGAACAGAGGTACCCTTTTTGCAAAGGCTTCGTGTTCTGTGACTATGGTAAGTGCGAACATAGAAAAGAGACCGCCTACTTGCACATGTGATTTGTTCTATTGCACATAGTTAAAAAAAAGTATTTTTAAGCTGTGTCAACATGAAAGACCATCTAAGTCGTTCGATTTGAAGGTTATGATGTAAAAATCTATGATGCTAAAGATTGGTATGAAATGTTACTACGTCTCAAACCCTCTTGAAAACCATTGATTTCTTCATATCAGATGATGAAGATTGTGTTTTACCCCTATATTCCAAAAAATGGATCTTGAGATCATGAATCAATTATCAGACGGTCAATTTTTTATTCTATGTGTTACAAATCCTCAAAAAATGGCCCTAAAATCACATTTGGGCGTGATGTGTGCCATATGATTGAAGAACCGTCTTTTGTGGATCTATGACACATGGAATCAAAATCAGACCGTCTGATTGGTGCTCCATGATCGCAAGATCCATTTTTCAGGAATATAGAGGTGAAACACAATCTCCAATATCTGATCCAAAGCAATCAACAATTGTCAAGGGGTCTAAGATGTAGGCAATTTTAGAAAATGTCCAATAGTGCTACCCTAAAATATAAAGTCTTTCGTTTTAACTATATGCACAAATTTCGTGTGCAAAGGAAAATGTACAACCAAAAGCTAGAGGAACACAAAAAGTAAGCAAATCCAAAGTCCAAGTCAAAGTCAATTTAAACTTAAAAACAAAAAAAATGTTGAATGCACTACAACTCTACAAGTCATCTAAGTCAAAGTCACCTATATTCAAACTCTCAAGTCTCAACCAAACAACAAACCAAAAAACTCATCACACACCATTTTTTGGGATCACACATCATTTTTTGGGTGCACCTTCACATGGCAGTTGCACTCATGCAAACTATTCATGCACCCAGATTTCCTCTTCATCCCCTTCCAAAAGCTCTCCTTCCTTCCACCACCACCCCCCTTAATCTCTCTCTTCAATTTACAACACTCCCTCTCCAATAGCATAACCCTACTATCCACTCTCTCTATCTCCCCTCCTACTACCTCTCTCTCATCACCACCCATCACCACTTTCTCCTCCTCCTCCTCCTTTTCTCGTAACCTTTCGTAAGACTCCGGCAAGCCGCAATCGGAAGTCGCCCTCTCTCTCGACCCATCATTAGCTTCCGGCAACCCACCACCAGATATCTCCTCCCGTATATGCAATTGCCCAACAAACAACACCTGCACCACCACCCACAACAACAACCTCTCGTTCTGGGCCGCATGCGCACACGCCGCTGGCGACATCTTACTGCAATCCAATATCTGACACACGTCCTCCCGTTCGGATTCTGTCAAGTACTTGTGTGCTTCCAAGTACACGTCAATAGCACGATAGATGCCGTTAGTGCAACTCTTGATACCATCCGATGTCACAGCCGCCATCTCCGCCAGCGATACAAAGCTCTCTTTATTCAGATTCTTGTCCCTCGCAACCACAGTCAAAAACTCCATCACCAGCTCCGACACAATGATCGGTCCTGATTGATTCGGTGACGTATAATTTGCATAGAAATTCTTCAAAATCTTCCTAACACTCGAGATATCGTAACGGGTATTGGTGGTGTAATTTCCATAAGGGATCAAAAGATCTTCAACTGTAGGTTCATCAAGCTTTTTTTCGATTTGGGCTTCGAAACCCTTCCTACAATCGATTGAAGCCTGTAATTTAATAGCCCAGCGGAGCATCTCGAATAAGAGCTTGCAAGGGATCACTCTCTCGTAAGGAAATGCCTCTCCACTGCTCCAATTACCTCTCTTGGTGAGCATTTCTCATAAACCGATACTTCTTCAATCTTTACCTTTTCTTTGCCAATTACCCCAAAGGAGATACTAGAATCAACCCTTTTCTTTGCATACCGGAAAAGAGACCCGGCGATATACTCCGACAGGACTCCAATTTGGATCATTGCCGCCACCACGGGCTCATCAAGAAGGAGACTCAATGTGGTCAATTCTTCTAACCACTAAACGACGAAGAGTTTTCGTCTTGCAGTTGGCCGACCGAATGCCGCCCCGGCCGCTGATGGATCCTCAATGGGTCTTCTGATGAGCCACGGATCAGCTAAAGCCTTTTCGGCGATGGAATCGAGGCATTTTCCTATGAGGCCTAGATCGATGGCTCCGCGAAAAACGCATTCGGAGGTTCGGTAAGCTCTTACAGATTCATTCCAGTGAGGAATGATCCTATTGTTGAAGAAGGAAAGCGTCCTCTTTAGAAGGTTGTTAAGGTTGTGTTCTTCCATCATTTCGAGATAGGAGGCGAGGCAAGCGAGAGGCATTACGTTGTCTGCAGAGAATTCCGGTTCAGATCCGTAGCAAAATTTGGCGGCGAGTTGGAAGGTTTTGGCGTTGCCGGGTGAATCGATGAGGAAATGAGAGAGCTCTCCATGTTGCTTTTCTTTTAATGAAATGGCAAGTTTTGCTAATCTTATATCAGCCATTTCTATCAAAAGGAAGAAAATTTGGTGAAGTTAGAGAGAGAAAGAAGCAGAAGATGATGATGAAAAAATATATATTACATATATTAATAGTTCATCTCACTGTAACAGAATCAGTAAGAAAAAAGAGGAATTTACAATGTGTAAGTGAAAAGTGATTCCAAGGAGGTTGAGATGGAGATCAACCGGAGACCCAGATGAACAAATCCTGAAAAGAAAAAATTATAAATTAAATTACAAAGAAGACTCAGATGAACAAAGCCAAAAATATAGAAACCGAGATGAATAAAACATGAAAAAAGATAAAATAACGAATTATATCTAATATTTTACTTTAATTTGCATAAGAGAGAGAGAGAGAGAGACCATGGTTCTCTGCGTTCGTAGATGGCCATTTCCATAACGTTTATTTGGATTGTTGTTTTGCTGAACCCATGCATGCAGATGAGATCGAAAAAATCAGAGACCTGGTATTCTAAGTATCTTCCTAATAATTTAAATTTCAAATATTCCAATTCAGTGTGAGTCTCATACCAACAATTAAGTTGTATAAAGGGCACTTAGCAAAAAGAGGACTCATGTTATAAAAGTTTGGCACTATTATACTACTTCAAAAACTTTTGCGTAATCAGGACTGCACGGATTTTTTCGGTTCAAAATTTTGAGTATTCACGGATTTCAAACTAGTATTCATGGATTTCAAGGACACCGAAATAGGATATTATGCAAAACCTTTTCGTTTCGGTATATTACTGCAAAACTTTATATTCCCAATCCTGTTTTGATAATTATGTCTTGTATATGTAAATGATCTCTATAGCTAATCAGCTCAATCTGGATTTCTCATAAATTTCAGCTATAATGGACCATACCTAAAACATCTTATACTGTATTTCTCTAACAAATCAACTGCTTATGGGCAGTTGATATCGTTGCCTATCATGGTCTACAATCGGGTGGTCAAGATCATCTGATGGAAGCACCTTATCGATCGTGGTCAGTTGATATCGTTGCCTACCATGGTCCACAATCGGGTGGTCAAGATCATCCGATGGAAGCACCTAATTGATCGTGGTCAGTACTAATTATACATTATAGTACCTTTTGGTTGAAGAAGAGTCATACTATACCATAACCCTAGTTAATAAAAATAAGAGACCGACATGTAAACACAAAAATGGTGTTAAAATGATCTTACACCATCAATGGTAAGAGGTGGGTGATCCGAACCGTCAAAGTGATAGATCATAGGTGGAAGTGCAGCCGACACAAAAATGATGTTTTAAAGATATTTCATTCATCCTATCCGTGGACTATAATATCAACCGTTGTTTTTAGTTTTAAAGACTGATAGTAAAGTTCATGAATCGGATGGTTCACAGTCACTTATCGGCATGTTCAATTCGGCCTAGACATATTCCAATGATAGATTCCCAGTTGGGCAACTTAGATTAGTGATAAATGTGTCCCATATGGCAAAATGATAAATCACAATTCAATGGGGTAAATTTTTTGTGAATTTTTTTATTTTTTAATTTTTAAATTGACTTAGAGGTTTAAACAATATATAGCATGATTGCCATGCTCAATTAGGGCACACAACTCTTTTTTTTCTTGACGGCCGCAGTTAACTCAATTAGGGCACACAGCTCTTGACTGCCGCAGTTAACCGTAGATGCCAGCTCCAAAACGGTTGAATTATCGATCCGAATGCCCGTTACCTTGGATTTGTGGGAGTTGATGCGTTGCCCCGAAATCACCTCAAACACGCCAAGAATCCTCGTCAAATTCCTGAACTCTTCGACATTAGCCTTACCAAAGAGAAGTGTGTCATCAACAAATTGGAGAATGGCGATAGAACGATCGTGTGCTCCAACTCTGATTCCAAAAATAAGATTGAGCAGTCTGGCACGAGAAATGAGACCCCCAAGAGCTTCATCCATCAGGTTGTAAAGGAAGGGGGAGAGAGGGTCTCCCTGGCGTAAGCCACGCGAACTTTTGAAATAGCCCGCCAGCAAACCATTAATAAGCACGGAGAACCATGGAGTAGAGTAGCACCCCCGCATCCAGCTTCTCCACTTAACTCCAAACCTGAACCTACGTAGCATGTAATCCAGGCCGTACGAGTTGATGCGGTCATACGCCTTTTCCATATCAACCTTCCAAAGAGTTGCTGGAACCATATCAGAGTGAGCCGAATGAATGATCTCGTGAGCCACAGCCACCTGATTTACCAGTTGTCTTCCCTTGACAAAGACCCCTTGCGAATCAGAGATCAGTTTTCCCAATAATGGCCTTAATCTATTGGCAAGCACCTTAGCTAAGATCTTGTATAGACAATTGATGAGGCAAATCGGGTGGAAATCAGTGACGTTCTAGTCCCCATCTTTTTTATGGATTAGAGTGACGAACGTGGAGTTGAGGCAGCGACCAATGAAGGTGTATTATGGAATTCGTGGAACACTTTCATCAGTTCCTCTTTGAGCACCGGCCAGAATGCTTGAAAGAACTCTAAGGTGAAGCCATCAGGCCCCGACGATTTGTTCTTCCCCCCCTTCTTTATCACAATCCAAACCTCCTCTACTTTAAACAAAGTCTCGATCTCAACACTGTCTTCAGCCGCAATCGAGTTTAAAGGGACGTCATCTAGTTCAGGCCGTTACAAGCCTTCATTTGCATACAACTTCGTGTAAAACTGGACCACGTGTTTGCAAATCTGATCGTAACCTACAAACGACTCCCCCTCAACAGTCATTGAGCCCAAGTAGTTCTTTTTATTCCTGGCATTTGCGACAGTGTGGAAGAATTTTGTGTTTTGGTCACCGTCTTTCAGCCATCGGACCTTCGCCTTTTGATTCCAAACTACCTCCTCCGCTCTAGATATCGAGTTGTAAGCATGTTTTTTCTAGCCCCGTTCTTCACGCTCATTGATTGTGAGCTCCCTATTTTCTTCCAATCATCGAGTTCCGCCAGCAGCAAGAGAAGGGCCTCTTTATTAGTATTCAGATTCCCAAACTCCACTTTATCCATTCAATGGCTCTTTTTTTAAGCCACTTTAATTTTGATATAAATCTGTAGGCTGTCGTGCCACTCGGATTGGTCTCTCTCCACCAAACAGGTACCGCAGCACAAAAGCGATCATCCAGCAACCACATATTCTCAAACCTGAAAGGGCTCGGTCCGTGCCCCCTAGCCTCGCAAGTCAGCAGCATCGGGCGGTGGCCAGAAGTCGCCCTGGGTAGACATTCGAGCCTGGCAGTCAGAAACATCCCCATCCAGTCGTCGTTACATAAAAATCGGTCCAATCTACTGAGAGAGGGACAATCTTGAAGATTCGACCAAGTGAAATGGGATCCAGTAAGCGGGACATCCTCCAAAGCCCAATCTGAAATCCAAGTATTGAAATTCGTCATCACCGCCACATCAGGAGGCCCCACTTTTTTGTCGTGACCCCATCTTATCGCATTGAAGTCCCCTCCCAAATAGATCGGGTAATCCCACCTAGTCGTCACCCCATCCAATTCGTCCTAGAAATGCCCCCGAAGCGACCCATCCGTCGGCCCATAAATGCCGAAGAGTGTCCAACATTTACGGTTATCTTTGTTTCGAAGAACTACCGAGGCAAAGAAAATTCTCACCTCTTCATCAATCTTCTCGAACAGAGACTGCTTCCACACCATAAGGATACCGCCCGAGGCCCCACACGAATCAATTCCAATCCAGTCCCAATCCTTACCAGATAGAACCGAGGCGACGTTGCATCCATCAGAAGCACCTCACTTCGTCTCTTGGAGAGTAATAACAACCGGTCGGGCGGAGTGAATAAGACCCTTGACTCCTGCACACTTCGATCCATCGCAAATACCCCTCACATTCCAGGAGAGCATCTTCATGGAAGAAAACTAGCAAGGACCCACCCAAAACCGAGATGTGAATCAGACATCCTCCATGCCCCTCCCGTCCGCCATCCCCCATTTATATCGTGCGAGTTCGCGCACACCAGTCCGCCGTTTCTTCCTATCTACACTGCAAGCCACTACAATAGAACGGAAAACCTCCCGCAGAGCCTCCTCCAAGCCTTTGAAGGTCATATCGTGTTGACGACCCATCCGGATCACGTTGTCAATGTCAGCCAAGAAGGCCGTGTCGTCAACACGGCGAGACCCTCCTTGGAAATCTTCAAGATCCAGCTTCGGGGCCGAAAATAGACTATCTGGCTGAAAATAGACTCCTTGTAAACTTCAAGATCCAGCTCCAGCGAGACCCTTCGTGAGGTCCGCATTTTTTAGGGAAATTCCTTCGTTGAAGGGCCGAAAATAGCAATTTTGCTATTTTAGAAAATAATCTCATTTGCAATTCCCGGATATTTACAACTCAGAATCGATCCATTTCGATTCTAGATTGATTCTAATAGGAATATCTTTCCATCTATAGGCTTATCTCGTTTTTGCTATTTTTAGTAATTTTTGCTTTCTTTTTCTATTTAATGCATGTAACTCGAACGAAAAGTTTATTATTGAATATATTGAAATTTTGAGGTCTTCGAGATCTTTGTTTCCCGTTTCTCTTGGTATTCGTGCGAATCAATAAGAAAGGTGGATGCCCATTAGATTTATGGTATTTCTTCTTAGAAATCAACAGTTCAAGTGGAAGGTTGCAGTTCAGCGCTGCATCAGAAACCCAACATTCATTCTTTCATTCAACAACAAAAGTTAGGACTAAAATAAAATAGCACTTATGCAAACTATTAAGGCACCCATAGTTCCTCTTCATCCCATTCTAAAAGCTCTCCTTCCTTCCACCACCACCCCCCTTAATCTCTCTGCTCTTCAATTTACAACACTCCCTCTCCAATAGCATAAATCTACTATCCACTCTCTCTATCTCCCCTCCTACTACCTCTCTCTCATCACCACCCATCACCACTTTCTCCTCCTCCTCCTTTTCTTGTAACCTTTCGTAAGACTCCGGCAAGCCGCAATCGGAAGTCGCCCTCTCTCTCGACCCATCATTAGCTTCCGGCAACCCACCACCAGATATCTCCTCCCGTATATGCAATTGCCCAACAAACAACACCTGCACCACCACCCACAACAACAACCTCTCGTTCTGGGCCGCATGCGCACACGCCGCTGGCGACATCTTACTGCAATCCAATATCTGACACACGTCCTCCCGTTCGGATTCTGTCAAGTACTTGTGTGCTTCCAAGTACACGTCAATAGCACGATAGATGCCGTTAGTGCAACTCTTGATACCATCCGATGTCACAGCTGCCATCTCCGCCAGCGATACAAAGCTCACCTTCTTCAGATTCTCGTCCCTCGCAATCACAGTCAAGAATTCCATCACCAGCTTCGACACAGTGATCAGTCCTGATTGATTCGGTGACGAATAATTTGCATAGAAAAACTTCAAAATCTTCCTAACACTCGAGATATTGTAACGGGTATCGGTGGTGTAATTGCCACAAGGGATCAAAAGATCTTCAACTGTAGCTTCATCAAGCTGTTTTCCAATTCGGGCTTTGAAACCCTTCCTACAATCGATTGAAGCCTGCAATTTAATAGCCCAGTGGAGCATCTCGAATAAGAACTTGCAAGGGATCACTCTCTCGTAAGAGAAATGCCTCTCCACTGCTTCAACTACCTCTCTTGGTGGGCTCTTCTCATAAACCGATACTTCTTCAATCTTTGCCCTTTCTTTGCCAATTACCCAAAGGGGATACTAGAATCAACCCTTTTCTTCGTATACTGGAAAAGAGACCCTGTGATATACTCCGGCAGGACTCCAATTTGGAACATTGCCTCCACCACGAGCTTGTAAAGAAGGAGATTCAATGTGGTCAATGCTTCTAACCACCAATCGACGAAGAGTTTTCGTCTTGCAGTCGGCCGGCCAAATGCCTCCTTGGCTGTTGATGGGTCCTCTATGGGTCTTCCGATGAGCCACGGAACAGCTAAAGCCTTTCCGGCGATGGAATCGAGGCATTTTCCGATGAGGCCTAGATCGATGGCTCCGCGAAGAACGCATTTCGGAGGTTTGGTAGGCTCTTACAGATTCATTCCAGTGAGGAATGATCCTATTGTTGAAGAAGGAAAGCGTCCTCTTTAAAAGGTTGTTAGGGCTGTGTTCTTTGGTCATTTCGAGATAGGAGGCGAGGCAAGCGAGAGGCATTACGTTGTCGGCAAAGAATTCCGGTTCGGATCCGTAGCAAAATTTGGCGGCAAGTTTGAAGGTTTTGGCGTCGCCGGGTGAATCTATGAGGAAATGAGAGAGCTCTCCATGTTGCTTTTCTTTTAATAAAATGGCAAGTTTGGCTGATTTTATGATCAACCGTTTCTATCGAAAGGAAGAAAATTTGGTGAAGTTAGAGATAGAAAGTAGCAGAAGATGTTGAAAAAATATATATTACATATATTAAAAGATCATCTCACTGTAACAGAATCAGTAAGAAAAAAGAGGAATTTACAGTGTGTAAGTAAAAAGTGATTCCATGGACGTTGAGATGGAGATCAACCGGAGACCCAGATGAACAAATCCTGAAAAGAAAAAATTATAAATTAAATTACAAAGAAGACCCGGATGAACAAAGCGAAAAAAGTAGAAACCCAAATGAATAAAACATGAAAATATATTAAATAACGAATTATATCTAATATTTTACTTTAATTTGCATGAGAGAGAGAGACCATGGTTCTCTACGTTCGTAGATGGCCATTTCCATAAGGTTTATTTGGATTGTTGTTTTGCTGAAACCATGCAGATGAGATCGGAATAACCAGAGACCTGGTATTCTAAGTATCTTCCTAATAATTTAAATTTCAAATATTCCAATTCAGTGTGAGTCTTATACCAACAATTAAGTTGTAAACGGGCACTTAGCAAAAAGAGGACTCATGTTATAAAAGTTTGGCACTATTATACTAATTCAAAAACTTTTGCGTAATTAGGACTGCACAGATTTTCTGGGTTTAAAATTTTGAGTATTCACGGATTTCAAATTAGTATTCACGGATTTCAAGGACACCGAAATAGGATGCATCCTGATTATACAAAACTTTTCTGTTTCGGTTTATTACTGTAAAAATTTATATTCCCAATCCTGTTTTGGTAATTATACCTTGTATATGTAAACGATCTCTATAGCTAATCAGCTCAATCTGGATTTCTCATAAATTTAAGCTATTATGGACCATACCTAAAACATCTTATACTGTATTTCTCTAACTAATCAACTGCTTATGGGCAGTTGATATCGTTGCCTACCATAGTCTACAATCGGGTGGTCAAGATCATCTGATGGAAGCACCTTATCGATCGTGGCCAAATGATATCGTTGCCTACCATGGTCTACAATCAGGTGGTCAAGATCATCCGATGGAAGCACCTTATCGATCGTGGTCAGCACTAGTTACACATTACAATACCTTTTGGTTGAAGGAGAATCATACTATACCATAACCCTAGTTCATAAAAATAAGAGGCCGACATGTAAACACCAAAATAGTGTTGAAATGATCTTATACCATCAATGGTAAGAGATGGGTGATCCGGACCGTCAAAGTGATAGATCATAGGTGGAAGTGCTGCCGGCACAAAAATGATGTTTTGAAGATATTTCATTCATCCGATCCATGAACTATAATATCAACCGTTGTTTTTAGTCTTAAAGACTTATAGTAAAGTTCATGAATCAGATGGTTCATAGTCACTTATCGGCATGTTCCATTCGGCCTAGACATATTCCAATGATAGATTCCCAGTTGGGCAACTTAGATTAGTGATAAATGTGTCCCATATGGCAAAATGATAAATCACAATTCAATGGTGTAAATTTTTTTAATTTTTAAAATTTTAAATTGACTTAAAGTTTTAAATAATACATAGCATGTTTACCATGCTCAATTAGGGCACAAAACTTTTTTTTTCAAATATAATAATAAAAATAATAATATAAGGATTGCGATCAAAGGCTATCAATGGTGATTAAATGAAAAATAGTGAGACAATTCCTTTCTTCATTCATTTAATGGCTGATTATTTTTCCTAAAACTTACTACAAAGGAGTGAACCCTAGAGGGCCAAGTGCTACTTGGGCATTGGCACAACTCATTGCTACGTGGCCAAGCTGCGAAGGGTTGTTGGTGTGCCAGCTTATCGGCGAAAGTCAAAATTTAAATATGAAAAATTCAAAAGAGAAAAGAAGAAACGGCTCTCTCTCTTTCTCTCCCACAAAAATTGGGATCCACCATGAAGTCGGATCCCCATAATATCTATTCAGTTGCTTTAGGTGCATGGGAAACGCACAATCTTTCGTTTATACAATCCATCTGTGGATTAGTGGTTGAAGATTGGCCGGTGCACGAGATTGAATGTACGGATCAGGTACCAAATGCAAACTATTTAGGAAGGAGTTGTTATTTTCAAATTCTAAGTATTGACCAGATTGGTGGATGGAGATTGGGCGGTGCAATACGTTTAATGTGCAGGACATGTACCTAAACTATTTTATAAAGAATAGGCACACTATGCATTACATGTAGTGCACCAGCAAATTTTTTTTTTTTTTTTTTATTGGTAAAAAGGAATTATATTGAAAAATCAGCAAGATGTTGAAGGAAACAATACATCAAAAGCCTAAGAAAAAGCCAGCAAACAACCAACCAAAGGATGCAACAACACAGAAAAGGAAAACACACTCACCCCTCACAACTACCGCACCAGCTCCGTAAAGGATTAACCACGATCCTAAGGCTCGTAGGACAAATCAAAGCCTACAGATAACTAAAGAGAAACAAGATCTTTGGTCGCCTTAACGATGAACCCCACCGGTTTCTTTTTTTGCTCAAAATCCACAAATTCCTTTCTTCCCAGATACTCCAAATAACAACGAAGAAAGTCACTCCCCAAGTATGAGATAGCTGCTCTTCCAAGTCAACTGCACACCAAGAAAGGTAACTATCGTAAGGTCTTGCAGTCATGACTCACTTCAAGTCGTATAAATTTAAGACAATGTCCCAGATCTCGAAGGCCACCGCGCAATGGATGAAAAGATGTGCGGCCGACTCCTCCTCCCTGGAACACATAACACAGCAGTTTGTGATATTCATCCCCCGGCGGACGAGTAAATCCATTGTAACCAATTTCTCTTTGAATAAGCACCAGGCGAAGAATTTGATCTTAAGCGGAATATTAATCTTCCATAGCATTGCTCCTTGGAACTTGATAAGCGATCTACGTCTCAACATCCGATTGTACGATTTGACACTAAACATACCATTTTTATTCGGGCCCCAAATTCGCCTGTCTTGGTGCTGAGAATTTTAGTTTCATCTCATATAGTTTCTGCATAAGTCTTGTGAATTCATCTTCTTCATCCGTGCACAGATATCGGCGAGTTACCACCTCCCACACTCTGGTCTCACTAACCTCGGACACATAATCAGTAATCCAACCTGTAGAATTCCGAGATATGGAATACACCGAGTGAAATAGCTCACTAAGTTTCCCCTCCTGTATCCAATTGTCATCCCAAAACTGAATCCGAGTGCCACACCCCCAGCTGAAGCGGAGTCCTTTGTAGAAATGCTTCCAGATACTACAAATGAATTTTCACCAGGTAGAAGAATCTCTAGCAACATAGGTATTAACAACCCAGATGTAGTTAGTCGAACCATATTTCTCTATTAGCACCTTCCGCCATAAGTTGTCCGCTTCATCCGTATTTTCGGCATGCCAAAACCATTTCTCTAACAGGGCAATATTAGTCCATTTCATGCTGCGAATTTCCAATCCACCACTAGACTGCGGAAGAAGACAAGTGTCCCAGTTGACAAGATGATATTTTTTTCCCAAACTCGACCTTTCCCATAAGAAGTTACGTTGGATTTGATCGATCCGGCGGAGGACCCCAGTCGGGCACTTATACATTGACATATAGAAGATAGGTAGGCTTGACAGAGCAGCCTTAAGCAAGACCAGCCTTCCACCACTACTGAGAAATTTCCCTTTCCAGGTTGATAATCGCTGCTGAAAACGTTCAATCACCAGCTCCCAAGAGCTAACAGTCAGTTTCCGCAGACGTAAAGGCAGGCCCAAATATTTGATTGGCAGCTCTTGACTGCCGCAATTAACCGTAGATGCCAGCTCCTGAACGGTTGAATTATCGATCCGAATGCCTGTTACCTTAGATTTTTGGGAGTTAATGCGTTGCCCTGAAACCGCCTCAAACACGCCAAGAATCCTCGCCAAATTCCTGAACTTTTCGACATTAGCCTTACCAAAGATACGTGTGTCATGAGCAAATTGGAGAATAGCGATAGAATGATCGTGAGCTCCATCTCTGATTCCTAAAATAAGATTGAGCTGTCTGGCACGAGAAATGAGAGCCGCAAGAGCTTCACCCATCAGGTTGTAGAGGAAGGGGGAGAGAGGGTCACCCTGGCATAATCCACGAGAACTTTTGAAATAACCCGCCAACGAACCATTAATAAGCACGAAGAACCATGGAGTAGTATAGCACCCCCACATCCAGCTTCTCCACTTAACTCCAAACTTGAACCTACGTAGCATGTAATCCAATTTTCTTCCCTTGACAAAGGCCCCTTGCGAATCAGAGATCAGTTTCCCCAATAATGGTCGTAATCTATTGGCAAGCACCTTAGCTAAGATCTTGTATAGATAATTGATGAGGTAAATCGGGCAAAAATTAGTGAGGTCCTGGGCCCCATCTTTTTTAGGGATGAGAGTGATGAACGTGGAGTTGAGGCTGCGACCAATGAAGGCGTCGTTGCGGAAATTGTGGAACACTTTCATCAGTTCCTCTTTGAGCACCAGGCAGAATGATTGAAAGAACTCTAAGGTGAAGCCATCAGGCCCCGGTGATTTGTTCTTCCCCCCCTTCTTTATCACAATCCAAACCTCCTCTACTTGAAACGATCTCGATCTCAACACTGTCTTCAGCCGCAATCGAGTTTAAAGGGACATCATCCAGTTCAGGTCGTAACAAGCCTTCATTCACATACAACTTCGTGTAAAACTGGACCACGTGTTTGCGAATCTGATCGTAACCTACAAACGACTCCCCCTCAACAGTCACTGAGCCCAAGTAGTTCTTTTTATTCCTGGCATTTGCGACAGTGTGGAAGAATTTTGTGTTTTGGTCGCCGTCTTTCAGCCACCGGGCCTTCCCCTTTTGATTCCAAGCTACCTCCTCTGCTCTAGATATCGAGTTGTAAGCATATTTTTTCTAACCCTGTTCTTCACTCTCACTGATTGTGAGCTCCCTATTTTCTTGCAATCATCGAGTTCCGTCAGCAGCGAGAGAAGGGCCTCTTTATTAGTGTTCAGATTCCCAAACTCCACTTTATTCCATTCAATGGCTCTTTCTTTAATCCACTTTAATTTCGATATAAATCTGTAGGTTGCCGTGCCACTCGGACTGGTCTCTCTCCATCAAACAGGTACCGCAGCATGAAAGCAATCATCCAGCAATCACATATTCTCGAACCTGAAAGGGCTCGGCCCATGCCCCCTAGCCTCACAAGTCAGCAGCACCGGGCGGTGGTCAGAAGTCGCCCTGGGTAGACATTCGAGCCTAGCGGCCGGAAACATCCCCATCCAGTCGCCGTTACGTAAAAATCGGTCCAATCTGCTAAGAGAGGGATGATCTTGAAGATTTGACCAGGTGAAATGGGATCTAGTAAGTGGGACATCCTCCAAGCCCAATCCGAAATCCAAGTGTTGAAATTTGTCATCGCCGTCACATCAGGAGGCCCCCCCCTTTTTTTTTCGTGACCCCATCTTATCACATTAAAGTCCCCTCCCAAACAGATCGGGTAATCCCACCTGGCCATCACCCCATCCAATTCGTCCCAAAAATCCCCCCGAAGTGGCCCATCCGTCGGCCCTTAAATGCTGGAGAACGTCCAATATTTACCACTATCTTTGTTCCGAAGAACTACCGAGGCAGAGAAAATTTCCACCTTTTCATCAATCTTCTCGAACAGAGACTGCTTCCACGCCAAAAGGATACTGCCCGAGGCCCCACACGAATCAACTCCAATCCAGTCCCAATCCTTACCAGATAGAACCGTGGTGACTTTGTGTCCATCAGAAGCACCTCTTTTCGTCTCTTGGAGAGTAATAACAATCGGCCGGGCGGAGTGAATAAGACCCTTGACTCCCGCACGCTTCGATCCATCGCAAATACCCCTCACAATCCAGGAGAGCATCTTCATGGAAGAAAACTAGCAAGGACCCATCCAAAACCGAGATGTGAATCAGACATCCCCCATGCCCCTCCCGTCCGTCATCCTCCATTGCAATTGCGTAAGTTCGCGTGCACCAGTCTGCCGTTTCTTCCTATCAACACTGCGAGCCACCACAATAGAACGGAAAACTTCCTGCAGAGCCTCCTCTGAGCCTTCGAAGGTCATACCGCGTTGATGACCCATTTGGATTAGGTTGTCAATGTCAGCCGAGAAGGTCGTGTCGTCAACACGGTGAGACCCTCCCTGAGAAACTTCAAGATCCAGTTCTGGGGGATCGTGGTCGCCAAAATTTTCTGAATGGATAAGTTTTTCCTTCACGGGAGAGGAGGAGGCGATATCATACCCTAGCATCCTAAGGTTCTCCGTAGTTGAGTAAATAGCCCCCATTCCCGTCCTTCATCTCTTGAAAGACCCAGACCTCGTCAACTCGGTTCTCCTCAATCCTTTTAAGCCTGCCCATTAAAGACGGCCAACCCGCAATCGAAACTTAAAGGGTCCCACCTCTAAACCCAAATACGGGACATATAAAGATCCCCAGTTGCCCCGACTCGTAAGGTGGACAGCAGTCACATGGCCCACCTTGCCCATAAACCCGCCACGTGTCGGGTTAGGGATTAGCGCAGTTCCCATCCAGCTTCTATTCTTAGAAGCACCACTAGTCAACTTCTGTGCAAGAGAAGAAACAGAGAGCTGACCTATCGCCATCCTAGCCTCGTTCGACACACGAGGCCTACCACGTGTCACCCATCCAGCAGACCATGCCTTGGAGGTCGGATATAAAACCTTCCTCTTACGGAGGTAAACTTTGAAACCTTTGGTAGTTCCTCTGCCCATTTCCTTATAAGGTAAGATGACAGCTTCCATTTCCATGGGATCCCACCCAGCGTCGTTGTCGGTGCACCCCGTTGACAGAGAAGGCATCGGTTGCAACGTTAACTGAGGAAGGAGGCGGCAATTGTCAGATTGGTGGTACGGGTTGATCTTAGTTGTAGGAACTTGAGGAAGCATCAGATCCGCCGGTGCCGGACGGAACCCACTACTAGACTCCCCTCCAGTCGCACTTCGACCACCAGCCGTATCCATCTCCACCCGCACACCCTCCTTGTTACCAGAGAAGTTGGGAGTCCCCTCCTCAGTAGAGCTCTCCAAAGCTCCCGACGTCAGAGCATGAGCGACCTGGTGCATCCGAGGGGCGGCGCAGTCCCCAACCGGTGAGGCTGGCCATCGATGTGGACCCAGGTCGAGCAATGAGTTCGAGGCCGAGCTCCTCTCCGCGCCTCTCGCCGGCCTCCGGCCAGGTGAAATCATTCCCTTTCCGATTGAATCAATGAACGGTTGAACTATTACTATTGGAGTATCGGCGATGTTGACGTCGGAGATCCTGGACCCCAAAGTCGCTTCAACCGACTGATGCGTGATGACGACCCGCTCCTACCACGCGACTTTTATAAAGAGTTGACAACTCTGGCTGCTAATCAACACTTCAACGGTTATGGGGATGCCGTCCAGCGAGTCGGCGTCGACGAGGATTCGGGCATGGTTCCTATCCCAGAGATCAACCGAGCAACGGTCGACCCGAATGAAGCGTCCACACCGGTCACCGATCTCTTGGAACACCTCCGAGGACCAAGCATGAATCAGTTGACCGAAAATGCAAATCCAAACCCCCTTATTCTCCCTCTGAACTTGTAAATTACCCACTGTAGGATCCCAAGGTCGACATTCAATCGGGCAACCATGAATGAAAAAGTGTTTTTTTAAGACATCTCCGTAGCACCGTTCTCCGATCCGAACCGAAGTAAGAACTTGGAAGATTTAATCAAGGATACCACGGTCTTTCTGTAAAACTCCAGTTGTCATAAATCCATCTATGTAATGAAAATGTTGATAATGTATCTCTATTGGCAAAAATGACCACCCAAAAGTGACGAAGGTTAATGGCGAGTGAGCGAAACTGAGTGAGATCAAAACTGAGTGGCCCGAAACAAAAGGGACCACCCAGAGAAGAGGGGCCACTCGGAAGCGAAGCGGTCATATGTTGACTCACAATGTTGGCGTAAGACGGAAGGGGTCGGTGGTCAAACGTCTTCATAGAAGGCACAATCACCTGACGGTTGTTCATCCCAGCAATCAACCACCCTCGCTTAACGTCACGTAGCTGAGACTCATTCAATATGACCTGCTTCCTATTCCTAGACATAGGAATCCGATCATTAGCGGATTTAACAATCCTTCCCATGGGTCAAAATATCGTCCGATACCGATACGTATCGGACGATACGTATCGGTATCGGAGGGTGGCGGTACGATACATAGGGTATGTATCGTACCCCCCCAAAAATTGCCTATTTATCGTCCGATACGGACATATTATCGTCCGTATCGTCCGTATCGGACGATAACTTCAAATTATCGGGCGATAATTTGAAGTTATCGCTCGATAATTTGAAAAAACCCCAAAAACCCCCCGGTAGGTCAAATTATCGTCCGTATCGGACGATATTTTGAAAATATCGTCCGATACGATAATACCAAAATACCGGACGATATTTTCAAAATATCGTCCGGTATTTTGAATATTCCGTGGGGCCCACCCCCCAATTTCGAAAAAAACCCCTTTCTTCTTCCTTTCTTCTTTCTTTCTTCTTCCTTCTTCTTCTTCTTTCTTCTTCTTCCTTCCTTCGTTTTGGGAGATCTACACCGCAAATCCGCGCCAAATCGCACAAAAATTCACGCCATCTACGTGTAAGGTTCGTTTTTATCATTTTATACCGTTTTATTTCATTTTAAATTAGAAAATAAGGTAGATCTACCTTATTTAAGGGTAGATCTACACTAAATTAGTGTAGATCTACCTTATTTAACGGTAGATCTACACTAATTTAGTGTAGATCTACACTTTTTTAGTGTAGATCTACACTAAATTAGTGTAGATCTACACTAAATAGGTGTAGATCTACCTTATTTAAGGGTAGATCTACACTAAAAAAGTGTAGATCTACACTAAAAAAGTGTAGATCTACCTTATTTAACGGTAGATCTACACTAATTTAGTGTAGATCTACACTAAAAAAGTGTAGATCTACCTTATTTAACGGTAGATCTACACTAAATTAGGGTAGATCTACCCTTAAATTAGGTAGATCTAACTTTAAAATTTATCATTTACCTATAATATTAATTATAGGTAAATGATTTAAAATAATTAATATTATTTAAAATAATTAATATTATTTAAAATAATTAATATTATTTAAAATAATTAATATTATTTAAAATAATTAAATTAGTGTAGATCTACCTTATTTAAGGGTAGATCTACACTAAATTAGTATAGATCTACCCTTAAATAAAGTAGATCTACACTTATAAAATTATTTAAATTAAGAAGAGGGAAAATATAATTTAAAATATATCAAATATTTAAATTAAATAAAAATAATATAAATAATGGGTTAAAAATAATTATATGTGACTCCATATAAAATATTTAAATTGATGGGTCAAAAATAATATAAATAATTATAATTAAGGGTCACATATAATATGGGTCACATATCATATGGGTCACATATAATATGGGTCACATATAATTTAAACTTAAAATTAATATGGGTCAAAGATAATTAAATTTATGGGTCACATATTAAATTATATGTGACCCATAATAATTTTATGTTTAAATTTAATTATATGTGACCCATATTGATTATATGTGACTGTCACATATAATTAAAATAATTAATATTATGGGATATGTCCCATAAAATATTAGAATAATATGAAATAAATTTCAAATAAAATTTTAAATATTAAAATAATATCAAATAAATATTCATAAATTAAAATAATATCAAATAAATATTCATAAATTAAAATAATATCAAATAAATATTCATAAATTAAAATAATATCAAATAAATATTCATAAATTAAAATAATATCAAATAAACATTCATAAATTAAAATAATACCAAATAAACATTCATAAATTAAAATAATATCAAATAAACATTCATAATTATAATAATTTATGAATAAACATTCATAAATTAAAATAATATCAAATAAACATTCAAAAATTATAATAATATCAAATAAACATTCAAAAATTATAATAATATCAAATAAATATTCATAAATTAAAATAATATCAAATAAACATTCATAAATTAAAATAATACCAAATAAACATTCATAAATTAAAATAATATCAAATAAACATTCATAAATTATAATAATTTATGAATAAACATTCATAAATTAAAATAATATCAAATAAACATTCAAAAATTATAATAATATCAAATAAACATTCAAAAATTATAATAATATCAAATAAATATTCATAAATTAAAATAATATCAAATAAACATTCATAAATTATATAAAGTATCTAATTAATTTGATAAAATTTATTCTAATATTTTTAAAATAGTAAAAATAAATTTTATTTTCAAGTGTAAATTAGATGTTTACTCGTGTAAATTTTATTTGCAAGTGTAAATTAGATATTTATTTTCAATCGTTTGCTCATTCATGCAGGTGAAATAAATAAATATGGTACGTTCGACAGATCCAGCGTGGCAATATGGTACACCAATAGATGGTAATAGACTCCAGATTCAATGTAATCTTTGTGGAAAGAAACTACTGGGAGGAGGTATCACACGATTAAAGGAGCATCTGGCTCATGTAAAGGGAGAGACAAGAGGGTGTCCTACTGTACCCAGGGAGGTCAGAGAAAATATCAAAGCCAGTTTACAAGCGGCAAAGGGAAAGAAAAAAGCTGAGGCCGATCGTGATAGAGAAATGTATGAGAGAATCAGAGGCGGATCCACGATTTACATCGGTGCACTGAGGATTATGAAGATGAGGATGAGGATGAGCGATGGCAAGAGCTATGAGAGAGAGTGCTAGGAAGCACATGTGGCGAGATCGGGGAAGAAGCCGATTATCGGCCGGTCGAAAGTTGAGGGCCCATCCATGCACTCTGGGTGGTGGATCTAGTCATAGGCCACATGTTGATGTTGATGAGGATGTTGAGCAGACTGTCGGGTTGCGTAGGGCAGCATCTGGGAGGGATTATAGGCCGTCTACTAGAGGCCGTACTACAGCCCCCATGGATCCATTCATTTATCGCACTGAAAGCTCCAAACAAACCAAATTGAGTGCGATGTCACTTGCAAAAATGGGGAAGAAGCTTGGAAAATCCATTGCCAAGTTTTTTATATACAACCACATTCCGAGCCAAGTAGCAGACTGATACTTTAAAAGCATGATAGATACAAGTGCGAAGTTGGTCCAGGAGTTAAAAAGCCTTCTCCATTTGAGATATCTGGGCCCTTATTAATAGATGAGTACGATGAGATAACTGCCTACGTACAGAGCTTTGAGGATGTATGGGATGAGAGAGGTTGTACAATTATGTGCGATGGATGGACTGGTCCCACAAAGAAGAGCTTGATAAACTTTTTGGTTTACAGCGATGCTGGGACAGTATTTTTGAAATCAGTTGATGCTTCAAGGCACGTAAAGACTGCTGACTACCTCTTTAAACTAATGGATATGGTAGTTGATGAGGTTGGAGAGCAGCGGGTTGTGCAGGTGGTAACAGACAATGCGGCAAACTACAAAGCCGCTGGATTAAAACTAATGGCGAAGAGACGTCACCTGTACTGGACCCCGTGTGCCGCACACTGCGTGGACCTCATTCTTGAGGATTTAGGGAAAAGAAGCAAGGCACAGGAAACTATTCAAAAGGGAAGAACGATTACTTCCTACCTGTACAACAGTGACAAGCTGGTAAATTTAATGAGAGCCTTCACGAACAATGAGTTGCTCCGACCTGCGATTACACGTTTTGCAACACAGTTCTTAGCCCTACAGAGTTTGGCTAGATATAGGCGTGAGCTGAAAAGCATGGTGTCAAGAATGGAATCAATATGAAGACCATCTACAAAAGACGCGATTTTGGGCGGATGTAGACCACTTGATCGTCATTCACTACCTGCTGCAAGTTTTGAGATTGGTTGATGGTGATGACAAACCAACGATGGGGTACGTTTATGAGTCAATGGATAAGGCAAAATTGGCTATAAAAACCAAATGCCCTACAAAGTATAAACGATACTGGGCGATTATCGACAAGAGGTGGGATGCACAATTTCACCAGTACTTGCATGCAGCAGGTATAACATGTTGCACAATTATGTAGTGATTTTTTTTTATTTATTCATTATTTTCACATACTGATGAAATTACTCATATTTGATGTGTAGCACATTACTTGAATCCAGCCTTTCAGTATACGCGACGCTTCGAGCTGAGCGACACTGATGAAGTGTATACTGGTTTGCTCAATGTAATCCAAAGAATGCTCCCTGAGTTGGCGGACCAAGGCCAAGCGATAAGAGATGTGAGTGATCATAGTATAATACCTTATAAGTAATAAGTCAAATGTCATGTGATATTATCATCTATTTATTGATATGTGCCTTACTGTGTTTCATCTTTATAGATTGACATGTTTCGCAAGAGACATGGGTCATTTGGGACCCCGTTGGCGCAATCCCAAATTAAACACGACAAACCCGCTGATTGGTGGATGCACTATGGAGGTGAGGGTCCGATATTGAGGCGGGTGGCAATGAGGGTATTGTCGCAAACGTGTTCCTCGTCCAACTGCGAGCGGAATTGGAGCACTTTCTCTCTCATTCATACAAAGACAAGGAATAGACTAACTATGGACCGATTGGAAAAGTTAGTCTACTGCCACTACAACATGAGATTAAGGGTTAGGAATATACAGAGAACCAACCGTGGTAAGCAATTACATTAAGTCTTAGATCCTCAATTATATAAAGTCTTACTTACATATTATACTAATTCATCTATCATATTCTACCTTGCAGACGGTGATTATTTTGATCCCATCCAGTTGGATTATATATTCGAAGAGGATGACCCTTTGAATGAATGGATTGAAGAGAGAGAAGAGCCAGTCTTGGATAGTGAGAGCACTGAATGGCAGGACAAAGCTCAAAGAGTAGCGGAGCAGCAGGCATCCCAGCCACCGAGGCGGAAAAGAAGACTGAATCGCTGCTCAAAGGGTTGGATCTGGCGATAAACGCAGCCTAGTGATGATGGGAGTGGTGGGGATGATGGTGGAGGGCATGAGGGTGGAGGGGATGTTGGCACTAGTGGGGGAGGGGAGGAAGCTGGTACCTCTGGTCCTTATAGAGATATGGCGGCATGGGGACGATAACTCGACGCCATTAACACGCTCGACACTCCTACATTTAGAATGGGAGGGGTTGAAGGAAGAGGAGCGCTGGATCATATCAAACACCACCACCACCACCACAAGATGATATGATATGGGTTATATGACTTAGCTCGGGGATTCAGCTATAAAATACAAGACTCAAAGAACTAGTAACCCATACTACCACCACACAAACCTATTCTTGCCATATGACTTCGTTGGTCGATTTTGGAGGTCCGGCCTTTACGCATTACACCGATCCTCGCCTAAAAGGGGGCACATATAATCATGGGTATCAATATGGGCAACATTATAGGCAAAGGCGGAAAGCTCGCGACCGATGACGATGACATGATGATCATGAGGGCCAAGAACCACCACGAAATTCAATGTGGCTCTAAAGCAAATTTTTCATGTACAATTAAAATTTATTTTTATCAATATAGCTATTATTTTTGAAATATTGTTACAAATGTGATCTTAAGACAAAATAAATTACAAAATAGGCATCTTACTGATGGATCAAATTATCGTCCGATACCGATACGTATCGGACAATACGTATCGGTATCGGAGGGGGGCGATACGGTACATTAAATGTACCATATCGCCCATTTATATGCCTAATACCCCACGAAATTCAATGTATCGTCCGGTATGTTACTGTTCCGGTACGTATCGTCCGATACATACCGGTTTTCCTCTAAATAATGCATCAAATAAGTCAAAAATAAAAGCAAAAATAGTTAAAATAAATAAATATAATTTTTGGGATTTTTTGGGATTTTTTGGGGATTTTTTTGGATTTTTCGGGGAAAAAACCGGATTTTTCAATGTATCAAACCGATACATTCAATGTATCGCCGATACATTGAATGTATCGGACGATACCCGGTACGTATCGTCCGAGAGGTCCGGACGATACGTACCGGAAAACCGGTATTTTGACCCTTGAATTCCTTCCTTGTGTTCGAGCGGCATCGCAGCCATGACGGTGGCATACAGAGCGACGACGGAAATTGACGTTGCAGCACCGGCCGCAAATCCAATCACCGACCCTGAGCACAAGGCAAGGCTTCTCCATTTCAACTCCAAGTTGTGCACCAGCAACTTTAGAATATATAAACCAATTAGCTATAGTTCAGATCAAATTAAGCACAAAAATGATACAATTCTATTATCTAATCAAGAGCATATAAGAGCCAATAAATGGACGCGTAAACTGTATATGGTAAAATGGACCCCAGTGAAACACGAAGCGGTTTGATCAAATGGCTAGAAATCTCTAACAAGCATGATTTTATTTTCTATTAGTACCATCTATATGTTGAAATCTCAGCTCCAAGGGTCGATACGAATCGGTCCTTGGATGACCGATGCGTATTGACCTTTATTTATATATATAGGTAACAGCCGATACTGATACCGATACTGATACCGAGTTGGATATCAAAATGTATCGAGTATCAACCCTGATACGTATCGGTTTGCCGAAAAACCGATACATGATGGGATCGGCCCATATTTGATACCTTGATTTCAAAGCAGTGGATGGTTTGTTGTTACACCTAAGCTTTAATGACTTTATTACACTTTCCTGTTAGTAGCCACAAATTGTTAGAATAGTAAACCAAATACAAGTAACTGAAGCTTCCTTTTCCCTTTGGGTGTGTACCATCAGATCTGAACCAATCACTGAATTCTAATCCAATCGTTTGTTATAAAATTTCCATAATTATATCAAATTACATGGATAAGAATGAAAGCAAGAGGTGTCTGAGACTCGTAGTTAAACTGAAGATGCCATGAAATGGCTACGTTGTCAAGGTTATTATATTCATTTCGCCTGATAATAGGAAATGACTAAGATACCCCTACTCAGTATACATAAGTGTTTTAACAGACAAGTTGACACAAACCAACTGAATTTGCATCAAACATGGTTAAAAAATTACATTAGGTTGCTAGAGCTCTATCTTCTGAGCCATGCCCCTGGTACAACATTTCTGAGCTTCCTTTTAAGGGCAACAACAAGGAGGACCGACCAGCGGCCAAGTCGTTAAAACGGCAATGTATGCAATCAGCCACATTGATCTCTTATTCTGTCGCAAAATCTGATTTATGGACCTCTTCACAGGAGTTATATCATGGAGATCCCCGATTTCTCCATTGTTTCCGATTGTTAAGATTTCTTCTCTCTGGTCATTATCCACAACTAAATCCTCCGTTCTCGGGTCGTGAATTATCTAGCTGCCAGATAAATCTTCCACACCTTGGTTGATCATCTGATCACTTCCTATTGCGCTCACCATTCCATCTTCTGTAACATTTAAATATGGGCCCTTATCGATAGAAGATTCCGGAGGGACGCAACTCTGGTTCTGCAATAAAAGACACTGAACTTTGGCAACTTATTGAGCAAAGAGTGATAAATCGAACGCAGCTGAGATTATTACTTCCTACAGGGCCCACACACCGAAATTGTGAAATGAGGCCAATACAGGCGATATCGCCAACTGTTCTCATTTTTGCCGTGGGTCCCACGGGTGCCTATCCGATGAAAAAAAGTAAATACAGCACCTTGTTTTGTATATGCATGAATGGACTAGAGTATAGGATACTGATAAATTCATCAACAGCTCCTACCCACCTGCAAAGGAGAGAGGAAACCACCACATATATTGCCAATAAAAGACATTAATTATAGAACCATATGCAAGTAGGATACAAAAGTTTAAAATTTAAGCCGTGTCAAACAGAGATGCCATTTTGTAGGATAGCAGACATGACTGCCTCTACACTTACGTATGTGCATGTCGGTTTTTTTTAATGAAATAGGTAGCATATGTATGCATGCAAAAATGTACATGTGAACCATCCACATACATTCATACAGAGATGTATGCACACACACATAGACTGAACGATTTGCGAGATTGAACCCTCTCTTATTCTACAGAGAAGCCCACCTCAAAGAAATCCTAGTGCTTGATTCTAATAGCTCCCAATAAAGAACCTGACATCTTTTTATCCTCATCAATATGCATCATATTCCTTCTAGTTAACAACTCTTTATGTAAAAACTTCTAGTCTTGTAACTTGTAAGCATGGTATCAAAACTCGGTCAATATGGATTTGTATCGGTTTTGTTGGGAACCAATATCGATACCACCCCAATACAAGTATCGGGGTGGTATTGGTATCGGGCCAATACGGGTGGCCTCTGGGCTCTAGAGAGGGATAGAGACGTCGGGGTTGTGACCTTGTTCCCTCTATGGGATGCTTTGTTCCCACCTGGATGCTTTAGTCCCATATCGTTTCCAAACTCATCCTGAGCATGGGCTTTCCCCTTCCAGGTATGACGTGTTTTAAAAGCGGGGAGCCTACTGTGGAAAAACCGAGCAATATCATACCGGGTCGGGTTCTATCGTCACAAAAATACTTTGTGGTTTCATTCCTGATTTTAAATCTTTATCCATATTTATTAATTCTAATGCAAGATTCGCGAATTCACATAGTTGTAGTTCTTATCCTGCTCATATGCATGGATCTCATGCTCCTTTTGATTTAGTGCATTCTGATGTAACGGGTCCTTCCCAAGTTATATCTTGGGATGGCTTTAAATACTCTGTTGATTTTATTGATGATTGCTCTCTGCTCATATGAAATCTAAAGATGAGGTTTTCCCAAAATTTCAGGATTTTCAATCTTATGGTGAAAACTCAGTATCAGTGCACTGTCAAAACTCTTTGCATTGATAATGGTGGAGAATATGTCTCTCATGCCTTTGAACAATATCTTCGGTCACATGGCATATCTCACCAGTTGTCATGCCTTATACTTCTCAACAAGATGGTGCTGCGAAGAGTAAGCACATACATCTTATTGGTGTGACTCATTCACTACTTTGACGTATGCATGTTCCAAAGTCTTATTGGTCCATGACACTTCTTACTGCATGTTCTTAATCAATCACACTACCACGCTGGTGCTTGGTGGTGACATTCCTTATCATTGTTTGTATCCTCAGGAAACTTTGTTTCCTACAACTCCCAGAGTTTCGAATGCATTTTGTTTGTTCAGAAACTTAGCCCTCACAGAAAGAAATTAGCTGGCGAAGCTATCAAACATATTTTTGTCACTCTAAAGGATATAAGTGTTATTAACTCATCATCTTTATTCACTATTCTTCATCAGAATAACAACACAGGAAGGAAATTATCTCACCTACCATCGTCAAAAGTGGCATGGATCCTCCTCCACTATGCAGCAACCACATGCTTCCTCTTCAGTTCCCCCTGTAAGTACTACTTCACCTCCTGTTTCTTCTTTTCCTATTGGTACTCCTACTAAGGATGTTGCTGATTTGAATGTTCCTATTGTTCTAAGGAAAGGATCTCACACCTGTCAATACTCCTTACCGATTGCTAATATGTTTCTTCTCAACCTCTATCCCAAGTAGACACTGTTACTATTCCTTGTTTTGCACATGCTTCCCTCGTTCACCATCAGTAGAAAGTAGTTATGCTTGAAGAAATGGATGCCTTTCAAATGAATCATATCGTTCAACTTCTGCAGGAAAGATTGTGGTAGGATGTAGATGAGTGTTTACTATAAAAAATTATCCAGATGGGACTGTAGCTGGGTATATAGCTCGTCTAGTTGCCCAGAGATTTACACAGACATGAGATTAATTATGAGCTACTTTTGCACCTGTAGCCCAGATTACTTCTGTCAGAGTTCTCCTTTTCATTGCTGCCAACCAGGGTTGGCCCCTTTTTCTGCTTGACGTCAAGAATGCTTTCTTGAATGGAGACCTTTTTTATGAAGAAGTCTATATGAAATCCCCTGCTTAGGGCCTCAGGGGGAGTCATCTAAAGTGCGTCGTCTTCAAAAAGCAATATATTGTATGAAGCAGTCTCCTCGTGCATGGTTTCACCGGTTCAATGGTGTTATTTTGGAGATGGAATTTCAGTGATGTCAGTGAGCATACAGTTTTTGTTCACCTTAGAGCATCTCCAGCAGAGACGCTAAAATAGTTATCCAACACCCTCTTTCGCCCGTCCAACAGACATGCTATAGGACTCGTTATTTTTGGCGAGTCCTTCTCCAATCACCACTTTTGCCGAGCCTTATAGTGTCTCTCTCTCTCTCTCTCTCTGGCAATAGCTGAAAGGGTAACACTGTTTTCGCCCACGCAAAAGCGCCGACGTCCAAGACCCCTTGAAAACCATTGATTGCTTCGGATCAGATGGTGGAGGTCGTGTTTCACCCCAATCTTCCACACAACAGATATTGAGATCATAGCGCATCTATTAGACGGTCAAGTTTTGATTCCATGTGTCACAGTTCTCCACATAAATGGCCCTTGAAACATACAACACACATCACGCTCAAACACGAATTTAGGGTTATTTTGGGGGAATTGTGACATGTGGAATAAAAAACTGACCGCTTGATGGTGCGCCATGATCTCAAGTTCTATTGTGTGGAAGATTGGGGTGAAACACGACCTCCATCATCTGATCCGAAGCAATCAATGGTTTTCAAGGGGTTTGGGATGCGGGCTCTTTCAGAGACTGTGTGGGCGCAAACAGAGGTACTCTAGTTAAAATAAAGGGCTAAAACGACAAATATTATTTTATAGAAGTAGCTAAAATAGCTATCCTTGCTGGAGAATTTTTTAAAAAGGCAATAGCTAAAATAGAGAGTGACATGAAGTTTTAGCTATTCAAATTTAGCTATCCTTGCTAAAGATGCTCTTAGTCTTGTGGCCGCACTATTCTTCTTGTCTATGTTGATGACATTATTCTCACAGGAGATTACTTGGATTTTATTTCCTACGTCAAAAGTGAATTTAACAGAAGCTTTGAAATCAATGATTTGGGGACTTTGAAGTATTTCCTTGGCTCGAAAGTGGCTCGATCGCGCAAAGGCATATTTTTGTCCCAGAGAAAATATGCCTTAGATCTTCAATAGGACATAAGAATGTTAGATTCACGCCTATAGATCCTAAACTCTTCTACATGAGAAAGAGGGGGAGCTTCTGTCTAGTCCTGTATCAGAGACTTGTTGGCTGGCTGATTTATCTTACTCTTATACGTCCTGATTTTACATTTGCAATTAGCCTGGTTAGTCAATTCATACATGCTCCACATGTTTAGCATATGGGTACTGCGCATAGGATTTTGTGATATCTCAAATCCAAACCAGGATGGGGAGTTCTTTATCATTCTCATGGACATCTACATCAATCCAGATACTCAGATGTTGATTGGACTGGTGTTGTCACTGATAAGCGGTCTACTTCAGGGTACTGCACATTTCTTGGAGGCAATCTTGTTGCACGGAAAAGCAAGAAACAACCTATTGTTTCTCGATCTAGTGCAGAGGCTGAGTACAATGTTATTGCTCATGGTGCTTGTAAGATGTTATGGTTGTGGCCTATTATGATGAAGTTTAGCTTTCCTATTTCTCGTTTTATGCCCCTTCATTGTGACAATGAAGCTGTAGAAAGATCGCCTCAGATCATTTTTTAGATGAGATGACTAAACATATAGACGAGGACATTCATTTTGTATGAGAAAAAGTGCGGGACCACTCATTCGCACTCATCGATGTTGCTTCTTCCCAACAACTTGTTGATGTCTTCACTAAGCCTCTTGGTCCTACGATTCTTCAAGATATTATGGTCAAGCTAGGCATAAGTGATATCCATGCGAATAATTGTCTCATTAGCCTTTATATTAAAAGCATTAGTACACACACACCTACTATGTGTTACACACACCAACTAATGACTCATTACAATTAATAACAATAACGCTCCTTCTCTAACCCTAACCTTATCATACAGATCAAACACTAACCCTAATCTTCCTAACCTAATATTTTCCCACCAATATCTTCTACTCCCAAGTACAAATGTATTGCATGCATGGTAAACCTCGATATGCTGGAGGAAATTCAGTGGTCCACGTGGATTTTAAGGATGATCGCAGCCTAAGGACGCTGCTTGGGGGCAAATCTTCCATGACATATAGGACAAAGGATCTTATGTTGACTTTTTTTTATATCACTAGGCTCATATGTGTATGCATTGGTGCTTGAGTGGGCTACACACCTAAGGTTGACTGGACTTACGATCAAGGCTCAGAGTTGCAGTATGGCTAAGAAGGATGAGAGGCACTTCTTGAATGTCAATGTTATATGCTTGTGGCTATGTGGGACACGATGATCTGTGGTAGCCTGACAAGATGCATGTGGCTGGACGAGTAGTTCAAGACCTTAGACCAAGACTTATTTTATCTTAAGGGCCAAACGTAAGGAGGTGTTGGCTCGAATGTGCAGGCAAGACATCTTGGTACAGGATGGAATGACGAATTGGCATCGAGTGTGAGGGATTAGTGCACGAAAAACTAGGGTGAAATACAAGCAGACCGAGCAATGGTTGAGGTTTTGCTCTAGAGAGAGCTTCTAAATTGATATTGCACGAGAGTGTTGAGCATGCACGATGGGCAACTTGGCATGCATCAAGGATGAATGTTGGTGACGTTGGAGGCATCATGAGGATGCATAAGAGGGGAGCAACACGAGTTCCTTTCAACTTCGAGGTGCCGCAGGAGAGGGGGGGGGGGGGGCATCGAAAAATCATTGTCATTGTGATAACTGACTACTTCACCTACTTGTCTCAATGTCACCAGTGAATGTTTGATCCAAGTGCTTTATCATGAACCCCATAGTTTTGCAACATGTCCATAGTCTTTCATGGATCAGGACCAAGAACACATATACCAAGTCGCACAATCCCGCAATCCCGATGAACTGAAAATATAAAAGGGATTTGAGATGTCAAGCCCTCTATTTCTGCCCGCAGTAGAGATTCCACCCCAAGTATATCTCTTCACAAGACAAAACAATTCCAAAATCTATTCCTTACCACTAAAAAATCTAAGCTATGCTAAAGTAGTCCTAGCTTTATATTCTAAAATTCCCTACAAAATCTGAACAGCATATCCCTTAATCCTTTCCAATAGGGGTCCCATTCTACCTTCATTAACAATCTAAAAAAAAATTGAGTCCTATTCTTGGTTAACAACTACTATTCCTTGAGATACCTAGGCTTAACCAATTTCATATCCCAACTTGTAACAAATTAGAGATGCCATCAGATCTTCAGTGTATCATTCGCTTGGGAGAAGCTCATTCTCTAGCTTACCAACTTCAAGATTTGAGTAAAAAAAAAATCTTCTCCTTCAACCATTCTTCTTCATTTTGAGCCAGTTGCAATTCCTTTTCTTTTCTGCAACGAACTCGAGACTATTGAACTTGCTCCCATCAAAGCTGCAGTAAAAGTCGGGGCTTAGTAGGAACTTGTTCGACTTTGCAATTTTACATCAACTCGCCTCACTGAAAAATTCTAAATCATACCCTCAAATCAATGAATCCCTCTATGAAAATTTTCATGAAATTTTGAGAGATCTACCCTGATGCTGAAATATATCCCAAGTTTAACAGTGCGTGCTTCATGCCTCATGGCTGGTTCTACATGTCCGACGGGATTGTCATTGGTTATCGTAGTTTTTTACAGTTTTTGGTTAACGTCGGGATTGATGTTCAATGGGTCTTCTGCAATCTGACTGATCTCTTCATGGTGCTTGATGAGTTCCAAACATTCTAGGTGATGCCTTAATTCACATATTTGTCCTAAGAGATCATGATTAGATGCTCGATCCCTGTGTTTGGTAGACAGCTCCCATAGGTCTGATGACATTCGAAGATTTACTTCATGTCCTCCAGGACAGAAGATTGCTTTGGCAGCATCTCTTTGCTGAAATCTATCCCAAGTTTAACAGTGTGTGCTTCATACCTCAGGACTGGTTCTACACATCCGACGGGATCGTCATTGGTTATTGCAGTTTTTGCAGTTTTTGGTTAGCGTCAGGAATTGTAAATGGGTCTTTTGAAATCTGACTGATCTCTTCATGGCGCTTGATGATTTCCAAACATTCAAGGTGATGCGTTAATTCACATATTTGTCCTAAGAGGTCATGATTAGATGCTTAATCCCTGTGTTTGGTAGACAGCTCCCATAGGTCTGATGATATTCAAAGATTTACTTTCAACATGTCCTCCAGGAGTCAGGACAGAAGATTGCTTTGGCACCATCTCTTCTATCAATTAGGACCAAGACTCTATACCAATTGATGCAGTCCCCGGGTAGACCTGAAAAAGAAGGATTCCAAAGATTTGATCCTCTCTATATGCCCGTAACGGAATCCACACTAGGTATGCCCCTTCACGAAACAAAATACAATCTCAAGTTATGATCTATAGTACATAAAAAAACTAACATATAAATAGAAATTCCAAATTATCCTAAAGAAATCCTAGTGCTAGATTCCAGACATTCCTCTAAAATCTAAACCACACATCTCTTGGTCCTCATCAATGGGAATCCTATTCTAGTCAACAACTAGTCTTAAACAACTCCATATGTCCAACTAGTAGCAAACTTAAAATTAGAGATTTCTCTAAATATTGTTGCATTAGCGTTCATGAGAGATTGATGGGGACGTCGAGAACGTGGACATCGGTTTTGGACCACATCGCTTCTACTGGTGTTGAAAGAAGCGAAGAGGGAGCCCGAGTAGCCAGAGTACCGCAACTTTAAGGGGGAAAAGAAGGCTGAAAATCTCATCAAGTGACGGATGTCCGCGGGCTGAGGATGAACGTCCATGAAATAAGCCCCTCACTGTTTCGTGAGGGACAGACATCCGTAGTGCCCCACGGACGTCCGTAGTTCTGAGTCCACAGGTCACGGACGTCTATGACCTCTAGGACAGACTTGACGTGGGACGACTCCGTCCAAGCGATGGAATTTCTAATTTTTGCAAAATTTTCCTCTTTTTTTTTTTTTTTGATCAATAAAATTTTCGTTTTTTTAGTCTTTTAATTCTGTTAGGACTCCTTATTTCGACTATTGCTTTGGTTGTCTATATAAGGAGGCTTGTAAACACTTTTTATTTAGTTATTGAATATTTTGAATGATTTTATGCTTGAATATTCTTCTTCCCGGGATGGGTTTGGTGTGAGGCCAAGGGAGTGATTCCCAAAGCAATCTTTTTATCTTTTTTGTTACCTATTCATCTTTGTTTTCTTTTAAACCTTCACCTTATTGATCTAAGATTTCTAAGCCCTAATCTATTAGTTTCTTGATCCCAAAACCTAAACCCTTTTCGAAACCCTAAATCAACAGAGCCAAAAAACTTTTCTAAACCATAAACCTAAACCAAACCATAAGCCTATTACAAAACCATAAAGCTATTTCCCAGCCCTAGTTGAGCCCGTGAATCTACATCGGATCGAAAACGAAAGCTAAAGCTTGGAAAAGCTAGAGTTCTATCTCTAGGCCTGATCCCGCCTTAAATCTAATGGTACTTGCGCATCAGACTGGACCCTAGCCGGATCTTGCGTAATCTGCTTATCTGAATTCTTCAAACCCTAAGGTATTTAAGATAATTTTGTGATTAAACTTGAATTAATTTATTTAATTTCGACAAAATAGCATAAAACGCATTTTAGGGTTACCGTCCCGCGTCAGTTTTGGCATAAAAGCCCTAGGTTTCTAGGTTAGGGCATTTTTTCTTGTCATATTTATTTTATTGCATTGTTTTTCTTTTGTGAATCCATATTGCATTTCATATAAGAACCCTAATAGGAATCTGTAATCACCATGGATTCGAGTAAGATTCTCAATACCCTTAAAAGTATGCAAGAAGAATTGGGTGCGATTAGTGCACGTTTAAATACCATAGAGCAAGCCCAAACATCCTTAGGAGTTGATAATGATAGATTGCAAAATCGAATCAACCAACTAGAAGCGATTGATGAACTTGAGAATCAACACCAAGGGCGCAATGGTCGCCAAGGTAATCGGAATCAGAATCGTACGAATCCTCATAGAGATTACTACGACCCTGAAGTTCAACTCCTTAAGAATGTTCGAGTTGAGATTCCGACTTTCGATTGAAGAATGGATCTTACAGTCTTCCTCGATTGGCTTTCCGACATGGACCAACACTTTGATTGGTATGTCATAAACGACGACCGTTGTGTTAGGCTCACTAAAATGAAATTGGTTGGTCAAGCTTGACTTTGCAAAAAGAATTGATTTGCAAAAAGAATTGATTTCTCACCCCGTGGAAACTTGTGAAAGATGTTATGTCATTGTGCAAGATCTTAAAAGATATTTGAAAACATCGGTGGTGAAGGGAACTGAACCACAATTTAGTGTTCTACGCTCCGGTGAGGGACGATTTAATCCTCCTCCCAAGCCTACACAACCTGTCCTTACCAAAACGAGGTTTAAAAAGGGAAAATGTGTAGTCGGGGAATCCTCAAGGGGTAACTTTCAAGTTAAGTGCTATAAATGTCATAGGATGGGACATTTTGCCGCCCAATGCCCTACAAAAGACCCCCAAAGGAATCTCTTCATTGAGGGAAAGGAAGAGGAAGGTGAAATAGTGGTTGAAGAGGAAGTGTTTGAGCCGGACAGCAAACTCAGTGATGAGGAGGGTGATGCTATTGGCCATGCTTTAGTTGTGAGGTGTGCCCTTAGACAACCTCAACGGGATGAGAAGGATGACTGGCGAAGGGAGAACATCTTTCACACCTTTGTCAGATTTTGTGAAAAGAGTTGTAAGGTCATCGTGGATAGCAGTAGTTGCACCAATGTAGTGTCAACTCATACCGTACACCGCTTGGGGCTTACACCTAAAGCCCACCCGAGACCTTATATGGTTGCATGGGTCGACTCTTCATCCATTCCCGTGTCGAAAAGGTGCCGAGTACCGATTCAGTTAGGTTCTTATTCGGACACCTTATGGTGTGATGTGGTGCCGATGGATGTGGGCCATATCATTTTGGGAAGGTCATGGCTCTATGACATGGACTTGACCCTTTGTGGCTGATCAAACATATGCACGTTCATGCATAAAGACAAAAAGATCACTTTACACCCTTTGCCTCCCAAAACACCATCGAGCAACAAAGTTGAGAAGAAGGGAGAGTCTTCTAAATCTATTAATATTGTGAGCCCTTCAGAATTCGAGAAAGCATTGTTAGATATGAGTGGTGTACGTAGTCGTCACCGTTGAGAGTGCTCCCGAGTCAGTGAGCGAGTGTCCCAAGGAGGTTGAGCCGATCCTAAAAGAGTTTATGGATGTCTTCCCTGAAGACTTACTGACAGGGACGCCGACATCGTAGACATCGGATATGGAACTTTTCCTGTGTACCGACATCAGAAGAAGCGGAATGAAAATCAGAACTAGGCGAAAGATGAAATTTTGGCGATTTGGAGGAACACTACAAATTCGATCGATCGAACTATGTCGACAGAAAACACTACTTCTGGAGTGACATATATATATAATTCGATCGATCGACCTCAGTTCGATCGATCGAATTTCAATTTCGATCGATCAAGTTTCACTTTCGATCAATCGAAATTGCGCAGAGTAATTTTAATTTTAATTTCGAACTTGAGTTTTAGGGGCTTATTTGTCTTTTAATTAGTATTTGTTTTAGGGTTTTCTTTTATTGTAAGACCTCTTATATAAGGTCCTTAAGAAAAACATTATAATTAGTTTTTTATTAATGAAAAGAGTTTTTGCTTCCTTGCTTGAGATGAGCATTGTCGGAGAGTGAATCTTCGTTTCTCGATAAGGGTTTAGTATGAAGCCAAGGGTGTGAAGCCCAAAATCGATCATCTTCTATTTCATCCCTTTTAATCTATCTTCCCTGCTTTAAATCTAAAACCCTAAATCTGCCATATCTCTTTTAAAACCCAACATCCTAAAACCCTAGCTTTTCCCTAAGCCATTGAATCAATTCGATTCAACAACCGTAGCTTCCATCAGACTATTAAGCCCAACCATATCAAAATAATCAGAAAAACAGAGATTCCATCATTGCATCGTGAGCGCCCTAATCTGGAAAATCTAGAGTTCTATCTCTAGGATCGATCCGCCTCGCCATTCTAACGGATCTAGCGCAAGGCTGAACCCTTCCCGAACCGAACATGATCTTTTCACCTGGAGAACTACGAACTCCTGAGGTATTCGCTATATTTTCAAATTTATTGTTTAATTTAATTCAATTTAATTTCGGCAAGCAATTAATCATCGCATTCACGTAGTTTAGGGTTTTGTCCTGCATCAGTTTTGGTATCAAAGCCTAGGTTCTAGGTTAGGGAATACTGTATGACATTAAATTCATTGCACTTTAATTTTAATCGCATATTATTTCTGTTTTGGCCAAAGTGTTCACATCACGTGTTTGTCAAAAATCCCCCTTCATTGTCAATTCATTTTGCATGCCATTCTAGAACCCGTCATTTAGTGAACCGCATCACCATGGACATGATTGGGATTGCCGAGGTTCTCAACGGCATGAGGGCTGATCTAAAATCGATCAATGATTGAATGGCTGCCATAGAGACAGCCCAAAGGACCCTTGAAAAGTCTAATGAGAGGTTGTTAGACCGAGTCAATCGGTTAGACGAGGGTGATGAGTACCTCGAACCATCCCGTGAGCGTAATGGTTCACCTTTCGAACGAAATGACTACCAGCACAATCGGAACCGGAATCATAGGATGGATCATCATGGAGAAGACTACGACCCAGAAGGGAAACTCCTGAAAAATGTCCGAGTTGAACTTTCGATGGAAGATTGGACCCTCAAGTCTTCCTCGATTGGTTATCCGATATGGACCAGCACTTTGAGTGGTTTGGCATGAGCGATGAGAGGTGTGTTAGACTTGCTAAAATGAAGCTCATAGGCCAAGCCCGACTCTTTTGGGTCAACGTTGAACGCATCAGAACGAATGCGGGTTGTACTCCCATTACCCGTTGAGAGGACATGAAGGAACGACTTACAGAGAAGTACATTCCTTCCTCATACTACCATCGTCTCCTCGATCAATGGCAAAATCTACGCCAAGGTAGTATGTCTGTATCAGACTTCATTGGCAAATTTGAAGAATTCATGATGAGAGCCAAAGTGTCCGAAGACCCTCAAGTCACTCTATCAAGATTTCGCACCGGATTGAGACTTGCCCTGCAGAAAGAGTTAGTCTCCCACCCTGTTGAAACCCTAGCCGAATGTTACACCGTCGTTCAAGACCTTGAACGATATTTAAAAATGACGGTGATTAGGTGATCAGATTTTCACACCGGTCAACCTCGTACCGACGAAGTGAGACTTAGTGCTGGAAACCCGCCTCCCAAACCCACACAATCCACATTTGTCAATGTGCGGTTTGACAAAGGAAAGGGTGTAGTCGGAGAATCCTTGAAGAGTGGGTCTCATGTCAAGTGTTATAAATGTCAAGGATTTGGGCACTTTGCCGCCCAATGCCCCACGAGAGACCCACAAAGTAATCTCTTCATCGACAGAGAAAGAGAAGAGAGTGAGGGAGTTTATGAGGAAGAGGTCTTTGAGCCAAATATCACACCTAGTAACGAGGAAGGTGATGGCATGGGTCATGCTCTAGTCGTGAGGTGTGCGTTTGCACAACCTCAACGGGATAACAAGGAGGATTGGCGGAGGGAGAACTTCTTCCACACCTTTGCCACATGTGGGACAAAGAGTTGTATGGTTATCGTGGATAGCGGGAGCTGCACCAATGTGGTGCCAGAACATACCGTCACCTGCTTAGGGCTTACACCTAAAGCCCACCCAAGACCTTACAAAGTCACATGGGTTGACTCCTCATCCACTCCCGTGTCACAGAGGGGTCGTGTACCTACACAATTAGGTTCATACTCGAACACCTTGTGGTGCCGATGGATGTGGGCCACATCATCTTAGGGAGGCCATGGCTTTATGACTTGAACGTGACCATTTTTGGCCGATCTAATATTTGCACGTTCAATTATAAGGGTGAGAAAATCACTCTTAACCCTTTTGGCTCTCAAAGCACCATCAGTCAATAGAGTTGAAAAGAAGGGAGGCCAATCCAAGGCCATCAACATTGTGACCCCTTCAGAGTTCGAGAGGGCATCGAAAGATGAGAGCGTAGTGTATGTCGTCGTCACCGTTGAAAGTACTCCTGAGTCAGCAGGTGAGTACCCCAAGGAGGTAGAGCCAATCTTGAATGAATTTGCGGATGTCTTCCCCGAAGACTTACCTAATGAGCTCCCTCCCATGCGTATCATCCAACACGCAATTGACTTGGTTCCCGGATCTACACTACCGAACCTGCCCCACTACAGGTTGAATCCGGTTGAGCACGCCGAGTTGACTCGGTAAGTCGGTGAGCTCCTTCAGAAGGGGTTCATTCAAGAGAGTCTGAGCCCATGTGCAGTACCAGCATTACTCACTCCTAAGAATGATGGTACATGGCGCATGTGTGTGGATAGTCGTGCAATTAATAAGATCACAATTACATATTGGTTTCTCATACCGAGACTCGATGACATGCTCGACATGATGGTTGGCGCCACTATCTTTTCCAAGATAGACCTTAAAAGTGACTACCATCAAGTTCGTATTTGCCTTGGCAATGAATGGAAAACCGCCTTTAAGACCAAAGACGGTCTTTATGAGTGGATGGTCATGCCTTTTAGGCTATCAAATGCCCCGAGCACAGTTATGAGGGTCATGACCCAAGTGTTGAGACCATTCCTTGACAAATTCCTTGTCGTATATTTTGATAGCATCTTGATTTACAGCCCAGACAAGGAACAACACATTATCCACCTACGGTTGGTTTGCGAAACCTTGAGGGGAGAAAGGTTATACGTGAATCTCAAGAAGTGCACCTTCATGCAACAATCCGTTGTATTCTTAGGATTCATTGTCTCGATAGACGGGATGGCTGTGGACCCTGTGAAGGTTAAGGCCATTGTGGAGTGGCCCAAACCTCGAAATATTCATGAAGTCCATAGCTTCCATGGTTTGGCCACATTTTATCATCGTTTCATCTGAAACATTATCACCATCATGGCTCCCATTACCGATTGCATGAGAAAAGGGGAGTTCCTATGGAACAAGGCGGCGACGAGGGCCTTTGCCGAGATAAAAGATGAAATGGTTACCGTTTCGCCCGTTATGCGCCTACCAGACTTTTCTAAAGTCGTTGAAGTACCATGTGACGCATCGGGTGTAGGCATAGGTGGAGTGCTGAGCCAAGAGGGCCACCCTGTGGCCTATTTTAGTGAGAAACTTAATGAGCCAAAGCAGAAATACTCCACCTATGACAAGGAGTTTTATGCGGTCGTCCGATCTCTGTGGTATTGGAAACATTACCTGAGGCCGCAGGAATTTGTGTCGATCTCTGACCACGAAGCCTTACGCTTCCTTGCTTCCCAGAAAAGATTGAACCCGAGGCACGCGAAGTGGGTCGAGTACCTTCAAGGGTTCACATTTGTGTTGAAGCATAAGGCCAGTTCTGTGAACAAGGCGGCTGATGCACTTAGTCGCCGAGTGGGGACTTTGCAGTCTATGAGCACCGACGTCATCGGATTTGAGCAGTTGATACAAGATTATCCTGATTGCCCAGATTTCGGGACAGAATACACTGCTTTCCTTGAAAATTCGAACAACATTAACTCCGAGTATACCCTGCTAGATGCGTATTTGTTCAAAGGAAATCGTTTGTGTATCCCTCGTACTTCATTGCGTGACTTCCTCATCTGGGAGTTACATGCCGGAGGGATTGCTGGACATTTTGGGCGCGATAAAACCAGTGCGCTCGTTGAGTATAGGTTTTATTGGCCTAGCCTTGTGAGAGATGTCTCTAGGGTCATAAAACAATGTCGTACATGTCAAGTTGCGAAGCATATTAAGCAGAATACCGACTTGTACACCCCTTTACCTGTGCCGCACACCCCGTGGCAAGACATCACCATGGCAAAGACTCAACGGAAGCACGATTCCATTTTTGTGGTAGTGGACCGCTTTTCAAAGATGGCCCACTTCCTACCTTGCTCTAAAACCTCCGATGCGGCTCATATAGCCAAATTATTTTCGGGGAGGTTGTGCGTCTACATGGGTTACCCAAGACGATTGTGTCGGATCGGGATGTGAAGTTTACCAATTATTTTTGAAAAAATTTATGGCACATGATGGGTACCATGCTCCAATTTTCTTCGGCCTATCATCCTCAAATAGATGGCCAAACGGAGTCCACCAATAGGAGCTTAGGTAATCTTCTCCATTGTCTTGTTGGTGAGCACCCTAGGACTTGGGAATCTACCTTGCCTATAGCCGAGTTCGCATACAACAATTCAGTCAATAGGTCCCTAGGTATGAGTTCTTTTGAGGTCGTACTTGGTCATAGGCCTAGAACACCCATCGATCTCGTCCCCATGTCTGCATCCAATCGAGTTTCCAAGTCAGCCGATGCATTTGCACAGCATATACATGAATTGCATGCCGAAATTAGGAAAGAATTAATGCAAGCAATGAACAATACAAAATATCTGCGAAAGCGCATAGGCGCTTCAAGGAATTCCAGGTAGGAGATTACGTAATGGTTCGGGTTAGACCTGAGCGGTTCCCAATGGGAGCCGCAAAGAAACTTCAAGCCCGTGGCGCTGGACCTTTTAGAGTTGTAGCAAGGAATGGGCCTAATGCATATGTTCTCGAGCTTCCACCGGATATAGGGGTCACCTCTACTTTCAATGTGGAGGACCTAGTTCCTTCTTTAACCCCAGCCCCACCCCCTCACAACCCCTTCCAAATTCGATCGGTCGAATTGCATATTCAATCGATCGAAGTCCTATTTTGATCAATCGAACTATGTCGACAGAAAACACTAGTTCTGGAGTGACATATATATATATATATATATATATATATATATATATATATATATATATAATTTGATTGATCGAATGTCCATTTCGATCGATCGACCTCAGTTCGATCGATCGAATCCCAGCGACGATATATATATATATATATATATATATATATATATATATATATATATATATATATATATATATATATATATGTTTCGATCGATCGAGTATCAATTCAATCGATTGAATTTCAATTTCGATCGATCAAGTGTCACTTTCGATTAATCAAAATTGCGCAGAGTAATTTTAATTTTAATTTCGAACTTGAGTTTTAGGGGCTTATTTGTCTTTTATTTAGTATTTGTTTTAGGTTTTTCTTTTATTGTAAGACCTCCTATATTAGGTCTTTAAGAAAAACATTGTAATTAGTTTTTTATTAATGAAAAGAGCTTTTGCTTCCTTGCTTGAGATGAGCATTGTCGGAGAGTGAATCTTCGTTTCTCGAGAAGGGTTTGGTGTGAAGCCAAGGGTGTGAAGCCCACAATCGATCCTCTTCTATTTCATCCCTTTTAATCTATCTTCCCTGCTTTAAATCTAAAACCCTAAATCTGCCATATCTCTTTTAAAACCCGACATCCTAAAACCCTAGCTTTTCCCTAAGCCATTGAATCGATCCGATTCAACAACCGTAGCTTCCATCAAACTATTAAGCCCAGCCATATCAAAATAACCAGAAAACCAGAGATTCCATCATTGCATTGTGAGTACCCAAATCTAGAAAACCTAGAGTTCTATTTCTAGGACCAATCCGCATCGCTTCTCTAACAGATCTAGCGCAAGGTTGAACCCTTCCCGAACCGAACGTGATCTTTCACCTGGAGAACTACGAACTCCTGAGGTATTCGCTATATTTTCGAATTTATTGTTTAATTTAATTCAATTTAATTTCGGCAAGCAATAATCATCGCATTCACGTAGTTTAGGGTTATGTCCTGCGTCACTTACCAAACGAACTCCCTCCCCTGCGTGATATCCAACACGCAATAGACTTGGTTCTCGGATCTACCTTACTGAACCTGTCCCACTACAGGTTGAATCCGGTTGAGCACGCCGAGTTGACTCGACAAGTCGATGAGCTCCTTCAAAGGGGGTTCATCCAAGAGAGCATGAGCCTCTGTGTCGTACCTGCCCTACTCACTCCTAAGAAATATGGTACATAGTGCATGTGTGTGGATAGCCGTGCAATCAATAAGATTACGGTTAAATATCGATTTCCCATACCAAGGCTTGACGACATGCTCGATATGGTGGTTGGTGCCACTATCTTTTCTAAGATAGACCTCAAGAGTGGCTACCATCAAGTCCGAATCCACCTCGGTGATGAGTGGAAAATCGCCTTTAAGACTAAGGATGGTCTTTATGAGTGGATGGTCATGTCATTTGGGCTTTCAAACGCCTCGAGTACTTTCATGAGACTCATGACCCAATTGTTAAAGCCGTTCCTAGGCAAAGTCTTTGTTGTGTATTTCGATGGCATCTTGATTTATAGTCACGACAAAGATCAGCACTTGAACCACCTCAGGTTGGTTTGTGAGACCCTAAAGGGCGAGAAGTTGTTTGCAAACCTCAAAAAGTGAACATTCATGAAACGTTTTGTTATCTTCTTGGGATTCATTATCTCGACCGATGGAATGGTCGCATACCCCGAAAAGGTTAAAGCCATTGTGGAGTGGCCCGAGCCTAATAACATACACGATGTCCGCAGCTTCCATGGTTTGACTACTTTCTATTGTCACTTCATCAGAAGCTTTAGCATCATCATGGCCCCAATTATTGATTGTATGAAAAAGGGGGACTTTAAATGCGGCAAAGCCACGACGAAAGCCTTTACTGAGATCAAACAATGGATGAGTAGTACACCCGTCATGTGCTTACCGAACTTTTCCAAAGTCTTCGAAGTCGCATGTGACGCATCGGGTGTGAGCATAGGAATGCTTAGCCAAGAGGGTCACCCAGTAGCCTATTTTAGTGAAAAGCTCATTGAGGCGAAGCAAAAATACTCCACCTGTGACAAGGAGTTCTATGCGGTCATCTGATCTCTTTAGTATTGGAAGCATTACCTTAGGCCGCAAGAATTTGTGTTGTTCTCTGACCACGAAGTCTTACGCTTTCTTGCTTCACAGAAAAAGTTGAACCCAAGGCCCGTGAAGTGGATTGAGTACCTTCAAGGGTTCACATTCGTGTTAAAGCATAAGGCCGGAGCTGAAAATAGGGCTGCTGATGCACTTAGTTGTCGAGTGGCGACTTTGCGCACAATGAGCACCGAGGTCGTCGGGTTCGAAAAGTTAAAGGATGAGTACCCCGAGTGCCCAGATTTTGGGGTTGAGTACGCTGCTCTCCTTAGTAACCCGACCAGCACACACTTCGTGTACACCCTCTAAGATGGGTACTTGTTTAAAGGCAATCGTCTTTGCATCCCTCGCACTTCATTACGTGACTTTCTTATTTGGGAGTTATATGCTGGAGGGATGGCCGGACATTTCGGGCGTAATAAGACTGTTGCGCTTGTAGATGATAGGTTCTTTTGGCCTAACCTAATGAGAGATATCGTTCGGGTCGTTAAACATTGTCGTACTTGCCAAGTGTCTAAACATAAGAAATAAAATAACGACTTGTATACCCCGTTACCCGTGCCACACATACCGTGGCAAGACCTCTCAATGGACTTCGTGCTTGGACTTCCCAAAACTTCAAGGAAGCACGATTCCATCTTTGTCGTAGTGGACCGATTTTCCAAGATGACCCACTTCATTCTTTATTCCAAAACCTCTTATGCATCCCACATTGCTAAATTGTTCTTCGCGGAGGTAGTACGTCTTCACGGGTTGCCTAAAACCATTGTCTCTGATAGGGATGTCAAATTCACTAGCTATTTTTGGAAGACCCTTTGGCACATGATGCGCACAATGCTTCAATTTTTGACGGCTTATCACCCTGAAACTGATGGCCAAACTGAGAGTACCAATAGAAATTTGGGAAATCTCCTTCGTAGTCTTGTCAGTTATCATGTTAGGACCTGGGATACCATTTTACCCACAACTGAATTTCCCTACAATAATTCTGTCAATAGGTCCATAGGCATGAGTACTTTTGAGGTAGTACATGGTCATATGCCTAGGACACCACTAGATTTGATCCCCATGTCTGCTTACCATAGAGTATCAGAGTCTATCGATGCATTTGCACAACACATTCATAGCTTGCATGCCGAAATTAGACAAAAGATTAATTCAAGCAACAATCAATATAAGTTATCTGCAGATGCTCACAGGCGTTTTAAATAATATCAAGTGGGTGATTATGTGATGGTTCGAATTAGGCCTGAGCGGTTCCCATCGGGGCCCACAAAGAAGATCCAATCTCGAGGCGCTGAACCTTTTAGAGTTTTGGCTAAGCGTAGTCCTAATGCATACGTACTTGAGCTTCCTCCAGTTACAGGGGTTAGTTCAACGATCAATGTGGAGGATTTAGTTCCTTACTTTAGTTTCACCCCACCTTCTGAAAACCCACTCCAACCACCTCATAGCCCCAACCCAACCTTGCAGCCCGTACCTCTTCCTTTCCCAAGCAGATAGAGTAAAAATGAGATAGAGGACATAATAAATGATCATGCCACCTCTACACATAATGGGGGATTCCAGAAGTGCTTGGTTAAATGAGTCGGCAAACCGGAATTCGAAAACACTTGGATCCACGAGAATGAAGTTTGCCATTTAAACCCTGACTTGATTGACATCTACCACCAGCGTGTTTCATCGGTGATGGAACTTTTTGGTCCAGGGGAATTGACGGGGACGTTGAGTACGTGGACATCAATTTTGGACCACATCGCTTCTACTGACGTCGAAAGAAGCGAAGAGGGAGCCCGAGTACCGCAATTTCAGGGGGAAAAGAAGGCTGAAAACGTCATTAAATGACGGATGTCCGCGAAATAAGCCCCTCACAGTTTCGTGAGGGACGGACATCCGTAGTGTCCCACGGACGTCCGTGGTTCTGAGTCCGCTGGTCACGGACGTTTGTGACTCCAGGACGGACATCTGTGGGACGACTCCGTCCAAGCGACGAAATTTCGAATTTTTGTGAAATTTTCCTTTTTTTAGTTTTTTAATTCTGTTAGGACACTTTATTTCGAATATTGTTTTGGTTGCCTATATAAGGAGGCTTGTAAACACTTTTTATTTATTTATTGAATATTTTGAATGCTTTTATGCTTGAATATTCTTCTTCCCGAGATGGGTTTGGTGTAAGGCCAAGGCAGTGATTCCCAAAGCTATCTTTTTTATCTTTTCTATTGCGTACTCATCTTTATTTTCTCTTAAACCTTCACCTTATTAATCTAAGATTTCTAAACCCTAATCTATTAGTTTCTTAATCCCAAAACCTAAACCCTTTCTGGAATCCAAAATCAACAGAGTCAAAACCCTTTTCTACACCATAAACCTAAATCAAACCATAAGCCTATTACAAAACCATAAAGCTATTTCCCAGCCCTAGTTGAGCCAATTAATCTACATCGGATCGAAGACAAATGCCCAAGCCTGAAAAAGCTAGAGTTCTATCTCTAGGCCCGATCTCGCATTCAATCTAACCCTACTTGCGCATCGGACTGGACCCTAGCCGAATCTTGCGTGATATGCTTATCTGAATTCTTCAAATCCTAAGGTATTGAAGATAATTTTGCAATTAAACTTGAACTAATTTATTTATTTGCGGCAAAATAGCATAAAGATCATATTCACGCATTTTAGGGTTACCGTCCCGCATTAGAGATTATATAATAAAAGAATTCTATTAAGTTCACAAAATTCAACATGCATATCGATCATAAAGGGTGTCCGCCAAGGCAGTTCACACTATCGATCATATTTGTGCTTTCATATCATCGCTCACAGGCTACAAGAAGGAAATTCACAATGTTCCTGCTTGTTTTATGCCAAAAACCTAGTAGCAGGAATCTTCCACTCAGTGTGCTGCTCCCGCTTCAAAATCTCGCTACTACTCCAACTTTCGACAATAAAATAGTTCAATTTCGAGCTTTTGATAACGCTCCTGCTTCCAACCTACTACCGACTTCCTGTCACTTCGGGTAACTAAGGCCAAAAGTAGTGATGACTTGAACATCTCACTCTAGAGTATATACACCAGAATTGGCACTATTATCTGACGATAGGATTGATAGTGTCACCAGTATCATAAGTTATCATCTGACTTGTCATTATAATAAAGCTTCTGAAGAGCACTTTTACCCCATCAATCCCGTCAATGGTTGACATACACTAATGTTAGGGACCCTGAATATTTCTGAAAGTCAGTTTTGACAGGATTCAGTAGCTAAAAAGCTATTCATAAACTTGATAATATGTTGATGTGTCCATTTCGGGGAAGAAAATCAATCCCTTGAAAATGACATCTGACTCAAGCTTACTCATGTCAATTCCTCGAAAAATGACATGGAATTCCCCGAATAATATTTGACCGACGAAATATTCCTAAACACTGATTCGCAAATGCTTCTAATACCAAGTTCACAACTGAATCAGTTTGTTGAATGAAAACTAGTAAGATATTGTGAAGAAAATGGATCATAAAATACCACAAGCGGTCTGCAGCTATCCCTTCAAAAAATGCCAGATGTCCTCCACGTGTTGTAGTAGCCAAAACAATGTTTTTGTTGGCCCTAAATGAGAAGTAAATGTCAGGCTGACATGCAAACTCAAACTTGAAGGTAGAAACAAGATAGTCAGGAGAGAAAGTAGATTTTTAATATGAAACATAAGGATTTTACCTGCATTCATCCCATGGAATAGCTTCCTTCATACAGACGGGATCATCCAATGCACTGATGCAGAGTAGTGGAACTGATATATTTCTCACATAACTAACACTGCTACAATGCCGATAGTATGGGTCCACAGTCTGAACAAATGGGATTCCATTAGAAACACAGTAAAATAAAATTGTTAGTGCTATTGGTGTGTTATTAGTATAAGGAGTTCTAGGCTCTAATTGGGGTGTGCCTTACTTATTAATATTGGGTGGGTGGGTGTGTAACAGGGTCACTTAATATAAAAGCTAGTGAGTTAATTATTCTCACTAAGACATGATCAAAATAGAAAAATTTGAAGTGACCTAATACAAAATTTTCTATTTTGGTCATGCTTAGTGAGAATAATTAACTCACTAGCTTTTATATTAAGTGACCCTGTTACATACACCCAATATTAAGTAAGACACCACAATTAGAGCCTATAACTCCTTATACTAATAACACAAAAATTACATTGAAAAGCAGGTAAACATTGATACCTCAAATTTTCCAACTAGGCAAGTGGCGTAGTTGTCAAAGTCTCGAACAGAACGTGACTGTTATTCAAAATAAGACAACCGAAGCAGTGAAATATGGATCTGAATTTCATGTGGAATGTCCAAGTAAAAAAAGAGAATTATATAAGTAGAATACATCTATAACCAACACATAAAAGTGATTAAATTTATCTGGTACTGATATCCACATGGTGGACTTAAATGGTAAGGATAGCGATAACCTGCCTACAGTGATAGAAAATTGCCATTTGTCCTGATGCTACAGAGACCGGATTTCCTGTAAACTCTATTTCATAATTCTGGTTAAAGAATCCATCACAAATGCTGAACCTAACCAGAGTTTGATTTTTTGAAGGCACCAAAGGTGAGCGGAACATATTGCCTGGTCAAGAAGGATTAAATATCAATGTGGAACTACCACCTGAAGACAACCATGCCTTGATACCTTTTGTTAGGCTTGGGCCTGTTGCACAATGGAAGGTTGACAATATTGCAACCTCAAGGTCGCAGGTTTTAGCCCAGCTTACCCATCAATAAAAATTGATGCCTTTTGTGGATTTCTCTAGATATTTTGGTGTCTATGCTTACACTACTACCTTTCTTATAATCTCCTTTCTTTTTTAGGCAACCCAGGTTAGATTTCTTCATCGATTGCGTTCCAGTAAAAAAAAAAAGGCAACCCCCAGGTTAGATTTCTTCATCGATTTCATTCCAGCAAAAAAAATATCATAAATCAAAAAAGAAAAAAATCTACAATCCATGGACACAAGTCTAAAATATTGAAAAATTCCTAGCGGTGACACCTGGACACTTCTACTTTTGAGATTTTTGCCATATGCATACACTTGGTGAGTTAGTAGGACATAGACACATCTCAAGAAGACATAAAATTCTAGACACTAATGAAAATTCCCACCTGAGAACCATCATAGTGTACCTCATTTCAACACAGTAAAGTGCTTCCCTTTGACTAACAATCAAAACACCAACAGGGGTTTTCATGATAATTACTGTGTTTAGGAGTAATTTAGTTTTTTAAGTAAATAATAAATAGGATTATTTATATTAGATAATGTACATATTAGGGTCTTTTTTTCCTTTTTCATTGGTGTCTCTGTGTGTGCGTGTATGTTTGAATACCACATAAAAACAAAGGTCGGACGTGTGATGGGAAAAATCGTACATTTTTGGAGCAAACGAGTTATGCTCTTTCGGCCTTCCCTATATGCGTCACCTTGGAGCTTGTTTGGGTCCTTCTTTCGGTAAGCAGTCCATGAAGTTAAGAATGTGTTATACGTAACTCATCTACCACCCAAAGTCTGTTTCTTCTCAAGCCCTCTTTCGATAAGTTTTCCACTTCCACATTCTCTTCACATAATATGTTAAAAGAAACATTAGGTCTCTTGGCAATATCAAAGGCCTCATGAAGGATATGAAGAGGACGCCATGAACTCACTTCTTTATTTTTCATCCATCTAGTCATGATATTAGAGTTTCCCTTCACCTCAATTGGGTTTAGGAAATGGTGCTCAAGGATTCATCTGTGATCAAGCTTAGTCATCTCTAAAAATCCATAAGAGAAAGAACCTAGAGATCAAATAGGATCAGGTTGGTGGAAAGGTGTACAAAGGGTTAGAAAGAGCTTTGATGAAGTATTGGCTGTAACTTGGGGATGGGATGATAGAGAGAGATTTTGGGAAGACTGATGGGATGAGAGAGTGAGATCAATCTTTTGAGTGGAGATTCCCTATGGTCTTAGGTGAACTAATGAGGTTATAGGTATAGGGAAAGAAGAAGTGATGTGGAGGAAATTAGGGTTTTGGGAATGGTTTCCCACCGTCATATTATTAGGTTATACACTTTATACAATATCCCATGGACTTCGGTACAATACGAAAAACGGAAAAAATACAACTTAAACATCCTTTCCGATACACCCAATGACCCCAAATGGCACACCAATCATTCCAGCATTCCCTTTCAAGTTGGTGCATAGATGTCAATCATGCCCAACTTGGTAGTAATGACCGACTCGGGTTATTTAAAAAAAAAAAAAATATATATATATATATATATATATATATATATATATATATATATTAATGCAGCTATAGTTAAAAAAAAAACATATTTTAGGATAAATTTTAGGGCATCTGTGGGTACTAAAGTACGAAAAAAAAATAAAAATTGTGGCTTATGCTCACATCTGTTTTTTTTTGGCATAAAAGAACAAATTTTAGCATAAAAGAGCAGAAAATTTGCCTATAGTGACACCTTTAGCATAAATAAAAAAAAGATTTTCTTCTTAAAAAAATACTCACTATTTAAGAAGTGTTATAGGTAACTCATCTACCACCCAAATCTTCTTCTTCTTTCTTCTTTCTTCTCGCTTCTTTCTTTCTTTCTTCTTCTTCTTCTTTAAATCTTCTTCTCTTTCTTTTCAAAGGCCCCTGAAGGATATGGAGACGCCATGATATACTTCTTTATTTTTCATCTATCTAGTCATGGATGAAGCCCTAAAAGCCTTAAATATAAAAGGGCATATTTAGGAAATTAAGGGCATACATTCATTTATCAAGTATGCATCTCTAAAATCCGCCAGAATAACTTAGAGATCAAATAGGATCGACTGGTGGAAAGTGTAAAAACTGAGAGTTAGAAAGAGCGATGAAGTCACCCAGTCTCAATTTGGGGATGGGATGATAGAGAGAGTCAACCCAAAACTGATGGGGTGAGATTGAGATCAATCTTTGAGTGGAGATTCCCTATGGTTTTAAAACCATGCTTCCAACTAGTTTATTGAGTATGTCAACAAGTTAATTTAGAAGCAACCTGAGGTGTACAAAACTTATGTGATTCAACTTTGTCCCACCCTCATATTATTAGGTTATATACTTTATACTATCCCATGGACATAAACAATTTTCAATGTCGAGTGCTTCTTCATTATCACCATACAAGTTCATGAGGAGACCGAAATGGCACACCAATCATTCCAAATCCTTTCAAGTTGGTGCATAGATGTCAATCATGCACCTTTGGATTTGGCCCCATATTCTACTTCAACACTGGAGTTGGATACACATGTTTTTGCTTTTCCAGGTAACCAGGTTTCCCCCAAGAAATGTGGCATAGCCAATGGTAGATCTCCTATCACTGAGTGACCAAGACAATCAGCGTCTATGAATACTTCCACATATAGTCATTAAGATATATATATATATATAACATATATATATATATATATCCTATATATTCCCCATCTTCAAAATTGGTCCTATGATTCTGGTCCATAAGGGGATCTACGGGCTTCCATCCAAGCATTCCTGCTTGTTTCAACACATCTAGTGTATAATTCCTTTAATGTCAAGACCTTTCCACTTCAATGCCAAATAAGTACCTTAAGGGTCTTAAGTCCTTGCTGTCAAATACTTGACTTAAGTAGTTCTTTTAACTTCAAAATTTTCTCATTATCACCCCCAGTGACAATGATGTCATCCACATATACAATGAGAGTAGTCAATCACAATCCGCTCTTCACGAATAGAGTATGATCACAGTGACTTCATTGGTAGCAAAATTGAATGATGGCATCACTGAATTTTCTAAATCAGGCCCAAGGAGAATGTTTTCTCCAATCTGCATGCTTGCTTCCGCTTCCTCTCCCCCTAGAGTAGGAGCCCATGAGGTAAGGCCATGTATCTCTTCTTTAAGATCCTCATGCAAGAAAGCATTCTTGACATCCAACTGGTACAATGGCTAGATTCGTATAGGCAGCTAGGGATAGAAGACCTGAATGGAATTGAGCTTGGCAACTGCTGCAAAAGCTTCTTGGTAATATATACCTGACGTCTGGGAAAATCCATTTGCTACAAGTCCAGCTTTGTACCTCTCAATAAACCAATCCGGGTGATACTTCACTATATACACCCACTTGCACACAGTGGCTTTCTTCCATCTTGGGAGCTCTGTAATCTCCTAGGTATGATTCTATTGAGCTTTCATTTCCTACAAGCCTCTTTCCATTCTGGCTGAGATAAGGCTTCAGAAACAGAGTAGGGAATAGAGACAAAATCTAAAGGTGAGATAAAATTGGAATAACAGGTAGAAAGAGCTTGGTAGGACACAAACTTATTAATAGGGTGCCGTCCGTTACAGAGAGCAATGAGAAGATCCAAATTAGAAACTTGAGAAGGTTCACCATTTTGTGGGCCTGCATCAGAAGATGAAATTTAGTTCATGTCTTCAAAATATATCTTTCCCAAACCGATCAAACATTTCTTCTAACAGCTTAGGTCACTTGCACTTGCAAGTTGTTCAATCTCTACCTTAATGTCATCTTCACCCTCTTAGTTAGCACATGGCAGAGGCAATGGGAGTCAACACTCTCTTCACCTTTTGTATACTTCTCCCCCAAATGAGAGCACTGAGAGGGAGCTTATAATTGGGTAGACTTAAAAAGGTAATATCCATGTAAATAAACATTTTCAGAAGAAAGGGTAAAATATTTATGTGATTGGGGAAACCCAATGAATATACAACACACAACATTAGGAGAGTTTACCTCGATGACTAGAGGAAATATGAGTAAAAAAAGACAACCAAGGAGGTATGGAGAAGAGACGATTACCAGGACACAACACTTTGTAAAGATATTCACCCCCAAGATAGAAGTAGGCATTCGATTTATGAATTAACTAGGGTTAAGGGCAACATGTCGTAAATGCTTGGAAACTTTCATACAAAGTAGTAGGATGAACAACCTCGAGAAGGTGTCAATTCTTCCTCTCAACAACTCCATTTTGTTCTGGGGTATAACAAGTAGATTGCCACTCAATTCCACGGATGCAAAGATAAGATTGAAAACATTGGAAAAATTCTCTCCCCCATTGTCATTCAGATCTTCACCATGTCCTTCCCGCTGTTATGCGAGGAGGATGAAAACTCAATAAAGGAGGAAGAGTACCGGCTTCATTTTCGGTTTCGGTCCCAACCGAAACTGAAATTTTCACCGAAATTTTGGGATTTCGGCTGAAATCTTGTGAGGTAGGCTAAAATTTCAGAGCCCATTTTTTTTTAAACCCAAAATTATCGGCCTTCAAATTATCGGACGATAATTTGAAGTTATCGGTCGATAATTTGCTAATCATCAAACTATCGGCCGATAATTTGAAGGTTTGATATTTTGGCCGAAATTTTCAGGATTTCGTTTCGGTGGGGTCCGAAACCGATGCGTTTCAGCCGAAATTTTGGGATTTCGGCCTAAATTGTCATCCATGCTTGGGAGCATCAAGGGACACGTGCATCACTGAAGTCTACTCTCCTCACGCTGCAGAAGAGAAGACGGTGTCAAGAGGCAGACACTCCTCCCGTCCAAGAATACTAGCACAAATACTTCATATTTTCAATTAATCCCTCCTCAACAAATCTAATATTTTTTTCCTCTTGAGCATGTGATTGGCCTTGCCCACATATTCATTACACCTAGGTCTGCTAGCGCACCCACTAAACATCATTTTCCTAATATTTTGCCAATTCATCCCACATGCTCCTTAACATTGTATAATACTCCCAAATGATCTTTCTCCTTGCCGAGTATTGATGATTCAGTCAATTAATTGAAACATCTTGGCTAAATTCTGCCTTCGTGAGAAGGCATCATGCACTACATCCTGTATTTCCTTTGCATTAGTAACATACATGAAAGACCGACCGTAGCAGGTTGCATTGAATGGAGAAATGTCATAAGCATAAGGTTATTGCACTCCTCGTCAATATATTTAAAATTTGTTACATCTGGTTTAGAAATACTCCCATTTACATATCACAACTTTCTCTTGGAGCCCAAGAACATAGCTACCGACCTTGACCACTCAAGGTAATTTGTACCCTCAAACTTTACAGTTGTAATTTGCAGTCCATGGGATCCTTCCATATCACTACCACCATGAATCTTTACTTCATCCATCCCTTCAAGTAAATATCACAGTGAATACACCAATCACAAGACAGATCTCGACCAAACATGGAACCTTTGATTAGTACTACTGCCAATCACTCCCAATCAAACATTAATGAAGGTCACATGACCTTACACACCAAACAAACTGCAATAGAAGGTCCTATGACCCTGCTCCAGCACAAAGAACACACTTTATTCACCGATAATTCTATACCAGCAAGCACAAAACACAACAGATCTTCCATACCGTGGATCCAAACAACATAAAATCACATCCAAAATGTTGGGGAAGGAAAATCAATCCAAAGCCTAGGCACATTCACATCATATTGATCACCCAGCGTTCAGTAACTCCAAATTTCATGAACAGTTACAGGAAAACTAGATTTAAAGGAAACGATAGATATTTCTCCACACTTCATCAAATGCTACAAGACTGGTACCAAAGGATTCCTTGCATCAAACTGATTCAATACATATCCGGTTCAACCCACTTTATGGCCTCATGGATATCAAGGGTCCAAAAACAGTGAATCCCCTTATCTACACAAATTCCTTCAAAATGGGTCCTAGATGGCCTGAAATAAAAAAAGGTTGCAGAATTAAAACGTTTACCTTTGATTTTTATCAAAAATCTCTAAAAAATCCGTGATCAAAGGTAAAAAAATTTTATCATGGTGATGTCAACATGACATCAGCTTATAAGGAAATGACATCAGCATCATTCTTGATTCCAAGTTCCTACTCTCATACAAGTTGAGTTAATGAGGTTAGGATTAGGGTTAAGAGGAAGAAACAAAACGATATGGAGGAAATTAGGGTTTTGAGAATTGGCCATGAGCCCACATATTATTAGATTATATACTTTATACAATATCCCACAGTTGTTTCGGTACCAATGACTCCTAATAACACACCAATCATATAACAGTCTTTAACCTCACAGTAGACAAAAATGCACAAATAATGGAAGCATGGGAAAGAGACTGTTGTGAATCATCGTGGAACATTCAACTATGCTGAAACCTAAAGGAAGAGGAGAAGAACTAATAGAACTCGTAGGGGAACTACGGAAGGTGAGTGCGGATAGAAGTAGACAAGTTAAAAGGGTGTGGCAATGGGAAAAGGAACAAAATTCACAGTGAAGTCCTTACATAAGAACTTGACGAGAGACCACCTAATTAATTTCCCATGGTGTTGATATGGAAATCAGAGGCCCTTTAAAGGACAAGTTTTTAGCATGGAAAGTGACATGGAGAAGAACTATAACATGCGTTCAGCTTTGTAAGAGGGGAAATTCAGTTTCCAAGACTTGTGTCATTTGCAGAGAAGAGGAAGAAATTGTTAAAAAACCTATTCCTTTCCTTCCTTGCAAGACAAATATTCCTTGCAGGTATTACGATGACCACATCTCTAAGGCATCTTGTGCCAAAATTCTCATGGATTGGTCAGAATTCCCTTTCGATGGAAACGTGGCCATTCTGTGGAGATTGCTTCCGATAGCAATCTTCTGACAAATCTAGAAAGAACGGAAATAGGAGGATTTTCTATAGGAAGTTTGGTAGCAATGCATTAGACCTCCATAGGATCACAGAATGTACCCAGAAAGTGGGCTTGTGGCAATGGTCCCCCTCCCATTGGGGGGGAGGGATTGCCTTCCTGCCCTTGTTGGGGTCATGGTCCATGCCTCCACCTCCTCGATTATCAGCTTTTATTTGATTTTTCTTGTTGTACTTTTTCCCCTTCTTCCTTTTCATGTCAAGCACCTCACTCCGACTCTTTGGCCCGTCCCATAATGATATTATAGCTATTCATCGATAAAAAAAGAACATCAAGAGACCTGTTTAAGGCAAGGAAGCTTAGCAATTATAGAAAACAGAAAAATTATATTATAATAATGATTGCTTTGAGAGATGAACCATTTGCTACATAGAACGATAGCTTCCAGGAGTAAAACTATTCTGTAAATTTTACTCTGTTCTCCAAAAAGCTCCTCTAAATTTCATGTTTTTCCTATGATGATGGTACTTCATTCTAGCGATAACCAATAAATAGAATAATAAACGCTTAAACATCAGAAAGGGAGAATCCAAACCTTTTTAATGCCTTCCCAATCCGCAAGTCGAGAATAGACAGGCTGATGTCTGTAAGAAATGTCATTGTTACTTTACAACCTACATATCAATGCTAAAGGTTGACTATAAACAGCATTATTTGAACTCATTCAGAAATAATGTGGAATGATATATTAGAAATATCATTCAAGTTGAATTTACACCTTTTCAAGTTCAAAGAGATCAGAAGGTATATACATATATATGAAAAATTAAGTTGCAAGTTAGCAGGGACATACAATTGAGCATAACCTCGAAGTCCAATTGTGAGAACTGTGTCATAAAACCTTTGCACAAGCCTGCGGGTTATGAACCTGTCACAAACCTGCAAAGGAATTATAAAACCATGGTAACCAGCACCAGAATCCAGTATAGATAGTATGAGCAATGCAACATAATTTATGAATGCCGCAAAAATTGTTTTGACAACAACTAAGCAGTTAATCTTGGATTACTATAAGTTATGCCGCAAAAGCATCGGGTCCTTTTATGGGAGAACATGCAAATTGAAGATGTCATGCATACCCACCTATTTAAAATTATGGCCTGCAAAGGCATTTTCCCTTTCCTTTAGTTGATCTATCATGTACTCATTGACCATATTGCTAGCATTATTTCATTCCAACATGCTTGATGATTAATAAAATGACATCTATTGGTTTTTGTTTCAATTTCTTCTCAAGTACTGAAATGTATTAAAGTAGCCCAGCACTTTGTTGAAGGCATGCACCTTCATGGAGTGTTTATAGTATGATTCTAGCTACATTATGATCAAATAAGCCTAATTAGCTCATGAAGTTCGGAAAATCAACTTGAAGTTTGTGAGAGATTAGAATGAAGCTGGCAACTATGGTTAAAGTAAATTTGTATTAAAGTAGCCCAACACTTTGTTGAAGGCAGGCGCCTTCATGGAGTGTGTATGCTATGCTTCTAGCTAAATTAAGAACAAATAAGCCTAAATTAGCTCCTGGAGTTTGGAAAATCAACTTGAAGATTGTGAGAGATTAGAATGAAATTGGAAACTATGCTTATATAGCCATTTGGGTAATAACTGATGCTAAGACAGATGGTGCTCTATGGAGTTGGGCAATGGGACTGGGAATAACTGCTACCAATATGATGGTGCTCTATGGAGTAGTAAAATAGAAATCCCCTTGTATTGGTTTTCAGAATTAGCATAATACCTCGAGTTTGAGGAGGATTCATGGTGGTCCGATTACCATGTCTTATGCCACATACAGTCTGGATTCTGGAGGCTTTTGTGAGCCATCAGTGGATCCCTCACTATCAGTCTCTGGAAGGATTTCAAGTGCAGTGTGTAAATCAAGGATGTGACCGTGAGAAAGTAGAACGGTACACTTTTAAGGCCCTTCTCGCCACAATTTTTTTTCAGGCATGATTGTACAATTTCTTTGTCAATTTGATCCTAGTGTTTTGTTTAAGAATATTTTCATATTTAACATTTAAGTGTTAAAGCATATCTGAAAATTGCCCAAAAGAATTTAATAAATTAAATTTATCATACCCATGTACCTTCGTTTATGAGAAACATACGTGCAAGTAAACAACCCATTCATAGAGGCACAATTGCTTATTTTGGTTGACAAAAGGCAATTCTTAATGCTCTATATAAGTCAGTGTCACATATAAATGACATAGAATGTTGTAAATTGACTAAATATTATACGGAATGTTTCAATGTGGTTGATTGCATCATATCTTACTTTCTTCTACCATGTTTGCATTTTAATAATTTTCTACAGAAATTCAGAAAATCACAACTTCCATTAATTAGATCCTCCTACGATTTTATAATCTAATTTGATTTTTCAGGAATTGATCATTGCAATCCATCAACAAAAATTTCTTCCATTGGCCAACGGTGCAACCTTGACAAAGAAAAAAAGCAGCTACTGTCTTGATGAGCTAAAACCAAAGGTAAAAATGAAGAGGGAACAGCAATGACAAAAATGCTGATGTAGACACTTGGCTCAAAATAAAATCAGGTGATACTTGAAACGTGAATAAGGTATTTGCCACATTCATTATGAGTTATGCTAACTCACCACAAGGTCCCAAGGAGAGCAAACTGCTGCAGCCCAGCAAAAGGAGTATTTTCTCCATCCTCCCCAAGATACTTAACCTGGAAGTGGAAGCAAGTCATCAAAACTCAAAAATTAAGTACCATAGATGAAGTGCCTTACTAGCATACCCATGCAAACGTACACATAAAAATTGACCAAACAACAATGGAATTTACAGAAATAGGAAAACTGAGCAACAAGCTGTTGCTGACATATTATGCATCCCAGGTAAAACTTGACCTTAAATTCAGATATATGACAGCTATTTCCAAGTAAATAAGTAGTGGCTATTGATATAAAAAATCAATCATCTTAATAACTCAAAAAGGAAATCCAAACAAGCATTTTTCGGATAGTGAGCCAGATGAAATCAGTTTGACTGACAAGTTCGGCAACACCCAAGCAACAGATTTTATTGTTGATACTGGTAAATCCTCATGAGAAGCCCTAGATAAACAAAGCAATACAGTTACTAGATACATCAACTTACCTGGATAAATGGTCAAATACAATAAAGGTGACGGAGTAGTTGATCAATGATCGAGATCTTAGTATCGTGGGTCGACTCACCCAGCATAGAAACTGATATAATTGCCCAATACAAACTTGTATTGGATAATATGATATGAAATTGTTGCATAAAATGGCTTGCATCGAGCAATGAAAACCAATATATGTATCAATCACCAGCTTGAAGATACAGTACTGTCACATTAGACAATATTCTAATCTTTGAATCAAATCTGCATACCTTGGATAGCAGTATTAGGAAGGCAGGGATAGTCAAGAACAATTAGTTGCAAATCCAAAATACATGGAAATGAAGATTATAAATATAGAGCAAGATTCATGGGACTTTTGAATTTTTTTTCAATGCGTCCATATAGTTTGAAGTTTCATATTTTGCACACTAGGGCATGAGATGGTTTTTATACTCCTACGCATAAGTGCTGGAAAATGGATATCAATGCTGACTCCCTCCTTTGCAGAAGTTTGCGCCACTTTCTTCCTACCTACTCAAACCAAGTGCATGTCAAAGAACGGTTTCTTTTGTGGCCCTCAACTCTCAGCAAGACGGACACCAAAGTCTCCAAAATCTCTGAATTTACAATCAAATGCTCACAAAAAATAGGTTTTGGCATAGGATAAGTCGAGGAGTGCATTGAGAGAGAGAGAGAGAGCTTTCCTTATTGTGATGGGATTCCTTTCTGCTTGGAGCAGAAAGGAAACCCATCACGATATACGGAAAATATTTTAGGGAAATGCCATCTAATTTAGGGAGACCAAATCCTATAATTAGCACCTAACAATTGGACTAAAAGCCCTCATTCATGTGATAATTATCACATGAATGGAGGGAATCCAAAAAGGTTCCTAAAGAAAATCCTCTACCCTCTTCTAGGTGCTCCTCCTGATACTTCGTCTGGAGAGGCTTTAGATGTGGTAATGCATTGCACCAACAACCACGTCTCTCTACTTTCTATTTGAAATGAGCAAAGCAATGCCTAGTTTTGTCTAAGTATAGACAGGTAATGACAACATTTCGGTATCTTCAAGTAGGCATGGTTTTTACTTCATTTTCTAACCATGCATTAATTTTGGTTGCCCAGGTCCCACACAAGAACGGTCAAAACCCCCATAATTCTCATAGTTACAAAACTTCTTTGCAACTTAAAATATTTTTTAATTCTTAATATATTACGAAAAGTCAAAAGATAGAAAAAATAAACTTGTGTTAGCGTGAGAAGACACAGAAGGTCGAGAGCAACAAAAAGCAAAAACATCCATCCCTGACCTCAAGCAAAAGAAACCCGACGAACTGCATACTCAACATCAAAGTAGGCCATGGCGTCATCATGGCCTACTTTGATGTTGAGCATACAGTTCTCCCATTGATCCACTATACATCTCTTGGGAGGTAATCTAGTTACTTTAAAGAGCACGAAGCATATTGTGGTATCTAAGTTGAGCATCAAATCTAACGCTATGGCCCTTGGCACATATGAGTTGTATGGTTACACACTTTCCTTCATGAGCTTGACTTCCTACCCATGGGTTAAAATACCGGGTATCCGATACGTATCGTCCGAGTTCAAAACCGATTCGTATCGGAACAATAAAAAATCGGACGATACATTGAATGTATCGTCCGGGCTTTCCATATAAAGTGAACGATACGGTACATTGAATGTACCATATCGTTCACCTCCGATACCAATACGTATCGTCCGATACGTATCGGTATCGGACGAAATTTTGATCCATGTTCCTACCGATCTTGCCTATGCCTCTCCATTGTGATAATAAGGTTCACAGTGTCAAGAACCATGTGCATCATCAGCGCACCACACATATTGAAGTCTATATCCATTTCATTCGCGAGAAGAATCTAGATAGAACTATATGATGCGGACATCGACCCCTTATACCAGAAAATGTATCGGAGGTGCAAGAGGAGATCTACGCCTCATGTGGTACACTGGTACTTTAGATGGGCAATTGAACACCTCATCCGTGCATGTGCGACATCATACTAGGGTTTTCTTAGGGGATAGTTTGGTTATTTCCATTTTAAGTGAGGTTTTCTTAGGGTTTTCTTCATGTATCTTTACAAGAGATTTGATTATTATGTTATATTTTTTAATACAGAAAGAAAAAGAGTGATTCTTCTTCTTCCCTGAGACGGGTTTGATGCGAGGCCAATGAATCTACATGATATTTTCTTTAATTTTCTTGTTCATAGTGCAAGATAAGTTATTTCTTTAACTCTTATTGCTGGAAAATAAATTCATATTTTCTTCTTTCTTCTATTTTCAGATTTTAGGGTTGAAATCGGTCAACCATGACCTGATTTCAACTCTACAATAATTATATTGTTGAATTCCAGCAATATGTTATAAGATCTGGATTTTTTATTGCAACCTTTTCGTTGTTTATCAATCCAATGGCGATTTCCAGCCATAAGGACCATTAGGTTGCAAGTTCTTATAGATTCTTTACCTTCTAAATTAAGATAAAGCTGCTAGAAAATAGATCTAACCTTTTGAAATCTTCTTATCTTAAATCCATTGGTTATATGTGCTGGAAATTGATTTTCAGCACTTGTTTTTCTTCAATTCCTATCAAAATATGAAATTTATTCTCGCTAAAAATTAAAATTGAAATTGTTTTGAGTTTATCCTTCTTTTTAACCCTAGAATGGAATCGAAAGACACCAACATTGGACATCGCTCAATGCCCTAGACTAGTTCGAAGCAATCCCTATCATTAGGATCCTGTTCTAATTTAGAAGGGACGGCATTACAGGATTGGAAAACTAACCAAATTTAGGTATAATCATTGGAATGAAATTCATTAAATCTTTTATCAAATTCAGCCTATTATTTATTTGATTTATTGTTTAAAATCACATATTTTAATCCTACATCACTATCTCTACTCCGAAGGTCATACCTTGAACCAGTTGGCAGATATTTTTACCAAGGTTCTTAAATCCACTGAACTTTATGATATCATGGACAAGTTGGACATGATTGACATCTATGCTCCTGCTTGAGGGAAAGTATCGTACTATTGATGTATCGTTCAGTTATCTTTGTGTTGAGGTATAGTTAGTAGCTTCAGTTTTGGTGTGATCCCTACTTCACAAGGGGTAAACTTATAAACTTGTAATTATGGAGCTATGTTGTAATAGAGGTGTGCTAATGTAACATAAACACTAGGAAACACATTTTCCCTAATCTCTTCTCCCCTCTCCTCCTTTCTTCTCCATCATCATCACTATTCAGTAAGTTCAAGTATATACATCATAATTTCTAAACAGTCGTGCAATTTAATAAAAGCTAAACAGCTTCAAATACCTTCAGTTATTATTCTAAAACATTTTTATCAAAATAATAAAAGAACGGAAATCTTTTTTAAGTACCAGAATATTGGCACCAATGCTTGTCCCAACAGCAAACAAAGGAGCCTTAGGATACTCTTGATGAAGATAGTTAACAACTTTACGTAAATCTTCAGTCCAGCCAGCATTATAAAAACAATCAGACTGCACAAAATGGCATGAGAATGTTAATATCCATAAAGAAAATGAAGAAAACTAGAGATAAAGTAGAAAAGATTAAAAAAGGGGTGGTTGATTAGCTAAATTGAAATGGAGCTATGAAAAATTATCCGCATCCAGTGTGTTTTCATGTAAAAAATGAGAAAAATGGAAAGGTTAGGCAACCAATTCTGATGCTGAAATTTATAACTAACATAAACAGGTGTTAATAGTGAAAATAAGATAGGTTGTGGCTCCTTCGATATTTAGCAAATTAGGTGCCTCCATTCTCAGTATGTTTGCAAATGTAAGTATCAGGTCTTTGACAACAAAACATTGTAGGCTTTGATCAGTGGCTGGGAAAAAGTCTTTACAGTGAGTGTGTGTGTGTGTGTGTTGGTGCGGAATGAGTATTTTTTTACATTGTGGATCAGTCCAATGTTAAAATAAAAGTTTACTAGGTAAAATAGGACGTGCAAATAAGAGGTAGGGAGGAATAGTGTCGTGCAATAAGGGATTGAATTTTCTCTCATTGCCAAGTGTGTTAATGAATCATTACCATGCATGAGGAACTATAGAGCTGTGGTATCTTGCTAATTGTGAGAATTAAGAAAAGAAATTTATTTGAATGATTAGAAATTATTATTAATTCTGATGTATAGAATTGGCTTTTTCATTTAATTGCTGTGAAGGGTTTCACTTCTGTCAAGCTAAACAAGTAATGGTGGAACAACTCATTCAAAGAATAGGTAATACAATTTCCAAGAATCTTAGATGAAGTGGAGATACTTTAGGGTCTTATTTTAAATAGTAGTAGCTTCTGCAACAGGGTTATATTCCTGCAAGATAATTGGCCAACGTGGCCATTTGAATAAAGAGCCTAATGTCGGTTTCACTGTTAACTCATTGTTTACTATCAGGAAAGATTTATTTCGAAAAATTTACAGTACCAAGGATGGTGCCTTCTGCTTAGGAATGTTAACGGGCTGGGTCAGATCGAGCTTTTGATAGGCCAGATTATTTTTTCCCATGAGATTGAGGCCTGAACCTGGCCAAGTAGTAACTCAGGCAGGGCCAGGCCCAGAAAACTCTAAAAACTACCAAGCCCGAACCCCAAAAAACCCGGCCCTATTTCTATCTAAAGCATACAAAAAAAAAACAATTGCTCAAGTCCCTCCAAGAACCAAGAACCAAAAACCCTGAAGAAAACGTAGATCCCAGCCATGTCAATCTACAAAAACTTACCACAAAACCTTATTAAACTATACCAATAAATGAAATTTTCGTTTTCCTTTTAGGGTTTAGCCAATTTGATACGAGAGAGAGGGCGGGCGAGAGATGAGGTTGATGCATGCTGATCGGATCAATGGCCCACCCCTTGTGTTGCTGAGCATACAAGAGAGAGACTCAGAGAGAGAGAATTTCTATGTCATTCATTTGTTTGCAGAGGCAAGAGGCTCACTAGTTTGCAGAGGCGAGAGAAGAGGAATGACCCAAAACCCTAAACAATATGAAATTATATATATATTTTCTATTTATCAGTCAATATGAAATTATATAGTAATTTAAATTTACCAAAATAGGCCTAGGTTACTTATTTCGGTTGACACAGAAATTATGGCCCGATTAGTGACTACATCTAAGCCCAAACCCGAACCTGGTTTCTTTTCCGGGCTTCCCAAACCCAGCTCCATTAACAAACGAGTGGTAATAGCAACCCCGAAACCCGGCCCAATCCGGGCTGAAACCTGACCTGTTGACAGCCCTACTTTCTGATTGGCCAGTGATGCATTCTTGTAGCTGACAACTAACCAGTTGCATCTTACGAGTACATGCCATTCAGTGAGCAGAGTGAAAACAAACTGCACTTTCTTAACTAATTTGCACTTCCTCTGGCGGTATTTAACTGTTTTTTCAATATTTCCAAGTTAGCTAAAATATCTAAGGTCTCCAGTTGAGTTAAAGATTACACACAATATTTAGACAGCAAGAAGTTTGTGGCAAAGGTTTTATTCTTCTCAATTATACAAGAAGGTTGAACCTGATGGAAGAATATTTAGTAAGAAAGCTTTAGTTTACCACAAAAATTCATAATTCAGAAAGTTATACTTGAAATTGCCAGGTGACTAAGACAATGAGAAGTTTGGGAAGAAGTTCTCATTCTTCTCAAAGTTGATGGAAGATTGATCATCATAAAAGAACATTTAGTAGTACTGTTTCAGATTTTATACATTGGTGAAATAATATGTGGGGCGGACTGCACTCAACTAGGGGGGGGGGGGGATCGCTGCAAGTCAGATCAGATGGCTCCTCTCCTGTTTGTGTTCTCCAATTGGCATAGGATTGAGCGATAGACGGCTCGAAGACCAAATGGTGTGAACTGCATTTTATCACGATCAGCTGTGTTAGTGTAGCATTATCAAGTAGGAATAATTATCTAGGTATATCGAAACATTCACTAAAATAATTTGATTGCACATAAAAGATTAAAAGGGTGATGACGCCAAATATCCACTTGCGAGGATCAGACAGCGCTTCCACACTTAACCCCTTAGTCCCTTTAGCTAAAACAGGTTAAAGGTTGAAAATCATGCCAAACAATGGAATTTCAAGTCCTAATTATGCTGGAATTTAAATACCTTTGTTAAAAGGAATTTAAAGTTATTTGAGGAAATTTAAACTGCCCTAAGCTTGCTAAACCAGAAGCACTCCACTCTTCATGGCTGGCTAGGAATCCACAAGACTTCCAAGTGGTTCCAAAGGAGACTCCAGATGACTTTGAAGGTAGAACTTTCATGTTAGGGGGAGTGATAGCTGGCAGAAAGCTAGAGTGAGCTTCTGAGTTGCTTCCAGTGAGTTGAAAGTGAAAATGTGGAGAGGAAAACACATGTCAAGTTGGTTAGGATAGGTGTCCCATTATATTCTCAAATATTCCCTTTTTGGTAACCAATTTCATTAATTAATGGGTATGCGATTGTGTGGCATTAGGCCAATTATGAATTGGATAGAACATGCCAGATTTCATGGGAAACGCTTCAACTAATTACCAATTGTGTCAATTCAGTTATCTAGAGCCAAGGTGTGTGGTGTTGGTCCAATTTTTTGGTTATTTTGGTCTTCTCACCTATGGGGGAGGTTTCTACAATCGTCCACACGCTCTACTTCTAAAATTAAATCTTTTTGTAAATATTAATAGTCTTTATCTAATTCTTGGAATGTACACATTCCTTGATGGCACTTCCTGATGATATTACCAGTTTACGGAAGGAGCTGCAAAACACCGTTATGCTAGGATGAGGTTGGAGTAAGGAACCTACTTGGACCACAGATTGTTGAAGACACGACGACACAAGTGCAACTAATCAGAGAACGTATAAAGACGGCTCAAAGCAGGCAGAAAAGTTATGCGGATAAAGAAATGAGAGATGCAGAATTTGCTAAGGGAGATTTAGTTTTTGTCAAAATCTCACCTATCAAGGGAGTGATGAGATTTGGAAAGAGAGGAAAACTATGTCAGATGTATGTTGGACCTTTTGAAATATTGAAGAGGATTGGAGAGACGGCTTATTGGATTCAGTTACCACCAAAGTTAGTCGGGATGCACAATGTTTTTCACATATCAATGTTGAAGAAGTATATCAAGGACCCTTCACATATGATCGATTTAGAGCCATTAGAAATTGAGAAGGACATGACTATCATTGAGGAACCAATTTCAATTCTAGAAAGAAATGAGAGGACACTGCGTAATAAGAAGATTCCATTGGTCTTGGTTAATTGAAAGCACCACCACGCAACCGAATTTCGGATTAGAGCTTTGGATTGGATCAAAGGAGAGGAGTTACATAAATAGTACACGAAGACTAGAGGTATGGAGAAATCATGTTGAGATTAATCGGAAACATAGATAACACAAAAATAAAATAGGAATTAGGGTTTATTTCATTTAATGAATATTCTTTATGTTAGATTGTTAAATTTTTATCCTTAATCGCGGGTTTTCGATGGTACGCGGGATTTCGTGATTGATCACAAAATTTTGTGCAGAATCCAGAATCTGTCTAGAATCCAAAATCTATCCAAAATCCAGAATCTATCAAGAATCCAGAATTTGTCCAGAATTTAGAATTTGTTAGGAATTGCAGAATTTGTCTAGGATGCAAGCAATGAATTTCTATTCAAATATTGTCTATGTCTAATCATCATGCTTAAATATTTATTCATGTTCATCATTATTTTTATTGCTTAAAATCCATGCAACCTAGGATGTTTGATTTACACAACATGAAACAAGTAGGAATCGATAGAGATTACATATTTATAATGTGTTAAGCCTAAACAAGTGAATGAGCTATTACATGATCGATTGATTTCCAGTTTTTTCTATACATGTACATTCATGGCATTAATAAAAGTGAAAAGATACGTTTACGACATGACACATGAAAATAAAATATTTCTATAATTATAATAGAATTCCTATGGACTTATGCTAGAGGAATTAACATGAATAAGAATGGCAAGTAATAAAAGTTATACATCCATGCATTAATGATAAGACTGAAGAGATGGAGGTCTTTAATTTTAAGCTTACTACTTAACTGAAGAGAAGTTATGTGAAGGTTAACGTAGATACTAATCGAAGGATCAGAGAAGATTAGGATAATGATTAAGAAAGAAATAATCATGTCCATTATGTATGTCGATTCATGAGCATTAAATGCACAATTAAAAATGACACTACATAAAATTAGGGTAGAGACCCAAACCATAATATTTATTTAAATTTAATGTTATGTTTCAGTTTCATTCTATTGCTTTACTTATTATTTATGTCACATATTATATCTCTTTTATTGTTTGATTTTATGAGATGATTTGAGCTATGGACCGTTTCTATTAGCCTCATCATATCTGGTTCATATCGGTGTACTTGATAAACTGACCCATTGTTTGGGATTCTAGGGAGTACAGCTATACATGGAGTGGATGAAGTAGATGCTTCAATGATTGATGGAAATCCAGATTTGAGCGAAGAAGGATTTGAAGTTTAGTTTATAGGTTTTTCTTTATACATACGGAAGGATCTTAAGATATTAATTTCATATTTATTTTTATGAACAAGTTCTTGTTAACGATGGATTATGCTTGAATTCAGTTTTTATTTAAATTAAAGAGTAGGTATAGAATTTAGTACAATAGGTTGTTATCTCATATTTTAGCATTCGGAAGGATATTAAGATATTAATTTCAGATTTATTTTTATGAACAAGTTCTTGTTAACGATGGATTATGCTTGAATTCAATTTTTATTTAAATTAAAGAGTAGGCATAGAATTTAGTACAATAGGTTGGTATCTCATATTTTAGCATTGCTCTCATGATGATGGTAAAAGAAATTTATGTGTGCGCTTTTAATACTTATTTTTCCGTTGCATTTATATGTGGATCTTTATGGATTAATTGATTTAAATTGTAATCATGGATATGTGATGTAGTGTGATGTCTCCAAGTAAGCGCATTAATCTGGTGTGTGAAATTGGGGACGTCACAGTTAAATAAGCAAGAAACAACATCAAATCTTATTGTAACATTTTTTCTGCACTAACGTTTAACATAAGCGCTCCCCAGACTTACTAATTGTCCAAAGTAATTGAAGAAACTTACAGTGATGGAAATGCCGCCCAATCCTCGATGGTTGCTAACGACAACATTCCACACTCTTTTTGCTAACTTAAAGGCAAGATGCTTTATATACTGCAGAGAGTATTACAATACAAACAGAATAAGAACTCAACCGGTATTTAGTCTACTGATAGACAAATATGTGCAAGTGATTGGATCAATGAAACATAAGTATGGGAATGGAGGAGCAAATCTTTAATGATAAATATTCCACTTATGAAATTTCATTGAGGACAATCATAAAGAAAAATAAATGTAACTTTTAACCTTATAAGGACAAGTTTGATGCATAGTCACAAAGTTGGGTTACAACAATAATTCGGCAAGGGTCCACTTGTGCAAAATTCACTAAAAGTTTGGGAAAATAAAAATATATAAAACTATATAAAAAATATATCATAATATATTTCAAGTAGGAAATAATGTGTTTAACGAACAAAAAGTACAAAGCATGATTCATTAATATTCATGATCATTCATTCACGAATTATGAACATATGTGTAACTATATAAAGCCTTCAATAAAAGGCACATCTAAAGATTACACAACATAATTGAGAATAAGAGAGAGAGAGAGAGAGAGAGAGAGAGAGGGGGGGTACATAACTTAAAGAGGAAAAAAAATAAAAAATCACAAAATTCGGCGAATATTCAGCAAAGAGACAAATTAGCCAAATATTCGTGATTCACGGAATTTTTTTCATTTTTTCACTAATTTGGAGTATTTTGTGACTATGGTTCGATGAACTAAAATTCTGATTTAGTATTAACATGAACATTGGACTAGAAATGAAAAATTACCTATAACAAGCTTAGTTTTACACATTAACTTAGAAATATATAAAACACACAGGATTTTATGTTATTGGAAGAATAAGATATAGCAGGATGCTTGCAGGTTCAATCTGTGGTCAATCTGCTTAGTTAACTTGTATAATCACAGTACAAACTAAAAAATCCTCAGAAATTCAATTTTTACAGGGACTTTGCTGAGTTTTTTATGAAAGTACAATAGAAGTATAGAACTACTCTATCTGGCAAAATCAACAAAACTGACATCAAAATTATATATACTTGCAACATTATTCAAAATTTACATCATCTACAGTGAAATGGTGAATATATGATGAAAAAGGAAATGTAAACCGGCGATTAAATATGTAACTCAAAATAAGCATGGGTTCTGAAGACAACTTCAATCTTGGAAAAATTAGAATACTAAACAGAGAAAAACCAATGCTGGAGAAAGCCTGGTAAAATCTAGTCGGTCAAAGGTCATCACTATTCAGACTGGGGGAAGTTGAAGAGCAAGATGTTTCTATAGGAAATGATGCATTATAATTACATTTTGGAAGGGCCGACCCCCAATAGATGGTTAAAGGCTGTGATGATGATGATGATGATGACGGATTACATTTCGGAAGGCTGAGTTTGTGGAGAATGGCCTGACTGAAATTACAATACAGGTGTGCAAAGGGCTATAGAAACTAGGCCACCAAACTCAGATGGAGGCAGTAGACTTTAGGCCATACAATGAGCCCAAAAGCAAGAGATTTTGAGGCTTATTGAATAAGCTATGAAGAAAAAACACGGTGTAGCATGCTTATTGAGCCAGCTTTCCTATACTAAATCATCATGGGATTTTGACATTTATTGAATGAGCTATGAAGAAAATATGGACAGAGCATAGCAGTATGATGAATATTAGGTTTAATTAGTCATTGAGAGTCTATGTTGATAAGAAATTGGGTTAGTTCCATTAAAAGTTGATTTAGATTATAAGTCGTGTTCTATTTTGTTCTATTTCTTTAGTATTTGCTTTTAATTATGTTAGTTTATCTTCTGAAGTAATTGTATGACTTGAAAAGGCTAATCGAGCTTCATATGCTTCACTAGACTTGAGACTTAACTAGGATAGCTTACTTGGTCAAAAGTGAACTCCTGATGCTTATAAAAGAAACATCAACAGGGAATCCTCCATAGGCGTTCTTTAAACAAGATTTTGTTCTGTTTTGAAATTTGAACTGTACCTTTATATATATTTGCTCAGGTTCTTCACTTTTGCAAATTCCATATTTTCAGGCCTCTAGCAAATTGGCATTTGCATGATTGCATCAATATAGTTGAGTGACTTTTAACAATCTTATCATCAACCAGATGGGTTGTGAAAACAATCGCATCTCGACTTAGGAGAAATAAAATTTTGTGTCTCCACTCCAGCTTGTAAAGGGGTGTTTGCGTATCTTCTTTTTTTCATAGGTAAGCTGGGCTCAAACCCTCGAGCTTGAGGTTGCAATATTGTCAACCTTCCATTGTGCTACAGGCCCAAGCCCAGGGGAGTTTGCATATCTAAACTGGAGTCACGTACTAAGGCATTTTTTTTTTGCAATTCATTTATCTAAGCCCTCGTCACTTACATTTAACACTTCCATTTATTTAACAGACAGAGGTGATAAGACCATTGAGGATTTCTTTTTCCGGAGTGTTTTCATCAAAGAAAATATATATATGCCTCAAAATCAATACAATAATGAGACTAAAAATAAATTTAGGAACAGAAATCTTTAGAGAAGTCTAAAAACATAAACCTTAGTGGAACTCAAATAGAGACAGAGTTCAAGTCAACTCCAGACTGACGCAAGTAATCAGTCAAGTTTCTCAACTCTAATTGCTACTTGCTCGTTCAACTATTCAAGTTGTTAGAGCAAAAAGTGAGTTTTTTTTATTAGTTAATTGAGTTTTTAAATAATCTACCAAATTTCAACTACTTACTGTGTTTTCTAAGAAACCCATCAATTCTGTTTAGTATTAAGCAAGTTTTTCATGCTTTATAAAAGAGGAAGTACTCCTGTAACTCTACCAGTGAGCTGATTGAGCAGTCTACTAAGACAAGTTTTCTGTTTAATACTAATCAAGATTTCTCAGGCTTTATAAAAAGAAAGTACTCTTGTAATCTTGATTTAGTAACCTACTCAGACGAAATCTTCCAAGTACTCAATTGAAGCTTGTAGTAGCAGCTAATGGATATAGCTATTTCATAACAAAATTCAGAGAACACAAAGTACAAAGACGAGTTTACATAAAAGACAATAACTTACAGCAGAAGCAGAATCACTCGTCAGGCCAGGGATCACTACCACAATGGGGGTTGTATCATCTTTAGAAATGGTCTTGCTCAAATGGAAAGCACCTCTGGAGACTGTACATTGTGCATATAAAGCAATAAGTAGGAAACCATCTTATCTCAATCAGATAGAAATAAAGGTATAAGGCTCCCTTCACTTGCAATTGAGTAAACAATATTGCAAAAATGGAAAAGATCCTCAAAAATCATCAAATGCAACAAACTTAGCCTCCTTATAAATGGAGATTTAGAAAATGCCATACATACATATAAATAACCTAACAGCCCATGAAACATTCCAAATAATAGATTTCTAAGGCTGTGTTTGGGTTAGGTCTTATAAGAGCAGAAGCAACTCTTTGTCCGCTCTCTGTCAGAGTAGATAAAATCTGCTCTGAGATAGAGCAGGCATAGAGCAGTTTTTTCACTTAAAACAGCTCCCCGCCAGAGCAAATGAGGCAAGGAACTATGTTACCAAATATAAAAGTAGCTCTCTGCCGAAGCCAAAAAATGAAAAAACTGCTCTTTGCCCCAAAAGAGCTAACCCAAACGCAGCCTAAACAACCACTAGAAATAAGCAAAAGAGAATAAATTCCCTAAGGGACTGTTTGGATATGGGGAAAATGATGGATTTTGGAAAGTCGGAAAGTAACATCCATCATTTTCCATTGTTTGGATTGCAAATAAGGGTCGAAAAACAAAATCCACACCCCCTATATTTTCCGAAAAATTAATCCGAGGGGGACCCTCGTACTTTCTTTTCCAGATATTGGCGCAGAATAAGAGGGTACGCGATCTGCTTCTTTATTTCTCTTTCTGCACGAAAGAGGCCATCCACCCTGTTCCACTAAGAAGACCTTCTCGGGCACATGTACCTTTCTCTCTCGCTCAATCTTTTCTCTCTCTAGGACCTCTCTATCTGTCCCCCCACGCTCTCTCTTAGATCTCTCTATCCCCCGCGCTGTCTCTCACTAGGATCTCTCTATCCATCCCCCACACGCTCTCTCTTAGATCTCTCTATCCCCCGCGCTGTCTCTCACTAGGATCTCTCTATCCATCCCCCTCATGCTCTCTCTTAGATCTCTCTATCCCCCGCGCTATCTCTCTCTCGTTGTCTCTCTCTAAAATCTCTATCTCTCCCCACGCTCTCTCTCTCTCCCGTCGTCTCTCTCTAAGATCTCTATCTATCTCTCCCCACGCTCTCTCTCTCTCTCTCTCTCTCTCTCTCTCTCACAAGCACACACACACACCCACCTCTCTCTCTCTCTCACACACACTCCTCTCTCTAACTCCTCCCCTCTCTCTCTGTCTCTGACGGATTACACAAGGTAATCTTGTTTCAACCAAAATTCTTCTTTCTCAACCCAATGCTCACATGCTTAAATTGTTGAGTGCTTTGAAGCAAATGATGGAGAAGGTTTTTCTTTCCAATCTTCAATGCAATAGATCATGAGATCGTGGTCCTACCATCACCCGGTTCAATGTTGATTCCACCTGTCGATTAAATGGTCAATTCAATGGTTCTCATCATTTTTTCGAAATTTTCTAGAGTTCTAAAATTTTAGGATTGTGATACATCTTTGTATTTTTTTATAATGTATTTTATTAAATGGTTCTCATCATTTTTTTTATTAATGATTCTCATAATATTTTGGAAATTGAGTCTCAAATCTTGATTATAAATGCAAAGATGTATCATGTTATTTTTTGGGATAATGGCTCTTGGCCGTCATTTAAACACCAAAGTGGCGTTTAAATGATCTTACACCATTAAAATTGTACTTTTTATTTCACACCATTGAAGAGTGATTTATCATATGCCATGTGGCGCACATATATGAGCGTCTAAATTGTCCAAATGGTAATCCATCATTGGAACATGTCTTAGCCCAAAGAAAGATTCCTATGAGTGGGTGTGAACGATCTGATTGAAAAACTTTAATATCAGCCATTAAAACTAAAAGCAATGGTTGATATTATAGGCATCAGATCGGATGGTTTAAATCTCCCTAAAACACCATTATTGGGCCTGTTGCATTTCCATCGATGATCTATCACTTTTACGGTACAGATCACCCACATCTTAAACCATTGCTGGAATAAGATCATTTAAACACCATTTTGGTGTTTAAATGACGGTCAAGAGAGTCGGTCCCTTACATTTTTTTTGGGGGCAGGGGTGTGTGTCAATCAACAACTTATGCGCGTAAAATTGAGGTTGTAAGAATCTAAGGTGCCAATGCTTTATTTAATTTTTTCTGAATATTTTCAAAACTTTGTATTTTAGATGATTTTTTATGTTTACAGAGCTTATTCATATTGTGTTAATTTGGTAGATCCTATTTCTTTTTTTGTATTGCCTAGATCTGTAAAGGTAGTTCATAAATGTAGAGATTAGTGGCTTTTACAATTTTTTCTTGCCCATATTGCTACATTATATCTGTGATTCTTATGATTTTATTTTTTACTTGGTAATACTAGTAATTTTTTTAGATGCTTAATGTTCTTGTGTGGTTTCATTGATACATTTCCCGACTAGTATCATCAATACATTAATTTAGAAGTTTTCATTGACACGTATACTGATCCTCAAATTGCATAGTAACCCAACAGGCAATCTTGATCCTGCAGCTCCAATTTACAACTCACAATTAAGTAATTGCGTTAAGAAACTCATGGGCCTAACTCAACCTCACAAAAGCGGCTTGTAAGGTGAGGAGTGCCCAGATTATATATAGCCCAAGACCTCCAAGCCCACACAGGCAATGTGGGACTATTCTAACACGCCCCCGCACGTGTTGGCAGGATTGAGCCAAGCCAAATCATGTGGACAATTGAATTAGGTGACCTAGAGAAGAGAAATACCTTCTTTGATACCATGTTAAGAAACTCATGGGCCTAACTCAACCTCACAAAACCGGCTTGTAAGGTGAGGAGTGCCCAGATTATATATAGCCCAAGACCTCCAAGCCCACAGGCAATGTGCGATTATTCTAACAAATTATACCACATTGCCCACTGGCAATGTGTGTGACAATGTGTGTGTGTGTGTGTGGAGACACCTTGCAGATTGGAGAATTTTGTTTATGCACATGATAATGTATTCATTTTGTATGCTTAACCTTGCAGATTTAGAGAATTTTGTTTATGCACATGATATTGTATTCATTTTGTATGCTTAACCTTAGTTACCGGAAGCGTGTGGTAGATTGAGAGTGGGAGCGTCATCGAAAGCTTAAAAATACACTAGTTTATGGTCGGAAGCGGGTGTTGGAGCGAGATTCAAAAGCGAGGGTGGCTTAATAATAAGAAGCTTCCTACTACTAGATAGCTTAACTACATAATTATGATAGTTTTATAATTAGAACATGAAAATGATATGTATCAAGAGATATTATTTTTTTCTTTTTTCTTCTTTTCTTTTCTTTTCTCCTTTTTTTCTTTATTTTCCTTTTTCTTTCTTTTAAATCCACCTCTCTCTTTGCTTCTTTCACAGCCCCCCTTCTCTCACTCACTCTTACTTTTAATCCCACTGGAAATATAATTCAATTTCTCTTTTCCTTTCTTGTTTAACTCATGGGCCTTAAAGCCCGGCCTATTATGTGGCCCTCTCCTTGGGTCTTAAGTTAAATGGCCTAAGGGCCCATTCCATAAATTTGATAGCTCAATGGACTTTCTGGGTTCCTTATTAATTGGCCCTAAAGGCCCAACTTAAATTTTAAACAATCTATCTCTCCACTAAAGATCAACGATCCTAATCTCGTCACCCAAAATCTGAAAATCTAATAATCTAACTGGGTTCTAGGTTCTTGAAAATGTGAAAAATCCCTAAAAAATCAGAAAAATAGAAATTAAAATAATTAAAGTTACTAGTTGCACCTCATAATTTCCAACTATTTATAAATAAAGTTCAGCATTATAAAATAATTATAAACAAGCATTATGATTGAATACTAATCTAGCTCGCATCATAATTATGTATAAACCATGAAATTTAAGGTCGTTACAACCCCCCCCCCCCCAAATATCATGACTTGTTAGCTTAAAACTTAAGAGGCGAAAAAAATCCCTCTCTCTGGCTAAAAAGCGAGCACCGTAGCATGCCCAGCCTATCACAGTGACCGTGTCACCACAAAGCCATATCTATGGACAACAGTTATCTCCCTTCTGCTCTCAACTTCTCGCCAAGCGTCAACCGCCAACGGATCATGGATTGACATTCGCCCAATGTCAGGTAAGACCTAGGTTCATTTTCAATATTTCCTCCTTTTTTATAATTTCTTCTATTTTTGTATGATCATTTTGTGAAAATTAATGGGCTTGGAAGGGTTTATATTTTGCTTATAAGTTATCAATGTAGATTTTTGACAGATTTATTATGAACTGAAGAGAAGATGCCTGGAGCCTATTTTCTATTTTAATTTTAGGTTGTCTAGAATTTGATAAGTTTTTCGATTGTTGGATGATTTTTTTAGATTCATTTTGAAGAGAATTGTTTACTACCTTTGTTAGAATTGTAATTATTTTTTTAATTTAATGATTGTCGTTAATAAAAGTAAGTGAGGCTAAACAACTATTAAATCTTTCAACTATTGGTTGAAATTCCTGCGTCCGAGTCCAGTCGCACATGCTGCTAGCAAAGGTATACCGAATAGAAAGGTGCTTGCGGTCTCCACTTCCCTGCCACACATAACACAAATATTCCTGAAATCCATCCCTCTCTTGATTAAACAATCCAAAATCAAAGTCCTCTCCAAAGACACTCTTCAAGTTATTATTGGTCTTCCCCTATAGCTTCTTTGTGCTTATTTCATTTCAATCCTTCATTCATGGGTTTTTTCAAGTCTCCGATGAACGTGCTCAAACCATGGCCACCCCTAAACTTCCTCTTATGTGCTCGTTCCTCATTTTATCCTTGCTTGTTACTCCATGCATCCACCTCATCTCTGTCACATGTACTTTGTCTTCTTGTCGGTTCTTCATAGCCCAGCAATTTGTACAATACAATAATTCAGCTCCTATCGTCACTCTATAAAAATCTGCCTTCAATCAAAGCGACACTCGCTTTTCTAAATAAAAAAATTACCATCTTAGTTTTTTAGCTAATGCTTACCATATATTGTATTTTATGATGGTATCATAAATGAGAACGCCTTAGCATTGTAAAGTAATATCTAATTTTATTTTATACAGTACTGTATGATATTTACAATAACATCTACTATTATACAATAGTAGCATAAAGCGATAGATAGAACAAAAGTCGCATGATTGCCCTGAATGTTGTGCTTCCATCCTGATAGAACCTTCGATTCCTTCCTAATGAAAAGGAATACTGAAAATAGAATAAAACCAATTAATTGACTAGCATGCCACTTGCCAATTTCGATATTGTTTAAAAAAGGTTCTAACGACTTGTCAAGATAAAAGAGATGAGGTCAATTGCCTACATTGCGAAGGTAATATTCAGGAAAATAGTTCCATTGATAACAATGCATTACTCCTCGATGTCAGACTCCAAAACCTAGGACCAATTAATGAATGGATTTTCTTATTTCCTTTAATCATTTTCTACTGTTGCCAATAGTAATTTTAATAAAACTTTATTATTACTGAAAAACAATCAATCTGCAAAACATTCCTGGGAACATCCAACCCACATATCGCAGTTACATATATGTGAACAAACGCCTCAATGCTAACAATGCATTACACCTCAATGTCAGACTCCAAAACGTAGGACCAATTAATGAATGGATTTTCTTATTTCCTTTAATCATCTTCTACTGTTGCCAATAGTAATTTTAATAAAACTTTATTATTACTGAAAAACAATCAATCTGCAAAACATTCCTGGGAACATCCAACCCACATATCGCAGTTACATATATGTGAACAAACGCCTCAATGCTAATTAGAGGATAAAGATACAAGCAAACAGATATTTAGTACAGCATGCCCACAAATATCATGCAGGCTAATAAATGTTCGGAAAGAATGAAGAAATACAAAGAAGTATGCAAACTACCGACATAAACAAAGATAAACTGGAAAAATAACTAAATATTCTATGTCCTAATATATACTTCTTTTATACGTGAACTTCATCAATTAACTAAATCAAGAGTGAAGGCCATACTGAAGCCATAGACAACAATATAAACAACAAGCGCTACTCGTGCATTGTCCTTACGATGAGAAAGATTATATTGAGAACCACAAAATAGCAAAATCCTCAAGAAGTATAAACTAATTGAAATTTGTAGATGAAAATATTCCACAGGTTTCACTTAATCACATCACATCATCCCATCAAGAGCTAATGAGTGGTCAAATCATTATGAAATAGTTAAATCCATTTCATTCAGATTATAAAAATATTAGTATCACCTATATATATATATATATATATATATATATATATATATATATATATATATATATATATATGAGTATCACCATAACTAACATAAATATATGTATATATATGGCTGAGGGGAGAATGCGCCCGGGCGTAGAGATTTAAACTTAAAAACAAAAATTAACAAATCCAAAGTCCAAGTCAAAGTCAATTTAAACTTTAAAACAAAAAAAATGCTGAATGCACTACAACTCTACAAGTCATCTAAGTCAAAGTCACCTATTCAAACTCTCAAGTCTCAACTAAACAACAAACCAAAAAACTCATCACACACCATTTTTTGGGCATCACACATCATTTTTTGGGTGCACCTTCACATGGCAGTTGCACTCATGCAAACTATTCATGCACCCAAATTTCCTCTTCATCCCCTTCCAAAAGCTCTCCTTCCTTCCACCACCACCACCCTTAATCTCTCTCTTCAAATTACAACACTCCCTCTCCAGCAGCATAACCCTACTATCCACTCTCTCTATCTCCCCTCCTACTACCTCTCTCTCATCACCACCCATCACCACTTTCTCCTCCTCCTCCTTTTCTCGTAACCTTTCGTAAGACTCCGGCAAACTGCAACCAGAAGTTTCCCTCTCTCTCGACCCATCATCAGATTCCGGCAACCCACCACCCGATATCGCCTCCCGTATATGCAATTGTCCAACAAACAACACCTGCACCACCACCCGCAACGGCAACCTGTCGTTCTGGGCCGCATGCCCACACGCCGCCGCCGACATCTTACTGCAATCCAATATCTGGCACACGTCCTCCCGTTCGGATTCCGTCAAGTACCTGTGTGCATCCAAGTACACGTCAATAGCACGATAGATGCCGTCGGTGCAACTCTTGATACCATCCGATGTCACAGCCGCCATCTCCGCCAGCAATACAAAGCTCTCCTTCTTCAGATTCTCGTCCCTCGCAACCACAGTCAAGAACTCCATCACCAGCTCCGACACAGTGATCAGTCCTGATTGATTCGGTGCCGTATAATTTGCATAGAAATTCTTCAAAATCTTCCTAACACTCGAGATATCGTAACGGGTATCGGTGGTGTAATTGCCACAAGGGATCAAAAGATCTTCAACTGTAGCTTCATCAAGCTGTTTTCCGATTCGGGCTTCGAAACCCTCCCTACAATCGATTGAAGCCTGTAATTTAATAGCCCAGCGGAGCATCTCGAATAAGAACTTGCAAGGGATCACTCTCTCGTAAGGGAAATGCCTCTCCACTGCTTCAATTACCTCTCTTGGTGAGCTCTTCTCATAAACCGATACTTCTTCAATCTTTGCCCTTTCTTTGCCAATTACCCCAAAGGGGATACTAGAATCAACCCTTTTCTTCGCATACCGGAAAAGAGACCCGGCGATATACTCCGGCAGGACTCCAATTTGGATCATTGCCACCACCGCGGGCTCGTAAAGAAGGAGACTCAATGTGGTCAATTCTTCTAACCACCAATCGACGAAGAGTTTTCGCCTTGCAGTCGGCCGGCCGAATGCCGCCTCGGCCGTTGATGGGTCCTCAATGGGTCTTCCGATGAGCCACGGATCGGCTAAAGCCTTTCCGGCGATGGAATCGAGGCATTTTCCGATGAGGCCTAGATCGATGGCTCCGCGAAGAACGCATTCGGAGGTTCGGTAGGCTCTTACAGATTCATTCCAGTGAGGAATGATCCTATTGTTGAAGAAGGAAAGCGTTCTCTTTAAAAGGTTGTTAGGGCTGTGTTCTTCGGTCATTTCGAGATAGGAGGCGAGGCAAGCGACAGGCACTACATTGTCGGCAGAGAAATCCGGTTCGGATCCGTAGCAAAATTTGGCGGCGAGTTGGAAGGTTTTGGCGTCGCCGGGTGAATCGATGAGGAAATGAGAGAGCTCCCCATGTTGCTTTCCTTTTAATAAAATGGCAAGTTTTGCTGATCTTATGATCAGCCGTTTCTGTCGAAAGGAAGATATTTGGTAAAGTTAGAGAGAGAAAGCAGCAGAAGATGATGATATATATTACATATATTAATAGACCATCTCACTGAAACAAGAATCAGTAAGAAAAAAGACGAATTTACGGAGTGTAAGTGAAAATTGATTCCATGGACGTTGAGATGGAGATCAGCCGTAGACTCAGATGAACAAATCCTGAAAAGAAAAAATTATAAATTAAATTAGGAAGACCAAGATGAACAAAGCCAAAAAAAAAATAGAAACCTACATTAATAAAATATGAAAAAAAATAAAATAATGAATTATATCTAATATTTTATTTTAATTTGCATAAGAGAGAGAGACCATGATTCTCTGCATTCGTAGATGGTCATTTTCATCAGGTTTATTTGGATTGCTGTTTTGCTAAAATCATGTAGATAGAGATCGAAAAAAATCAGAGACCTAATATTCTTAAGTATCTTCCTAATAATTTAAATTTCAAATATTTTAACTCAGTGTGAGTCTTATACCAACAATTAAGTTGTATAAAGGGTACTTAACAAATAGAGGGCTCAGGTTATAAAAGTTTGGCACTATTATACCACTTCAAAAACTTTTGCATTATCAGGACAGCACGAATTTTCTGAGTTCAAAATTTTGAGTATTCACGGATTTCAAACTAGTGTTTGCGGATTTCAATGACACTGGAATAGAATGCAACCTGATTATGCAAAACTTTTTCGTTTCGACATATTACTGTAAAACTTTATATTCCCAATCTTGTTTTAGTAATTATGCCTTGTATTAGGCACTTAGCAATAAGAGGACTCATGTTAATGTAAACGATTTCTATAGCTAATCAGCCCAATCTAGATTTCTCATAAATTTCAGCTATAATTGACCATACCTAAAACATCTTATACTGTATTTCTCTAACTAATCAACTGCCTATGGGCAATTGATATCGTTGCCTACCATGGTCTACAATCGGGTGGTCAAGATCATCTGATGGAAACACCTTATCGATCGTGGTCAGTTGACACCGTTGCCTACCATGATCTATAATCCGGTGGTCAAGATCATCCAATGGAAGCACCTTATCGTTCGTGATCAGCACTAGTTACACATTACAGTACCTTTTGGTTGAGGAAGAGTCATACTATACCATACCCCTAGTTAATAAAAATAAGAGACCGACGTGTAAATGCCAAAATAGTGTTGAAATGATCTTAATCATTACACCATCAATGGTAAGAGGTGGGTGATCCGGACCGTCAAAGTGATAGATCATAGATGGAAGTGTAGCTGGCACAAAAATGATGTTTTAAAGATATTTCATTCATCCGATCCGTAAACTATAATATCAATCGTTGTTTTTAGTTTTAGAGACTGATAATAAAGTTCATCAATCGGATGGTTCACAGTCACTTATCGGCATGTTCAATTCAGCCTAGACATATTCCAATGATAGATTCCCAGTTGGGCAACTTAGATTAGTGATAAATATGCCCCATATGGCAAAATGATAAATCACAATTCAATGGTGTAAATTTTTTGTGAATTTTTTTTATTTTTTGTGAGCAGAACTGAGTGAGATCAAAATTGAGTGGCCCGGAACAAAAGAGACCACCCAAGGAAGAGGAGCCACACGGAAGCGAAGCGGTCATATGCTGACTCACAACGTTGGCGTAAGACGGAAGGGGTCGGTGGTCAAACATCTTCATAGAAGGCATGATCACCTGACGGTTGTTCATCCCAGCAATCGACCACCCTCGCTTAACGTCACATAGCTGAGACTGATTCAGTATGACCTGCTTCCTATTCCTCGACATAGGAATCCGATCATCGGCGGATTTAACAGTCCTTCCCTGTGTTCGGGCGGCATCGCAGTCATGACGGTGGCATACAGAGCGACGATGGAAATTGACTTTGCGGCACCGACTGCAAATCCAATCACCGACCCTGAGCACAAGTCAAGGCTTCTCCATTTCAACTCCAAGTTGGGCACCAGCAAATTTAGAATATATAAACCAATTAGCCATAGTTCAGATCAAATTAAGCACAAAAATGATACAATTCTATTATCTAATCAAGAGCATATAAGAGCCAATAAATGGACGCCTAAACTGTATATGGCAAAAAGGACCCCAGTGAAACACGAAGCGTTTTGATCACATGGCTAGAAATCTCTAACAAGTATGATTTTTTTTTATTAGTACCATCTATATGTTGAAATCTCACCTCCAAGGGTCGATACGCATCGGCCCTTGGAGGACCGATGCGTATCGACCTTTATTTATATATATAGGTAACGGCCGATACTGATACCGATACTGAGTTGGAGATCGAAACGTATCGAGTATCAACCCTGATACGTATCAGTTTGCTGAAAAACCGATACGAGATGGTATCGGCCCATATTTGATACCTTGATTTCAAAGCAGTGGATGGTTTCTTGTTACACCTAAGCTTTAATGACTTTATTACACTTTCCTGTTAGTAGCCACAAATTGTTAGAATAGTAAACCAAATACAAGTAACTGAAGCTGCCTTTTCCCTTTGGGTGCGTACCATCAGATCTGAACCAATCACTGAATTCTATTCCAATCAACGTCCACAATCGACCTTCCTCAATAAAAATTTCCAATCGTTTATTATAAAATTTCCATAATTACATCAAATTACATGGATGAGTATGAGAGCACGAGGTGTCTGAGACTCGTACTTAAATTGAACATGCCATGAAATGGCTACGTTGTCAAGGTTATTTTAGTCATTTCGCCTGATAATAGGAAATGACTAAGATACCCCTGCTCAGTATACATAAGTGTTTTAACAGACAAGTTGACACAAACTAACTGAATTTGCATCAAACATGGTTAAAAAATTACATTATGTTGCTAGAGTTCTATCTTCTAAGCCATGCCCCTGGTACAACATTTCTGAGCTTCCTTTTAAGAGCAACAACAAGAGCAGGACCGACCAGCGGCCATGTCGTTAAAACGGCAATGTATGCAATCAGCCACATTGATCTCTTATTCTGTCGCAAAATCTGATTTATGGACCTCTTCACAGGAGTTATATCATGGAGATCCCTGATTTCTCCGTTGTTTCCGATTGTTGAAATTTCTTCTCTCTGGTCATTATCCACAACTAAATCTTCCGTTCTCGGGTCATGAATTATCTGGCTGCCAGATAAATCTTCCACACCTTGGTTGATCATCTGATCAGTTCCTATTGCGCTCACCATTCCATCTTCTGTAACATTTAAATATGGGCCCTTATCGATAGAAGATTCCGGAGGGCCGCAACTCTGGTTCTGCAATAAAAGACACAGAACTTTGGCAACTTATTGAGCAAAGAGAGTGATAAATCGAACGCAGCTGAGATTATTACTTCCTACAGGGCCCACACACCAAAATTGTGAAATGAGGCCAATACAGGCGATATCGCCAACTGTTCTCATTTCTGCCATGGGTCCCATGGGTGCTATCTGATGAAAAAAAGTAAATACAGCACCTTGTTTTGTATATGCATGAATGGACTAGAGTATAGGATACTGATAAATTCATCAACAGCTCCTACCCACCTGCAAAGGAGAGAGGAAACCACCACATTTATTGCCGATAAAAGACATTAATTATAGAACCATATGCAAGTAGGATACAAAAGTTTAAAATTTAATCCGTGTCAAGCAGAGATGCCATTTTGTACAGATAGCAGACATGACTGCCTCTACACATACGTATGTGCATGTCGGTTTTTTTTAATGAAATAGGTAGCATATGTATGCATGCAAAAATGTGCATGTGAACCATCCACATACATTCATACAGAGATGTATGCACACATACATAGAGTGAACGATTTGCGAGATTGAACCCTCTCTTATTCTACAGAGAAGCCCACCTCAAAGAAATCCTAGTGCTCGATTCTAATAGCTCCCAATAAAGAACCTGACATCTTTTTATCCTCATCAATATGCATCACATTCCTTTTAGTTAACAACTCTTTATGTAAAAACTTCTAGTCTTGTAACTTGTAAGAATGGTATCAAAACTCGGTCAATATGGGTTTGTATCGGTTTTGTTGAGAACCAATATCGATACCACCCCAATACAAGTATCGAGGTGGTATTGGTATCGGGCCAATACGGGTAGCCTCTGGCCTTGTTCCCGCTATGGGATGCTCTGTTCCCACCTGGATGTTTTAGTCCCATATCGTTTGCAAACTCATCCTGAGCCTGGGCCTTCCCCTTCCAGGTATAACGTGTTTTAAAAGCGGGGAGCCTACTGTGGAAAAACCGGGCAATATCATACCGGGTCGGGTTCTATCGTCACAAAAATACTTTGTGGTTTCATTCCTGATTTTAAATCTTTATCCATTTTTATTAATTCTAATGCAAGATTCGTGAATTCACATAGTCGTAGTTCTTATCCTGCTCATATGCATGGATCTCATGCTCCTTTTGATTTAGTGCATTCTGATGTAAGGGATCCTTCCCAAGTTATATCTTGGGATGGCTTTAAATACTCTGTTGATTTTATTGATGATTGCTCTCTGCTCATATGAAATCTAAAGATGAGGTTTTCCCAAAATTTCAGGATTTTCAATCTCATGGTGAAAACTCAGTATCAGTGCACTGTCAAAACTCTTTGCATTGATAATGGTGGAGAATATGTCTCTCATGCCTTTGAACAATATCTTCGGTCACATGGCATATCTCACCAGTTGTCATGCCTTATACTTCTCAACAAGATGGTGCTGCGAAGAGCAAGTACATACATCTTATTGGTGTGACTCATTCACTACTTTGACGTATGCATGTTCCAAAGTCTTATTGGTCCATGACACTTCTTACTGCATGTTCTTAATCGATCACACTCCCACGCTGGTGCTTGGTGGTGGCATTCCTTATCATTGTTTGTATCCTCAGGAAACTTTGTTTCCTATAACTCCCAAAGTTTCGAATGCATTTTGTTTGTTCAGAAACTTAGCCCTCACAGAAAGAAATTAGATGACGAAGCTATCAAACGTATTTTTGTCACTCTAAAGGATATAAGTGTTATTAACTCATCGTCTTTATTCGCTATTCTTCATCAGAATAACAAAACAGAAAGAAAATTATCTCACCTACCAACGTCAAAAGTGGCATGCATCCTCCTCCACTATGCAGCAACCACATGCTTCCTCTTCAGTTCCCCCTGTAAGTACTACTTCACCTATTTCTTCTTTTCCTATTGGCACTCCTACCAAGGATATTGCTGATTTGAATGTTCCTATTGTTCTAAGGAAAGGATCTCACACCTGTCAATACTCCTTACCGATTGCTAATTTGTTTCTTCTCAAACTCTATCCCAAGTAGACACTGTTACTATTCCTTGTTTTGCACATGCTTCCCTCGTTCACCCTCAGTAGAAACTAGTTATGCTTGAAGAAATGGACGCCTTTCAAATGAATCATATCGTTCAACTTCTCCAGGAAAGATAGTGGTAGGATGTAGATGAGTGTTTGCTATAAAAAATTATCCAGATGGGACTGTAGCTGGGTATATAGCTCGTCTAGTTGCCCAGAGATTTACACAGACATGAGATTAATTATGAGGCTACTTTTGCACCTGTAGCCCAGCTTACTTCTGTCAGAGTTCTCCTTTTCATTCCTGCCAACCAGGGTTGGCCCCTTTTTCTGCTTGACGTCAAGAATGCTTTCTTGAATGGAGACCTTTTTTATGAAGAAGTCTATATGAAATCCCCTGCTTAGGGCCTCAGGGGGGGTCATCTAAAGTGTGTTGTCTTCAAAAAGCAGTATATTGTATGATGGTGTTATCCTCAGGGGGGCTCTCCTCGTGCATGGTTTCACCGGTTCAATGGTGTTATTTTGGAGATGGAATTTCAGTGATGTCAGTGAGCATACAGTTTTTGTTCACCTTAGAGCATCTCCAGCAGAGACGCTAAAATAGTTATCCAACACCCTCTTTCGCCCGTCCAACAGACATGTTATAGGACTCGTTATTTTTGGCGAGCCCTCCAATCACCACTTTTGGCGAGCCTTAGAGTCTCTCTCTCTCTCTCTCTCTCTCTCTCTCTCTCTCTCTCTGGCAATAGCTAAAACGGTAACACTGTTTGCGCCCACGCAAAAGTGCCGACGTCCTAGACCCCTTGAAAACCATTGATTGCATCGGATCAAATGGTGGAGGTCGTGTTTCACCCCAATCTTCCACACAACAGATATTGAGATCATGGCGCATCTATCAGATGGTCAAGTTTTGATTCCATGTGTCACAGTTCTCCACATAAATGGCCCTTGAAACATACAACACACATCACGCTCAAACACGAATTTAGGGCTATTTTGCGGGAATTGTGACATGTGGAATAAAAAACTGACCGCTTGATGGTGCGCCATGATCTCAGGTTCTATTGTGTGGAAGATTGGGGTGAAACACGACCTCCATCATCTGATCCAAAGCAATCAATAGTTTTCAAGGGGTTTGGGACGTGGGCTTTTTCAGAGACTGTGTGGGCGCAAACAGAGGTACTCTAGTTAAAATAAAGAGCTAAAATGATAAATATTATTTTATAGAAGTAGCTAAAATAGCTATCCTTGCTGGAGAGTTTTTTAAAAAGGCAATAGCTAAAATAGAGAGTGACATGAAGTTTTAGCTATTCAAATTTAGCTATCCTTGCTATAGAAGCTCTTAGTCTTGTGGCCGCACTATTCTTCTTGTCTAAGTTGATGACATTATTCTCACAGGAGATTACTTGGATTTTATTTCCTACATCAAAGGTGAATTTAACAGAAGCTTTGAAATCAATGATTTGGGGACTTTGAGGTATTTCCTTGGCTCGAAAGTGGCTCAATCGCGCAAAGGCATATTTTTGTCCCAGAGAAAATATGCCTTAGATCTTCAATAGGACATAAGAATGTTAGATTCACGCCTATAGATCCTAAACTCTTCTACATGAGAAAGAGGGGGAGCTTCTGTCTAGTCCTGTATCAGAGACTTGTTGGCTGGCTGATTTATCTTACTCTTATACATCCTGATTTTACATTTGCAATTAGCCTGGTTAGTCAATTCATACATGCTCCACATGTTTAGCATATGGGTACTGTGCATAGGATTTTGTGATATCTCATGGGGAGTTCTTTATCATTCTCATGGACATCTACACCAATCCAGATACCCAGATGTTGATTGGACTGGTATTGTCACTGATAAGCGGTCTACTTCAGGGTACTGCGCATTTCTTGGAGGGAATCTTGCTGCACGGAAAAGCAAGAAACAACCTATTGTTTCTCGATCTAGTGCAGAGGCTGAGTACCATGTTATTGCTCATGGTGCTTGTGAGATGTTATGGTTGTGGCCTCTTATGATGAAGTTTAGCTTTCCTATTTCTCGTTTTATGCCCCTTCATTGTGACAATGAAACTGTAGAAAGATCGCCTCAGATCATTTTTTAGATGAGATGACTAAACATATAGACGAGGACATTCATTTTGTATGAGAAAAAGTGTGGGACCACTCATTCGCACTCATCGATGTTGCTTCTTCCCAACAACTTGTTGATGTCTTCACCAAGCCTCTTGGTCCTACAATTCTTCAAGATATTATGGTCAAGCTAGGCATAAGTGATATCCATGCTCCAGCTTGAGAAGGAGTGTTATTGTTATTAATTGTAATGAGTCATTAGTTGGTGTGTGTAACACAAAGTAGGCGTGTGTGTACTAATGTTTTTAATATAAAGGCTAATGAAACAATTATTCTCATTATTGCCAATTTACTTCTCAGTAATTATTTTTCTTCTTCCTCTCCCCTTCTCTAACCCTAACCTTATCATACAGATCAAACACTAACCCTAATCTTCCTAACCTAACATTTTCCCACCAATATCTTCTACTCCCAAGTACAAAACTATTGCATGCATGGTAAACCTCAATATGCTGGAGGAAATTTCAGTGGTCCACGTGGATTTTAAGGATGATCGCGGCCTAAGGACTCTGCTTGGGGGCAAATCTTCCATGACATATAGGACAAAGGATCTTATGTTGACTTTTTTTTATATCACTAGGCTCATATATTGACACAATGTTCAATGGTGTATGCATTGGTGCTTGAGTGGGCTACGCACCTAAGGTTGACTGGACTTACAATCAAGGCTCAGAGTTGCAGTATGGCTAAGAAGGATGAGAGGCAGTTCTTGAATGTCAATGTTATATGCTTGTGACTATGTGGGACACGATGATCTGTGGTAGCCTGACAAGATGCATGTGGCTGGACGAGTAGTTCAAGACCTTAGAGCAAGACTTATTTTATCTTAAGGGCCAAACGTAAGGAGGGGTTGGTTTGAATGTGCAGGCAAGACATCCTGGTACAGGATGGAATGACGAATTGGCATCGAGTGTGAGGGATTAGTGCACGAAAGACTAGGGTGAAACACAAGCAGACCGAACAATGGTTGAGGTTTTGCTCTAGAGAGAGCTTCTAAATTGATATTGCACGAGAGTGTTGAGCATGCACGATGGGCAACTTGGCATGCATCAAGGATGAATGTTGGTGACGTTGGAGGCATCATGAGGATGCATAAGAGGGGAGCAACACGAGTTCCTTTCAACTTCGAGGTGCCGCAGGAGAGGGGGGGAGGGGGGGGCATCGAAAAATCGTTGTCATTGTGATAACTGACTACTTCACCTACTTGTCTCAATGTCACCAGTGAATGTTTGATCCAAGTGCTTTATCATTAACCCCATAGTTTTGCAACATGTCCATAGTCTTTCATGGATCAGGACCAAGAACACATATACCAAGTCACACAATCCTGCAATCCCCGATGAACTGAAAATATAAAAAGGATTTGAGATGTCGAGCCCTCTATTTCTGCCCGCAGTAGAGATTCCTCCCCAAGTATATCCCTTCGCAAGACAAAACAATTCCAAAATCTATTCCTTACCACTAAAAAATCTAAACTATCCTAAAGTAGTCCTAGCTTTATATTCTAAAATTCCCTACAAAATCTGAACAACATATCCCTTAATCCTTTCCAATAGGGGTCCCATTCTACCTTCATTAACAATCTAAAAAAAAATTGAGTCCTATTCTTGGTTAACAACTACTATTCCTTGAGATACTTATAGTCTTAACCAATTTCATATCCCAACTTGTAACAAATTAGAGATGCCGTCAGATCTTCAGTGTATCATTCGCTTGGGAGAAGCTCATTCTCTAGCTTACCAACTTCAAGATTTGAGTAAAAAAAAAAGCTTCTCCTTCAAGCATTCTTCTTCGTTTTGAGCCAGTTGCAATTCCTTTCCTTTTCTGCAACGAACTCGAGACTATTGAACTTGCTCCCATCAAAGCTGCAGTAAAAATCGGGGCTTAGTAGGAACTTGTTCGACTTTGCACTTTTACATCAACTCGCCTCACTGAAAAATTCTAAATCATACCCTCAAATCAATGAATCCCTCTATGAAATTTTTCATGAAATTTTGAGAGATCTACCCTGATGCTGAAATATATCCCAAGTTTAACAGTGCGAGCTTCATGCCTCATGGCTGGTTCTACAAGTCCAACAGGATCGTCATTGGTTATCATAGTTTTTTACAGTTTTTGGTTAACGTCGGGATTGATGTTCAATGGGTCTTCTGCAATCTGACTGATCTCTTCATGGTGCTTGATGAGTTCCAAACAGTCTAGGTGATGCTTTAATTCACATATTTGTCCTAAGAGATCATGATTAGATGCTCGATCCCTGTGTTTGGTAGACAGCTCCCATAGGTCTGATGACATTCAAAGATTTACTTCAACGTGCCCTCCAGGACAGAAGATTGCTTTGGCACCATCTCTTTGCTGAAATCTATCCCAAGTTTAACAGTGTGTGCTTCATACCTCATGACTGGTTCTACACATCCGACGGGATCGTCATTGGTTATCGCAGTTTTTGGTTAGCATCAGGAATTTTAAATGGGTCTTTTGAAATCTGACTGTTCTCTTCATGGCGCTTGATGATTTCCAAACATTCAAGGTGATGCTTTAATTCACATATTTGTCCTAAGAGGTCATGATTAGATGCTCAATCCCTGTGTTTGGTAGGCAGCTCCCATAGGTCTGATGATATTCAAAGATTTACTTCAACATGCCCTCCAGGAGTCAGGACAGAAGATTGCTTTGGCACCATCTCTTCTATCAATTAGGACCAAGACTCTATACCAATTGATGCAGTCCCCAGGTAGACCTGAAAAAGAAGGATTCCAAAGATTTGATCCTCTCTATATGCCCGTAAGGGAATCCACACTAGGTATGCCCCTTCACGAAACAAAATACAATCTCAAGTTATGATCTATAGTACATAAAAAAACTAACATATCAATAGAAATTCCAAATTATCCTAAAAAAATCCTAGTCCTAGATTCCAGACATTCCTCTAAAATCTAAACCACACATCTCTTGGTCCTCATCAATGGGAATCCTATTCTAGTCAACAACTAGTCTTAAACAACTCCATATGTCCAACTCGTGGCAAACTTCAAATTAGAGATTTCTCTAAATATCGTTGCATTAGCGTTCATGAGAGATTGACCAAGACTCTATACCAATTGATGCAGTCCCCAGGTAGACCTGAAAAAGAAGGATTCCAAAGATTTGATCCTCTCCATATGCCCGTAAGGGAATCCACACTAGGTATGCCCCTTCACGAAACAAAATACAATCTCAAGTTATGATCTATAGTACATAAAAAAATTAACATATCAATAGAAATTCCAAATTATCCTAAAAAAATCCTAGTCCTAGATTCCAGACATTCCTCTAAAATCTAAACCACACATCTCTTGGTCCTCATCAATGGGAATCCTATTCTAGTCAACAACTAGTCTTAAACAACTCCATATGTCCAACTCGTGGCAAACTTCAAATTAGAGATTTCTCTAAATATCGTTGCATTAGCGTTCATGAGAGATTGACGGGGACGTCGAGTACTTGGACATCAGTTTTGGACCACATCGCTTCTACCGGTGTCGAAAGAAGCGAAGAAGGAGCCCAAGTACCGCAACTTCAGGGGGAAAAAGAAGGCTGAAAAAGTAATCAAGTGACGGACGTCCGCGGCTGAGGACGGACGTCCGTGAAATAAGCCCCTCACTGTTTCGTGAGGGACGGACATCCATAGTGTGCCACGGGCATCCGTGGTTCTGAGTCCGAGGGTCACGGACGTCTGTGACCTCTAGGACGGACGGGCGTGGGACGACTCTGTCCAAGCGATGGAATATCTAATTTTTGCGAAATTTTCCTTGTTTTAGTCTTTTAATTCTGTTAGGACTCTTTATTTCGAATATTGCTTTGGTTGCCCATATAAGGAAGCTTGTAAACACTTTTTATTTAGTTATTGAATATTTTGAATGATTTTATGCTTGAATATTCTTCTTCCCGAGATGGGTTTGGTGTGAGGCCAATGGAGTGATTCCCAAACCAATCTTTTTATCTTCTCTGTTACCTATTCATCTTTGTTTTCTCTTAAACCTTCACCTTATTGATCTAAGATTTCTAAGCCCTAATCTATTAGTTTCTTGATCCCAAAACCTAAACCCTTTTCGGAGCCCTAAATCAACAGAGCCAAAACCCTTTTCTAAACCATAAACCTAAATCAAACCATAAGCCTATTATAAAATCATAAAACTATTTCCCAGCCCTAGTTGAGCCAGTGAATCTACATCGGATCGAAAACGAACGCTCAAGCCTGGAAAAGCTAGAGTTTAATCTCTAAGCCGGATCCCGCCTTAAATCTAATGGTACTTGCGCATCGGACTGGACCCTAGCCGGATCTTGCATGATCTGCTTATCTGAATTCTTCAAACCCTAAGGTATTTAAGATAATTTTGCGATCAAACTTGAATTAATTTATTAAATTTCGGCAAAATAGCATAAAAATCATATTCACGCATTTTAGGGTTACCGTCACGCATCAGTTTTGGCATCAAAGCCCTAGGTTTCTTGGTTAGGGCATTTTTGCTTGTCATATTTATTTAATTGCATTGTTTTTCTTTTGTGAGTCCATAGTGCATTTCATATTAGAACCCTAATAGGAATCTGTAATCACCATGGATTCGAGTGAGATTCTCAATACCCTTAAAAGTATGCAAGAAGAATTGGGTGCGATTAGTGTACGTCTGAATACCATAGAGCAAGCCCAAACATCTTTAGGAGTTAATAATGATAGATTGCGAAATCAAATCAACCAACTAGAAGTGGTTGATGAACTTGAGAATCAACACCAAGGGCGCAATGGTCGTCAAGATAATCGGAATCAGAATCGTACGAATCCTCATAGAGATGACTACGACCCCGAAGTTCAACTCCTAAAGAATGTTCGAGTTGAGATTCCGACTTTCTATTGAAGAATGGATCCTACAGTCTTCCTCGATTGGCTTTCCGACATGAACCAACACTTTGATTGGTATGCCATAAATGACGACCGTTGTGTTAGGCTCACTAAAATGAAATTGGTTGGTTAAGTTCGACTTTTCTGGCTCAATATCGAGCGCATTAAGGTGAATGCGGGTTGTCCTCCCATTACCCGTTAGGACGACATGAAGGAATGACTTATTGAGAAGTATGCTCGTTTATCATACCACCAACGCCTCCTCGACCAGTGACAACATTTACGCCAAGGTGGTATGTCTGTGGTCGATTACATTTCCAAATTCGAAGAGTTCATGATGAGGGCCAAGGTATCGGAAGAACCTGAAATCACTCTCTCTAAATTCCGCACCGGATTGCGATTTGATTTGCAAAAAGAATTGATTTCTCACCCCGTGGAAACTCGTGAAAGATGTTATCTCATTGTGCAAGATCTTAAACGATATTTGAAAACATCGGTAAAGAGAACCGAGCCACAATTTAGTGTTCAACGCTCCAGTGGGGGACGATTTAATCCTCCTCCCAAGCCTACACAACCTGTCCCTTCCAAAACGAGGTTTGAAAAGGGAAAATGTGTAGTCGGGGAATCCTCAAGGGGTAACTTTCAAGTTAAGTGCCATAAATGTCATGGGATGGGACACTTTGCCGCCCAATGCCCTACAAAAGACCCCAAAGGAATCTCTTCATTGAGGGAGAGGAAGAGGAAGGTGAAATAGTGGTTGAAGAGGAAGTGTTTGAGCCGGACAACACACCCAGTGATGAGGAGGGTGATGTTATTGGTCATGCTTTAGTTGTGAGGTGTGCCCTTGCACAACCTCAACGGGATGAGAAGAATGACTGGCGAAGGGAGAACATCTTCCACACCTTTGCCAGATTTGGTGAAAAGAGTTGTAAGGTCATCGTGGATAGCGGTAGTTGCACCAATGTAGTGTCAACTCATACCGTACACCGCTTGGGGTTTACACCTAAAGCCCACCCGAGACCTTATAAGGTTGCACTCGTCATCCATTCCCGTGTCAAAAAGGTGCCGAGTACCGATTCAGTTAGGTTCTTATTCGGACACCTTATGGTGTGATGTGGTGCCGATGGATGTGAGCTATATCATTTTGGGAAGGTCATGGCTCTATGACATGGACGTGACCCTTCATGGCCGATCAAACATATGCACGTTCATGTATAAAGACAAAAAGATCACTTTACACCCTTTGCCTCCTAAAACACCATCGACCAACAAAGTCGAAAAGAAGGGCGAGTCTTCTAAATCTATTAATATTGTGAGCCCTTCAGAATTAGAGAAAGCGTCGTTAGATGTGAGTGTGGGGTACGTAGTCACACCGTTGAGAGTGCTCCCGAGTCAGTGAGCGAGTGTCCCAAGGAGGTTGAGCCAATCCTGAAAGAGTTTACGAATGTCTTCCCTGAAGACTTACTGACGGGGATGCCGACATCGTAGACATCGGATATGGACCATTTCATGTGTACCGACGTCGGAAGAAGCGGAATGGAAATCAAAACTAGGCGAAAGATGAAATTTTGGTGATTTGGAGGAACACTACAAATTCGATCGATCGAATTGCATATTCGATCGATCGATCGAAGTCCTATTTCGATCGATCGATCGAACTATGTCGACAGAAAACACTAGTTCTGGAGTGACATATATATAATTCGATCGATCGAATTCCAGCGGCGATATATTGATATATATATATATATATATGTTTCGATCGATCGAGTATCAATTCGATCGATCAAGTTTCACTTTCGATCGATCGAAATTGCGCAGAGTAATTTTAATTTTAATTTCGAACTTGAGTTTTAGGGCTTATTTGTCTTTTATTTAGTATTTGTTTTAGGGTTTTCTTTCATTGTAAGACCTCTTATATAAGGTCCTTAAGAAAAACATTGTAATTAGTTTTTGATTAATGAAAAGAGTTTTTGCTTCCTTACTTGAGATGAGCATTGTCGGAGAGTGAATCTTCGTTTCCCGAGAAGGGTTTAGTGTGAAGCCAAGGGTTTGAAGCCCACAATCGATCCTCTTCTATTTCATCCCTTTTAATCTATCTTCCCTGCTTTAAATCTAAAACCCTAAATTTGCCATATCTCTTTTAAAACCCGACATCCTAAAACCCTAGCTTTTCCCTAAGCCATTGAATCGATCTGATTCAACAACCGTAGCTTTGACGCGGGACAACGACCCTAAAATGCGTGAATATGATTTTAATGCAGAATTTGCCGAAATTAAATAAATTGACTCAAGTTTAATCGCAAAATTATCTTTGATACCTTTAGGGTTTGCAGAATTTTGACGGGTAGATCACACGAGATCCGGATAGGGCCCAGTTCGAAGCGCAAGTACGTTTAGAGTTGAGGCGAGATCGGCCTAGAGATAGGACTCTAGCTTTTCCAGGTTTAGGCACTCGTCTTCAGTCCGATGTAGATTCACGGATTCCAAATTAGGTTGTGAAAGGGATTTACGGTTTGTAAAAGGCTTATAGTTTTCGGATTGGTTTATGGTTTTGGAAAGGGTATAGACTTTGTTTGATTTATGGATTCGAAAGGTTTAGGGTTTTAAGATCGAAAGAAAACAATTAAGCTAAGGTTTAGGGAAGCAAACACAGATCGAAAAATAGCAAATATAAGAGATCACGCAAATTGAAGACAAAGAATAGCAAGATATATGACAATCACTCCCTTGGTCTCACACCAAACCCATCACGGGGAAGAAGACTCTCTTCACAAAGCAAAAGCTCTCATTCAATAATCAATCAACTAATCACATTGTTTAGCTTAAGGACCTTTTATAGGTCTTACAATAAAAGAAAACCCTAAAACGAATATTAAATAAAAGATAAATAAACCCCTAAAACAAAAGTTCGAAACTAAACTTCTAAAACAACTCGGCACGATTTCGATCGATCGAAATTGAAAATCGATCGATTGAAATTCATATATATAAAATATCGCCGTCGACATTCGATCGATCGAATTTAACTTTCGATCGATCGAAATTTCAATTCGATTGATCGAAATTTCAGAGTTCCTTCAGTTCTTCATCTTTTTCCAGAATTTTCACCTTTCCTTAGCTCTGACTTTCATTCCGCTTCTTCTTTCGACACCAGTAGAAACGATGTGGTCCGAATCCAATGTCCATGTAAGTGGTGTCCCCGTCAATTCCCCTGGACCAACAAGGTTTCATCACCGATAAAACGCGCTCGTGGTAGATGTCTAGCAGGTCGGGATTCAAGCGGCGAACTTCATTCTCGTGGACAACCAAGTACTTCTGGAATCCCTCGCCATGTGTAGAGACGGCATGATCATTGATTATATTTTCTATCTCATCTGTTTTGTGTCTGCTTGGGGAAGGAAGAGGTAGGTTGCAAAGTTGGATTGAGGCTGGGACTAGGAGATGGCTGGAGTGGGTTTTCAAGAGGTGGGGTGAAACCCAAGTAAGGAACCAAGTCCTCCACATTGAACGTTGAACTAACCCCAGTACCTGAAGGAAGCTCGAGCATGTATGCATTAAGACCACTCTTAGCCAAAATTCTAAAAGGCCCAGCGCCTCGAGATTGGAGCTTCTTTGCTGATCCTGATGGGAACCGCTCAGGCCTAACCCGCACCATCACATAATCACCCACGTGAAATTCTTTATAACGCCTGTGAGCATCTGCAGATAATTTATATTGAGTGTTGCTTGAATTAATCTTTTGTTTAATTTCGGCATGCAAGCTATAAATGTGTTGTGCAAATGCATCGACAGACTCTGACACTCTATGGGATGCAAACATGTTTTGCCTCGTTCAGTTTTTCACTAAAATAGGCCACGGGGTGACCCTCCTGGCTAAGCACTCCTCCTATGCCTACACCGGATGCGTCGCATGCGACTTCAAAGACTTTAGAAAAGTCCGGCAATCGCATGACGGGTGCACTACTCATTCGTTATTTGATCTCAACAGAGGCTTTTGTCACAGCTTTGCCCCATTTAAAGTCCCCTTTTTTCATGAAATCTGTAATTGGGGTCATAATGGTGCTAAAGCTTCTGATGAAGCGACGATAAAAGGTAGTCAAACCATGGAAGCTGTGGACATCATGTATGTTCGTAAGTTCGGGCCACTCCACAATGGCTTTAACCTTTTCGGGGTCCGCGACCATTCCATTGGCTGAGATAATAAATCCCAAGAAAATGACAGAATGTTGCATGAAGGTACATTTCTTGAGATTTGCAAACAACCTCTCGCCCTTGAGGGTTTCACAAACCAACCTAAGGTGGATCAAGTGTTGTTCCTTGTCATGACTGTAAATCAGGATGTCATCAAAATAAATTACAAGGAATTTGCCAAGAAACGGCCTCAACACTTGGGTCATGAGTCGTATGAAAGTACTCGGGGCATTAGAAAGCCCAAAAGGCATGACCATCCACTCATAAAGACCATCCTTAGTCTTAAAGGCGATTTTCCACTCATCACCGGGGCGAATGTGGACTTGATGGTAGCCACTCTTAAGGTGTATCTTTGAAAAGATAGTGGCACCAACCATCATATCGAGCATGTCATCGAGCCTTGATATGGGAAACCGATACTTAACCGTAATCTTATTGATTGCACGGCTATCCACACACATGCACCGCGTACCATCTTTCTTAGGAGTGAGTAGGGCAGGTACGGCACACAGGCTCATACTCTCTTGAATGAACCCCTTCTAAAGGAGCTCATTGACTTACCGAGTCAATTCGGTGTGCTCAACCGGATTCAACCTATAGTGGGGCAGGTTCGGTAAGGTAGATCCAGGAACCAAGTCTATGGCGTGTTGGACATCACGTAGGGGAGGGAGTTCGTTTGGTAAGTCTTCAGGGAAGACATCCGTAAACTCTTTCAGGATTGGCTCAACCTCCTTGGGGCACTCGTTCACCGACTCGGGAGCACTCTCTACGGTGACAACTACGTACACCACACTCTCATCTATCGATGCTTTCTCGAACTCAGAAGGGCTCACAATATTAATGGATTTAGAAGATTCGCCCTTCTTTTCGACGGTATTGGTCGATGGTATTTTGGGAGGCTAAAGGGTGTAAAGTGATCTTTTGGCCCTTATACTTGAACATGCATATGTTTGATCGACCAGAAAGAGTCGCGTCCATGTCATAGAGCCACGGCCTTCCCAAAATGATATGGCCCACATCCATCGGCACCACATCACACCATAAGGTGTCCGAATAAGAACCTAGCTGAATCAGTACACGACACCTTTTCGACATGTGAATGGATGAAGAATTGACCCATGCGACCTTATAAGGTCTCGAGTGGGCTTCAGGTGTAAGCCCTAAGCGGCGTACTGCATGAGTTGATATTACATTAGTGCAACTACCGCTATCTACAATGACCCTACAATTCTTTTCACCAAATCTGGCAAAGGTGTGGAAGATGTTCTCCCTTCGCCAGTCATCCTTTTCATCCCGTTGAGGCAGTGCGAGGGCACACCTCACAACTAACGCATGACCAATAGCATCACCCTCCGCATCACTGGGTGTGATAACCTCTTCAAATACTTCCTCTTCAACTACTACCTCATCATCATCCTCCTCTCCCTCAATGAAGAGTCCTTTGGGGTTCTTTCGTAGGGTATTGGGCGGCAAAGTGTCTCATCCATGACATTTATAGCACTTTTACTTGAGAACTAACCCTTGAGGATTCTCCGACTACACCTTTTCCCTTTTCAAACCTAGAATTGGTAGGGGCGGGATGTGTAGGCTTGGGAGGAGGATTAAATCGTCCCTCACCGGATCGTTGACCACTATATTGTGACTTGGTCCTCTTCACCACTGTAGTTTTCAAGTACCGTTCAAGATCTTGCACAATGGCATAGCATCTTTCAAGAGTTTCTACGAGGTGAGAAATCAACTCTTTTTGCAAATCAAGTTGCAATCCGGTGCGAAATCTAGAGAGTGATTTCAGGGTATTCCGATATTTTTTCCCTCATCATGAACTCTTCGAATTTGGCGATGTAATCGATCACGGGCATACCACCTTGACGTAAATTTTGCCACTGATCGAGGAGGCATTGGTTGTATGATAAGGGAACATACTTCTCAGTAAGTCGTTCCTTCATGTCGTCCCAACGGGTAATGAGAGGACAACCCGCATTTACCCTGATACGCTCAACATTGAGCTAAAAAAGCCGAGCTTGGCAAACCAACTTCATTTTAGCGAGTCTAACGCAACGGTCGTCATTCATGGCATACCAATCAAAGTGTTCGTCCATGTCGGAAAGCCAATCGAGAAAGACGGTAGGGTCCATTCTTCCATCGAAGTCGGAATCTCAACTCAGACGTTTTTGAGGAGTTGAATTTCGGGGTCATAGTCATCTCTACGATGATACCTATGGTTACGGTTGTCTTGGCGACCATTACGTTCAAAGTGAGAACACTCACGCTCTTGGTGTTGATTTTCCAGCCCAACCATCGCTTCCAGTTGGTTGATTCGATCACGTAATCTATCATTACCAACTCCTAGGGATGTTTGGGCTTGCTCTATGGTTTTCAGACGTGCATTAATCGCACTCAATTCTTCTCGCATAGCTCTAAGAGTACTAAGGACCTCATCCGAAGCCATGGTGATCACAAGGTCTATTAGGGTTCTAATATCGAATGCAATATGGACTCACAAAAGAAAACAATGCAATAAAATAAATATGGCAAGCAAAGATGCCCTAACCTAGGGCTTTGATACCAAAACTGACGCGGGACAACGACCCTAAAATGCGTCAATATGATTTTAATGCAGATTTTACCAAAATTAAATAAATTAACTCAAGTTTAATCGCAAAATTATCTTTGATACCTTTAGGGTTTGCAGAATTTTGACAGGTAGATCACACGATATCCAAATAGGGTCCAGTTCGAAGCGCAAGGACGTTTAGAGTTGAGTCGAGATCGGCCTAGAGATAGGACTCTAGCTTTTCCAGGCTTAGGCGCTCGTCTTCAGACCGATGTAGATTCGTGGATTCCAAATTGGGTTGTGAAAGGAATTCACGGTTTGTAAAAGGCTTATGGTTTTCGGATTGGTTTATGGTTTTGGAAAGGGTATAGGCTTTGTTTGATTTATGGATTCAAAAGGTTTAGGTTTTGGGATCGAAAGGAAACAATTAAGCTAAGGTTTAGGGAAGCAAACACAAATCGAGAAATAGCAAATATAAGAGATCACGCAAATTGAAGACAAAGAATAGCAAGATATATGGGAATCACTCCCTTGGTCTCACACCAAACCCATCACAGGGAAGAAGACTCTCTTCACAAAGCAAAAGCTCTCATTCAATAACCAATCAACTAATTACATTGTTTAGCTTAAGGACCTTTTATAGGAGGTCATACAATAAAAGAAAACCCTAAAACGAATATTAAATAAAAGACAAATAAACCCCTAAAACAAAAGTTCGAAACTAAACTTCTAAAACAACTCGGCACGATTTTGATCGATCGAAATTGAAAATCGATCGATCGAAATTCATATATATAAAATATCGTCGTCGATATTCGATCGATCGAATTTAACTTTCAATCGATCGAAATTTCAATTCGATTGATCAAAATTTCAGAGTTCCTTCAATTCTTCATCTTTCTCCAGAATTTTCATCTTTCCTTAGCTGACTTCCATTCCGCTTCTTCTTTCGACGCCGGTACAAACGATGTGGTCCGAATCCAATGTCCATGTAAGCGGCGTCCCCGTCAAGCTTCCATCAGACTATTAAGCCCAGCCATATCAAAATAACCAGAAAACCAGAGATTCCATCATTGCATTGTGAGCGCCCTACTAAAAAACCTAGAGTTTTATCTCTAGGACTGATCCGCATCGCTATTCTAACGGATCTAGTGCAAGCCTGAACCCTTCCCGAACCGAACGTGATCTTTTCACCTTGAGAACTACAAACTCCTGAGGTATTATCTATATTTTCAAATTTATTATTTAATTTAATTCAATTTAATTTCGGCAAGCAATTAATCATCGCATTCACGTAGTTTAGGGTTTTGTCCTGCGTCAGTTCTGATATCAAAGCCTAGGTTCTAAGTTAGGGCATACTGTGTGACATTGAATTCATTGCACTTTAATTTTAATCGCATATTATTTCTGTTTTGACCAAAGTGTGCACATCACGTATTTGTTAAAAGACCCCCTTCATTGTCAATTCATTTTGCATGTCAATCTAGAACCTGTCATTAGTGAACCGCATCACCATGGACATGAATGGGATTGCCGAGGCTCTTAACGGCATGAGGGCTGATCTATAATCGATCAATGATCGAATGGCTGTCATGGAGACAGCCCAAATGACCCTTGAAACGTCCAATGAGAGGTTGTTAGACCGAGTCAATCGGTTAGACGAGGGTGATGAGTACCTCGAACCATCCCGTGAGCTTAATGGTCCACCTTTCAAACGAAATGGCTACCAGCACAATCGGAACCGGAATCATAGGATGGATCATCATGGAGATGACTACGACCCGGAAGGAAAACTCCTTAAAAATGTCTGAGTTGAGTTCCCAACTTTCGATGGAAGATTGGGCCCTCAAGTCTTCCTCGATTTAGTTATCTGATATGGACCAGCACTTTGAGTGGTTTGGCATGAGCGATGAGAGGTGTGTTAGACTTGCTAAAATGAAGCTCATAGGCCAAGCCCGACTCTTTTGTTGAACGCATCAGAACGAATGCGGGTTGTACTCCCATTACCCGTTGGGAGGACATGAAGGAACGACTTACAAAGAAGTACGTTCCTTCCTCATACTACCATCGTCTCCTCGATCAATGGCAAAATCTACGCCAAGGTAGTATGCCCGTATTGGACTACATTGGCAAATTTGAAGAATTCATGATGAGAGCCAAAGCGTCTGAAGACCCTCAAGTCACTCTATCCAGATTTCGCACCGGATTGAGACTTGACCTGCAGAAAGAGTTAGTCTCCCACCCTGTTGAGACCCTCGCCGAATGTTACACCGTCGTTCAAGATCTTGAACGATATTTGAAAATGACGGTGATTAGGCGATCTGATTTTCACACCGGTCAACCTCATACCGGCGAAGTGAGACTTAGTGCTGGAAACCCGCCTCCCAAACCCACGCAATCCATATCTGTCAATGTGTGGTTTGACAAAGGAAAGGGTGTAGTCGAAGAATCCTCGAAGAGTGGGTCTCATGTCAAGTGTTATAAATGTCAAGGATTGGGACACTTCGCCGCCCAATGCCCCACGAGAGACCCACAAAGGAATCTCTTCATTGAGCCGAATGTCACACCTAGTGACAAGGAAGGTGATGACATGAGTCGTGCTCTACTCGTGAGGTGTGCCTTTGCACAACCTCAACGGGATGAAAAGGAGAATTGACGGAGGGAGAACATCTTCCACACCTTTGCAACATGTGGGACAAAGAGTTGTAGGGTTATCGTGGATAGCGGGAACTGCACCAATGTGGTGTCAGAACATACAGTCACCTGCTTAGGGCTTACACCCAAAGCCCACCCGAGACCTTACAAAGTCGCATGGGCTGACTCCTCATCCATTCCCGTGTCACAGAGGTGTCGTGTACCTATACAATTGGGTTCATACTCGGACACCTTGTGGTGCGATGTGGTGTCGATCGATGTGGGCTACATCATCTTAGGGAGGCCATGACTTTATGACTTGAACATGACCATTTTTGGCCGATCTAATATTTCTACGTTCAATTATAAGGGTAAGAAAATCACTCTTAACCCATTGGCTCCCAAAGTACCATCAGTCAACATAGTTGAAAAAAAGGGAGGCCAATCCAAGGCCATCAACATTGTGACCCCTTCAGAGTTCGAGAGGGCATCGAAAGATGAGAGCGTAGTGTATGTCGTCGTCACCGTTGAAAGTACTCCTGAGTCAGCAGGTGAGTACCCCAAGGAGGTAGAGCCAATCTTGAATGAATTTGCGGATGTCTTCCCCGAAGACTTACCTAATGAGCTCCCTCCCATGCGTATCATCCAACATGCAATTGACTTGGTTCCCGGATCTACATTACCGAACCTGCCCCACTACAGGTTGAATCCGGTTGAGCACGCCGAGTTGACTCGGTAAGTCGGTGAGCTCCTTCAGAAGGGGTTCATTCAAGAGAGTCTGAGCCCATGTGCAGTACCAGCATAACTCACTCCTAAGAATGATGGTACATGGCGCATGTGTGTGGATAGTCGTGCAATTAATAAGATCACAATTACATATTGGTTTCTCATACCGAGACTCGATGACATGCTCGACATGATGGTTGGCGCCACTATCTTTTCCAAGATAGACCTTAAAAGTGACTACCATCAAGTTCGTATTTGCCTTGGCAATGAATGGAAAACCGCCTTTAAGACCAAAGACGGTCTTTATGAGTGGATGGTCATGCCTTTTAGGCTATCAAATGCCCCGAGCACAGTTATGAGGGTCATGACCCAAGTGTTGAGACCATTCCTTGACAAATTCCTTGTCGTATATTTTGATAGCATCTTGATTTACAGCCCAGACAAGGAACAACACATTATCCACCTACGGTTGGTTTGCGAAACCTTGAGGGGAGAAAGGTTATACGTGAATCTCAAGAAGTGCACCTTCATGCAACAATCCGTTGTATTCTTGGGATTCATTGTCTCTGTAGACGGGATGGTTGCGGACCCTGCGAAGGTTAAGGCCATTGTGGAGTGGCCCGAACCTCGAAATATTCATGAAGTCCGTAGCTTCCATGGTTTGGCCACATTTTATTGTCGTTTCATCTGAAACTTTAGCACCATCATGGCTCCCATTACCGATTGCATGAGAAAAGGGGAGTTCCTGTGGATCAAGGCTGCGACGAGGGCCTTTACAGAGATAACAGATAAAATGGTTACCGCACCCGTCATGCGCCTACCGAACTTTTCTAAAGTCTTTGAAATAGCATGTGACGCATCGGGTGTAGGCATAGGCGGAGTGTTGAGCCAAGAGGGCCACTCTGTGACCTATTTTAGTGAGAAACTTAATGAGGCAAAGAAGAAATACTCCACCTATGACAAGGAGTTTTATGCGGTCGTCCGATCTCTGTGGTATTGGAAACATTACCTGAAGCCACAGGAATTTGTGTTGTTCTCTGACCACGAAGTCTTACGTTTCCTTACTTCCCAGAAAAAGTTGAACCCGAGGAACGCAAAGTGGGTCGAGTACATTCAAGGGTTCACATTCGGGTTGAGGCATAAGGCCGGTGCCTAAAATAAGGCGGCTGATGCACTTAGTCGCCGAGTGGCGACTTTGCAGTCTATGAGCATCGAGGTCATCGGATTTGAGCAGTTGAAACAAGATTATCCTGATTGCCCAGATTTTGAGGCAGACTACACTGCTTTCCTTGAAAATCCGAGCAACATTAACTCCGAGTATACCCTGCTAGATGGTTATTTGTTCAAAGGAAATCGTTTGTGTATCCCTCGTACTTCATTGCGTGACCTTCTCATCTGGGAGTTACATGCCGGAGGGATTGCTGGACATTTTGGGTGCGATAAAACCAATGCGCTCATTGAGGATAGGTTTTATTGGCCTAGCCTTGTGAGAGATGTCTCTAGGTTTATAAAACAATGTCGTACATGTCAAGTTGCGAAGCATATTAAGGAGAATACCGGCTTGCACACCCCTTTACCTGTGCCACACACCCCGTGGCAAGACATCTCTATGGATTTCGTGCTCGGACTTCCAAAGACTCAACTGAAGCACGATTCCATTTTTGTGGTAGTGAACCGCTTTATAAAGATGGCCCACTTCCTACCTTGCTCTAAAACCTCCGATGCGGCTCACATAGCCAAATTATTTTTCGGGGAGGTTGTGCGTCTACATGGGTTACCCAAGACGATTGTGTCGGATTGGGATGTGAAGTTTACTAGTTATTTCTGGAAAACTTTATGACACATGATGGGTACCATGCTCCAATTTTCTTCGGCCTATCATCCTTAAACAGATGGCCAAACGGAGTCCACCAATAGGAGCTTAGGTAATCTTCTCCATTGTCTTGTTGGTGATTACCCTAGGACTTGGGATTCTACCTTGCCTATAGCCGAGTTCGCATACAACAATTCAGTCAATAGGTCCCTAGGTATGAGTCCTTTTGAGGTCGTACTTGGTCATAGGCCTTGAACACCCATCGATCTCGTCCCCATGTCTGCATCCAATCAAGTTTCCGAGTCAGCCGGTGCATTTGCACAGCATATACATGAATTGCATGCCGAAATTAGAAAAGGAATTAATGCAAGCAATGAACAATACAAAATATCTACAGATGCGCATAGGCGCTTCAAGGAATTCCAGGTAGGAGATTACTTAATGGTTCGGATTAGACCTAAGCGGTTCCCACAGTTCCCAATGGGAACCGCAAATAAACTTCAAGCCCGCGGCGCTGGACCTTTTAGAGTTGTGACAAGGAGCGGACCTAATGCATATGTTCTCGAGCTTCCACCGGATATAGGGGTCAGCTCTACGTTCAATGTGGAGGACCTAGTTCCTTCTTTAGCCCCAACCCCACCCCCTCACAACCCCTTCCAAGCAGCCTCGAGCCCAAATGCCAACCCCACCCTGCAACCCCTACCATTCCCTTCCCCACGCAAGCAGCGCAGAGATGATATCGAAGGGATATTAGATGATTTGGCGATATCCACCCATGGGGGCGGATTTCAAAAGTACTTGGTCAAGTGGTTAGGAAAGCAGGACTCCAAGAACTCATGGTTAGCTAAAGACGAGGTGCGACGCCTGGACCCCGACATGCTCGATCGCTATCACGACGCCGCTTCATCAGTGATGAAGCCTTTTCGGCTCGGGAGAATTAACGGGGACATCGACATCGTAGACATCGGATACGGACCTTTTCGTGTGTACCGACGTCGGAATAAGCGGAATGGAAATCAGAACTAGGCGAAAGATGAAATTTTGGCGATTTGGATGAACACTACAAATTCGATAAATCGAATTGCATATTCGATCGATCGATCGAAGTCATATTTCGATCGATCGAACTATGTCGACAAAAAACACTAGTTCTGGAGTGACATATATATATAATTCGATCGATAGAATTTTATATTTGATCGATCAAATGTCCATTTCGACCGATTTAATTCCAGCGGCGATATATTGATATATAAATGTTTCGATCGATCGAGTATCAATTCGATCGATCGAATTTCAATTTCGATCGATCAAGTTTCATTTTCGATCGATCGAAATTGCGCAGAGTAATTTTAATTTTAATTTGAACTTGAGTTTTAGGGGCTTATTTGTCTTTTATTTAGTATTTGTTTTAGGGTTTTCTTTTATTGTAAGACCTCTTATATAAGGTCCTTAAGAAAAACATTGTACTTAGTTTTTGATTAATGAAAAGAGTTGTTGCTTCCTTGCTCGAGATGAGCATTGTCGGAGAGTGAATCTTCGTTTCCCGAGAAGGGTTTGGTGGGAAGCCAAGGGTGTGAAGCCCGCAATCGATCCTCTTCTATTTCATCCCTTTTAATCTATCTTCCCAGCTTTAAATCTAAAACCCTAAATCTGTCATATATCTTTTAAAACCCGACATCCTAAAACCCTAGCTTTTCCCTAAGTCATTGAATCGATCCAATTCAACAACCGTAGCTTCCATCAGACTATTAAGCTCAGCCATATCAAAATAACTAGAAAACCAGAGATTCCATCATTGCATTGTGAGCGCCCTAATCTGAAAAACCTAGAGTTCTATCTCTAGGATCGATCCGCATCGCTATTCTAACGGATCTAGCACAAGGCTGAACCCTTCCCGAAACGAACGTGATCTTTTCACCTGGAGAACTACAAACTCCTGAGGTATTCGCTATATTTTCAAATTTACTGTTTAATTTAATTCAATTTAATTTCGGCAAGCAATTAATCATTGCATTCACGTAGTTTAGGGCTTTGTCCTGCGTCACTTACCAAACGAACTCCCTCCCCTGCGTGATATCCAACACGTAATAGACTTGGTTCCCGAATCTACCTTACTGAACCTGTCCCACTACAGGTTGAATCCGGTTGAGCAAGCCGAGTTGACTCGGCAAATCGATGAGTTCCTTCAAAGAGGGTTCATCCAAGAGAGCATGAGCCTATGTGTCGTACTTGCCCTACTCACTCCTAAGAAAGATGGTACGTAGTGCATGTGTGTGGATAGCCGTGCAATCAATAAGATTACGGTTAAATATCGATTTCTCATACCAAGGCTTGACGACATGCTCGATATGGTGGTTGGTGCCACTATCTTTTCTAAAATAGACCTCAAGAGTGGCTACCATCAAGTCCGAATCCGCCCCGGTGATGAGTGGAAAATCGCCTTTAAGACTAAGGATGATCTTTATGAGTGGATGGTCATGCCATTTGGGCTTTCTAACGGCCCGAGTACTTTCATAAGACTCATGACCCAAGTGTTAAAGTCGTTCAATGCAAAGTCCGTGTCGTGTATTTCAATGGCATCTTGATTTATAATCACGACAAGGATCAGCACTTGAAGCACCTCAGGTTGGTTTGTGAGACCCTAAAGGGCGAGAAGTTGTTTGTGAACCTCAAGAAGTAAACATTCATGCAACGTTCTGTTATCTTCTTGGGATTTATTATCTCGACCGATGGAATGGTCGCTGACCCCGAAAAGGTTAAAGCCATTGTAGAGTGGCCCGAGCCTAATAACATACACGATGTCCGCAGCTTCCATGGTTTGGCTACTTTCTATCGTCGCTTCATCAGAAGCTTTAACACCATCATGGGCCCAATTATTGATTGTATGAAAAAGGGGGACTTTAAATGCAGCAAAGCCGCGACGAAAGTCTTTGTTGAGATCAAACAACAGATGGGTAGTGCACCCGTCATGCGCTTACCGGACTTTTCCAAAGTCTTCGAAGTCGCATGTGACGCATCAAGTGTGGGCATAGGAGTGCTTAGCCAAGAGAGTCACCCAGTAGCCTATTTTAGTGAAAAGCTCAATGAGGCGAAGCAAAAATACTCCACCTGTGACAAGGAGTTCTATGCGGTCATCCGATCTCTTTGGTATTGGAAGCATTACCTTAGGCCGCAAGATTTTGTGTTGTTCTCCGACCATGAAGTCTTACGCTTTCTTGCTTCACAGAAAAAGTTGAACCCAAGGCACGCGAAGTGGATCGAGTACCTTCAAAAGTTCACATTCGTGTTAAAGCATAAGGTCGGTGCTGAAAATAGGGTTATTGATGCACTTAGTTGCCGAGTGGCGACTTTGCACACAATGAGCACCGAGGTCGTCGGGTTCGAAAAGTTAAAGGATGAATACCCCGAGTGCCCAGATTTTGGGGTAGAGTACACTGCTCTCCTTAGTGACTCGACCAGCATACACTTCGTGTACACCCTCCAAGATGGGTACTTGTTTAAAGGCAATCGTCTTTGTATCCCTCGCACTTCATTACGTGACTTTCTTATTTGGGAGTTACATGCTGGAGGGATGGCCGGACATTTCGAGCGTAATAAGAGTGTTGCGCTCGTAGAGGATAGGTTCTTTTAGCCTAGCCTAATGAGAGATGTTGTCTTTGAACATTGTCGTACTTGTCAAGTGTCTAAACAGACGAAATAAAATAACGGCTTGTATACCCCGTTACCCATGCCACACACACCGTGGCAAGACCTCTCAATGGACTTCGTGCTTGGACTTCCCAAAACTCCAAGGAAGCACGATTCCATCGTTGTCGTAGTGGACCGATTTTCCAAGATGGCCCACTTCATTCTTTATTCCAAAACCTCTTATGCATCCCACATTGCTAAATTGTTCTTCGCGGACGTAGTACGTCTTCATTGGTTGCCTAAAACCATTATGTCTGATAGGGATGTCAAATTCACTAGCTATTTTTGGAAGACCCTTTGGCACATGATGCGCACAATGCTTCAATTTTTGATGGCTTATCACCCTCAAACTGATGGCCAAACTGAGAGTACCAATAGGAGTTTGGGAAATCTCCTTCATAGTCTTGTCGGTGATCATGTTAGGACCTGGGATACCATTTTACCCACAACTGAATTTCCCTACAATAATTCTGTCAATAGGTCCACAGGCATGAGTACTTTTGAGGTAGTACATGGTCATATGCCTAGGATACCACTAGATTTGATCCCCATGTCTGCTTACTATAGAGTATCAGAGTCTGTCGATGCATTTGCACAACACATTCATAGCTTGCATGCCGAAATTAGACAAAAGATTAATTCAAGCAACAATCAATATAAGTTATCTGCAGATGCTAGGCGTTTTAAATAATATCAAGTGGGTGATTATGTGATGGTCCGAATTAGGCCTGAGCGGTTCCCATCGGGGCCCACAAAGAAGCTCCAATCTCGAGGTTCTAGAGCTTTTAGAGTTTTGGCTAAGAGTAGTCTTAATGCGTACGTGCTTGAGCTTCCTCCAGGGACGGGGGTTAGTTCAACGTTCAATGTGGAGGATTTAGTTCCTTACTTGGGTTTCACCCCACCTCCTGAAAACCCACTCCAACCACCTCATAGCCCCAACCAAACCTTGCAGCCTGTACCTCTTCCTTCCCCGAGCAGACAGAGAAAAAATGAGATAGAGGACATAATAAATGATCATGCCACATCTACACATAATGGGGGATTCCAAAAGTACTTGGTTAAATAGGTCGGCAAACCGGAGTTCGAAAACACTTGGATCCACGAGAATGAAGTTCGTCGTTTAAACCTCGACTTGATCGACATCTACCACGAGCGTGTTTCATCGGTGATGAAACTTTTTGGTCCAGAGGAATTGGCAGGGACGTTGAGTACGTGGACATCAGTTTTGGACCACATCGCTGCTATTGGCGTCGAAAGAAGCGAAGAGGGGAGCCCGAGTAGCCCGAGTACCGCAATTTCAGGGGGAAAAGAAGGCTGAAAACGTCATCAAGTGACGAATGTCTGCGAAATAAGCCCTTCACTGTTTCGTGAGGGATGAACGTTCGTAGTGCCCCACAGACGTCCGTGGTTCTGAGTCCGCAGGTCACGGACGTTTGTGACTCCAGGACGAACATCTGTGGGACGACTCCGTCCCAGCGACGGAATTTTTAATTTTTGTGAAATTTTCATTTTTTTAGTCTTTTAATTCTGTTAGAACTCTTTATTTGGAATATTGTTTTGGTTGCCTATATAAGGAGGCTTGTAAACACTTTTTATTTAGTTATTGAATATTTCGAATGATTTTATGCTTGAATATTCTTCTTCCCGAGATGGGTTTAGTGTAAGGCCAAGAGAGTGATTCCTAAAGCTATCTTTTTATCTTTTCTATTACCTATTCATCTTTGTTTTCTCTTAAACCTTCACCTTATTGACCTAAAATTTCTAAACCCTAATCTATTAGTTTCTTGATCCCAAAACCTAAACCCTTTCTGGAATCCTAAATCAACAGAGCCAAAACCCTTTTCTAAACCATAAGCCTAAACCAAACCATAAGCCTATTACAAAACCATAAAGCTATTTCCCAGCCCTAGTTGAGCCAGTGAATCTACATCAGATCGAAGACGAACGCCCAAGCCTGAAAAAGCTAGAGTTCTATCTCTAGGCCCGATATCGCCTTAAATCTAATGGTACTTGCGCATCAGACTGGACCCTAGCCGAATCTTGCGTGATATGCGTATCTGAATTCTTCAAACCCTAAGGTATTTAAGATAATTTTGCGATTAAACTTGAATTAATTTATTTATTTTCGGCAAAATAGCATAAAGATCATATTCACACATTTTAGGGTTACCGTCCCACGTCAGAGATTATATAATAAAAGAATTCAATTAAGTTCACAAAATTCAACATGCATATCCATCATAAAGGGCATCCGCCAAGGCAGTTCACACTATCGATCATATTTGTGCTTTCATATCATCGCTCACAGGCTACAAGATGGAAATTCACAATGTTCCTGCTTGTTTTATGCCAAAAACCTAGTAGCAGGAATCTTCCACTCAGTGTGCTGCTCCCGCTTCAAAATCTCGCTACTACTCCAACTTCCGACAATAAAATAGTTCAATTTGGAGCTTTTGATAATGCTCCTGCTTCCAACCTACTACCCACTTCCTGCAACTTCGGGTAACTAAGGCCAAAAGTAGTGATGACTTGAGCATCTCACTCTAGAGTATATACACTGGAATTGGCACTATTATCTGACGATAGGATTGATAGTGTCACCAGTATCATAAGTTATCATATGACTTGTCATTATAATAAAGCTTCTGAAGAGCACTTTTACCCCATCAATCCTGTCAATGGTTGGCATACGCTAATGTTAGGGACCCTGAATATTTCTGAAAGTCAGTTTTGATAGGATTCAGTAGCTAAAAAGTTATTCATAAACTTGATAATATGTTGATGTGCCCATTTTGGGGAAGAAAATCAATCCCTTGAAAATGACAGCATCTGACTCAAGCTTACTCATGTCAATTCCTCGAAAAATGACATGGAATTCCCCGAATAATATTTGACCGACGAAATATTCCTAAACACTGATTCGCAAATGCTTCTAATACCAAGTTCACAACTGAATCAGTTGGTTGAATGAAAACTAGTAAGATATTGTGAGGAAAATGGATCATAAAATACCACAAGCGGTCTGCAGCTATCCCTTCAAAAAATGCCAGATGTCCTCCATGTGTTGTAGTAGCCAAAACAATGTTTTTGTTGGCCCTAAATGAGAAGTAAATGTCAGGCTGGCATGCAAACTCAAACTTGAAGGTAGAAACAAGATAGGAGGAAAAGTAGATTTTTAATATGAAACATAAGGATTTTACCTGCATTCATCCCATGGAATAGCTTCCTTCGTACAGACGGGATCATCCAACGCACTGATGCAGAGTAGTGGAACTGATATATTTCTCACATAACTAACACTGCTACAATGCCGATAGTATGTGTCCACAGTCTGAACAAATGGGATTCCATTAGAAACACAGTAAAATAAAATTGTTAGTGCTATTGGTGTGTTATTAGTATAAGGAGTTCTAGGCTCTAATTGCGGTGTGTCTTACTTAATATTGGGTGAGTGGGTGTGTAACAGGGTCACTTAATATAAAAGCTAGTGAGTTAATTATTCTAACTAAGACGTGACCAAAATAGAAAAATTTTAAGTGGCCTAATACAAAATTTTCTATTTTGGTCATGCTTAGTGAGAATAATTAACTCACTAGCTTTTATATTAAGTGACTCTGTTACATACACCCAATATTAAGTAAGACACCACAATTAGAGCCTATAACTTCTTATACTAATAACACAAAAATTTCGTTGAAAAGCAGGTAAACATTGATACCTCAAATTTTCCAACTAGGCAAGTGGCGTAGTTGTCAAAGTCTCGAACAGAACGTGACTGTTATTCAAAAAAAGACAACCGAAGAAGTGAAATATGGATCTGAATTTCATGTGGAATGTCCAAGTAAAAAAAGAGAATTATATAAGTAGAATACATCTATAATCAACACATAAAAGTGATTAAATTTATCTGGTTCTGATATCCACATGGTGGATTTAAATGGTAAGGATAGCGATAACCTGCCTACAGTGATAGAAAATTGCCATTTGTCCTGATGCTACAGAGACCGGATTTCCTATAAACTCTATTTCATAATTCTGGTTAAAGAATACATCACAAATGCTGAACCTAACCAGAGTTTGATTTTTTGAAGGCACCAAAGGTGAGCGGAACATATTGCCTGCTCAAGAAGGATTAAATATGAATGTGGAACTAGCACCTGAAGACAACCATGCCTTGATACCTTTTGTTAGGCTTGGGCCTGTTGCATAATGGAAGGTTGACAATATTGCAACCTCAAGGTCGCAGGTTTTAGCCCAGCTTACCCATCAATAAAAATTGATGCCTTTTGTTGATTTCTCTAGATATTTTGGTGTCTATGCTTACACTACTACCTTTCTTATAATCTCCTTTCTTTTTTAGGCAACCCCAGGTTAGATTTCTTCATCAATTGCATTCCAGTAAAAAAAAAGGCAACCCCCAGGTTAGATTTCTTCATCGATTGCATTCCAGCAAAAAAAATAATACATCAAAAAAGAAAATCTACAATCCATGGACACAAGTCTAAAATATTGAAAAATTCCTAGCGGTGACACCTGGACACTTCTACTTTTGAGATTTTTGCCATATGCATACACTTGGTGACTTAGTAGGACATAGACACATCTCAAGAAGACATATAAAATTCTAGACACCACTGAAAATTCCCACCTGAGAACCATCATAGTGTACCTCATTTCGACACAATAAAGTGCTTCCCTTTGACTAACAATCAAAACACCAACAGGGGTTTTCATGATAATTACTGTGTTTAGGAGTAATTTAGTTTTTTAAGTAAATAATAAATAGGATTATTTATATTAGATAATGTACATATTAGGGTCTTTTTTTCTTTTTTCATTGGTGTCTGTGTGTGTGCGTGTATGTGACGGGGAACGGCAAAAAAAAAAAAAAATTACTATTCACGATGAATAGTGACGGACGTCCGTGAATAGTAACAGACGTCCGTGAAACAATGACGGACGTCCATGATTTTGCCCCCTCACTGTCCGTAGGTCACGGACGTCCGTGGGCGTCGTGACGGGGTTTTCTAAATCTTGCGGAAATTGCCTATTTTAGTGTTTTATTAGTATTAGAACTCTTTATTTTGATTTTTAACTATTGGTGGTCTATATATAGAGGCTTGTAAAGACTTTTAGTTAGTTTTTTATTATTGAATGAAAGAGAATTGCTTTTGTGCAAACCCTAGAGAGCTTGTGAAGAGTTTTCAACCGAGGGAGTGAATCCTTCAACCCTTGAGGAGTGAGCAGTCGTTTCTCGTGCGACTTGGTGCGAAACCGACGTACAGCCGTGGTGTGAAGCTTCGGAAAATCCTTGATGTGAGGCCTTGGAATCTATCCTTTTATTTCGTCTTTTCTCTAGTTATTGTCAGGTATTATTTTTCCTTAGTTCCATTGATAAAATCAAAATCCCCAAAATTTGTTTCCCTTTGCTAAAATTATTCTAAGCTTTATTTCATTCAAAATCCCCGAGGAATCAAATCCGATATTGCAATTATCGCTTGATGCCCTAAACTAGAACGAAATCCAAGTTCCTTCATCGGAGCCGTTTTTCTAGATCGGGAAAGTTTTCACGCAAGCAGACGCTAAACGGATTAATCTAATTGTTTTGTTAATTTCATTGAATTAATTTATGTGTTGCTTGATTTTGAATATTTCCGCTATTCAATTCAGTCTAAAAGTTAATCCTACATCGCATATTAGGATTTTAGCGTTTGTCCCGCGTCAATGTGTTTGAATACCACATAAAAACAAAGGTCGGACGTGTGATGGGAAAAATTGTACATTTTTGGAGCAAACGAGTTATGCTCTTTCGGCCTTCCCTATATGTGACACCTTGGAGCTCGTTTGGGTCCTTCTTTTGGTAAACAGTCCATGAAGTTAAGAATGTGTTATAGGTAACTCATCTACCACCCAAAGTCTGTTTCTTCTCAAGCCCTCTTTCGATAAGTTTTCCACTTCCACATTCTCTTCCCATAGTATGTTAAATGAAACATTAGGTCTCTTGGCAATATCAAAGGCCTCATGAAGGATATGAAGAGGACGCCATGAACTCACTTCTTTATTTTTCATCTATCTAGTCATGATATTAGAGTTTCCCTTCACCTCAATTGGGTTTAGGAAATGGTGCTCAAGGATTCATCTGTGATCAAGCTTAGTCATCTCTAAAAATCCATAAGAGAAAGAACCTAGAGATCAAATAGGATCAGGTTGGTGGAAAGTTGTACACAGAGTTAGAAAGAGCTTTGATGAAGTATTGGCTGTAATTTGGGGATGGGATGATAGAGAGAGATTTTGGGAAGACTGATGGGGTGAGAGAGTGAGATCAATCTTTTGAGTGGAGATTCCCTATGGTCTTAGGTGAACTAATGAGGTTAGGTATAGGGAAATAAGAAGTGATGTGGAGGATATTAGGGTTTTGGGAATGGTTTCCCACCCTCATATTATTAGGTTATATACTTTATACAATATCCCATGGACATCGGTACAATACGAAAAACGGAAAAAATACAACTTAAACATCCTTTCCGATACACCCAATGACTCCAAATGGCACACCAATCATTCCAGCATTCCCTTTCAAGTTGGTGCATAGATGTCAATCATGCCCAACTTGGTAGTAATGACTCTCAATTTAGGTCTTCCAACCATGGTTTTAAAACACAGAAACTCGACTCGAAAATCATCTGAGTAGAGTCAACTCGGAAACTTGGTCCGACTCGACTCGCTCCCACTCGGGTTATTTAATATATATATATATATATATATATATATATATATATATATATATATATATATATATATATATATATTAATGCGGCTGTAGCAAAAAAAAAACAGATTTCAGGATAAATTTTAGGGCATCTGTGAGTAATAAAGTAGGAAAAAAAAAATTGTGGCTTATGCTCACATCTGCTTTTTTTGGCATAATTCCTTTAATGTCAAGACCTTTCCACTTCAATGCCAAATAAGTACCTTAAGGGTCTTAAGTTCTTGCTGTCATATACTTGACTTAAGTAGTTCTTTTAACTTCAAAATTTTCTCATTATCACCCCCAGTGACAATGATGTCATCCACATATACAATGAGAGTGGTCAATCACAATCCGCTCTTCACGAATAGAGTATGATCACAGTGACTTCATTGGTAGCAAAATTGAATGATGGCATCACTGAATTTTCTAAATCAGGCCCAAGGAGAATGTTTTCTCCAATCTGCATGCTTGCTTCCGCTTCCTCTCCCCCTAGTGTAGGAACCCATGAGGTAAGGCCATGTATCTCTTCTTTAAGATCCTCATGCAAGAAAGCATTCTTGACATCCAACTGGTACAATGGCTAGATTCATATAGGCAGCTAAGGATAGAAGACCTGAATGGAATTGAGCTTGGCAACTTCTGCAAAAGCTTCTTGGTAATATATACCTGACGTCTGGGTAAATCCATTTGCTACAAGTCCAGCTTTGTACCTCTCAATAGACCAATCCGGGTGATACTTCACTATATACACCCACTTGCACACAGTGGCTTTCTTCCATCTTGGGAGCTCTGTAATCTCCAAGGTATGATTCTATTGAGCTTTCATTTCCTACAAGCCTCTTTCCATTCTGGCTGAGATAAGGCTTCAGAAACAGAGTAGGGAATAGAGACAAAATCTAAAGGTGAGATAAAATTGGAAAAACAGGTAGAAAGAGCTTGGTAGGACACAAACTTATTAATAGGGTGCCGTCCCTTACGGAGAGCAATGAGAAGATCCAAATTAGAAACTTGAGAAGGTTCACCATTTTGTGGACCTGCATCAGAAGATGAAATTTAGTTCATGTCTTCAAAATATATCTTTCCCAAACCGATCAAACATTTCTTCTACCACCTTAGGTCACTTGCACTTGCAAGTTGTTCAATCTCTACCTTAATGTCATCTTCACCCTCTTAGTTAGCACATGGCAGAGGCAATGGGAGTCAACACTCTCTTCACCCTTTGTATACTTCTCCCCCAAATGAGAGCACTGAGAGGGAGCTTATAATTGGGTAGACTTAAAAAGGTAATATCCATGTAAATAAACATTTTCAGAAGAAAGGTTAAAATATTTATGTGATTGGGGATACCTAATGAATATACAACACACAACGTTAGGAGAGTTTACAACGATGACTAGAGGAAAAATGAGTAAAAAAAGACAACCAAGGAGGTATGGAGAAGAGACGACTACCAGGACACAACACTTTGTAAAGATATTCACCCCCAAGATAGAAGTAGGCATTCGATTTATGAATTAACTAGGGTTAAGGACAATATGTCGTAAACGCTTGGAAACATTCATACAAAGTAGTAGGATGAACAACCTCGAGAAGGTGTCGATTCTTCCTCTCAACAACTCCATTTTGTTTTGGAGTATAACAAGTAGATTGCCACTCAATTCCACGGATGCAAGGATAAGATTGAAAACATTGGAAAAATTCTCTCCCCAATTGTCATTCAGATCTTCACCACGTACTTCCCGCTGCTATAAGACGAGGACGAAAACTCAATAAAGGAGGAAGAGTACCGGCTTCATTTTCGGTTTCGGTCCCAACCGTAACCGAAATTTTCACCGAAATTTTGGGATTTCGGCCGAAATCTTGTGAGCTAAGCCGAAATTTCGGTGCCTATTTTTTTTAAAACCCAAAATTATCAGCCTTCAAATTATCAGACGATAATTTGAAGTTATCGGTCGATAATTTGCTAATCATCAAACTATCGGCCGATAATTTGAAGGTTTGATATTTTGGCCGAAATTTTCAGGATTTCGTTTCGGTGGGGTCCGAAACCGATGCGTTTCGGCAGAAATTTTGGGATTTCGGCCTAAATTTTCATCCATGCTTGGGAGCATCAATGGACGCATGCATCACTGATATCTACTCTCCTCACGCTGCAGAAGAGAGAAGACGGTGTCGAGTGGCAGACACTCCTCCCGTCCAATGATACTAGCATAAATACTTCATATTTTCGATTAATACCTCCTCAACAAATCTAATATTTTTTTCCTCTTGAGCCTGTGATTGACCTTGCCTACATATTCATTACACCTAGGTCTACTAGCGCACCCACTAAACATCGTTTTCCTAATATTTTGCCAATTCATCCCACATGCTCCTTAACAATGTATAATACTCCCAAATGATCTTTCTCCTTGACGAGTATTGATGATTCAGTCAGTTAATTGAAACATCTTGGCTAAATTCTGCCTTTGTGAGAAGGCATCATGCACTACATCCTGTATTTCCTTTGCATTAATAACATACATGAAAGACCGACCGTAGCAGGTTGCATTGAATGGAGAAATGTCATAAGCATAAGGTTATTGCACTCCTCGTCAATATATTTAAAATTTGTTACATCTCGTTTAGAAATACTCCCATTTACATATCCCAACTTTCTCTTGGAGCCCAAGAACATAGCTACCGACCTCGACCACTCAAGGTAATTTGTCCCCTCAAACTTTCCGGTTGTAATTTGTAGTCCATGAGATCCTTCCATATCACTACCACCATGAATCTTTACTTCATCCATCCCTTCAAGTAAACATCACAGTGAATACACCAATCACAAGACAGATCTCGACCAAACACGGAACCTTTGATTAGTACTAATGCCAATCACTCCCAATAAAACATTAATGAAGGTCACATGACCTTACACACCAAACAAACTGCACTAGAAGGTCCTATGACCCTGCTCCAGCACAAAGAACACACTTTATTCACCGGTAATTCTATACCAGCAGGTACAAAACACGACAGATCTTCCATACCGTGGATCCAAACAACATAAAATCACATCCAAAATGTTGGGGAAGGAAAATCAATCCAAAGCCTAGGCACATTCACATCATATTGATCACCAAGAGTTCAGTAACTCCAAATTTCATGAACAGTTACAGGAAAACTAGATTTAAAGGAAACGATAGATATTTATCCACACTTCATCAAATGCTACAAGACTGGTACCAAAGGATTCCTTGCATCAAACTGATTCAATACATATCCGATTCAACCCACTTTATGGCCTCATGGATATCAAGGGTCCAAAAACAGTGAATCCCCTTATCTACACAAATTCCTTCGAAATGGGTCCTAGATGGCCTCAAATAAAAAAAGGTTGCAGAATTAAAACGTTTACCTTTGATTTTTATCAAAGATCTCTAAAAAATCCGTGATCAAAGGTAAAAAAAATTTATCAACATCAGCTTATAAGGAAATGACATCAGCATCATTCTTGACTCCAAGTTCCTACTCTTATACAAGTTGAGTTAATGAGGTTAGGATTAGGGTTAAGAGGAAGAAACAAAACGATATGGAGGAAATTAGGGTTTTGAGAATTGGCCATGCACCCACATATTATTAGATTATATACTTGATACAATATCCCACAGTTGTTTTGGTACCAATGACTCCTAATAACACACCAATCATATAACAGTCTTTAACCTCACAGTAGACAAAAATGCACAAATAATGGAAGCATGGGAAAGAAACTGTTGTGAATCATCGTGGAGCATTCAACTATGCTGAAACCTAAAGGAAGAGGAGAAGAACTAATAGAACTCGTAGGGGAACTAAGGAAGGTGAGTGCGGATAGAAGTAGACAAGATAAAAGGGTGTGGCGATGGGAAAAGGAACAAAATTCACAGTGAAGTCCTTACATAAGAACTTGACGAGAAGACCACCTAATAAATTTCCCATGGTGTTGATATGGAAATTGGAGGCCCTTTAAAGGACCAGTTTTTAGCATGGAAAGTGACATGGAGAAGAACTATAACATGCATTCAGCTTTGTAAGAGGGGTAATTCAGTTTCCAAGACTTGTGTCATTTGCAGAGACGAGGCAGAAATTGTTAAAAAACCTATTCCTTTCCTTCCTTGCAAGACAAATATGGGTCTTATTCCTTGCAGGTATTGCGTTGGCCACATCTCTAAGGCATCTTGAGCCAAAATTCTCATGGATTGGTCAGAATTCCCTTTCGACGGAAATGTGCCCATTCTGTGGAGATTGCTTCTGATAGCAATCTTCTGAGAAATCTAGAAAGAATGGAAATAGGAGGATTTTATATAGGAAGTTTGGTAGCAATGCATTAGACCTCCATAGGATCACAGAATGTACCCAGAAAGTGGGCTTGCGGCAATGGTCCCCTCCCATTGGGGGGGAGGGATTGCTTTCCTGCCCTTGTTGGGGTCATGGTCCATGCCTCCACCTCCTCAATTATCAGTTTTTATTTGATTTTTCTTGTTGTACGTTTTCCCTTCTTCCTTTTCATGTCGAGCACCTCACTCCGACTCCTTGACCCATCCCATAATGATATTATAGCTATTCATCGATAAAAAAAGAACATCAGGAGACCAGTTTAAGGCAAGGAAGCTTAGCAATTATAGAAAACAGAAAAATTATATTATAATAATGATTGCTTTGAGAGATGAACCATTTGCTACATAGCACGATAGCTTCCAGGAGTAAAACTATTCTGTAAATTTTACTCCGTTCTCCAAAAAGCTCCTCTAAATTTCATGTTTTTCCTATGATGATGGTACTTCATTCTAGTGATAACCGATAAATAGAATAAGAAACGTTTAAACATCAGAAAGGGAGAATCCAAACCTTTTTAATGCCTTCCCAATCGGCAAGTCGAGAATAGACAGGCTGATGTCTGTAAGAAATGTCATTGTTACTTTACAACCAACATATCAATGTTTAAAGGTTGACTATAAACAGCATTACTTTTCACCTTTTCAAGTTCAAAGAGATCAGAAGGTATATATATATATATATATATATATATATATATATATATATATATATATATATAAAAATTAAGTTGCAAGTTAGCAGGGACATACAATTGAGCATAACCTTGAAGACCAATTGTGAGAACTCTGTCATAAAACCTTTGCACAAGCCTGCGGGTTATGAACCTGTCACAAACCTGCAAAGGAATTATAAAACCATGGTAACCAGCACCAGAATCCAGTATAGATAGTATGAGCAATGCAACATAATTTATGAATGCCGCAAAAATTGTTTTGACAACAACTAAGCAGTTAATCTTGGATTACTATAAGTTATGTCGCAAAACATCGGGTCCTTTTATGGGAGAACATCCAATTGAAGATGTCATACATACCCACCTATTTAAAATTATGGCCTGCAAAGGCATTTTCCCTTTCCTTTAGTTGATCTATCATGTACTCATTGACCATATTGCTAGCATTATTCCGTTCCAACATGCTTGATGATTAATAAAGTGACATCTATTGGTTTTTGTTTCAATTTCTTCTCAAGTAATGAAATTTGTATTAAAGTAGCCCAGCACTTTGTTGAAGGCATGCACCTTCATGGAGTGTTTATAGTATGATTCTAGCTACATTATGATCAAATAAGCCTAATTAGCTCATGAAGTTCGGAAAATCAACTTGAAGTTTGTGAGAGATTAGAATGAAGTTGGCAACTATGGTTAAAGTAAAACTTGTATTAAAGTAGCCCAACACTTTGTTGAAGGCAGGCGCCTTCATGGAGTGTGTATGCTATGCTTCTAGCTAAATTAAGAACAAATAAGTCTAAATTAGCTCCTGAAGTTTGGAAAATCAACTTGAAGATTGTGAGAAATTAGAATGAAATTGGAAACTATGCTTATATACCCATTTGGGTAATAACTGATGCTAAGACAGATGGTGCTCTATGGAGTTGGGCAATGGGACTGGGAATAACTGCTACCAATATGATGGTGCTCTATGGAGTAGTAAAATAGAAATCCCCTTGTATTGGTTTTCAGAATTAGCATAATACCTCGAGTCTGAGGAGGATTCATGGTGGTCCGATTACCATGTCTTATGCCACATACAGTCTGGATTCTGGAGGCTTTTGTGAGCCATCAGTGGATCCCTCACTATCAGTCTCTGGAAGGATTTCAAGTGCAGTGTGTAAATCAAGGATGTGACCATGGGAAAGTGGAACGGTACACTTTTAAGGCCCTTCTCGCCACAATTTTTTTTCAGCCATGATTGTACAATTTCTTTGTCAATTTGATCCTAGTGTTTTGTTTAAGAATATTTTCATATTTAACATTTAAGTGTTAAAGCATATCTGAAAATTGCCCAAAAGAATTTAATAAATAAAATATCATACCCATGTACCTTCATTTATGAGAATCATACGTGCAAGTAAACAACCCATTCATAGAGGCACAATTGCTTATTTTGGTTGCCAAAAGGCAATTCTTAATGCTCTATATAAGTCAGTGTCACATATAAATGGTATAGAATGTTGTAAATTGACTAATGTTATACGGAATGTTTCAATGTGGTTGATTACATCATATCTTACTTTCTTCTACCATGTTTACACTTTAATAATTTTCTACAAAAATTCAGAAAATCACAACTTCCATTAATTAGATTCTCCTACAATTTTATAATCTAATTTGATTTTTCAGGAATTGCTCATTGCAATCCATCAACAAAAATATCATCCATTGGTCAACGGTGCAACCTTGACAAAAAAAAAAGTAGCTACTGTCTTGATGAGCTAAAACCAAAGGTAAAAATGAAGAGGGAACAGCAATGACAAAAATGCTGATGTAGACACTTGGCTCAAAATAAATCAGGTGATACTTGAAATGTGAATAAGGTATTTGCCACATTCATTATGAGTAATGCTAACTCACCACAAGGTCCCAAGGAGAGCAAACTGCTGCAGCCCCAGCAAAAGGAGTATTTTCTCCATCCTCCCCAAGATACTTAACCTGGAAGTGGAAGCAAGTCATCAAAACTCAAAAATGAAGTACCATAGATGAAGTGCCTTACTAGCATACCCATGCAAACGTACACATAAAAATTGACCAAACAACAATGGAATTTACAGTAATAGGAAAACTGAGCAACAAGCTGTTGCTGACATATTATGCATCCCAGGTAAAACTTGACCTTAAATTCAGATATATGACACCTATTTGCAAGTAAATGTTTCAAGTAAATAAGCAGTGGCTATTGATATAAAAAATCAATCATCTTAATAACTCAAAAAGGAAATCCAAACGAGCATTTTTCGGATAGTGAGCCAGATGAAATCAGTTTGACTGACAAGTTCGGTAACACCCAAGCAACAGATTTTATTGTTGATACTGGTAAATCCTCATGAGAAGCCCTAGATAAACAAAGCAATACAGTTACTAGATACATCAACTTACCTGGTAAAATGGTCAAATACAATAAAGGTGACGGAGTAGTTGATCAATGATCGAGATCTTAGTATCGTGGGTCGACTCACCCAGCATAGAAACTGATATAATTGCCCAATACAAACTTGTATTGGATGATATGATATGAAAATATTGCATAAAATGGCTTGCATCGAGCAATGAAAACCAATATATGTATCAATCACCAGCTTGAAGATACAGTACTGTCACATTAGACAATATTCTAATCTTTGAATCAAATCTGCATACCTTGGATAGCAGTATTAGGAAGGCAGGGATAGTCAAGAACAATTAGTTGCAAATCCACAATACATGGTAATGAGATTATAAATATAGAGCAAGATTCATGGGACTTTCGAATTTTTTTTCAATGCGTCCATATAGTTTGAAGTTTCATATTTTGCACACTAGGGCATGAGATGGTTTTTATACTCCTACGCATAAGTGCTGGAAAATGGATATCAATGCTGACTCCCTCCTTTGCAGAAGTTTGCGCCACTTTCTTCCTACCTACTCAAACCAAGTGCATGTCAAAAAACGGTTTCTCTCTTGTGGCCCTCAACTATCAGCAAGACGGATACCAAAGTCTCCAAAATCTCTGAATTTACAATCAAATGCTCACAAAAAATAGGTTTTGGCATAGGATAAGTCGAGGAGTGCATTGAGAGAGAGAGAGAGAGAGCTTTCCTTATTGTGATGGGATTCCTTTCTGCTTGGAGCAGAAAGGAAACCCATCACGATATATGGAAAATATTTTAGGGAAATGCCATCTAATTTAGGGAGACCAAATCCTATAATTAGCACCTAACAATTGGACTAAAAGCCCTCATTTATGTGATAATTATCACATGAATGGAGGGAATCCAAAAAGGCTCCTAAAGAAAATCCTCTACCCTCTTCTAGGTGCTCCTCCTAATACTTCGTCTGGAGAGGCTTTAGATGTGGTAATGCATTGCACCAACAACCACGTCTCTCTACTTTCTATTTGAAATGAGCAAAGCAATGCCTAGTTTTGTCTAAGTATAGACAGGTAATGACAACATTTCGGTATCTTCAAGTAGGCATGGCTTTTACTTCATTTTCTAACCATGCATTAATTTTGGTTTCCCAGGTCCCACACAAGAACCGTCAAAACCCCCATAATTCTCATAGTTACAAAACTTCTTTGCAACTTAAAATATTTTTTAATTCTTAATATATTACGAAAAGTCAAAACATAGAAAAAATAAACTTGTGTTAGTGTGAGAAGACACAGAAGGTCGAGAGCAACAAAAAGCAAAAACACCCATCCCTGACCTCAAGCAAAAGAAACCCGAAGAACTGCATACTCAACATCAAAGTAGGCCATGATGTCATCATGGCCTACTTTTGATGTTGAGCATACAGTTCTCCCATTGATCCGCTATACATCTGACAGTTGAACCTTCTTGGGAGATAATCTAGTTACTTTAAAGAGCACGAAGCATATTGTGGTATCTATGTTGAGCATCAAATCTAACGCTATGGCCCTTGGCACATGTGAGTTGTATGGTTACACACTTTCCTTCGTGAGCTTGACTTCCTTCCGACCTTGCCTATGCCTCTCCATTGTGATAATAAGGTTCACATTGTCAACAACCCGGTGCATCATCAGCGCACCACACATATTGAAGTCTATATCCATTTCGTTCGCGAGAAGAATCTAGATAGAACTATATGATGCGGACATCGGGCCCTTATACCAGAAAATGTATCGGAGGTGCAAGAGGAGATCTACGCCTCATGTGGTACACTGGTACTTTAGATGGGCATTTGAAGACCTCATCCGTGCATGTGCGACATCTTCTTAGGGGATAGTTTGGTTATTTCCATTTTAAGTGAGGTTTTCTTAGGGTTTTCTTCATGTATCTTTACAAGAGATTTGATTATTATGTTATGTTTTTTAATATTGAAAGAAAAAGAGTGATTCTTCGTCTTCCCTGAGACGGGTTTGATGCGAGGCCAATGAATCTACATGATATTTTTTTAAATTTTTTTGTTCATAGTGCAAGATAAGTTATTTCTTTAACTCTTATTGCTGGAAAATAAATTCATATTTTCTTCTTTCTTCTATTTTCAGATTTTAGGGTTGAAATCGGTCAACCACGACCTGATTTCAACTCTACAATAATTATATTGCTGAATTCCAGCAATATGTTATAAGATCTGGATTTTTTATTGCAACCTTTTCGTTGTTTATCAATCCAATGGCAATTTCCAGCAATAAGGACCATTAGGCTGCAAGTTCTTATAGATTCTTTTCCTTCTAAATTAAGATAAAGCTGCTAGAAAATAGATCTAACCTTTTGAAATCTTCCTATCTTAAATCCATTGTTTATATGTGCTGGAAATTGATTTTCAGCAATTCTTTTTCTTCAATTCCTACCAAAATATTCTCGCTAAAAATTAAAGTTGAAATTGTTTTGAGTTTATCCTTCTTTTTAACCCTAGAATGGAATCGAAAGACACCAACATTGGACATCATTCGATGCCCTAGACTAGTTCGAAGCAATCCCTATCATTAGGATCCTGTTCTAATTTAGAAGGGACGGCATTACAGGATTGGAAAACTAACCAAATTTAGGCATAATCATTGGAATGAAATTCATTAATCTTTTATCAAATTCAGCCTATTATTTATTTGATTTATTGTTTAAAATCACATATTTTAATCCTATTTAGTGTTTGGTCCTACATCACTATCTCTACTCCGAAGGTCATACCTTGAACCAGTTGGCAGATATTTTTACCAAGGTTCTTAGATCCACTGAACTTTATGATATCTTGGACAAGTTGGGCATGATTGACATCTATGCTCCTGCCTGAGGGAAAGTATTGTACTATTGATGTATCGTTCAGTTATCTTTGTGTTGAGGTATAGTTAGTAGCTTCAGTTTTGGTGTGATCCCTACTTCACAAGGGGTAAACTTATAAAATTGTAATTATGGAGCTATGTTGTAATAGAGGTGTGCTAATGTAACATAAACACTAGGCAACACATTTTCCCTAATCTCTTCTCCTCTCTCCTCCTTTCTTCTCCATCATCATCACTATTCAGTAAGTTCAAGTATATACATCATAATTTCTAAACAGTCGTGCAATTTAATAAAAGCTAAACAGCTTCAAATACCTTCAGTTATTATTCTAAGACATTTTTATCAAAATAACAAAAGAATGGATATTTTTTTAAGTACCAGAAGATTGGCACCAATGCTCGTCCCAACAGCAAACAAAGGAGCCTTAGGATACTCTTGATGAAGATAGTTAACAACTTTACGTAAATCTTCAGTCCAGCCAGCATTATAAAAACAATCAGACTGCACAAAATGGCATGAGAATCTTAATATCCATAAAGAAAATGAAGAAAAATAGAGATAAAGTAGAAAAGATTAAAAAAGGGGTTGTTGATTAGCTAAATTGAAAAGGAGCTATGAAAAACTATCCGCATCCAGGGTGTTTTCATGTAAAAAACGAGAAAAATGGAAAGGTTAGGCAACCAATTCTGATGTTGAAATTTATAACTAACATAAACAGGTGTTTATAGTGAAATTAAGATAGGTTGTGGCTCCTTCGATACTTAGCAAATTAGGTGCCTCCATTCTCAGTATGTTTGCAAATGTAAGTATCAGGTCTTTGACAACAAAACATTGTAGGCTTTGATCAGTGGCTGGGAGAAAGTCTTTCCAGTGAGTGTGTGTGTGTGTGTGTGTGTCTGTGTGTGTTGGTGCAGAATGAGTATTTTTTTACATTGTGGATCAGTCCAATGTTAAAATAAAAGTTTACTAGGTAAAATAGGGCGTGCAAATAAGAGGTAGCGAGGAATAGTGTCATGCAATAAGGGATTGAATTTTCTCTCATTGGCAAGTGTGTTAATGAATCATTACCATGCATGAGGAACTATAGAGCTGTGGTATCTTGCTAATTGTGAGAATTAAGAAAAGAAATTTATTTGAATGATTAGAAATTATTTTCTTAAATGAAATGGATAGAAGTGTCTAACAGAATGAGGAACGAGTAATTATTATTAATTCCGATGTATAGAATTGGCTTTTTCATTTAATTGCTGTGAAGGGTTTCACTTCTGTCAAGCTAAACAAGTAATGATGGAACAACTCATTCAAAGAATAGGTAATACAATTTCCAAGAATCTTAGATGAAGTGGAGATACTTTAGGGTCTTATTTTAAATAGTAGTAGCTTCTGCAACAGGGTTATATTCCTGCAAGATAATTGGCCAACGTGGCCATTTGAATAAAGAGCCTAATGTCTCTTTCACTGTTAACCCATTGTTTACTATCAGGAAAGATTTATTTCGAAAACTTTACAGTACTAAGGATGGTGCCTTCTGCTTAGGAATGTTAACGGGCTGGGTCGGATCGGGCTTTTGATAGGCCAGATTTTTTTTCCCATGAGATTGAGGCCTGAACCTGGCCAAGTAGTAACTCGGGCAGGGCCAGGCCCGGAAAACTCTAAAAACTACCAAGCCTGAACCCCAAAAAACCCGGCCCTATTTCTATCTAAAGCATACAAAAAAAAAAAAAAATTGCTCAAGTCCCTCCAAGAACCAAAAACCCTGAAGAAAACGTAGATCCCAGCCATGTCAATCTACAAAAACTTACCACAAAACCTTATTAAACTATACCAATAAATGAAAATTTCGTTTTCCTTTTAGGGTTTAGCCAATTTGATACGAGAGAGAGGGGCGAGAGATGAGGTTGATGCATTGCTGATCGGATCGATGGCCCACCCCTTGTGTTGCTGAGCATACAAGAGAGAGACTCAGAGAGAGAGAATTTCTATGTCATTCATTTGTTTGCAGAGGCAAGAGGCTCACTAGTTTGCAGCGGCGAGAGAAGAGGAATGAACCAAAACCCTAAACGATATGAAATTATATTTTTATTTTTTTTTATCAGTCAATATGAAATTATATAGTAATTTGAATTTACCAAAATAGCCCTTGGTTACTTATTTCGGTTGACACAGAAATTATGGCCCGATTAGTGACTACATCTAAGCCCAAACCCGAACCTGGTTTCTTTTCCGAGCTTCCCAAACCCAGCCCAACGAGTGGTAATAGCAACCCCGAAACCCGGCCCAATCCGGGCTGAAACCCGACCTGTTGACAGCCCTACTTTCTGATTGGCCAGTGATGCATTCTTGTAGCTGACAACTAACCAGTTGGATCTTACGAGTACATGCCATTCAGTGAGCAGAGTGAAAACAAACTGCACTTTCTTAACTAATTTGCACTTCCTCTGGCGGTATTTAACTGTTTTTTCAATATTTCCAACTTAGCTAAAATATCTAAGGTCTCCAGTTGAGTTAAAGATTACACACAATATTTAGACAGCAAGAAGTTTGTGGCAAAGGTTTTATTCTTCTCAATTATACAAGAAGGTTGAACCTGATGGAAGAATATTTAGTAAGAAAGCTTTAGTTTACCACAGAAATTCATAATTCAGAAAGTTATACTTGAAATTTCCATGTGACTAAGACAATGAGAAGTTTGGGAAGAAGTTCTCATTCTTCTCAATGTTGATGGAAGATTGATCATCATAAAAGAACATTTAGTAGTACTGTTTCAGATTTTATACATCTGTGAAATAATATGTGGGGCGGACTGCACTCAACTAGGAACTGGGGGAAGTCGGATCAGATGGCTCCTCTCCTGTTTGTGTTCTCCAATTGGCATAGGATTGAGTGATAGACGGCTCAAAGACCAAATGGTGTGAACTGCATTTTATCACGATCAGCTGTGATAGTGTAGCATTATCAAGTAGGAATAATTATCTAGGTATATCGAAACATTCACTAAAATAATTTGATTGCACATAAAAGACTAAAAGGGTGATGACGCCAAATATCCACTAGAGAGGATCAGACAGCGCTTCCACACTTAACCCCTTAGTCCCTTTAGCTAAAACAGGTTAAAGGTTGAAAATCATGCCAAACAACGGAATTTCAAGTCCATTGTTAAAAGGAATTTAAAGTTATTTGAGGAAATTTAAATACCTATGTTATGCTGGAATTTAAATACCTATGTTAAAAGGAATTTAAAGTTATTTGAGGAAATTTAAACTGCCCTAAGCTTGCTAAACCAGAAGCACTCCACCCTTCATGGCTGGCTAGGAATCCACAAGACTTCCAGGTGGTTCCAAAGGAGACTCCAGATGACTTTGAAGGTAGAACTTTCATGTTAGGGGGAGTGATAGCTGGCAGAAAGCTAGAGTGAGCTTCTGAGTTGCTTCCAGTGAGTTGAAAGTGAGAATATGGAGAGGAAAACACATGTCAAGTTGGTTAGGATAGGTGTCCCATTATATTCTTAAATATTCCCTTTTTGGTAACCAATTTCACGGATTAATGGGTATGCGGTTGTGTGGCATTAGGCCAATTATGAGGATTAATGGGTATGCGGTTGTGTGGCATTAGGCTAATTATGAATTAGTTAGAACGTGCCAGATTTCATGGGAAACGCTTCAACTGATTACCAATTGTGTCAATTCAGCTATCTAGAGCCAAGGTGTGTGGTGTTGGTCTAATTTTTTGGTTATTTTGGTCTTGTCGCCTATGGGGGAGGTTTCTACAATCGTCCACACGCTCTATTTCTAAAATTAAATCTTTTGTAAATATTAAATAGTCTTTATCTAATTCTTGGAATGTACACATTCCTTGATGGCACTTCCTAATGATATGACCAGTTTATGTTAGAAACACACGAAGGCGGGATGTCTGCAACCTTGTCTCCATCATTGACACCGACACAAGTCCACGTTTAAGAAATACAGCTTCCCTATGTGCATCAGGCATGACCCCATTTTCTTGATGAGCTGGCATTTTCCAGACAACCGGTCAAATTTTCAGGCACATTAGGGAAGAAAAGAGAAGAAGATTGGGTTTGGTGAGGAGGAAGAAAAGAGAAGATTGGGAGAAATTAGGGTTGAGTCAATATGACTCAAATCCCAATGTAATTTATTATTTATATCATCTTAGCATGTTCACGAATTACATGGTCCCATAGTTAGGTGAATTGTACAACTTAAAATTCACCTAACTACACACACACCCAAAGCTACTTACTACACACCCATATAGTAGAAATATCATCTCCAACACTCCCCCTCTAGTTGGAGTATAGATGTCGATCATACCCAACTTGAAGGAGATGTCATAAAGTCTCTTGCCACTAATACCTTTAGTCAAGATGTCGGCAAGTTAATCCTCAGTTCTAACGTGAGGAATGTTGATTTCTTTGGACTCGACCTTCTCGCGAATATAGTGACAGTCCACTTCAATGTGTTTTGTTCTTTCACAAAAGACAGGAATCTTTGCAATATGATAGGCGGCCTCATTGTCACCATACAAAGTAATTGGAGAGGATAGAGTGACTCCCAAATCTGACAAGATGAATTTAAGCCACATGCCTTCTCTTGCACCCTGGGACATGGCACAGTACTCCCCCTCAGCACTGGAGTTTGATACTACATGTTGCTTCTTAGATTTCCATATGACCAAATTACCTCCCAAGAAGGTGCAATATCCTGTAGTTGATCTCCTATCATCCAGAGACCCGGCCCAATCGGCATCAGTAAATATCTCTACATCCAAATGGCCACGATTTTTATAAAGAAGCCCTTTGCCAGGACTTCCTTTCAGATACCTCAAGATCTTTTGAATAACCTCCAAATGTACGGTCCTTGGTGAGTGCACATATTGACTCACCGCGCTTACTGCATAAGCAATGTCTGGACGAGTCATGGTTAGATAAATCAATTTGCCAACTAATCTCTGATAGGTACGTGGATCCTTGAGCAAGTCACCTTCTTCGCCATTTAATCGGTAATTTTGTTCAATAGGGGTCACAGCAGGCCTACACCCCAAAAACCCTGTATCATGAAGGAGGTCTATGATATATTTCCGCTGGGATAATGAGATGCCCTTCTTAGATCTCGCCACTTCAATGCCAAGGAAATTTCAAACTTCCCAAGTCTTTAATTTCAAACACTCTGCTCAAATACTCCTTCAGCTTTAGGATCTCATGACCATCATCACCAGTAATGATGATATCATCAACATAGACTAATACGGCCGTCATCTTGATCCTTCTTTTTACAAATAGAGTATGATCATAGTGACTTCTCGGTACCCAATTCTCATAATAGCATCACTAATGGGAATTGCTTTAATCCATAGATAGATTTCTTCAATCTACACACCTTTCCCTTCCCTCCTTTTACAAACCCAGGAAGAAGGTCCATATAGACTTCTTCCTTGAGATCACCATGAATAAAGGCATTCTTCACATCGAGCTGACATAGTGGCCAGTCTTTGTGGGCAGCCAAAGATAACAATACCCTGACTGTGTTGGACTTGGCCACAGGTGCAAAGGTGTCCTGATAATCCACTCTTTGTGTTTGAGTGTACCCCTTTGCTACAAGCCTTGCTTTGTATCTTTCGACAGTACCATCAGGTCTATACTAACTGTATACACCCATTTGCAACCAACAACTCTCTTTCCTTCTGGGAGTTCAACAATTTCCCATGTTTGATTCTATTCCAGAGCATTCATCTCCTAAATCATAGCATCCTTCCATTTTGGCTGCAACAAGGCATCATAAACAGTAGGGGGAAGGGTGATAGAATCAAGAGAACAAATAAAATTATAATGGGATCATGAGAGATTGTGATATGACACATACTTACTGATGGGATGACGAGTGCACGATCTAGAAAGTTTTCTGTGAGCAATGGGTAGATGAAGATCAGAACCAAGAGGACCCTCTTCGGGTAAGGGATCCTGATCGGTATTCTGAGAAGGAGACTCATCCACATTCTCATGTGTAGTGGCTTCAGCGATACTTTTTTTGTTCCGTCGCACATGCATCTTTCTCTTTCCATATTTATCGAAGATAGGTTGTCTGCTTTTCTGTGGTTCAACAATTTCGTCATCCACTTCTTCACAATTTTCACCATCTCCCACAGGTAAAGCTCTAAACATCTTAGAGTGCTCTTCATTGTTACGTTGTTTCTCCCCCTGAAGAGGACTCGAAGGATGGGAGAAAGGAGTACCCTCAAAGAATGTGACATCCATGGTGACTATCACACGACAAGCAAAGCACTTGTATCCTTTCTGAGAAGAGGGATACCCAATAAAAATATACACTTGGTAGCCTTAGGATCAAACAATAGAGATCGCGCAACCTCGAAAAGATGCCTATTTTTCCTCTCAACAACCCCATTCTGTTGGGGGGTATAAGGCAAGTAGTTTGTCACACAATTCCATGAGAGTTAAGGTAAGATTGAAGAATGTGAGAGGAATATTCCCCACCATTATCCGATCTAAGGACCTTAACATGCCCATGAAATTGGGTGCTACTAGTCTGTGAAACAAAGGAAAAATAGAGGCAACTTCATCTTTGGTGCGCATAAGAAAGAGCATAGTGAGTCTAGTACAATCATCAATAAAGCTAACAAAATAACGATAACCATGCAAAGCAGTAACAGGGAAAGATCCCCCACACATCAGAGTGAATAACTTCAAAAGGAATAGCACATATACTATCACTCACGGGATAAGAATTGCGAGCATGCTTAGAGAACTGACAAGTCTCACAATTAAACAAACTACTATCAAATCCATGAAATTTTTTCGAAAATAAAAGTTTCAAACTACTAATATGAGGGTGGCCATAGCAGGAGTGTCACAATCGAGCTTTATCAACAGAAACCACCGTAGCTGCAGGAGGGGATGCACCACGTAAATCTTGAAAGAGGTAGAGTCCCTTCTCTTCAGTACCATGACCAAGGATCTTCCCCGATTTCAGGTCCTGGAAAACACAATGTGATGGAAAGAATGTCACACTACAGTGTAAGGAATTGGTAATTTTACTGACATATAATAGATTCATAGGCATGTTGGGAACTAAAAGAGTAGAGTCAAGGGACAAGGTGCCTAAGGGAATATTCCCTTCACCCTTTACGGGAACAAGGGATCCATCAGCAATGCGAATATGAATAGAATCAGAAATACTAGATACAGATGAAAATAAATCTGTCATACTAGACATGTGATCTGTAGCCCTAGAATTGATGATCCATAAGGACTGAGAGGTTGAGGTCACATGGGCAGACCTATAGGTAACTGACTCAGCTATGTGGGAGGAAGATGTCTGTCCCTGTGTGACTGTCATGTGCTGAAGGCGGCCCCGGAGATCCTAAGGCTCTCTCTGTAAGCTCTGGAAATCAGCTTGAGGTGGAGCTCAAGGAGGAGGTGGTATGCTCTGACCAACAACTGGACTAGAAATGTCCTCAGTAGAAGACTGAAATGCGCGACCCGGAAGAAATTTCGGTTTCCCATGCAATTCCCAACATCTTTGTCTGATATGACCCTTCTTGCCACAATGAGAATACAACAATTTCTATCTTTCTTCACGGGAGAGGCCCCCACGACCTCCATGACCACCACCTCCACCACCAAACTTGCCTCCACCGCGACCAAAAGAAGTGAAAGATAGTAGGGCAGATCTCTTAAATATATCATCACCAGGAATCTGCATAAACTGTTGCCTACTCTCCTCATGCTGAAGGAGGGCATACACTGTACCAAATGGAGGGCACTCCTCTCACCCTAGAGTGTTAGAGTTAACATTCTCATATTCAGGTCTAACCCCTTTTACGAAGTCAAACACTCTCCTCCTTTCAGTATTGTTACCTTGCTGGCACACGAGCTGCACAGTTCTTCTTGATATTGGGCTAGTTCATCCCACAAACTTCTCATTTGAGTGTAATACTCTCCAATGGTCTTATCACCTTGCTTCATAATGTTAATTTTGTCACTCACTTGAAACATTTTCGCGAGGTTTTGTTTCTACGAGAATGCATCCCTCACAGCCTCCCATAATTGTTTAGCATCACTGGCATACATAAAGGAATCACTAATGTATGGTTGCATGGAGTGTAACAGCCATGTCATGACAGTTAGATTGTCATTTTCCCAATCAATATACTTAGGGTCATCTTCTTTGGGTTTGTGGACAGTCCCGTAAATGTAACCCAATTTTTTCTTCATCCCTAAGTACATATGATGCGGGTCAACGACCCTAAAATGCGTGAATATGATTTTAATGCAAATTTTACCGAAATTAAATAAATTAACTCAAGTTTAATCGCAAAATTATCTTTGATACCTTTAGGGTTTGCAGAATTCTGATGGGTAGATCACACGATATCCAGATAGGGTCCAGTCCGGTGCGCAAGTACGTTTAGAGTTGAGGCTAGATCGTCCTAGAGATAGGACTCTAGCTTTTCCAGGCTTGGGCGCTCATCTTCTGCCCGTTGTAAACTCACGGATTTCAACTTGGGTTGTGGAAGGAATTTACGGATTGTAAAAGGCTTATGGTTTTCGGATCGGTTTAGGGTTTTGGGAAAGGGTATTGGCTAGGTTGGTTTAGGAATTCAAAAGGTTTAGGTTTTGGGATCGCAAGGAAACAATTAGGCTACGGTTTAGGGAAGCACACAGAGATCGAGAAATAGCAAATATAATAAACCACCACAAATTGAAGATAAAAATAACACAAGATATTTGGGAATCACTCCCTTGGTCTCACACCAAACCCATCGCGAGGAAGAAGACTCTCTTCACAAAGCAAAAGCTCTCATTCAATAATCAATCAACTAACTAAAAGGTGTTTACAAGCCTCTATATATAGGCCACCAATAATTAAGTTCGAAATAAAATAGTTCTAATACTAATAAAACACAAAAAAAGGAAGTTTCGCAAAAAATTTCGTCCAAAGTCGTGCCGTAGCTCACGCGCGCGAGAATTATCATCGCTCGCACGAGGGCTCGCTCGCGCGGTTGAAGTCGTCGCCGTAGCTCGCTCGTTCGACTTTAAGTGCTCGCTCGCGCGAGGGCTCTCTGCGGCGTTGTTCTCCTTGCGGTTTGTGTTCGTTTCTCATCTGAGGCTACGGTACTCGGGCTTCCTCTATGCTTCTTTTGACGCCGATAAAACTGATGTGGTTCAAATCCAATGTCCATGTATGTGGCGTCCCTGTTGATTCCCCCGGACCAAATAGGTTTCATCACCGATGAAACACGCACATGGTACTGATCAAGTGTATCGGAACTCGCACGGTGGAACTCCTTGCAACTAGCCCAAGCAATCTCAGCTCCTAGTGGCGTATGATCCTCATCTTGGTTGATTATAGCGGGACGCACACGGTAAACCTCTCCTTGATGAACCAAATAACCCGGCTTGCCAACCCTCTACCAAATATTTTTGAAGCTTCTCATCAACTCTCCTGAACTCGAAGGAATTCATCCCCAATGAAGTGTGATCGCGATATCAGTTGAGAATACGAGAACTCAAGCGGCAAACTCTGTCATGACTAGCCCATGCACTCTCAGTAGTCAACATATAAACCCTCTTCATCTCATAAACCAGATCATCTAATCTGTCCTCAATTACCTCTCCTCTGTCTGCTTGGGGAGGGAAAGGGTATCAGTTGTAAAGTCGGGTTGAGATTCTGACCAGGGGGCTTTTGGAAAGGATTGCATGGAGGTGGGGTTGAGCTCAGAGAAGGATCACCCACCTTATATTCTTTGAAACGTTTTAGAGTATTAACAGATAATTCGGATTGATTGTAGCTTGAATTAATCTTCTGCTTAATTTCGGCATGCAATGCGGAATGAGACTCAAAAGTTGACTCACAATAAGACTCGGAATGTGAAGGGGTATGCAACTCGGGACTATGATGTGCATGCGATTCACATGTAACTGACTTGATACTCTCGTGTGCATGCGACACTAACGACTCTATTGACACTAGCAACTCATGTGGGATCAAATCAAGTGACACTAATGGCTCGGGTGCACTCGGCTTGAGTAACTCGTGCGTACTCGTGTCAACCAAAAACAGGGGTTTGTGCACAATTGACTCTACGAACACTATCAGATCGTGCGTAGGTGACTCGGTCGAATCGTGTGTGGGTGACTCCACATCACTACTCACAAAGGGAGATAGAAGTCTCTTTAACACAAATGAAACTTTCGTCAACTTCTTCCATCTCCTCTTCACTCATCACGGTACTAGGGTCATACACTTCCTCTTCTATTTTCATATTTTTCGGCTCCTTAGGACTTTCGCTTTTAGTCAATAAATTCGGAGTGGAAAGTTTAATAGAGCACTGGTAAGTAAAGTGTCCGAACCCTTGACACTTAAGGCAATCAGGACACTTATCTGTCTTAGTTTTTAAACTTCATAAGAGGTGACGGTGTGTGAAAGGAACATACTGTTCAATAAGTTCCACCTTCATGTCCTCCCATGTGGAGATGACTTTATTCCGAAGAGACTCAGTGCCAGGTTCTAAGCGAGTCCAAAAAAATTTGGCATTACCCTCCAACTTTGTTTTCCCTAACCTAACTTTGTACCCCTTGGTACGCCATACCTATCAAAATACTCTTCCCACACTAGACAACCACTCCACGAAGGTTTTAGGGTTTGTCGTACCCTCAAAATTTGGGACCTCATTCCGAATAGATTTTAGAAACCTATCGGCAGGATCGTACTCAGGTTCACGATGACGAGGGTATCCCCTAACTCCAGTCTCATCACGACTTTTAAGACTTTGCCAAGAATTTAGTGTGTAGCGGCTCTTACTATTAATTGCACACATTTGGGCATCGACAATCTCGCTCATGCTCATGGTGAACACGGCTTACGAACGCGGGTGCTAAATTTCATGCAAACATGAACCACAATGGCTGAGGAATTTTATCAAACAGTAGACGTGCATACTTTTAAACACAAATGAGATCAAATGCAATGAAAATTAAAATGACACAATATGCCCTAACCTAGAAAAACTAGGGCTCTGATACCAAAACTGGCGTGAGACAACGACCCTAAAATGCGTGAATATGATTTTAATGCAGATTTTACCGAAATTAAATAAATTAACTCAAGTTTAATCGCAAAATTATCTTCGATACCTTTAGGGTTTGCAGAATTATGATGGGTAGATCACACGATATCCAGATAGGGTCCAGTCCGGTGCGCAAGTATGTTTAAAGTTGAGGCTAGATCAGCCTAGAGATATGACTCTAGCTTTTCCAGGCTTAGGCGCTCGTCTTCCGTCCGTTGTAGACTCACGAATTCCAACTTGGGTTGTGGAAGGAAGTTACGGATTGTAAAAGGCTTATGATTTTCGGATCGGTTTAGGGTTTTGGGAAAGGGTATTGGCTAGGTTGGTTTAGGAATTCAAAAGGTTTAGGTTTTGGGATCGCAAGGAAACAATTAGGCTACGGTTTAGGGAAGCACACAGAGATCGAGAAATAGCAAATATCATAAACCACCACAAATTAAAGGTAAAAATAACACAAGATATATGGGAATCACTCCCTTGGTCTCACACCAAACCCATCGCGGGGAAGAAGACTCTCTCTTCACAAAGCAAAAGCTCTCATTCAATAATCAATCAACTAACTAAAAGGAGTTTACAAGCCTCTATATATAGGCCACCAATAATTAAGTTCGAAATAAAAGAGTTCGAATACTAATAAAACACAAAAAATGGAAGTTTCGCATAAAATTATGTCTGAAGTCGTGCCGTAGCTCGCGCGCACGAGGATTATCATCGCTCGAGCAACTTTAGTGATCACTCACGCGACTGAAGTCATCGTCGTAGCTCGCGTACGAGGATTATCATCGCTCACGCGAGGGCTCTCTGCGGCGTTGTTCTCCTGGCGGTTTGTTCTGTTTCTCCTCTGAGGTTACGATACTCGGGCTTCCTCTACGCTTCTTCTGGCGCCAATAAAACTAAAGTGGTCCAAATCCGATGTCCATGTATGTGGCGTCCCCGTCAACATAGCAGCAGACCGTGACCACGAAAGATAATTGGCTCCATTCAATTTCTTGGTAGTAATTTATAAGTTATGAGAGACATCTCCGCCAACGATCCCGGATTTATTCTCGTCCATGATGGAGATACCGAGATCAAAAAGAAAAATTAAAAAAGGGAAGACCCACAACTTTCAAACAGGGTTTCTAGGTTTCACCTACATCATTTTCCAGTAGATTTTCTGGGTGTCTTAAAGCATACTCCAGATTCACAGAAAATTTTTGTTGAGTATCACTGTTCTCGGGCAGAGTATCATCATCACCGATTCACAAAAGAAACTTCAAAAAAACAACAATAAAACTGGGTTTTAATCCATCAAAAAATACTCCCTACCAATTTCAATAGTTTGCTTGAGAAATCTGAGTAAGAACCACTTGTTAAACAGCCTTGAAAGAGAGCTACAATAGATCCAAGTTTCAAATCTCGTTGGAGAAGACGAAGCTGGAAGTCTATCTTCTGGTGATCAGATGGCTAGGCAGTAGAAGACAACTTTGCTGAGGATAAAAAACCGACCAAAACCATGTCAGTTCCGATCACTTTCGAGCAGGTCCAAGTTGGAATGCTAACGTCAGCATGACATCAGCGCTAACGTCAACAATTGTAAGGTGATTTCAGCACCAGCAATGCAGCGGCAATGTCAAACCCCAATCGTCTAGCTCTAATACCAAGTCAAAAATTAAGGAGGTTAGATTAGGGTTAGGTTTAGTGAGGAGGAAGAAGAGAGAAGAAGATTGGGAGAAATTAGGGTTGAGTCAATATGACTAAAATCCCAATGTAACTTATTATTTATATCATCTTAGCATGTTCACGGATTACATGGTCTCATAGTTAGGTGAATTGTACAACTTAAAATTCACCTAATTCACCTAACTATACACACACCCAAAGCTACTTACTACACACCCGTACAGTAGAAATATCATCTCCAACAAAATTCTAATTTAATACAGTATTCATGTTATCCCCCCCCCCATGAAAAAAGGAAAAAAAGGATGTTATTCAACTTCTGCAGATGATCTTAACTTTAAAAGGATCAAAATACTCAATTATCCATTATCGTTAATGTAACAACCGAGAATTCTCGTTATTTAGTCCTTAATTATTTGCTAGATTTGTAATTATAATTAGTTTGACTGATTTGATTAGTTGTTGCACATGAATGTAATGCTTACTTTATTTTATAATGACCCGTAATAATTAATTAATCTAATTAATATACCCTAAAATCCTTTAAATATGTGTTAGTAATAATTGTGGTGCGTTTAGTAATGTTTAATGAACTTTAAAAATATGTTAGTAAATTAACTGAAGACCCATTAAGTAATTAAAGACCCAATAACTAATTAAAAACTCATTAAGTAATTAAAGACGCAATAACTAATTAAAGACCCATTTAGTAACTAAAGACCCAACAACTAATTAAAGACCCATTAAGTCATTAAAGACCCAGGTAGGGAACCTTAAAGTATTCTAAATAGAGTTAGATCTTAAATAGGAAACCTTAAAGCATTATAAATAAAAGTAGATCTTAAATAAGAAATCATAAAGTATTATAAATATAGAGATTAATTTACAGAATTTTTACATAACTCTTATAACCTAATAACCTCATAGAGGAAGAGAAAAAATTCTAGAGAATTAGAAGAGGAACCCTAGAGTTTTTGGCTTGAATGCTTAGAAGAACGCAAGAGGAGCTTACGACGCGACCGAATTTCGGATTAGAGCTTCAGATTGGATCAAGGGAGAGGAGTTACATAGATAGTACACAAAGACCAGAGGTATGGAGAAATAATGTTGAGATTAATCGGAAACGTAGATAACACAAAAATAAAATAGGAATTAGGGTATATTTCATTTAATGAATATTCATGTTAGATTGTTAAATTTTTATGCTTAATCGCGAATTTTCGATGGTACACGGGATTTCGTGATTGATCAGGAAATTCTGTGCAGAATCCAGAATCTGTTCAGAATCCAGAATTTGTCCAAAATCCAGAATCTGTCCAAAATCCAGAATTTGTTAGGAATTTCAGAATTTGTCTAGGATGCAAGCAATGAATTTCTATTCAAATATTATCTGTCTAATCATCATGCTTAAATGTTTATTCATGTTCATCATTGTTTTTATTATTGCTTAAAATCCGTGCAACCTAGGATGTTTGATTTACACAATATGAAATAAGTAGAAATCGATAGAGATTACATATTTATAACGTGTTAAGCCTAAACAAGTGAAAGAGTTATTGCATGATCGATTGATTTCCAGTTTTTTCTATGCATGTACATTCATGGCATTAATGAAAGTGAAAATATACGTTTACGACATGACACATGAAAATAAAATATTTCTATGATTATGATAGAATTCCTATGGACTTATGCTAGAAGAATTAATATTAATAAGAATGACAAGTAATAAAAGTTATGCATCCATGCATTAATGATAAGACTGAAGAGATGGAGAAGGTCTTTAATTTTAAGCTTACTACTTAACTGAAGAGAAGTTATATGAAGGTTAACGTAGATACTAATCGAAGGATCAGAGAAGATTAGGATAATGATTAAGAAAGAGATAACCATGTCCATTATGTATGTCGGTTCATGAGCATTAAATGCACAATTAAAAACGACACTACATGAAATTAGGGTAGAGACCCAAACCATAATGTTTATTTAAATTTAATCCTATGTTTCAGTTTCATTCTGTTGCTTTACTTATTATTTATGTCACATGTTATATCTCTGTTATTGTTTGATTTTATGAGATGACTTGAGTTATGAACCTTTTCTATTAGCCTCATCATGTCTGGTCCATACTAGTTTACTTGATAAACTGACACATTGTTTAAGATTCCAGAGAGTACAGCTATACATGGAATGAATGAAGTAGATATTTCAATGATTGATGGAAATCCAGATTTGAGCGAAGAAGGATTTGAAGTTTAGTTTATAGGTTTTTCTTTATGCATACGGAAGGATCTTAAGATATTAATTTCAGATTTATTTTTATGAACAAGTTCATGTTAACGGTGGATTATGCTTGAATTCAGTTTTTATTTAAATTAAAGAGTAGGCATAGAATTTAGTACAATAGGTTGTTATCTCATATTTTAGCATTGCACTCATGATGATGGTAAAAGAAATTTATGTGTGCGCTTTTAAGACTTATTTTTTCGTTGCGTTTATATGCGGATCTTTATGGATTAATTGATTTAAATTATGATAATGGACATGTGATGTAGTGTGATGTCTCTAAGTGAGCGCATTGATCCGGTGTGTGAAATTGGGGACATCACAATTAGTATCAGAGCGAAGTTTTACGGTCTGAATTTATGAAGATTGAAACAAATGTAGGAATGTTATTGATTTCAGATGACCAATTTTCAAAGATAAGGTGATAGGTTAGCAGATGCTATTACAAAGGCGATATGCAGAGAGAGCACTCATGCCTAGATCGGATGTGGAAGATCTTAGAAAGAACCATCCTAGGACTTTAAATAGAACTGGCGATGTTATAGAGGCACAAAAGTGGATTAAGCAGTTAGAAAAAATATTTGGAATAATGCAGTACCCCGATGCTTGTAAGGTGAGACTAGCAACTTACAAATTAGAAGATGTCGCAGACCACTGGTGGAGCCAAGTCAATGATACTACAATTGCAGCAAGCCTGGAACATGTTTGGACTTGAGTAGAATTTGTGAGAACCTTTAACGATAAATATTATCACCAGAGTGTTTGTGAGGGTAAGATTACTAAATTTCTGAAGTTAGAAGGGAACATGACAATCGATGCCTACAATAGGGCATTTACTGAACTTGGAAGATTTGTGCCGAATATGATAGCTGATGAGACCTTCCGCACTAGGGAGTTTGAGCAGACTTAGGCCACATATCAGGTCTCCTGTAGTGGTGCATAGGAGTACTACCTTCATAGACTTATTGGATAGATGCTATGCTGTAGAGAGACGTTAACCAGACAAATCAAGGAAAGAATTTTGGTCAACTGACTCAGAGTAGCAATCAGTTTAATGGATGAGATCGAGTCATGAGCAGGCAGAACAATCAACAGGGGAGGAAGTTTACCCCATATAGTAAACCCCAACAGATTCAGCAGAAGGGGCAGCCAACAACTATGACAACTCATGCAACGATGAAATCGAAACCGACATGCAACACATGAGGGAAACAACACTGTGGTAAATGTTTACGAGGAACGACCGCATGCTACAACTGCGGGAAAAAAGGGAAACAGAGCAGCGGATTGCAAGGAGTCGAAGAAGAATCAGAGAGCACCAGTGACGATAACGGCTCACGGACGAGTTTATACCTTACCTGAGATGGATGCTAGAGCCTTCGATGATGTGATTCACAGTACGTTTTAAATAGTTTTTCCTGCTTCTATTCCATATAGGAACTATTCGAATTGTTATATTTAATGGGCATATTTATCTACCTTAGCGTTATAAATCACGTAAATATGAGGCGTTAATTAAGATACTTAAGAATTCAAGAAGATTTTAAAGTTAAAACTTTTTAATTAAGATTGCTTAGCAATGATGAATGTGTATGTTGTTTTAGGCTCTTTGTTGATTGACGGATGTTTCGCTCACGCACTTATGGATTCGGGAGCTTCACATTCATTTGTTTCTTTGGGTTTCACTCCACAATTGGAGAGGGAAGCTAGCATAATGAGCTTTGCCTTGGTTGTCACGACACCTTTGGGAAAAACCGTCATTGTTGATCGGTACTACCCAGATTGCGTTGTTCTAATTAGAGAGAACGACCTGAAGGCCAATTTGATTGTTTTGGACAATGAAGATTTTGTCGTTATTCATGGGATGGACTGGTCAGCAGAGTCACGAACTGTTTTAGATTGTTACAAAAAGAAGGCGGACTTTGTGAAAAGCAACGGATCGATTTTTAAATTCAAGGGCCTGAGAAAAGGAACCGTGCCAACATAATGTGCGATGACGAATTTAGAAGAGAAGAGTGTCGATGTTTCAAAGATACCTATAGTCAGGGAGTTTGTTGAAGTATTTCCCCAGGAACTTCCGAGTAGAAGTGGAGTTTCGAATCGACTTATTACCGGGTACGGCACCGATTTCGAAGACACCCTACAAAATGGCACCACTTGAGATGTCTGAATTGAAGAAGCAACTGGAAGAGTTACAAGGGAAGGGTTTCATACACTTGAGTCACTCACCATGGAGAGCCCCAGTATTGTTTGTGAAGAAGGATGGCTCAATGAGACTGTGCATCGATTATAGACAATTAAATCAAGTAACAGTGAAGAATAAATACCCGTTACCGAGGATTAATGATTTGTTTAACCAGTTAGGAGGTGTTCGATGCTTTTAGAAAATTGATTTAAGGTCTGGTTACCATCAAATGCGAGTACGAGAAGAGGACATACAAAAGATGGCTTTTAATACAAGGTATGGACAATTCGAGTTTTTAGTGATGCCTTTTGGTTTGACGAGCGCACCTGCAATGTTTATGAATTTGAGAAATAGGGTGTTTTTTGACCAATTTGTAGTAGTCTTTGTGGACGACATTTTAGTCTACTCGAAATCAGAGGATGAGCATGCTACTCACCTACGGATAGTGCTTCGAACACTTTTGGAGCACCAACTTTTTGCCAAATTGAGCAAGTGTGAGTTTTGGATGACGAAGGTGGCTTTTCTAGGCCATCAGGTTTCTAAGAAAGGAATTACTGTTGATCCTGCAAAGATCGAAGCGATTGTTCAGTGGGTAAGACCGAAGAATGTGACCGAGAATAGGAGTTTTATTAGTTTAGCAGGGTATTATAGAAGATTTGTAGAAGGTTTTTCAAAGATTTCTGGACCACTTACAAATTTGACAAGGAAGAAGATGAAATTTGTTTGGTCCGATGAATGCGAGCAGAGTTTTCAAGAGCTAAAAAGAAGATTGACGACCGCACCAATTTTGACGACACCATCGCGCAGTGGAGGTTTTCTGATTTATACAAATGCGTCAAATAAGGGTTTGGGCTGTGCGTTGATGCAAAATGAGAAAGTTATCGCCTACGCTTCGAGACAATTGAAAGATCATGAGAGGAACTACCCGACGCATGACTTAGAGCTCGCAACAATTATTTTCGCATTGAAGTTATGGAAACATTACCTTTACGGGGATAAGTTCATCATATCAACGGACCATCAGAGTTTAAAGTACTTATTTACACAGAAGAATCTGAACCTGAGGCAGAGGACGTGGATGGAGACTCTGATAAACTTTAACTGTAACGACTGAGATTTTTCGTTATTTAGTCCTTAATTATTTACTAGATTTGTAATTATGAGTAGTTTGATTAATTAATTGTTACGCATAAATGTAATGCATACTTTATTTTATAATGACTCATGATAATTAATTAATCTAATTAATATACCCTAAAAGCCCTTAAATATGTGTTAATAATAATTGGGGTGCGTTTAGCAATGTTTAATGGACTTTTAAAATATGTTAGTAAATTAACTAAAGACACATTAAGTAATTAAAGACCCATTAAGAAATTAAAGACCCAATAACTAATTAAAGACCCATTAAGTAATTAAAGGCCCATAGAATCACTTAAGACCCATGTAAGAAATTCTAAATAGAGTTAGATCTTAAATAGGAAACCTTAAGTATTCTAAATAGAGTTAGATCTTAAATAGGAAACCTTAAAGCATTCTAAATAGAATTAGATCTTAAATAGGAAACCATAAAGTATTATAAATATAGAGATTAATTTACAGAATTTTTACATAACTCTTATAACTTAATAACCTTATAGAGAAAGAGAGAAAATTCTAGAGAATGAGGAAAATTAGAAGAAGAACCCTAGAGTTTTTTGTTTGAAGGCTTAGAAGAACGCAAGAGGAGCTTAGGACGCGACCGATTTTCGGATTAGTGCTTCGGATTGGATCAAGGGAGAGAAGTTACATAAATATTTTACGCGAAAACTAGAGGTATGGAAAAATCATGTTGAGATTAATCGGAAATGTAGATAACACAATAAAATAGAAATTAGAGTTTATTTCATTTAATGAATATCCTTCATATTAGTTTGATAAATTTTTATGCTTAATCACGGGTTTTCGATGGTACACGGGGTTTTGTGATTGATCACGAAATTCGGTGCAGAATCCAGAATCTGTTCAGAAACCAGAATCTGTCCAGAATCCAGAATCCAGAATTTGTTAGGAATTTCAGAATTTGTCTAGGATGCAAGCAATGAATTTTTATTCAAATATTGTCTATATTTAATCATCATGCTTAAATGTTTATTTATGTTCATCATTGTTTTATTGCTTAGAATCCATGCAAGCTAGGATGTTTGATTTACACAACATGAAACAAGTAGGAATCGATAGAGATTACATATTTATGATGTGTTAAGCCTAAACAAGTGAAAGAGCTATTGCATGATCGGTTGATTTCAAGTTTTTCTATGCATGTACATTCATGGCATTCATAAAAGTGAAAAGATACGTTTACGACATGACACATGAAAATAAAATATTTCTATGATTATGATAGAATTCCTATGGGCTTATGCTAGAGGAATTAACATAAATAAGAATGACAAGTAATAAAAGTTATACATCCATGCATTAATGATAAGACTGAAGGGATGGAGAAGGTCTTTAATTTTAAGCTTTCTACTTAACTGAAGAGAAGTTATGTGAAGGTTAACGTAGATACTAATCGAAGGATCAGAGAAGATTAGGATAATGATTAAGAAAGAGATAACCATGTCCATTATGTATACCAATTCATGAGCATTAAATGCACAATTAAAAATAACCACACATGAAATTAGGGTAGAGACCCAAGTCATAATGTTTATTTAGATTTAATGCTATGTTTCAGTTGCATTCTATTGTTTTACTTATTCTTTATGTCACATGCTATATCTATGTTATTGTTTGATTTTTATGAGATGATTTGAGTTATGGACCTTTTCTATTAGCCTCATCATGTCTGGTCCATACCAGTTTACCTGGTAAACTGACCCATTGTTTGGGATTCCAGGGAGTACAGCTATACAGGGAGTGGATGAAGTAGACGTTTCAATGATTGACGAAAATCCATATCTGAGCGAAGATGGATTTGAAGTTTAGTTTATAGGATTTTCTTTATGCATTAGAAAGGATTTTTAGATGTTTAATTCAGATTGTTTTATGAACAAGTTCAGGCTAATGATGGATTATGTTTGATTTCAGTTTTATTTAATTTAAGGAGTAACCATACAATTTGGTATAATAGGTTGTTATCTCATAATTTAGTATTGTTCTCATGATGAAGAAAAAAAAAATTTACGTGCACTTTTAATAGTTGTTTTTTTTTTCCATTGCGTTTATATGCGGATCTTTATAGAATAATTGATTTATTTAAAATCATGGATATATGACGTAGTGTGATGTCTCCAAGTGAGCGCATTGACCCGTGCCTAGATCGGATATGGATGAGTTTAGAAAGAACCATCCTAGGACTTTCAATGGAACTGGCGAGGTTATGGAGGCACAAAGGTGGATTAAGCACTTAAAAAAAATATTTGGGATAATGCAGTGCCCCAATGCTTGTAAGGTGAGGCTAGCAACTTATAAATTAGAAGACGCCGCAGACCACTGGTGGAGCCAAGTCAATGATACGACAATTGCAGCAAGCCCAGAACATGTTTGGACTTGGGCAGAATTTGTGAGAACCTTTAACGATAAATACTATCCGCAGAGTGTTCGTGAGGGTAAGATTACTGATTTTTGAAGTTAGAACAAGGGAACATGACAATCGATCCTACGATAGGGCATTTACTGAACTTGGAAGCTTTGTGCCGAATATGATAGCTGATGAAACCTTCCGCATTAGGAAGTTTGAGCATGGACTTAGGCCACATATCAGGTCTCTTGTAGTGGGGCATAGGAGTACTACCTTCAGAGAATTATTGGATAGATGTTATGATGTAGATAGAGATGTTAGCCAGACAAATCAAGGGAAAATTTTTGGTCAATTGACTCAAAGTAGCAATCAATTTAATGGACGAGATCGAGTCATGGGCAGGCAGAACAATCAACAAGGGAGAAAGTTTACCCCATATGGTAAACCCCAACAGATTCAACAGAAAGGACAGCCAACAGCTATGACAACTCATACGACGATGAAGTCGAAACCGACATGCGACACATGCGGAAAACAACACTATGGTAAATGTTTACGAGGAACGACCGCATGCTACAACTGCGGGAAAGAAGGGCATAGAGCGGCGGATTGCAAGGAGCCGAAGAAGAATCAGAAAGCACCAATGACGATAACGGCTCATGGACGAGTTTATACGTTATCTGAGATGGATGCTAGAGCCTCCGATGATGTGATTCACGGTACGTTTTAGATAGTTATCTTCCTTTTATTGCATATAGGAGCTATTCAAATTGTTATATTTAATGTGCATATTTATCTACCTTAGCTTTATAAATCACACAAATATGAGACGTTAATTAAGACACTTAAGAATTCAAGAGAAATTTAAAGTTAGAAATTTTCTTAATTAAGATCGCTTAGCAATAATGAATGAAAATGTTTTTATTTTTAGGCCATTTATTGATTGACGGATTTTCGCTCACGTACTTATGGATTCGGGAGCTTCACATTCATTTGTTTCTTTGGGTTTCGCTCCACGATTGGAGAAGGAACCTAGCATAATGAGCTTTACCTTGATTGTCGCAACACCTTTGGGAAAAACCGTCATTGCTGATCGGTACTACCCAGATTGTGTTGTTCGAATTGGAGAGAACGACCTGAAGGCTGATTTGATTATTTTAAACTTTGAAGATTTTGACGTTATTCTTGGGATGGATTGGTTAGCAAAGTCACGAGCTGTTTTGGATTGTTACGAGAAGAAGGTGATCTTTGCGAAAAGCGACGGATCGATTTTTAAATTCAAGGGCTTGAGAAAAGGAACTGTGCCAAACATTATGTGCGATGACGAATTTAGAAGAGAAGAGTGTTGATGTTTCGAAGATACCTATAGTTAGAGAGTTTGCTTATGTATTTCCCGAGGAACTTCCTAGTTTACCGCCTATTAGAGAAGTGGAGTTTCGAATCGATTTATTACAGGGTACGACACCGATTTCGAAGACACCCTACAAGATGGCACCACTCGAGATGTTTGAATTGAAGAAGCAACTGGAAGAGTTACAAGGGAAGGGTTTCATACGCTTGAGTCACTCACCATGGGGAGCCCCGGTTTTATTTGTGAAGTAGAAGGATGGCTCAATGAGACTGTGCATCGATTATAGACAGTTAAATCATGTGACAGTGAAGAATAAATACCCGTTACCGAGGATTAATGATTTGTTTGACCAGTTAGGAGGTGCTCAATGCTTTTCAAAGATTGATTTAAGGTCTGGTTACCATCAAGTGCGAGTACGAGAAGAGGACATACAAAAGACAGTTTCTAATACAAGGTATGGACAGTTCGAGTTTTAGTGATGCCTTTTGGTTTGACGAATGCACCTGCAGTATTTATGAACTTGATGAATAGGGTGTTCAGACCCTTTTTGGACCAATTGGTAGTAGTCTTTGTGGACGACATTTTAGTCTACTCGAAATCAGAGGAGGAGCATGCTACTCACCTACGGATAGTGCTTCGGAAACTTTTGGAGCATCAACTTTTTACCAAGTTGAGCAAGTGTGAGTTTTGGATGACGAAGGTGGCTTTTCTAGGCCATCGGGTTTCTGAGAAAGGAATTATTGTTGATCCTGTGAAGATCGAAGCGATTGTTCAGTGGGTACGACCGAAGAGCGTGACCGAGATTAGAAGTTTTCTTGGTTTAGCAGGGTATTATAGAAGATTTGTAGAAGGTTTTTCAAAGATTTCTGGACCGCTTACAAATTTAACAAGGAAGAAGACGAAATTTGTTTGGTCCGATGAATGCGAGCAGAGTTTTCAAGAGCTAAAAAGAAGATTGACAACCGCACCAATTTTGTCGACACCATCAGGTAGTGGAGGTTTTCTTATTTATACAGATGCGTCAAATAAGGGTTTGGGTGGTGTGTTGATGCAGAATGAGAAAGTTATCACCTATGCTTCAAGGCAATTGAAAGATCATGAGAGGAACTACCCGACCCATGACTTAGAGCTCGCAGCAATTATTTTCATGTTGAAGTTATGGAAACATTACCTTTACGGGGAGAAGTTCATCGTATCAACGGACCATCAAAGTTTAAAGTACTTGTTTACACAGAAGGATCTGAATTTGAGACTGAGGAGGTGGATGAAGACTCTGATAGACTTTAACCCTGAGATTAGGTATCACCCAGGGAAGGCTAACGTAGTAGCTGATGCGCTGAGTAGGAATGTTCCAGAGAAGATACTTAGACCAAGGGCTTTGTTATCCTACATCGACATTAAGCCGATACTATTGGATCAAATTAGAGGGAAGCAGTTAGAAGATCCAGTTCTAGTTTGTTTGAAAGAGAGTAAAAATGCAGAAGTAACATGTAGAGATGATGGAATAATATTATTCAAGGGACGATATTGCGTACCAGATGATGCGGAAATGAAGCAGCAACTTCTCTACGATGCTCACAGATCAAAATTCGCGATACACCCTGGAAGTACAAAGATGTATCAAGATAAAAAGAGGAATTAGTGGTGGCCGGATATGAAGAGGGAGATTGCAGATTATGTGTCAAGATGCCTTACTTGTCAGCAAGTGAAGGCTGAGCACAAGAAACTACCAGGATTATTACAGCCGTTACCTGTACCAGGATGAAAATGGGAGAGCATTGGTATGGATTTTATCACGGGATTGCCGAGGGCGAAGAGAAGGAACGATTTAGTTTAGGTGGTAGTAGACCGACTGGCAAAATCAGCACACTTTATTCCAGTCAGGACTACTTTTTCATCTACGCAACTGGCGGATATCTACATAAGAGAAATTGTACGTTTACATGGAGTGTCAGCGAATATTATTTCCGATAGAGATTCCAGGTTTACCTCACGTATGTGGCAGAGTTTTCAGGATGGTATGGGATCAAGATTGGAGTATAGTTCAGCTTTTCACCCTCAGACAGATGGTCAAACTGAGAGGTTGAATCAAATTTTAGAGGACATGTTAAGAGCATGCGCGCTAGATTTTAAGGGAAGTTGGGATGATCACTTAGCATTAGCAGAGTTTTCGTACAACAACAGTTATCAAGCAACGATTCAATGTCACCATATGAAGCACTTTACGGAAGGAGCTGCGAACAACATTATCTTTGGGATGAGGTTGGAGTAAGAAACCTACTTAGACCACAGATTGTTGAAGATACGGCGACACAAGTGCAGCTAATCAGAGAACGTATGAAGACGGCTCAAAGCAGGCAGAAAAGTCACGCGGATAAAGAAAGGAGAGATGCAGAATTTGCTAAGGGAGATTTAGTTTTTATCAAAATATCACCTATCAAGGGCGTGATGAGATTTGGAAAGAAAGGAAAACTAAGTCCGAGGTATGTTGGACCTTTTAAAATATTGAAGAGGATTGGAGAGACGGCGTATCGGATTCAGTTGCCACCAAAGTTAGCCAGGATGCACAATATTTTTCACATATCAATGTTGAAGAATTATATCACGGACTCTTCACATGTAATCGATTTGGAGCCATTGGAAATTGAGAAGGATATGACTATCATTGAGGAACCAATTTCAATTCTAGAAATAAATGAGAGAACACTGCGTAATAAGAAGATTCCATTGGTCTTGGTTAATTGGAAGCACCACCCACGAGAAGAATCTACTTGGGAGCGCGAGGATGATATGAGGAAAGAATATCCACACCTTTTTACTTCAGGTATGATCTAATTTCGAGGACGAAATTTTCAATAAGGAGGGAAGAATGTAACGACTAAGATTTTTCGTTATTTAGTCCTTAATTATTTGCTAGATTTGTAATTATGAGTAGTTTGATTAATTAATTGTTACGCATAAATGTAATGCATACTTTATTTTATAATAACTCATGATAATTAATTAATCTAATTAATATACCCTAAAAGCCCTTAAATATGTGTTAGTAATAATTGGGGTGTGTTTAGCAATGTTTAATGGACTTTTAAAATATGTTAGTAAATTAATTAAAGACCCATTAAGTAATTAAAGACCCATTAAGAAATTAAAGACCCAATAATTAATTAAAGACCCATTAAGTAATTAAAGACCCAATAACTAATTAAAGACCCATTAAATAATTAAAGGCCCATAGAATCACTTAAGACCCATGTAGGAAATTCTAAATAGAGTTAGATCTTAAATAGGAAACCTTAAGTATTCTAAATAGAGTTAGATCTTAAATAGGAAACCTTAAAGCATTCTAAATAGAATTAGATCTTAAATAGGAAACCATAAAGTATTATAAATATAGAGATTAATTTACAGAATTTTTACATAACTCTTATAACTTAATAACCTCATATAGAAAGAGAGAAAATTCTAGAGAAGGAGGAAAATTAGAAGAACCCTGGAGTTTTTGGTTTGAAGGCTTAGAAGAACGCAAGAGGAGCTTAGGACGCGACCGGTTTTCGGATTAGTGCTTCGGATTGGATCAAGGGAGAGAAGTTACATAAATATTTTACGCGAAAACTAGAGGTATGGAAAAATCATGTTGAGATTAATCGGAAATGTAGATAACACAATAAAATAGAAATTAGAGTTTATTTCATTTAATGAATATCCTTCATATTAGTTTGATAAATTTTTATGCTTAATCACGGGTTTTCGATGGTACACGGGGTTTTGTGATTGATCACGAAATTCGGTGCAGAATCCAGAATCTGTTCAGAAACCAGAATCTGTCCAGAATCCAGAATCCAAAATTTGTTAGGAATTTCAGAATTTGTCTAGGATGCAAGCAATTAATTTTTATTCAAATATTGTCTATATTTAATCATCATGCTTAAATGTTTATTTATGTTCATCATTGTTTTATTGCTTAGAATCCATGCAAGCTAGGATGTTTGATTTACACAACATGAAACAAGTAGGAATCGATAGAGATTACATATTTATGATGTGTTAAGCCTAAACAAGTGAAAGAGCTATTGCATGATCGGTTGATTTCAAGTTTTTCTATGCATGTACATTCATGGCATTCATAAAAGTGAAAAGATACGTTTACGACATGACACATGAAAATAAAATATTTCTATGATTATGATAGAATTCCTATGGACTTATGCTAGAGGAATTAACATAAATAAGAATGACAAGTAATAAAAGTTATGCATCCATGCATTAATGATAAGACTGAAGGGATGGAGAAGGTCTTTAATTTTAAGCTTTCTACTTAACTGAAGAGAAGTTATGTGAAGGTTAACGTAGATACTAATCGAAGGATCAGAGAAGATTAGGATAATGATTAAGAAAGAGATAACCATGTCCATTATGTATACCGATTCATGAGCATTAAATGCACAATTAAAAATAACCACACATGAAATTAGGGTAGAGACCCAAGTCATAATGTTTATTTAGATTTAATGCTATGTGTCAGTTGCATTCTATTGTTTTACTTATTCTTTATGTCACATGCTATATCTCTGTTATTGTTTGATTTTTATGAGATGATTTGAGTTATGGACCCTTTTCTATTAGCCTCATCATGTCTGGTCCATACCAGTTTACTTGGTAAACTGGCCCATTGTTTGGGATTCCAGGGAGTACAGCTATACAGGGAGTGGATGAAGTAGACGTTTCAATGATTGACGGAAATCCAGATCTGAGCGAAGATGGATTTGAAGTTTAGTTTATAGGATTTTGTTTATGCATTAGAAAGGATTTTTAGATGTTTAATTCAAATTGTTTTATGAACAAGTTCAAGCTTATGATGGATTATGTTTGATTTCAGTTTTATTTAATTTAAGAAGTAACCATACAATTTGGTATAATAGATTGTTATCTCATAATTTAGTATTGTTCTCATGATGAAGAAAAAAAAATTTACGTGCACTTTTAATAGTTATTTTTTTTTCCGTTGCATTTATATGAGGATCTTTATGGAATAATTGATTTATTTAAAATCATGGATATATGACGTAGTGTGATGTCTCCAAGTGAGCGCATTGATCCGGTGTGTGAATTTGGGGACGTCACATTAACCCTAAGATTAGGTACCACCCACGGAAGGCTAACGTAGTAGCTGATGCGCTAAGTCGGAATGTTCCAGAGAAGATACTTAGACCAAGGGCTTTGTTATCCTACATCGATATTAAACTGGTACTATTGGATCAAATTAGAGGAAAGCAGTTAGAAGATCCACTTCTAATTCATTTGAAGGAGAGTAAGAATGTAGAAGTAACATGTAGAGAGGATGGAATAATGTTATTCAAAGGAAGTTATTGCGTACCAGATAATGCGGAAATGAAACAGCAACTTCTCTACAATGCTCACAGATCAAAATTTGCGATACACCCTGGAAGTACACAGATGTATCAAGATATAAAGAGGAATTATCTGTGGCCAAATATGAAGAGGGAGATTGCAGATTATGTGTCAAGATGTCTTACTTGTCAACAAGTGAAGGGTGACCACAAGAAACCACCAAGATTATTGCAGCCGTTACCTGTACCAGGATGGAAATGGGAGAGAATTGGTATGGATTTTATCACGGGATTGCCGAGGACAAAGAGAAGGAACGATTCGGTTTGGGTTATAGTAGATCAACTGACAAAATCAGCACACTTTATTCCAGTCAGGACTACTTTTTCATCTACGCAACTGGTAGATATCTACATAAGGGAAATTGTGCGTTTACATGGCGTGCCAGCGAGTATTATTTCCAATAGAGATTCCAGATTTACCTCACGTATGTGACAGAGTTTTCAAGATGGTATGGGATCAAGACTGGAGTATAGTTCGCCTTTTCATCCTTAGACAGATGGTCAAACTGAGAGATTGAATCAAATTCTAGAAGATATGTTGAGAGCGAGCATGCGAGCTAGATTTTAAGGGAAGTTGGGATGATCACTTAGCATTAGCAGAGTTTTCGTACAACTACAGTTATCAAGCAACAATTCAAATGTCACCATATGAAGCACTTTACGGAAGGAGCTGCAGAACACCGTTATGCTAGGATGAGGTTGGAGTAAGAAACCTGCTTGGACAACAGATTGTTGAAGACACGGCGACACAAGTGCAACTAATCAGAGAACGTATAAAGGCGGCTCAAAGTAGGCAGAAAAGTTACGCGGATAAAGAAAGGAGAGGCACAGAATTTGCTAAGGAAGATTTAGTTTTTGTCAAAATCTCACCTATCAAGAGCGTGATGAGATTTGGAAAGAGAGGAAAACTAAGTCTAAGGTATGTTAGACCTTTTGAAATATTGAAGAGGATTGGAGAGACAGCTTATCGGATTCAGTTACTACCAAAGTTAGTAGGGATGCACAATATTTTTCACATATCAATGTTGAATAAGTATATCAAGGACCCTTCACATATGATCGATTTGGAGCCATTAGAAATCGATGAGGACATGACTATCATTGAGAAACCAATTTCAATTCTAGAAAGAAAGAAGAGGACACTGCGTAATAAGAAGATTCCATTAGTCTTGGTTAATTTGAAGCACCACTCACAAGAAGAAGCTACTTGAGAGCGTGAGGATGATATGAGGAAGGAATATCCACACCTTTTTACTTCCAGTACGATCTAATTTCGATGACGAAATTTTCAATAAGGAGGGAAGAATGTAACAACCGAGATTTCTCGTTATTTAGTCCTTAATTATTTACTAGATTTGTAATTATGATTAGTTTGATTGATTTGATTAGTTGTTGCACATGAATGTAATGCTTACTTTATTTTATAATGACCCGTAATAATTAATTAATCTAATTAATATATCCTAAAATCCTTTAAATATGTGTTAGTAATAATTATTGTGCATTTAGTAATGTTTAATGAACTTTTAAAATATGTTAGTAAATTAACTAAAGACCCATTAAGTAATTAAAGACCCAACAACTAATTAAAGACTCATTAAGTAATAATTAAAGCCCCATAGAATCATTTAAGACCCACGTAGGAAACCTTAAAGTATTGTAAATAGAGTTAGATCTTAAATAGGAAACATTAAGTATTCTAAATAGAGTTAGATCTTAAATAGGAAACCTTAAAGTATTCTAAATAGAGTTAGATCTTAAATAGGAAACATTAAGTATTCAAAATAGAGTTAGATCTTACATAGGAAACTTTAAAGTATTCTAAATAGAGTTAAATCTTAAATAGGAAACCTTAAAGTATTCTAAATAAAGTTAGATATTAAATAGGAAACCTTAAAGCATTCTAAATGAAAATAGATCTTAAATAGGAAATCATAAAGTATTATAAATATAGAGATTAATTTACAGAATTTTTACATAAATCTTATAACCTAATAACCTCATAGAGAAAGAGAAAATTCTAGAGAATTAGAAGAGGAACCCTAAAGTTTTTGGTTTGAAGGCTTAGAAGAATGCAAGAGGAGCTTACGACGCAACCGAATTTCAGATTAGAGCTTCAGATTGGATCAAGGGAGAGGAGTTACATAAATAGTACACGAAGACTAGAGATATGGAGAAATCATGTTGAGATTAATCGGAAACGTAGATAACACAAAAATAAAATAGGAAATAGGGTTTATTTCATTTAATGAATATTCTTCATGTTAAATTGTTAAATTTTTATGCTTAGTCGCGGGTTTTCGATGGTACACGAGATTTCGTGATTGATCACGAAATTCTATGCAGATCCAGAATCAGTTCAGAATCCAGAATCTGTCTAGAATCCAGAATCTATCCAAAATCCAGAATCTATCCAAAATCCAGAATATATTCAGAATCCAGAATCTATCAAGAATCCAAAATCTGTCTAAAATCTAGAATTTATTAGGAATTTCAGAATTTGTTTAGGATGCAAGTAATGAATTTCTATTCAAATATTGTCTATGTCTAATCATCATGCTTAAATATTTATTCATGTTCATCATTATTTTTATTGCTTAAAATCCATGCAACCTAGGATGTTTGATTTACACAACATGAAACAAGTAGGAATTGATAGAGATTACATATTTATGATGTGTTAAGCCTAAACAAGTGAATGAGCTATTGCATGATCGATTGGTTTCCAATTTTTTCTATGCATGTACACTCATGGCATTAATAAAGGTGAAAAGATACGTTTACGACATGACACATGAAAATGAAATATTTCTATAATTATGATAGAATTCTTATGGGCTTATGCTAGAAGAATTAACATGAATAAGAATGACAAGTAATAAAAGTTATGCATCCATGCATTCATGATAAGACTGAAGAGATGGAGAAGGTCTTTAATTTTAAGCTTACTACTTAACTGAAGAGAAGTTATGTGAAGGCTAACGTAGATACTACTCGAAGGATCAGAGAAGATTAAGATAATGATTAAAAAAGAGATAATCATGTTCATTATGTACGCCGATTCATGAGCATTAAATGCACAATTAAAAATGACACTATATGAAATTAGGGTAGAGACCCAAACCATAATGTTTACTTAAATTTAATGTTATGTTTCAGTTTCATTCTATTGTTTTACTTATTATTTATGTCACATGTTATATCTCTTTTATTGTTTGATTTTATGAGATGGTTTGAGTTATGGACCTTTTCTATTAACCTCATCATGCCTGGTCCATACCGGTTTACTTGATAAACTGACCCATTGTTTGGGATTCCAGGGAGTACAGCTATACATGGAGTGGATGAAGTAGATGCTTCAATGATTGATGAAAATCCAGATTTGAGCGAAGAAGGATTTGAAGTTTAGTTTATAGGTTTTTCTTTATGCATACGGAAGGATCTTAAGATATTAATTTCAGATTTATTTTTATGAACAAGTTCTTGTTGACGATGGATTTTGCTTGAATTCAGTTTTTATTTAAATTAAAGAGTAGGCATAGAATTTAATACAATAGGTTGTTATCTCATATTTTAGCATTCGGAAGGATCTTAAGATATTAATTTCAGATTTATTTTTATGAACAAGTTCTTGTAAACGATGGATTATGCTTGAATTCAATTTTTATTTAAAGTAAAGAGTAGGCATAGAATTTAGTACAATAGGTTGTTATCTCATATTTTAGCATTGCTCTCATGATAATGGTAAAAGAAATTTATGTGTGCGCTTTTAATACTTATTTTTCCGTCGCGTTTATATGCGGATCTTTATGGATTAATTGATTTAAATTATGATTATGGATATGTGATGTAGTGTGATGTCTCTAAGTGAGCGCATTAATCCGGTGTGTGAAATTGGGGACGTCACAGTTAAATAAGCAGGAAACAACATCAAATCTTATTGTAACATATTTTCTCCACTAACGTTTAACATAAGCGCTCCCCAAACTAACTAATTGTCCAAAGTAATTGGAAGAAACTTACAGTAATGGAAATGCCGCCCAATCCTCGATGGTTGCTAACGACAACATTCCACCCTCTTTTTGCTAACTTAAAGGCAAGATGCTTTATATACTGCAGAGAGTATTACAGTACAAACAGAATAAGAACTCAACTAGTATTTAGTCTACTGATAGACAAATATGTGCATGTGATTGGATCAATGAAACATAAGTATGGGAATGGAGGAGCAAATCTTTAATGATAAATATTCCACTTATGAAATTTCATTGAGGACAATCATAAAGAAAAATAAATGTAACTTTTAACCTTATAAGGACAAGTTTGATGCATAGTCACAAAGTCGGGTTACAACAATAATTCGGCAAGGGTCCACTAGCGCAAAATTCAGTAAAAGTTTGGGAATATAAAAATATATAAAACTATATAAAAAATATATCATAATATATTTCAAGTAGGAAATAATGTGTTTAACGAACAAAAAGTATAAAGTAGGCATGATTCATTAATATGCATGATCATTCATTCGTGAATTATGAACATATGTGTAACCATATAAAGCCTTCAATAAAAGGCACATCTAAAGATTACATAACATAATTGAGAATAAAATAGAGAGAGGGGTACATAACTTAAAGAGAAGAAAAAAAATAAAAAATCACAAAATTCGGCGAATATTCAGCAAAGAGAAAAATTAGCCAAATATTCGCAATTCGCGGATTTTTTTTCATTTTTTCACTAATTTGGAGTATTTTGTGACTATGGTTGGATGAACTAAAATTCTGATTTAGTATTAACATGAACATTGGACTAGAAATGAAAAATTACCTGTAACAAGCTTAGTTTTACACATTAACTTTAAAAAATATATAAAACACACAGGATTTTATGTTATTGGAAGAATAAGATATAGCAGGATGCTTGTAGGTTCAATCTGCTTAGTTAACTTGTATAATCACAGTACAAACTACAAAATTGTCAGAAATCCAATTTTTACAGAGACTTTGCTGAGTGAAAGTACAATAGAAGTATAGAACTACTCTATCTAACAAAATCAACAAAACTGACATCAAAATTAAATATACTTCCAACATTATTCAAAATTTACATCATCGACAGTGAAATGGTGAATATATGATGAAAAAGGAAATGTAAACCGGCGATTAAATATGTAACTCAAAATAAGCATGGGTTCTGAAGACAACTTCAATCTTAGAAGAATAAGAATACTAAACAGAGGAAAACCAACGCTGGAGAAAGGCTGGTAAAATCTAGTCAGTCGAAGGTCATCACTATTCAGACTGGGGGAAGTTGAAGAGCAAGATGTTTCTATAGGAAATGATGCATTATAATTACATTTTGGAAGGCCAAGTTTGTGGAGAATGGCCTGACTGAAATTACAATACAGGTGTGCAAAGGGCTATAGAAACTAGGCCACCAAACTCAGATGGAGGCAGTAGACTTGAGGCCATACAATGAGCCCAAGAGCAAGAGATTTTGAGGCTTATTTAATGAACTATGAAGAAAAAACACGGTGTAGCATGCTTATTGAGCCAGCTTTCCTATCCAAAATCATCATGGGATTTTGACGTTTATTGAATGAGCTATGGAGAAAATATGGACAGAGCGTAGCAGTATGATGAATATTAGGTTTAATTAGTCATTGAGAGTCTATGTTGATAAGAAATTGGGTTAGTTCCATTAAAAGTTGATTTAGATTATAAGTCGTGTTCTATTTTGTTCTATTTCTTTAGTATTTGTTTTTAATTAGGTTAGCTTATCTTCTGAAGTAATTGTATGACTTGATGACGCAGGACGAGATCGGAAGCTAACCCTAAAATAGCAAAATCCCGCATGGAAGGGGTTTAGGGTCTTAAACCTTTCATTAAAAATAAAATAAAGAGACGAATAAGATAGGAGATCTCCGGAATCGCTCTAGAGAGGCTTGTCGGCTTCGCATCAACGGGTTTCCAAGGCTTCCCACCAAGACTGTACGTCGGCCTTGCACCAAGTCGTACGAGAAACGATTTCTCACTCAGGTTTTGAAAGAATCACTCCTTCGATCGAAAACTCATCTCAAGTTTTTCTAGGGTTTGCACAAAAGCAAGCTCTCAAATTTTCATTATTCAAAACTGTCTATTACAAAGCTATAAAGACCTTTATATAGTAGGTCATTAAACAAAAGAAAACCCTAAAAACAATTAAATAAGAAAAGACAAGTTTAACCCCGAAACTGAAATTCGAAATTAAAATTAAAACTACTCTGCACGATTTCGATCGATCGAAATTGACACTCGATCAATCGGAGTTCAATCGATCGATCAAAAGTGGTACTCGATCGATCGAAAGTGACACTCGATCAATCAAAAGTGGTACTCGATCGATCGAATTGCAATTTCAATCAATCGAAATCCTCGATCGATCGACTGAGACAGCCGCAATCTTTACTTCAGGGCCGTTTGAAAACCCATTCATGGGTCCACTTCTTCCTTGCTGATTTTCTTCAATTGGCTCGGTCACGATCCGAACATGCGGATCTAAATTCTCCGTCAATCTCCTCAGCTTTGAAAAAATTCGACCTCAAACTTTGGCCGACATCGATAAGCGTGATCAAGTATGTTTGTTCCCCATGGATCTCGAACTTTTGAATGATCTCGGACTCGGTAGGGACGATCACAGATACCTGTGCTTCAATGATTGCGGGTTCGGTAGGGCCTATGATGGATGCTTGGACTTCAACGATCTTGGGCTCTTCGACTGTTTCGAGATCTGCCACAGTCTCAGCAACTGGTATGAACTCTTCAACCGGATGTTGTTCCGGCATAAGATCAAGGAGGATAACTGGATCTGCGTGAACAACGGGCGCCATCGGCTCTTCCATAGGCATGGAAGTACTTTGATTTATTATAGGTTCGGCATCTTCCACCGATACAAGTACGACCACGGGTTCGGGTAGAGGAACTTCTACTCGTAGAGGTTTTCTCACCAGTACGGCTATGGGGACGAAATCTCTCGCCTCCGATCTTAAAGCGTGAATCACGTCTGATACGTCTTCGGATAGATTGTGAATAAAATCTTTGATAATTATTGCGTTGATATTCTCACGCCATTCAACCACGATCCGACTCTATCTTAGTAACTCGCAATAAACGGTATTAAGAAGCGCCTTTAGCTTGAATATGGAACCGTGCTGCTCAGATGATCTACCTTTCTCTTTGCGCCAAAGTGTTTTTACCCTCACCATCTTTTGGCGCACGATTGGAATGTTCCATCGTTCCACGAACGCTCTCATGGAAACCATGTAATCGTTCAAATCACGAAGAGCTTCGAGAACTGGGCCTTGACTCATAATTCACCGACCCATTCCCCGAGGATTCGAACCGCTCTGATACCAAATTGGCGCAGGATGAGATCGGAAGCTAACCCTAAAATAGCAAAATTCCTCGTGGAAGGGGTTTAGGGTCTTAAACCTTTCATTAAAAATAAAATAAAAAGAAGAATAAGATAGAAGATCTCCGAAATCGCTCTAGAGAGGCTTGTCGGCTTCACACCAACGGGTTTCCAAGGCTTCCCACCAAGGCTGTATGTCGGCCTCGTACCAAATCGTACGAGAAACAATTTCTCACTCCTCAGGTTTTGAAAGAATCACTCCTTCGATCGAAAACTCACCCCAAGTTTTTCTAGGGTTTGCACAAAAGCAAGCTCTCAAATTTTCATTATTCAAAACTGTATATTACAAAGCTATAAAAACCTTTATATAGTAGGTCATTAAACAAGAGAAAACCCTAAAAAAAATTAAATAAGAAAAGGCAAGTTTAACCCCGAAACTGAAATTCGAAATTAAAATTAAAACTACTCTGCACGATTTTGATCGATCGAAATTGACAGTCGATCGATCGAAATTCAATCGATCGATCGAAAGTGGTACTCGATCAATCGAAATCCTCGATCGATCGACTGAGACAGCCGCGAATCTTTGCTTCAGGGCCGTTTGAAAGCCCATTCATGGGTCCACTTCTTCCTTGTTGATTTTCTTCGATTGGCTCGGCCACAATCCGAACATGCGGATCTAAATTCCCCATCACTTGAAAAGGCTAATCAAGCTTCATATGCTTCACTAGACTTGAGACTTAACTAGGATAGCTTACTTCGTCAAAAGTGAACTCCTGATGCTTATAAAAGAAACATCAACAGGAAATCCTCCATAAGCGTTCTTTAAACAAGATTTTGTTATGTTTTGAAATTTGAACTGTACCTTTATATATATTTGCTCTGGTTCTTCACTTTTGCAAATTCCATATTTTCGGGCCTCTAGCGAATAGGCATTTGCATGATTGCATCAATATAGTTGAGTGACTTTTAACAATCTTATCATCAACCAGATGGGTTGTGAAAACAATCGCATCTCGACTTAGGAGAAATAAAATTTTGTGTCTCCACTCCAGCTTGTAAAGGGGTGTTTGCATATCTTCTTTTTTGCATAGGTAAGCTGGGCTCAAACCTTCGAGCTTGAGGTTGCAATGTTGTCAACCTTCCATTGTGCTACAAGCCCAAGCCCAGGGGAGTTTGCATATCTAAACTAGAGTCACGTGCATATCTAAACTGGAGTCACGTACTAAGGCATTTTTTTTTCGCAATTCATTTATCTAAGCCCTCGTCACTTTCATTTAACAATTCCATTTATTTAACAGACAGAGGTGATAAGACCATTGAGGATTTCTTTTTCCAGAGTGTTTTCATCGAAGAAAAAAAAAAAATATATATATATATATATATATATGCCTCAAAATCAATACAATAATGAGACTGAAAATAACTTTTGGAACAGAAATCTTTAGAGAAGTCTAAAAACATAAACCTTAGTGGAACTCAAATAGAGACAGAGTTCAAGTCAACTCCAGACTGAGGCAAGTGATCAGTCAAGTTTCTCAACTCTAATTGCTACTTGCTCGTTTAACTATTCAAGTTGTTAGAGCAAAAAGTGAGTTTTTTTTATTAGTTAATTGAGTTTTTAAATAATCTAACAAATTTCAACTACTTATTGTGTTTTCTAAGAAACCCATCAATTTTGTTTAGTATTAAGCAAGTTTTTCAGGCTTTATAAAAGAGGAAATACTCCTGTAACTCTACCAGTGAGCTGATTGAGTAGTCTACTCAGACAAGTTTTTTGTTTAATAATAATCAAGATTTCTCGGGTTTTATAAAAAGAAAGTACTCTTGTAATCTTAATTTAGTAGCCTACTCAGATGAAATCTTCCACGTACCCAATTGAAGCTTGTAGTAGCAACTAATGGATATAGCTATTTCAGAACAAAATTCAGAGAACACAAAGTACAGAGACGAGTTTACATAAAAGACAATAACTTACAGCAGAAGCAGAATCACTCGTCAGGCCGGGGATCACTACCACAATGGGGGTTGTATCATCTTTAGAAATGGTCTTGCTCAAATGGAAAGCACCTCTGGAGACTGTACATTGTGCATATAAAGTAATAAGTAGGAAACCATCTTATCTCAATCAGATAGAAATAAAGGTATAAGGCTCCCTTCACTTGCAATTGAGTAAACAATATTGCAAAAAAGGAAAAGATCCTCAAAAATCATCAAATGCAACAAACTTAGCCTCCTTATAAATGGAGATTTAGAAAATGCCATACATACATATAAATAACCTAACAGCCCACGAAACATTCCAAATAATAGATTTCTAAACAACCACTAGAAATAAGCAAAAGAGAATAAATTCCCTACGGGATTGTTTGGATATGGGGAAAATGATGGATTTTGGAGAGTCGGAAAGTAACATCCATCATTTTCCATTGTTTGGATTGAAAAGAAGGGTCGGAAAACAAAATCCACACTCCCTATATTTTCCGAAAAATTAATCCGAGGGGGACCCTCGTACTTTCTTTTCCAAATATTGGGGCGGAATAACAGGGTACACGATCTGCTTCTTTATTCTTCTTTCCGCACGAGAGAGTCCATCCACCCTGTTCCACTAAGAAGACCTTCTCGGGCGCAGGTACCTTTCTCTCTCGCTCAATCTTTTCTCTCTCTAGGATCTCTCTATCTGTCCCCCCACGCTCTCTTTCAGATCTCTCTATCCCCCGCGCCGTCTCTCACTAGGATCTCTCTATCCATCCCCTCACGCTCTCTCTTAGATCTCTATCCCCCGCGCTTTCTCTCTCACTCCCGCGCAATCTCTCTCTCGTTGTCTCTCTCTAAGATCTCTATCTCTCTCCCCACGCTCTCTCTCTCTCTCTCTCTCTCTCTCTCTCACACACACACACACACACTCCTCTCTCTAACTCCTCTCCTCTCTTCTCTCTAACTCCTCCCATCTGTCTCTCACAGATTACACAAGGTAATCTTGTTTCAACCAAAATTCTTCCTTCTCAACCCAATGCTCACATGCTTAAATTGTTGAGTCCTTTGAAGCAAATGATGGAGAAGGTTTTTCTTTCCAATCTTCAATGCAATAGATCTTGAGATCGTGGTCCTACCATCAACCGGTTCAATGTTGATTCCATCTGTCGATTAAATGGTCAAATTCAATGGTTCTCATCATTTTTTCAAATTTTTCTAGAGTTCTAAAATTTTAGGATTGTGATACATCTTTGTTTTTTTTTTTATAATGTGTTTTATTAAATGGTTCTCATCATTTTTTTTATTAATGATTCTCATAATTTTTTGGAAATTGAGTCTCAAATCTTGATTATAAATACAAAGATGTATCATGTTATTTTTTGGGATAATGGCTCTTGGCCGTTATTTAAACACCAAAGTGGTGTTTAAATGATCTTACACCATTAAAATTGTACTTGTTATTTCACACCATTGAAGAGTGATTTATCATATGCCATGTGGCGCACATCTATGAGCATCTAAATTGTCCAAATGGTAATCCATCATTGGAACATGTCTTAGCCCAAAGAAAGATTCCTATGAGTGGGTGTGAACAATCCGATTGAAAAACTTTAATATCAGCCATTAAAACTGAAAGCAATTGTTGATATTATAGGCATCAGATCGGATGGTTTAAATCTCCCTAAAACACCATTATTGGGCCTGTTGCATTTCCATCGATGATCTATCACTTTTACGGTACAGATCACCCACATCTTAAACCATTGCTGGAGTAAGATCATTTAAACACCATTTTGGTGTTTAAATGACGGTCAGGAGAGTCGGTCCCCTATATTTTTTTTGGGGGGCGGGGGTGTGTGTCAATCAACAACTTATGCGCGTGAAATTGAGGTTGTAAGAATCGAAGGTGCCAATGCTTTATTTGATTTTTTCTGAATATTTTCAAAACTTTGTATTTTAGATGATTTAATATGTTTACAGAGCTTATTCATATTGTCTTAATTTGGTAGATCCTATTTCTTTTTTTATATTGCCTAGATCTGTAAAGGTAGTTCATAAATGTAGAGATTAGTGGCTTTTACAATTTTTTTCTTGCCCATATTGCTACATTATATGTTATATCTGTGATTCTTATGATTTTATTTTTTACTTGGTAATACTAGTAATTTTTTTAGATGCTTAATGGTTCTTGTGCGGTTTCATTGATACATTTCCTGACTAGTATCATCAATACATTAATTTAGAAGTTTTCATTGACACGTACACTGATCCTCAAATTGCATAGTAACCCAACAGGCAATCTTGATCCTGCAGCTCAAATTTACAACTCACAATTAAGTAATTATGTTAAGAAACTCATGGGCCTAACTCAACCTCACAAAACAGGCTTGTAAGGTGAGGAGTGCCCCGATTTTATATAGCCCAAGACCTCCAAGCCCACAGGCAATGTGGGACTATTCTAACACGCCCCCGCACGTGTTGGCGGGATTGAACCAAACCAAATCATGTGGACAATTGAATTGGGTGACGTAGAGAAGATCAATACCTTCTTTGATACCATGTTAAGAAACTCATGGGCCTAACTCAACCTCACAAAACCGGCTTGTAAGGTGAGGAGTGCCCAGATTATATATAGCCCAAGACCTCCAAGCCCACAACCAATGTGGGACTATTCTAACAAATTATACCACATTGCCCACTGGCAATGTGTGTGTGTGTGTGCGCGCGTGTGTGTGTGTGGAGACACCTTGCAGATTGGAGAATTTTGTTTATGCACATGATATTGTATTCATTTTGTATGCTTAGCCTTGCAGATTTAGAGAATTTGGTTTATGCACATGATATTGTATTCATTTTGTATGCTTAACCTTAGTTACCGGAAGCGTATGGTAAATTGAGAGTGGGAGCATCATCGAAAGCTTAAAAATACACTAGTTTATGGTCGGAAGCGGGTGTTGGAGCAAGATTCAAAAGCAGGAGTGGTTTACTAATAAGAAGCTTCCTACTACTAGGTGCATAACTACATAATTATGATAGTTTTATAATTAGAACATGAAAATGATATGTATCAAGAAATATTATTTTTTTCTTTTTCTTTTCTTTTCTTTTCTCCTTTTTTTCTTTATTTTCTTTTTTCTTTCTTTTAAATCCACCTCTCGCCCTTTCCTTCTTTCACGGCCCCCCTTCTCTCACTCTCGCTCTTACTTTTAATCCCACGGGAAATCTAATTCAATTTCTCTTTTCCTTTCGTGTTTAACTCATGGGCCTTAAAGCCCGGCCTATTATGTGGCCCTCTCCTTGGGTCTTAAGTTAAATGGCCTAAGGGCCCATTCCATAAATTTGATAGCTCAATGGGCTTTCTTGTTTCCTTATTAATTGGCCCTAAAGGCCCAACTTAAATTTTAAGCAATCTATCTCTCCACTAAAGATCAACGATCCTAATCTCGTCACCCAAAATCTGGAAATCTAATAATCTAATTGGGTTCTAGGTTCTTGAAAATGTGAAAATTCCCTAAAAACTCAGAAAAATAGAAATTAAAATAATTAAAGTTACTAGTTGCACTTCATAATTTCCAACTATTTATAAATAAAGTTCAGCATTATTAAATAATTATAAACAAGCATTATGATTGAATACTAATCTAGCTCGCATCATAATTATGTATAAACCATGAAATTTAAGGTCGTTACAACCCCCCCCCCCCCCCCCGAAATATCATGACTTGTTAGCTTAAAACTTAAGAGGCGAAAAAAATTCCTCTCTCTGGCTAAAAAGCAAGCATCGTAGCATGCCCAGCCTATCACAGTGACCGTGTCACCACAAAGGCATATCTATGGACAACAGTTATCTCCCGTCTGCTCTCAACTTCTCACCAAGCGTCGACCGCCAGCGGATCATGGATTGGCATTCGCCCAATGTCAGGTAAGACCCAGGTTCATTTTCAATATTTCCTCCTTTTTTATAATTTCTTCTATTTTTGTATGATCATTTTGTGAAAATTAATGGGCTTGGAAGGGTTTATATTTTGCTTATAAGTTATCAATGTAGATTTTTGACAGATTTATTATAAACTGAAGAGAAGGTGCCTGGAGCCTATTTTCTATTTTAATTTTAGGTTGTCTAGAATTTGATAAGTTTTTCGATTGATGGATGATTTTTTTAGATTCATTTTGAAGAGAATTGTTTACTACCTTTGTTAGAATTGTAATTATTTTTTAAATTTTAATGATTGTTGTTAATAAAAGTAGGTGAGGCTAAACAACTATTAAATCTTTCAAGTATTGGTTGAAATTCCTGCGTCCGAGTCCAATCGCACATACTTCTAGCAAAGGTATACCGAATAGAAAGGTGCTTGCTGTCTCCACTTCCCTACCACACATAACACAAATATTCCTGAAACCCATCCCTCTCTTGATTAAACAATCCAAAATCAAAGCCCTCTCCAAAGACACTCTTCAAGTTATTATTGGTCTTCCCCTATAGCTTCTTTGTGCTTATTTCATTTCAATCCTTCATACATGGGTTTTTTCAAGTCTCTGGTGAACATGCTCAAACCATAGCCACCCCTAAACTTCCTCTTATGTGCTCGTTCCTCATTTTATCCTTGCTTGTTACTCCATGCATCCACCTCATCTCCGTCACATGCACTTTGTCTTCTTGTCGGTTCTTCATAGCCCAGTAATTTGTACAATACAATAATTCAGCTCCTATCGTCACTCTATAAAAATCTCCCTTCAATCAAAGCAACACTCGTTTTTCAAAATAAAAAAATTACCATCTTAGTTTTTTAGCTAATGCTTACCATATATTGTATTTTATGATGATATCATAAATGAGAACACCTTAGCATTGTAAAGTAATATCTAATTTTATTTTATACATTACTGTATGATATTTACAATAACGTCTACTATTATACACTAGTAGCATAAAGCGACAGATAAAACAATCGTCGCATGATTGCCCTGAATGTTGTGCTTCCATCCTGATAGAAACTTTGATTCCTTCCTAATGAAAAGGAATACTGAAAATAGAATTAAACCAATTAATTGACTAGCATGCCACTTGCCAATTTCGATATTGTTTAAAAAAGGTTCTAACGACTTGTCAAGATAAAAGAGATGAGGTCAATTGCCTACATTGCGAAGATAATATTCAGGAAAATAGTTCCATTGATAACAATGCATTACTCCTCGATGTCAGACTCCAAAACCTAGGACCAATTAATGAATGGATTTTCTTATTTCCTTTAATCATTTTCTACTGTTGCCAATAGTAATTTTAATAAAACTTTATTATTACTGAAAAACAATCAATCTGCAAAACATTCCTGGGAACATCCAACCCACATATCGCGGTTACATATATGTGAGCAAACGCCTCAATGCTAACAATGCATTGATAACAATGCATTACTCCTCGATGTCAGACTCCAAAACCTAGGACCAATTAATGAATGGATTTTCTTATTTCCTTTAATCATTTTCTACTGTTGCCAATAGTAATTTTAATAAACTTTATTATTACTGAAAAACAATCAATCTGCAAAACATTCCTGGGAACATCCAACCCACATATCGCAGTTACATATATGTGAACAAACGCCTCAATGCTAATTAGAGGATAAAGATACAAGCAAACAGATATTTAGTACAGCATGCCCACAAATATCATGCAGGCTAATAAATGTTCGGAAAGAATGCAGAAATACAAAGAAGTATGCAAACTACCGACATAAACAAAGATAAACTGGAAAAATAACTAAATATTCTAGGTCCTAATATATACTTTTTTTATATGTGAACTTCATCAATTAACTAAATCAAGAGTGAAGGCCATACCAAAGCCATAGACAACAATATAAACAACAAGCGCTACTCGTGCATTGTCCTTACAATGAGAAAGATTATATTGAGAACCACAAAATAGCAAAATCCTCAAGAACTAATTGAAATTTGTAGATGAAAATTTTCCACAGGTTTCACTTAATCACATCACATCATCCCATCAAGAGCTAATGAGTGGTCAAATCATTATGAACTAGTTAAATCCATTTCATTCAGATTATAAAAATATTAGTATCACCGATATATATATATATATGAGTATCACCATAACTAACATAAATATATGTATATATACGGCTGAGGGGAGAATGCGCCCGGGCATAGAGATTTCTCTAAGCCTAGACTGCTCTATGAACGACATGTGGCATGGGGCCCACTTTACTAACTAGGATTAAAACTTTTAAAATATTTTAAAAGTTATATTCCTTTTCATCCGTCATAATTGACTTTTTTAGAGGTCTATTTCTTTTCTCTCTTCTCTCCCTTTTTCCAAGAAAGTGTCAGACTTATGTTTCAAGTCTATTTTACTCAAAAATGTGAGCCCCCGGTAGTGAAGCGCTAGCACCCCGGGAGAGAAGAGTTGGCACCTCGATAGTGAGGCGTTGGCACCCCGTTAGCGAAGCGCTGACACCCCGATAGAGAGGCAAAGCGCTGGCACCCCGAGAGAGAAGTGTTGTTGGCACCCCGGTAGCGAGGCGCTAGCACCTTGAATAGCGAGGCATTGGCACCTCGGTAGCGAAGAGTTGGCACCCCTGTAGTGAAGCACTGGCACTCTAGTAGTGAAGAGCTGACACCCTTTTAGCGGAAAAATGATGGGTTGGTGGGGCTCTGACACCCACGTGGTCAGGCGCAAGGTATTTCAAAAAGGTTATCTACTTTTTTGAAAAGAAAGGGACCCTAGTTAAAACGTGGCTAAATGATTATAAAGCAACACTGGTCACTTCACAAAAACGCGCTACGTGTCACGCCTATATCAATAGGCGCAGAGATATCTCTACGCCCGAGCGCATAGTCTCGGGCCTATATATATATATATTAGTATCACCATAACTAACATAAATATATTGCTCGTGCAGCACCATCTCCAATGACAATAATTCATTATCAGTTTCTAATTTAAAAATATATAATGCTTAAAATTTACCGTCAGAAAACATCAACCAATCCAAAGCAATAGTTCCACCATCAGGCACATGGAATAGTTGCCTGAGACAATAGATGCTTGTTAGATTAAATAGAGGAATTACGACCTCCAAACACTCCAAACTAACTTGTACGTATGAAACTTGAATAAATATTTTAAACAAATAGCATAATGCAGAAGAAGGAAATTGGAAGCAGCTATGACAACCACCCAGTAGCTTACAAAAAGATGTAAAAGAAAGTGAGCATCAGTACATCTTTTAAAAAGAAAGAATAACATCTGCTTCTTATTTGGAAAATATGATCCTCTTTGCACCAACTCATGGTATCATAACTCGAGTCAGCTAAAATAAGGAAGGGACCTAAATCCTATTTTATAATCTTAATTAAAAATATATTAGCAGTGTCTAACTATTATGAAAAATAAAAAGCAGACTATGTTGTCGAAATCAATTCGTATCGCAATATCATCTTAGATTTTGTGAATCAAATCGCATCATTAAATCGTTGAATTGCAAGATTCATAACATTTTTTATTAAATAAGAAAAAAATTGAAAACATATCCAATAAATCTAAAAATTTAAATTTTATCCAAATATGCCCCATAATTAATTATACACCATGATATTATATTCACTAACTATATAAAATCTACATCAAGTATGCTTGGGTTCAAGGTCAATTATAAAATGTGTCAAAGTATGTCAAAGAAACATGTATCGATATAAAGGTACAAAGTTGAAGTCTTGCACTTCCTCCTCAACATTAATCATCACTAATCAGTCATTATATGTTGATATAAAACTATATATGTATCTATAAAAGCTCAATCATCAAGCTCTTTAGAGACAAATCTATAGAAAAAAATTAAAAATAAATAATGGGTGATTTACTTAAAACATGAAAAAATTGGTTGAGATGTGTTGTCCAACAGAGACGTTCAAAGTCATGCTTATGAAATCTTTTAAAGCATGAAGGCTTAATAGGACTTGATGACGCCTACGTCGATGAATTCCAAGGCACATAATGTTTTTATCATAGTTGATTAAATCCACCTTGGCATGTATACATTACTATGTTATGAAAATTTTGTTGTGATGAACAAATCCGCTTCGGCATTTAAAAGCTCATGAATGAGATAGGTTTGACCGTGCTTGTAAATCCTCATGGCTGAGATAAGTTTTGTCATAAAATCCACTTTAAGGTGCAAAATCTCATGATTGGAATATATCTATAATGAATATCCTAAAATGGTAAAAATCTTATGACTTATTGATTCGGCCCTCATGACCAAGTGGGAGATGTTGATACACGTGGGCATGGTATCTCACCATCAAAATATAAATTTTTTTTACTATGTAACATCTGTTGCATACATGATTAATTGGACGATTAACCATTGAGTGTGATTAAAGAGGGTAAGTTCCCCTTGAGCATTGATGGGAAAATTTGAACACTATATATGGAAGCCGGTTAGGTCCTCCAAGATACGTGGGGCTCCACGTGGCATTCAAAACACATTTTGGGTCCCATGTGGAGTACGGTTGCATTGTTTAGATCAATGTTTAAAAAAATAGTTTCAAAAAAATATTTTTAGAGTACAAGTCAAGCTTGGACTAGTTTCAACGGTTTAAATTTTATTGCTAAAGAAATACAAGGTAAAGATGAGTTTTCAAAAAAAATAAAATTTCAAAGATGCTCTAAGCAATGCACTTCTGCTCCATGTGGCATCAAAATTGTGTTACAAGTGCCACATGGAGCTCCATGTAGGATCTTGGAGGACGCTCACCATCCTCCATTGAAGGACGGAACCCTTTGTGTGTGTGTGTGTGTGGATCAGATAATAGATGCTCCTCCTAGGGTGTGTGTGTGTGTGCGTGTGTGTGTGTGTGCGTGTGTGTGTGTGGATCAGATAATAGATGCTCCTCCTAAGGAAAACCTAATTGGCTCAATGAGAACACCAGCCTTATGGAAATTCCCTCAGGATCAAGCAACAGTAGGCTATTGATCAACGTTCTAGATTTTACGAGATCTTAGAAAGCTAACATGTACAGCTTTCAGGGGCACTAACATATGTAAATGTAAGTTTTTGACATATAATAACCTCTTAACAGGCAATTACCTTTTAATTTTAATTTAATAAGATAAAGCCGTAGTTAGGAATTGGTCTCATAGATGTCTAAAATCCATCATAATGATCATCACAGCCTTATCCTATCTATTTGGGGGATAGGAGGCAAATATATATACCAAGATGCTCTTTTGCTTCATGTTTAATTACACTCCCATAACAAAATGAATCAAACCAAGGAAATTATTTTTTGCAACCTATTACATAATAAAGGATCGAAGAAAAATAAAAACTCAACGGAAAATAAACAAATGGATTACTAACCTTCTGTAATTGAATACAGGAGGCCTGCCAAAGAAATTCAGAAAAGCAGTTTGAAAATGAGGGCTCGAGAGCCACGGCGTAACCAAATACCTACAAGGATCAACAAACAAGGAATCAAAACACGGAAAACGAAATTCACATTCCATTAAAACTCCTAATAACAATAATAATAATAATTTATATATATATATATATATATATATATATATATATATATATATATATATATATATATATATATATATATATATATATAAAATAAGAAAAAAAATCATGCATTAGATTAGAGAATAATGAAGTCAAATCAGTGATCAAAAAAATAATAATAATGAAGCCAAATCCAAGTCTCATACAAATGATCGAAAAAAGACTCAGTGCAGAGTGGCGGGGCATCAATACTCTACAAATGCACATATGATCTCAATCAATAATATATATATATATATATATATATATATATATATATATATATATATATATATATATATATATATATATATATATATATATATATATATATATATACCAAATCTCATACAGCAAATTTACCTCCCATGAAGACTCTTGCACTTTGAAACGACGCCTTCGTAAATCTCAGAACACGGATTGAACGTTAACGACACGAGATCTCCTCTAAATCCACGCACTAGATCCTCAAGTACATGAAATTCGAGAAAATTGTAGATGAAAACCAGAAAAATCAGCACGAATCCAATGAAATAGTGGGATTTGGGTGTGATCAAAGCAGCTTTCCATAATAGGTCGGGGGCGGTAACCAATGGTTCAGATTGATTCAAAGACTCCATAGCCCTGTAATGAGGAACTGCGGAATCAGAGCTCCGAAACCCTGTAATGGGAGAAGCGAAGCGGAAAGAGGGACGTGTCTAGACGAGGGGAGACACAGACCTTGCATTTTTCAGATACGTTGTAAAACATGGGTGAGAGTCTGACAGAGGGGCCCACGTGGTATGATCTAGCCTGTTGTATTTTGAGGCCGTGGTATGATCGGACGGTGATCATGGAAAAAAACCTATGGGATGAGATCTTGCATTTAACTTAGGCTGGTGTTACTCTCACACCACTTTATGTTACAGACACCTCACTTAAATAAAGAAATAATGCTGACTTCTTTAAATTTAACGATGGAGATACTTTTTCGTCTCAATTTTTCACATAATAGATTTTGAGATCACAGGCCTACCATCATACGATCAGATGTTGATCTTCCAAAATGTAAATATTATCATATTTTATCATAAAACATAATTCACTTTTTAGGATGTGTGTCATCGGCCATGTGAACTCAACAAGATCTATTCTATTCTAAGAAGATTGGGAAGAAAAATGGCATCCACCATTTAGATCTAAAATAGTCAACAAACTTTCCCTTTATTTAAGTCGTGCTCAAGCCCTTCATGGAGAGATATCAAAAATGTACACATGGCAGAATTGTCATCACTACCAACCACCATTTTAGAAAGGAAAATTATAAATGGTGGATAATTTTTTATCGACAATTTTACAGACAGCTTATGTGGCGTGATATGACTGACTGTAGTGCTTGAGCCCCATTATGTGTGTAGTGAGTCATATAACGCCACATAAGTCATCTGGAAAATTGTCTAGCAAATAATATCCACTTTATAACAATGTCCTTTGAAAAAATGCCACAATTCCTAGAGCTATTATAGAGTGACTGACTTGTTCACTGGTGCATAGCGTGTGAGCGGTGCACTCAGCTCACACACGGTGCACCGGGGTATGCCCCCCTATATTTAACTCTAAAAGTATTCGATTACAAATGTAGTCAATATCGATTGTATTTGTAGTCGTAATCGACTATATAAATAGTCAATGACGACTCTATAAAAAATCGATATCGACTCTCTATGAATATAATTATTACCCATCATTTGAATTTTTCGATGTCATAACTCATAATAAATCATACGATGTTTTATATTTACCTCAGCCGACGTTCAATTTATTGTCAACTAACCTTTTGTAAAACCATTATGGCAAGTAAGTTCGGGAGGATGAGAAAATTTAATACAACGATTCGTATTCCACCATCTAGGCGCTTTAAATACAGGTTTAGTTCGTCTTTAGTAAAATCAGTTCCTATCATCCCTACCAGCCCATCTTTTTCCATGACAGACGATAAAACCAACTATAACCCAATAAAGTTATTTCCAGTATGGGGGGACCCACCACCACCACCAGAACCAGATCCTCTGCGGTTTCTATGGGACGAATACGAGAAAGTACTGAAAATTTTGGCGAAGGAAGAAAAGAAAAAGAACAAAAGAAAGAAAAAGAAAAATAAGAGGACAGAACCACCCACCATCTTCACCTCCTCTTCACTCCATCTACCACCTGCTCATCATTCATCTTCCTAATCCCTGCTATCTCCCTTCCCGATTTACACTTCCTCTTCCAAGAGCAGCAAGTTGAGGACATCCCGGTGCCAGTAAAGAAAACCATATTTTTCAAGGGTTAAATTTTGGTTAGAAGCCGAGGACTGATCTTTATCGAATGATCCTTCTCTTTGACGTTGCTGCCAGAGTTTTAGTCTTAGTTTAGTGTGTCTAAATTTTTTCTATAAATATTGTTCATATAATAGTGTGTCTCTATAATTTTGTTCCGTTCTAAATGAAACATTTTAAGTGTAAATGAAACATTTTAAACTGTAAATGAAATATTTTTAAAGTAAATGAAACATTTTGAGTTGTTATTGTTAGTGGAACACTCTCCATTGAATTCTCCATCGACTGTATATACAGTCGCCATCGTCTCTATAAATAGTAGATGGCAACTCTATATATAATCGATATTGACTCTATAAATAATCGATGATGACTTCATCTAGAGTCGATCCCGATGACATTATTGACTTTATATCGCTTATATATAGAGTCGATATCGCTTTTATTTGTAATTGTTATCGATTACATATGTAATCGATATTGACTATATATGTAATCGATTTTAAATATTATAGTTCATTTAACATTTAAACTATCCTTGTTAGTATGAGACTCAGTCCTTTCTTTTTTATTACAGTTCATTTTAACAAGCTCTCGAGATTGTTGTACACCGACCTATTGCCAAGTGTTCCCCTAGTGCCATTTCAAATCTCTACGATAATGGTAACCCAACTCGAAAGAAGTTGCTGAGAGATTCAATTTTCGTTGGAATATTTGGAATGCCTAAGAGTGTGGGATTTCTTTTCGATATAGTCGATGTGATGTTGACATTTTTGGTTGAAAAAAATCACTTCCGAATCAGGAAGACTGATGTCTATCTTCGGAAGTTGAACATTGCATTGATACTGGGCCTTGTCGTAGTTGGCCCAGAAAAGTATACCTCGTCCGTTAAACCACCGGAAGAACAAACCATTCGATACAAATATTTTTGTGGAACTCCCCATGAGAAAATTCTTCGGTCTCACATAGATAATGTAATTTGGAGGGCGAAAAGTGATGACGACTTCGTACAGTTGTCCCTTCTATATGTGTTGTGTATATTTCTTTTTCCCGGGTCCAACCATCAACTGGCGAAAAACCACATCGACCTCATCAATGACGTCGAGAACTTTAATCGAACTCCGTGGGGTCTCCACGCGTACCATGACTTGATAGAGTATATAATGAAGAGCGCGACGAATAGAAAGACTGCCGAGATGGATAGAGCCCTTAAGACGTATAACACATATGGATGCATATGCGTACTTTAATGGTGGGCTTATGAGATGCTGTCAGATGTCTCGCCTTCCTAGACAGGCCTTAAGGACCTTTCCCATGACTGTTGAAATGGTCGGACAAGGCGTAATCAAAGATAAAAGGTTACACTCGCGAACATATGTTAAACAGCAAGGTATGATGTCTATAAAAAAATTCAAATATATCAAGTTAAGGAGTAAAGAAAATCGATGCCTATTGAAAAAATTACTTACCGATTCATTTCCAGAATCGATACTGATTCATTAAAGAATCGATACCGATTCAATTAAGAATCAATACCGATTCATTTAAAGAATTGATAACGATTCATTCTAGAGTCGATAGCGATTCATTATAAAACCGATAACGACTAGTTAATAAGTCGATAACGATTCATTACAGAATCGATAACGACTTAATAAGTAGTCGATACCGATTCATTGCATAATTGATAGCGATTTGTGACGGAATCGATAACGACTTATTAAAAAGTCGATACTTTGTATTTGGAATATATTATCAATTTAGTTTGTTACTTACCTGTTTTCTTCTTTTTCAAAAGGTTCGCGCTCCCCTCATGCCTCTTGGCTTTGAATTAGAGATACCCGTGTTAAAAGAATATCCACGGGGTCGAAAGATCGTTGGGGTTTAGAGGAAAGAGGTTCATGAATCGGTGAAAAAAACTATGGAAGAGTTGTAGTCGAAGAAAAAGAAAAATTACATTCCGGTCGAGAATATTGACGAAGAAGAATTTGAAAACCAATCGACGTCGGGCGAAGAATGGCCTTCGAATGAGGGCCCCGATGTAGATGTGTTGCAGTCGAGAACTAGGGGGGCCACGAAGGAGAGCCCAGTAGCGAAAGAGAGCCCAGCTGCACCGACCTCCTCCAATGAGTCGTTGTTGAAGAGGGTCGACAATTTGACGCTGGAGAACTTGAAGCTCGCCCAAAGAATGAGCCATTTGGAATGAGAGAATGTGGTCCTGGTGAAACATTGTACCTCCATAGAGAAACTATGCAGCTCCTTAAACGAGCGGCTCAATTCAAGGGATGCGGAGTTGCAGAAGTTGATTTACTACAACGTGTTGGTCAGAAAGGGCCAGGGAAATATAAAAGAACTTCTTGAAAATATATTGGAGGCAAGACCTAAGGTATGTGTTGATACGTGAATTTTATATATTCAGGTTTACTATCATAAATCTATATCGACTATATATAGGGTCGATAACGATTAGATTTATAATTATTATCGACTGTATATAGAGTCTCTATCGATTATATTTACAATCAATATCGACTGTATGTAGAGTCGATAATGATTGTATGTATAATCGCTATCGACTATAAATAGAGACGATAACGATTATATGTACAATCGATATCGACTCTATAGACAGTCGATAACGATTAAAAGTAAAATCGATGTCGACATTTTAAAATGGGGACCAACTTTTTAAATCTATAACGATTGTATGTACAATCGATATTGATATCGATCCATTGTAAAGTCGATACCGACTTTATTTCGAGTCGTCCAAATACATTATTGGTGTGCAGGAGGCGACTCTTTTGAATGTTGCTTATTTAACTGTAACTGCATTGCTTTCAGATTTTGGGCACCTACCTGAGACACTTGAAAGTAATTGATGATAAAATTCATCCTGATGGAAAAGACAAATGCTTCCTTATGTGTCCTACCGCTCTGACCTACATGGGCTTTGAACTGAATGATTTCAATAAGTTCCTTCTCGCGGAAAAATTATACGAAGAATCGTTCGAGATTCAAGTCGAATGATGGGCTGCCCATAAACTTGAACAGAACCAAGGTAAGAAGCTGATGGAACATTTCTTCTTCAATCAGTTTCGGAAGTTGTGGGCTCACAAGTGCAGCACAGTATGCTTCCAACCTCTTTATATTTTTTCTTTATAATTTTTTCTATCATACCCTTTGTTGAGATGATACTATTTTCTTGTAGATATTTATCTCAATTCATTCACACCAACCATTACACTGGGCGCTTGCCATCATGAAGGTAGTCGAACAATCGATAATGGTCATCGACCCTATTTTTAATAGGCCCTCTAAGGAAAGATATCTGAACCAATTGCAAACGCTGGTAAGATATTTTGTTTAGCATATCTTTCATCATTGTTAGCTTAACATATCTGACATTCCTCTATTTCGAAATAAACCAAATACCTTCCCACAATTTTATATTTGTACAGTAACTCCACTGTACTGCACGTGAAGACCTATCCTTGGTCATTTAGTGACTGTCGGATCAAAGTCGTTCCCTAACAGACGAATTCGAGTGATTGTAGTGTGTTTGTGCTGAAGTATGTGGAGTATTTCATGTCGGAGAAGAAATTTGACTTTGCGCAGTCAGATATGGATAGGATCAGGGCAGAAATTGGCCATACACTTGCTAAATACACTAGCGATGGGGGACGGGAATTGGAGCAAGTCGACAAAAAGGAGGAGCCGGAATTGGAGCAGGACGACGAAAAGGAGGAGGTGCAGGCGCAGTAGTAGTATGGTTATAATGTAAATGAATTATTTTGTAAATATAAATGACACATTTTTAATATAAATGAAACATTTTAAAGTAGCGGTGGTTATAATGTAGAAGTATCAATAATTAACGACCATATATAGAGTCGTCATCGACTATATAAATAGTCGATAGCGATTCTGTATAGAGTCATTATGACTTTATAATTAGTCGATAGCGACTCTACATAAAGTCACTATCAATTTTACACAGAGTCGTCATCGACTGTATAAATAGTCGATAGCGATTCTACAATAAATCGATATCGACTTAATATAGAGTTGATGGCGACTTTATATTGAGTCGATGGCGACTCCGTATATAGGCGATGACGACTCTGTATAGAGTCGCTATCGATTATTTATATACATGATGGCGACTTTAAACAGAATCGTCATCGACGCTCTTGCCAATCGTTAACGATTTTATATAGAGTCGCGAACGGCGATTTGTAGATTCTAAAAGAACAACTATTATTACGAAACAAAATATCAGGATTCTGAGCTTCTGAGCAAATATACACATTGTCTCGTTTATATTCCATCTATCACTATTAATAATATAGACTATCAACCCATTGGTCCCACTGTCGTACAACTCTTGCAATTGTGACCATATTCACTGCACCTGTCACACTGTAGGGCCTTAACCTCACCCTTAGACCATATCCTTCTCTTCCTCGGACGGCCGACTTGCTTTCGACAATTATAGGGTGGTCTCACTTTCATATTTTCAGGGAGTTGCTCTGCTTTGAACTCTCATTGACTTTTATCGAGGGTAAGAAGCCATTGCTCATCGTATGTTTGTCTAAAGCAAGCGGTGAAAAATCACTTCTCACAAAAGTTATGGTAATCGTAAGTTCTACGATTTATGGCCTCCATGGCATGAGAGCAAGGCAAGTCATGAATGTGCCAACAGCGGTAAGTACACGTTTTGTATTCCAAGTCGACGTGATGAATGAAATTTTTGGAGTTGACTTGGAATTGATCGCGCCCGTATGGTTGAGCTCTTTTTCTACCGGCCCATTGCAACACCTTCTTCATATGCTCGTTTGCTTTCGGGCAAAGGAGGGTAGTCCATTTCTCATATATCTGTCGGCGCTTTTGAAAATGATCGGCGACTTTCTCTTTAGTAGTTCTGATTAAATTGATAATTGGTCTTTCTCGAGCCATCTTTAGTACGCTGTTCAAGCTTTCGGCATTATTCGTAGTCAGAGAATCATACTGCCTTCCTTCTATATATGCACGTGCCCAATGCTTCGGGTCTATTTTTAAAATATACTCTATGGCCCGAGGATCAGTAGAATCTTTTTTCATTTGGTTCATAAAATAATCAAATCTCTCTACTGAATATGCACGCACAACACTCCACCATAGACCCTTCACATTGTTCCTGGGATACTTGTGTGCTAAATTTTGTGTCATATGCCGCATGTAATAGTTGTGGTATGCGTTAGAGAAGATATGTTTCTCCGCCTTTATTAAACCCTTCGACCTATCCGTGATAAAAATGAAATATTCGGTAAACCCACCAATCACAAACGCACATATCCGTTCAAGAAACTACATCCACGTATCCTCTTCTTCTAACTCGACGACGGCAAATGCCAACGGTAATATATGACCATTGTTTTCTTGTGCCGAGGCGATAAGTAGGATCCCTTCGAAACGTCCTCGTAGGTGTGTGCCATCTACACATCCACGTATCCTCTTCTTCTAACTCGATGACGACAAATGCTAACGGTAATATATAACCATTGTCGTCTTGCGCCGAGGCGATAAGTAGGATGCCTTCGAAATGTCCTCGTAGGTGTGTGCCATCTACAAGCAATATGCGATGAAGTGTATTGCGGTAGCTTCCGATGCACGGGCCAAAACTCCAAAAAAATCTTTGGAACTTACCGTTAAGCGTAAGTTGAAAGGATATTTGTACATTAGGATCTACCCTCTTCATCTCCTTCACGTAGGTCGGTAGATCCATAAATTGTCCTTCCCAACTGCCTCTAATATCATTAAGGGCAAGTTCTTTCCCCCTCCAAGCCTTTGCATATGTGATTTAGATATTATAAGCCTTTACAATATCAAGAATTATCGACGTCGGTGTGTAGTCGAATCCTTCCATAAGTTTATCCCATACATAATTGGCTACGAAGGAGATTGTTGCATTACGGTGACCGTGCGGTCCGATCTTAGCGACCCCACATGTGTGAGTACTATTGAATGTCTTGATTTGAAAAGAGTCTAGCCCAATCAATTTAGATGCATGTATTTGCCACGAACAATTGGGTTCGTAGCATCCGGCTGTCACTCGATAACTAGTGGTTTTCAAAAGCCAAATTTAAAAATTTTTCTCCGCCGCGTGCTCTTTCAATGTTCTTTGAAATATTTGTTTGATTCTAAAGATCTCTTCAACTTTAAATGTCCAATTCCGGTATTAAGTTTTGACCTCTTCATCGGAGGAGTCGCCCGATGCCTCTAACACTTCGTAATCTTCATCTACTAGGGGATTATTAATGTCTCTCACAAAAATTTTCGGATCCTCTTTTATAAACTCATCCGGTTTGCTTTCATAATCTTCTTTTAAGGTATCTTCATTAGTGGGTTGAGGATGGCTGCGCCATTCACTAACGGTGTTCTCAGGTTGTTCACTAGATCCTTCACCAAAGGGGTTCTGATGTGATTGATTAGATCCTTCACCGAATCGATAATAGCGTGGTTGACTAGGCCCTTCACCGAAGGAGTGCTCATATGTATAGACATAGGGTTGTGTTTCTCCGATAATCCCCATCGATGATATGGTAGAACATAATTCGTGAGTCAACCAAGTTATCCATCCACCGGGGAAGATATAACTGAAATCATCGGTATCCACCACCCTTTCTCAAGTGTAGTCTAACCATTGACTACATTATTGTGACTCATGCATATATTTTAGTGGGTCATCATACGATTCAACCGGAGCATCGTTTAAATCAAAAGTTTCTTTCCTGGCAGTCATGTTCGTCGTAATATCGTAGTCATCGCCTAACGGGATGGTATCGTATATAGTTTCATCCTCCTCAAACTTACATGGCTGAAATGAATGGCTACTCATAAAATTAGTCCCGCCAAGATCTACTTGTTCAGTTTCGATTCGGAAGGATGACGGTTCCTTAATGATGAATACCTTTATGACGTCCACCCTAGATTTGTAAAATGTAAATAGGGTGGTCAAATCATCAGAGTCCAAAATGTCGGCAACCATAGGGGTATTCACTATTTTCATATAAAACTTTACAGAAACTGTTTCATCTGTCATCGCAAAACTGACAGCAGACATTCACCTCATGAATTGTTCATAAGAAATACTAGTCAAAATATTAATAACCCTTCGCCGGCCACTTTCATACAAGCCGTCATCGTTTACAAGAAGGCCATCATAGTGACAAAGAAGAGGAATCCTCACATCCGTCATCGCCTGTTTAAGAATGAGAATAAAGGGGTCATAAGACTGATGACACAAAAGAGAGAAGATGATTGTTAACAACACATATCGACTCTATATAGAGTCGATATCAACTCCATATAGAGTCGATATCGATTGCAAATATAATCGTTATCGACTCCATATAGAGTCGATATCGATTGAGTATAAAGTCGATACCGACTTTGTAGACAATCGTTATCGACTGAATATAGAGTCGTTATCGACTCTATATACAATCAATATCGACTCTATATGGAGTCGATAACGATTATATTTGCAATGGATATAAACTTTTCAAAAAATGATCCAAAGAAATAGAGTATTTCTTATACTGCACAATTAAGAGATCCTAACAAACTGAAAACAGGGACCAATAAACTTAAAATAAATATTTAAAGGGTGAATAGACGCCCTTTTTAATATTTTAGTCTTTTGGTATAAGCACCATTAAAAGACCGTAATACTGAAAATGGGGTTTAAGTAGCATACCTCGCGTCGAAAGGGCAAACGCAGGGTCTTCTTATCACAATGGAGAAATGCAGGGGCTTCTTCTCCCAAGCCTCTGTTTTTGTCTTCGAAATAGCAGATCAGACTAAGGAAGAAGATGTCGTCATCTGACCCACCTCTAACTTTTTAGCAGATTAAAATGAGGAAGAAGAGGATGCTTTGTGGGTTAAAGAAAGTCATAGAAGGGGATAATTTGGACTTTTTACTCTCTTTAATGTCGGCTAGGCTTGGAGCTGGTCGGTTTGGGTAAAGGTGAAACTACAGGGCCTCTGACGTAAAAGGTGTATCTAACAGGGTCGATCAGGTAAATTTCCCTTGAAACAACTACATGTGATTAATTAATGATTTGTCCTAATCAATGCTCATTTATGATTCAACAAATAACCAACAACTATCATAAAAAAATGAAAGTGTTAAACATGATTTTCAGGTTATTTTTTGGGATGTGTGTGACATGAAACTGAAAAGGGAGCCATTACTTGCACAAGTTTTCAAGTGATTGCACTGAATTCAAAGAAAGACTTGGTATTTTAGAGACATGTGATATGTAAAAATACAATGTGGGCCGTCTGATTTGAAGTTCATGATCAATAGATCTCTGGTACATAAAATTGAAGTAAAACACGATACTTGTCATATGATCTATTATAATCAATTGTTGAGTTATATAATAGCCATTGACTTCATTTAATCAAATTATGAAAGTATATTTTGTTTTAATCTTTTGCAATTGATATCTTTAAATCATAGCCATCAAATCAAACGGATTAGATGGTGTTTTCACATAGTAGAGGTCACCAAACTTGCAAGTCTCTCTTTTAAATTCGGTGCAATCCGGTGCAATCACTTGAAAAGTGTGTGCAAGTAATGGCTCCCAACTAAAAAATATCGTTTGATGATGCATGATCTCGACATCTATTGAGCGGTTGTGCCAAAGATTTGGATGAAAAATATCCTACATCTATTGTGCAGAAGATTTGAATGAACAATATCCTTGTGAACTGATTCAAAGCAAACATCGGTCTTTGGCAAGGGTCAAGTCAAAGATTGGGTGCATACAAACAAAGGCACCCTAATATATATATATATATATATATATATATATATATAGCGAGCCGGTTAGGACCTCCAATGGAAGACAGTGACCGTCCTCCAAGCCACGTGGCATTCAAAATAGATTTTGGGTGCCACAAGAGTATGGGTGCGTTGTTTAAATCAATTTAAGGAAAAAAAAAAATTTAAGCACAAGTCAAACTTGGGTTAGTCTTAACGATCCAAATTTTATTACTAAAGAAATACATAGTAAAGTTGAGTTTTTTAATTTTATTTTTTTCAAAGATGATCTAAACAATGTACCTGTGCTCAATGTGGCATCAAAGAGTGTTACGAATGCCACAAAGAGCTCCATGTAGGACCTTGGAGGACACTCGCCGTCCATTGGAACACGGGATCCTTTTCCATATATATATATATATATATATATATATATATAGAGAGAGAGAGAGAGAGAGAGAGGACCGAGGATATGCTCCCAGGCATAGAGATATCTCTGCGCCTATTGATATGGGCACGAGACGTAGCACCTTTTTGTGAAGCGATGGGTGGCATGGGGCCCACTTGACTAACTAGGGTTAAACTTTTAAAATATTTTAAAAGTTATATAATCTTCAAACTGTTATTCTTGACTTTTTAAAAGTCTCTTTATTTTCTTTTTCCTCTCCCTTTTTTTAAAAAAATGTCAAACTTATTTTTTAGGTATATTTTAATCAAAAAATGTGGGCGCTCGGTATCGAAGCGTTTGCACCTCGATATCAAAGCGTAGGCACCTCAGTAGAGAGGCGCTGACACTTCGGCGCCGGGTGCCAACACCTTGTTTTAGGGGAGTCGGCGCCTCTATATGCCTCGATATATAGAAGCGTCAACGCTTCACTAAGAAAAAGGGTGTTAGCACCTGGTTTTTTTAAAGCACCGACACTTTGCTAAAAAAAATAATTTTTTTATTTATTAAATTTTTTATATTGAAGCATCAGCACCTCGATATAGAGGCACCGACACTCTTATTTTTTTTTTCAACAAAGCGCCAACACTCTGATTTTTTTTTTCAACGAAGCGCCGACACCTCAATATAGAAGTGTTGGAGCACTTAAAACGAAGTGTCGACACCCTTTTTTTTAGCGAAATGTCGACACCTCGATATAAAGGCGCCGGGGTGTTAGCGCCTCAATATCGAGGTGTCGGCACCTCTCTACCAGAGTGTCGCTGCTTCGCTAGTAAAATATACCTGAAAAAAGTAAGTTGATCTAACACTTTCTTGAAAAAAGGGAGAGAAAAGAAAGAAACTTCTAAAAAAGTCAAGAATGACGATCGAAAGGGAATATAACTTTTAAAATATTTTAAAAGTTTAACCATATTTAATAAAATAGGCCTCATGCCACCCATCACTTCGCAAAAAAGGCGCTATGTGTCGCCCTCATATCAAAAGGCGCAGAGATATCTCTACGCATGGGTGCATTTTCTCCTCTGCCATATATATGTATAAATGTTTTGTGTGTCATAAGATCACCGTCAACTGTAGTTTCAATTCTCTAGAAAAGGTATAGGTGGCATCCAAAACCTGTCTTGTTACTGTATGGACTAAAGAGACGATGCATACATCAATTCTAAAAAAATAAAATAAAATTTAATTTTTATTACTTAATTTATATATTTGAAATTTAAACTATTTAATATTCTAGTCAGCTTCTTATCTTGCCAGAGAGTAGGGCTATCAAAAAGGCCGCGTTGGCTTGTCAACCCGCCTAACCCTACCCTAAATTTACAAGGTTATAAAACTCAATATTGATGTCAAAGGGCTAGATAGAGCCTTAAAATTGGAAGCCTGTATTTTTTAGGGAGAAGGGTGGGGGGGCGATTTTTTTTTATATATATTTTAAGGAAAAGGTGTCTGTCCTTCATGGGAGGATGGTCACCATCCTCCAAGGTTTCATGTGTAGCTCCATGTGGCACCTGAAATATTGTTTTGAAGCCACATGGAGCTCGGGCACAGACGGAACCACGTTATAACTAGGTGGTCAATTGACCACCCAAACTTTCTAAAAATTTGTTAGTAAGCTTTAGGGTCCTAATTTATATTAGTGGATTCTCATCCATCCAAAATTAAATTATATTGACCACCCAAAATTATCTAAAATCTTCAAACAAACGTTTTTATAGTATTTGTTTTCATAACAAATATTTCTTCTTTGATTTTTTTAACTAAATCCCACAATTTTGTGCCTAAGAGCAATTTATTGTAAATAACAAGGTTTGAACCTAGAACCTAACCTTCACGGAGAACTAAGCCAACCACTAGAGCAATTTGCTAAGATATGTAAAGAGCCAAAAAAACTTAATACATATATAATATTTTTAAATCAAAATAATGCATATGTATTCTACAAAGACATCAAATTTTTTTTTTTTTTTAAATGTTGGGTCTTTTTGTTCGTCATTGGGATACATTCAACAACTTTGATGGTCTCACGGGCACCCCACAACGTACTGCCACATCATCCTACTCTTTGGAGGATAACGACGAGAATGATATTACCTCGTAGTCATTCTTCGAGGGAATTTTGAATTAGGCCAATTTTGTTAGAACAACCTACTCGATATGTATATGATTTTCTTTTGTTTTGTATCTAACTTCGTTTGTAGATATTTTAAATAAAGCCAGTTTTTCATACTGGCTTAATCGATATGTATTTTGTCTTTTTTTGAAAGGAACTTAAGAACGAAGGATTATGACCTTTTATGAGAAAGGTCAGGAATCTGAGTAACTTAAAAACATATATGGGAAAAAAGCCAGGAATCTAAGTTTTCTAATAATCTGTAGGATTCTGATTTTTCAAGAATCTAAGATTTTCTAAAACCAGGAAGCACCTGAACGAGGCCTTAGGGTTTTAAATTGATTAAGGTTTTAATATTAGGTTAATATTAAAACTCTAATCAATTTAAAATTCTAATACTAAAACTTTATTATTCTAATGTTAAAACTCTAGTTATATCTAATTTTTTATATATTTATATATATATTTTAATTTTAGTTAAAACTCTAATGACTAATAAATATGAACCCTCATTCCATCAACCCATTTAATTTTTTTAAAATATTTGGGAAGCCTATACTAAAACCCTAATTACCTAGAACCATGGATCAAAATGGTATACTTTATACATATCTTTTTAGCATTTGCTAAAAAAATTATACAAATTTCCAACATTGATTGATTAAATAATCACCCTATGAAAAAATCCTGGCTCCGCCCCTGAGCTCAGGTATATTATAAGGAAAACTTGAAAACTCATCTCCACTGTATGTTATTTGAATTGCGAAATATGGACCATTAAAATCGGTCAAACTTTGACGCATGCTTTATTTTTTTATTTTTCCAAATTTTCATTTTTAAAAGTGATCTAAACCATCCACCTGTGCGCCATGTGGCACTCAAACAATGTTTTGGGTGCCACATGGACCTCCATGTGGACCTTGGAGGACGGCGACTGTCCTCCCATGAAGCACCAAACTGGCTCCCATATTTTAATAAGTATATATGAGTTTCAATTTATGTATACTTGTAAAAGTGCACGTGCATTGCACGCAGACATTGTAAAATGAAATATTTTACTCAAAGATGATTTTAATTATGAGTTAAAATTGATTTATCGTATAAAATCATAATCGTATATTATAAGTCAATTGCTAAAAAACTAATAACAATTATTATTAAATATTATAATGATTCAAGTATTTTGTAGAACTTATTCTTTTATAATATTTAAAATTTAATTAAAATTTATTTTACTCAATGATACGCATGTCAAAATATTAGTTTTGACTGATGAAAACAATACATATTCAATTAAATTATCAAAATTATTTGGTTTTAGTAATTTCTTATTTTTTTCTTTATTTTTCCATTTATAGTAGATACTATATTTTTATTTATGCATAATTATATAAAGTTATATCTATTTATTATGTTTAAATGTTTATTTTTTACTATAGATACATGTTTCTATCCTATCACGTTTGATTAATTCAATGATATACTAATTACATATGTTTAATAATTTTTTCTTAAATATTAATTTTTACTTTAATTTTATAATAACTAATGTAGCTAAATGAATAGGCTTCGAATTTTCATACCCTATTTATTTATTAATTATTATTAAAAAGATGAATTGTAATGTCCATCCATACATAGGGGTGCAAGTTTTGACCCAAAACCTAAACTAAAAATCAACAAATCAAACTGGTCTAAACAGACCCGAAAACCGATACTGAATCTATATATTATGGACCCATTTCGGCTTTTGGGGGCAAAAATCGAGAATTGATTAGGTAGGATGAGAAACTTGAAAAAAACAGCTTAAGATAATAAAATGGTGATTGCACCCCATTCAAATCCATGATTGCTTGGAATTAGGTGATAGAGATCGTTTTCCACGCCAATCTTTCGTAGAATAGATCTTGAGACCACAATCTTACTCCTCGGATGACTAGTTTCTTATTCTACGTGACACAAATCCCAAAAAGAGACTCTACAATCACGTTTGAGTGTGATGTGTGTCATGTGACTTCAAACAATATTTTTGTGATTTATGCCACATAAAATAAAAAAATGATTGTTTGATGGTACACCCATAGTCTCAAGACTCATTAGTGAAAGATTGGGGTGATTAACAATCTTTATCTTCTGACTCCAAGCAATCAATGGGTTTGAATTGGCTTTAGACATAGGCACTGACAGAGATACCTATAAAAATATGGGGAGTGATAACTTGCTGCATCGAAAAATTATGCTAAAACACCTAATTTAAAAGGAAAATTGTTATTTATGGGACCTATGCCGGTACCTCTGTATGTTTACTTAAAGAGCCTATATCCGAAATCCCTTGAAACCCATTGACTTCTTGGAATCCCCCTCTATTTTAGAAATCGGATCTTGAGACCATGAGCATTCCATCGACAGCCAGGTTTTGATTCTGCGTGACGCAAATCCATAAAAAATAGCCTTAGCACATGCACATCATGTTCAAACATGATTTGAAGGCAATTTTTTTGGGGATATGTGCCACATGAAATCTAGAACTGGTCGTCGGCTAGTTAGATCATGGTCTCAACATCCTTTGTGTGAAAGATTATGGTGCAAAATGATCTCCGTTGTTTGATCCCAAGCAGTCAATGACTTTCAGAGGGTTTTGGACGTAAACACTTTCAATATACCTATAAGGGCGAACAATGCTTCCCAGACCTGTGCCATCTAAAAACAAATATAAGTCGTTTGATTTGATGGCGACAATGTAAAATTTTACAAGGTCAAGCATTTGCACAAAACATGATCTCTACCATGAGATTGAATTCAGTAAAAGTTTATAATTTGATTCAATAGTTAGCTATGTGAGTTATATGATAAAGATCACATTTTGCACCCATCCTTGATAAAAAAAAAAAACAAAAATTAAATCATGACATCATGCCCTTCAAACCATTTTGGATAGATTTTAAGAGAGTGAAAATCTCTTTATTCTATTAGACTTCATAAATAATGTTTATCTAAATAAGGATAGATTGTGGGGTTTTTTAAAAAGCTCATCATCTTATTCAATGGTTGACTTTAAACTCACTTTTTGAAATTTGTGTCACATCAAATCAATGTCTGACCGTCTGATGGTAATTTTGATATGGTTATCATTATTGACACCAACTTTGATTTTAAGGTCACTTTTTTGGGACTTGTGTCATATCAAATCAATGCCTGACCATTTGATGGTACACTCATTATCTTGAGATTAAGTGTGTGAAAAGTTGGAACGAAAAACATTCTCCAACGTTTAGTTCAAAACTGTCAATTGGTTTTAAGATGGGTGCCCTCATAGATTTGATGGCCGTATTTAAAGGTAAAATCACATTTGACAAAATCGTGTGTCATTCATCTCGTTTAAATTTGAGGTCATTGGATGCAAAGGAATCTTGACTTTTATCTTTATTGATTTACATTCACTTTTGGAACCTGTGCATACAAGACGTAGGAGTTAGGATCAGATTAGAAATTCGAAATATTATCCTTACTACTATATAAAAGCACGAACGACCCATAATTTTTGTCAATTATATGTTTTCATACTTTTAGGTACAAAATACCTCTATTCAGAACAAAATACCCTAGCAAGAAAACTCCTATTTAAAATAAGGATAAAAATAACAAGAAAAATTAGCATAAAATTGGAGAAAGCAGATTAATGAGAAATCTGCTACAGAAAACTAGAGATAATCATGATTAGCCCCTAATCTTCTAAATTTGTGCTTAATCCCCTAAATTTTCTAATTTAACAATTATTTACAAAAATAAATCCTTAAATTCACTTTAGGAACAAAATACCCCTATTTAGAATAAAATACCCCTATTTAAGATAAGGATAAGATTAGCAATAAAATCCCTATTTAAAATAAGGATAAGATTGGCAAGAAAATCCCTATTTAAAATAAGGATAAAATTAGCATAAAAATTGGAGAAATATGATTAACGAGAAATCTGCTATAGAAAATTAGAGATAATCATGATTAGCCCCTAATCTTCTAAATTTGTGCTTAATCCCCAACATTTTCTAATTTAACAATTATTTACAAAAATAAATCTTTAAATTCACTTTAGGAACAAAATACCCCTATTTAGAATAAAATACCCCTATTTAAGATAAGGATAAGATTAGCAATAAAATTCCTATTTAAAATAAGGATAAAATTGGCAGGAAAATCCTTATTTAAAATAAGGATAAAACTAGCATAAAAATTGGAGAAATCTGATTAACGAGAAATCAACTTATAGCTTACTACTATATAAAAGCACAAACGACCCATAATTTCTATCAATTATATGTTTTCATACTTTTAGGTACAAAATACCCCTATTTAAGATAAGGATAAGATTAGCAAGAAAACCCCTATTTAAAATAAGGATAAGAACAACAAGAAAAATTAGCATAAAATTAGAGAAATCTATATAAAAGCACGAACGACCCATAATTTTTGTCAATTATATGTTTTCATACTTTTAAGTACAAAACACCCCTATTTAAGATAAGGACGAGATTAGCAAGAAAACCCCTATTTAAAATAAGGATGAGAATAGCAAGAAAAATTAGCATAAAATTGGAGAAATCTGATTAATGAGAAATCTACTATAGAAAACTAGAGATAATCATGATTAGCCCCTAATCTTCTAAATTTGTGCTTAATCCCCTAAATTTTCTAATTTAACAATTATTTACAAAAATAAATCCTTAAATTCACTTTAGGAAGAAAATACCCCTATTTATTTAGAATAAACTACCCCTATTTAAGATAAGGATAGGATTAGCAATAAAATCCCTATTTAAAATAAGGATAAGATTGGCAAGAAAATCCCTACTTAAAAAAAGGATAAAAATAGCATAAAAATTGGAGAAATCTGATTAACGAGAAATCAACTTATAGAAAACTAGAGATAATCATGATTAGCCTTTAATCTCCTACATTTGTGCTTAATCCTCAAATTTTTTTAATTTAACAATTCTTTACAAGAATAAATCCATAAATTCAACAATGACTATTATGGTAAACAAAGACTCAGACTGGAAAGGCTTGGGCCTGTACAACAATTGAAGGTTGACAATATTGCAACCTCAAGATCGTAAAAAAAAATAAAAATGGCCCACATCATTAGGAAGTTTTTGATCGGGCCCCTGGGTCTCCAAATTGTTAGGATTTAGCTCGCATAAGTAGGACTCTCAATGGGCTGGATTAGGGTCGGGCTGGTGTTTAACCTAATCCTAACTTACTACTTGTCTTGGTTCCCAAAATTTTAGCAGTGCCCTAACCCGAGTGCGATGTACTTTAAAACCCTTAGGACCTATGAGGCAGGCTTTGGTATTTTTTCGATTTTTTTTTTTTTTCTAATAAAATTTGGTTGGACTATTTTTTCTAATATAATTTAGTTGGGCTTGGACTATTTTTTTATTATAAAAGTTTGAAGAAGGTTAAAAATTTAATTAAATGATTATATTAACATTACAGAGGCTTAGGTACATGCTTTTATTCAATTTTCATTTTAGTTTGCTGTAAAATGGCTATAATGGACAACGGTTGCACAATGATTATAACGGACAATGATTATAATAGACAACAATTAATCTCGAGCCATTTAAGTAAATTTAATTTAATTAAAATAAAATTTTTTTTGTAACTTTAAAAGGATAAGTATAATATAATATAATATAATATATATATATATATATATATATATATATATATATATATATATATATATATATATATATATATATTCGGGTCGAGTGCGGGTTGGGTGTTGGAACACTCAACCCAAGCTTGGCCCAAATTGATCCGGGTTGTAAAATGTTTTGCCCGGTCTGAATACCGAGCCAGGTTTGCTTTCTAGAAAGTACCACTTTTTCTGAGCCGAGTGCAGGCCAAAATCCGACCCAACCCATTGAAAGCCCTACATATAAGTTCGAAAATGGTAGACTAACTTGGACAAGGCCACTAACACTTGTAGAAGTATAATATTGGATGCTAAATTTAGAAAAGTGTAATATCGGATTCTAAATTACAGTTTTGGAATAAGGCAGTATTATACTTAGTAGAGATGTTTGTGCCGTTGAATTAAGTAGGAAGGTTCTAAATTTAGAGAAGATAGAGATAAACTTTCAAATAAATGCAACTATAACGATTAACAACGATTAAGAGGGAAATAATAATTTTCTTTGAAAAAATGCCAATCTGACCCAACCAACCTAGCGAGCACCCCGATCTGGGCCAACAAGTCAATAAGTATATGCTCAATCAACCTAAAAAATTGACTCGACTCGACCTACCTTGGTTCAAATCCTCTGATCCCCCTTATCTCTTTACATTTTACATACAAAAATTAGTCAACTTGACTTTAAAATGATTCATGCTCGACCTAATCTGAGGGGTCAAGTTCATGTGCTTGACCTGATTAAAAAATTGAGTTAAGCCAAAAAATCAAATCAACCTAATAATGTTTTGACTGGTGTACCTGACACACCACCTTATGTTATATCCACCTCATTCAATCAATAAAAATTGTTGAAAAGGAGTCGACATCCACTGTCCAAAATGAGTTCAAATGAGGAAAAAAAAATCAAAAAACTGATACATGACCCCGTACCCAAACTTTGACTAAAGTTTTAACCACAAAAAGGAAATTTAATAATTTTTAATAGATCCCATGACACAGGATATGACCCCACAAAAGGGTATTGAATTGGAATTAGGCGCCACTCACACATGATCTAGGTTGGACTGTATAGATTGGTCTTTACATTAGAACCCATATGCCAATTTTATTTTTCTAAATTTATTGGTTTTATGAATTTGTAGAGCATATAGAGCATCAAGTAGAAAGAAAAGTGAAAACATTAAATATATAGATAGGTAAGATGGATTTAGGTTGATGATTTTGAGGGGAGTCTTAAATTAAAGTTTAACTCTAATTAAAAATCCCGTGGGTATATAGAGTGTGCATTAAAAAAGTATTTAAGAGTAGGTAATTAGATTAGGACTTATCATATATATATATATAAAAGAGATATATGAAATATGAGATATTTAGGGACAATTTAGCCTAAGACGTGTGAAAAAAAAACTTAAGAAGTAACTATTCTTGCTTTCATATAGTACTACGGACAAAATTACTAAATATTATTTTATTTATTAACTTAAATCTGAATTACTAAACTAGCCCTTAATGTTTAGGAATTTAAAGTTCCTTTAAGAAATGATATGAAAGTCATGATCTCAAATTAGTTTAAAATAAATTGATAATAAAGTTTGCTTTATTGTTTCTAATAAAGATCCAAAACGCATCACTTATAAAACGTGTCTCCATAAAGCTTGTAGGTGTTTTTTTTTTTTTTTTTTTTTTTTTCTCAATGCTACGTACGTGCACACTAATTTTTTATTCGTGTATACCATACTTTGGAGACATGCGTTATTTGAAAGCATCATCTAAGTCATATGATTTAAAAGTTATGTGTTAAAGATGTGCGACAAAAAAAAAAGCATGAAGTATGATCTCTGTCACATGATTTTATACAATCACAAACCATTGTACAATTTAAAATTAACTGCATGGAATCAACTGATAAAGATCGTATTTTCATGCTGATATTTTGCATGAAGGATCCTTAGATCATGACATTTAAACTAGACGATTAAGATAGTGTTTTCACATGACACATGTCCCCAAAATGCAAAGTCTTCTCATTAAGTGGTTTCAAGTGGTGTGCGTCAAAAAGCAAATGGTGTGCTCATAGTAGCCCCTTTTCCTCTTTAAGATAACTTTTTATGGGAGCCATTGCTTGCACACGTTTTTCAAGTGATTGCACCAAATTTAAAGAAAGACTTGATATTTTAGGGACATGTGATGTGTAAAAATGTAATATAGGCAGCCTGATTTGAAGTTCATAATCAATAGATCTTTCGTACATAAGATTGGAGCAAAACCCAATACTTATCATATGATCTATTGTAGTCAATTGTTGAATTATATAATAGCCTTTAACTCCATTTAATCAAATGATGAAAATTATATTATGTTCTAATCTTTTGCAATTGATATCATTAAATTATGACCTTCAAATCAAACGGCTTACATGGTGTTTTCACGTAGTAGAGGTTGCCAAACTTGCAAGTCTTTCTTTTAAATTTGGTGCAATCACTTGACAAGTGTGTGCAAGTATCGGCTCCCTTTTTATTTATCTATTTAAATTCTTTTTTGGTGTGTAGGAAGAATAAGTTGTGTGCTCGTAGCATCCCCCACTATAAATTCTTCTAGCTTGAAAAAAAAATAAAAAATCAATTTTCGCTTCGGCGCCCACTAGTCTGCTCGATTCTCTCCGAAAATTTCGTATTGACTGAAAATTTTAAACGTTTTGTTGTTTGGGATTTTGCTGCCAGGATTTGCTTGAATAGTCAAATTTGATTCTCGGAGCAGAGACAGATGGCTGTGAATTCGAACTTATTTTTTAGGGTTTCAAACGGCGCGGATCAACGATTTTAAATTTGAATCAATATACAGTGATCATTTGATTGAATGGAAGTGTTTTGAAGACCTATTTTTAGGGAATCGAGGTTTGAGCTTTTATTATGTGATTTTCTTTGAATTCATGGCCACATATAGGGTTTTATTTGGTTAGGGCATGAGGAACTAGGGTTTTTGAATTGAGTTCGAAATTCAGATATTTTTTATATGTGGATGTGCTTATGTAGTTGAACTCGAGTTTTTGAATTTTTAGGGTTTATTCTTGAATTGGAAACATATTGCAAAAATAGGGTTTCAATTGATCTATTTTTTTAGTAGTGATGACTGCTTATGATGAAAATTAAGCCACTTTTTCCTCATACACGCCGAAACTTTCTTACCATGGTGGCGCCGCCGAGGAATTTGGTTAGTGATGGAGGAAGGCAAAGGGATGAAGAGACTGCGAAAGAGGATTCGCCAACGATTAAGAAATCTTTGGGTGCGAAACTGGATGGGAGGTTTCCTTTAACCCAATGGGAGTTGGCTGCGGCGATGAGTGTTTTCTTGCTGTTTGTGATTGGCCTTTTTTGCATATATTCGACCATGCCAGCAGCTGAATACAATAAAATTCTTAAATTGCCTCACACTGTATCGGATCTTCGGATTCTCAAGTAAGCTTCTCTTATGATTGTATTTGGTGCTTAAATTCAAATGGGAGATTAGTACTTCATTCATAAAAAATTTGGTAGCTGCTGAAGTGGATTCTTTTGTCAATGTTACTGATACGATTGTAGGTATACCCTAATGGACACTCGGAAACGTTGATCATTAATTCTGTATTCACAAGTATACTCAATGCGTTGATATAAACTTTAGACTAATAATGAGCTGTACCTACTTCGATATTCCCCTAAAGTTATTGTAGTCTTTTTCTAATATTATATCACTTTACACTCTTTTCGGAGATTGGTTAGTCTGGCTTCGTGTAATCGAACAGAATCCACTTTAATTTTTTTTGAGAAGGATCCAATAGGATACTTCATTTTTTTTCTGAAGACGAGAAACAAAAAAAGCAAGAAAGCAATCATTAGCAGACTGTATTCTTTCTTTTTTCTGTTTGGAGGCATCACATGGCACAGGATTGCCAAATTAGAAACTTAAACTTACATAATCACATTGATCCAAGATGTTCTAGAATGAATCCCAAGGAGAGAATGAATTGTTCACTTAGGGGTATTTCAGAATTTATAAGCTATTAATGCCCAATGTGAGCACTTCGACATCCGACCCAAAGTGTGATTTAGCAGAGGAAAATCTAAAAGAGGGATTTTCCCCCCTACTATTTAGATGCATTTAGGATTAAGAGGAATGGTTTGTTTAGGAAATGATGAGATGAAAAGTTCAATTATTAATGGTCTTGTAGAAGTTCTAATCTGTTTAGCTCATGGAATGTTTTATAGTTCATTAAAAGCTTGAACCTCTAGCTGTGCCCATTCAACATTCTTGTTCTATGACCATGTCGTCTTAGGCCATCACCACCATGTTTCCAATGTATTTGTATGTCTATTTGACCTGGATGCCATAACTAGGTTTATGGTTTAGGTTGTGTGAGGTTGATTGATGCCTTTGGCTGTCTTGTCGTGAGATTATTGGTCAATTCAACCATACTCTTATTGTGAGTGGTAGTTGTACTTTGGAGTATGGACAATGGTGCATTCATGTGTGTTTCAAGTTCTTGTCAGGCTAAAAAAGAAAGTTATAGAATGTTTATAGTGCATTCGCTAGAACATAGATGAAAGGGGAAGGGTAAAACTTGTGCATAGAATGTGATGTCTCTCAGAATTAAGTGAACAACCAATTTGTGGATGTTAAAGCCTTAGACGGCTTAATCAACTATACAGGAGACCGAATTGTGCAATTGTGTGACTAAGCTCAGGGTTCAGAATTGCATAATTTGATTTCATAGTAAAAGTTATCAACATCGATATTAGTCTCGGGTATTGGTGACTACATATTGGCCGTTATGTTTTTTGTTTTTTTTCAATTTTTTTAAAAATATTTTAAAATGTAAAAAATTTAAAAATATTATTAAAATTATAAAACATAAAAATATTTTTTAGTATTATATATGTACTTGCTTTTGATATATAGATTGGCCTCACTTTTAGGTAGATTGGCCACGCCTCAAGGCCAATTGGCCTCATACCTATATCAGTCTGATGCTAGTATCGTGCTGGTATCAGTATTGATATCGGGTTCCTGTGAGATCGATAACTATCACCAATATGTATCAGTATCGGCGATACTTGATACCCTTAGGAACTGTTATGTGTGGAAGAGCTATAAGATTGTGCTTGTACCGCAACTAGAGCAGGAGGTATATGGATGACCAAATAATGATACTAGGAGGGAACCCTATTAACTAAACTTCTTTTTCTTTTTAAATTTAATTTAATTTTTTATGTGGGAACTTTTATCTCTATCAATATGACCTGTTTATGATCTATGCGGAAACCAAGGAAAGTTTAGTAGGAAGTTCTCATAGCTAACAAGGTGCAGTGATACATGATTTGGATCATTACTAGCATACAAAGATCTTTTAATTAAATAATTATCATTGTTTGTTGATCTTCCACTTCAGGGGATCCATAATCATATCCCTGTTATGTGCTCACTGGAATATTTCTTTCTATTTCAATATAAAATTATTTCAGATAATTGTCTGATTTCCACAGTTATATCACATATTAACATGGTTGAAAACATTAGGCAATACGTTAATTGTTAGCTGATTCCTACTGGTTTCTTTAAGAACTGGTGTGGAGCAAGTATGTGCAACTAAGACTTGCCGAAATCTTATCGTCTAAGCTTAATGTTGCTCACAGTCCCTTATTATTCTTATCTTTCAATGTTTTATCTTAGTATTGGTACAAAGTGTTCATTGAATGCTTATTATTTATTAACTTTTGGCTACTGAATATTAACTGCTAGCCACTGTCTATATGAACCTTTGCATTTATCAGTTACAAGTGTAAAATTTACATGGGAAAATAAAAACAGCAGATTCCTGGATTCTTGGCATACTAAACGACAAATATTATTTTTTGCACATGAATGAAAATGCCATGCTTTCTAGCTATAGCAGTATTTTTTTTAATATGGCAGTGTTATATTTTATTTATTGAGAACAAAACAAATTTTATATTTACTGATAAAGAACAGTATTTATGGTATATGTAGGTTGTGGTGCTGGGGGTTCTCCTTTGAGACCAAGGTATTAAAAGGCGAAAGGCAGAGATAATTTTTTCTGAAATTTCATTAAAATTTTTGGGCCTATGGAGTCTATAGGTTTAATCCTCAACACATTTAATTGAATTATTATTTAAAAATAGAGAAAATAAAATAGAAATAATGTAGTTAAATTGTTAAAGAATTATATAAACATCCAATACTTTAATATCATAATTAATGATTAATTTTTCATCATTTTTTATGTAAATAATAATTGAATTGAAGTAATAAGTTTATGAAGTCAAGTTACTACTAACAAAATTGTGTTTCATTTGGAATAAGCAACAATCCAAATAATGCAAAACACTATTTATTAAAGAATGAATAATTGAATATGTATTGATACGTTCAAAAACTCTGTAAATTCTAAAAATTTACCCAAAGGGCCTAAAATTTCCCAAATCTTCATTTTAACTCAAATCAGCACGAAACCCCTAACAAAGATCATTAATATAATAATTTTATGTTATTTCCTATTACTTGATGATTTTTTTTTGAGTTATTACCTCTTAGAATTTTATATAAAATTTTCATTATTATTAAAAATTTATGTTTAAAACTCTTGAAGGGGTATAAATGGCATTTCAAAATTTACATAGGCAAAATCAAAAGCACATAAACATGGAGTTTTAACCTCATGGCAATCATCACTACATGACTTAAGTCAAGGTGTGTGCCTTCTGTGAGGCATATGCAGCTTGGGCCATACACCTTGGCATGTTGAGGCATATGCCACAGTCCACTTCCATCTTTTTATAGCCTTGATGCTATTTTCTGAGGTGAGGCAAAAGTCATTTACCTTCAGGCACACACTTTTGAAAACGATGTTGAGATTGGCATTGGGAATCATCCATCAAAAGAGTTCACATCTGCATCACGAGTTAATACAATTGCTTATTTTGTTCAGAAATTAACTCCTAACTGTTCAGTTCTTTAAAAATCTCAAATGGCTGCTTAAAAAGGATCTCAAAATGAAATAAATAAATTTTTGGATGCCTTTGTAGAAAACAGAATTTTTTTTTTCTGAGTGAACAATTTTGGATTGTAAGGAAGGATTAAGAATTGAGACTCTTTGAAATTAGAATTTACGGAGATGATGGATCAGCAAGAGCTATTATATGACTTTACCTCCCTTGAAAATGCGAAGGAACCAAAATCCATAATCTCTTCTTTACTATGATGATGATGATGATAAAGCATAGATGCATAGTATAAAAAATAATATAGCATATATGTTACATGTTATAGCACACATACAAAGAGTGAACAAGAGACATCTATCGCTTATGTGCAAGAGGTTTCTCTCTCTCTCTCTCTCTCTCTCTCTCTCTCTCTTGTAGGATTTGTTTGGTCTTCTATTCCATGAAGGATTCTCTTTGATTGTTGCTATTTGATAACTTAGATGATTCCCCTAAGAGTCATAAGTTGTGTATTGAATTATGCCATTGATTCAAACTGCTAGTGTTCTAGATTTATTCCAAGCTGTTTCAATTTTATGTTGATTTGGGGCTTTTCTAAAATAAAGATTCAAGTTGGGTTAGCTTTATGTCATTGATTTAGATGTTTTCAAAATTAAAATTTCACCTTCCAGGCACGATAGACATGATGGGTCCCTTTTTGGAGGTTTGACCTAGCAATGTTCATGTGTCGTGCCTTCATGCCCGATTACGTCCGTGTTATACCAAGATTGTACAAGTTACCCATATATTTGAGTGAGATCCTTATATGGTAATTTACTCATGGTTATATATAATAAGACTTTCAAACATCCAATGCGGGATTAAGGAGGGATAAAGGGAAGGTTTTTAGATTAACAAAGCTGATCTATATAGATTGAAACAATCTCTAGGTGCTTGGTTTGACAGGTTTATTGGCTCACTCCTTGAGATTGGCTTTCAGGGAAGTTGATCATTAATTGTAAAATACAAATAAAAAGGTATTCTAGCCCTCCACACTCCTTTTACTGGAATTGACAATGATTTGACTGTTAAATTAGAGAGACATATGGACAAAATGTTTGATGAGTCCTCTGAAATGCTCTCTTGGAATTGAAGTTGGCTTTAAATATGGAGGAGTCTTTATTTCTCAAAGAAGATTTGTTGCAACTGGATATCTCAGGAAGAAGACGGTTGATCACTGATTGAACAACACCATCGTCTTGCCTTTGACAGAGTTTCATAATAAGCAATGGTTATATACGTACATTGTTTACTTCATAAACATTGTCCATTTATTGTTGCTGAATTTAACCAGTTGTAATGATTTTTATAACACCTGGAATCTCTGTATGTCTGGTTTTTTATGTTGTCATCCATTTGTGCTCTGTAACTACCTAGGATAGGAGCTTGATTAAGTCGACTTTTCCCATTTATTATAACTGATTAAAAGCTTGATTATTATGTGATGTTTGATTTCTGGGTTCAGATTTCAAACTCATACCTAACCATAGTCACCAAATTGGGGTTCGGCAATAATCCGGCAAGGAGATTCAGAAAAATTCGGCAGGTTCGGGAATTTTTTTGGAGAAAATAAAAATAAAAGCGTTTAAAAACATAAAAAATTGAAAAAATATTAATCTCAACTTATTGAAAAAATCATGAATTATTCACAAATTAATCGTGAAGTTTCGTGATTTTTTGAAAAAACATTTGAAATTTCAAAAATTTGTGAATAATTTGTAGAACCTTAAATTCGTGAATTTTTCAAAAATTTGGAGAATTTGGTGACTATGTACCTAACAAAGTAATGCATGAGAGTTTGGACACTTTTCTTGTGCGATCTGACATAAGATTATTTTTCATTCCATTAGTAAATAGCCTGATTTTTTTTGGTTGTAACTTTTGTGTGCAGAGATCATCTTGCTATGTATGCAGAAGATTTCCAACCGCAGTTTATACTGGGTTACTGTGCAACTTACATCTTCATGCAGACATTTATGATTCCTGGAACCATATTCATGTCATTGCTAGCTGGAGCTCTTTTTGGTGTTATTAGAGGACTCATATTGGTCGTCTTTACTGCCACTGCTGGGGCATCATCCTGCTATTTCCTGTCTAAGTTAATTGGCAGACCCTTAGTTACCTGGTTGTGGCCTGAAAAGTTGAGGTTTTTTCAAGCAGAGGTAATCTTTGTGTTCTTTTTTATATCAATAATATGTTTTCGTTTTAAGTCGGGATCACATGTTATCATACCCTGCTGTAAAACATTGATTTTTTAAAGGGATTTTTGCATTTAACACCCCCCCGCGAGATATGGCTTATTTACACTCCACCCGTGTTTCTCCTATTTACACTGCGGCCCTTGCTTTTGTGTTTCCTACTTATTACCCCTTTAGTGACGAATCAGTCGTTTGACTGTTACAAAACTATCCTTTGACTGCTCTCACTGAGGCGATGACGATTATTTTTCATCACAATCTTCCACCCAATGAATCTTGAGATCAGAAGCCTACCATCAGGCGGTCAGACTTTGATTCCACATGGCAGACAACCCAAAAAAGTGAAGACGATAATGGGTGTGCGTCAAACGTAGTTCTTGGATCACATTTTGAGATGTGTTCCATGTGAATCAAAATCTGACTGTCTGAATGTATGCCCATGATCTCCCGATCAATCAAATCAAAGATCAGGGTGAAAAACAATCCCCTTCATCTGATTCAAAGCAGTCAAGGGTTAGTTTGTCTAAGAGTCCGTCACTATAGGGGGTAATAAGTAAAGGAAACACAAAAGCGAGGGCTGCAGTGTAAATAGGTGAAACACGAGGGGCAGAGTGTAAATACAAAAAACCCCTTTTTTATTTGTTACTTTACTATGCAGTAGATGTAGGGGTTTGCTCACTTTTGTTTTTTGGGTCACTTAAACAGATAGCAAAGCGCAGGGATAAACTGCTGAATTATATGCTCTTTTTGAGGATAACTCCTACTTTGCCAAACACATTTATTAATTTGGCATCTCCAATAGTCAACATACCTTTTCATGTTTTCTTCTTTGCAACACTGGTTGGTCTTATTCCAGCATCCTATATCACCGTCAGAGTAAGTTCTTTATCCATACAACTTCTCATCCAAGCGGGTGTAGTTTTGATTTGTTATCTTTCCAAGAGACCTTTTCTCATTCTTACAGTAGCTAATTGTTAATTTTGGAGGAGATTTGGGGATAGTGGATCTATGGAATTTCTATAATTTAAGGCATGCTTGAAGTCTTGAATATTTTCCATATGGGGGCTGGTAAACGCTTAACTCTATTTGTTGCTAGTGCATGTTTACTTATTGGGAACTAAGTATAGTATACTATTTATGAGTAATGAGAAATATAATTTTATAGCTCCTGAAGTATAGTTAGGATAGTTAGGATTGCTTAGCAGTGGATCTCTTTCAGTCTTGGTATGTTCAAAAGGTTATGGAGGCTTGTCACTATGTAAGATGTGATATGGTCCTTTTACAGATCGTTTTTGGGGCCTTGTGGTAGGGAGCAATGGGATGAGGCCTAACCCTGTTATGACTTACGTTACTTAATTCGCTCATTCACCCAACCAATCGTGAATTGGGTACAACAAACCAAATTCTGTCTGACAAGCGATTTGATTGATTGGTGCTAAATATTTTGTTTGTAATAAATTTTTAAAAGTATAAAGAGGGGATTTGAATCTAAGACTTCATGATTTTTATGTTTTATAGCTAACCAAGTGCTCATTTGCATTTCATTTATTAAAGAATGTAAATTTATATTATAAAATTAATAAACACTTTTAAAACTCATTCCACCCATGGCGAATCAGGTTCGCTTGATAGTTGAGAATTGCGAATTGCGAACCCAAATTTAAATTGAGCAAATCAGCGAACTAAGTAACTATGGTTATGACATTTTTCTTAGTGATCTTAAATCCATAATTTCATTAAACAAAACAAAACTACGGCAGATCAAAGGGACATAGCGAGATGCTATACTGAAGAAAACAAAAACAAAAGAGAAGACAAACTCACAAAAGATCTCCACTATCCTACAAGGGACAAAGAGAAGCATAGTGGCATGCTACGGAAGTTTATTTGCTACCATTCGAGCAAGATGTTAGCAACCATTCGAGCAAGATGTTAGCAACCGTGAAGGTCTCACCTGAAGAAGCTGACACACATCAATAGCAAAAGTCCTCTATATCAAATCAGCTACATTTCTCAGTGTCTGAAATTTATTATAAAAAAATTATTTGCTTTTCTCCTTCCAAATTTTCCGGAAGATTGCCTTCATGATGGAGTCCGCATTACCTTCAAAAAGGACCTCCGGGTACCCAGCCAAAAAATGAGGTACGAGAATCCCCCAAACATCTGCTGACCATCCCAAACCAATTCAAGAAAAGCTCCTATGTCTGTCTAGTGAATGAATAATGAATTCTCATTTTTTTTCCCTAGGCACAGAATCTACACTATCGGAATGTCCATACCTTTTTTGGCTATTGCATGTACGTTAGGACTCTACCGCCAAACTTGTTATGGCCCTACCCTACCAAATTATTGGATCATCCCATTTCCATCCATCATTGCAATAATCAGATCAAAGGTGATCTAACAATTAATACAGGGCAATGGTGTCCTTAAGGAGTTTGGTTGATAGTTTTCCAGGTATCAGTTACAACATTGTCATTTGCAAATTGCGTCGTGCAGGGACATTGATCCACTTATTGGATACCTGAGCAGCTTTCTGTTCTTGCAGCCCAGGAATTAGCCTTTGAAGGAGGCTCAGGTTTTAGTTGTCTTCTGGTTTGTCATGGTACTAATTATGTAGCTGTGGGAGGTTAAATAATGTTGCTTATCGTCAGAAGAATGGGGAAAAAAACCTAACATAGCTATTATTTCTAGGAGCTTCATGTTTCTTAGATTGCTTTTTGAACAGTTGCCTGTTTAATTGTTAGTATGTCATAATGAGAAAATACAGAGGAGCCAAAATATTCATGTTTACTCTATCGAAAATGTTAAGATGTAGAACTCAAGGTCCATTACATGTTAGGAAGTTAATGAACTTTACCTCATGCTTGAGTTACTTATCATTGCTGAATTGCTGATGACTTGTAGATTTTGAAAATAGAATCTCGCTTAATTCTAGTTGCATTAGTTTGTTTATTTAGGGAATTTTTTTATCAATATAAATGTCACCCACTTGATCAGCAGACATGCCCCACGCATAGGGAATCTCTATAAGTCATATGGCCTTCCCTTCACAAACTGTTGTGAATAGAAGCACTGCTTCACCAAGTTTATGTACCATGCTTGGAGCCCATGTAGGCAACCCTGGGTGAAATGAAAATATGATGGAGTGGATGCTGATGACTTCATGTACATTGACCAATAACAACATTACAATGTATCAATGGAAAATTTTAAGGTGTAAAACATACATACTTTCATGTTTTGACTCTCAACCTGGTTATCAATACTGTGAGCAAGGTGTTAGTTTCGGGATCCAGTATTGGTTCCTCTTGGATTGATACTTATGGGCCGATATGGATATATTATATTGCCGACACTGTATCGGTCAATATATATATATATATATATATATATATATATATATATATATATATATATATATTTGAAAAAAATAATATATTTTTTGGTCTCGGTCAGTATCTACCGATAACGAGACAATATTGGTTGATACTGACCTGTATCGATCTGATACCAGATACTTGTATTGTGGTCAAGGTAGTTAAGGCGACATGGTGAAGTCATGGCGAAGAGGCTCGCTATGTCATGGCATTGCCATAGCGAGGCTATTTATTATTGTAATTTTTTAAAAATCTATTAATTAGTAGTAATATTTTTTTAAAATATATTTTTCATATAAGAAAAAAATATAGGAAGAACAAAATTCAACTACTAAAGCATCATACTTTGATTCTAATATTGAGAATTTCATGTACTAGGAATAAACAAATATCAATAACTACAAATCAAATATGAAACATAAAAAAATTTGCAACATGGTAAGTATAAATTAATATGTATGAAATATCAACAAATATAGAATATTAAAAATATGAAATATTAATACATATAAGGTAGTGTCGCCGACGCTGGAGTTGGTAGCTATTGTGGCGAGAGAGAGAGAGAGAGAGAGAGAGAGAGAGGAGAGGATTTTGTAACTTGTAAGTTAATTTTTGTGACTTATATTATAAAAATGTCATAATTTATAAGTATTATACGTTATTATCCAAAAAATTAAATAGTGTGCATAGCAACGCCATAATGCTACTCCGCTATAGCGTCGCTATTTAGTCATCATGATTATTTGGTTATATATGACGTTTCCCATCGCCATTTGCCATGTCGAGGTCATGTGAGGTGTAACGTGACCTTGACAACCATGATCGTGGTGGTATCAGTTCTCGACAAAACCGATATGTATTTGTTAGAATAGTCCCACAGTGCCTGTGGGCTTGGAGGTCTTGGTCTATATATAAGTTGGGCACCCCTCACCTTACAAGCCGGCTTTGTGAGGTTGAGTTAGGCCCATGAGATTCTATATGGTATCAAAGCAGGTATTTCTCCACTCCACGTCTCCCAATTCAATTGTCTACGTGATTTGGCTTCGGTCAATCCTGCCAACACGTGCGGGGGCATGTTAGATTAGTCCCACATTGCCTGTGAGCTTGGAGGTCTTGGTTTATATATAAGCTGGTCACTCCTCACCTTACAAGTTACAAGCCGGTTTTGTGAGGTTGAGTTAGGCCCATGGGATTCTACAGTATCAGTATTGGCCTAGTTTTGATAACATGACTGAGGTTCAATAAAGACACGAGTCATATCGGCATCTTAGAACAAAACAGTGCCAATTTTTTTTAACTTCCGTAGTAGTTTACGTGGCCAGGTTTACTATTTGCTGTGTGGTATTTGAAACAGCATAAATTTTTTATATAATTAGTTTTGCTTTTGCATTAATTATCTTATTGCTCTGTGGTACATTGATTCTACAGGCTGGGCTTGCTCTAGGGGACTTGAAGTCTGTCAAAGACCTATATGATTTTAAGACTCTAGCTGTTCTGTTCTTCATCGGCTTCATCTCAATATTTCCGACAATTGTAAAAAAGAAGAGGACCTATGAATGAAGTGTTCGGTGGTTATTCGCCCTGATCATAAGGGCGAGAGGCAGTTGGGTAAATACAGATTTACGGGGATTGCGCCTTTTGACTGCCGTAAGATGGCACCAAGTATAAGGCCTTAAAGGGGGTTTTCATCTTTGCTCTCTTTTGGAAGGATACATAAGTAACTCAAATTTGTTGAATCATCTCTTCCAATTTGTTTTCTGTTTTTATAGGGTAGCTAGAGCCTAGAGGTCGCTGGAAGAGCATAGAGCTGGGCTGTGGTCTTTGGAATGATGTATTTACAAAAACACCCTCCTCTTTTCCTGAAATGAATAGAATAACATTTTACTTGTGAATGACTGATTTGCATCATGCTAGTTTACCTTCCTAAGTCATAATGACTGATTATTTTTTGCTTCATCATGCACCTTCCATTGAGCTACGGGTCCATCCCAATGGATTGAATGGCTAGGATCATCTTGTTGGTAATATTTTTTTTTGGGGGCCTGGTTTATATAATCGTGGTCCATTGATTGGCTGGTCCAATTCACGGTGGGAGACATGCCATGTAACCAAACGTTTGCTAGTAACCAAGTTGGGCTTTTGCGATCATTCGGATGGAATATCAGTTCCCTTTAATTGAGATAAATTTGGAAAAGATATAGGGGAGAATTCGAAATGTTTTTGGTAGATTATTAAAAACGAATATTAAAATATAAAAAATATATATGTCGACCTATTTAAAGTTACGAACATAATCTCTTTATATAATAAATTAAATTTACTATATAAATCTGGATGCATGACAATTTGCAATCCTAAAAATAATTAATAAAGCATTTATCACAATGATTAAAATTTGAAAGATTTTGGAGAATTGATAAATCAAGTGAATATTCAACTAAAAGTTCGGCATATGATATTACCACCTATTCGGAGAGTTTTGCCTTGATTAATTTGGAGAATTTTGTGACAGTTTGTCATGCTTTAGAAGACTTTTAGGGCTTGTTCGATACTGTAGAAAGGGTTGGAATTTGAATTTTTGCCTCAGAAAGTGGTGTTGCCGAGCCTCTTTATGTTTGCGAGTCTTTGTGGAATTTCATGTTTTATGAGCTTTTCTAAGTGAAAGCGACAAAATAATTTTCAAGCAAAACACTCATGAATGCTCAAATTATGAGCTCCTAAAGCTCAAGACAGTATACCCCTCTGAACTAAGAAATTGAAAACTCAAGAACATGGGAATCAAAGTGTTTTTGGGAAAAGCTCATAAAAGACCATATATCTGAATAACTACAGAACAACACATCACGGAAAAGCTAAAATTGACAGTAAGCTCAGAATCGGTAAGATTTAGAGTAAAGCTTCGAAATTGGAAATTATCAGCCGACAAAGCTTCTGAATTTTTTTGAAAAAGTTTCAAAATCACCGGAGCCAGCCCTTAGGTACACCTATAGAGAATATTGTTTGCGACATCTAATCTAATGCTATAATGACCATCCGTCAAGATACACATGAAATTTTACGTAACATTGAAAATATTATTTGGGTGTCACATGGAGTACAAGTGGACAGTATTTTGAGTGCCACATGAAGCTCCACGTGGAAGTTGAGAGGACGGTGACCGTCCTCCCATAGAGGATAGACACCTTTTCCTATATATATATATATATTACCTTTATTTTCAGTCGCAGATTCTTTTGGTCCACCCTCATAAGTGGGTGAATGGAAAGAATGTGTGGGCGAAAATAAAGTGAGACAGTAGTAATCTTTATTTCCACTCATATTCTTTCCATCTACCGACTTATGTGGGTGGATGGAAAGAATATGTGGGTAGAAATAAAGATACTCATATATATATATATATATATATATATATATATATATATATATATATATATAAAGAGTCTCTGCGTCAACGCCCTAACATTGCATGTGCCCGGGATCACATGCCACGTGGTGTGATATAAAAAAAAACTCATTTTGAGTTTTTGTGTCACATGTCAATCAACCGACATATTTGGTGCATTGAGTTTTTTTCAATTTTGACTAGATTTTGGACGGTGGATAAGATGTTTTTAAAATTTTTTTTTTTTGTGATGGATGTGATCGACCTTGTGCATATTGCCTCTGCACCCGATCTTTGGATTAGATGTCACTTGGCATCCAAACCATAGTCACAAAAATCGCCGAATATTTGAATAATTCGCGAATTTAAAATACCCCGAATTATTCATGATTTTTTCAAAATTTCGCCAAATCACCGAAATTCGCGAATAAATCCCGATTAATTCCCAAATTTTTCAAAAAAATTGTGACAAACTAATTTTTTTTAATATATATATATATATATATATATATATATATATATATATATATATATATATATATATATATAAGTCTTTTTATTTTTATTTTTTATTTTTCTCACCAATTTTTCCTCCGAATATTTTCCCAAACTTCCTGAATTTGTCAAATTTTTCCGAATTTTAACCTCGCCGAACTATTGTCGAACCCCGATTTGATGACTATGATATATATATATATATATATATATATATATATAGAGAGAGAGAGAGAGAGAGAGAGAGAGAGAGAGAGAGAGAGAGAGATTTTTATGACTACCATGTGTGTTTGTCGGAGCTTAGAAGACCCATTACACATTGGGTTGGGCCTCATTAAGAGCAAAAATTGTCACTGTTTGTTTTCGCCATGGTGGACCGTGAGGCCCACGCACCATATACCTAAAACTCTTGCTGTTGTGTGTTCAAGGATTTGAGTAACACGGCGTGTCGCATCGCTCACCATGGCACTTCTTTTACTCATCAGTGGCAGGTATGTTTGACAGATCTAAGTCGTTTAAGTGACAATATTTTATGAGCTAAAGCCATCAAAATATTTGAGAACTTTACAATATATGATTGATTAATTTGTAAGGGATATCTCAAATAAGATTAATGCACGTTAAATGAAATGGAGGTAAGTTTACAAAATAAACAAGATTAATGCACGTTAAATGAAATGGAGGTAAGTTTACAAAATATTTATTGCGACACATGAGTTTTACTTAGATTGAAGGAATATTTTTATAAGACGATGTTGGTCTAAGAAAAAATTGATAAGAAGATACAATATATGTGGCCGAGATGTATATGTTGAGATAGAAGTATTGATAAATAAAAAGAGAAAAGTACGAAGAGACGCCCCAAAATATCTTTATCACCATTTTTCGAATTTTTTTTTATTGTTCATAAAGCGCCCCATACAGGCAAAAACGGGTCATTCTCTCCCATGTATTCTCACGTTACTATTTTGTAATTTTTTTTACACTTATGCTCATATTAACTGCTTTTACACAGCCTTTCTTCTTCTCTCTAACCCGACTTCTTCTCCAAAACCCTATGTTCGCCGGCAGCCGTCTCGCAAAGGGCCGATTAAATTGTAGAAGAAAAAAAGTGACGAAAGCGAGGGTAGATAGGAGCTTGGATAAATCTAGAGCTGCTTTTACACAGCCCTTCTTCTCCAAAACCCTATGTTCGCCGTTGGCTGTCTCGAAAAGGGTTGATTAAATCGTAGAAGAAAAAAAGTGACGAAAGTGAGGGTAGATAGGAGCTTGTATCAATCTAGAGCCATTGATTCCCAGATATGTAGAGCAAGAAATCAATAATTTTCTCTTTCTTCCTCAAATTAAAATTAATTAAAATTAAATTATAATTTCCAAATCCATGTTGAAGCAAGGTTGTTCACGGATTACAAGTGATCTTTTTCTCTTTTTTTCATATTATAAAAAGATTTTTGATGGTTTGTCTATTTTACGGCTTTACAGTGTGTAAAGGTCATAAAGGGGGTGCTGGTTTGTTGTCTGATTTTGAAGTTGAATTGAGGAAGAAAGCTTGTAGGGTATTAGAGAAAGCGACGTAGATCTGCATCATTAAATTGGTAAATTATAATTTAATTATAATTAATTTTAATTTGAGTAAAACGGACCGTATGATGACACAATCCTAACCATCTATCTTAGATGAACGGTTTAGATCGACGATCATAGATACCAAATTTACTTTACAGATGGATTGTGTACAGTCTTCCATAGTAGTGCGCGAGGTAATGTAACTTTCTCTTTTTAGAATCCACACTCTTGGCGTCGAAGTCATTTGTCCATATCTTAGAACTCTGTCCAGAGGTACATGTACACGTGTATTTCTTAAGTTTAGATTTTTTGTAAGGCATGTATATTTTATACAGATGTATGAGACCTATTAATAAAAAGGGTAAAATTGTAAAAATCATCTGCTTCCTGTGTGTGTTTCTACGGCAGGCGGGCTGTTGAATGGATGCTGGGGCGCTCTGTAGTAATAAGTTAAGAGGTTCATGTTTTTTTTATAGTACAAAGCCCTAATAAAAAAGGATCAAACACAAAATGAGAATGTAAGAAAGTTTTGAGTATGACACCAGTAAAGAAAAAAATTATTTCAGTGTCGCTTGAAGTGATTTGGACGTATTCATTAGTGGCTAGAAGCAGACCTTATATGAAGAATTGAGGCGCTACAAGTACCATGATGTAGGAGAAGAGGAATACCGATCAAAACCTGAGTGAAAGTCGTGAGAAGGGATATGAAAAATTGTGAACTTTCAGAGAGCTTAGTGCTAATTAAAAATAAGTGTAAACAGGACTTGCAAAGCCGGGCCCAAATAGATGGGATAAAGCTATAAAACTCTAAAATATTAAATTACCCTTTTCAATAATTAAAAAATTTCCCACCCATCTGCATCTCTTCTTTTATATGCCTCTTCAACGTCACTTTATAAAAAGTAAAAACTACCCCTTTCAATTATTAAAATATTTATACGCAAGGAGTCAAATCGGGTTTCGGTTTATGTAGGGCCGATACAAACCGGCCGATACCAATACGGATCCGTGATAATTTAAAAACAAAAATAAAAGAGCTCTCTACTCTATCTCGTAGTCACCGACCGTTCACTCCAAAGTAGACGAGAAGTGGAGGAAAAACAAGAAGAGCTCTCGGCCCGAAGTCACCGACTGTTAGTATGGCAGTAAATGGTAAACGACAGGCTCCATGCAAGTTTTTAACTACGGAATAACCAAGCCATCCCTTCTATGAGGGTAACTCTATTTGCGCACACCCGTTTATGAAAAAAAACCACATCGAACACCCCTTGCAAACCGTTGATTGTGTCATATCAGATAATCTAGGCCATATTTCTCATTAAGATTCCACATAATAGATCTTAATTTCATGTCTCACCTATCAAACTGTCAATTCTTTATTCCATGTGTCATAGATCCTAGAAATACGACCCCTGAATTCGGATACCTGATACAACGCACTGAAGAAAACAACGAGCCAGAAGCTGAGACAGAAAAAGGGGCGGTCAATATTCGAGCCGATACATAGCAGTTGGCCAGAAAATTGATACATATCGATATTGGCCTATATTTAATTCCTCGTTTATAAGTATATAACAAGAGCACAATTGTTTTAAACTAATGCAAAGCATAATAGTATACTCGAGAAGGCTCGTTTTTAACAAGGGTCAAAATTTATCTTAAAATAATATAAAGTAAGCTTTAGAAAATCCTTTTACAATAAGGGTAAAATTGCTTAAAATGTTGGAAATTTCTTCTCTCAAAGTTTGATTGACCAGTTGTTCGCACAGCTTGCTTGACTTTCCACTGTATGGAGTTTTTTTTTTTTTGTTATAAATATACAAAGTTGAGGGAGGTTTTTATAAATAAGGAACTTTGGAGTGGCTATTTGAAAAAAAAAAACCAAAAAAAATTTCACTCTGAATTCTTTGGAAACCCACTATCCAAGGTAGGGATGCAAGTTCGGTGTACCGAACCGAACCTGAATTTTTCGGTTTTCGGTTAGGTACACCCCAAACTGAAACCTATTCGGTTAGGTTCGGTGTGGGTAAAATACCACCCCAAACTGAAACCTATTCGGTTAGGTTCGGTGTGGGTAAAATACCATACCAACTTTTTTATTTTTTAAATTTATTTATTTATTTATTTACTCAACCTACCCTCTCGGTTTTTGGTTTGGAGCCACCCAAACAGAAAACTGAGCTCATTTCAATTCGGTTCGGGAGGCTCAGTTTTCGGTTCAAAACTTGCATCCCTAATCCACGTCCACAGATTCTTTCTTAAGCCGAATGACACTTAAATCTCTCCAAATCATCATTACCCCTACCCATACAAACCATAGAGCCCAAAACCCTAAATCACTTATCACTCAATTTCTAATGATTTATGAAACCCATGATGAAACATGGGAGATACAATTTCCTCCACTACTCTGATACTTACAAAAGGAAGCTACCACTTACACGAGATTTGTGAAGTTGCACATAGTTGAAAAAGGCAGACCGAGTATGTTTGAGATCCGAGCCATGTGGAACACTATCACCATCTAAACTGTCTTATTTAAAATCCATGATGTATACATCTTTGGTGTCAAGGATTGGCATGAAACAAGATCTCTATAATCTAATTAAACACTCAGCCATTGAAGTAGATGGTGGGTTGTGACTTATTGATTCAGATGATAGAGATTATGTTTTGTGCCAATCGTTGACAGAGAAGAGGTTTACATCACACCCTTCAAATCAGACGGCTTAGATGGTCTTCTATCGGTCTAAAATCTTCTTTTAAACTATGTGCAACAGTACAAATCTCATATGCAAGAAGTCGCTCCTGTTCCCAAAATGTCATGATTTCTGTCAATGCCTTCCAGAGGCTACATTGAGTGAACGCTAGCTTTACAAGAAAATGCAATCTTGTACACTTTTGTTCTGCCTTTCAGAGACATCAGTGCCAGAGGAAAGGCTTTTGCTTCTGCCCTCTAGTTTATTGTCACCTCTCAATACAGCAATTTTCATGGTTTAACCAAGGCATCAGGAAAGATGCTCTCTCTCTCTCTCTATATATATATTTGCAAAGAATACAACATAGGTAGAGAAACAGGGAAGAGTCCTTGTAACTTTGTTGATAAAAATCAGAGTACTCAATGTTGATTCCTTTCCAACTCAATACAAAATACGATGACCATATACAAACTTCTGCAAGGACCCCTTCCTCCTAAAATTGTTCTCAAATAATACAAAGTACAAACAAACAGTTGTGAATGATGAAGATTCAGAATTCACATGCCTTTCCCTTATAACTATTCAAAATACAGGGGTCAAAAGAACCTGCACCTCACAAAGATAATGCTAGGTGTGCACAACCTCGAGGTCACGGGTTCGATCTCAGCGCACCCACTTAAAAAAAAAGAGTTCCTACCTTTAAGGTTATGACTCATCTGTCAGGTACATTAATGGTCCGTCGACTCTGTCATTCTAAAGGCATCGGCTAAGTTTAAATTCAAATTGCCTCTCATCGTTCTCCGCCCAATTCCTCCGTTTCCTTTCCTCATCATCGCGGCAAACTCGCTGTAATCTATCTGTCCATCCTGCAAATGATATATCAAGTTACGAAATCAAGCCCAAACAAACTGATTTCAATTGGCAATGGGAACAAATTCAAAACAGATGAGAGAACTGCAGATAAATGCTTTGCTTAGTCTGAGTACAGTGCAACAGGCGGGTGTTACTACCACACTCCTTTATGTTGCAGCCACCACATAACGAAGGAAAAATACGTTGACTGCTTTATCAGACTGACGATCGAGATCATTTTTCATCCCAAATTTCACACAATACATCTTGAGATCATGGGCCTTACATCAGACGGTTAAGTGTTGATTCCATATGGCGCACATCCCAAAAGTGATTGTGATCACAGTGTAACATCAAACATGGTTCACGTTCACTTGTTGGGATGTGTGCCATATGGAATCAACATCTGACCGTCTGATGGTAGGCCCATGGTCTCAAGATATATTGTGTGGACGATTGGGATGAAAAACAATCTCGATCATCTGATTAAAAGCAGTCAACAGATTTGTCCTTTGTTTAATGAGGTGGCTGTAACATAAAGTGGCGTGGTAGTAACACCAGCCCATAAAGTTCTAACATGTTTTCTGTTGATTGAAATGAAAAAAAGGGGTACGATTCAATTCAGAGAATCTACATGGATCCCCAGTCTTGATCATATATAGAGCAATGATCAGGTCTCAAAACCATCGGAAACGAGGGATTCTCACGTGGATGGTAGGTGCAACGATTATTGTAGTCTTTAACACCTATGATGGTGTATATATGGAGAGGATCATAATCATATAATTAAATACTCGCACAACAAACAAGAAAGCATGAGCATTAAGTTTATACAACAGTTCTTTTTACTTGGTTTCCATCCCATCCGCTCAGTTATCCAATGGTTTTGAAGGAGGGAGACACAATTTTGGATATATACATATATATATATATATATATATATATATATATATATATATAAAAGGTACCTCTATTTGTGCCTACAAGATTACTGGTGTGCGTCTACACTAAAACCCGTCGACCGCCTTAAATCAGACAATTGTGATTTTTTTTCATGCCAATATTCAACATAATGGATCTTGAGACCATAGTCATACCATCAGACAGTCAAATTTCCAATTCCACATGGCACAAATCTCAAAACATGGTCCTAAAATCACATGGCACACATCACGCCCAAACATGATTGTAGGGCCACGTTTTTGGATCTGTTCCTTGTGGGAATCAGAAACTTGACAATCCAAATGCACGACTATGGTCTCAAGATTCTCTGTGTCGAAGATTGGCATGAAAAACGATCACACTCGTTTGATTTAAGGCGGTCAATAGGTTTTAGCGTAGGCACCCCCACCAGTAATCTGGTAAGCGCGAATAGAGGTACCCCTATATATATATATATATATATATATATATATATAGAGAGAGAGAGAGAGAGAGAGAGAGAGAGAGAGAGAGAGTCACATTGTTTTGATCAATTTCTTTAATTAGATCATCAAGGTATAACTCGCTAAGACCAAACTTTTGGCAGGCTTGTTGAAGTTCATCCATGGTTATGTAACCGCTATTATCTTTGTCGAAATAAGAGAAAGCTGAAACTAAATTCTCCTCCCTCTCCATCTTGTTCAAATGCACTGTAGCAGCAAGAAATTCACCATAATCTATGGTGCCGCTATTGTCAATATCAGCCTGTCAAAACTTCAACAAGTAAGTTTTTTTATAAATTTTCCCATCAGTTAACAAAGATTAAAATCTAGGTATCGATTTGTACCCATTCTGAGATGTGTTGTCTCAGGTACTGGGTATCATCTTGGGTATCGGAAATACAATATACGACAAAGTGCAAGTCTCAGGAGATACCCAAGACAATACATTTGTCTCTCAGGTGGCTATGATACCGGCGTATCACCCGATATGTCTCGTTATTGTCCAACATTTTGATATTAGCCTTCCTAAATCCTGATATTTAACTTACTGCATCCATAAGTGCCCTGATTTCATCATCCATCAGTTTAGAACCCACTTTTTCTAAACCATCTTTTAGTTCATCAAATGTTATTGTCCCACTGTTGTCCGTATCGATCATTTTGAACAACTCTCTGAGACCACCAATCTCTTCCTCCGACAGACTTTCTGCTATGACCTACAAAAGATATTTATATTTTATTAAAAACAAAAGTTATTGAACAAATGCACATATAGTTCCCTCAAGACAAAAGATTTGACTCCTGCAGACTTGAATATAAAACAAAAGAAAAAGAAATGCAATTTTGTTTTCTATACATTATGACGCTGGCGCCAATTCTTTTAAAAGGTTTTTTCGTCCTTTATTTTTTTCTTTTCTTTTCTCCTTTTCATCATCAATACAAAACAAACTGCATGTTGTTAAAAATATTACAGTAAAGAGTAAAGACAAATATTGTATAAAGTCATAAATATAATGAGCTAAGGGAAATGTGTTCAGATGCAGCCCTGGAGGGCTGCAACAGATCACATGCCACGTGGCATGATCAACCCGAAACAACACCCGCTTTGGGTTGATCAGAGATAGGGCAGGTGATTAAATTAAATTAAATTTTTTATTTTATTTTTTACTTTTGTGGCCTCCGTTTGATGGGTCTAAGATAAGGTGACGCTCAACCAACCTGCTGCATTGATTTTGGGTACGGCACCTTTGACCACATTTTCAATGGTGGATATGCATCGGATCATGCCTAAATTTTGAGTGGTACCTAATCGATCTTGTCAAGGTTTCCGCGGCACCTGATCCTCGCGATGGGTGCCACATGGTCCCCAGCTGATCTGGACACAGCCCTCAGGGCTACATCCAGATGCATATTCCCAGGCCTCAAATATAATATGAATATAGCAAAAGATACCAGGATTGAGCCTGTAGTTCAAGCGGAAGGTGCATGATGACAGCAACCTTTAGGTCACAGGTTTAATCCCAGGTTACCTAAAAGAAAACAAAAAGCACAAATACCCATTTTCCTGTTTTGGATTTTGGAAAAAATGAGTCATAAACCAGCTCCCGGTATGCGTTTGTATCTATGTCCACATTAGGATCTTAGGATCAGCCACATGCATAAACTCAAATAAGATCAAAGATAGCTGGCTGGTACTGATTGCAATGGATCTTGGGAGGATGTATTTTATACACCTACTGACCGGTATAATCTAATCAATGAATTTATTGGGGAAATTATGTCAAATACACTGTCAAACTATTCCTATCGCCTTGAACAACCAAGAACCATTATTTTGTTTTCTAAATTGGACTTAAATACGTGCATGTTAAGTTATAACAGAGACAGAATCAACTGATCAGTTTCCACCATGTTGATAAGGATGCAAACTTCGTGGCAGATTTATTAGCTAAAGAGGGTGCCAATAGGGACCCATTTAGCTGGGGGCTTCCATCTCTCTGTAGCATACAGTGTTGTACAATAATATTTTTGGGTTGATCGTGCCACGTGGCAGGTGATCTAGCATCCGGAGGCAGTGCTTTTTGGGCTGCGTCTGGATGCATATCCCCTCAGCTCATATATATATATATATATATATATATATATATATATATATATATGGTTAAGGAGTCCTGGGGTTAGCAATGCAGCGTTTGAACGCTGCATCACTGCACAGATCACGTGCCATGTGGCACGCAATCCCAAAAAAACTCGTTTTGGGATCACGTGATTTTAAAATATTAAAAAAAAAACTTTTGGCCTTAAAAAAGGGTCAAATATTGGGTGACACCCAACATCCCTGGTGCATTGAATTTTTTCCAACTTTGACCACCATTTGAATGGTGGATAAGATGTTTTTCAACTTTTTTTGGGGGGATGGACCTGATCGATCTTGTGCATGTTGCCTAGGCACCTGATCTTCTGATTAGGTACCACTTGACACCCAAATGGCCCTAGGGGTTCAACCCTAAGTCGCTAGCCCAGGGTCGCTACGTGTGTATATATATATACCTCGAGGTTGCAATATTGTCAACCATCCATTGAGCTACAAACTCCACGCAAATATCTTATAATGCTGCCGAGTTACAGAGGATGGTGCTATATATTTGTCATGTTGTTGTTAGATTAAACCCAAGGATTCCATTCGTAAATATGGACTTCTCTCATAGTCCCTCTGTGCGTGTGTGTGGCAAACAGAAAATGAATTAATGACTTTTGATGCAGTTACCTCTAAATTACTTAATTGGATGAAGAATTGTAGAAATCATCGGCGATAAATATATTTTTTCATGGAAGTTCAAATTCAAAATTCATTGATGAATTCTTTGTAGGTGATGAACTGAGGAGGAAAGTAAAGGCAAATCCCAAATGTGAGAGAAGATTTGCATTGTTTGCACAGTAATTTGCTAGCTGATCTGAAGGATTCAGTTACTGACTGGCAAAAGATAAATAAGTAATCTTGATTGATTGAGGATGTTATAAGAAATCCATAATTGTCGAAAGCTGATGGAGCAATATCCATATATTGAAGATCTATAAGAAACTACAATATCTCTGGACATATTAACCTAAAAGATGCGAAATAGACTGAAGAACTAACTTTAATATATGTGGGTGGAACCTCCTACTATGTATTTGTAATAGATTTCAATATATATATATATATATATATATATATATATATATATATATATATATATAAAATATGGAAATGATCCCTTGAGTGATAGGGGGACAAGATCCGGACTTGAGGGGATCGATGAATGTCAGCTGCACACCATTTGAGTTAAAGTGGCTCAATCCCCAGTTGAGTTAAAAAATTATCTCCCACACTGGAGTGACAGGATCATGTCCATAAATATATATATATATATATATATATATATATATATATATATATAGAGAGAGAGAGAGAGAGAGAGAGAGAGAAGAAAAAAGGAGAGTACTCCAGTGGAGTACACAAGATAGGTACACAAAGATCACGTGGAGCTTCATCTCGAACCCGAAAAACTGTTTTGATGCTACATGGAGCTCCAGCAGGTTGTATAGATCAATTCAAAAAGGAAAAAGACAACTGAATTTAAAAGTGAGTCAAATTATAACATGGTTCAACAGTCCAGATTTTAAGATTAAAAAACACATGCTGGCGATATTGTTTAATTTAAAAAAAAAAATGATCTAAAGTGATGTAAACAACACTAACTTGTTCCACGTGGCACCCAAAACATGTTTTGGATGCCACACTGAGTTTCATGTGTGCCTTGGTGTATGGTGATAGCACTCCATTGGAGCAGGCAACCTTTTCTCATATATATATATATGAAAAAGAGAAGGTACTCCAATAGAGTATGCAACAAGGCACACCAAGTTCATGTGAAGCTCCATGTGGTACCCAAAACACTTTGGTGCAACGTGGAGCACTATCAGGGTCTATAGAGTTAAAAAAAAAAAAAAAAAAAATTCAAAACCGAATTCTAAAATTAAAAATAAATTTTTGATCGTAATTCAACAAGCCACATTTTAAGCCTAAAAAAAATACACGGTGGAGATATTGTTTTGAATTTTTTTCTTTTAATGATTAAGAAAACATTACCTTGCTCCATGTGGCACCCAAAACATATTGTGGTAGCCACATCAAGCTCCATGTCGACCATGGTAAACAGTGTATCACAACCTTCAGGGTTCATTTAGCAATGTTAAAATAAAATGGACGTTACTAATCTAATTTTTACCAAAACACCCCCATTTCACTTCAATTTTTTTTGTGGACATTGCTAATCTCACCTTCATGGCTGTGACGTTAGCAAACATAAAAGATTTTGTGCAATAGAATACCATGTAAAGTTGCTTAAATAATGGGAACCTCAGAAAAGTCATTACCTTATAACAGGTAAAATGGTAACATTGATAAAATCATACCCGCAAAGCCATCTTCTTAAGTTTGTTCATTGCCGAAAACTGCTTCAAGCGTGACAAAACGGCAGAATCCAAAGGCTTGTCAGGAGCAACTCTGTCATCTATGATCCACGGGTGACCTGGTACACAAAACCTCATTATCGAGGACAATGCATGAGAATGGATTATGCTAAAACATACATTTACCCAAGCATTAAGATATTGATTTGGGAGAAAATGTTGACTGCCCAAAAACCGTTACCCACCTATTGATAAGTATTAAATGCATATTGGATAAAACAATGCAATTTCCGGTTCCAAATTAGATATAACAAAGAATAAGAGAAAAGAAACATGATGAAAAGAAATGAGTAACAGATGTTATGTTTTAGGGGTAATGGCTCCTGGCTGACATTTAAACACCAAAATGGTGTTTAAATGATCTTGCACCATTAAAATTATAATTTTGATCTCACACCATTGAAGTGTGATTTATCATTATATCAGTGACCAATCTAAACTATCAAAGTGGCAATCCATCTTTGGAACATATCTCAGCCCAAAGAAACATGCCTATAAGTGGATGTGAACCATCCCATTGATGGACTCTAATATCAGTCATTAAACTGAAAATGACTGTTGATACTGTAGTCAACAGATCGGATTGTTTATATCTCCCTAAAACACCAATTTTTGGCCTGTTGCACTACAATCTACACTTTGACGGTATGGATCACCGACATCTTAAACCATTAATTGTGTAACATCATTTAAACACCATTTTGGAGTTTAAATGACGGTCAGGAGTAGGGGTGTATTTGGTTCGGTTTGGTCAGTTTTGGACCAAAATCACAAACCAAACCGGTCCTAATCGGTTTCTAGATTTTCAAACCAAACAAAACCGTCCAACTCTTAAACCAAACCAACCCGATTTGATTCGGTTTGGTTTGGTTCGGTTGGTTGCAGTTTTCCTATAAGTTCTACTTTACCGCTTTAGGATTTAGGAATAGGCTAAAGACAAGGGTAGGGTTTTATATAAAAATATGCATTTTACTTAAATGCCCTTTAAAAATAATCAACCCCCCACCCCCCCTATATATATATATATATATATATATATATATATATATATATATATATATATATAATTACAAACTACATTCGGTTCGGTTTTGGCTTGGGGAGGCTTGGAACCGACACTAAACCAAACTTTTCGGTTTTCCTTTTTTCCAAACCAAACCCAAACCGGTACCCGTCCAAGCCGGACCAAACCCGGTGGTTTGGTTCGGTTTGGTCCAAAAAATGCACAGACCTAGTCAGGAGAGTCGGGTTCTATATTTATAATATATGTGTAATATTTATGTATTTATAATTGGATTGATACTTATTGTATCCAGCAATATTTGAATCATTAATTAACTTTTTGATCCTGTAAACCATCTAATATCTCTGCCTTCTTTACGCTAAACGAAAATACTCACAGAGAACATCATGGGCCGTAAATCTTTGTTTTGGGCTCCTATTTAACATATTCCGTATCAGATCTTTTGCACTCTCAGAAATTCCTGGCCATGGTTCAGATTCAAAATCCAATTTCCCTTGTAAAATCTGTCTGAAGATTCCCATTTCGCTCTCTGGGAATACAAGAGATGCAAAGTCAACACAAATCAGTGGCATAGGGTGAGTAAAAAATACAAATGGTAATCACTTTTTGTGCTTCCTCATGTGAATAAGATTCTCTCGTACCTGCCCAAAAAGGTGGAATACCACTTAGTAAGATGTACAATATAACTCCAGCACTCCATACATCTGCTTCAGGGCCATAATGCTTGCGCAAAACTTCAGGTGCAACATAATAGGGACTCCCTACTACTTCACAAAATGTATCCCCTAAAAAAAGAAAACAATTCAGGTCACATAAAACAAGAGCGATGCTACTTCCACACCATTGCATACCCATTAATGAACTTACTAATCACACAAAAATTAATTCATGTGCACACCAAGTAATGAAAAATAAAATCATATGCACACAAATTAATGAAATTACCAACACCAGCTAATACTATGCGCAAGCCAATCAATCCAAGCCTCTTTTTAAATGGTGTGCAATTAGTGAATGATGGTGTGGCATTAGCATCTCTATGAAACAAATATGTGCTTACTTACATTGTCAGCAAATCTCAACGAATATTGTAAAAGGAATTAGGTGAATTATGGGTGGAGGTTCCAAAAATGAACATTAAAGCATTTCAATGCATCATGAGTAGATCTAATGTGATAAGAAAAAAATTGAAAATGGAATTTCATGGTCAAGGGATTATTTTTTATTGAAAGCACAGTAATAATTGGTTTGAAAAACAATATCACTCGCAACACTATGTGACGGGGAACGCCGACACTAAGGACCTAGGGTTCAGGCCGTACAAGATGTACCGACGGAAGAATAAGCGACGGAATGGCCAAGGAGCATAAAAAACCACCGAGGAAAGGCCCTAGAGATCAGCCCATGAGGCAAAGACCATTATCAGGTGACGGACGTCCATAGGTTTTGGACGGACGTCCGGATATAGAGGGTGTCACTGGTTTTTGGGCACGGACATCCGTGAACCTCACGAACGTCCGCGAGCTCTAGGATGGACGTCCGTGGAGATCTTCGCCATGCGACTTAAGTGACGCATTTTATTCTTTTAGTGATCTAATTTGTCCTTTTACCCCTTTTCTTGCTTTCTTTTAAGATGTCCAATGTAAGTTACCACTAAGGGTAACATACTACTTTTCTATTTTTAGGTTTATTCCCTTATAATGGCTATAAAGCCCAATTTGTAAGCCATTTTTGACACTTGATGATTAATTAATGAGAATGCATTGCATTTTGGCTTATGAGGAGCTTGAAGAGTGAGTCTTCTTCCCCATTTGGGGTTTAGTGTGAGGCCAAGGGTGAGATGCCCATCTATTCTCTTTTGGTTTATTGTTCTTATTTGATCACTTATCTTCTCCCTAATCTCTTGCATACATTTTCTCCCTTTCCATTGATTGCCCTAATTTCCTAACCCTAGATCTAGAATACCCTCAATGTTCATCCTCATGGATCAAATTCGACCATAACCCGTCGATTTACGACTGTTGTTGGGCTTGAGCGGCTTCAATTTGTGATGTTAATCATTTCCATTCAAAGCCTTAGCGGGGAGCTACCAATTCCATTGCGAACTTCGATCAAACGCCTCGATCTAGACGAAGTGAGAGTTCTATCTCTCGGATCGCCTCTTCTGCCATCCTAACGGATCTCGCGCATTGGATTGGGCCCTACGTAAACCGAGCATAGTCACCTAAGCGGAAGTTACACAAATTAAAGGTATCGCTTTAATTTGTGATTTAATTGCTCAATTAATTAGTTTAATTTTAGCAAATTAGCATATCATGGGCATTCACGGATCTTAGGGTCATTGTCCTGTGTCACTATGAATCTTTAGATCGAAGCCAGTGGATTCAACTTTTGTGGTAGCACTCTATAATTTCTCAATAAATATTTTAACATGAAACACATAATTGATTGTGTAACTTTAGAGTTATTGACTAGAAAAGGAAGTTTATGGACATAAAAGGTAAGTTTAGAGGGAGCTTGTAGGATCTTATACCCCATTGAGCTACAATTCCGACCAAAACCAATTGGTGATTGAAGAGGCACAACTCAATATCCCCCCCCCCCCCCCTCCCAAAAAAAAACACACACACACACAAGTACCACTTGTAGGATCTTATACTCCATTGAGCTACCAATCCCACCAAAACTAATTGGTGATGGAAGAGGCACAACTCAATGTTTTAAGATATTGGGAGAGCGTTTCAGCTGCTAAGCAGTAGTAAAGGAGTAAAAAAATTACAAAAGGTAGCTGAAAAAACATATATATTCCAACAATCCATGGTCTTAATAACTCAAGAAGAGTAGTATTAACTATTAATAATTCAATTTATTTATGTATGTATTTTTTAAGGTGAATGAAAACAAATGTAAAGCTACATGATACTTCAAATTTTTTGCAATTTTTGTCAACCAACAATTTTCATAAGATCAAGGGATGAATGTGCTGTGGGCCTCAATTAAATTTTTTCTTTGCAAAATCTTCTTAGAGGAAAAAACTCCAAAGCTCTTGAAAGGACACCACTATAATTATCCCAAAAAGACATAAGACGTCCTATGGTTTAGATCTCATCTACATAGTTTCAACAAGAGAAATGCACAGTTTTTTCACTCCATATGAAAAATGAAAACTCCCTTGCAAATGCATGAGGCAACTATACATAATTTTACACTAGAAGTATCCCCAAAAAGATATAAGATGATCTACGGTTTAGATCTCCTCTACATACGTTTCACAAGAGAAATACACAATTTTTTCACTCAATATAAAAATGAAAACTCCCTTGCAAATACATGATGCAACTATACATAATATCTTTAGGAAAACCCATCCCAATTTCAAAGCAAGTTACTAAACTAACCCAAATTAACGTAAGAGAAAAACAAAATCACCCCTAGTACCATTTTTAAATTGAACCCCAAAGTAGGGCCCTGAACAATAGAAATTAGTTAAAGTTTTTACAAAAACAAAAAAAAAATCGAGTTCACAAGCAAATTGATGGGGCAGTCTCACCATTTACTTTGGTGTGCCTTTCTTTGATCTTTGTACCACCGCAACCAGATTGCTCATGTTGTTGAATCGACTCCTTTATGGATGAAGATAGAAACACATTTGAACATTCCTTTAGACAATTCATACACAATTTTCAGTTGTAAAATTTTTATATCACTTTCACACAAATACCCATCATCATACCTAAGTGTCATCATCTGTGTTTTATCCCTTTTCCCACATCTTCACTAAAAATATTTTCTCCAGTAGTTGATAAGTATCAAGTTCACCATACCTCGCTTACCTTCAAAAAGAAAAAAAAATCACCTTCGAATACTTCCTCAACCCCGACTTTTACCATAGGTTTGTGTTTGTTCCCAATATAAAAAAAAAATTCAGCAGTAGGTTTCAGATATAAGAACGGCCATTCTATCATGATCTTCAAAACTTCAATAGATAAAGCTCATTGTGTGGAGCACAATAAGAGTAAAGGTTTTCAAGTGGTTATATTTCATAGCCCCTTGATTCGTCAACCATTTGATTAGCCTATGCATATCACTTACCAAGTAGTTTATATATACGAAGCCCGGGGATAAAGGCCCGAAGTTCGAACACATGCCTGGGCCATGCGTTCAAACCAGTTGGATGCCATGTGGACATGCACAAGGTCGATCAGCGATCGATAAAATTAAAAATAAACAAATGATTTTACACCGTTGATTTTATGATCATAGTTGATTTGTTTCAGTGGCAAAATTGTTGCGTGGAAAACCCACTAGACCCGTGAAATGAAGGGCAAAATATACAATTTCTTTTACCTAAAACCCTAAAGGGACTGGTGAACCTCTAGAAGATCTAACTTGTGTTCAAGTGCCATGTGGCACATGACCTAGCACTCGAGTGCACGGCTTTGGCCGTGCACTCAAACATTCAACTTTATTAAAAGTAAACTCTCTTATTTGATGCAAACTCCAACAGTTAAGCTTTATTCAATGTCTCTCGGGTCGAAGACAAATGGTGAATGTAACCCAGAAGTAGAGCTTATAAAATATTATATACAAATGAGGAATGGGTAAGACCAAAGTGGATTGGGTGCAAATTACTCCACTGAGAAAATCTCTATGGAAAAAATGGAGTTAAACTTGAAGAGGATGAATAAGAAAAGACTATCTAATTGGGTGGGGGTAGAGCATTGGGATCAGATGGCTTTACAACAGCCTTGTATTGACAAATATAGATAGATATAAAGGTGTTAGCAGAGTTATATGATTGGTCTAAGGTAACATTAGATAATATTTAAATTTTACTTTTATCTCATTGAATGATTCAGAAGGAGGAAGTCAAAGATTTAAATGATTTCAACCAATAAGCCTATCACAACATAATTGAAAGGTTACCTTTGTCAATCTACAATACGTTGACTTTGTCAACTTCCAGTTCCCTAAGAGCTTCCCCAACGCGGGGAAGGAGGATATTGCTGTCTCAAAGGTGGAAGAGGCACGAGAAATTCAAGATGATTTCATCGCAACTATTCGTAATACTATCACCAACCCTAATTGGTCCGTGGTTTCCTATAGAACATCCATCAAAGTTAAGTTCAAATCCCTCGCTAGGTAGTGTCCATGATGCGAGAAAAATCGCACGCTAACCCTAAAATAGCATAAATCCCGCAAAATAGGGGTTAGGGTTCTCACTCTTCAATTAAAACAAAAAATAAAAGGGAAAATTGGGGTAGAAGAAGATCCAAGGAATCGCTCCAAGGAAGAAAGTTGGCCTCACACCAAACCGCAAGCGGGAGAATAATCGATAACAATTTTAGATGAGATGATGTCGGCTAGGGTAACGACGGAGACGGACTTGATTTTTTGAACGGGCTTTGGGTTGTAAGTTGTTACGAGGGCTGCAATTAGCATAGATTTTACACCGTTAATGGATTCCGTCATTGGTGTAAGTTTCACAACGGTTATAGGATGAGAAATTGTTATAGGATTACAACGGATGGTTAGTGATGGGGTTGGGTTAACGAACACGGGTTTTGAAAGTTTAAATCTCAAAGCTTCATGTCTCACCGATCTGATTTCCTCTTGTAGTTTGAGGAGAAAATCCTCAAGGAATTCTTGAACGAAACTCTTGTTTAATACCTCCACTATTTGACGTGTATTTGTTAACTCGCGTCCAATCTCAAGAGTAAATTCTCGATCATATAAAGCTGGCCAATATTGAGGTGTTAAATTCAAATACCTCAGACTCTGCGATTTAGTTTTCACTGCCTCCCATGCTTGTCTAATCTTACCAATCGTCTAATACAAATCAAGGAGCTTTTACCGATTCACGAACGATCCCATTCTAGCCATCATGAATCCATTCAACTCGTGTAAGGCTTTGATAAACTGTTCTTTGCTCATGATGGACTACACGTGCCGAGTGTTGAACTTGGCTTTGATACCAATTTGATGCGGGAAAAATCGCACGTTAACCCTAAAATAGCGTAAATCCCGCAAAATAGGGGTTAGGGTTCTTGCCCTTCAACTAAAACAAAAAATAAAAAGGAAAATAGGGGTAGAAGAAGATCCAAGGAATCGCTCCAAGGAAGAAAGTTGGCCTCACACCAAACCACAAGTAGGAGAAGAATCACTTTTTTATCGAAAACTCATATCAAGTTCTCTAGAATTCGTACAAAGCAAAACTCATAATTTTCATTCATCATCAATACTAATTCTCATAAGATATTACAATGTGTATTTATTATAAAAAAAAAACCTAGGAATACTACTTAAAATTATCTAGAATTCGTACAAAGCAAAACTCATAATTTTCATTCATCATCAATACTAATTCTCATAAGAGATTACAATGTGTATTTATATAATAAAAAAAACCCTAGGAATACTACTTAAAATAAAATTCCTAATTAATCATTAAAACTTTCTAATCTAACGGTCATAATTACTTTCACCATTAATCCCTTTTTTTTTATTACGCGGCCACTTTTGAAGGGTCAAACGATGTCCGATTGACGTGAAATTAGTCTTGTTTGAAAGCTTATCGAAGTAGCTTTCCAACAAGACAAGAATCATACAATTTCGACACATATTGGTAGACTTATGACTACTTTTCTGATGGTTGCGCAGAAAGTAACGGGATTAACAGTCACATATCACATATGTGTCTGACCCCTAAATAATTCAAATAAGGAAACTAGCCTTAAAACAAGTCACTTATTAAAAGAATCCTAATAAGAAAATAAACTAAACCTAGATAAAATATTGCCTAAATTAATGTGCACACGGGTCTTTAATGGGCTTTTAAAAAAAACTCATTCGTGGGTCCACTTTCTCTTTTGACGTCTCCTCTTTATCTGACCATGATTCAACAAACGGATCTAAAGTTCGCATCAGTCCATGATCAGTTTTGTTTTGTTTGAAGGGTCCGGTGATGACAATAATATCCCAACGCCTATTTATGTCTTCTCTATTAACATATCGGAATGAATGCCAGTCAGTTGAAGTATTTTGCACTTGAGACCAAGGAATCTTTCTGTTTCTTTTCTTCTGAATATACAATTATTCGTTTCCTTGCATATAAATAACTCATGCACTCAAATAAACTCCACATTATTGACATTATTGGGGAATGGTTTTGTGTTAACACTAGCCACTCAAAATAGACTCTAATCTCCCTATACAACCAAGACCACGCCTCAAGAAGTGGAGGTTCTGAATTCGAATCCCACCCTTTGTTGGCCACTTGCAAGGATTTATCCCTACCGGTACGTGTGATGTACGGGTGTTGCACGTACCCAGGCACTTAGTTGGGTGCTCTAAGAGGCCGGATAACCGGTTATTCAAAGACAAAAAATAAAATAAAATAAAATTCTCCCTATGACCTGGTTCAACACTCTCCAACCACTAAACCCTCCATCTATTTCTGCTTAATTTCACCTTTTTTTTTGCAGTAAAAACATCTATTTTCGTTTACCTAATACCGGAATAATATCTCCACTAAAAAAGATGAAAAAACACAAAAGCAGGGAAATCTCCTAGCAAGACGATCAACCAACCAAATCCCCTTGAGATATAATTTCTCTGCAAATTCTTCGAAAGAATAATCTAATTGCACCTCTAAAAACATTGCTCAGACTAGTAACCCCAAAGTAGTCACAATGAATCTTCAATTGCACAACCAATAAATAGCCATTCCATTTCAAGAAGTACCAAAAGACCACATAAATAAAAAATTATCTAACAGCATTGAAAAGAAAAAGAAAAAAAACAACTTTCTGTTATCAAAAATAAAAATAAAAATCGAAATCAACAGAAGAAAACAAGGGCAACATCCCATGAATCAACATTATCAACCCACCGAATTCCCGGAGATCAATTTTTCTGTCGACACCCCGAAAGAATAATCTCATTACTTAAAAACAGTGCAAAAAAATGGCATCCCAAAAATAGTCCCAATGATTCTTCAATTGCACAATCAAAAACACAAAAACACAACACAAATCAAAACCACAACATTGGGAAAAAAAAAAAAAACCCATCACAAAAAAGCAACAAAGAATAAACATTCTTCCATCATCAACCAAAACAACCAGACCAAGAAAAGCAAACAAGAAAAGGGCAACAACCCATCAACCAACCTGGCTTGTAGAAAACGGACAACCCGAAATCGGTGGCCTTAAGCACCGCGTCTTCGTCGGTGCCGACAAACAAGAAGTTCTCAGGCTTAAGGTCCCTATGCATGACCCCAAGAGAGTGGCAATTTTCCACCACCCCAACAATAGTTTTTATAAGCTGTGCAGCCTTCCTCTCACTATAATGACCCTTCAGCACAATCCTATCAAACAGCTCCCCACCTTCACACAACTCCATCACCAAATGAACAAATATACCATCCTCATAAGCCCCATTGATCCTCACGACATTCGGGTGCTCTGACAAGTGGTGCATTATCTGTATCTCTCTCCACACATCTTCATAGTCTTCTCTACACAAGAGCTTCCTCTTGGGTATTGATTTGCAAGCATATTGGTGGCCTGTGGTTTTATCAGTGCATAAATACGTTGTGCCAAATTGACCTTGGCCTAGTTTTTTACCAATTGAGTAAAGATCTCTGAGATTTTGGGTTTTGTGTGGAAGAACTGAGGAGGGCCTTAAAGATGATGAAGATGATGATGATTTCTTCATGGGTTTCTTCCTCAAAATTGGTTTTGATCACTTTCTTGAAATCTCTCTTTTTTCACTGCTTCAAATGCTCTCTCTCTCTCTCTCTCTCTCTCTCTCTCTCCTGCTTTCTAAACTTTAGGTTTGATTGGGTCTTCAAATTGGGCAGTGACTTGTGGGTCAATTGTAATTGGTGGAGTGTTGGTGGCGTGAAGATTTAATTGGTAGAGTGTTGTTTGGCAGTAGTGACAATGTTTTGTGTTTGGGTCATCCATGCCACACATGAGGGGTCACCATGCTGCACAAAAATTACATCATTCTGCCAGTAATAGCTCTATTAGCACTACTGAATCTCTAAGGGCACCAATGCTGAAACCACTGTATGTTTTTAATCAGATGATGGAGATTATTTTTTTATCCAATTTTCCACAAATGAATCTTGAGACCACAAACATACCATCTAAAGGTCAAATTTTTTTTTTTGTGTGGTACACATCCCAAAAAGTGAGCCAATAATCACATTTTATCCGACAATTATTCTCATATCACTTTTTGAGATGTGTTTCGAATCAAAATATAATCATCTGATAGTGCGCCCATTTCTCAATTCATTATGTGAAAAATTTAGATAAAAAATGATCTCTATTACCTAATTCAAAATAGTCAACGTTTCTCATTGTTTGTACCATAAGAGCTTCGGAATAGGTGCAATTATGAAAATAGTGCTACCCTTCTATAAATTGATCAATCTCCTTTTTATGTCAGATCTGACCATTCCCTAAATTTAGCATTGCTATTCATTTATCAGATCTTAAAGTTATTTGATTGAAGTTGATGAAGATGATCCAAATGGTGGCCTTCTTTGTGAACGGTGCAGATTGATGTACAGAGATGCCAAAACTGTTGTATTGATAACCCAAATACTATCTCTTACATTTGTGCTAAACTGATAACACCAACTCAAAATCGTAATCATGTCAGAAGAAAAAAAGCACGTGTACCGCGGCACACGGTTTTGAGAGCCCCTGTCTTAAAAAAAATTTATCAACGGCGGATAAATTTGTCGACGGCGGATAATTTGTCGTTGAAGATAAAATACATGTGACTGCAATGGCACAACATGACTGGTTGCAACGACCTGATTGCACCGACCTTTATTAAGTCTTATCATAAATAAAACGTCTGTATTTTGTCTATATAAAATCTGTCCTTTAGATAATACTGTCCGTAATTAACTAATGTGGGCCAACCTAATATGCTAGTGTGCAATGTTTTATTACTCTATTTTTGGGCGGTTGGATTCTTGGACTATTACATGACTTAAGAAAAATATTTAAAAAATAAAATTAACTACTCTAAACTTAGATTCAAGCTCAAATGAAAAAGAAAAAGGAATGACATTAAAAAAATATTACAAGTGAAACTCAATATACATATATTATACGAGAGCTCACGAGCCCAGGGCTTAAGCTCAAGCGATGTTTCTTTAAATTTCGAGCTTAAAGTATTATGTAAGCCTAGCTCACGGGCTTTATGCCAAGCCCAAACCTACCTTAGAATCGGGCCAGGCCTAATGAGCTGGTCCGGGCTCCCCAACCCATTCCTCCAGAACGATCTAGATTAATGATGACTGGAGGTCAAAGAGCTCGTACCAACACAAATTGTAATCATGTAAGAAGGAAGAATAAAGATCACGTGCAACATTGCACAGTATTTTAAGGCCGTATCTGAATTAGGGCGGGCCACCATAATATGCTATAATGCATTCATTGAACACAAGCAAATACTATACGATTTAGTACCATGCTTTTGCATTAGATGGCTTAATCTATGGCTTAACAAAATTTTTTTTATGAATGAGAATAAATTGGCAGTTCCAATGCGTACCTTCGATGGCTGAAAGGGAGACAACTTGTGAGGGAGGTACAACTTGCACGTGAGATTTGTAAGGTAGCATATAATTTAAAAAGAAAGGCTTGGACTTTTTGGAATTTGTGTCACATCATCACTTAAGTCGTCTGATATGAAGGTCATGATGTTTCAATCTCTCGCATGAAACATGATTTCTTTCATCTGATTGGTCAGTTGTCACATTTGACCATTGAACCAAATGATGATCTTTCACTATGTTGAGTCAAACAATAAAGATTGTGTTTCATGTATGGATCAAAATTTCGTCTCATATCGATACATATCGGACGATACGTATTGGTATCGGTGACCGACGATACGGTACATTAAATGTACCGTATCGCCCTTTTGTATGAAAATAATCGGACAATACATTCAATGTATCGTCCAATAAGTTACTGTTCTGATACATATCATCCGATATTTACCAATTTTGAACACGGACAATACGTACCGATTTTCCGACATTTTGATTCATGGTTTCATGTCAATCTTTGAGAATAAAAATCTTTACATGATAGCTTTCACATCAGAAGGCTTAGATAGAGTTCTACATGGCACAGATCCCAAAAGCACCTTACTTTTCAAACTATATGCCACGATACAAATCACATGAATAAATTATAGCTCTCAACTTTTAATTATGAGAAGAACAAAAAAGATATTTTGAAAAAAGCTGATTCGGTGTCCATCCCATTCATCAGGACATGACACCGTGTACTAGACGCTTCTTCATTTAAAATTAGTTGGTACCAAAACCATCAAATTTTACTAAGATATCATCAAACTCATCATAGAAATTTAAAGTTTTACATTGTCAATAATGCACGCATAATCCAACTGTCTTCCTAGTAGACCCGAGACGATCAAGCCTCTAGAGCTGCACAACCATTTATGAGCATGCAAATCAAAAGTAAGCAGTAGGAGATGATCAGCCCTGCATCTTCTAAGGTTGGCAGAAGGAGATCAGCCCAAGCACTGCCAGCAGTACTCGGGTCAGGTACCTGACACCAACTCATTACTCATACATTACTTCTTTGTATAGTTAATACATCAATATTTTCAGCCATAGTTTATAGCTATGCAAGTGGACTCATAGCTATCCAAGTGGGTTCGCATCATCTACACAAGTTGGGAATAGTCTACAAGAGCTTTACTTTGAAAAAATCAAAACTACATTTTTTTCTTTCTTTCACCAAGGGACGACTCATTTACAAGTAATTACAACTCTACAAGGGACCTCTCATTGAGGGGAGGCAAGCAGCCGGGAGAACTTCTAATGAACAAGTCAGTTTTGGGCCAGGCTGAAATGTAAGCCAAGTTCGGCCCATTGCCACCCAAAAAGTGAAAGAATAAAGTTGCTGGTAACTGAACAAACCTTCAAAAGAGGCTTGGTCTATCAGGGGTATTATAGTCATTTCATCAACTCGGGCAAACGACCAATTCCAACGATTGCCACCATCTTAGGTGAATGATTGAAATGCCTTCGATGACCTTCGCCATATCCGAGGCCAGGTTAGGCGAGCCATGCTGAGCAGGGAGAAACATTAGAAACCGAAATCAACATATCTCCCTTCATCATCGCTGCTCAAAGATTCCACCTCACTGTCATCTTCATCATCCTCACCCTCCGCTCCGATCTCCAGTATACTTGCCCCATCACCAAACCCCGCATCATCAGTGGCTAAGTCCACATCCCCATCCATCTCTTCATCACTGTCATCACCATCAATCACATCAGCGCCATCGTCACTCTCATCACCATCGCTGTCTGGAGACAACATCAGCTGATCCTCCTCAGCCTCAGAGTCTTCATCGTCGTCATCGTCCTCCTCCTCCTCATCCGTCTGAGCCCCGTCATCAGGATCTGAGTCATCATCAGTGGGTCGCCGCCGTCCAACCTCAAAGAGCCTGGCTGATGAAAATAGCTGCTCCGGATCATCCATGGCCACTACACCGACAAAGGAGTCCATGGGCTCTGCAGCAAAGTCGAGGGCGCATCGGTCAATTGGGATTGTCGATATGTCAGAATAATTTATTGCATCTATGGTGCGGAAAGCAGCGAATAGTGGGTGCTTGCTGCGTCGGGTGTTGACGGCCGAGGTTATGTCTTCAACATTCCTCCGGAGAATTGCGTAAATTACATCTCCGCCTGCGCTGAATGTGATCACCGTCTGCTCCAAGGAAGGCACGCTTCGGAGGAGCTTGAATTTACGCAAATCCCAAACTTCCGAGTTTATTATCACCTGATCAGGAAAACATTAAGACTAGTCTCAATCATCATAATCACAGCCATCTAATCTAAGATTAATCTCAAAGAAGTTAATAGAGAGAAATGGAAGAAATTCAGCTGATTCTGTGGTGACTTTCTTCACCCCACTTTGATGAAACCCATGCGGACAACAAGAAAAATTAGACAACTTAGGGGGCAATTAATTGGTGTAGAGACCAGTGTTGTCAAATCGCATAGGCTATGCTATGCCATAACACTCTACTATTCGCATATGCGCATGATCGCATATGCCATGGCATAAAATTTGAAAAATAAAAGAGAATTTTGCTTTTATTTGGACATCATTATCGCTTATGCCATCGCATACTTTTGTATGCCATGGCATAAGCTGGAAATCATTATGCCATCGCATACTGAGATTATGGCTTATGCCATCGCATACTTTTCCATGGCATAACGTTTATATACATAACATGGCATATGCAATTATGGCTTATGCGATTTGATGACCAAAAATGGTATATGCGATCGCATGAGCGATTATGTGACGGCCGCATATGACAACATTGGTAGAGACCCATTCTTCAAGAATTTTTTCCTCACATTGCACAAATTTTACATAATTTAGGTGCCAATTGATTGGTAGGTTTCAAGCAAAAGCACCACAGAGTGGAGCATTACCAAAAACAATTGAAATCTGGTGTTATCCAGTACTTCCAAAGGGAGTGCTGTATCTGCATCTGATGTCATCACCTTTACTAAGGCACCATTTTTTTTTATTCGCACACCAATCATTTGTTGATGTACATTTTGGGTAGCATTATGCTTATTAGACCTAGGGACAGGAATACATCATGCTAAATATAATGCTGTAAATTACCATGTGCAAGCACATATGAGACTTGGCTACGTGCTTAGAAAAGATAAAACGAAAACTTTACAGAATACAACAAAAACTTTATAAAAGACAGACAAGGTTATATGCATACCTCGTTACCAGCAGGATGGAACCCACCACCCCCATAGTCTGTAAACTGGTCGAAACGGCGGACAGGGCCAGAACTTCGGCGATCCCATAAAACCCCGTTCCATAGCAGCATTGTGTCTGATGGGCTGAAATGTAGAAGAGACTGAGTGTGCCCACGAACTGGACCTGAGGGGCCGAGGGAGGAGCCATCAGTGAGTTTCCGCTCTAAAGCGTACGTCTGGATGTCGTACAACAGAACCTCTCGTCGAGACGACTCAGAAGACAGGGCAGCAAATAAAGCCGCGGAGTTCCCCAACCGTGCTGCCTTGCACCCTTCGAACAAATGTAGAGGCCCTCCGGACAATGAAGATGGATTCCACAGCCCCACATCACGGGTGCTTGAAGAAAGAACCAGCCGGGTTCCACCACACATTGCAGACTCGACAAGTGTCACCGGTGATTGGTGGCACATGTGGCTCTCAATCACATTCCCACTGTCTGATTCAAATATTTTAAGCTCGCCAGAGTGGCTACCTGTCACGATCTGAGAAGAATCACCGAGAAAAGCAAGGCATGTCAGGAGAGAGGTGCCATCCCGGCATGTCCGCCATGGACGGAACCTACTATACACGAACTGACGATCCCTACAGTGCCCATGGGCCCCATCATATTGGTTCCTGAGCTCACGCATGCTCAACCTGGCTGTTACATTTGTGGGTGCATCAATGCTCTGGCTAGGCTCAGGGCACACATGTGGGTGCAGGAGAGAGAGGGGTGGCAGAGTGGTTATAGGAGCTGGGCACTGGCGATGCTGGTGCTTCAAATACTGCACCACCAGTGCATCAAGGGTTACTCGGTCTGTGTTACTCGCTTGTTGTTCACCGAGCTGGAAGCCAGAGGATGTAGTCTGACCTATGGGAGAGCTATGGCACTTCGTATTGTTACGAGGGGATGGCTGAGCATATGGGATTTGCTGAGTGCTACTTGTAACAAACAATCCGGTGGCATCTATTGATGGGCCAATTTTAAGCGGACTATTGGGTGTCAAGCAGACTGGAGTCTGAAACCCTAACTCCCCTGTGGTGAGCCGCTTCACGGGCGATGAAAAGGTGGTATCCTTGGATTCGATTCGTTTCCTCTTCAAGGGAGACACTGCCGTAGTCTTGACTAACAGAGAATCTGATATAGACGGGTTTTTTAAAGCACTGAATATCTTGTCGGTTGTTGATGGGAGCTGGTTCTTTGCCTGCGAAGTGAGCTTTGATGAGAAAGTCAGTGGCTTCTTCCTTGAACAGGATAAAGTTGAATCAGACGTTAGGCCAAGACCCTCATCCCGAGGCGTTACTTTTGATGTATTTGAAAGAAATCCACAGGAAGTGTGGCCAGATGGCCATTGGAGTTGTATCGATGATTTTTCTTGGACAGTGATTTGATTCAGGATTGGTAGTGGTGCTCCTACAGATGGAAAAGGCGTCAATTGAGCCTCCTTCAACAGCGAAGCAGCGGAAGTGATCAAGCCAGATGCCTGGAGGTGTTCATGTATAAGGAATAACAGCTCCCTGAAATCCGTATGGAAGAACATATTGGAACAAACTAAAAGGAGGAGGAGGGTGTTTAGTGTTTGAAATATTGCATATGTAGAGAAGTGGAGCAGTAGTACGATAATCACAGTCACAAAAGTCTCCGACTGTTTTAAAAGATTGGAAAAATCGGTGACTTGTTGCCTTTTTGTTTAATTTTTAACTTGTAATATATTATTAACATGGTTGTCAATCTCTTACGATACACGGTACGATACACAATATACTATACAAAACGATGGGTATCTTTTTTACAACCATTTCTTAAGATACACGATACAATACAATAAGATATATTGCGATACATTATATGAACGATACATGTGATTTCGATTATAACTAATTTTTTATTTAAAAATATTCACTTATTCATCACAACTCTATTCTCAAAATTCTATCAAATAAGAACAACAAGGATAAAGAAAGAAGAGTAAGATTTCTATAAGGAAGAAAAAAATGATAATTTAACTCCTAATGAAAATGTTGGTGTTGATATTGGGGATAGAGATGAAGAATATATATATATACACTATTTTCTTATTTTTTAAATTTTATCTATACTTATATTTTTCATATATATTTTTAAAAATCTAAGTGTATCTTACGATGCTCGATATGATACGTGAGACAAAAATTCATGATTACAATATACGATACGATACACGATTTGACAACCTTTATTATTAATATTTAAAAAAATATATTATATTTTTTGAAAATTTTTATTTTCCCCGATTTTTTCCGACTTAGACCGATTTTTTCAGACTTAGACCCTTGCCGATTTATTGCCGACTCTTGATTTTCTGACTATGACAGTAATCACTGTTGTCATATGCGATCGCATATGCCATTATACCATCGCATATGCCATGATGGCATATGCGATCCAGGAAGTATGTCATCGCATACAGTGTATGCTATGTCATACTTCTTCAACATTGATTTTTTTTTTTTTAGCTTTTAGGCTTCCCCAAGCCCTATTAATAGGGGGTTTCTCTTCCTAAAGCATACCACAACTCTCAAAGGTATGTTTTGAGTCTCTTTCCTTCTCTTTTGTATGACCCACTTTATTTTTGTACTATTTGGACTTATTTTTTATATTTTCCCTTCTAACTTGTAGTGTCTCATTCTAGACACTACAAAATTAACACAAACATATTACTTTTCAATATGGGGAACTTTAGGAATTTTTGGGATTTTTTTGAAAAAAAAAAATAATAATAATTATGCCATGGCATAATGGCATATGCGATGGCCCTATGCCATCGCATAGGGTCGCATATGCCTTTTGACTACAATGACGGTAATACCTGTGATGGTAAGTGATAGGAGTTGCTGCTGCTATTGCTGCTCTTTCAATGCGTCTCAAAGTAGGTGTCGCAGCATCTGTAGCGGCCAATGTACTCGCACGCCCTGAATTTGTTACAATCTATATATACGAAAAGTAAACAAGTTAGAGACTGTGGACATAGATGATAACTGAATCTGTGCAGTGTCTAGCATGTGTACGTGCGCATAGATGTGCGGTGTGAGATTGATGCCTTTTGATGCTTACTGCTATTAACTCAATAGCCACTTGGGCCAGTTCAACTCGCCACCTGCCTTGATCAGTTCCGATTCCAGGGACTTGACTGCCTGTATCTCGAATGAGTTCTGATAGCTTCTTCCCCACCTAACACATTATATTCAACAGAAACAGATTTAAAAAATAATAATAATAAATAAATAAATATTCAGTTTTCATAATTTATTCGAAGACAAAAATCCATCCTTTTTTCATAATCGTTTCCAAAGATATCCATGTTCATTAAATACAGTAAATAGGAGACAAACATCAGGATACGCTCTTCCTGATACCAACTATGTATTTATAATAAAACATATCCTACCTGAAGTGGAACACCAACTAAAATAGAGAGAAGACCTAGAATGATAGTGAACACTACACTTCAACCTTCATATAAGTGACCGCAGTAAACAAAATAAAATAATATTCAAATAAGACGCAGCATTTCGGAAGTTGTTGTTAGAAGAGAGGAATCATCATAACCACAACTGACGTAAGTAAAGTTGGAACCTGGTTCGCTGTACATGAACCGAACCATGAACTGGTTCGGGTTCGGTTCACACCGGTTTGCTGCAAGTAGACGAACTGGACTTTTAGCCCCTTTTTTATGTACAACTATTGTTTATAAAAAAAGAATTGGGAGAGGACTTGAACCTCTGACCTTAAATCAAAGAAGGCAGCATCAAATCAACCACAAGTATTTTTTTGATAGAAATCTTAAATTATTTTAATACATAATCAATATTTGTGTGCACCACTAATCAGAAATGAGAGGTGAGCTTAGTGCTGAACACAAACGAGTGGAGAAATAGGACTCCAATACCCCAAATAGATGAGGATAAGGCAATCACGATGATGATGACTACTAATACTTACAACTCATCCTGCCCCTAGCAAACCGGGTGCTTGACAATGGCAACCACGAACCTAAATCCAGTCCGAGAGAACCAGCAACTTAGTGTTTGGTTGTGTATGTTTTATTCAAGTACTTCAACCTGATCGTGATAAGATAGACCATCGATCCATTTGGTGTGTATTCTTGGATTGTACTCATACTCAACATGGGTATAAGTGATGCAACCTGAGTACACTGAAGTTTTTCATCTCTGTAGATCATGGATCAAAATCTCGGTTTCGGTTTCGTTCACCACCCGAACTGTAAATTGGTCAAAATTTTGGTAAATTTTGGTAATTTTCATAAATTTGCTTCGAACTTTGTTTCGAACTTTATGTTTTTAACTCTTTCACATTATTAGAAGACGTATTTGAACTATTGAGACTAAATCAGGCAAGATATCGACAATATTTGATGAAATCCGGCAAGATTTGACAAGATCCAGCTAAATTTGGGAAGATTCAGCGAGATACGACTAGATACAGAGAAAGCTGACGATATTCGGTAAGCTACGGTAACTTTGGAAGCGAATCCATCAAAGTCCGGCGAGAATCCGTCCAAATCCGATAACTTTTGGTGAAATCCGAGGGGAATCGGTAAGTTACGGTACGATAAGATAAGATTTCGTCAAGATCCGACAATATCCAGGGAAATTTCATCAAGCTATGGAAGGAGAGGAGAAAAAAAAAAAAACAAAGTGAAAAGGAATGAAGCTCGAGTAAATGTATGGGAACCAAAAAAAGTTCCAAGCAAAAGACCTTTATTATAAATAAATAAAATAAAATAAAAACCAAAATCTCAGCCGATAATTTCAAATTATTGGCAGAGAAATTGAAAATTTCAAATCATCGGCCGATAATTTGAAAATTTCGGCCCCCCACCCAAAAAATTCCAATTTCTTGTTCCGGTAGGGGCCAAAACCGAGTCATCTCGGCCGAGAATTTGAATTCTCGGCCGAGAATTTGATCCATGCTGCAGATGTCACATTCTTTGAACATGTAGCCTATTTTGCTCCTTGTGGGGAGACGTCTGTTCCACTACTTGTGCCCATACTTGATTCTAGTGACCTCACTCAAGAGGCGTCATGTGAAACGAAGCCTCTCATCCGTTTGTCACCACCACCTTTAAAAGTGTGTACCAGGAGGAAGCAACAGGCTAGTCAGATTCATGTGCCCACTGCTCCACAGTCATCTCCTTTAGATGAGGTCCTTGAAGTAAATCATGCATCTTCAGACCTTCCTATCGCCCTTCGCAAAGGTAAATGTGAGTGTACTCAATACTCCATCTCTCAATCTGTTTCTTTAGATGCTTTATCTCCTTCATATCGTCGGTTTGCCTTGTTTTTACATTCCATCTCCACTCAGGATGCCCTCAATCATCTTGGTTGAAAGATCATCTATGCCACTATCACATGGCTGACATCACCTATGTTGTTAGTATGGGGAGCTGTTTTATGCATGATCCGCATGAGCCGCACATGGAAGCAGTTACAGGAATTTTGAGATACCTCAAGAAAGCACCAGGGCAAGGAATTATGTACAAGTCCCATGGACATTTATGGGTTGGGTACTCAGATGCTGATTGGGCACGTTCTCTGCCTGATAGGAATAGATTTCTGGGTATTGTACCTTCGTGTGAGATAATTTAGAGACATGATAGAGCAAGAACAGAATGAAGTGACTACTTACAAGGTCAAGTGCAGAAGCAGAGTACAGAGCTATGCATCATTCTGCATGTAAGCTTATATGGTTACAAACTCATATGGGTGAGATGGGGTTCAGCGTCAAAGAACCTATGAAGTTGTAGTGTGATAATCCGGCTGCATCTCATATAGCTAATAATCCTGTCTTTCATGAAAGGACTAAAAATAGTGAGATAGATTGTCATTTCATACAGGAGAAGGTGGCCAACAAACATATATCTACTCCATTTGTCAGGACTTCAAATCAGCTAGCCGACATCTTCACCAAGCCTCTTGGTTGTCTTCCAAAGGAAGAAATTGCTATTCAAGTTAGGCATTCATGATATCTATGCTCCAACTTGAGGGGGAGTGTTAAACACGTTCCTTGGTCCATATGGGCCTTGGGACATACCAGCCCAAATCCCAAAGTAGTTTAGTTTTCATTGTTTGTAAGTGGGGTCAAATATGGGGTCAAATAACATGTATGTGGGACAGGGATCTCTCACTTTTTGTCTTTTAATAAAATGCTTGACCTATTGAGAAAGTAACTCAATAGTTCTCTCCCTCCCTCACTCCCTCCCTCCCTCTCACACACACACACCACTAACCCTAAAACCATCATCCTCTAAACCAAACCCTAAACCTAACACTACTAACCTAACCTTAAAATACCGTTATCTTAAAGAGAAAACATTCGTTCACGCCCTTGGACGACATCCGAGTGATTCAACACTTAAGAAGCAACAATTACTACTCGTATGAAATATGAACAATGTTCATCTCAGCAACAGACGCTAAAGTTCGAATAGGTAAATGGAATCCTCATACTTGTAACCTTACACTACTAGCCTAATCTTATGACCCTTGATGTCTCCTCAACCTTAAGTTTCGTGGCCTAACCTTCCATGTCCACAATAACAAACATGACGCCCATAACAAAGTCAAGTAACTTTGGAATGTAACATAAGTTTATTCAATTTTTAAACTCATAACCCTCAGTACAAGGCCACCTCTCTAAGAATAGTTTATTACTATCTCCAATACTAAACAAATTTGAGAATAGTATGAACTATTAATTATACATGCACATATCAGGATTCAGGATGCCTAACCCATCCGTGAATTAGAAATGCACAAAAAGAATATAATAGTTCCAACTGTTCCTAAACTTTCACATTCTACAAGTAATTTGGAAAGAAAAAAATGGTATCAACGTCTGGACAAAGATTTCTCTACAGCCAACAAAGTCACCAACTACAGTTCACAAAAGCTGCACCAACCAATATCCATTATAATATACAATAATCACTCACCTGAAGCTTTGTCAATATGTTAGCAATTGTATCATCTCTGGCTAAACCAAGAAGAACTCGGCATGCAAGAGCGCGGAGACAGTCAAGGGCAGCAGGAGGTGTGAAGATGCGAGGTTGGAGGAGATGCAAAAGAACCTTTATACCATTGTTCACTCGAACAGCCTCTCTTGCTTCATGATATCCCTTTTCCAATTGTGCAGCAACGCCAGCACAGCCAACTCTAGGACCCAAATTTATTCTGCGATTTCCAACTACCCCAGAAGCAATAGTAGGCACAGCTCCTACGACATTTCCAAGTACTGCTGGACTGCTTCGCTCTACTAAATTAGGCTCCCCAGTGTGCTCTCCAGACACATTCTTGATGGCCAACGGAGCAGTTTGATCTATGATGTTTCCTTCAGCATGCTTTTCCATACCCTCTGAAGCAGGACCATTTAATATCTGAACTGAAACCGACTGCTGACCTTGTACAAGCACAGGGGGTTTGTAACTGATAGAAGGAGGAGGGCAAACGAGATTAACTAACACATTCAATGCTGGATGAATTACCTGCCAAATCAAACACATGGTAAATGTAAGCTAGAACTCTACAAAGAAGCACCAGTCTGGCTTCAAGCTGTGCTACCTAGACACATGGCACAGGTGCCAAGTGTCAATGTGTCATAGATGTTTGGCATGCCAGTTCCAAAGATTCCAATAAGGTGGCACGACTTTAAGAAAAATAAAAGAAATAACATGCATAGAAAAAAATTGAAGGGAAATCATAGAGAGCCAATTGAGATATGTAATGAAAAGATACATAATGTATGTCATGAACCTGAATACAAGTACACTATATTATGCAAATCGTATCAAAGACCAAAGCTTTTTATTTTAGAAGTCACTAAAGCTGCGTATGGCATAGCTCTTTGCTAGCCCCTGCCACAGCAGAGTACACCTGCTTTAGTTGGTTCCCGTTCTCGTTTCTAATTCCCTACAAAGGAGGATTTACCTGCTCTAACAGTAACCCCCCTGCTCTCAACTAACTCCCTACCAGAGCTAATAAAATCTGCTATGCCAAGGAGTGAGTAGAGAGCAGGGTAGAACTGTTGAACAGGTAAATCTTGCATAAAATCTTGCTATGCAAGGAGTTATCAAGGAAACGGGGTACCTGCTAAAGTAGGTAGCAGGATGTTAGCAAAGAGGATGGGAACTTGCTAAAGCAGGTGAACTCTGCTATGATAGGGGCTACCAAAGAGCTATGCCATATGCAGCCTAAACTTCTCACATTTTTATTTTATTTTATAAAACAACGATTCATTTTATCGTGTCAAAACGAGCAACATTTTGATGGTATTATGTGGAATATCATGTTGTGTTCAGGAGTGTCCAAGTGCCACCAAGTGACAGTAAGGCAAAAATCCCAAAAGTAGAAGTTCCTAGCTAACACAGGCCTCAAGACGTTGCCCACATCATTCGAACTTTGTACATAAATTAAATATAATTTTTCACCTCAGGATCCACATAGGCAGCACCACTTGCAGCATCCAAAATAACTGCTATACCCGCATGTTCACTGCTCAAGGTGGCAGACACAATCAGCTTGCGGCTGTAGGGCACCAATGTAACAAGATGCAGCACGCCCAATGCGTATTGAGCCAAGTCATGCAAGTAGCGATCAGCTGGTGGGGCCTTGAGAAAAGACAACAATGAGAAGAGAAACTTTGAAAAAAAAAATACAGTAAATAAAGCAATATTATAGAAATAATACTAGAAGTCGCATACTTGACACAATTCCAACATGATGACATGCCCATTACAGCCTAAGAACTTGTCCACTGCACCCCAACGAACTCTTACAAATGCAGGTCCAAGTTTTCGATCCCGTTGTATCAGAAGAAATATTGCATCCATGGCCTCATTGCTGATATCAAGTGGCTTATAGGCAGTCCTTGCACTTGGAATATTACGAGCTACACTTCGTTGACTTTTGTTGGGACGCAGAGAATCGACAAGCAAGAGGAGATGGGCTCTGAAGTACTGGCGTAATGCAATGCAGGAGTGATAAGCTCTCTGCTTCTCTAATGCTGTCAGGACTTCTGCAGGTGATCGATCATTTCGAAGGATTGAGCCAATCGCTCCAGAATGAACACCTGATCTCGCTGAAGCTGCACTATGTAAAAGGTTCAGCAATTTCCGTAAACCCTCTTGTGCATCAAAAGACTCAAGGACAGCCCTGAAGACAAATGAGGCCGTAAAAAATATGGCAGCATTTTTTTTGGCCATGTCATCTTCGGGGCACTCCAGAAGCTGAAGAGCTAACTCAACAATCTGGTGGACAACATCTGAAGGAAGAGCACACACACGCTCCATGATCCCCTGCATGAATGTTCAACCAACCCGAAGATCCATGAAATGCAATTAGATGAGAAATGTAAAAACCTAATGTTAGAGGAGGTACCGAAGTAAAAGATGTGTTACCGATATGTAGGGATGCAAGTTCGGGTCTGGTTCATCTAAAACCGAAGCCGACCCGATTTGGTTTCGGGTCGGGTGATCGAAGTTCCAAAGCACCTCAACCCGAACCCAACCCGATATTTTTCCAGGTTTCGGTTCGGGTCAGGTCAGGTTCGGTTTTCCTTTATTATTTTAATAATAATAAATGTTAAAAAATGGTGAAAAAAATCAAGAAAGATATATATATATATATATATATATATATATATATATAAACTCAAATTTAATTATAAATACTCAAAAAATAAAAAAGGCCACAAAATTAAGGATGAAAATAAATTAAAATTTTATTTCAAACCCTCTTTTAATTTCAGATCGGTCCGGGTCGGGTCGGGATTTTTCAGATATTTTTTCGGGTTTCTCAACCTACCTAATCAGGTTGTCTATCAAGGGCCCAAAACCGAAACCGACCTGAACAAGTTCGGTTTGGTTCGGGTCAGGTTGATTTTGGGTTTGGGTAGGGTCGGAACATCAGGTTTCATTTCGGGTTCAGGTTCCTGGCCCGAACTTGCATCCCTACTGACATGGCAAGGAAGAAGAAGAGGGGGTGTTACTGACAATTTCAAGTTAACTTTTCTAGCCATTACCTGAAGTGAACCAATAGTTAACAAGCACAAAGAAAGACCGTAGAAAGTTTGAGAGACTCTTTGGACAGTAAGAAGTTTTTGCATGCCACCACGATCCACAAATAGTGCAGCAAACTTCCGATGAGCAGCTAAAGCACATATAAGTTTCAGCATATCAGGTACCAGTATTAAGATTTCTGACGCCTCTATATGCTTAGCACTACGTTGCAAAAATGCAAGACAGACATCTACGCCTTTTTCATGCAGAATGGGACCTAGAACTTCAACATATTCTCCTAGTATATCAAGGCACTTAATGCAGTACTTTTCTCTCATCAGTGCAAGAGATTCATTATCCAAGAAGAAGAGTTCTTCTAACCCCTCATCTGTTTCAGGTGCTCCGGCCTTTGAAATCATTGGATCTTCATCGACAAAACTAGAGCTTCTGTCATAAATGATAATAATTAACACACGCACATAAGGAACTCAAAACTTTTCTAACAATTATTCCTTTACCTTAAGATTTCAGTTGTTATAGCAGCATCAACAACAGTAGATGCCGCATTAGAGGCAGCCAAAACAGAAGCTTCTTCATCATTTGTACTTTTCAATGCCTAAATATATATGGGATAAAGCTAATCAGAAGTATGAATGCAGTAGCCTTCAAACTAAAGTGAAAAAATCTAAAAATCAACGCTTACATCCAAAGCAGCAGTTTTGACAAGTTCAGCAGCAGCATCACATGCAGCTTCGATTGCTTCAGCAGATGCATTGGCTGCTCTGGCCTCGGCTTCAGCAGCCTTCATTGCTCTCTTTATCAGGTCAGAGATATCCTTTGATCCAATTTTGCACTCACCGAAATAATCATCATCACTCTCTCTCTCTCTAACAAAAGAATCAGCACCCATCTCACTTGAGTAATTTTTAACATCTGGTGCTCTCGTGGTTTCCGAATTTTTTAATTGATTCCCATCCCTGACATTTCGCCCCTGACCTAATTGTAACCCAGTTCTTGAAGACATCAAAATCCGTTCATTTTCTTTAACCCTATCATTATTCCCCCCTCTCCCTTTAATCCTAGTCAATCCCATGTTTGCCCTGTGCCTTGATGAGAAATCTCTAGTATTTTCATTGGCATCTTCATCTCTTGTTGATCTACTTGTGCCATCTCGATCACTAAATTGTGTATTTCCATCAAGCAAATCCTCACTTTGCTGTCTGCCCTCAATAATCTGCCCAACACCATCCACATCTGCCTGACATGTAGCAACTACTTCCTCCAGAGCATCAGTGGCACCTTGATCATCTAACAAGCCCTCATTTCCTATCCTTTGACCATCTAAATGTATGTCATCCAAAACCTGCTTTAACCTACCTCTATTGTCTTCTCTACCTCTGACGTAAGTAGCACCAGAAGCGTGCTTACCTTCTGTTGAATAGTTCGCATCTTTTTTATTTGTATTTGTCTCCCCGAGGACACGTGTTCGAAGATAACGCATAAGCTTGGCTGGCAAACCAGATGTCAACACGTCTTCCACCACTTGACCACCTCTGGAACCATCATCATAAAATTTCCAAATATTACAAACAGTAGAAAGAGTATACGAAATTGGGGACAATTGAGTAAGATATCAAGTTAAAGATCATACCCAGCCCCTGCCAAGCACGAAGCAAGAAGTCCAGTACCATAAGTCCTCAACATATTAGAATCTGTAGGCTTGTTCCTGTCAAGCCCATCGCTGCAATTATCAACAGACACTTTGACAACATCATCCAGTATCCAATGTTTGATATTCTCCACAACCGCATCTTCAAAAACATGAGGAAACTACATGGAATCCACATGCAGATTATTAATTCAAAGTTTCAAACCATAAGTACAAAACTCAAGCAAATAGTTTAGATCAAGATGTCAAACTCAGTATTGGACCGATATGTATCAACCGATACGGTATATATGTATATATATAGGGGAATGATCATCACCTGACTCAGGTCATGCTCAAGTCATGCGTAACTTGAGTGGGTGACCATCAGATCACAGTCAACCATTGACCACGACGCGATCTGACAATCACCCGCTCAAGTCATGCATGACTCGAGTCAGGTGATCATTAACTATATATATATATATATATATATATATATATATATATATATATATATATATATATATATATATATATATATATATATATATATATATATGTTGTATCAGTCCGATACCGATCCAGATACCACCCTAATAGCTGTATTGAGGAGGTATTAGTATCGGTTCTCGACGAAACCGATACGTATCACCAACACGAATTGGTATCGGCCGAGTTTTGATACCAGGGTTTATATGACAGTAAACAAACATAGATAAGGAGTATGACAGTAAAAATAGCAAAGAGTAACAAACAAAACAATGAGCTTACCACCCAGGTCACGGAACAGCTGAGAAGTAGCCTTGCAGCAGCAGTACGGATACTGTCAGGATAGCTATTCTCTAACAGAAATTTAGATGATATCAACTCAAAAAAATCATCATTTTCCTGAGATGCAAAAAAATAGGAAAATTTAGGGAAGAAAATTCTAAAATAGAATCCATTGACTCATCTAACATCATATTCAAAATATCAAGTAGAAAATATAAAAGAGGGTGGTGAAAGCTATACAAACAGAAGTTGATGCCAAATTTCCGAATTCAAAGTACAAAGAATGGAAGTGATTAAACCTAAAAGCGGTTACCTGGATTAAGTTCCCAAGTTTTCCGATGATATGAGAAGACCGAAAATTATTGGAAGAGGAATAACCAAACTCCTGCAAATATCTGAAGGGAATGTGAAAATGTTCAGAGCCCCCCTCCCCCCCGGCAAAGTATATAAATAAGTATCCACATGAAACTAAGGTATGAAAGGTGAGATGCAACAATGCAAGCATAAGACAAAAAAATTATCACTTTATTGCATTTTCTACAGAGACAAAAAAATACAAAAACTTCTATTCACAGGGAAGGCAACTCAGGGCACATTAGCTGGCCAATAATTGGGCTTTTAGAGACTGTAAAATGGTGGAGTAGGCTGTGACTTAGTTTATTAGTCTTCAATTTGTATTTTGTTGCTTACCATTTGGGGTAGTTTGCTGGTATTTGGCTCATCTGAGCTCCAAATATGTTTCTTTTTTTCCTTTTTTGGATAAAATATATAAGTTCAAAAAAAAGCTAAAAGGGAGCATAAATCAACTCTCAAAGCAACAAAAGTTGAGATCCGTTATCTGGGAAAACTGAAGCACAAGCAAATAGGTCAATTTTACAAATAGCGCATTCAATCAAACTGCGCCCTAGATCATTTTTACATTTGCAAGATTGCCCTGTATAATCTTAGAAGCAAATAAGCAGTTGCTAGGAAAAAAAATTCTTCCAACTGTAGAGAGGTGAGGTTTCCCACCTAGAGAAATTGAGGGATCACTGAGTTATGATCCTTCCTCTGGCAAGTGGTTTGTTGCCATGGATATAACCTTCTTTGAGTCTACTCAATTCTATGCTCCCTCTTAGTGTCCTCTTCAGAGGGAGACGTATACACAAATTAAAGAGAGCACTAACACTCCTTGCCTCCATCGTGCACAAGTGAAGATGATGTTGATATAGAAATCAAAGAACTATTAAGTGGAAATGATCCTAAGGTGAATAAAGAAAAATGGGACCGGTTTAGGAAGGAAAATAATTTTATAGGAGGAAAAGGTGATGCAGAACAATTTAACTCCTTTGATAGTATCACTTTTAAATGTGAAGTCTGTCACCTCTCAGAGCACTGCAAAAACTTGTATCCAGTTAGTCCAAGTAAAAGTAGCTCTCCTTTCCAACTTGTTCATTCATATGCATGGGGTCCATTCCCAGTTATCTTCAAGTAAAAGTAGCACTCCTTTCCAACTTGTCACATATATTGATGATTGTACCAAATATACCGTGTTGTGCTTAATGAAATCTATGGATCAGGTTGCTATGATTTTTTCCATCTTTCGCAAGCTGATCTAAACTCAATTTCATGCAGATGTTAAGGTATAACTATCTGATAATCGTGAGGAGTATTCCTCTCACCATCTTCAATCATACATTCACACACATGGAATTGGATAGCAAACCACGTGTCCCTACACTCCATAACAAAATCAAGTGGCAAAAAGGAATAGTCGTCATCTTCTTGAAGTTGCACGTTCTCTGCTTTTGGAATGAATGTCTCAAAAAGTTTGTGGAGGGAAGTTATGCTCACTGCTAGTTCTCTGATTAACCGTATGCCTAATCCTGTTCTTGAGAATAAATCTCCTTATCAATAGTTATGCCTACATACACGTTGGTTCTTTGTACCTCCTCCTGTCTTTGGTTCTCTTTTTTTTGCACATGACACTATTGTTCATCGTCATAAGTTGGATCCGAAAGCTACCAGGTGTATCTTCAATGGCTATCCACCAACTCAAAGGGGATACAAGGTGTATGGGCGAGTGTTCGTTTAAATGGAGTCACATTCTTTGAGTCTACATCTCCTCTCCTCCCCAATGCCCTCTTCAAGAGGAGAGTTCTAAGGAAAAAGAGCATTGTTGTTTTGTCCTACACTAAACATAATAATGCTAGTGATGATGTTGAAGAAGCGAGGTACTATAGAGAAGTAAAACAAGCAGGGGGACAACCAAAAGAAAAAGAAGTGCCTACTGCTAAAGAAGTGCTACTGAAAATGATTATACTTAGGTAGATTTGGAAAAGGAAAATCGTTTATAAGGAAAAAACTTCAAGGGCCTCCTTATCAAACCACTGATCAAGATGCATGTCCAGAGGCAAGTTCACAAGTTTCTGACCATGTGCTCCTATTTCTTTACGCAAAGCTCTCCGTCCCAACTCTTGTACTCATCACCCAACTAGTAAGTTTGGATCCTTTATTACCTCATAAGATTCTACTTATGTTAGTACTTGTGCCACTGATGCTCTGTCTTAGCCATAACGCTTGGAAGCCGTGATACAGGAGATGAAAGCCTTAGAGCAGAATGACACTTGGGAAGTCATGGAACTTCTTGAAGGAAAGAAGATAGTTCGGTGTAAATGGGCCTTTACGGTTAATATAGACCAGATGGCTCAATTTAAAGATAAAAGGCCAGGTTTGTTGCAAAGCATTTACCCACTCATGGAATAGACTATCATGAGACATCTGCACCTATAGCAAAGTCAAATACTATCAGTGATCTTCTCTCTCTAGCAGCATACAGAGATTTGCCCTTATACCAGTTGGATGTGAAGAACGCCTTCTTGCATGGGGATGCAAAGGAAGTGTATATGGCTTTACCTCCAGGTTTCTTTCTTTAGGGGCAGAGAGGCAAGTGTGTAGATTAAAGAAAGCTTTACGAGTTAAAGCAATCTCTCAGAGCATGGATGCAATTATAGGTTTTGGTTATCAGAGAAGACGTTTTGACCACACCTTGTTCATAAAGAGAGGAGATTGTCTAACAACATTGGAAATTTCTTTGGATATCATTATCACCAAAGTTAACATTGAAGAAATACTCAAATCGAAGTATTACTTGAGCAAAGTGTTTGATATTAAAGACTTGGGTCCACTTAAGTATTTCTTAGGGATTGAAATGGCCAGGTCTAAAAAGGGGATAGCCCTATCCCAAAGGAAGCATACACTTGATGTGTTGAAGCAAACAAACATGATGGGTTGTAAGCATGTAACTATCCAATGGAACAAAATAACATGATTAGTGGAGAAGGAGGTGAACCACTCAAAGATATCAGAACCTATCAGTGGCTTGTGAGAAAACTTATTTATCTCACCAGGACTCGTCCTGACATAACTTATGTCATAAGAGTGGTGATTCCGTACATGCATGCTCCCAGGACTACACATCTGGATGTTGACTATAGAATCATGAGGTATCTTGAGAACATTTCAGGAAGGGAATTGCTTTACTCCAACTGTGGACACTCTAATGTTGAGATTTTTATTAACTCTGGATGGGCCAATTTCCCTTAGTGATAGAAGGTCTACCTCTGGCTACTATATTCTTCTTGGTCGAAACTTGGTCACTTGGAAAAGCAAGAAGAAGCATTTAGTTTCAAACGCAAGTGTTGAAGGTGAATAGAGGGCTATGTCTCAAGGTGCACGTGAGGGAATGTGGCTTCATTTCATCCTAGCAGATCTTGGTGTTGATGTTAGACTCCCTGTGACCCTATATGGAGACAATGAGGTCGCCTTGCATATTGCTGGAAATCTTGTTTACCATGAAAGGACTAAGCATATTGAAGTTGGCTGTCACTTCATAAGGGAGAAGGTCTAATCCAAGGAATTTTGTATACCTCGAGTCAGTATTGAGTATCAACTTGCGAAAGTAATCACCAAAGATGTACAAAAATATTGTTTGTATGACATCACCACCAAGTTTTGCATGATTGACATCTATGCTCCAACTTAAGCGGGGGTGTTGGTGTGTCAATAAGAATTAATTGGTGTGTGTGTGTGTGTGTGTTGTGGGGGGGGGGGGCGCTTCATTAATGGGTGTGTAAGCAACAGAATGTGTGTGAGTATACACTTAGAAGAGTGAGAAAAGGTGTGAGACTAATTTTCTCACAACTCTAATTGTACCTTTATCTCTCTTTCTTCCCTTTTTTCTTCCTTTTCTTCTAACCCTAAAAATGTCTAACCCCGATCTCTGAACTCGCAAACCCTAAATACCAAAATGAACTACAAGCAAAACAAATTCGGAAAAAATTAAAGCTCATCATCGATTAATAACCATTGAACAGCTTTCCTACTGAAGATAAGTTTCCTCCTCCCATGAAACATACTCTTTTCCAACATCCATCTCATGCAAGAATTTTTTTTAAAGTTTGATCTCAAAGCAAGATTTTGGCAATTAGGAATTCATCCTTTTGATCATCCTAAAATAGCTTTTTTATCCCTAACAAACATTATCATTGGACTATCATACCATTTGGCCTAAAAAATGCTCCTTACCAAGTCCGAAAAACCATGATCAGATTTTCCAACCAATCGTCCACTGCATAATTATAAATTTATGATATCCTTTCATTTTCAAAGGACTCACGTCCCATGTTCAATTGCTTTCACAATTTTTTACTCTTCTCAAAAAATATGAAATCATGTTCTAATAACAAAAAACATGATTGATTGCCTAATCAACCATATTTTCTTCGAATGACTATTACTGATGGTCAATACCAAGTTTAGCCGCATATCCCCACAAAATTACAAGAATTCCCTGATCAGCTTAGCTCCAACAAGCAAATTCGGCAATATTGAGAATTGCATAGCATATTCCATGTCTAAAATTTTGCCTTACAGGTTTGTTTTGTCCTAGCGACTCCAAAAGAAACCTCCCCCTTGGTCACAACAACAGATGGAAGCAGTTAAGCAGCTTACAATACTTTCCGATTCTCTCCCTCCATTAGATATCCTTGGTGAAAACAAATTTTGCAAAAAGATGCAAGTGATGAATTTTGAAGTGTTATTCTTCTTCTTGGAGAAACCAAAGGACACAGATCCCTCTGTGATATAAACTTGGAATGGTAAAGATTCAGTAAAACACTACCATTATTCTACTTGTAAAGAAATTTTGGCAGCAAAACATGGAATTGAGAATTTCAGTTTCGTTTCATCGGACCATGGTATCAAAACTTGAGCGATATCAATACGTATCAATTTCGCTGCGTCATACCGATACCACCCAATGCGATTACGGGTCGACGTATATTATCTGGCCCATATCAGTCGATACGTATTGGGTATCGGTCGATACGGATCGAGTATTGACCGATACCCCCTTGATTTGATTTTTTAATAAAGTTATTTCACCTTTTTTTATTAAAAAAAAATAAAAAAATGTATCGGCCGATATGTATCAGTCCTCCATGGAACGATACCCGATACCGATTCAGAGTTAGATACCTTGCATAAGACACAAATTTCACATTGAAATGGACATGTCTTCCTACCCCAAGATGTTACAAACTTACAGTTTGATCATAAAATGCTTCCTCGTCCACAAGTATTTTGATGGTCCAATTCATTTTCTAAATGGAAATTTACTGTAAAGCACATCAAAGGAAAATATAATGTTATTGGCATGTCAAGACCATAAGCCATCTAACTTTCAAGCTTTACCCACTCCTTTGTGGGTTTACCCACTTAACCCTATACCACCTAAACCTCCTTATTGGTCTTCTCTTCCCATAGAAGTTCAAACCACTCTTACGAGTAACTTTCACGTGGCATTCAACATTTCCATAGTATCCTAGAAACAACTATTTTTCATAATGGCATCTTACCTTTGGGTCCATCTCCACGCGCAGATTATCCTTTCCTTCACCCTTTGCATGTTAAGTATTATTACCATTTTCTAAAGAATTCATATGCCTCCTCTGGTATCTCATTCAAGCCTATACTAAAGGTTTTAGTTTTTATACACACCACCTTTCCGCCTACCTTAACCAACATCTCACAAACTCTCGTCTTTCAAAACCTCATCATTATCTTCTGTCATGTCTCACATTGTTCGAGCCACTCACTGCATGGCAACAGCTCCTCCAAAGTGGTATTGACAGGTATGTTCTCGTACTTTTCATCGAACCCCAGATTTTATCTCATGGTCTTCAACCAAATCACCACCCCAAAGACAATGGAAATTACTTGGCACATTCTCCATCCTTCCGAATCTACGAATGATTCTCACTATGAACAACATGATATTGATTGGATAATGTACAAAGTTCGTCTCTGCCAAGCCAACAGTGTTAATGCCAATATTGTCCTAGATGACATCTTCAAATGGCTAGTCACACCGGATCATACTCATCAACTCTCTTGGTGTCTTGTAGATCATCTACTGCCATTCAAGATCAGCCATGACATAATGGCAAACACTTCTTCAGATGATGTGGGACCCTCGCCACTAGGGTTTGATTGCTCCTGGCAGTGAAGATACTGATTAAAAGAACTCATCTTTACTTTCAGCTAAGTGAATATCCACACAAGTCCAAACATGCTTTCCTACCTATAAATTATTATATTGAAGTTTTCTTTTGCATCCATGGTCTATAAATATAATTGTTGTAAAACAAAGAGGCATAACTCGGTGGGTTCCCGATCCTCTCTTTGTTTTTAGTTTTATATATTCTCTTATCTTCTATTTAGAACTTCTGCATACAGTAATCTTCTGCTGATAGTCTTTGTTTAAAATCTTCTGTTTATAAACTTTTCTCTTCAGACTATTTCACTTCTGTTTTTATATATAAGAGATGACTTCAATTGTTCAACATCAAATGCCCAATTTCATAGAGAAAGCTATGCATTATTATATTTTCATATGAGAGAGTAATCTATATTTAATCAATGAATACACAATCAGATTGCAGCGATCTACTTCCAATTTGCACATCACCCTCTTTAGAGCCACTGATATCCAATAAGATTTACATTTCTGACCACCCTAATCGAAATTAAAGATATTTAGAAAACAGGAATCAGAAGACATTGTTTCAGCTTATTATACGAAACTTAAAATATTTAGAAAATCGGGATTGGCATGTTTTCTAAGGTAGAGGTTGGTTGGTAAAGTACTAAAGTCCTTTTAAACTTGCCAAAAATTCATGCTCATAAAATGACGAAGGTACCCCACACTAAAGAGCCCTAAGTTTATTCCATAAAACGAGTTTCTTCATCTCTCCCAACCAAAATGCCGTTGATCTTTCTGATTCAATCGCTGGATCCGTTTGACCCGATTCAAATCCCTGTATTTGTTCGCTTCATTGAATCTCTTATTGGGCTCTTTAGAAAATCGGATTCAAACTTCTCATCTCCGATGTGAAGTCGCTGTCCGGTCGCTCGATTCAAACTAGCCATCCATTAACGGCTGCTTGCTGACTTCACAAAGGAGGAGCATTTGGCTTCAATAAATAATTGCAGCGCAGCCATTAACGGTTGCTTGCCAACTTCACGACATGGTAGCCAAGTTCGGATTTGGCAATCATTGGGTGGAGTGTCAGTTCGATTTAATTTGGATAAATTGGTGAAAGATTCTGGAAAAAATCGAACATTATGAAAATAATCATAAATTATTAAATTACATAAAATATATATTAACCTATTTAAAGCTAAAAATGATGTATCTAAACAATAAAGTAAGTGTATAACATAATTGACGTGCATTAACAATTTACAATCATGAATAATCAATTCCAAGCATGATTAAAGCATGTATCACAGTGATAAAACTTTGGAAGAATTCAGAAAATTCGTCAAATTCGAAGAATTGACAAATCAAGTAAATATTCGGCAAAAGTTCGACAGCCCACCTATTCGGAGAATTCTTCCAAAATTTTGATTAATTCGGGGAGTTTTGTGACAGAGCTTCACGAAGGAGAAGGGGCATTTGGCTAAAAAAAAAATATCTGTAAAATTCAAACCCCTCACACCTAAAAACCTCGATACAAATTCAAACATATCAAAACCATAAATTAAAGGAAACAAAAAAATTGCGAGAACCCTAAAATTAAAACTGCACCACTTTGAATTCCAAAACTAGCAAACGTATAAATCCAATGAGCATAAGCAGACCAAACAAAAAGGGGAAAATAACCTGGATTCTTGTTTTTCGAGAATCGACGCAAGTGCATGGAGGACGTTTGAGCTAGGGTTTGTCTGAGACGAAGTGATCTTAGCCATCAATTCTTGAGCTCTTAACAGCAATGCCTCATCTTCTTTTCCATCTCCATTAGCATCTTCTGATTGGATCGATGACTGAGAATCCATGGTCGATTCCATTGAAGCAGGAGGAGGGAGAAAAAAACGAAGAGCAGAAGCGCTTTGCTCTGTTGAAGACGAAAAGAGAGGGAAAAGGAAAGAGATATCGAGTTCTTATTAGGTGATTGGCCTGGTCACAATGGACGCACAACTAATTAGGTGCATTAATTTTAAACATCGTACTATCGTAGATCACATTTTTTTTAACGGTGAATATGCATCCGATAGAGCCCAAACAAAAATATACCACAAGGAAATAAATATAAATGGAATGAGAACTCGAGCGCGGTGGAAGATACATACGCTTTCATAAATCAATGTCATAGCTACAGTTTGGCGGCGCTCTTTGTCGGCTCGCTAGTTTTCAAAGGTCCACCAACTCCGTTCGAAGTAGGATTTACAAGCTTCAACAGCTCTACCTCTCTATCAGCTCTCTGCCTTATATACTTATTTTAACAAACCCTCTTTCTCTTAGTTAGAGTGGGAAATTTATTCGACCGACCCTGTCATATGTATCTTTTATTATAGGGACCCTATAATTTTACCTTTACCCAAATCGACCAGTTGAAAGTCTAGCCAACCATAAGAATAACAAAATGTCAAAATTATCCCCTTTCTTTAACGCACAAAAATATCATCTTCTTTCTTATTTTAATTTGTTACAGTTTTTAAAAATCAGAAGTGACGATACCTTCTCCTCAATCCAATATATTCCGATATGTTATTTGAATTGACTCAGATACACTTTTATAAGGCGATATTGCCTCTTTAAAAAAAAAAAATTTTAATTGTCGATACCGACTCTTAACACAGTCGATGCCGACTCTTAAAATAGTCGATGCCGACTCTTAACACAATCGGTACCGACTGTTTTAACAGTCGACATCGACTGTTTACACAATCGATGGCGACTGTATACACAATCGTCATCGATTGTGTAAACAGTCGATGTCGACTATAAAAAAATATATAATAATTTTATACAGTCGATGGCGACTGTGTATACAGTCGCCATCGATTATGTAAATAGTCGATGCCGACTATAAAAAGAAAATAATAATAATAATAAATAAATAAATAAATAAATTATACAGTCAATGGAGATCAGATATACAATCGATCGATTCGTAAATGATGCGATCTTGTTGAAAAAAAATTATTTTTTTATTTTTTATTTTATACAGTCGATGGCGACTATGTATACAGTCGCCATCGACTGTATAAAAAATAAAATTAAAAAAATTTCTTTTTTTTTTTTTTACAGTTGACATCGACCGTTAAAACAATCGGCACCGACTGTGTTAAGAGTCATCATAGACTATTTTAACAGTCGCCATCGATTGTGTAAACAGTCGACACCGACTGTGTTAAGAGTCGGCATAGACTGTTTAAATTTTTTTTTTATTATTATTATTTTTAAGAGGCGATATCCCCTTATAAAGGTGTATCTGGGTCGATCCAAATAGCAGATCGGAATAGATTGGATTGAGGAGAAGGCGTCGTCACCTCTAATTTTTAGAAACTGAAGCAGATTAAAATGAGGAAGAAGATGATATTTTTGTGCGTTAAAGAAAGGGGGTAATTTGGACTTTTTGCTGTTCTTAGGGTCGGCTAGGCTTCCAGCTGGTCGATTTGGGTAAAGGTGAAACTATAGGGTCTCTGCAGTAAAAGGTACATCTAACAGGGTCGGTCAGGTAAATTTCCCTTATTAATTTCCCTCAAAGTAGGATTTACCAATACGGATCAAAATGCCGGAAAATCGATAAGTATTATTCGAGCCCAAAATTAATACGTACCGGTACCGGTCAGTACCGATTAGTGCCGTCCGGCTAATTACATGTATATGAATGATACGGTACTTTTAATGTACCGTATCGTTTGAGTTTGATACCGATATGTATCATCCGCTATATATCAATATCGAACGAAATTTTGATCCATGTTTACTAGCTTCAACAACAAACTAGGAAGGAAAAAAGCGGGGCTGCTAAAGATTTTTTCCTGAGTAATAGTAGTCCATCAAACTAATTAGTGATGGAGGGCTTTCTTGAAAATAATTAGTAATGGAGGGTTCCCTCTCTCCTAAACTTATTATAAGTGGGCAAATGTCACGACCCGAAATTCTACCCTATCCCGAGGGCCTAGAATTTCGAGTTATGACCTGCACATATCCCGGATATGCTAAGCGGACATATACTTAATCAGAGTTCTCGCGCACATCTAATCCCACGAAATCCGTGCAAGCCAACATACCATGGTGGAATATAAAGCAATCATAAATGCTGAATAAATCTGATAAAATGCGATAAAATACTATAAATCCACAAATAACATGTAAGTCAAATCGGAGACAAATCCGATAAAATGAAAGCATATAGTCAATGATAATGATATAAGCAAAATCCAATACCGAGTCTACTAAATCAATATCCGGCGCTCGGATCAAAATCAAGACTATAGTCCTCCTGATAACTGGCAACGTTACCCTCCAAAGGCTTCTGATAATCAATGTCCACTGGGTCGACGTTCTCAACACCAATCGAATAAGAGAAACCCACGTCCACATTGTCGGTATAGTCACCTACAACTGTTAATTTATCGTGGGATGAGTTTACTCAGTCACGTAAACTCAGTGGATACATCACCAATCCACCCCATACTACTCAGGTGCATTGTGAGTGCATCAAGTGAGTGATAACATAGTATATCAAAGGAATCAGAACAGAATAATGAAATCAAGTGCATATCATAAGCTTATATCATAATCCTTAATGCGAGATCATGATCTAGACACTTACATCCTAACGTACCTTACCATATCTCATATCATATCATACCTCATATCATATCATATTTTATTATTCTCGCACATACGTCTGTACATCGCATGAGCGTAACTAATTTACTCATAAAATCCTAAACGACCTGTGCCAGAGTCGCTGCTCGAGCTACCATGTAAGGGTTACCATAGTATCATACCACCATATCATAACGCCCTTCATATCATATCATATCATATCATATCATACACCCCATCCAGTCGCATGGGCGGCGCGCGACTCATAACTCATAATGTCTCCCAGAGACATTCGTCTTGACTGAAAGACGTTGTTGCCCTTACGGTAGCTACGCAAGGAACGACACGTACAGAGACTTAAATTATTGATCTTTTGCTGGCTTATACAGCGGTGTCTTATTATCATAACATATCTTATCATACCGACTCATATCATATCATACTAACTCCCATCTTAGCCTACTGACTCATATCTTATCCTATCATATTAGAACTCGGGGTAATAGGGTCACCATTTATACCACCGTATACGAGGTTACACTGAATTCACACTCATCCTACTCGTCATGATGTCCCATACCATCATGAGTTGTAAGGCATGTGAATAAGATGTATTCCTCGCTTTGATATCATTTTAGTAAATCATCACGCCCAAGTATAGGCATGATCTCATACACTTTCGTACTCATGATCTAACATATCCTTAACTCGTATAACTTGATTAAGTTGCAAATACAAAAGTATCACACATATAGAACGATTTACACTTAGATTTTGATTATGTTTATATTTATATTTATTTACATACCACACAAATATAATTATAAGATAGGGTTATAAGTGTGATATCGATAATCGTAAAGGTCAGAGTTCGATTTCATAAAGGCATCGAAGTTCTAACACTTTGTGTTATCGAAGTGGTCGCATTGAAGCGATAAAATGATACATATATAGTGTACTATAATTAAATGCTCAAATAAAAAGGCAGTACGATTTAGAGTGGAGTGCGTCATGACCATCAATCGAAACCATCGAGTGATTTATGGTGCATTGAGTTTTGGTCGTGTAAAAATAGAATTATAGTGTGAATAGGGTCGTCTGTTCAGACGAGAATCGCTCGGTCGAGCTAAAATAATTTAAAGTGAATGATGGCTCAGTTTTGCTAAGAGTCGATCAATCGAACATTATAATCAATTGATCGAACATTAAAGTAAGCACGATCAGTTTTGTTTTAGAGTCGATCAATCCACAATAAGGGTCAATTGATCGATTATAAGGTTCGCTCGATCGATAAAGAAAACAATTAATTTTGGAAGGGTCTTATATACCCGACCCTTATAATAGACTATTATTATTATATTAATGGCACTTGAGTGGCTTTTGTTTTATATACTAATAAGTTACTATTATAATATAAACAATATAATAACCTTATAATTAATCACTATTCAAAAGGTATTTTGAATATAAAAATATACTTTAATGAAAGCTATCATTACACTTTCTATCCCATCTCAGCCAACACTGCATTCAACGTATGGTCGATCGATCGACATTAAAATGTCAGAGTCAGAAGTCATAAGATAACGCAGTTTGGATTATTTAATTAGTTTAGCCCTGTGTCGATCGATCGAGCATAAAAGTCGATTGATCGACTATAAGGTGTCAGAAACGCAGTTTGGATTATTTAATTGCTTTAACGCAGGATCGATCAATCGAATGTATATTATCGATCGATCGACCATATAATATAACCGCGAGTTTATATGGTCTTAACAGTGTCTTTGATCACGGTTTCTGAATTAGTCGATCAATCGAACATTAGGTGTCGATTGATCGACTGCCACGAATTTTGAACGGTGTAGGTTCCGAAATAAACCCAGAATATACAAAAAAATAATTAAAAATAACAATAGAGCACGATTCGCCATATTTTTAATCTTAAAATGATATTTTATGAAAATAATTTACGATTCGTTTTATTAACCCATCGATACGCGATCGATTCGTATCCTATGTGACGGGATCTGAGAAGGACGAGATGGATGGATGGGAACTCACATCTTGAAGCGTGATTGATAGATCGACGACGATTAGGGCGATAGAGATAGAAGTCCACACGATGGTCCGTCCACAATTTCGCCTTCTTCTTTCTCCTTGATCTTGATAGTAGAAAATAAACCACGGTCCTTAGACCTCTTGTCTATAAGCAAAGCCTTTCAACCACTAGGCTACCACACAACTTGTGTCAAATAAAGATAATTTTAAATGTAAAACCTTTTGAATAAATCAAAATGTGTAATTTTTCAACTAGGATAGATTCCGGTGTGGAACACTAACATCATGCTTAGTACAAAATAAATCTAACACCACAAATTCGATTTAAAAGTTTATAGGGTCGTTACAGCAAAAGTCCCTTAAGACGTATTAGATTGCCATCCAATTTAGGGGTCTCTCTCTCAAGTATATCAAATGGGCGTCCAATATTTGACTTCCATCCAATATATCAAACGGTTGTCTAATATACATTCATCCATCACTAATTAGTTTGATGGAATCCTATTTGCAACTAAAGATTCAATTTCCATAATTTTCGGGATTCCACTGTTGAATTCGTTGACTGTCTTCTATCAGATGATGGAGATTTATTTTCGTCACAATCTTCCACTCAATAGATCTTGAGATCATGGGTTACCTATCAAACGGTTAGGTGTTTACTCTACACAACACACATCCCCCTTCCATCTAACAACGTTTCTATTTGTCAAGCGCCGATATATTGTCCCCATTTCGCTATCAATTCCAATACATTTCGATCAATATTGAAAATCTTGTTTGAGGCTTTTAATTAGACGGTGGTGCAATCATGAATTTAATATGATCCAGATGATGATCGGTAAAATTTCATGGGCCTAATTCAACCTCACAAAACCGGCTTGTAAGTGAGGTTTGCTCATATTATATATAACCCAAGGCCTCTAAACTGAGTGATGTGGAGTAGAAAAAATACCTGTTTTGATACTATGATAAAATTCTATGGGCCTAGCTTAACCTCACAAAACTAAAACTGGCTTGGAATATGATCCAAGGCCTCTAACCCACAATCAATGCGGGACTATTCTAGCAGAGTCCTATACCCACATGACATTGATTTAATACGATCTAACAGATGACCCATCAACCACATGACGCCATATAAAACCTAAAAACAATGGCCAAGTGCAAATTTTTATTGGAATAATTGTTTGTGAGACATTTAAATATGGATATAGTGTTTAAATGATCTTATACCGTTAAACTACAGTTTAAAATAATTTTTAATTTTATGTGAGGAAATGAAGGTGTCAATATCGGTATCGAGTATAGATTGATCTTAGACAGAAAAGTATCGGGCAATATAGATATGTTATCGCTGATACCGTATCGGTCAATTTATTTTTTCTTATGAAAAGCAGCAACAGAAATCCAAAACAATATTTGTATCACTCAATATTAGTTGATACCGAGAGTATCTTCCAATACTAACGTGTCTTAGTTTGGTACCGATACTAACCCCATACTTATATTGAGGTGATATCGGTATTGGCCGTATCGGTTCACGATGAGGTGATAATGCGATGGAGGGAACACACATCTATGAACAATTGAAATAGTCCAAGTGACATATATGACGGGAACATATGTCAGCCAAAGAATTATGTCTTCTTTTTATGATGAAAAAAGAATTGTGTACGAGTGGATGCAATCCATACTATTGGTAATGGTGTTACACATTCAATGGTGTAAGATCACATAAACATCTAAATATAGTTTAAGCCGTACGCTAATGAAGACTTGCGTCCAGCCAGCCAAACGAATAGGGTTTCTATTGAAGTCTGCTTTGATGTTACTCTGCAATTCTGAGGTCTACTGTAATATTTTAATTTATAATTTTCAAATTCTTAGCAGTTTATTTGTTTTGTTAAAGAAAAATATATTATTCTCTTTTGAAGTTGTTATTAGGTGTGATGGGCTGAGCACAACGGACGATGTTCTAAAACAAATCAGGGAAAGGCAATAATAATTCAGCAATGTTAAATTTTGAAAAATTCCGGCAAGTTTGGGGAAAGATTAAAGAAAATAAGATTAAAATGTATGAAAAAGAATTTTAGAAATATTAAAAGTTATGGTTTATTGATTTTTTTTTTTAATTATTTGAAAATTATTCCCAAAATTTGCAAATATTTTAAAATTTTACCAATTTTTTTATAAATTTGGGAATGATTTGTAGAATCTTAAATTTTCCAATTATTTGTGAAATTTCAAATATTTGAAGAGTTTCGTGACTGTGAACACCATAGGGACAAATTTCTTTAAATTTTTTTTCGATATTTACCGAAACAGTGGTCGGGCAAAATTTCAATGATTTCTTCGAAATTGCTGAAATTTCATTAATTTTGACGAAATTAATAAAATTTCACCAAAATTAATAAATCTTTTCTAATTTTTGTCATTTTTTAAGTAATAAATAAAATTTTATAAAGTTTAAATATAATTTATATTTAATATTTTTTGTACTCCCCGAAATTTTCTCAAAACTTTTTGAAATTTTCTCGAAATTTATCTGAAATGAACCGAAATGTTGCCGAAAAAGAAATTTGTCACTATAGTGAACACAATATGGTGGCAGATGACTTTGAGAAATCAAAATATAAAATAAATGATTGTTTATATATTTTTGGGAGCCATTACTTGCACACACTTTTCAAGTGATTACACCGGAGTGCACCCAATTTAAAAGAAAGACTTGCAAGTTTAGCGACTTCTACTATGTGAAAACACTATCTAAGCCGTTTGATTGAAGGCCATGATTTAAAAATATCAATTGCAAAAGATTAGAACAAAATATAATTTTCATCATTTGATTAAATGGAGTCGAAGGCTATTATATAATTCAACATTTGACTACAATAGATTATATGACAAATATAGTTTTTTTATCCAATTTTATGTACTAGAGATCTATTGATCATGAACTTCAAATCAAATGGCCCATATTATATTTTTTTTTATATCACATGTCCCTAAAATAATAATTTTTTCTTTAAATTCGATGCAATGACGTAAAAAATGTGTGCAAGTAATAGCTCCCTATTTTTTTAACTATTAAATTAAAGTGCACCAATTAGCTAGTTGAGATATGTGTCATCATAAGTTGACCTATTTGGATTGTTTTTATGTGTGTCACGTGGCCTATGAGTGGACGGTTATGGATTAATCTATTAAAGGCCACGTTCCAAGTCAACCTTGCACCATAAAATGTAGCACTGCTGTATCAAAATGTTAATGGGCCGGGTCGGGTGAGGTAAACAAATGTTTACTTCATACTTGATAGCCATGTCCCTTTCACAAAGATTGTGATGTCCTTTAATCATAAAATAAATGTTCAAAAAAGCTCTTCGGCCTCGTGTGAGAGCCTAGAAAAGTTCAGAATCTGATTTCAATCTCAAAAAGTGAGGCGATTCCGATAGTTTATGCGTAAATTCCCTGTTCGCATGCTTCGGAGCTTTTTAGTTGGAAAAGCTCAAAATCTGAGCTCTGCATTGTTGTTGCTAATTATACTCCACCCTTCGTTGTACAATGGATTATAATTACACCAAACGACTAGTTTCCAACTATCGCCACAGCTACTCACTTCCTCTATAATGTTTGCATCTGGCTTTTCTGAGTTTCCTCTAATCTAATAAAAACAATAAAAATCTAACCCAAGAAGAACAAGGTAACCCTAGACCTGGAAGTCCAAATAAATAAACTAAGTAATTGAGATAAAAAAGTGGGTAGATCTCAAATTTGATCTCAAATATCTGAAATCAATGGCTAAGATCCACCAACCTTGAGTCTAGATCGTCGTTGGAGATGTTAAGGGAGATGGGCTTTTAGAGTTTTTCTAATTTTGGAGGGTGGGCGATGAATGAGAAAGACAGAGACAAAGAGACGATGAGAGAGAGAGATAAAGTGTTTACTCTATTAAGATTACAACTTACCGGCTTGTAAGGGGGGTCTATTTGGTGCGCATGGGAAGAACCTAAATTTGGTGATTTCCTAAGAAAATGTTAAAAAAATATTTTTTTAAAAAAATCAAATGAAGGTATTTAAACTAAATAATGCATTTGTAAAGGAAAACTTAATGGTAGGTTTAATAGGGAAGTTGTTTGAGATATTTTCAATAATAAGTCGAGGCATCAATCTTTCCCCACAACCAAATTTTTATTTAGTACTTTTGTGGTCGGGTCATGAGCTGGTTTGGACCTGTTCATAGGTACAAATTTTTATATTAGTACTTTTATTTGTCTGCATGGGTGATGGATCGAACTGGCTCGGGTCATGAGTTGGATCAGACTTGTTCATAGGTCAATTCGGGCCGAATCTCTGACTTATTTTATCTTAGTTTGTAGATTAGGGCATGGGTAACCTATTACTTAAAATAATAAAATAATAAAAAAAATATAAATAAAAATACTTTTGCCCTCAAAACTTTAAACTACAATTTCGGGCTTGTCATACCTATGTTTCTCATGCTTGTTATAGCTAAGTTTTTGTTGGTTTTTATGAAAAAAATTTGGCCAATTTTGTCTTAATGGCCTAAACAAATATGTATTTTTCTTGTGTTGTAAATAAATGAAAAAATATTAAAAACGCTTTTACTGTATATTACGTTGTTTATCTTTATGAGTTTATAATCTTTTTGTATATATGTATATGACTTTTTTTGTATTGTCTTTTTAGAAGTCGTATTGTGAAAAAAACACCGCTCAATATGTTGAACCTCACATGGAATGACAACCCGTAAAATTTTAACAAAATCTGAGTTCGCCTCATATACCGATGACTCGACAATGTGTCTACGGTCCGAGCACAAGTAACAGTACTTCTAATTCTGAGCTTTTCTGAGATGAACTTAAGAATGATAGGATTATTAGTTATTTGGGAAAAAATCAGGAATCTGAGTTACCTAAGAACGCATATGAGAAAAGTCTAGAATCTGAGCCTGACAAGAATCTGAGTTTTCAGGAGTCTGAGCTTTTCTGGAAAAAACCATGAAACACCTGGACAAGGCCATAGGGCTAGTTCGAGTGTTTCTTAGCTTTTCTCAGAAAAGCTCAGACTCCTGAAAACTCTAATTCCTACAGATTCCTGTCATGCCTAGATTCTAGATTTTTCTCATATGTGTTCTTAAGTTACTCAGATTATTATTTTTTTCCAGAAAAAGCTTATAATCATATCGTTCTTAAGTTCATCTTATAAAAGCTCATAATCGGTTAAATGAGTGGTTGTGTTACGACTTACGACCGTAGAATGTTAATTAACAATCGATTTATGTGTTGTACTCGAATTTGACTAAAATTTGATGGGTTGTCAATCCACGAAAGGTTGAACATAATCAGGGGCAGATCTATATACCCCAAGCTTTTAACCGTCTGATAGGTTGGCCATGATCTCTAGATCTATTGTGTAGATTGGGATGAAAAACACTCTATCGTCTGATTCATGATAGTCAGTATGCTAAGATTGGAACTATTGGTTGTTGAGACCGAATCTTGGTTGCAAATACCCGTTCCCTTAATTTAATATGATAAAGCAAGAAGAGAGAAATCAGGTGTAATAAAATTTAATAAAATCATAAGGGGAACCCTTCTTTGCAGCTATAATTTTAAATATACATCATACGGTTGCCAATAGTGGTAGGTACCCATTTAAAATGTGGTGCTACTTTTCTTGGTACCTCTTTTCGTGCACTTAGAATTATAGGATCTAAATCGTTTTTCATCTCAATCTTCCACATGATGGATCTTGAGACCATGAACGTACCATCAAACGGTTTATTTTGTATTCCACATGGTACAACTCCTCAAAAGTAGAGAGCAACTACTTGCATAAGAAACGATATTTCACATGACATACGTTTAAGCGGTATTTTTTATATCACGTTTAAGTGGTATGAAAAAATAGACCGTCTGATGTACGTTCATGGTCTCAAGATCCATCATGTGAAAGATTAGGGTGCAAAATAATCTTCATCATCTGATTTGAAGTAGTTATTGTGTTTAAGGAGGTTTCGAACATATGCGCTCCTAGAGAGTGCGTGAGAACGATCAGAGGTACCTAAAGAGTTTTACCACTGAGTACCATTATTTATACATTGTGACATTATAACCTTGTCCCATCTCCTCTATTTATGTATAATACATTGACTATTTTGAGTTAGACGATGGAGAACATTTTTCGTCCCAATTTTCAACACAATGGATCTTGAGATCATAGGCGTACCATCAGACAGTCGATTTTTTCTTCCATGTGGCACACATCCCAAAAAGTGACCCCAAATCATGTTTGAGCAAGATGTGTTTCATGTGATTTTAGATGTGTGTCACGTGAAATCAAAATTGGTTGTATGATCGTATGCCCCTAATTTGGGAAAAAAAATTTGCGTTGAAACTATCGACTACCGAGTGACCACCCTTTAGGAAAATCTTGCATCCGCCACTTAATATATTGGAAGGAGTTTTTTTTTCAAGTATGTTTTCATGATATGTAATTACTAAGACATTATAAACAGATAGCAAATCTACTACAAAATTGATGGATTACCACTTGAACAAATTAGATTGGTTACAAATGTGCACCACATATGTTCCTTAATATAATTTTGATACCTTTTGTAGAATGCATATATATTATTTTGATTTTCAAAATTTATATATGTATTATTTTATTTATTTGTTTAAATGTCTTAGTAAACTAGTTTAGTGGTTCAAACTTATATTTGTTACACCTAGGTTTTAGGTTCAAACCACCTTAGATATAATATATTAGTTATTTATTTATAACTAATTATTCTAGAGCTTATACAACATTGTAACTTTACATCGGAGCCTAGCCACTTGCACATAAATCTCTCAAAAATAAGTTCGTGGAACCACAAGAGATGACCAAGTAATGGATGTTGGATTTTTGTGGTCAACACCCTAACCCATCTTTGGGTTTCCATCAAAAATTGGGTTGGACCTTTGACCACATGTATCTCGAGGCGATAGAAAGCAAGTAGTTTCTTAATATAAGTGATATGTCTCTACTTTCTTTCCTTGATGTGTTAGAAAAGAGAAGAGACTATATAAGGAGACCACCGTCCCCTCTTCCTCTAACCCTAGCACATTCTCATCTAGAGGCTAAACTTAGAGAAGACGAGAGGTAAAGTGGTTTCGGTTTCTTTGGTTGAGATTATCAGTTTCATTATGGAGATCACTGACGTGGTGATCCGATAATAAATACAAGGTACGCGTGTTCTTGTTAAGGTATATTTTAATCATGTGATTCGAGCCTAGATCTTATAAATTCTAACAATTGGTATTAGAGCAAGGTTGGCTCGATAACCGTTCAAAAGAATTAAACATGAGTCGGGTATGGTGATTGTCCTTCAAAAGGAATTTCTATACATTATAACACATGATGCACTCAATGATCCGTTTTATAAACTCCGTTTTTTTTTTTTTTATCAAAGTCAATAAATATAAGGACTGTAGTTATTTTTATTTGTATTTGAAATTACTGTCAAGGTCGGTATGTCGGATCAAACCATCCTTTGTCGAGCCTGCCGGCGACACTGTGCAAAAGTCCTATGTCAAAAGGCGGTGCTCCATTAGGGAAGAAAGAGTTTTCTCCTGTTTGTTCTATGAGATGGGCTCGCAAGGAACATGTCTCCCGTGTTGAGAGAAAGCATCATTAGAACGGTGCTTCAACACCAAAAAGATTGCTACATTGAAATGGCCTTTTGTCTCATATGATTTTACTTTTCTATTATTATTTTTAGATGAGTTTTGTCTTATTAGTTTGGTGTAAATGGAAAGTAAAATACTGGGAGATGTTCAGGCCTCAAGTTGCCTCAATCTTCCATCCAACCAATAGCACTTGAAATCATAGGCCTACCTTAATTAGTCGATCAGATGGTCATCCCATGTGACACGGATGTGTGTCAAGTCGATGATCCCAACTTTTGATTAAGTGCGATGGCTGTATCATAAAGTGGTGTGGTAGAAACACCAGCTTAAATTTACCACCTATTGCATATAGTTCAAAAATATCAATTTTAATTCCTTGAAGAAGATGACTACAGAAGGAGAAGAGAGCGGTTTCCTATTTTGTGTAGGATTCTCTTCTTATGATAAACTATTCATTAAATTCTTGCTAAAAAGCAATCTTTGAAATATTATTGCATGTATAGTTGGGGCACTAAAGTTGGTGCTCCCCAACTCTATATGACTTAACCCGATTTGACCCAAACCGACCCGTCCTCATGCCCGACCCGACCCATGGATCCATAAGCTAATGACCCAACCCGACCTGTGACCCGGCCCAGTCTGTGATCAGACCCGATCGATAACCGGACTTGGGTCATGACCCGATCCAGCCCATGGTCCGGTCGAGTCTATTCCTGGCCCATGGTCTGGTCTAGCCAATTCCCGGCCCATGGTATATGACTCGGATTCAGCCCGTTCGATTAAGGCCCATTTTGACACATTATTCCCTATTCTTTTCGGGTCATTTGTAAGCTATTTATAGGTTCGATTTTCGGATATTATATATGGATTTTGACTTTCTCAGGCATTTCGAATCTATTTTTGAGCTCTATTTTTTTAAAAGAGTTCTCTGTTGTGAATTTTTCATGACCTGACGTCTTTTTGACAATTTTTAATCGAATAATTATTATATATTTGAGTGCTTTTAATTAAAGTTAGATTTTGTGAGAAAATATAGGGTTGGGTATTGAAGGTTGTGCTCTAATATCAATGCTGGTACTTACATAATGTTACTCATGATTATTATTAATTTTGGCACTTACCTATCATATGAGCTAGTTTTGGCAACTTGAAAGGATTCTTCTGTCCAACGGTGATGATCTTTCCTAGTGTCATGATTTTTATAAATGAGGTTTATTTTTGTTTGATTGTTATCAATATATCATATCCGATTCAAGATAAATATCATATGTGTTTTTCAATGTTCTATTGTCGATATTGACTAGATGTGACATGCATGCCCACATAATTATAGTTTGATGATTATAGATAATTTGTTTACTTAATACATATATATCTTATAACTGTTTGATTTTGATTAATTTGTTCATTAATTACAATGTGTGGCATTGATTTATCTTTCAAAAGTAGATTGGTTAGCAAGATGAGCATATATCTGGAAATGAGTTTTTGAAACCTTGAATCAGACTTGATATGGCTAAATGAAGTTTAGGTCATACCTTAGGGATCAAGGTAGACCGGTAAAATAATTGTTCGAGAGTACGTAGCTGAAATAGGCCGAGGTTTGCCCAAAGATGACCACCTATGTAGGCTGCGTGACTTTTCGATCTTAATACCTGTGTCTCATTAAGATCGGGTTAGCACATGCTTCTATGAAATTTCTAATTTCTAGCCAAAGCTGATTTAGAAATTTCATGTAAGTAGGGTAAATAGAATTGTCACAAGTGCGTAAGGAAGAGAAGGACAATCTTTATGACCAAAGCTGATAGAGAGTCTGGATCAAACATACGATACGAGTGATTAGGTTTATACGTGTTTCCTCAAACACAATCTTGGGAAGTAAACTACATGTCGAAGTTTCTGCCCAAAGGTGATGCTGAAATAATGCGATCGAGCTGTCCCATAGAGTGAATGTTTGCACATGACTTACACTCTAATTAATTCAAATTTGTCCCTAAGTTCGAGTTAAGTTTTGAGAGGTTAGTTAGTGACATATGGTCATAGTTTATGATGAATTTTTTAGTGACATATGGTCATACCATAATTTTCAAGGACGATCCGTAACATATGGTTATAGATTCATCAGATATATAATCATGACGTATTTCAGAGAGAATAGTTTGTGATATATGGTTAAAATATTTGATACATTATAGAAGTATAGTGACATATTTTTTAGTATTATCTAGTGGTATATATTTACTGTTAGTGCAGTTATAATTATGCCTACCGTTTTTAAAATTTTAATGGTGTTGAGCATTGAAAAGATTTTAACTTTTTGACTTAGTGTGCGGCTAGTGATTTTATAATATAATAAATGAAAAAAGTTAAATGATGACGATGATGATTCGTGCATCGATAAGTGAGACACAAATTGAATAACTATAAATGTTATAAAAATATAACACTTAAGAACATATTTTAAGAATATTAATGTTTTCAATTTGGAGATGATTTTATGATTTACCTCATAATTTATTTGCTTCCTTAGTATTGATTTATTTGAGGTGAACTATGCTAAAACATTGGAATTGATATAGGTAAAAGTTGAAATACCAAAATTAATAATTGAACATTATTATTGTAATTAAATTTTTAGAGCAATTTAATGATTTTTTAGTTGATATCAATTTTTATGGACATGATACGTTTAAAATTTATGAATAGTTAATATGAATATGATTAAGCTATTCTTGTTGAAAACTTACTGATTTTAAGGAATGGTTAAATCACTGGGAGCTTATAGTTGTTGACAGTTATTACGACTCTTAAAACTATGATGTTCATATTAAATTAGTTTTGATTGCATAGTTTTAGTGGGAGTTGTCTCTCTGATATTGGTTAGTTTATTTTGTTGTTAATGCATCAAATATTTTATTTTTGTACACTTGCTATTAAGAGTATATGTGATTATACTCTATCCATTCGCATGAGGATTTTATCACATGATAAAGTGGTGAGGTTGTACTTCGTTATGTCTGAATTTTGTTTGGGCTAAATATGATTAGGCACCATATTGGTAAGCCTTCTTTCTGTTAGATTGGTGATGTGAGTCACAAGCGGAGAACAAGTAAAATATCAGAAAGACATACAATGGGATATGAAGTTGGATAAATATAGGAACGACATATATGTGCATTGTCTGATATCACTAAGTAAAGACTTAAGTCCATTAATGATGCTATTTTTGTGATCATAGATTGCCTAGTGTCGATTCGTAAAATAAAATACTGTGTGTCATGATCCTTTATTAGTATTATTATTGAATTTGGGTGGTTGCTACGAAGCATCGAGGTAGTGGGGTCAATGATTTTTCAAAATACAAATTGGATGGTCATCCTCTTTTCAGAGTTTGTCAACTCAGAGAGTCATTTTTTAAAATTATGTTTAGATGAGTTAAGGTGTATACCAAGTGAGAAAATGTTAGATTTTTGTGGTCAACACTTTAACCTATCTTTAGGTTTCCATTAAATATTGGGTTGGACCTTTGACCACACATATCTCGAGGCTATAGGAAGCAGGTAGTTTTCTAATATAAGTGATATGTCTCCGCTCTCTTTCCTTGATGGGTTAGAAAAGAGAAGTGACTATATAAGGAGACCACTGTCCCCTCTTCCTCTCACCCTAGCACATTCCCATCTTGAGGCTAAACTTAGAGAAGACAAGAGGTAACGTGATTTTGGATTCTTTGACGGAGATCATCAGTTTCATTAAGGAGATCACTGACGCGGCGATCCGATAATAAATACAAAGTACGCGTGTTCTTACTAAGGTATATTTGATCGTGTGATTCGAGCCTAGATCTTATAAATTCTAACAATGGATAGCATTATCTGCAATCATGAGTCTTTCTTTTAAAACCATAGTTGGAAATAAGGGTACCCTTTATTATTTTTCACTATCCAAATATTTTCCCCTCGCTTTATAATATTAGAGATAGGATAATGAGTATTTGCAGCCAAAGATTAGTCTCTTCAACTGATGGCTCCACTACTAATAACATTGACTGCCTTGAAACATATGATGGAGAATGTTTTCAATCCCAATCTTCGGAAAATAGATAGTTAGACCATGACCCACCTATTAAATAATTAGATGTTGATTATGAATTAAACACATCCCCAAAAGTGACACATAAAATTTTCTTATGCTACACCTATAATCATGATCACTTCGGAGATGTTTGTCACGTGGAATCAACATATGATTGTCTGATAAGTGGGCCATGATGCCAAGATCTATTTTGCCAAAGATTGGGACAAAAAAACGATCTCCCATTTGTTTCAACGTAGTCAATAGTGTTAACAATAGAATGATCAATGGCTGATACCATACTTTGGTTGCAAATGCACTTTACTTAGAAAGAGGTTTTTTTTAAGAGAAAAGAGTCATTCTATGATATATATGTTAAGGGATAATTATACTCCTCTAAAACTCAGAATATAATCCTTTCATAGGCCTTGTTCGAGAGTTGGGAAAACATCATAATACAAGTTTTTTCTTTTGAAAATTCATTTTCTGAACTAGGAAATTAATTTTCTTTCGTTCGTGGGTTTTTCTCAAAAATTGTGTTTTTTGGGATTTTTTTGCAAAAAGCGACCAATTGTTTTATGAGTTTTTATGTTTAGAAAAGCTCATAAAATTAAAGGCAAAAGAACAATTATGATGGAGGAAAGTGAAACTCAAGAATACAAAAAAGTGAATTTATCTGAAAAAAGCTTAGAAAATGCTAAGATTCTTGTCCAATGTGAGAGAGTAGGTCGTCATCCACGCTGTTTCCCACCCTTGTCTGTACAAAGTGTGAGTTAGGTTATGCTAGTTAACTCTCACCACTATAGTTAGTGCTCCCTCACCCTGCTCCACAATTGTCACATGTATATGTGTGCCTACTTTTCGGTTCTTAAGGTTGTCTAAACCGAATGACCATATAAAAAAAAAGAAAAAAAAAAACACCAACACAAAAACATTTGATAAAAAGGAAATTGCCCATATTTTGATCAATCAACTTTTCGACCTTTTTTGGGAAAAGCTCAGAAACAGCTGAACGAGGCCTTAAATTTTTTCTCCGATGCACGGACCTCGCTTGCACTCTAGAAAATGATAGAAAGCTGTGGCCCCCACAACTCGCGAACCATCATAATAAAACTCGATCTTTTCCTGAATCCAAACTCAAATTCTGATGTTTTCTTGGCCCTTGAAAGAGCCCTTAGAAAGAAGACAACTAGACTTGACTTTTATGATTCCTTTCTCTTCAGTAAGGAAGATGCACAAAGAGAAACCTACGTGCACTAGAATACAAATGCTCCACGTGGATTGATCTAGGCCTCCTACATTACATGATACACCATTTTGATTGGACAGAGTCTAAAAATTACATCAATAGGGTGATTTTGGCCGTCTGTTTGAGCGGGTTAAACATAAAATACGGTCTTGCGATACGGATTGTTAACCGTTGTGTGTCGTGTCCCCTAAATGATAGGTTAAGCATACTACATTGTGCTTGGCCGTATATATCTTATAAAAACTTTGCCATGTTGATAGACGCTAAGCCGTATATCTGTGATGAGTAAAAGTAAACATGATATATCACATTTGGTGTTATGCCCAATTGCCCATACATGATATCACGTTTGCTGCTATGCCCTGATCACATTCACTTTTTGGAATATGTGTCACATGAAATTAATATCTAACTATCTCATAGTAGGTATTTGATCACAAGACCTATTATGTGAAAGATTGGGACGTGAAGTGACCTCCACTGTCTGATTCAAAAACTCAAGTTGAGAAGGAAGAATATTCAGTTGCAAATACAAGTACCCTAAACAAGAGGTTAGGATCTTTGATTCTAGTTACCGGTAAATTCAAATAGAGAGTTAGGGAAATACAATCGATTGTAGCAAAAAACATTACAATTAGATGTCAGATTATATGCTACATGACATGATCAACCCAAAACAACACCCGTTTGGGGTTGATCAGTCAAGGGATATATGATGTAAATTTTTTTTTTCTTTTTTCTTGACTATTTTGCCTTCCGTTTGATTGGTCAAAAATAAGATAACACCCAACCAACTTGGTGCACTGATGTTAAAAATATTTGATCACATGTTAAACGATGGATATGCATCAGATAAAGTTGAGAAGGAAGAATATTAGGTTGCAAATATAGATATCCAGCTAACCGATATATTCAAAAAGAGAATTGAGGAAATACAATAGGTTATATAAAAAAAGCACTACAATCAAATGTCAGATCACATACCACATAACATGATCAACCCAAAACAACACCCATTTTAGATTGATCAGTCAAAAGACATCTGATATAAAAAAAAATATATTATTTTTTGACTGTTTTGCCTTCCGTTTGATGGGTCAAAAATAAGATAACATTCAACCAACTTGATTGCATTGGTGTTAAAAATATTTGACCACATGTTAACCAATGAATATGCATCAGATAAAGCCTAAATTTTTTGGGTGGCGATTATTATTATCCAAATTTTTGTTGCACCTGATCTACTTAATTGATGCTACATGGTACCCAAATAGTCTGATTATAGCGATTTTTGCTACAACGGATTGTATATTCTAGACCTCATTCAAGTAAAACTAATTGCAGTAGATTATATTTAGCTTACTACCTCTTCCTAAAATACGCATGATGCATTCAACGCACCCGAAACATTAGCATTCCCTGGAGGAAGATCACCAGTGGAAGGTCCAAACCGTTCGATGGAGATCCTAGAATTGGAATGTTGAAGTATCTTTAAATCAACGGTCCACATCAAATGAAAACGAAATGCTTGATCAGATGGTTGATGTCCTTCTATTATCAATTTTATTTAAGCACCTTTCGATTAAAAGTTATATTATGCCAAGTGGACGTATCTGATTACTGATGTATCCTCCAAGTCTCCAATATAACTAACTTAAAGATCAGACACAGTCTTTGTGTATAGCACCTAATACAACTTTTATTTGCACCCACCGAATCTTTATGGGCACCATATAAAAAATTATTGACTGTCTATGATCGTCCTAATTTTTCACAGAAAAGATCTTAAGATAATGACCATATCATAATACAATTAGTTTTTTTATTTAAATGGCATGCATCTTGGAATAAAAAATTAATTATTTGATTGTACACCCAACGATCTTAAGATTAATTTTGTAAAAGATTGGGATGATAAACGATCACGATCAAAGCAAAAAATTGATCATCTGATTGTACACCCAACGATCTCAAGATCAATTTTGTAAAAGATTGAGATGATAAACGATCAAGATTTTCTTCTGATTCAAAGCCGCCAATGGTCTTTAAGTGTGTTATCTCAAATATTTGGTAGGTTAAAATAAATTATATTAAGTGTCACAGTTGTCTACAACTAACGCACTTCTATCAAAGAGGCATTAGCCCAATTAGTAATCTCCCTCTATTGTGAGGGAGGAAGTCATGAGTTCGATACTCGTCCTCTACGCTATTTTTCACCCTTTTCTTTATCAGGTATCAGTGTCACGCTGCTCTCTAACTATCATATGTGTATGGGTGCTTGCTCTTCAATTCTCTAGGCTGTCTCCGCCTAAATGACCGAATTAAAAAAAAAAACAAAAAAAAACACAACTGCTCTTCAATTACTCTTCAATTATACCCAAAATACCCTTCTCCAACCAGATAAGACGAGATAGATATCCCGTAGTAACCGATCATCAATTCCTACGCTACGCACGGTGCGCAATACGCATACCCATTTGCATTCCCCAGCTTGAGAAACCCAGAAAACCACACAACACACGCTACACAATATTTTCAAAAAAAAACACACACTACACAATAGTTTATGCTGTTATCCTACGCATCCGCGTATCTTATCACAATCTCACTTTCTCACTTCAGCTAAACAAAAAAAAAAAAACCCTCCTTTTTTAAAATTCTCCTCTTCTTCGTCTCTCTCCCCCAAAAAATGTCTTCTTCGCGGGGGAAGACGATGACGCGGAGAGACAAGGTCCGTTCGATCTTCGACCGTTTCGACATCAATGGTGACGGAGGCCTCGATCGGTCCGAGATGGCTGCACTCGTCTCGGCCGTCAATCCCAACGTCAAATTCAGCCCGGATCAGATCTCCGCCATCCTCGACGAGGTGTTCCGTTCGTATTCCGATTTCATCACAGATCCCGGGGCAGGTATCCGATTCGACGGCCTCCTCCGCACGTACGACGATGGTGCCGGCGATGTAGACCGCGATTTCTCGGCTCTTTCGCTTCAGGTAATCGAAACCACCTCGAGCCGTAACCCCAATAAGCTCAGTCGCCCTACCAGTCCAAACCCTAATTCTAGGGTTTCGCCGGCTTGGGCCGCGTCGCCAAACAATGGCATCGCTTACGATGCCACGTGGAAGATCATGGAGGACGTCGATATCTTGATTAGGCGGCGAATTCGAGCTCAGAATCGTAGTAAATTGGCGAACGCTAACCCTAACCCTAACGATTCGGTTTTGGGAGACGGGTTATCAGAAAATGGTTGGTCGAGGGAATTATTGAATGGGGAATTCGATGGAAAAAAGGTGTTTTGGGATGAGAATTGTAGTGAGTTTAGGGTTTTAATGAAGGAATTGAGGGAAATTAGGGTTAGGATTGATCGGGCGGCGACGCCGGACGAAGTTTTCGATGGTCATATGGCGATTGGGAGGACTTTATATGATTATCAGCTGTTTAAGGAAGCTCTCGAGAGCTTTAAACGGTCGACGGAGATTAAGCCAGTTGACGTTAGGCCGCATTTTCGAATGGGTAATTCGTTGTGCTCGTTGGGTCAATTGAAGGAAGCGAAAGCATGTTATCAGTTGGCTTTGGATTCGGCTGAGATGGATTCGAACAAGTGGTCGACGTTGCTTCCTCAAATTCACGTGAATTTAGGGATTTCGATGGAAGGAGATGGAATGTTGTTAGGTGCGAGCGAGCACTATCGCGAGGCGGCTATATTGTGCCCGACACATTACCGTGCGCTGAAGCACTTGGGCAGCGCACTGTTCGGAGTGGGAGAATATAAGGCGGCAGAGAAAGCATTGGAAGAGGCAGTTCTGTTGAAGCCGGATTACCCCGATGCTCACTGCGATCTCGGGTCGGTTCTTCACGCGATGGGAGATGAGGAGAGGGCGATTGTGGAGTTTCAAAAAGTGATCGATTTGAAGCCTGACCATTTGGATGCACTTTACAATCTCGGGGGGCTGTTTATGGGCGTGGGCCGGTATCGGAGAGCGGGGGAGATGTACGGGAGGGTTCTCGCTATCCAGCCGAATCATTGGCAGGCGCAGCTAAATCGCGCTGTCTCGTTGTTAGGTGCGGGGGAGACCGATGAGGCGAAGAAGGCTTTACGAGATGCTTTCAAGATGACAAACCGTGTTGAATTGTATTATGCAATTGCACATTTGAAGCTGTTGCAGAAGAAGCCCCAAGGGGGGTTGAATTCTGCGATTGAGAAGGAACTCGATTGCGAAAAAGAGGATCGGGTTGATGTGATAACCGTGGAACCTTCCAAGTTCAAATGGGTGAGTGAAAAGGCTACCCATAGGGAACTTTTGGCGGATGCCCTTCGAATCAGAGCATTCCAGAGGGTTGCTAGACTCGATCGGTGTGATGTGGCTCTTCTGCATAAGGAAATGGCAGGATTCGAGGCCCCTGTTTCTTATTCGGGGAGTGGGGCACCTGAGAAAGTGGTTCGGAAATCTGCCTTGGAAGTCGTTCTTCGCAAATTGTTTCATTTTCTTAAACCTGAAATTTTTCAAGGAGCAATTAAGGTGATAGACGAGAGGGTTTTGGCAGTTTTGGACGCAACTATCTCTGGGAGATTGGATTTAGGCATGTTCTATGCTGTCATTGCGCCTCTCTGTACTGGTCTGCCTGAAAAACGCAAGCGGGCTGTGTTTGATGCCCTCTTGTGGCGCTCCGTGAAGGGTGGCGTCCAAGGTCAGATAGGGAAAGTGGATGCGTTTATTTGTATGAGGTACTTGAGGGCAATTTACTTCCCGTCTCAAGGGTGGAGCGATTTGATGGAAGTCCGTGGAGAAGAAGAGAACACGTTGATCTCGTTCCCTGAGTTCCTTGAAATGTTTGATGACCCCGATTCAGGTTTTGGAATATTGGGCACTCTAGTAAAGCTTGAAACAAGTGATAAGATTCGCCATAGTGGGCAATCTTGCCATGTGTGCCAATATCCAATTATTGGGCCTAGATTTAAGGAAACAACCTCTCGGTTCAGCCTTTGTGCTATGTGTTATAGCGCAGGAAAGGTGCCATCTGCTCATAAACAAGAAGAATACAGGTTTAAAGAGTATTGGAGTGACGCTGAAGCAATGAAAGATAAGATATGGCTGTTTGGAAATCATCTGGACAAGTTGTCGGATAATGCTTAAGTCATCTCGCACTCCGGTTTCCCCGGGTCTGCTTCCTTTGTTTCCTTGATTACTTTTTTTTGAGTTCCATTTCTTCTGGCTTGAAAGATAGAAATCTTGAAGTAGTTGCTCTCTTGTTTATTTTTGTGAATCTTGTGCAAATGTATAATAATTCTTTCTCAAGTGTTTACTTGAAAGTTCAAATGGAACATATTCTTTTGATCTTTTGTATAGCAATTCACAGAAATTAAACATCTTCTTTGTGCAATTGTAAAATGATTCTTTTGCATATTCTTATGACCTTTTGCTTATTATTTAGATGTTTGATATACTCCTTTTTTTTTCTTTGAATTCTTTTCAGTGGAGCAGCCATGCAATTCTTTCTTAGAATATGAGCTTTGCAAATCTAGAACAATCAATATTGGAAACTTGATCTTTCTTTCAAACATATATATTGTACACTTGATATAAGTATAGCTGCTTCAAGAAAATATAAGTTGTACTCGAGTAACTTTTCTTTTTATCAATAAATACGCTATATATTCATTAAATACAATGAAGGATAAAGCGGATCAAGGAAACCGAGTGGGAGGCTCGGCGCGAAAAAAGAAACCAAAAAAGAACAAGAGAAAAGAAACTAAAAAAAGTAAAATGCATAGGATACTAATAAATTTGGGCATCCATCTCAAAACTGATTGGCTATGGGTAGGAGGGGCCCAGGATCTTATAAGAGAGACAAGACTATTGATGGGGGACGCCAAGATTGAGATCCTTGAATTTGGGTCGCAAAATACTACCAGCGCCGGAAGGACCAGGACCAAACTTAAAGATTCAACGTGCTGAAGCATTGCACAGTGATTAATTAATCGATTGAATTTAAAATTTTCAATTGATTGAATTTGTGATTGCACGGACATGAAATCGAAAATTCAATCCATTGAAAAAAATTCAATCGATTGAATTTATGATTAATCAATCGATTGAATTTAAAATTCAATCGATTGACTGTGCTGCCGCATCAGAATTCGAAGTTGAATTTTGAAGGGCATACTTGTCTTTGTTTATTTTTGTTTTAGGGTTTTATTTTTCTTTTGTGACCTCCTATATATGGTCTCTAAATAAACATTGTAAGGAATGATTGATTATGAATGAAAGCTATTGCTTGTGTGCTTGAGATGAGTCATTGTTGAAGAGTGAGCCGAGAAGGGTTTGGTGTGAAGCCAAGGGTGTGAAGCCTAAAGTCTATCTTATACCTATTTCTTCAATTTTTATTTTCTTTCTCGGCTTTATTTTGATCTCTTAACCATAAATCCAGCCGGTATCTTTTTCCAAAATCCCAAAAACCATAAACCTAGCCTTCATCAGAGCCATTGATTCAAACCCATCTCATAACCCTAAATCCAAATGCCCCGATATTCAAAACCCACACATCCATCAGAACCATCGAATCGATCTGATTCGTACCCTAGATCTTACACAAGCCATTAGCCAAGCCGAATTAGAACCCCCTTAGAGGACTCGTGATTCCATCATTGACCTGCGAGCGGCGCTCTAATCTGGAATAGCTAGAGTTCTACCTCTAGGACCGATCTACACCGCAAAGCTAACGGATCTAGCGCACGGACCGGATCCTATTTGAATCTAAGCGCGATTCTCCAAAAGAAAACTACGAAACCCGAAGGTATCCGTATTATTTTCAAGTTTATTGCTTAATTAATTTAGTTTAATTTCGGCAACCAAATTAAATCATAGCATGCACGTAGTTTAGGGTCCTTGTCCCGCATCAACTATGAATACCCAATGTGGGACTAAGCTTCAACAGGCCTCCACACGTGTTGACCGGACTGAGCCAATTCACGTGAACAATTGAACTAGATGACATGGAGTGGAGAAAGGCCTGCTCCAATGCCATAATAAATTTGGGCATTCATCTCAAAACAAATTGGCTATTAGTGTAGGGGCCCAGGATCTTATAAGAGGAGAGATAAGGCTATGAATACCTGATGTGGGAAGAAACTTCAATAGATACAATGCTGATAAAAAGAACAAAGAGGGAGTTGTGGGGATCCCGAAGCCCCACCACAACCCGAAAGCAACAAGCGAGGATCTACAGAGGTCTGTGCTGCTCTCATTCTCTATCAACCTCCTCCATTGAAGAAGCCGGACACTTGGGAGAGACCAAACACCACCCAAAGATATCATCGAGAATCACATCAATCACCCCATTGCAAGTACTGATTTTTCTTTTCAAATTTTTTTCCATTCCTTTCTTTGAAGTTGTATTCAAGTAAATTGAAGCCAAACAATAGGTTTAGTGTAAAAATCTAGATCCAATTTTAATGATGTAAAGTATCTACTTTGGTAAAAGCAGCACAGCCTCCCCTATGTCACTGCAAATGAATTATATAGTAAAAAACTAGGTTATATGAAGTGCCCTACCACTTAGAAGAACAGAGACGATGCCATATATACATATAGAATTCTGTGGATGGCTTCTGTATTTGAGGAAATGTTGTATGTATAGTTTGAAGGAAGATCTTTTTCTTCTTTCAAGATCCACCTACAATATATGCAAAAGTCAAAATAAGTGATTTATTTTGACCCAAGAAAACTGTTTATTGAACCCTTTCATGCACTGCCATGTCAAGGTACTGTGGAAGAAAAATCTGCAAAATTCAAAACCAGTTTATTGTAATTGATTAGTAACAAATAGGTCGGTTAAACGTATTCTGATACACAAAATGTCATTCGTTTGTCAAATTACCTATCGGGCTAAAAAAATTCCCCCCAAAAAATACTGAAAGAGATCGATTGCTGCTGACCGCATCTACACAGATTAAGGTCATGACAGCACACTTTGGTCAATCTAAGCTGTCCAACTAGCAGCCAATCATTGGCACATATCTCAGCCAAAGAATCAAAAGCCTATAAGAGCTTTGGAGCCATCTGATCAGTGCACTAATATCAACCTTTGGAAAAATATGCATAACCATCCATATTGGATAGAATGTATAGGTCGAATGGTTCAAATCCTCGAATGAATGTGTATCTTTGGGTCAATGGTATGTTCCAGTATGAGTTGCCCATTTGATGAATTGGATTGCTAAAATTATATGCCACTTTGCCTAGATGTGGGGCGCTCAAGCCCCAATCTATAAAGAGGCGGTCATTTGCCATTTATCTAAGACAAAAAGAAATCCACTACCTATTTAATGTTTGTTTGTGCTCAAGTTAAGCATGTTCTTATAACAATGTGCATGCTTGTTCAAAAAACAAAAGGCGCACACCTTTATTTGTTCAAAAACATGTAGCTCTGAGTGTGATCTTTTTTAATTTTCATGGTGCATTGTTGGCAGTTGATTTTTATAGATGTTTGATCTTATATATTGGGTATCTTTCAGTTACTGCTAAATAAGGGACCACATTAGGGAGCAGGTAGGTGATTTGTTTGGAGTTGGGTGCATCTTTTAGGTTCTGGGGTCATGGATAGCTGTACACAAGGCAGACATTGTCATCGATCTTATCTGTCCAGGTGTTCGGCTGTTGTGCGAAAGGGCTCATCCATATGATTGGACTGCCACCTGGACACTTCAGATTGATGACCATTTGTCCAACATATGAAATATAGATGTCTTGCTGATGGTTGGGCCCCTTGAGCACCTATTGCCAACTCATATATCTATCATTGGAGTGTCAATAACACCTTATAGCATTCATACTAGACAGAAAATGTCATCATTGACACATTCTGTTATCCTTAGATGAATTTCTTAGTTCTCATGTGATGATTTATTTATTATTATTATTTAAAAAACATAGGGTATCTGAAACCTCTTTTCTCTCGAACTAATTCCCTACAGGTGCAGTGCCGTTCCCCCACCTCTCCTTGTGACACCTGTTTTTCTTGTAGGGATCGTTTCGAACTTGTGATATTGGAGAGCAAACCCAAGTCGCTTGACCATTGCAAGAAACCCTCCGTGGGTAGTTCTCATCTGATGATTGCTTTCAGATTTTTTGAGTTCCTGAATGTTAGCTAATGCCAATCAGATGCTTGGTGACGCAACCTTGAGGTTGCAGGTTCAATTACGTATGTGTGTGAGATTTCAAGGTGATTCAAAATCCACTGGATGGGTAATCTGAAGTACATCATCTTGTCCCATCTATTTGTGGTCGGCTTTGCGAGTCTTATTTCTCCACTCGGTCCTTTTCAGGACTAAATTCCTTGGTACCGTTTTTCTCTACTGTCCCACAAATAGAAAACTACAGGTAGGGTTTACAATATAAGTTAGTATTAGGTACCTGACCTGAATGCTGCCAGCACTCGGGTTAATCACTGTCTTACCAAATGGCCAAGCATGGGAAGTTCCCAGCTATTTATGAACATGCGAATCAGTAAAAGTACATTTCTGACCTTTCGGCTTTCGACAATTTTGGCCTTGGGCCCAGTTCCTCATTCAGAATTTAACTTGGAGGGCCAATTAAGGAATAATAAAATAAATGGTATTATTTTATAACAAATATATTTATTTATATTCTATTTTGGATCATAATATTAAATTATTGCAGACAACTAAGTACATGTATATAAGAAAGATAACTTGTTAGCTAGTTGTGGATTCATGATAATGCTTATCTACTCTACTCATTAGCTATTGAACTGTGGTGGATCATATGTCATGATGGTATCTTATGCTTGGCACCACTTGAAGAACAGCCGGTTGCCCTGCAAAAAGCAAACTTTTAGTCACTAATCTGCACCTATCATTAGAAGATGATCTTGTGAATGAGTCACTGATTTTGGACACGTGGCACCATTATATTTTTATCCATCATTCTAATTGATGGGGTGTTTAAATGATTTTACACCGCCATTGTTTTAAGATGTCGGTGATCTGAATCGTGAAAGTCATAGATCATAGATTGAAGTGCAACAAGCCCAAAAATGGTGTTCTATGGAGATTTAAACCATCTGATCGGTTGACCATAATATCAACAGCTTGTTTAAGTTTTAATGACTGATATTAAAATTTATCAATTGGATGGTTTTACATCCACCTATCGGCATATTTTATTAGGCTGAGACATATTCCAATGAAAGATTACCACTTGGAAATTTAGATTGATCATAAATGTCTACCACACGGTATAAAAATAAATCTTACTTTAATGATGTAAGATGAAAAATCTAACTTTAATAGTGTAAGATCATTTAAACACCATTTGGTGTTTCCAAACACAATTAAAAAACTCACTCAAAACTTGAGAAGCTTGTTGCGGAGTAAGCTTTGCCGAGAAACCGCTCGCTGCATGCTTATAAGTGTAAATCAAAGCTTCCCTTGCAGCCTCTTCGCTGCACCCAAAAACGCAAACTGAATTGAGAGAGAGAGAGAGAGAGAGAGAGAGAGAGAGAGAGAGAGAGAGATTATGTGATGGCGGTGAGCACCAGAAGCACCATATGGAATATATCCAGTACCATCATATAACACATAAAAATCAATGTAACAAGAAGAGAGATTAGACCTGCCAAGGGCATTAACTAACGTTCTCATATAGAACGCTTCTGGGTCTTCTCCTTCTGGTACATCCGTGTATACGATATAAACATCAACATCCTGCTTCTTCTCCATTGTTAACGGTGAGAGATGGCGAGGAGGATGACAATGGAGAAAAATAAGAGCAGAAGATGCTGCAACATTACAAATGTTTAATTTTATCTTTTTTCTCATAATAGAAGACAGATGTTGGTGCCTATGTTACATTAGGTGGGTTCTTTTGTCTTTGACAGGGTATGTATTAGGTATGAAACATTTGTAGGCACATATATAATTTGAAGTGGCATATAATTTGAATTGGATTGCTAAAATTATATATATGTGCCTATAAGGTTTATTCATTAAAAAAAAGGCATTTAAGGTCCTTGTGGTATTTTCTTGGTCATTAAAACTTCATAGGCACATATATAATTTGAAATTTCGGCTAAATTTTTTTCCCACATTTTTCCTATCATTTTTTATATATTAATTTTTATTATATATATATATATATATATATATATATATATATATATATATATATAATCATGTCAACTTAATAGATGACCCCAACACAATAAGCATATACTATATGACATATAACAATGTTTGTTGCTGTTTAGGACATTCTATAAGTTTATCACTAATATCATAAGCAGGGCATGTAATTATTAACTAAATGTAAAGAGATCAAGTTTCATAAAATTAATCTTCTCAAAATTCAATTAGCATAAATGGGTCACAAATTGAATATGATATGTTTCTGAAAATACCAATAAAAATACTTAGTTACGGTATTAATGCTCTACACCAAATCTATTTGATATGAGCCAGATGATTTAACGTGAATCCCTGTGCTATTATTGGGCTTGGTCAGCGTTAGTCGAGGTGGCCCAACTTCACCTTTTAGAAGGACAGTGTTATACAGTGGGCAATTTTGTAGGACAATTTTGCATGCAGCTTATGTGGTGCAACGTGACTGGTTGCATGCATAGTTGGACTCAAGCACTGTAATTAGTCACGTAGCTCCACATAAGCTGCCTGCAAAATTGTCCACCATTTATAATTCTCTTTTTAGAACCCATTTTAGTAACCAACATAGGTATACGTGTATAAGATTTTTGTAAGTAGATGAGAAAAGGAAATTGCAAATGATAGGCAAGTTTTGTGCAATTAAAGTGCAAGCGTGATATAACTGACTACTCCGACTTGCATTGCTTGGGCCCACCGCACTTACAGCCAATTGCGTCACGCCACAGTCAGCCGCCTGTAATTTATTTGCACAAAACCTGCCTGCGATATAACACACTCTAACATAGATTTCTTTGGTTACTAGCATTATACCTTTAGTTTGAGTGGCATTTATAGAAAACAATTTCCTACCAAAAAAAATAAAAATTATATATATAAATACAGAAATGATCTGGTAACTCTAATCATGAGTCATAAAGTCTCTTATTAGTTACATGTCATTTTTACTCTCTTTAAAATTGTTAACGAAAAAAATACGAGCTAGAATCAAGAGATATAATCCCATATTTTTGTTTGGATAAAACATGTTCTAATGCCGGATTGTTAGATAGACATTTTAAATTGATCACAAATGTGGACCACTTGGTATAATGATAAACAACACTTCAATGGTGTAACATGAAAAACTCTAATTTAGTAGTGCAAGATCATATAAACACCAAACTTTAAACACCAATTTGGTGTGTAAATGTCGTTCAGGAGCCATTATCCCTAAAAGCAAAGGCTTTGTTTTTGTTGATCTGTGTCAAGTGTAATACCATCTAAGCCTAATGATATGAAGACCATGGTCCAAGGTAAAAAGATCTTTCATGTAAAATATTTATGATTTGTTGGAGTCAATCATTGAATCAAAGGATGGTCTTTGATTATATTTAATAAGATGGTAGAGATTGAGTTTCGTGCTAATCTTTAACCTCAAAGATCTTTACGTTATGGATTTCAAATCATGCAGCTTATATGATCTTCCAAGTGGCACACATCCCAAAATTAGCTCTATTTTTAATTATGATTTACTGTATAAATCTCAATACCGTGGGCAAGTTTTAATTCCTGTCAAGAAAGCTTACCTTTATTAGTAACTTCATGTTCTTTTCTGTACTAAAAGCATTGATTGTTTTGATAATAAGAAAGGAGATCAATTTTCGTTCCAACCTTTTACATGATTAATCTTAAGATTATGGCCTATCATTAGATAGTCAAATGTTAATTTTACGTGACACATCCCAACAAGTGAACGTGATTGTCAATTTTCGTGTTATAAATTAAGGTACCCTTTCAAAAAGTTCACAAATTACGTAAATAAAAGGAAATTTTTTACAATTCCAACTTTATCCTCTTTTCTCGATTTTTGAATTTTTAATATCTTATTATAATTTTTCTTTTTCAACTTCTCAAAATTTTAATCGTTTTCTTTTCATGAATTTGTCAAAATTTACCAAATTTATTTTTTCAAAGTTTCCCAATGAGTGCCTTTAAATCCACCCACTGAATCATAATCTTATCATCCATGGTCGAATTTTGATTTTATATAGTATCCATTCCAAAAAAGTGATCTCACCAACATGCTCAAATAAGGTCATTTTTTTAGGATGTGTATCATATAAAATCAAAAACATATCGTTTGATGGCACACCCATGATCTCAAGATCAATTATGTGAAAGATTTGAACAAAAAATGATATGCATCGTCAGATTCAAATCAATCAATAAGTTTCAGCATGGGTAAACTCAAAGATTCGGTGGATAAAATTAAAGGTAATCTTTCCCATTCCCCGAATTCTTTCCAGAGTAATGGTCAGGTCCAACCAAGCTGAATCAAGTTTTGAGTTCAACTCCATTTGTTGCCCTTGGAAATAGGAGAATTTTGACAGCACGTCATCCTATAAAAAGTGAAAACCAAGAAAGCTAAGATTCTCCTTTTTCCAAGTGCAGCAGATGGGTTTGAAATCGAAGTCTGGTTCAACCTTATTTGATCTGATTATTTCCCTTCTTCCTAACTCTCTGTTGGTAGATTGCACAAAGTTTGACGGAAAAAAGACCGAAAAAAATTGCTTCAAGGCGCGATTAGATCGCTGTTTTTAAGACAATATTTGCCCCCTATATGCAATGGGATATCGATAAATTAGCCTCCAGGATACAATAAAGCCTCGGTGAAGCACAGATCTGTCACACACTACGTTGTACTGTAGTGTGCGACCCAATGAAACGAAGACGTAGAATGCTCTGGTTGGCACACGAATTCTGAGGGCTCAGATATAGGATTCGAAAATTGCTAGTATTTTCAAATCCCTCTGGCCTCTATTTATAACTTTCGGAGCACCTTTTCGTTTCCTTGAACGATCAGAAACTGCATGATGCACACATTTGGTGCACACGTGCGAAGTCAATCCGTGCCTGGTCAACAATGCGGTCGTGCAAAGTACAATGTGTCTTAAAAGCGCCAATTGCGCCATTCGCACATCGCACAAGCGCGCGCGCGTGCGCAGCGGCAAACTGCCGCTATGAGCTATGTTCCTTTTATCAAGCCAAACAATATGGAAGGTAAATTTTCATATATAAGCCATGAATATTTCTTGTAAAATAGTGAGGTGGGATAAAACATTTACAACACTTTTAAACTTATGGTGGGAAAAGTTTCCCTCCAATATTAATTCAAAATTCAAGTCATTTTAACTTGAAGGTTAAATGATCAATTGTTGTCAAAAGTACCCTTTTAAAATGGAACCAATCAGATTAAGGAACTATTAAAAAAAAAATATATATATATTATTAAATTAATAATAAATAAATATTATTAAAATAATAAATATTTATTTAGTAAATATCCAACATTCCTCCCCTATTTATAAAATAAATATCCATCCTCCCCTATTTTGTTAAATATTAAAAATTAAAAAATTAAGAGTCATTTTTAAATCTGATAACCAAAATCGTATATATATGTACCAAAGAAATTTGAGCATTTCTTGACTACTATATGCATAAATAAAGGTGTCCTGAGAAATTAAACCTTTACTTAGTGATACATCAAAATTGATAAAGAACTTTAGTGATCTAAATTCTTGAACTAATTTTCTTGTATAATCAACCGGATATATCACACACATAAGTAATCTAAGTTTCATTTCATTTTAACAGCCAGCACATTTTATGGCCTTGTGCTTATACCCCGGTATTCATGAGTTGTATTCAAAAAAAGCCTTTATCTATCTTCGAAGCGGCCACACTTCGTAACTCATATAGGTTAGTTCTATCATAAATGCCCTTGTAACTTAGACATTTCAATATTATATGTTATAGACTGATTAAGAGAAATATCTCGACCTCTTCCTTACGTTACAAATTCCACATTATTACTTGAGATGGTTAGAGTTATAAACTCACACTTTTATTAATGTGCAATCACTACATATGATTATTTTTCTCATTAAACCTTTAGTTTCTGGACTTCAGAAAATAGGTCGGGTTACCATCATAGGTGATGTAATCTATTAGACTTTAAACTCATCCCTTCTGATGTTTTAATAATCACATCTCTTGCAAGGCCTTTTGTAAATGGATCCGCTAAATTTGCAAAGGTCCGTATTGAATTGATAGTAATTACTCCTTCACGGAGTAATTGACTAACATAATTGTGTCTTAAACTTATATATCTAGACTTTCCATTATAAATTTTGCTATAAGTTTTAGATAGCGCAGCTTCACTATCACAGAATAAAAATATTGGTGGCATAGGCTTAGGCCAAATAGGAATTTCTAATACTAAATTTCTTAACCACTCTGCTTCCTTGCTCCCTGCCGTAAGAGCAATAAATTCTGATTCCATAGTTGCATGTGTTATGCATGTTTGTTTCTTTGATCCCCAAGAAACTGCGGCACCTCCAAGAGTAAATACCCATCCACTAGTAGACCTTGATTCATCTGTTTCATAGTTCCAACTAGCATTTGTGTATCCCTCAAATACAGTAGGATAACCAACATAATGTAAAGCATAATCCTTAGTTTTATTAAGATAACTTAATACTCTACTAATCGCTTTCCAATGTTCATGACTAGGATTAGTAGTATATCTACTTAATTTCCCTACCGCATAAGCAATATCGGGTCTAGTGCAATGAGTAGCATACATCAAACTATCAATTACTCTAGAAAAGTCTAATTGAGATACACTTCTGCTATCGTTAGGTTTTAATTTTATACTTGGATCAAAAGGTGTTGGTGCTGATTTTCCATTATGTTTAAATTTCTTTAGCACTTTTTCTATATAGTGTGACTGAGATAAAAAAATATTATTATCTTGCTTAAATAATTTTATTCCAAGAATTACATCGGCTTCACTCATGTCTTTCATATCAAATTTTGAAGCAAAAAAACTTTTTATATTTTTAATACTTTCTAAGTCTGTACCAAAAATTAAGAGGTCATCCACGTAGAGACAAATAATGATTCCTTTACCCTTTGATATCTTATTATAAATGCATTTATCTGATTCATTAATCTTGAATCCATATGATAAAATAATACTATCAAATTTTTCATGCCACTGATTAGGAGCCTGTTTTAGACTATATAGGGACCTAATAAGTTTACAAACTTTATTTTCATGTCCCTTCATGATAAAACCCTCTGGTTGATCCATATATATTTCCTCTTCAAGTTCACCATTTAAAAAGGCGGTCTTAACATCCATTTGATGAACTTGAAGTTTATATATAGAAGCAAGAGCAAATAAGATCCTTATGGAAGAAATCTTAGCCACTGGAGCATAGGTATCAAAATAATCAATACCATGCTTTTGTCTAAAACCTTTGACAACAAGTCTAACCTTAAACTTATTTATAGTGCCATTAGGATTAAGTTTTCTTTTGAATATCCACTTACAACCTATAGGTTTAGATCCTTGTGGTAAGTCTATTAATTCTTAAGTATTATTGGACATGATAGAATCCATTTCATCATTTATAGCTTCTTTCCAAAATGCAGAATCAATAGACTTAACAGCTTCATCAAAAGTTTGAGGATCTTCATCGATATTAAAAATAAACTTCATTTTCTTAGTTTTCTCATTTCTGGTTCCTTCTACAAGATACACATAGAAATCTGAACCAAAATCGATGGCTTTCCTAGGTCTCTTACTTCTTTTAAGTTCCATCTTTTCATCTTCACTACTAGAGAGATGAAGATAATCAGAAGATTCATCTAAGTTAGAGGATGCAAGAGGTTTAGGAATAGTAGAGAAAATATTCTCATAAAATACTGTATCTCTTGATTTAAAAAATTGAATTCTTTTCAAAAATATTATTATGCTCACATACTAAAAATCTATAAATAGAACTATTAATAGAATATCTTATAAAAATACATTCAATGGCCTTAGGACCAAATTTTATACATTTATAATCGGGTACCCTAACTAATGCTCTACAACCCATACTTTTAAATAGTCTAATTTTGGAGGTTTGTTCTTCCAAATTTCATATCGAATTTTAGAAGACTTTTTAAAAGGTATCCGATTTAAAATATAACATGCAGTAAACAATGCTTCTCCCTATAAATTTGAATTCAAACCAGAATTTGTTAACATAGAATTTACCATTTCTACTAGAGTCCAATTTTTTCTTTCGACAATTTCATTTGATTGAGGAGAATATGGAGCGATGACTTCATGAATAATTCCATACTTGTCACAAAAATATGAAAATTTATGTGACATATATTCACCTCCCCTATCCGATCGTAATGCCTTAACTTTAAAATCTAAATGATTTTCCACTAAAGCCTTATGAGAGATAAATTTACTAAATACTTCATCTTTTAATTGAAGAAGGAAAACATATGTAAATCGAGAATAATCATCAATGAAAGTGATGACATATCTTTTCCCTCCTCTAGTAGTAATGTTATTCAAACTACACAAATCAGTATGAATTAAATCTAATAATTTAGATTATCTTTCAACACTTTTAAATAGCTTCTTAGTCATTTTAGATTGGACACATATACTACATCTATCTTTACCATAATCTATATTTATTTTAGGAAGAAGTTCTAGTTTAATCATATTATCCATAGAACATAAATTTAAATGCCCTAATCTATTATGCCATAAATAAATTGAGTCACACATATAAACCGAAGAAGCAGATATCTCATTGATATTTAACTTAAATATTTCACAAGAGGCATACCCCTTGCCTACAAATACCCCTTTCTTAAAAAATACAATAGAATCAGATTCGATCACAATTTTGAATCTATGTTTGTTCATAATATAAGCCGATACAAGATTTTTCCGAATTTCAGGGACATGAAGGACATCATTCAGGGTAACAGATTATCCTGAAGTAAAGTGTAGAACAACTTTACCTTGACCTACCACTTTGGCAGTAGTGAAATTTCCCATGAATAATTCATGTCCATCATGAGCCTCCTCATAGGATACAAAATTATTCCTATCAGAGGTCACATGCCTAGAGCCCCAGAATCGAGCCACCATTCATTTCTACCATCTACCATATAACTTTGGAGATCACCGCAATGAGATCTTCTCCCGCAATGTTTGCCTGATTTTTATTCTTCAAGAATTCTTGGCAATCACGTTTGAAATGGTCGGGTTTCTTACAATAAAAACAAGTACCCTTCTTTGTTTTTTTCTTGTATTATCCTCTCTTGAAATCCTTCTTATTCGGCTTCAGTTTGAAGTTCTTCCCTTTGTTCTTCTTCTTCGATGTGGATGCATCTTTAACAATGTGAGCATTGGAGACGAGTTTAATTTTCTCCTCCTCCTTGTCACGTAGACGAGCCTCTTCTTCTATGCGAAGATAAGTCAAGAGTTCCTCCATAGTACGATCTTCCTTCGTATGTTTCAAACTCTTACGATAATCTTTCCATCCCAACGGTAATTTTACAATAATCGCAGAGACTTGAAAACCTCCGTCTATAGTGCTTCCTTTTGCCACAAGATTGTTGAAGATAATTTACATCTGGTGCACTTGCTCCAAAATAGGTTTAGAATCATATATCTTAAAATTAAATAACTCACTTACTAAGTATGTGCGCACACCGGCCTCTTCTACTTTGTACTTCCGTTCAAGAGCCTCCCATATCTCCTTTACAGTTTTATAAATTTGATAGACGTCAAAAAGAGAATCGGCAAGAGCGTTGAGAATATAGCCTTTGCTTGTGTAATTGTCACTTTCCCATTTCATACGGATTCTACCTTTTTCAATTGTTTCATCTTCTTTTTCCAATGATGGTGAGTCCATAGTGAGAACGTATGCGACTTTCAAATTTATGAGTAGAAAATGTACTTTTGATTGCCATCATTTGAAATTGGTGCCATTAAAGCACTCGAGTTTTGTGATCTTCGTGTTGGAGAGTTCCATCATCTTTTGTGCCATAGTAATATTGTCTTAAAATTGTTGGTAGATTGCACAAAGTTTGACCAAAAAAAGACCGAAAAAAATTACTTCAAGGCGCGATTAGATTGCAGCCTTTAAGACAATATTTGCCCCCTATATGCAACGGGATATCGGTAAATTCGCCTCCAGGATACAATGAAGCCTCGGTGAAGCACCGATCTGTCACACACTATGTTGCACTGTAATGTGCGACCCAACGAAACGAAGACGCAGAATGCTCTGGTTGGCACACAAATTCTAAGGGTTCAGATGTAGGATTCAGAAATTGCAAGTATTTTAGAATCCCTCCTTTGGCCTCTATTTATAACTTTCGGAGCACCTTTTCAGGGGTGGTTGTGTCTGTCGGTTGCTTGCAGTCGAGGGCCCTAATTGATCCGATCAACGGTTCACATCCGAACAGTTACATCTTTTGGTCAACTGACTTGTCTGAATTCAAAATCCTAACTGTTTGTTCGAATCCGAAATCCGACCGTTTCCTTGAACGGTCGGAAATTGCCTGATGCACACATTTGGTGCACACGTGCGAAGTCAATCTGTGCCCGACGGTCGTGAGAAGTGCAAAGTGTGCCTTAAAAGCGCCAATTGCGCCATTTGCACATCGCACACGCGTGCGCGGCGGCGAACTGCCGCTATGAGCTATGCTCCTTTTATCAAGCCAAACAATACGAAAGGTAAGTTTCCATATATAAGTCATGAATATTTCTTATAAAATAGTGAGGTGAGACAAAACATTTACAACACTTTTAAACTTATGGTGGGAAAAGTTTCCCTCCAATATTAATTCAAAATTCAAGTCATTTTGACTTAAAGGTTAAATATCAATTGTTGTCAAAAGTATCTTTTTAAAATGGAACCAATCAGATTAACGAACTTATGTGAATTTTAATTGTGTTGTTTTACTCGCAAACACATGAATTAGATTGTATATAGTGGGTGCGGAGTACGAAATCGTTCCCACGAGGACTATTTTAGAAGATATAAAAAGATGAGACAGTAATTTAAGAAATCTACTAAGACTTAACAGTACCCTACCAATATTATAATTTAAGCGGTTTTATGAGATGATAATTACTGACTATAAACTAAAATTTAATTGATAATTCAAAAATAAAGGTAAAGATGAAGATGCTAAATCCTCTCATTTTGGTTTGTTCTTCCCGTAATATAAATCTAAGGATTAAACTATAAGATATATCATTGAATAAAAATATATTTTATGGAAGATGAATGGTCAAAACACGGATAGGTTCTACGTTGCATCCCTGCAATCAGGACTTAATTTCAGAGATTATTTTCATATATAGATCTGGGATCAAGGACATGGCTCGGCACACTTGATCTCAGATTTTAAATAAAAATCATTCCCAATGTGGGTAAAAATTCCAATAAGAATACCACCATAGATCATAGATCAAGGGGATAACTCGGCACACTTGATTTCAGATTAGGGAGTAATTAAGATAAAATTATCATTACAGATCCAAGATCCAGGGCATGGCACGGCACACTCGATCTCGGATCATAATCGTAAGTAGATCCACACGATGAAAGCAAAAAGACCATATAACAATGATTTGGGTAAAATTACCGTCACAGATCTGAGATCCAGGGCATGGCTCGACACACTCGATCCCAGTTAGTGGCAAGGATTTCATCCGTTCGTGATAACATAATAACCATAAAATAAGATCTCATATTTTAATCCTAGATTCATATTATTAGAAGTACATCCCTCGGATGAGAATCATTAAATCCTCATCCCAAAGAAATTAGCCACACATGCTGTAATTAAATGACATAAACAAATAAGGAATGAAAAATAATATCAATTTAATTAATTAAAAATACCTCAAACTTTAATAGAAATTCTTTGATCCACAAGTACGATGATCTTCAGAAATAAAATTAACAATGCTCTTTACTAATCTCTAAATTTAAAGTAGGAATCAATTGAACAAAAACACTAAATTGAATAAAGGAATGCTAAAAAGTTAAAGGGGAACAAAGCTCTCAAAAGAATAAAAACTCTCTATCTCTACGTCTAGCTAAAAAATTAAAATCTAATCTAACTCCCTTTTTCGAGTGTTATTCTTGGCTTTAAATACTCTCCCAGTCGCATAGGTTCCCTGGCACGAAAAGTCAGGGTTTATTAATTGACTCTGGGGGTCGATGCATCGACCCTCCTTAAAATCTCTAAAAATCTGCTTCAAGAGTCATTTCCGTGTCAGACTACTTTTTGTATTTCGATTAATCGAGTAAAGGGTCGATTAATCGACCTTCCCAGATTTTCGTGAATTCCAGCCAAACTTTGCATCAGACACTGTCTCAGTATTTCGGCCGTATCTTTCTACTCCGAATTCGGATTGATATGATTCTTATAGCATTTGAAATCTGACAGAAAACTCTACAACGTTTGTGTTTTGGAAATTTCATGATTCCGATGTCTTGAAGGTCCAAATTGAGCAGCAAGTCACACCAAGTTCTCGATGATCCAAGGTTGCAATGTTTTGACATTATTTTTAGAATTCTTGGGCTGTTTTATGCACTTGGATTATATTTACCTGAAACACTTCAAATCTAGTAATTCTCATCAGATAGCTAAATATAGGTATTTAGGGGTGAAATATCATCATATTTCACTACTCATTACACCCCCAAACCTACACTTTGCTAGTCCTCGAGCAAAACAAACTAAAGAAAAATAAATGTTACTTTCGTAGGGAGCACGATTGCACTTAGCGTGTGCAACAAGCCTTTAAACCCCTAGGTGATCCCTAGTGGAGGAGTTGTCTCCTAAGGGTTTACAGTAAAGTTACCCACAAACTTCAATACATTTTTGAAACCATCGATAAAATTGAGTTTTCAAAACATGATTTTTATAACATATATACCATTCAAAACTCAAAATCATTAATCAAGTCAACATGCGAATTCTTAATTTTAAATAACAATGTTATACTAATCATACTAGTATCCAGTCAAATTAGTCTAATGCTCAATTTGTTAGATAACTCATCCATTCATGCCTAAACGTGAAGTGTGAGCATATCCAAACCAAAATTCATCCATCTCAGAACTAGTTCAAACGAGAAATCGTCGGATCTGTTGTTTCGACTCAATCCTCACTTTAGGTATACTCTTGAAATAAAATCACTCCGATGATGGGTAAGTTTTTGCACACATGTGAGAGATCAATACAAAACAAATAAAAAGGTCTCACATGATAAATGAAACATGATGCAATCAATGAACAAAAATAAATCTCATAAGAAGATACTTGTATATCCTAAGCATGTCATATCAAGTGTCATAAGTATCACATATTTACTCTCTACAAGACAGTTACTAATGCAAGATCAGATCATGAAGGTCTTTTTAGGATTGTAATGGGGCTTAGGTAAAGGTAAGAAAGAATTGAAAGTTGGGATTCAAAATTTCTGAGAAATTGGAAAGGAAACAACTTTTGATTTTTCTATTTCTTCTCTTTTTCTTTTCTCACTCCTTTTTCTTCTTTTGAATTTTATTTTCTTGAAGCACCTCATATTTTTCATTATTTTTTACAGTTTTCTTTTTCTTTTTCTCTCCTTTTTTTTTTCTTTTTTTTTTTTCATACACTCCTAGTAAACACCACAACTCGGTATCTCTCCACTCACTCTCTTTTCGTTCATTCTCATCCCTCGTTCCTAATTTCTCAAAAATAAGAAGGGTAAAGCTGAATTTCAGAAATGGTGCAGGGGTACAGGTTAACGCGGCTTATCAAAGAACGTATAAAGGTAAATTTTTCAATAGGCTCAAAGGGGTACTAGAAGGATAAATTTATATAAGGTGGGATATTTTAAGTACAAACGAGCCAAAGATGACCTTCAATCATATCCTTAAAAGATGGTAACCTTGCCTATTTGTCTTGAGTAGATATACAGTACGTTCTAATATAATGATATGGATTTGATTGCATGCAAAGTCACAAGCCAAAGTGAAGTGTACGAGATTATGCAAAATAATCCGTATTCAAAGAAAACTCCGAGTTTATGTATTCACTCATCAATGACGGAAAATTAGCTCTAAAGCTCATCGAGTCTAGTCCCCACTAAGAACCTAAGATTCAACGTTCAAAACAGTTCATCGATTTCTAAGTCTTAGCTTGGTATAAGTGTAAAAATTCTAAACATGAATATCAAAATTATCCACCATTTATCACATTAAGCTTATTCATCCTAGATACAAGTAATCAAAATATGACATTAGTATTCTCAAAATTAAATTCACATGCATCATCAACTAAAGTTTGAAAATAATCGCCAAATATTGTGTGCATGATGGCTTCAAAATTAATTTTTTTTTATATCTATTGTCGATTAATCGACTTGAAGGAGTCGATCGATCGAGAGTGGGAGGTCGATTAATCAACCTTCATTGTCGAATGATTGAGAAATAGTTAATTTCTAAATTTTAAAAATTATTTTTTCATATAAAAAAAAAAAGTGATGTAAAATAAATAACCATACCCCCAAACCGAAAGATGACAATGCCCTCATTAATTGAAATAAGTATTGACCCCCAAACCTGTTGAAAAGTACCTCAACATAAAGATTATATGCAGAGAATATGTGCATCAAATTGGAACACGACCAAAAATTTATTGAAGGGAATATGATTACACTATTTAGGGAACTAAAAACAACCTAAACTAAACTAAAAATTAATATTCTAGAACTAAATATGCGAAATAAATAAATCCTAAATCCTAAATCCTAGACTAAACATGAATCCAACTCCGTTACCCATCGTTAAGTGGGTCCATCCACCTAGGTTCACTGAAATCGATGTTCCTTCGGCACAGGAAACAATTTCTCCCAGAGATCAAATGGGAATTGAGGAGACACCGCCGATGGTATGGGTGGAGGGGTGGAGGCGACGGTAGGAGATGGAGATGGGGGAGGTGATGACGGAATCACATCAATTATCTCGATATCAGTATTGATGCACGGTATAGGAGATTTGGAACGATTTATCTTCTTTCTAGATGGTTCTCTCCAGGAAGGGATGATCATCGAATCTAGGTTGATGATTTCAACAGTGAGAGGCATAAAAGGGACCGTCCGATGATTGCGGCGCTCCATAAGAAGGTTGTACAAGATGTGATAGAAAGTGGGCCTAAAAGTAAATATAAGGAGAAAATCGATAGAGTTGGAGTAGGAGTGGAAAGAGGTGTCCCGCAAAAAGAAATAAAAAGTGTGTGCAGTACGCTTGAGGGATCCCAAAGACAAAAGAAAAGTGGAAAAATAGAGTCCCAATAGGATTCTGTTCCGAAAAGTGGGGGTCGATTAATCGACCCTGGGAGGTCGATGCATCGACTCCCTAAAGAGTTTTTTTTTTTTTAATGAAAAATAAAATACCAAAAAGAAATTACACAAAATTGGGTTGCCTCCCAATGAGCGCTAGTTTAATGTCGATAGCTTGACCATGTGAATTGCTCAATCAGGGTGAGCCATTGGATCACTCAAGGAAAGAGTGTAAGAGAATGCAAGTGCATCCTTTAGGAATGGTTTTAATCTTTGACCATTAACTCGAAAAACATTTCTGCATCTCGGATTGATAACATTAACTGCCCCATTGAGGAGTATTCGAGAGATTTTGAATGGACCACTCCACCGGGTTTTTAGTGTTCCGGTAAATAGGTGAAGTCGAAAATTGTAGAGTAAAACCTGTTAATCAATAACGAAGGATTTACGTAAAATAGATTGATCATGAACCCGTTTCATACGGTCCTTGTAAGATTTAGCACAGTCATATGCATCAGCACAGATTTCTTCTAATTCATTCATTTGCAAATCCGTTTGGGTACCAGATTTCAGGAGATCAAAATTCAATGACTTAATTGCCCAAAATGCTCGATGTTCTAGTTCGACCGGGAGGTGGCAACCTTTACCAAAAACCAACCGATACGGCGACATGCCAATCGGAGTTTTAAACGCAGTTCGATACACCCATAAAGCGTCATTCAGTTTTAGCGACCAGTTTTTACGATTCGGATGAATTATCTTTTCTAAAATCCGCTTAAGTTCCCGATTAGAGACTTCAACTTGGCCATTTGTCTGAGGATAGTATGGTGTAGCAACTTTGTGTCTGACACCATATTTCTTTATTAATTGGGTGAACACTTTATTACAAAAGTGCTTTCTACCATCGCTGATTATCGCCTTTGGAATACCAAAATGTGAAAACACCTGATCCTTGAGAAATTTGATCACTACTTTATGATCATTTGTTTTACAAGCCACGGCCTTTACCCATTTCGAAACATAATCGATTCCGACAAGAATGAACATATTTCCAAACGAATTTGGGAAAGGACCCATAAAATCGATCCCCCAAACATCAAACAATTCAACTTCTAAAATTGGATTGAGCGGCATCATGTTGTGCTTTGAGATCCGGCCCAACATTTGACAGTCGCGATAAGATTTGCAATGCTGATGACAATCTTTAAAGATCGTCAGCCAGTAGAAACCACTTTGGAGGATCTTTGCTGCAGTCTTCTTAGAACTAAAGTGACCTCCACAAGCTAGCTCATGACAGAACGAGATGATCCGTGGTTGCTCAGATTCAGGAATACATCTTCGTATAATTTGATCGAGACAATATTTGAATAAATATGGATCTTCGAAAAAATAGTGTTTCATCCGAGCTAAGAAAATAGATTTCTCATTCTTAGACCAATGGTGAGATAATTTCTCGGTGACTAGGTAATTGACAAGATCTGCATATCAAGGTGGGCAATCAATCCTGAACAACTGTTCATCTGGAAAGTGCTCCAAGATCTGAATAGGATCATCAGATTTCTCAATAGTTATTCGTGACAAGTGAACTGCCACCATATTTTCTGAGCCTTTCTTGTCTTTGATCTTCAAATCAAACTCTTGCAACAACAAGATCCATATGATTAAGCGTGCTTTAGCATCTTTCTTAGCGAATAGATAACATAGAGCAGCGTGATCTGTAAATACCACGACTTTAGACCCTAATAAATATGATCGAAATTTATCAAACGCGAAAACTACTGCCAAAAGTTCCTTTTCGGTGGTCGAGTAGTTCAACTGGGCATCGTTGAGAGTACGACTCGCATAGTAGATTATATGCGGTAATTTTTCTATTCGTTGTCCCAGAACAGCTCCGATTGCATAATCAGAGCCGTCGCACATGATTTAGAACGGGAAGTCCCAGTTCGGAGATTGAATTATCGGGGCTTTTATCAATTCAGCCTTAATGGTTTCAAAGGCTTGCAAACATTTATCATCAAAGAGGAATGGGACATCCTTTGAAAGTAAGCTGCATAGCGGTCGCGCTATCTTGCTGAAATCTTTAATAAAACGCTGATAAAAACCGGCGTATCCCAGAAAAGATCTTATTTTCTTAACTGTCCTCGGTGGTGGTAGATTGGTAATTAAATCAACTTTAGCCTTATCGACCTCGATACCATGGGACAATATGATGTGTCCCAAAATAATGCCATCTTTAATCATGAAATGACATTTTTCCCAGTTAAAAATAAGGTTCTTCTCCTGACATCGTACAAGCACTAGCGATAAATGATTCAAACAGTCAGCAAAACTGTTTCCATGGATCAAGAAGTCGTCCATAAAAACTTTGAGGAATCGTTCGACCATCTCCGAGAAAATACTCAGCATACATCTTTGAAATATAGCTGGTGCATTACAAAGCCCAAATGACATTCGGCTGTAGGAGAAAGTACCAAAAGGGCATGTGAATGTAGTTTTCTCTTGATCCTCAAGTGCAATGACTATTTGGTTATAACTAGAATAGCCATCGAGGAAGCAATAGTAATCATGTCCGGCCAGTCTTTCTAACATCTGATCGATAAACGGAAGTGGAAAGTGATCTTTTCTCGTCATCAAATTTAACTTTCGATAATCAATACACACTCTCCAACCTGTTTGAATTTTTATAGGAATTAGTTCATTTTCTTCATTCTTCACCACTGTGACTCCCGACTTCTTAGGGATCACTTGTGTGGGGCTGACCCATTTATTGTCAGAGATAGGGTATATGATTCCAGCATCTAAAAGTTTTATTACCTCATTTCGGACAACGTCTTGCATTATAGGGTTCAGTCTCCTCTGTGGTTCCCTAGAAGGCTTAGCATTATCTTCCAAATGGATTTGGTGCATACACACTGTCGGACTAATGCCTTTAATATCTTTTATCGACCATCCGAGGGCACTTTTGTACTCTTTGAGTACATTCATGAGTTGACCTTCCTGATTCGCATCCAATTTTGATGATATTATGACGGGTTGAGTTTCATTCTCTCCCAGGTAGGCATACTTAAGATTTTTCGAAAGAGGTTTAAGTTCTAAGTACACTTTCTCCTTCTCTTTTGGCTTTTCCATGATTAATTCAATTGGAGCTCCAAAATCTATTTTCTTTTTTTCTCTCAGAAGCGGTGTGGAGTCCAACATGTGATTCACTTCTTGGATCAGTTGATCCACATCAAAATTTTCTCTAAACTGCGCAAGATAAACTGCTAAAGGATCTTCAATTTCAGATGCATGAAATATTTCTTTTACGATCTCATCGAGTATGCATGTTTGTGCATGTTCATCATCCTCCATGGGTTGCTTGATAATATTGAAGATGTTGAGTTCCACTGTCATATTCCCGAATGATAGATTCATGATCTCGTTTCGAAAATTGATTAGCGCATTAGAGGTGGCTAGGAAAGGTCTTCCTAGAATCACCGGAATGCTATTCTTCAAATTTGGTACCGGTTCAGTGTCTAAAACAATAAAATCTACAGGAAAGTAGAAAGAATCTACCTTGATGAGAACATCTTCCACAATTCCTCGAGGGATCTTTACGGACCGATCATCTAACTGAAGAGTCATCGCATTGGTCTTAAGCTCTCCCCATTCGAGCTCCTTGTACACAGAATAAGGCAACAAGTTAACACTTGCTCCTAAATCCAAAAGGGCCTGATCAATACGATTATCGCCAATGATGATTGAGATTGAAGGATAACCTGGCTCCTTGTATTTAATTGGGAGCTTTGCTTGCAACACTAAACTAACCTGCTCGACTAAGAAAGCTTTTTTTGGAATATTGGTCTTTCTTTTGATTGTGACCAATTCCTTCAAAAATTTTGCATAAGCAGGTACTTGTCGGATGGCATCCAGGAAGGGAATATTAATTTTTAATTGCTTAAAAATCTCATTTATTCCTTCCACATCGCGATTTTTTCCTGGTGCTATCAATCTTTGCGGGTACGGTGCTTTAGGAACAAAACTTTTCTTTTGTTCACTCTTTTCTTCTGTTATTTCTTTTGCTTATACTTTTTTTTCAATTTCTTCTCTCTCTTCAATTTTCTTCTCTCCATCAGACTTTTCCTCGTCCTCTGGCAACACTACTTTGTTATTGACCTGCTTTCCAGATCTCAACATTGTGATCGCCCGATTTTATTGTTGATCATCATCTTGTGTTGAAGTTGATGTTTGTTCGACAACCATTTGATCCCTTGGGTTAGGAACTGATTGGCTAGGAAACAATCTTTTTTCTCTTTCACAGAGAAAAGTTGCCAATTGTCTAATTTGGGTCTCTATTTTAGAGATTAAGGATGTGTGAGAATGGATAAGTTTCATCAGGTCCTCAGTAGAAGGAGTTTGTGTATGAGGACGTTGGGCAGCATTTCCCAGTGGATTGTTAAATCTGGGTAGTGGAAACGTTGGCACAAAATTTTGTTGTGGTTGGTTTTGATAACCTCCCATTGGTTGTACAAACTGAAAATTCTGGTTCAATTGCCTTTGTTGCCCAACCTGATTTTGATTGTATTGAAATTGATTTGGATTATTGAACCCTTGCTGTTGAAATTGCCCTTGACCGTAGTTTTGCTGCGGTCCTTGGTTAAAATTTGGTTGGGGATAAAAGTTCGTCCCCTATTTCCTGGGCTGTATTCTTTGATTATCTTGTTTCGATGAGAAATTTGGGTGGTTTCTCCAACTATTTGGGTTATTCTCATTGAAAACGTTTCCTTGATTCCGCCCATAGTTATTCACAATATTTAGCTATTCAGATGTGTCTTCATGGTAGTTCTGCATTGAAGGACAATCATCTGCTATGTGCATTGGACTTGCACAGATTGAACATGGCTCGGGTATTTACCATATGCACATTCTTCTTTAATTTCAATTCCTCCACTTGTTGAGTGAGGAAATCAATTTTAGCCATCATATATGAGGAATCCTTTACTACGTATAGTCCTCCCTTCTTGGTTGAACTTCCTGCTTGATCACGAGCTTTGACTGGTTGTTCCCGAGTCTTTGTGAAATCCTAGTGCTGAGAATCCTAGGTCAGTTTTTCTAGGAAAGCATAGGATTCAGTTTCCTTTAGGCCAGGAATCCTCCGCCACTCATTGACTCCACCAGATGTCTATTAGGTTGACTTAGTCCATTGTAGAAACACTGGACCAATCTCCACTTTGAGTATCCATGGTGTGGACATTTGAGTAAGAGATCCATGTATCTATCCCAAGCTTCATATAATTCTCATCTTCCTCTTGCGTGAAATCCGTGATTTCACGTCTTAGGACATTCGTCTTCGCCATAGGGAAGAACTTTGACAGAAACTTTTTGACCATCTGATCCCAAGCGGTTATGGATCCCGATGGTAGAGAATTTAACCAAGCTTTTGCTTTATCCTTTATAGAGAAAGGAAACAATGTTTAGTCTAATGATTTTTCAAGAAATTTTGGTAACAGATGAGCGTACTTATAAGTCTTTAACGTATTGGTATGGGTCTTCTCTCTCCATGCCATGAAAGATTGGAAGAATTTGGATGACATTTGTACGGATTTCAAATCGGCCATCAGGTGTGGCGGGGTATACAATGCATGATGGGGTATTTGTAGTTATTGGAGAAAACAGTTCTCTCAATGTTGGTTCTTTCTCTTGTTCAAGTTACCCATTCATGTTGTCAGTCATATTGACTTCAGTGGATGATTCACTAGAGAATTTCTGCCTTGATCTAGCGTCCTTACGATTTAACCAACAAGCACGTTCGATCTCAGAATTTAAAGGCTCTAAAGTTCTTTCTTTAGAAGACCTAGTGTGCATGCAAATGACGCACAGAGTGGAGGTTTCAGGCAGGAAAACCTCAAGAGAATTTTTATTTTTTTTCAAATTTCCAATTTTAAAATTGAAAATTTTGAATTATTATTATTTTTATTATTTTTATTATTTTTATTTTTTTCAAAAATTAACAAATTTTTTTTTTTTTCAAAAATTAACAAATTTTTTTTTTTGAGTCTCGATTGATCGAGCAGGAATCTCGATCAATCGAGACAGAGTCGATTAATCGAGTAGTATACTCGATCAATCGACAAAGGACAAAAAAATTTAAAATTTAAAAATTTATTATTATATATATTTTTTAATTAGCAGAAATACTATTTTAATCCTCGAAAATTCTTAAAATTTACTGTCTATTTCCTAAGAAATCAATTTTTCTTAATTTAATCCCCGGCAACGGCGCCAAAAACTTGATGTGAATTTTAATTGTGATGTTTTACTTGCAAGCGCACGAATCAGATTGTATATAGTGGGTGCGGAGTACGAGATCGTTCCCACGAGGACTATTTTAGAAGATCTAAAAAGATGAGACAGTAATTTAAGAAATCTACTAAGACTTAACAGTACCCTACTAATATTATAATTTAAGCGGTTTTATGAGATGATAATTACTGACTACAAACTAAAATTTAATTAATAATTCAAAAATAAAGGTAAAGATGAAGATGCTAAATCCTCTCATCTTTGGTTTGTTCTTCCCGTAATACAAATCTAAGGATTAAACTATAAGATATATCATTGAAGAAAAATATTTTTTATGGAAGATGAATGGTCAAAATCCGGATAGGTTCCACGTTGTATCCCTGCAATCAGGACTTAATTTCAGAGATTATTTCCATATATAGATATGGGATCAAGGGCATGGCTCGGCACACTTGATCTCAGATTTTAAATAAAAATCATCCCCAAAGTGGGTAAAAATTTCAACAAGAATACCACCATAGATCTGAGATCAAGGGCATGGCTCGACACACTTGATTTCAGATTAGGGAGTAATTAAGATAAAATTACCATTACAAATCCAAGATTCAAGGCATGGCTCGACACACTCAATCCCGGATCATAATCGTAAGTAGATCCACACGATGAAAGCAAAAAGACCATATAACAATGATTGGGGTAAAATTACCGTCACAGATCTGAGATCCAGGGCATGGCTCGGCACACTCGATCCTAGTTAGTGGCGGGGATTTCATCCGTTTGTGATAACATAATAACCATAAAATAAGATCTCATATTTTAATCCTAGATTTATATTATTAGAAGTACATCCCTTGGATGGGAATCATTAGATCTCCATCCCAAAGAAATTAGCCACACATGTTGTAATTAAATGACATAAACAAATAAGGAATGAAAAATAATATCAATTTAATTAATTAAAAATACCTCAAACTTCAATAGAAATTCTTTGATCCACAAGTACGACGATCTTCAGAAATGAAATTAACAATGCTCTTTACTAATCTCTAAATTTAAAGTAGGAATCAACTGAACAAAAACACTAAATTGAAGAAAGGAATGCTAAAAAGTTAAAGGGGAACAAAACTCTCAAAAGAATAAAAACTCTATCTCTACGTCTAGCTAAAAAATTAAAATATAATCTAACTCCCTTTTTCGAGTGTTATTCTTGGCTTTAAGTACTCTCCCAGTCGCATAGGTTCCCTGGCACGAAAAGTCAGGGTCGATTAATCGACTCTGGGGGTCGATGCATTGACCCTCCTTGAAATCTCTAAAAATCTGCTTCAAGAGTCATTTCCGTGTCAGACTACTTTCTGTACCTCGATTAATCGAGTAAAGGGTCGATTAATCGACCTTCCCAGATTTTCGTGAATTCCAGCCCAACTTTGCATCAGACACTGTCTCAGTATTTCGGCCGTATCTTTCTACTCCGAATTCGGATTGATATGATTCTTATAGCGTTGGAAATCTGACAGAAAACTCTACACTTAATCAGAGTTCTCGCGCAATAATGGTTCCACAAAATCCGTGAAAGCCAACACATAAAGGTGGAAATAAAATAGTCATAAATCCTAGAATAAAAATAATGAAACTGAATAATCCACTAATAAAACAATAATGAAAGTCGGAGACAAATTTGATAAAATGAAATCATAAAATCAATTATAATAATAAGAACCAAATCTACTACCAGGTCTATAATGATCAATATCTGATACTCGGATCGAAATCAGTACAGTAGCCCTCCTGGTACTCAGCTCTGTCGCCCTCCCAAGGCTCCTGGTACTCAACGCCCGCGGAATCAATGAAATCAATGTCGGCAAGATCTAGATGGCCGGCGTCTACTCCACCAGCGTAATCACCTGCAACTATTAGATTATCGTGGGATGAGTTTACTCAGTTACGTAAACTCAGTGGATACATCACCAATTCACTCCATACTACTCAGGTGCATTGTGGGTGCATCATGTGAGTGATAAATATAGTATCTCAAAGTAGATAGCAAAAGAAAGACAAAATTACATGCATATCATAAAACTCATATCATATCATAAATGTAAGACCATAATCTAGACACTCATATCCTAACGTACCTTACCATATCTCATAACATATCATACCATGTCTTATTATCATTCTCGCACATACATTTGTATATCGTATGAGTGTAACTAACATACTAGTGAAATCCTAAACGACTTGTGTCAGAGTCGCTGCTCGAGTTACTATGGGAGAGTCAACATAGTATCATATCACCATATTATAACGCCCTCGTGTCATACTCATACTTCACCACCCAGCCAATGGGGAGACATAATGGCCAAACTCACTCATAACATACTCATACTCATAATCTCTCTCAGAGATCTATCTTGGCTGAAAGACGTTGTTGCCCTTACGGTGGCTACGCAAGGAACGACACGTATAGAGACTTAAGTTCTTTATCTTTTGCTGGCCTATACAGCGATATTTTATTATCGTATTCGTATCATAACTTATCTTATCTCATACTCATATCTTATCATACTCTTATACTAAATCCTATAACAACTATAGTGAGGCAACTTTTCTAATTCACGCTTCCTAAGAAAAGGTTCCGTAGTAACCTAGATGTACTTCGTGTGGTAGTTTAATTCTATTATAGAGGTGTTGCATCCGTACATGGACGTCAATATTCTGAGTTTCACGTGACCATAGAAGAAACTTCACCATAGCTAAGGTCCGAAGTCCGATTCTTGTATCATATCTCATATCTTATCCTCTCGTATTAAAACTCGGGGTGATAGGATCACCGTATATGCCACCGTTTACGAAGTTACACTGAATTCATACTCACCCGACTCGTCATGGGTCCCATTCCACCATGAGTTATAAGGCATGTGAATATGGTGCATTCCTCGCTTCGATACCATCTTAGTGAGTCACCACGCCCAAGCGTAGGCATGATCTCATACACTCTCGTACATATGTCCTAACTTACTCATAACTCATAATGTAATTTAGATGGAAATACAGAAAGTCAGACGTATAAAAAGATTTATATTAGATTATCTTATATTTATATATATACATTTATTTACACACATTCCAATATAACATAGAATAGGATAATTATAAGTATATTCTCGATAACGGGAAGGTCGGGGTTCGTGTTATCGAAGAGGTCGCATTGAAGCGATAAATTGATATATATATAATAATTAGATAATTAAATTAAATGATATTTATAATTATTAAGTTATGATTTATCATGATCATCGATCGAAAGACCTTACAATATAATATACACAAGAACTTTGGTCATGAGAATTAGAAAATAATATTAAATTCGAATAGCCTTGAGTCATTCAAAATTAAACCCAACTTGTTACTCTATTTTGACCTCTAAAATACCAGATTCGTGAAATGGCTATTTCACACAAAGTTGTAAAACTCGCTATCTTCTTTCCAATGCCACAAGAATCACATTAATCCGAGGTCGGAGTAAAAAGATATGGCTAAAATATTGGGACAGGTGCATCAATGGTCGCGAGCTCGGGTTCGTGGACGCGAATTTGAGTTCGTAGCAGTGAGTTCGGACCCGAAACTTTAAGATGGTGCAATCTATTATTCTTTTAAATAAAATAAAATTATAATTTAATTTTTACGCTTAATTAATTTTAAATAAATAATAATATAAACTTGCAACAATAATATATATTATTATAGTCTTAGTAGAAGGATAAATTTCTAACTATATAGATTTGAAAATAAATAATATTAATATGATATTATGTCAATTAAGTCAATCTATCAAATTTATAAATATCAGAGTTTAATTAATTTTACAGATATAAAAGAGGAAGTAAATATATTAAATATGTAGCCCTAATTGAAGGTAAAATATTAATGGCCCAAGCAAAAGGGATTCTTGAAAGGAAAAGAGAAATAACATATAAACCCGATTTACAGTTCATGCAATTTTAATAGAAAAATAAAATACTAAATATGCAGATTTATCATACTTAAAGATATTTATGTTTAATTAGTATGTAGATTTAAAAGAAAGTAGACATATTAAATATACAGACCTAATAGAAGGTAAAATATTAATTGCCCATACAAAAGGGATTCTTGAAAAGAAAAGATAAATAACATATAAATTCAACTTATAAATATACAACTTTCAAGGAAAAATATAATATTAAACATATGGGTCTATTAATTTATGAGATATTTGGGTTTAAATAAGATTTTTAAACCCGTCGATGCGCGATCGAACACATCCTACGCGACGGGATTTGAGAAGAACAAGATGGATTGATGGGTACCCACCTCTTGAAGCGTGAACGGAAGATCAACGACAATTCGGGTTGAAAAGGTTGATGCCCAAGGCGTCGGTTCGTTTAAGTCTTGAGAGAGAATAATTTCTTATTATAAAGAGTAGAGAGTTTTTAAAGTTTTATTTATAATGGTATAAAGTTTTAGGTCAATTCTAATTAACACTTTTCGTAGAAGATTTAATAAAATAAGAATTCGTACGTAACTTGGATAGCTTGAGAACATGTTTCGCTCTAGTGCTTTGTATAAGCACCGAAGCAATTGGTGTTTCTTTCCCGAAATTATAGTTATACCCTTTGACTTGCTTGACCACTTAAAATGGGTATAATTTTTTATATTTTTGTCAGAAGTCTTCAAATTATATATCGTTGGAATCATATCGACGAGCACTTCGTAATAAGTCTAATTTTGATATGGGAAAAATTAAAAAAATTCTATTTTAAAGGGTGGGTTTCAATTCCGATGTGGAGTGTTAACACAGTACATAGTGTGGTGTATCATTTAACACCATTAAAATAAAATCTAAAAATTCGGGTTGTTACAATATATATATATAGGTGATTTTAACCGGATTAGGTCAGGTTGTGCATGTACTCTTGACCGATCGGGTCGAATCCGGCAGCGAAAACTTTGGTGGCCCGCCCATTGACAGCCATAACCAGTAAGCATACGTTAAGAAATGGTGGTGGAAGGTGGAAACACCGGATCAAAATTCTTCACTTTTACTTTCGTTTTTTTATGCTTTAATTTGAGTTGTTGACTCTGATAAAATGGTCTCCTTTAATTGGCCTTTTAAACACCAAAATGGTGCTTAAAAAGATCTTACACCATTAGAATTAAACTTTTTATCTCACTCTATTGAAGTGTAATTTGTTATTATACCATGTGACACACATATGTGATCAATCTAAATTGTTCAAATAACAATTTTTAATCAAAACATGTCTCGACCCAAAAAAATATGCCTATAAGTGATTGATGAGCATTAATATCAACCATTAAAACTAAAAGCAACAATTGATATTATATTCCACATAGATGGGCTAGTTTAAATCTCCAAAAACATTATTTTTGGGCACGATTGCACTTCAACAATCTATCAATTTAATAATGTGATCATCCACATCTTAAACTATTGATGGTATAAGATCATTTAAACACCATTTTAATTTTTAAATCACACTCGGGAGAGTCGAGTCCATAGACAAATAGTACTCACAAAGGGCAATGATCAAGAATAGTTGAACTTTATTTAGTGTTCAATTGATTTTAGAATATAATTTTAATTCCGCGCCATCTTATGCAAATGAAAATTATAAAAGTAAAGACCGCTCATCTATTCGATGACTGCAAAATTGGTTGAATACGATATCAGGTTTGGCTAATTAAACCTCACCAATGCCTAATCGCAAAATCGACAAACTATTGATTGAGGTTGTCAACAGGTGTTAGGCAATCTGCCCGAACCGAAATATTTATCGGGTCAAGTACTTAAACTTTAAACATCGGGTTGGGTCAAGTTTATTGGAACCAATATTATATTGACCTTTGAGCATTATGGGTGTTATGTGGCCTTTTAGCCACTTTTTTGAGTTGTGTGTCACGTGAAATAAGAAATTGATTGTATAATAATATAACCATAATTCCAAGTTCAGATTGGTACAAAAATGATCTTTACCGTCCGATTAAAATCAGTTAATAATTTTCAGGTGTACAAGGTGAACCAAAAAAGTGGGGAGTATCCTTAAAGAGTTATTTAACCCTTTAACTACTGTCGAAATCTGACATGCACAAATACCAGGGCTCCTTATAATTCATAGAAGGAATCTTTTGACTATATGGTAATGGGTGACGACTTGTTAGCTCTTGCGTTACATAATTCACTTACTCACCCAACAAATTGCAAATTGAATACAATAAATTGAATTTGACAAATCAAGTGAATTGTCGAATTAATCTTTATAAATTAGCTTTATTCAAAGTTTTAATAATATAAAAGACAGATTTAAACGTAAGATTTTATATAATTAATAAATAATTTTAAAAAAAATCTTATATTCTTATCCCAACAAATTAGATTAATTTAAAAATAGTGAATTGCGGATCAGAAATTTGAATCAAGCAAATATTTAAAAATAGCGAATTATGAATTCCAATCAAACGACTATTAAAAAATTGAATCAAGGGACTATTAAATAATCAACGAACTAAATAATTATGATTAGCTCAACAATCTTATGATATAAGTTGAAAAGTCAAATTCGTAGAAGATATAAAAATCAACACGAGATGTTGAGTTTTGAGAAAATTGATAGTGAAAGAACTTTAGACAGTTCAAGCTACGAGTTCCTATTGGTAGATGACTTTCTGTGAGTTCCTATTGGTGGATGACTTTCACAAACTTTCACTTCTCTAAAGTAGTTACTTCACAGATTTTCAGGTCTCTAAAATCTGTGAGAGTTACCATTTGACAACACTGATGGGCTAGCTTCTCATAAGCTTTGAATTTGGAATTTTCCATGCGGCACCACTAAACAAATAAATAAATAGTAGATCTTATCTTAAGATTTTATATTTTCTACGTACATAAAGAAAGCTGCTATAAGCACACCATTTTATTTCTTTTCCATACTAATTAATGGAATTTTCTTAAAATCAAACGGTGGGATTTAAATGGAGATAAAATAATTATCATCAAAGATAAAATCAGTGACAGAAAAGTGTAGAAGCATAGAAGGGACCCAATTGACATATGGGAATAAGGAGCACATTCTCTTAATTAAGTTGTTAAGGAGGTGCTCGAAAAATCATAAAAAAAAGATTCCACAAAAGAAAATTTGGTGATGAAATGTATGTATTTTTTGAGAGAAAAAATTTACAAATTTGTTAAGATTAGAGCCAAGAAAATTAAAAATTTTGACCAAATAAGCACTACAAAAAACAAGACTATTAGCAGCAACCATAAACTACCGCTATTAATAAAAAAACTGCCGTAATACCATTGCCGCTAATAGTTTTAATAGCCTTTAATAGTTTTTTTTGTTAATAACAACAATTTTTTACTGCAAAAAACTACCGTTAATAGTTTTATTTTTTGTAGTGAAGGTTCATTGATGAAAAGATGTCATGACAAAAAATAATGAGACAAAAATTCGATGGCAAAAATAATTTTCACATCTATTAAATACAAAATAAGTAAGGGGAATTAGATTAAGAAGATGAATCAAATCAAGAAAATGAAGAAAATGCTTGAAAAATAGAGGCATAATATTGTGATATATTTATTAGAATAAATGAAACATCTAAAATTATGCTAACAATTTTGGAGACGATTTATTAGTAATACATGAAACAAAGAACAAAATAAATGATAAACTGAAGCAACGTCTTTAGAGTTAAAACACTTGAAAATTAACAAAACAAAAACAAAATATATTAAATATAAATTTAGTAAACATGATAACCTAGAGGAGGATTTAGTTACAATAGAAAAACATTTAGTACCTCATATTCATTATTTAGACTCAAGGTGCATGTTGTGATATTTTCAATGTTTTACTAGCAAGTGCATGAATCGAATTGTAGTTAATGAATGTAGAGTACGAGATCGTTCCCATGAAAATTAACAAGAAAATTAAAGGAAAGAAAAAGAAATTAACCTAAAGGAAAGACTACAGATTTAATACAATATTAAACTAGTTTATGAATTTATGAGAATATGATGAAAGATAAAGACTAAGCAATAAAATAAAATTAAATTAAGAATAAAAGGGGAGGATTAGGATGCTAAATCCTTCCATCATTGGCATGTCATTTACAAAATACATATCTAATGGTCAGAATGTCGAGAAATGCTAATATATAAATACTGAAATCAATCGAATATTTATGAAAAATATTACATTTAATCCATGAAAATAGTTCTAAAATATCATGCTCTTCCAAAATCGTCAAAAGGAAAGAGGAGAAACATTCATCGTATTAAGGATTTCCTTAATCACGATGAATAAATGCCGCAAACACTACCGATAAATAACTCGATGTGAATTTCAAATCACAGATCCGAGATCATAAGAAAAGCATGACTAGTTCTCATATCTTAGATGGTGATCGACATTCACGAGATCAGCAAGAGAAAATAAACATTAAAATCCAAAGCATTGAGCATAAATTCGCATTCCAATCATAGATCGATATTTATAAATGAATACCTCAGATGGGGTTCATTAGATCTCCATCCTCCATGAAATTTAGCCACACATAGTTAACATGAACAAAACAATTGAAATAAAATTAGAAAATAATATTAAAATACCATAGAGTGCTTCAATAATTTCACGTAAGCTTTAATTCAACCGATACAATCTTTCTTTAGTTGTAAAAATTAAACTACTCTAAGTCCTAAAGCTAAGTTATTGGAAGAACAATGCTTGAAAATGTAAGAGAAAAACTCAGAGAACCTAAAAATGGCTGAGAGAAAAAAAAAGACTCCCCAAAGGGAGAGGCCACCAACCCTAACTCTAATTTTCATTTAAATAGAGCTTATGTTCGAAATTTTAAAATTCAAAATCGATCAATCGATCCAATAGTTCGATCGATCGAATCTGGACAAAACAGAGAGCAACTTATATATAATTTGTATATATATACTCGATCAATCGATTTTCTTAGATTTTTGTGAAACTCGCCCAACTCTTTAATAGACACAATCTCAGAATTTTGTCCATAACTTTTTACCTCAAACTAGAATTGACGTGATTCTTACGGCATTGGAAAGAAGACAACAAACTTTACAACTTTAGTGAAATAGCAATTTCACGAATCCGATGCTTTAAAGGTCGATATTGAGCTACAAGTCGGGATATGTTCTAGATGATATAAGGTTGCACGGATTTGACGTTATTTTCTGAACTCTTGGGCTATTTTATGTTCAACTTATCTCCAGACCTGTAAATCACTAAAACTAGACAATGTATTAGATAGCTTTCGTTAAATAATAATCTATAAGTTTAAGAGGTCAAATATTAACGTTTTTCAACACTCATCGGTGCATAAAGGAGATAAACAAATAGAATATTATGTGATCTAAGAATTCAACTTCAATTGAAGAAGCATTTTTATAAGACGATGCTAAATGTTAGGCTACAAGGAAGAGATAAGAAGATATATTGCATCAGGTTGAGATGCATCTATTAAGATGAATGTTGGGAATAACAAGAAAGGACAAAATTAGAAACAGTAACATAAGATGAAATTTGAGAGTAGCATTTAGAAAGAAAAAATTTTGAATATCACTTGAGGTGGTTAGTCATGTCTATCAAAGGCTAGAATCGACTCTATTTAGAGGGTTGAGACGCTGCAAGCACAAAAAAGTATGAGAAAAAGAAGACTAATGAAGACAGAGGGAAGTATTAAGGCCTTGTTGGGGTGTTTCCCTAATTTTCTTAGAAAAACTCTGATTCCTGACAAGTCAATTTCCTGCAGATTCCTGGCCAACTCTGATTCCTGGCTTTCCTCAGGTGTGCTCTTTTAGGCTTCAGAAATGCTCTGATTCCAGACTTTTTCCAAAAATGAATGATTTCTTGTGTTATTGTAATTTTTTCATAAAAATATAAAATAGGTCTAGTTTAGGGACATCGTATGACCGTAAGCGTAGTGCATCTGATACCGTGTCGTAGATATTCGAAGGTCATTTTTGACCGATGCACGATCCATGAGTGATTGAACACTTCCATCGATGCAATTGTATAAAATTGATTCGTACAACTATAGTACACGATCACCTACCATAATAATACCATCAAGTCGTTAGTAGAAGAAGGAAAGCACATACTACATTAGCTCATTACAGGGCATATGCGGCTTGTTTGAAAAGACAATTACAAAATAAAAAACAAAAAGGAGGGGCAGGAAAAGCGACATATAATCTCAAAGATGACTACGAGGTTGCGTCGTTGTCACCCCTTCCTCGGAAGAGTATGAGGTAGTCATCGTATGCATGTGGGAGTTACGCCCGTTATCCGAAAAAAGTCCTAAGCACCTAACTATGAAGTCTTGTCCAAAACAATCAAGCCACATGTCTAAAAATCGGAGTTCCACCTCTAGAATCTTTATTCAGCTCCTAGACAATGCATTTTCATCAGAACCATCCACAGAGCCACGTGTCAATATCGATTTTCCCACTCCGCTGCTTACTTAAATTCATGACAGCTGCTAGACAACGATATACACAAATTACAAAATAGCCTCCTCTCTCTCTCCCTACTGACTTGTTGTCTTGGAGAAACTCAAATTTGTACTCATTCACTTGGTCTAAATGATGGATGCTCTAGTTGTTTCTCGCTCTAAGATCTTTGTTGTGAGTTACAGATACAAAGATTCGTCTTCTTCGCGTTTTCTTTTCAAACCTCTGATTCGACTGTGCCCATCGACGAAGCTTGTTTCGGTTGTCAAACACTCGATCGCTTAGAAGTAGAGGGTCATTCGATCTTTTTCATCTTCTTCGTTATCGACAGAATCAGAGGTAACTTTCAATTTATTCTTCTTCTTCCTGTTCTTCTCAACTGAATTGATCAGGATAACTTTAATAGCTGTTGGAGGGATAAACACTGCAGATTTTATTTAGAACATAACAGACTAAGCAGTACATTCACCCCAGACTCAATTCCGAGTATTCCTGCGTATTTTGCTAGGAAACGCAAAATACAACAAAACTCAAAAAGTACCTACTTTCCTGTGGGTCCCACGCTTCTTACCGAACGCACGCAAAGCTCGGAAATGACTACTTTTTCCTAATTTTTGAGCACTGTTCATAGAATCGGGAGGACTTTGGGTAGTTAAACGGAGCTTAAGAATAAAATAAAAATTGCAATGTTATGAAGAGCTTAACACTGATAAGAAATGAGTGAAAAATAGGACTTGCAAAATCGACCATAGATAGATGGGATAAAGCTACGATGATGAAGAATGAAATTTTTATTTGCACATCAATTTTATTCTCGCACAAAAAATCAAATTTTGTTTTGCTTAAGCTTATAAGATCTGTAATACATATGAGTTAGCAAAGAGTACACTTATGCCAACTTTTGCATGCACGGTAAGGCTGAATTTCGCAAAGCCAGAGTTTAACCCACTAGCCTGCTCCTCGCTAGAACGAGTTTTACCTACTCTGGAGAATTAGTGGCTTTAAGGCTTTTTTAGTGCCTTAGAGCATCTCTAATGGTGTATCTCATTTTTTTTTGGCTTATGTGGTAAATTTGGGGTATCATACACTCCAATCATGTATCTCAAATTTATTAGTTTATTATATTTACAAATTTTGGAATATGATGCGTACCAATCATGTATCCTAAAAAGTAGTAATAAAATATATTATTTTCAAAATATAGGATACCAAGTTGGTATCTTATATCCATGTAGGATATAGGATACCTATTGAAGCACGCAACACTTATCATCTATCCCAAATTAGAACATTATTTAGCCACATTAGATATAAGATATGCCATTGGAAGTGCTCTTCCAACTCCCCGCCTTCTTCCCACCTGCTGCCAAAGTGATTACAAAACACACTCCAATCCGTTCTTGCGCTTGCTTGAAGCAAGCGGGGAGCATTTCCAAGTGCAACCTAACTTTTCCTAGATTATTGTTTCGAGTAGCTCTGTGGTGCCCAAGCATTCTCCGAAAGCACCTACGTTGGGGACCCCTTAAAAATCATATATTGGGTCAGATCAAAAGATGAAGATCGTGTTTCACCCTGATCTTTGACGCAAATCATCTTGGGATCACATCGCACCTATCAGATGGACAATTTTTTATTCCACATACCATAGATTCCCAAAAAATAGATCATGAAGTTTACGGCACACACTTAAACGTGATTTTAGGACCATATTTTAGAGATCTGACTGTCTGATATGTGCGACATGATCTGAAGATCCTTTGTGTCGAAGGTCGGGGTGAAACACGATCTCCATCATCTGATCCGACCCAATAAATGAGTTTTAAGGGGTCTCTAATGTAGGCACTTTCAAAGACCCCATGGGCGCATTTAGAGCTACCCTATTGTTTCTTGAGCTCGAAAGAAATGTCTTATCTAGTTGCACACCTTGTTCTTTGTGCATACTAGTTTATTTGTCTTCTAAGTAGAAAAAAAAGATGTCTTGTAGGCCCCCCAATAACTCATTATTTACTTCACTTAGAACTTGGCCCTTGCACGAAGTTTAAAACAAAGATTTGCAAGTTTGGTGACCTCTGCTATATGAAAATATTATTTAAACCGTTTGATTTGGAGCCCATTATTTAAAAACATTAAGTGCAAAAGATTAACACGAAATATAATCTTCATTCTGTGATTAAACATACTCAACGGCTATTATTTGATTCAACAATTGACTATAACAGATGATATGATAAATATTGTGTTTTGCTCCAATATTATCCACTAGGGATCTATAGATCCCAAACTTTAAATCAGACGCCTCAGATTGTATTTTCACATGTTACATGTCTCTAAAATATCAAGACTTTCTTTAACTTTGGTGTAAGAGACAAATTTTCGAATGCAAGTAATGGCTCCCTTTTTAATATGAATATTTTCAATCTAAGATTAATTTTATCTTGTAAAGAACTCATATAATATCGGAGTCTTTTTCTATTACTAATAACATGACTTTTCCATATGGCATTCACATCTTGGTGAATGGTGGCAGAAGTGGGGTGAATCTCTCAACACGAGTTTTTTCTCGCTGTTGAGTGGTCTGACCAATACTGATTTTTTCTAGTTTTTGAGCGGTCTGGTACCACCTGCTGCCAAAGTGATTACAAAACACACTCCAATCCGTTCTTGCGCTTGCTTGAAGCAAGCGGGGAGCATTTCCAAGTGCAACCTAACTTTTCCTAGATTATTGTTTCGAGTAGCTCTGTGGTGCCCAAGCGTTCTCCAAAAGCACCTACGTTGGAGACCCCTTAAAAATCATATATTGGGTCAGATCAAAAGATGAAGATCGTGTTTTACCCTGATCTTTGACGCAAATCATCTTGAGATCACATCGCACCTATTAAATGGACAGTTTTTTATTCCACATACCATAGATTTCCAAAAAATAGATCATGAAGTTTACGGCACACACTTAAACGTGATTTTAGGGCCATATTTTAGAGATCTGACTGTCTGATATGTGCGACATGATCTGAAGATCCTTTGTGTCGAAGGTCGGGGTGAAACACGATCTCCATCATCTGATCTGACCCAATAAATGAGTTTTAAGGGGTCTCTAATGTATGTAGGCGCTTTCAGAGACCCCATGGGCGCTTTTAGAGCTACCCTATTGTTTCTTGAGCTCGAAAGAAATGTCTTATCTAGTTGCACACTTTGGTCTTTGTGCATACCAGTTTATTTGTCTTCTCCATAGAAAAAAAAGATGTCTTGTAGGCTCCCGATAGCTCATTTTATTTACAACTAAAGATATTTATTTTTTAAAATGATATTTAATAGGGAGCCATTACTTCACTCAGAACTTGGCCCTTGCACGAAGTTTAAAACAAAGATTTGCAAGTTTTGCGACCTCTGCTATATGAAAATTTTATTTAAATCGTTTGATTTGGAGTTCGTTATTTAAAAACATTAAGTACAAAAGATTAACACGAAATATAATTAAACATACTCAAAGCCTATTATTTGATCCAACAATTGACTATAATAGATGATATGATAAATATTGTGTTTTGCTCCAATATTATCCACTAGGGATCTACAGATCCCGAACTTTAAATCAGACGCCTCAGATTGTATTTTCACATGTTACATGTCCCTAAAATATTAAGACTTTCTTTAACTTTGGTGTAAGAGACAAATTTTTGAATGCAAGTAATGGCTCCCTTTTTAATATGAATATTTTCAACCTAAGATTTACACTAAAATAAATTAGGGTGCTTTAAATCAAATAATGGAGATTATTTTTCACGGGACAACTAAATTTTAATCATCTTCTACCACTATAATCAGAAAGTTAAATTTTATTCTACGGGTCACACGTCCTTGAAAGTGATTCGAGAACACGTTTTGATACATGCTCATTATTATGTTCAAAATTTGGGATTTGTATCATTTGAAATTGTGTTGAATAAAAATGGAAAATTGCGACCCACAACTAGGTTTTGTGCGGGCTGCACTTTGCCTATGACCAATAAAAATATCTCTATCGTCTCATTAACAGAAGTCAAATCGTTTTAAGTGGTAGAACGCGGGGCTGAGAAGGAGAAACTTGAGTTGTAAATAAAAGGCAGACCCAATAATCTAAAATATCTGCTCTTATGTATTGAACAATAATCTGCACTAACAGCTCACCAAATCAGACCCCAGGTCTCCTCTGTCAGGACGACTGAAACTGTCTCCAAATCCAAATCTTCTTCCCTCTCTCTCTCTCTCTCTCTCTCTCTCGGACATGCGCACAGAACCCTAAAATTCCCAAGAAAAATTGAAAAACAAAAAAATGGATTTTCTCAATCTCCACTCCCTAATTCTCCTCTCAGCCTTCTCTCTCCTCTTCACACCTCAAATCTCAGCCCAGGTATCGCCCGGCTCAACACTCACTGCTTCCACCCGAAACGTTACATGGCTCTCACCAAACAGCGGTTTCTCTTTCGGTTTCTTACCCACTACCACCAACCCATCTGTCTTCTTCGCTGGCGTCTTCTTCTCAAACACCCTGGTCTGGACCGCCGCCAACGGCTCCGCGCCCGTCGATTCATCTAGCACCATCGAATTCCAATCCAACGGTAACCTACGCGTGGTCAACGGATCCGGCGCCGTGGTCTGGCAATCTAACACCGCAAACATCGGTGTCACAAGGGCTCTAATGCAAGACGCAGGTTTGTTTGTTTGCTTCTTTTTTTCTTTTTTGGGTGGCTTTTCATAATATAGGGTATAAACTATGAACACAGGTAATTTTATTCTAGACAACGGTAACGGATCTACCCTTTGGTCTACGTTTGACAACCCCACCGATACGATAATGGAGAGCCAGAATTTTACAGTAGATAGGGGTCTTCGATCTGGGTTGTACTCATTTAGGCTCCTTAATACTGGTAATTTGACTCTCAGATGGAATGGTAGTATAACTTATTGGAACCAAGGTTTGAATTCTACAGTTGGTGCTAATCGCACCTTGACTGCACCAAGTTTAATGCTGCAATCGATCGGTATTTTGTCGCTTTTCGATCTGTCGTTACCAGATTCGTATCTCGTAGCTTACAGTAGTGATTATGGTGATGCGGGCGATTTGATTAGATTCGTTAGGCTCGATCCGGACGGGAATTTGAGGGCTTATAGCTCTGTTAGGGGTAGCGGGATCATCACAGATCGGTGGTCTGCGGTTCTTGATCAATGTCAGGTTTTCGGGTGGTGCGGGAACATGGGTGTTTGTAGTTATAATGATTCGGACCCGATTTGTGGGTGCCCGTCGGAGAATTTTGAGTTTGCGGATCCGAACGATAGGAGACAGGGTTGTCGAAGGAGGCAGGAGATTGCGGATTGCCCCGGGACTTCAACAATGTTGCAATTGGAACATACCCAGTTCTTGACTTACACACCGGAGCTTAATAGTGAGGTGTTCTTTGTTGGGATAACGGCTTGTAGGTTGAATTGCCTCGCGGGAGCCTCTTGTGTCGCGTCCACGTCATTGGCAGATGGGACCGGTTTATGTTTTTTGAAGGTCTCGAATTTCGTGAGTGCGTATCAATCGCCTGCGCTTCCTAGTACGTCTTTCGTTAAGGTGTGCGGTCCGCCACTTCCGAACCCACCCCCAGCTGGTCCAGTTGAATCCCAAAGGAGAAGGATGGGACTGGGTGCCGGGATTGTTGCTATTGTGGTTGTTGGTACTCTTTTTGGCTTGGCTTTCTTTGAATTTGGATTGTGGTGGTGGTTTTGTCGGAACAGCCCTAAATTTGGGACCTTGTCTTCGCAATATGCCCTTCTGGAATACGCTTCGGGTGCTCCAGTTCAGTTCTCGTTCAAGGATCTTCAACGCGCGACCAAGGGGTTTAGGGATAAGCTCGGTGCCGGAGGTTTTGGGGCTGTTTATAGAGGGGTTTTGGCGAATAGGACCATTGTTGCGGTGAAACAGCTTGAAGGGATCGAGCAAGGAGAGAAGCAGTTTCGAATGGAGGTTGCGACAATAAGTAGCACCCATCATTTGAATTTGGTGAGATTGATTGGGTTTTGCTCTGAGGGTCGTCATCGACTGCTCGTTTACGAGTTCATGCGGAATGGGTCTCTCGACAATTTCCTCTTCGCTGCAGAGTCATCAGCGAAGTTGGATTGGGAGGCTCGGTTCAATATAGCACTCGGGACTGCGAGGGGGATCACGTATTTGCATGAGGAGTGCCGAGACTGCATCGTTCACTGCGATATAAAACCTGAGAACATACTTTTGGATGAGAATAACTATGCCAAGGTCTCGGATTTCGGCCTCGCAAAGCTCATCAATCCTAAAGATCACCGGCGGACCTTGACGAGTGTTAGAGGGACTAGGGGGTACTTGGCACCTGAATGGCTTGCGAATCTTCCGATTACGGCCAAGTCTGATGTTTATAGCTACGGGATGGTGCTGTTGGAAATCATAAGCGGGAGAAGGAACTTTGACGTATCAGATGAAACAGGCAGGAAGAAGTTTTCATTGTGGGCTTACGAGGAATTCGAGAGAGGGAACATCCAAACTTTAGTGGACAAGAGGCTCGAAGAGCAGGAGGTAGATATGGATGAGCTGACCCGATCTATCCAAGTGAGTTTTTGGTGCATACAAGAGCAGCCATCCCAGCGGCCAACCATGGGGAAGGTGGTGCAAATGCTTGAAGGTGTTGTGACAATTGAGAAGCCGCCAGCTCCGAAGGCTACAGAAGGTTCTACGAGTGTGAGCAGCACTAGTGCAGTCTCCACATTTGTTACTTCGACTTCTGCAGCAGCCCCCTCTTCTTCACTTTCTCTTCCGGCCTTACGTTCATTTTCGGCTTCAGGGAGGACTACCGCAAGGACTTCCTTGTCCTTCCAGGAATCGAATTGAAGAACTTGTCCCTCCAGGAATCTAATTGAAGGAGTTTCTTCCATTTGTTGAAAATAATACAAATTACGGATTGCGAGACTCTGAAGGTAACAGAATGCCCTTAAAGTAGATAGTTTGTGTATCTATATTCAACTTTAGCTGTTCTTTACCTGTTGTATAAGTAATTCTTGGGGTCTTATCTTGAGTAATCAAATTGCTCAATCTTTGGGTTTATTGTTTATTGTTGTTTTTTACTAGTTCTGTTCAACTGTAATCTGTAACTAGGAGTAGAGAGATTACTTGAATTTAAATGAATAATGAGCTAAAATTGTTAAGAGAGTATATTACAGATTACTTTTTTTTTTTCCCTGGGTGTTTATGTAAACCATGGTTAAATTTCTGAAGTTATTATCTGTAAAAATGCATGATGTATCCAACGCCTTCGATAACTCGGTATCTGGTATGGGAGACTCATCTTTTCTACCAAAAGTTTTCAATATCTTGACTGAGTCTGCTGATTATTTTAGAGAAATCTATGGCTTTGGTTTTGAAATAGCTTACCGATTATTCCAATATTGATTGGTATCGGATTGTACCACCGAGTATATTCCAATACAGAATCGGGGCGGTAATCCATGGGGTTGTATCATATTAGCCCGGCCCAGTTGGTACTAACGATTGAAAGGTCCCTAAGATGGCCTATAACACCAGCTGACCAAGGGGACTCGTTCCCAGAATCGGCCAAACGGAAGCATCCCTATGATCGATTTCCGAATGCGGGATTAGCTATAGAATTAATGATCGATTTCCGAATGCGGGTCAAGCTATAGAATCGATCTCTCCCGATTTGATTTCTATTGTAAGATCCTACAACCTACGAACGAATTAATGGTCTGGTACTGGTACTGGTACTGGTACCGCAATTTAAAACTTTGGTTATATGAGGATCAAGAATGCCTGGTACAGCATTCCCTGATTGCTTTCTTTGTCAAACCTGTGCTTGTCATCCGGCGCATGAATTTGACTTTTATCTTTTTCTTTGTCCTAAAGATTAGTAGGAGAATTAGATTTATTTTTATTAAATAAATAAGAGGGCAAGGAAGAATATGAGATTAGAAAAGAGGAGGAACAATGACTCTGTAATAACTCACATCTTTATTTTTATGTCATCTTATTAGATTCATTGTTTTTGCCCTTTTGTTGTATATATATATATATTGTATAAATTGACTTTTTTGTTTGACGCAAGGGTCAATGGTGGAGTTAGAATTTTTTTTATTAACCATAACATCAGGACAAGTAAGAAGATAGATTCAAAAGATCAAGGAACAATGATTCTCTTGTAAGATGCTATAAAAAGACTTCTTTTAATTTTTTTTTAATAGGTAATCTAGACTGAAACTCAAGGATCAAAATTTCGATCGAAATGACCAAAATTATTGGTTTCGGTCCCCACCGAAACGATAATTTGGACCGAAATTTTGGTTCAAATCTTCGGTTTTGGTCAAGTCCGAAATTGAAATTTTATCTGATATTTTGATCCTTACTGAAACTTGTAATCTTGAGGTTGGCTATATTGCTAACCTTCCATTGTGCTACACGCCCAAACTCACTTCTTTTCATCTATTGGGCTATATTGCTGACCTTCCATTGGGTACAACCGAAATTAAAACCCTTAGTTATAAGAGAATCCTTTTTTTAAAGGAGTTATAAGAGAATCTTAACTTTATGGTCGTAAGGTTTGATCTACTGGACCTGATGGTCGCCTAATGGATGAAGAGGGAATGTAATTTTATTGCTTCTTATGAAATTCATTATTACTTGCTGTCATGTGACACGTGATATCGACACTAATATTTTCAAAATATTGCATCTCTAAGATAATCACACCAGAATATATATATATATATATATATATATATATATATATATATATATATATATATATGACAAAGTAGGAGAATATCCATTTCAATCTAAAATATAAAAAATATCACAATTAACTACTCACATACAAATATGAATTTCGTTATCTTATGATAGTGGTCGCTATTATAAGATAGTGGATCGCAATCATATGATAACGACCGCTACCTTATGATAGCAAAGCTATCCATTATGGGGTATTTGTGAAATGGATGTGACACCTACTATCAAAAATGCTATATTACTTCTGCTAGCATTTTTGATAGGGATAAAGAGTGGTCTCAACTGGTACAAGTATATATAATGAGTATGGACTACCGAAAATAAAAAAAATAAAAATATAATGAGATGAGAGCATAGTAACAAACTTTTTCAAAATTCTTCGAAATTTCGTCGAAATTAACAGGGGTCGGGCGAAACTTTCAACGAAATTTTAATGATTTCTCCGAAATCGCTGAAATTTCATTAATTTCAGCAAAATTAACGAAATTTCACAGAAATTAATAAATTTTTTCTAATTTTTGTCATTTTTAAAATAATAAATAAAACTTTTATGAAGTTCAAATATAATTTATATTTCATATTTTTGTACTCCCCGAAATTTTTTCAAAACTTTTCGATTTTTTCTCGAAATTTATCTGAAATGACCCCCTACCGAAATGTTGTCGAAAACGAAATATGTCACTATGGATGGGAGGACTCATATATATATATATAAAGAGAAAATATATATTAAGTCGATGACGTGGAAATAACTTGGCTTGGAGCTGGCCTATTGTGCAAAGAATGAAACTATAGGGCCATTTTTGTAAATAAACAAAATTATAAGGCCGAAAATATAAATTTTCCTTAAATAAATTATGAGCTAAAATTGTAATTTGGTATATTACAAATTACCGTAATTTTTTCCATGGGTGTTTATGTAAACCATGGTTAAATTTTTGAAATTATTTGTAAAAAATGCATAACGTGTCTGACGCTTTGATAACTCGATATCCAGGGGCGAAGCTACGTTGTGGATGGGGTGGTCAATTGACCACCCAAATTTAGTAAAAGTTCCTTATTAACTTTTAAATATTTTAATTTATATTAGTGGATGTTTATCCATCTAAAATTATATTGACCACCCAATTTATTTTAAAACTTGAAATAAATTTTTCAAGGTATTTGTTTTCATAACACATATTTTCTTTTTAAAATTTTTAGAAACTAAAATCTCTCATTTCTAGATTCTCTCTCTCATTCTCTCTAATCCCTATCTATTCTCTGCACTCTCTCTCTCTCTCTTGAGATTTTCTCCACACGTTCTCTCTCTCTTGAGATTTTTTTTTTCTCTCTCTAATCCCTATCTATTCTCCACACACTCTCTCCCTTGAGATTTTCTCTACACGTTCTCTCTCTCTCTCTCTCTTGATTCTCTCTAAATCTAATCTCTATCTCCACACACTCTCTCTCCCCCCTCTCTCTTAGGATTTTCTCCACACATTCTCTCTCTCTTGGGATTTTCTCCACACTCTCTCTCTCTCTCTCTCTCGATTCTCTCTAAATCTAATCTCTATCTCCGCACACACACTCTCTCTCTCTTGGGATTTTCTCCACACTCTCTCTCTCTCTCTCTCTCTCTCTCTCTCTCGATTCTCTCTAAATCTAATCTCTATCTCCGCACACACACTCTCTCTCTCCCTCTCTCTCTCTCTTGAGATTCTCTCTGCATTCTCTCACTACACGAGATTGGAGATCTTGTGTTAACATCTTCGCGAATTTGAAATTTGGCTCGTTAGAACAAGCAGGTATTTTTTTTTATTAATAATAATTATTTTTTTCTGTTGTGGTTTTCTTATTGAGTTATTGTTATGATTAGATCTTTGAATTTTTAGGTTCTAATTAAGTAATTATGAGATTTTAATTATAGCATGACAGCATGTTTATTATATAACATTTATGAGTTGTTTCTAAAGAAGACGATGCATCACATGACTTGCTTGTTCTGATTATATTTGGATTTTTTTTATCTTAGTATTGTTCCGTTAAGTTTAAAAATGATTTTGTGAAAATTGGCGCTTCCATAAAATGTGTTTGATTTGATGCTCGATTCGATCCTGAACAACACGTTGATTAGATTAGTTATCTGAGTTAAACTTTTTATTTGTGGAAAATTATTGAGGTTGGGGTAGAGTGCAGATTAGGTTAACCGAACTGAACAAAATCAAAAATTTCGGTTTGGTTAAATTTCAGAAACTCCAAACCGAAATCGGAAAAAATCGGTTTGCCTCGGTTTCTTTTTTTCATTTTATTTATTTATTTATTTTTCTGATTTTTGGGTTGAATTTCTTAAACTACCCAATCAATTATTTATCTATTTTTTGTATTATTATTTTTAATTTTTTTGATAGGTAAGCTGAGCTCGAACCTGTGACCCAAAACCAAAACCGAAACTGAATCAATTGGTTTTCGATTTCGGCCATCCATGACTAAACTGAACAGAGCTACCCTTAGATTAATGCTAAACCTTGAATTAATTTAAAACTCTAATACTAAAACTTTATTACCCTAATGTAAATCTAATTTTATCCAACTTTTTATTTTTATTTTTATTTTTTAAATTTTAGTTAAGACTTTAATCACTTAATGTGATTGTCTAAAACTCTCATTGAAAAAAATAATAATTATTCTTAATTTGTAATAATTATTCTTAAGTTGAAAGACAGTGATCCCAAAAATTAATATTTTTTTTTTTTAAATTAATCATTCGATATGGGCAGTCTAATGGATTTGATTCATTTAAAGCATAAACATGTAATAAAGGTTAACTTCAATGAACTTCCACGTGATCCTGCATTACGAAAGTCGATTTCAAGTTATGATCCGAATGATCAAGATAATATTAGAAGAACATATTTACAAATGGGTCCTTATCAGCCTCGTGATAGCAGTTTTCCCCAAACACTTATTTTAGATACGTAATGTCGGTTCAATAAACAATGGTTTGACAAATATCATTAGTTAGAGTACATGAATCGAAAAATGCAGCATTCTATTTCTATTGTTATATGTTTAAGCAAACTATTGGAAAACAAGGAGATAATGACGTTTTTGTTATTGATGGCTGAAAAATTGGAAGAGATATGAAAAACTTAAAATTCATGAAGGACAAGTGGATAGCGCTCATAATAAAGCCTATAGAATGGCAAAAGATTTATTGAATCAAGAACAACATATTCAGACAGCTTTTGATAGACACAGTGTTCAGATACGAATGAAATATAAAACTCGTTTGACTGCATCGATTAAAACTATTCATTTTCTTCTATGTCAGGGACTTGCTTTTCATGGTCACGGCAAATCAGATGAGTCGAACAATCAAGGAAATTTTCTTGAACTTTTAAAATTTCATGTTGATGGTAGGGAAGAAGTTGAAAAGGTAGTATTGAAAAATGCTCCTCAAAACCTTAAATTAACTTCACCTGATATTTAGAAAGATATTATTCATGCGTGTGCAAAGGAAACTATATCATTTATCATAAATGATCTTGGAGATTCATTGTTTTCTATTTTAGTCGATGAATCTCGTGATATATCCATCAAGGAGCAAATAGCTATTTGTCTACTTTACGTGAATAAAGATGGATGTATAATTGAACGTTTTATTGGAGCTTTACATGTTGAAAAAATTGATGCTAGATTACTCAAAAAAGCAATCGATAAATTATTTGTAGCACTTGGGTTGAATATACAAAGATTGCGTGGTTAAGGCTATGATGGTGTCAATAATATGTTGTTAGATATTTAAAAGTTTATTAAACTTGTATTTTCCCAAGAGGTGTGTCTTTTCAATTGAGGTGTCTTTTCAAAATGATGTGTCTTTTCAAAATAAAGGTCTTTCCAAAGTGGTGTCTTTTCAAAATGAAGGGTCATTCCAAAGGGGTGTGTCTTTTCCCAGGGGATGCGTGTTGTACCTTTTCATAGGAAAGGGTGCATTAACGCACCACTTGATTTCTATTTAAGGAATCTAAAATTATTGTTTTATATACCACAAAAAGAGTCTTCTTTCTTCTCTCTTATTATGTCGTTAAAGGTCTTAATCAGAGTGTTCTTGCAATATTTGGTGTTCGGATAGCGTGATCGGATTTGCTAAATCCTTCACAAGAATACACAGTCGGTTCGTTGTATCCTGGAACCAGTTTGTCGGTAACCTGTTGGTTATTGATTAGCACATTTAGGCCATATGCTAATACCCTGGTTTTCATAAGTGTTTATGAGATAAAATCATTTCTTATTGAAAGCAGCTCCACCCTCACACTTATATAGGTAGACCTATAAGAGATATCCCTGTAACTTTAACATCTCAACACATTGTGTTATAGCGTCTATTAAGAGCAATGCTCAACCTCCCTTATCCATTATAGGTAAAACGCTACATTTTATGGGATGTTTATGAGAATTTAATTCTCATCAATGTAGTGCCCCTTTATCCGTCACAGATTTACGACTTGTTCTTTTCTTTGAACCTAAACATTGACTAAACAAATATTAGGTAGGGTTCTCATCGTAAGTGACTGTTTGGGTAAATGATTTTAAACCCATCCCGATTTTTTTTTTAGACTAATACTTTCCATAATTGCCTATAATTGCAATTATCAACATATAAAGTGTTTCTTCAGACATTCTGCTTGAAATCATTTATCATTTGTTTTCTTGTTCATTGACAAGGGAACAAGTTCCATAGAAAACTTAAAAGTTTTGACTCAATCTTTGTTGGTATGTCTACCAATGGATCTTTAAGTCACTTCATTTCCCTACCTATTTTGATATAAGCAACAAACTCAATGAGATTTATAGTTGCTCCTTAACATCTCTTGTGAGATCATGACTCCCTTTCTAAAAAGAAAATCATCGTCAAATGATTTAGATCTCAAAATCTAAATCTATTATCTTTCTTAATATAATTTAATCAGAATCATTTGATTATCTTTAAATGATTCTATCAATCTTCTAGCGACAACTCGATTTTTCCAAAAGATTATGACCATATGGTCATTGCTAAAGATTCCACCCATTTGATCATGTCCATTCTATCAAATCCAATCAATGGTCATGAAATGGTCTTAAAATTTAAGCCACTTGATCATGGTTACCTATTAACTACATAATTGAATCCAATGAACCATGATAAGCCTAAGATCAATACCCTAATAATTTGGCTTACTCAAACACAACTGTTCAGTCGTGCCCAAGCAATCACCAACAGATGGCAGGATCGCTAATCATAGTTGCACGATCATGAATGCACGTGATCTAATGGGTATCAAAGCCTTTTTCAAAAATAACATTAGGTCCGTATAGATCCAAACTCAAACGATAATTACGCATAAACATATTATTTTATTTTGTTGGGAGAGCACCGTACTTGGTACTTTGCCACATTTAAACAAAACCCAACATTTAGGTCGGTTATAATGTGGAATCGACACTCATGTGTTGCCCAATTCAAAGTTAGATAGTATAAAACTTTTCATCGTGAATGATTATAGAGATTATAGAGGTAAAGCAATGATTATAGAAGATTCTACCAATAAGGGAAACGCATGTAAAGTTTAACACTTTCCCATTCGTATGGAGGAGTAAGAAAGATGCTCCAATCACTATATAATATATTTTTTTTTCAAGTTCCTTCAAAAAAAAATATCATCTACGATCTAATTTTTTTCTATACATTCGCAGTAGAAATCCTAAGAGTGATATACTCGCCTCAGTTTGAATTGATCCCCTGTTAATCAAGTCTCTGAGCCAATATAACTTGGATTTGCGGAAGAGATGCTTTAATCTCGATTGCAAACGTTGATATTTTAGTTCAATTTTGGCTCGGATTATGATTCTGCTAAATCAGTATACAATTCTAAAGCAAAATTTAAAAAAAAAAAGAAAAAAAGAAATTCGAATGATCCCACTTCCTAACTTCGATGGCGAGAGAGGAACGATTTATAAGTATACGTTGTGTTTGATGGAGGTGTGAGAAAACGTATACTTGGTGCAAGGGTTAAAATATCGGATTTTCGATACGTATCGTCTTGAAGTTCAGAACGATATGTATCGCGTATCGTCCGATACATTCAATGTATCGGCGATACATTGAATGTATCGGTTCAATACATTTTTATTTTTTTAAAATCTAAAAAATCAAATTATCGTCCGTATTGGACGATACGTATCGTCCGTATCGTTCGTATCGTTTGATACGTATCGCGTATCGACGATTCATTGAATGTATCGTTTTGATACTTGAAAAAATTAAAAATTAAATTATCGGACAATAATTTGAAATTATCACCCGATAATTTCAAATTATCGTTTGAGTTTGGATCTATACGGACCTAATGTTATTTTTGAGAAAGACTTTGATACCCATTAGATCACGCGCGTTCATGATCGTGCAACTATGATTAGCGATCCTGCCATCTGTTGGTGATTGCTTGGGTACGACTGAACGGTTGTGTTTGAGTAAGCCAAATTATTAAGGTATTGATCTTAGGCTTATCATGATTCATTGGATTCAATTATGCAGTTAATAGGTAATCATGATCAAGTGGCTTAAATTTTAAGATCATTTCATGGCCATTGATTAGATTTGATCGAATGGGCATGATCAAATAGGTGGAATATTTAGCAATTATCATATGGGCATAATCTTTTGGCAAAATCGTGTCGCTAGAAGATTGATAGAATCATTTGAAGATGATCAAATGATTCTGGTTGAATTATATTAGGAAAGATAATAGATTTAGATTTTGAGATCTAAATCATTTGACGATGATTTTCCTTTTAAAAAGGGAGTCATGATCTCACAAGAGATGTTAAGGAGCAACTATAAATCTCATTGGGTTTGTTGCTTATATCAAAATAGGTAGAGAAATGAAGTGACTTAAAGGTCCATTGGTAGACGTACCAACAAAGATTGAGTCAAAACTTCTAAGTTCTCTATGGAACTTGTTTCCTTGTCAATGAACAAGAAAACAAATGATAAATGATTTCAGGTAGAAATGTCTGAAGAAACACTTTATATGTTGATAATTACAATTATAGGCAATTATGAAAAGTATTAGTCTAAAAGAAGAATCGGGATGGGTTTAAATTCATTTACCTAAACAGTCACTTACGATTGGAACCCTACCTAATATTTGTTTGGTCAATATTTAGGTTCAAAGGGAAGAACAAGTCGTAAATCCGTGACGGATAAAGGGGCACTACATTGATGAGAATTAAATTCTCATAAACATCCTAGAAAAGGTAGTATTTTATCTATAATGGATAAGGAAGGTTGAGCATTATTCTTAATAGACGCTATAACACAATGTGTTGAGATGTTAAAGTTACAGGGGCATCTCTTATAGGTCTATTTATATAAGTGTGAGGGTGGAGCCCCTTTTAATAAGACATGATTTTATCTCATAAACACTTATGAAAACCAAGGTACTAGCATATGGCCTAAATGTGCTAATCAATTTATTAAATACTAAATATATGAAATATATGTGTGGAATAGTTCCGATTTGCCATATAAAATTGTTAGTTCAAGACTTAGTTTCACTAAAAATCTTGGCAAATTTTGAATTATTTCCACTAAAGTGAAAATTCAAGTTTGTAAGACATTTTCATTTATGCTGATTTCAAATTTTTAAATAGTGGGGGATTGTTGGATATTTAAACTTTTAAATAGTGGGGGATTGTTAGATATTTAAAAGTTTATTAAATTTATATTTTCCCAAGAGGTGTTTCTTTTCAATTGAGGTGTCTTTTCAAAATGATGTGTCTTTTCAAAATGAATGGTCTTTCCAAAGTGGGGTGTCTTGTCAAAATGAAGGATCATTTCAAAGGGGTGTGTCTTTTCTTAGGGGATGCGTGTTGTACATTTTCATAGGAAAAGGGTGCATTAATGCACCACTTGATTTCTATTTAAGGAATCTAAAATCATTGTTTAATATATCACAAAAAGAGTCTTCTTTCTTCTCTCTTATTATGTCGTTAAAGGTCTTGATCAGAGTGTTCTTGTAATATTTGGTGTTCGGATAGCGTGATCGGATTCGCCAAATCCTTCACAAGAATACACAGTCGGTTCGTTGTATCCTGAAACCAGTTTGCCGGTAACCTGTTGGTGACCACTTTGTCGAAGTAGTGGGGGAAAATATTGGTTTAAAGACAACGATATTTCTCATGCCCCGAACCGGTTCCATGTATTATTTCGGATCAATATTTCAATTTTTCCAACATATGTCTGGTGAATTTAATGGCCTTAAAACACTTATCATTAATGAAAATGGATATGCATTCTATGTACATTGTTTTGCACATCAGCTTCAATTGACTCTAGTTGCTATTGGAAAAAAACATTACAAGATTGAGTCACTTTTTAGTGTAGTTTCAAATGTGTGAATATCGTTGGAGCTTCATGCAAGCGTAGAGATCTTCGAGAGAGAAGGAGAGTGCTAAATATTTGAAAGAACTAGAAAGTTGTGAGCTTTTAACTGGGAGACGTCTGAATAAGGAGACTAGTCTTAATCGTCCTGGAGAAACACGTTGGAGCTCATGTCATCGTACACTATTAAGCTTAACTGAGATGTATTCTTCTGTGATTGAAGTACTTGATGAAGTTGGTGGGGATAGCTCTGAATTTGAAACAAAAACTACAGCAAATGTCATGTTAGATATAGTACAGTCGTTTGAATTTGTATTTAACATGTATTTGATGAGAATAATATTGGGAATGACCCATCAATTGTCCATAGCGTTACAACAGAAGGACCAAGATATTGTGAATGTCATGAATCTGGTTAGAATTTGCAAGGAAAAAATACAAAAAATGAGAGAAAATGGGTGAGATTCTTTTATGACTGAAGTAACCTCATTTTGCGTAAAACATAATATCATTGTTCTTAACATGAATGATAAACATGTAACTTGAGGGCGTTCACGTCATAAAGTTGAAGATACAATGAATCTACATCACTATCGCGTTGAAATGTTTTATACAGTTATTGATATGCTACTTCTAAAGCTTAACAACCGTTTTAACGAAGGAAATACTGAGTTGCTTCTTTATATGACATGTTTGAACCCATGAGACTCGTTTTCAGCTTTTGACAAGGAAAAATTGTTTTGCCTTGCTCGAAAATGTCCAATAGACTTTTTTGAATTAGATATCTTAGATCTAGACAATTAGCTTGAGACATACATTCGCGATATGCGTTCTTCTAAAGAGTTTTTAAAAGTGAACGAAATTGATGGTCTTACTAAGAAAATAGTCGAGACGAGAAAAAATAAAGTGTATCCACTAGTTTACTTGCTCATTACATTGGCCTTGACCCTTCCTGTTACAATTGCCACTGTTGAAAGAGCATTTTCAGCTATGCATATTTTGAAGAGCAAATTGCGCAATTCAATGGAAGATGAATTGATGAATGATTGTTTAATCACATATATCGATAAAGATGTTTTTAATAGCATCGATGATGAAAAAATCATGAATTACTTTCAGAAAATGAAAATTCGTCGTGGACAATTGCCATAGTAATTAACAATGATCCATGAAAGGTATATTTTTTGTAAGTAGATGATATACTTTGCTTTTGTTTTTTTATATTTTTTTAATGCTCTTTTTTTACAAATATATATATTTTTAGCGTTTGTTTAAGAAAAAAAAAATTATATAATTTTTTAACAATAATTAATTAGATGACCACCCTATAAAAAAATCTTGGCTCCACCCCTATCGGTATCTAGTATGCGAGATCAGCCGGAGTGCCATCTTTTCAACCAAAAATTTTCAATATCTTGACTGAGTCTGCTGATTATTTTAGAGAAATCTATGGGTTTGGTTTTGAAATTAGCATACCGATTTTTCAAATACTGTTTGGTATCGGATTGTACCACCCAGTATATTCCAATACTGTATCGGGCGGTACAAACCCAAAGGGCTAATCCATGGGGTTGTATCATATTAGTACCAACTACCAACTAGGAACGATTTAATGGTCTCATACCGCTACCCCGGTTTAAAACCTTGGTTATATGAGGATCAAGAATGCTTGGTACAGCATTCCCTGATTGCTTTCTTTGTCAAACCTGTGCTTGTCATCCGGCACATGAATTTGACTTTTATGTTTTTCTTTGACCTAAAGATCAGTAGGAGAATTAGATATATTTTTATTAAATAAATAGGAGGGCAAGGAAGAAGATGAGATTAGAAGAAAGAAGGAAGAAGATATTATGTTTCTTTTCCCCTATTGGGCTATGGCCATGTCCAATGAGTTGAATACTCTACATGGGATTCAACCGAATTTAAAATCCATGGTACCAGGGAATATCGACTTCCACGGTTCTCACCATCATAGGATTCAATTCACTTGACCATAGCCATTGGGTTTAAAGGAGACGAAATTTTATATCGTCTTATTAGATTCATTGGTTTTGCCCTTTTGTTATATAAACAAACATATATATTGTATAAATTGACCTTTCTGTTTGACGCAAGGGTCAATAAGAGAGTTAGAATTTTTTTTATTAAATATACCAGGCAAGGAAGAAGATAGATTCAAAAGATCAGGGAACAATGATTCTCTTATAAGATGCTATAAAATTAGACTTCTTTTCATTTTTATTTAATAGGTAATCTACTCTGAAACGGGTGACGATGAGGTTGCTATATTGTGAAATTGTACTACGTTCCCAAGCCTGCCTCTTATGAAATTCATTATTACTTTTGCTCTTATGGTAGCACATGTTATGTGGCACGGAATCTCCCTTCATTGTAGTGTTTAAATGCTACATCTTAGATAACTACACCATAATATATATATATATATATATATATATATATATATATATATATATATATATATATATATATATATATATATATATATATATTATTATATAAAATTTTTTTATAAGGCATTTGTATTTTCAATTACGTTGATGATTTTTACGTGCCCAAAAAATCAAGGCTCACATGCAAAACTAAATCCCAAGTTCTCTCTCTCTCTCTCTCTAACTCTCACGCACAAGGGAGATCCCAATTCCAAAAAACCCCCAAAACGTCCAAAAAACTCAATCACCCATTGATTCTTACCTAGTTTCCTATTTAAATTGGGACTCTTCTTTTATAGCAAGTTTTTCTCACACTAAATAACCCAAAGAGAACTCACGATCCAAACTCTCCCACTTTCCAGTTTTGGTTTGGACTCTTATGCTCTAAGCTTTTAGATCATATTTAATAGGATTCTATTTTTATCCAAACCCAAAATAAGAAGGGTCAAGCTAAAATTGTTTCGGTCAACCTATTTAAAGCCAAATCAAGCCGAAATCCAACAATCTCTATATTGGCGAGATTTGCAAACCAACAATAATTCTCCATCTTGACATGAAATCTTATGTCATTCAAACAAATCAAGTATCTTCAATTTCAACTTCAAAACAGCCTTCAAACGTGCCCACCGACTCCAATGTACCATGAAAGTGTCAAACTGTCAATGTACTCGAAAGTGTCAATTGCTAATGCACCTGAATGTGTTAAACTGCCAATGCACTTGAAGTGCCAAACTGCCAATGCACTCAAACGTGTCTAAATTGCCAATGCACCCGAAAGTGCCCAAATTGTCAATGCACCCAAAGTTCCAAACTGTCAACGCCTCAAATTGTCAATGCTCAAATTGCTAGTGCACTTGAAGTGTAAAACTACTAATACATATGAAAGTGCATGCCACATTACCAATACCAATATACCCGAAAGTGTCAAATGTGCCTATAGTTTCCATCACACCCGAAAGTACCAAACTGTAAATGTCTGCAAGACTCGTAGGCTCCACCGAACCCGAAAGTGTCAAACTGCAAATATCTGCAGGGTTATTTGCAATACCAATCTTTATATCAACAACGATGACTGCTCCACCTAGTATAATGTTTCTTTGCAACTAGTGCCCTTTATCACAACCATTGCCCCCAGGAATATTCACAACACAAAAAGCCCAACAACTGATACCTATCAATCTGGATGCACAAATCCAAACCGTTGAAAACCAATGCAATTCAAAGTCTTCATACTAATCGTAAAAATCACCACCAACAAAAAAAAAACCTTTCTCGCGGAAGTAAAACGATGCCCAAGTTGAAACCTAGGCTCTGATACCAATTGCTGTATAAAAACTCCTTACAAGGCGTTTGCATTTCCAATCACGTTGATTTTCACGTGCGAAGAAGACAACCAATAAATCAAATAACTAATATCCCAAGAAGATAGAAAGAGAAAGAGATCATACCACAAACAAGAACAAAATTTATGTGATTTGGCCTAAGCCTACGTCTACGGGCAATCAAACAAAGTGTTTTCACTATCACGAAGAAGATGCACAAAGGCTACAAACAATTGAGATTGAATTCTCCAATCTTACCCAACAAAGGAGAACCACAAATACCGGTGCCCCAAAAATCAAGACTCACATGCAAAACTAAACCCCAAGTTCTCTCTCTCTAACTCTCACGCACAAGGGAGACCCCAATTCCAAAAAACTCCCAAAACGTCCAAAAAATTCACTCACCTATTGATTCTTACCTAGTTTCCTATTTAGAGTAGGACTCTTCTTTTATAGCAAGTTTTTCTCTCACACTAAATAACTCAAAGAGAACCCACATTCCAAACTCTCCCACTTTCCAATTTTGGTTTGGACTCTTATTTTCTATCTTTTAGATCATATTTAATAGGATTTTATTTTTATCTAAACTCAAAATAAAAAGGATCAAACTAAAATAGCTTGAGTCAACCTGTTTAAAGCCAAACCCAGTCGAAACCCAAACATATATATATATATGTGGGTTGGAATGTATAGTAGTTCCATGCAGTTGAATTAGGTGCAGTCCCGTGACACTTATACAAGGGATCAGGATCCATGACAACTTGCCCAAGGATGATCAATGCACCAAAATGTGTTCAAAGAGAAAAAAATCAATGCACCAGAATGTGGTGTAAGGCAATACATAAACTTTGACCAATAAAAAAATTGACTTTTTAATTTTTTTTAGTAAATTGCATGCCATGTGATACATGATCTCCAGAGGGGTATTATTTTGGGATCATGTGCCATGTGACATGTGATCTAGGATTCGAGTGCATGAGTTCATCCATGCACTCCGACCCATATTCCCTTTTTCATATATATATATATATATATATATATATATATATATATATATATATATATTGGCCCGATGATATAGGTTGGAATGCATGGTGGATTCATACATTTGAATCATGCCACATGGCACCCATACAAGGGATCAGGTACCACGGCAACTTGCCCGAGGATGATCAGAGGACAGCCAAAAAAATTAGACATGATCTGAAGTATATCTACAATACCAAATGTGGTCAAAGGGGAACCGGAATGTGTGGAGCAGTACATAAACTCTGACCATAATTTTGACCACCAAAAAAAATTATTTTTAAAAAGTTTTTTTAATAAATCACGTATCATGTGACATATGATCCCTAGAGGAGTATTGTCCTGACACATGATCCCTAGAGGAGTGTTGTCTTGGGATCACGTGTCATGTGTATGTATGTCTATTGTCTTTTTCCTTTTATGGAGGGATTTTTTTAATCAACAATCACAAGGCAAGGAAGAAGATGAGATTAGAGGAGCAAGGAACCATGGTATCAAATATCGCCCGATAGCAATACGTATTGGCGAGACTTATTGGTTTCTCGGCAAACCGATACGTATCAGGTATCAACTTGGGTTTTGGTATCGGTATCAGTTGATACGGGCATAGTCGGCCGATACCTCTAGTTTCTTTCTTTTTTTTCCTTTTTTTTCAAAAAGCACCGATACAAGTCAGTATCGGCTGATACAACAATCCGGACCATAAGCGGTTAACAACAAGCGAACGCATGCCTATCTATTATTGGATTCTATGAGGAAGAAGAAAAAGGGACTTTCTCAAATATAAAGACGATTAACAACAGGGTGGTATTGGATGGATAGGAGGGTATTTGGTGGGAGAGGAGGGGTGCAGATTCAGCTTCTGCTCAGTTCGGTTTTTTATTCATTTTTTTTATGTTGGTTTTGGGTCGGTTTTCTAAACCAACTCAACTGGTTTTCAGCTTCGGCCACCCAGAACTGATACCGATCCAATTAAGAATTGGTTCGATTTTTTTAGTTTTAGATCGATTTCGGTCCGGCTGTGAGGGCCGTTTTAGGTCGATTTTGATTTTCAGTACAAAACGTGCAGCCCTAATAGGCTTGTAAAAGGGCAGGCGGCATCATTGTATTGGATGGATGCCCTGTCGTGACTCACCTTATGAATATGGAGGCCATCAAATCTTAAGGGGTTTGGTGTGATGGTGATGGCCAGATACCCGCCTCAGCAACCGGGAGACATTTTTTTCTCAAGGGGTTTGGTGTGATGACCCGCCTCAGCAACCGGGAGACCATTTTTTGTTAGGCAAGCTATTCTCGAACCTGGAACCCTGAGGTTGCAATTTTGTCAACCTTCCATTGTGCTAGAGGCCCAAGTCCAAAATTCCGGAGACCTTGAGGCCACCCTAGGGAATTATATCCGGTGCTGACCCTAGGCTAAGTTCGGGTGTGTATGCGCCACTGAGATGCTCTAAGAGGCCAGGTTATCAGCTAAAAATAATAGAGGCTATACACGTACTGGATTCAACCTAAAAAGTTATTTCATTGAGTAATCTTTATAGACTCATCAGAAGCCTCAAAAAAGCTAGGAAATGTACAATCGAAGTGCATATGAACAATTATCCACATTAGATGAATGAAAGTGTTCTGAATGGATGATTTGTCTCCTGCAATACGCACAATGTTGAGGCAGAATTACATCTTATAACTAAACCTAACGCCCAGCCACTCAGGTCGATCCATGGTATCAAGTATCGGCCAATACCAATATGTATCCTTATTTAAGCTGATACCAATATGTATCCGTAATTAGGCCAAACCGATATATATATATATATGGTATCCTCAAGAAAAATCAAATTAAAGACCTATTCAAACACCAGTATCACAAGAGCTTCTTACTAGTTAGAATAAAGGAAAATTATAAACGTAGGAAAGATTTGTTGTGAACAAAGTGCAGGCGGCTGGCGTAGAACGACGTGATGGGTTGCACCAACTTGCATTAATTGAGCCCCACCGCACTTGCAGCCAATTGTATCGTGCCACTTCAGCCGCTTGCACTTTGTGTGCATAATATCTGTCCTCCAAATAACAGTCCTAGAATAAGTTAATAAATAAGACAACAAAATACCTGATTTCCTCATAGGCCAAAGACAAACTTAGTTGTTTTTTTTTTAAATGAAACGACAAACTTAGTTAAATGAGCTTGCGGCCTTTAACAACCATAAAAATAAAAAAATAAAAGACAAATACGCATTAAATAAATGAAGCCACACAGAGTTACAAACCTAAACTTTCTTTAGAAAAAAAAAACAAAGAATTACAAACCTAAACACAAAATCAAATAAGGATTAAGCAAGCAGTCTACTTTTTATTCACTTACCCATAAAGCTAAATCGCCTGCAGAACGATTTAGTAGTACACTCGATAAAGTTAATTTTTTTCACACGCTTTAGATCTGATCTCTCTTTAAGCGAGTACCAATGCTACTTTACAACAGCCAAACGTTTCAAGACGGCAATAGAAGTACAAATTTAAATCAGTGGGTAAAATCCCATAGCAATCTTAAGGAGAAACCATACCCTAGTAGGTTTCCACAGTGGTCTAAGTGTTTGGCTGCACAAATCACAGTAGGATTGATCCTATCAGACCGCCGACAAGAGTCCTTGGGGAAAACTAATTCCACATTATAACATACTATAAATTCAAAATTAATTAGAATTTTGACATAAGATAATAGAATGAAAAAGCTGTTTTCTAAGTGACGTGAAATTCCCCGCTTGCGTGCACTTCCTTGACCCTTTTATCATACTCGTCTTCATCGTCTTCCTCCTCTTCTTCATTGTCCTTTTCTAATTCATCCTCTTCTTCTTCCCCACCCCAGCCAAAACTGCTTACAGATTTCGATGCTGGGGGCGGGGATCTCGCCTCTCCTACGATCTTCATTATGTCTTCGACACTCTGGACGGAATAGGTTGGGTTCTCTCTCTTATTGTAGTAGATCACCTGGGCCGCCTCAGTTAACTCCCTTGGCAAGTTCTTTAAGAACCATGCATGGCTCTTAATTTCTTTCAGCGTAATCCTCTGCAATTTTGGTAAATCAAAACAGACATCAATGGATAGTTGACATCAATATATAGTGGTGTCTAAAAGCACCTTTTGGAGGGTGCTGACATCCATAAATGTAATTTTTGACAGGATTCTCTCACACCAAAAAATGTTTTGAAGTGCCACTGTTTCAAGCTTTACTTAATTCGCTCTCTCACCCAGCAAAGCTAAAATTGAATACAGCGAACTAGTTCGCTGTTCAATTCGGTCCAATTCATCATGACAAGCGAATTGACTGGTTAGAATTTTGTTTTAAAATAAAATTCTGAAAGCATATAGAGGGGATTTGAACCTAAGACATTAAGATTTTTAAGTTTTATAGCTAATCAAGAGATCATTTGTGTTTCTTTTATTAAAGAATGCAAATTCATATTAAAAATAAAATTAATAAATACTTTTGAAACTCATCCTACCCCTAGTGAATCGGGTTCGCTTGACAGTAGCCAATTACAAATTATTAACCCGAATTTGAACCGAGCGAACTAAGCACCTTTCGAGTTTGCTTGATAGTAGCGAATTACGAATTGTGAACCTGAATTTGAACCTAGTGAACTAAGTACCTTTCCAAGACTATTGCTGTCAGTGGCACCACAATATATAATATATAAGAATGCCCACCTATAAAACATAATCTACCAGCTATTTCAAAATTTTGACGTACCTTGGCTGGATTTGCAACGAAGATACGAGACAAGAGTTGCTTGCAATCTTGAGATATGTGAACATAATCAGGGATTTTGTATTGAACAGCCATTATTCGCTGCAAGAAAATGCGATAGAGAAGTGAATAATATACATACTATATATAAAGGCAACAGGTTTTGGCTGCACCACACAATTACACGAGAGTTATCAAAAACCACAAAACCCAAAAACACAGGAGACTTGTTTCTATGTCATATCAGGGATTCAAATAGGAATCATACAAAAAAAAAAAAAAAAAAAAAAATTGGCGTTAGGTGCTCCGTCTCAATTAGGAAAGATTAAAAAAAAAAGTTGAGATTAGGCTCTCGTCCACATTGATGCAGTAAAAAACGTTAAAACCCTGGTTATGCAATTTTGAAATAAATTTGAGATTTAATTGAGTAGCGGAGTTATCGAAAGTAATCCCAAAACACATGAAATATTTAATAACTTTATTAAGGCAATTTAATTGATTCAATTTAGCATCCATTAGCATATGAATTTCCCGATCTAGAAAATAGGTCTAAGGATAGACTCTAGTTCAGATCTAGTTTTAGGGCATCAAGCGACAATTTCAAATCCTTGTGGAATTACTCAATAAGATTAGAGTTCTCTAAAATTCAAGGCTCAAATAGAAACAAACTAGATAATTACCTGACAATAATTGAAAGACAAATAGAAAAGAGATAGAAGATCCAATGAATCGCTCCAAGGAAGATAGACAAAATATCGTCCAATACCGATACGTATCGGACGGTACGTATCGGTATCAGACTTGGATGATACGGTACATTCAATATACTGTATCGCCATTTTGTATGTAAATGTCGGACGATACATTCAATGTATCGTCCGATATTTTACTATTCCGATATGTATCGTCCGATACGTATCGGTTTTAAACTCGAACGATACGTATCCAATACCCGAAATTTTGACCCATGGGCCTCACACCAAACTGCACAAGGAAAAAAGAATCGCTCTTCCAAGTTTTAAAAGAATCGCACTAATGCGGGAACTTACTAAATGCAATGTCAGGACTGAGATTAGGACTGAAATTAATTTAATCAATTAAAATAACAATTTCTCATAACAAATTATCATGAAAATTCTAGAAATTCAATTAGGTGATTTAATTTCAGTCCAAAATAGTGTTACTTTCGCGTACGTTCCCTATCGCGGATCTAGAAGACTAGAGTTCTTATAAACGGCTAGATCTCCGATAGTTTTAGGGCGTCGAACGAACTCGCAAGCGAGTGCTCTCGATACCAAACGAAAATAAAAGGCTAATAAAATCAATGATGAACAAAATATTGATTTAGGATTTTTATGAGATCAATAAAATAATTGGGATTACGCTACTTACGCAAACCGTAGATCTAAAGAAGATAGAGATGAAATAAGAGTTGGCCTCGCACCAAACCGCAAGCGGGAATCAAAGAATCACTCTCTATTTTGAGAGAATCACACCCTCACGAAAGTTTAAAACTCTCAATTTTGCATAAGCAATTTTCATAAACCAAAAACTAATAATAAAAGTGTTTACAAGCCTTTAAATAGGCTAACTAATGCATAAAATTAGAAATCCTAGTATAACTCTAATTCCTAATTCAATTAAAAGAAATATCCTAATTCTTCTAAAACAATAAAGTCCTAAACAATAAGGAAACTAATTATATTTCTAATAAAAGAAACAACTCTTACTTTCTAAAATAAAATAATAAAAGAAACTAATCCTAATTCAATTAGGATTCTTGAAATTCGTCACTTTATGTGCAGCCTCTGAAAACTGACCATAACTTCTTCAATACTTGTCGGAATTGCACGTTTTTTGGCTCGTTGGAAAGCTACTTCGATAAGCTTTCAAATATGACCAATTTCGCATCAATCCAACTTCGTTTGACACTTCAAAATAGGTCAAACATAAAAGTGACGGGATTGAAAGTTAAAGACCCTAATAAATTTTGAATTTTTTTTCTTTTTGATCAAACAGGTCTTTAAAAAAAAAAAAAAAAAACTCATTCGTGGGTCCACTTTCTTTTTTGACATCTCCTTTTTATCCGATCACGATTCAAACAGGCGGATCTAAAATACGCATCACGCACCCTCAAAGAAAACTTTGATAAAAGCTCTCAATTTTGCAAAGCAAATTTTCATTAATCATTCACCATTCAATATCATCATAAAAGATTACAATGTATATTTATAAAGAAAATAAACTCTAAAAATACTATTAAAACTAAAACTTATAATCAACCATTAAAACTTTCTAATCTAACGGTCATAATTAATTTCACCATAAATCCCGTTTTTTTATTACGTGACCATTTTTGAAGGGTCAAACAATGTCCGAATAACGTGAAATTAGTCTTATTTGAAAGTTTATTGAAGTAGTTTTCCAACAACACAAAAATCATGCAATTCCAACATATATTGATAAACTTATGACCACTTTTATGATAATTGCGCTGAAAGTGACGTGATGAAATTAACAGTCACATATCACATGTATGTGTTTGACCTCTAAATAATTCAAATAAGGAATCTAATCCTAAAACAACACTTATTAAAAGAATCCTAATAAAAAAGGAAATTAAATCTAAATAAAAATGTCTAAAATAACGTGCACACACGAGTCTTTACCAGGTCTTTTAAAAACCCATTCGCATGTCCACTTTCTCTTTCGATGTCTCATCTTTATCCGATCATGATCTCGACGTATAGGCTTCAAGTCTGCATCGTTCCCCCCTACTTTGAAAAAGTTCGACCTCGAACTTTGGCTGACATGAATTTTCAAAGAAGAGGTCAGACAACATATAGGTTCAATGAGTTAGGTGGTCTACTCATCGCAATCGCTGTACTCTCAACCTTGGGCTTGTCTTTCCACTTGATAAGGTATTGTTGACGCTTTTCAGTACGCATACTTCTTACTATCCATGTAGCTTTAGTATTCCGCTTACCCTTCCACTTGATAAGGCATACTTGATATTTCCCAGATTGCTTTCTCCTTACTATCCAAGCGTTGTTAATTTTCGATTAACTTTTTCACCTAAGAAGATACTCTCGATATGTCTGGTGCGTCTTTACCTTTGTAACAAAACATAGATCTCTCAAAAAATTTCCATCTGGCCTTTCACATATTGTTCAAGCAGGTATTGGGAAATCAATGGGTAGATAAGATTGGGCTCAGGTGGATGGGCATCAAGGAATGAGTCTGAAGGTTTTGTTGTTGGACCTAAAAAAGGTTTAAGATCCTCCAATGTAATCATTGCATTAGTACCCATGTCTAAAGGAAAATCTAGACTATCATAATGACCCATTTTAAAGATCGGAATATTTCCAATATAGTATCTGAACAAACCCTCTACAATTTCTTGCGAGATTTGTTCGGTTCTAAATTGAACCAAAACAAAATCATCGTCCTTAAATTCATTAAACAAATTTTGTGAATTAGATACTTCCATTGCTCAATACATTCTTATCATTAATTTCATGCAACTCGGAATGAAAATCAGACAGTAACTCAATGCAATGCAAAATGTAAGGGTGTATTCAGTTCGGCTTGGTCGATTTTGGACCAAAACCAAATCGATTCGAATCGGTTTCTAAATGTTCAAACCAACCAAACTGTCCAACTGTTGAACCAAACCAACCCGATTCAATTCGGTTTGGTTCGATCGGTTTCGGTTTTCCAAAAAGTTATACTTGCACATCAAAATTTTCCCAATTTCTCAACCTATTTTACACTTTTACTATTTTCATTTTTTCCGGAGTCGTTTTACTTTTGCTCAAATACACTTTTACTGACTGAACCTTTAGAAATTAGAACCCTAAGTCTCTACTCCCTAATTCAACATCTTGTGAGATTCGAGTCTTCGAGTTGTGAAACACTAAATTTTGGACCGAAAATTCGAGGCCCAATCGTCTACTTGACTCAAGTTGACTACATATATATATATATTAAAAAAGATTACTTACAATCAGTTCAGTAGATTTCAGCTTGGGAAGGCCCAGAACCGAAACCAAACCGAACTTTTCGATTTTTCTTTTTGCCAAACCAAACCCAAACCCATCCAAACTGGACCAAAAACGGCGGTTTGGTCCGGTTTGGTTGGCCTAGTCGATTCGGCCCAAAAAATGTACAATCCTAGCAGAATGCGACTCAAGACTTGATTCACAACACGACTGTGAACATGAATCAATATGCAACTCTTGGGATGATTCAAAATATAACTCGAGAATATGAGGTGTACGTGTATCTACGGACTCTACATGCTCATGTGTAGGTGACACTACTGACACTAACGACTTATGTGTAATCTCAACTAATACTAATGACTCGTGAGGGACTCGAGTGACTCATATGGGACCAACACGAAACTATCGTTTATAACAGAAATAGAGGTTTCTTCAACACAAATTAGGTTTAAGGTCATACACTCTTCTATCTCCCCCTAACTCATTACGGTATTAGGGTCATACACTTCATTTTATATTTTCAAATTTTTTTGCCCCCTATTTTCTTCAGCTTTAATCAATAAACTTTGAACGAGAAATTTCGTGGGACATTGATAGGCAAAATGTCTGAAACCTTGACACTTAGAGCAATCATGACACTTACCCGTCTTGGTTTTCAAACTTCGTAGAAGGTGACTGTGTGTTAAAGGAACATACTTTTCAATAAGTCTCACCTTCATGTCTTCCCATGTGGAGATGAGTTTACTCCGAAAAAATACAATACAATGTTCTATACAGGACCAAAAGTTTTTGGCATTGCCCTCCAGCTTTATTTAAACTAACCTAATTTTGTACTCATCCGGTAAGTCATACCAATCAAAATACTCCTCTACACTAGACAACCACTCCACGATGGTTTTAGGGTTCATCCATCCCTTAAAATTTGGAACCTCATTCTGAATAGAATTTAGAAACTTCTCAGCAGGGTCGTACTCAAGTTCACGATGATGTGGATATCCCCTAACTATATTTCCATCCATACCCATGGAAGTCCAACTATGGTTTTGGGTATAACGGTTTTTTAAAGTTTCATGCTGAGTTTGCAACTGGGCTTGTAGTTCGGTCTGAACCGGGGTCAACTTCGTTCCAAGTTCCTTTATGAGAGCTTTGATTCTGATGGAATCTATGTTAATGTAGGACTCGATTATCAACACTAACTACTATGCGACCAATGAATATGGAACCTAGAACCTAATATGAATTCCTATTTAACATAACATGCAAACAAAATAAAATTCCTAATGCAAACACCCTAAACTAGAACCTGGCTCTAATACCAATTTGATGCAGCAAAAAACGCTAAAACCCTGGTTATGCAATTTTGAAATCAATTTGAGATTTAATTGAGCGGAGATATCGAAATTAATCCCAAAACACATAAAATATTTAATAACTTTATTAGGGCAATTTAATTGATTCGATTTAGCGTCCATTAGAATATGAATTTCCTAATCTAAAAAATAGATCTAAAGATAAAACTCTAGTTTCGATCTAGTTTTAGGGCATCAAGCGACAATTTCGAATCCTTATGGAATTAATCAATAAGAAGATTATAGGTCTCTAAAATTCAAGGCTCAAATAGAAATAAACTATATAAATTACCTGACAATAATCAAAAGACAAAATAGAAAATGGATAGAAGTTCCAATGAATTTCTCCAAGGAAGATAGTCAGCCTCACACCAAACTGCACGCGGAAAGAAGAATCGTTCTTCCAAGTTTTGAGAGAATCGAACCCTCCATGAAAACTTTGATAAAAGCTCTCAATTTTGTAAAGCAAATTTTCATTAACCATTCACCATTCAATATCCCCGTAAGATACTATAATGTGTATTTATGGGGAAAAGAAACCATACAAATACTACTAAAAATAAAACTTATAATCAACCATTAAAACTTTCTAATCTAACGGTCATAATTAATTTCACCATAAATCCCCTTTTTTTATTACGCGATCATTTTTGAAGGGTCAAACGATGTTCGATTAACGTGAAATTAGTCTTATTTGAAAATTTATCGAAGTAGCTTTCCAACAAGACAAAAATACACAATTCTGACATATATTGATAGACTTTTAAAAACTAAACCTAGATAAAAATGCCTAAAATAGCGTGCACACACGGGTCTTTACCGGGTCTTTTAAAAACTCATTCGTGGGTCTACTTTCTCTTTCGATGTCTCCTCTTTATCAGGCCACGATCTCGGCGTGTAGGCTACAATTCCGCATCACACATGCTTTTAAATGAGTTCCACATATGTAGTGGTTAGACACCTCAACTATACTATAGATGACTACAGCCCCATAGAACGTGAATGAGCCCAAGCACCTGATACTACAGAAAATTGAAAATGTTTAGATACTTTATTACTGTAGGATGGTGTTTACCCATTCAGTTCACAATGAATGGTCAAATTTTAAAATATTTTTTGTGATGACTGTCGTGTAGTGCAACATTTTTTTTTTTTTTTGATAACCTGGGTGTCCAGGTCTCTTAGAGAACCCGCCTAATCCCAGGGGCTTGCAGTGCAACATTACCATGGCGATAGCACTCACGCACAACTGCGCGCATGCGAACACACACACACACACACACACACATATATATATATGAGGGCCGGGACCATATGTTCGAGTGTAGCGTTGGGCATTTCACTTGAGCTAGTTAGCTTCCATGTGCACATGCGTACGGTCGACCATAAACATCTGAACAAAGGTGATTTTCCACCCTTACGTCTTTGATCAACGACAAAAAATTTCAATACCGTCATGTTTTGGGGGAAAATCCATATCTTTGACCTAGGAAATGAAGGGCAATAACATCCAATTCACTTTTTTCTAAGACCCTCCAAGGTGTGGTGAACCCCTAGAGAATGGGTGAAACTCATGATGACGTTCCACATGGCACGTGATCCAGCACTCCAGATCGTGCATTCAAGTGTGTTTTCATGTCATTATCCCTTATAAATTCAATATACCGTCCACCAAGTCATTTATGAAAATCAAGAATAAGATATTGAAGCTGAGTATTGAGGATGATACTTAGGCCATCTCTATCTTACTTGAGGTGTTCTAATCATCGAACTGGATGCCTATTAAGTTACTGATTGGATGATCGTCAATGCAGTTATGCACATTGTCCATGAACAACTACCCCTATTCTGATAAACCATGTCTTTACGATTAGGATTGCCCAAACGGTGAGAACTTTGGCATATGCCCAATAAACGTCGTTTTTGGATCTTGTCATGTGGATAATCTAGACTAGTGATCATGTGTAACAGTGATTATGGATTGGCTGGAGTCCTTCCTTAATAGTGATATTGAGTATGCTATTTAGATGATCTCTCTCTCTCTCTCTCTCTCTCTCTCTCTCTCTCTCCATATGCACATTTCACTAATCAATATTTTGTTTGAGTACCTTTAATTCCACCCACCGAATCTTGAAGTTCACCTCATGTTGGTGTACAACTTAAAAAAACCGAATCTTGAAGTTCACCTCACCCACTTATGTTGGTGTACAACTAAAAAAACCGAATCTTTAAATCAACCCATTTATTCGCATGAATATTTTGTAAAGGATTCACTCACGTGAATTCTTTCAATACACCCACATTTTCTTCCCGCTCGACAAAGCCCACGATGATGTCGGTGATGATGATGCCTATGCCGGTGATACCAATGCCTACACCGGCGATGCCGAAGAAGAAGAAGCCCAAGAAACCTTTTGAAACCCTAAGGAGAAGAAGCCATGAACTTTTGAAACCCTAAGAAGAAGAAACCATGAAAACTCTCTTGAAACCCTAAAAAAACAAGAACAAGGAGAAGAGAGAAAGAAAACTTTAAAACTCATGTACTCCTCTTGAAAAATCCCTAAAAATGAAAAACAAAAGAAGAAAAAATGACTGTGTGTTTGACGGTGGGTACCCACTATGAGTAGTTTAAGACTGGCGGTGGGTACCCACTGTCAGTTTTTTAAATCTGACAGTGGGTACCCACCGTCAACAGGGAACCCATCGTAGTTTAAAGCTAACGGTGGGTACCCACTATCAAATTTAAAAAACTCACAATAGGTACCCACCGCCAGTTTTAAACCACTCACAGTGGGTACACACTGTCAAAACACACTGTCGCCTTTCTTTTTCTTATTCTTCTTATATTTCTCCTTCTTTTCAGGGGGTTTCATGAGTCTCATTCTAGAGGAAGGAGAAGATGAAGAAGTGGGTTTCAAGAGTGTTTCACGAGGATATATATTCCTCACTGAAACGGAGGATTCACCAAAATGGAAGAAGAAATGGGTTTCAAGAGGGGGGTATACTGCTCACCGAAACGAATTACTCGCCGGAACGAATGGAGAAGAAGTGGGTTTCAAGAACAGAACGGACTACTCGCCAGAATTATAGAGGAAGAGGAACGAGATGAAAAATAGAACTTCAAGATTCACTCATCACCCACCGAATCTTTCATGGCACCCACAAATTAAAGGTTTCGTGGGTGGAATTAAAGGTACTCTATTTTGAAATTGGATACCAACACAAGCGCACGCACACACATATACATAGATGTATGAAAAAGGGAGTGTACTCCACTGGATTTTGCAAGACAGGTACACCAAGCTCAACTGGAGCACCATTGGCATCCCAAACACTGTTTTGGTGCCACGTGGAGCTCCAGTAAGCTGTATAGATCATTTTTTAAAAATAAAATAAAACTGACTTTTAAAATTGAAAGTCAACTTTTGAATGTGATTCAACAATCTAGATTTTAAGCCTCAAAAAATATACGGTGGAGTTGTTTCAATTTTTGTTTTTAATAATCTAAACAATGCTACCTTGCTCCATGTGGACCTTGGTGCATGTTGAAGGTACTCACTACCTTCCCATATATATATATATATATATATATATATATATATATATGTGTGTGTGTGTGTGTGTGTGTACATATATATAAAGTGAATGATGTAGAAGAGGGTAGCTTACATTAATGGTCTTCCTGAAATTCTTGGGATCTTCTTGATCTTCAAACGGGTATGCTCCCACCAACATAACATAGAGAGTTACTCCACAGGACCATACATCTGCCATCTACAGAAACCACAAGACAGAGGCATGATTAAAACTACCAAATTATTTTTGGAATGGAAATAAAGTTAATTAGATAGCAGGCTCGTGCTTAGAGCAAAGTTCTGATTTAAAGTTAATTAGGTAGCAGCCTCCTGCTTAGAGCAAAGTTCTGGTTTAGAGCCTGCTGAGTTGGCTTGGGAATTTGGCAAGTCAGAGTTGAATCATCCACAAACCCAATCAGAATATTATAAGAATCAGAAACCTAATAAGTACTAGCCAAAGTTGTGATCAAATTCAATATATAGCTGCCAAACCATTGAATTGGAGGAATCCCATGTAGGCCCAAACATACAAGTAATCGTCATTTGTTCCAAATGTGAAATGTTTAAAGAAAAAAAATTATGGATTTGTTAATGCTGACCACAGATAGATCATGGGACAAGGAAATGATAATGATGACAAAGAAGTTGGATTTGTCAATGAATAGGGTTTACTATTTTGGCAGTTCCCTTAGGAAATGAATTTGGTTTCACCATCTATATTTAGCTATACACACATTTAGCGCCAAATACAGGGTGTGTGTCTGTATAGGTTAATGAGACGTCTCTCACAAGACATCCAATAAAATTTGAACGAAACAGAGAATATTACCATGGACCCTGTGAAAGGATAATGTACAAATTGAAAATTGGTCCAAAATACAGGTTAATGAGACTGGGAGCTCACCCTTATTGTACAGATAGCATCCTCACAATCCCAAATTTTTGGCAATGGCAGACTTTTTTTTTTATAATTCCAAGCTGTTCAATTGACCAATTATTTTATGAATATTGCTCAACCAAAAAGACATGCCCATCATAAGATTCGAACTAGTTCAATTTGGACACTTTAATATAGACCATTGTTCATATGATCATATCCACATATGGTCCACATTTATGTGCTCAGTTTGGACGATAGAGATCTACTGATGAGCATTTTCTTTTTTGGACTGAGTTGAATTCAAATGATGGCCTGCAATTTGGAAGGCTTGGATTGGTTAGAATAGTGTGTTACATGGCATAAAAGTGTGACGGTTGAAGTGTTATCTTAAGAAGAAAAGGAGGGGAGTCAACTTGGAGATCGTGTACGGAGGCCAAAGCAGTACGGTGGGTTGAGACGGTACAAGCACAAGGAAGTAGGTGAAGACGAAGGCCAGTGAAGACCTGGAGGGAAGTAGTGAGAAGGGGCATGAAAGATGGTGATGTTACAGAGAGCTTAGTGCTGATAAAAAATGAGTGGAGAAATAGGACTCACAAAGCATACCCAAATATATGGGATAAGGCTATGGCGGTGGTGATGATGATTATCGTCTACCTGGCGCTAACCCTACTCCTTTTTATCCGGGCTTGGGATCGACACAGGTGGAGTGAACCAAAGGACATCGGCGAAGATCATATTTGGCAATGTCCATTCATGCATTTCACGAATTAGATTACAAGCCATTAGCATACATTAAGAGAGTAAGGTGAAAACAAGCAATTTGGATTAAATAATCTAAATAATTAAGACACGAGTAGACGTAAAAATATAAAAATAAAAATAAATGCTGGAGGAATGGGACAGTAGGATAGCAAATGAAATTTCTAGCTCTTCTTTTGCAACCTTACAATAAGCTTTGAGTTCAGGTCACACCCAAATCCAACCCCAACTATATATATATATATAAGTCCGAGCCTCTAAAAAAGGTGCCACGCGATAGCCACAACCATGTTCTGGTGCCACGTACACCACGGGAACATTGAATAGATCAATTTAAAATAATAACAATAATTGAGATCTGATCTCCACTATGTGACTTATACCATTTGAAAATTCGACCGTTGAATGTGGTCAACTATTTACCTTTCCTATGGAGATAAGTTTTCTTTTATATTATTTTCTCCTTTTTTAAATGATTTATATTCTATGCAACGCCCTCTTTCTAATGGCTCGTGGACCATGTATCCTATGTGGTAATTAGATAAAAACTCTTTTATTTCTAAAATAACTGAAAATCTATTCAACCAAAATTATGTTTATAGATATTAGATTAATAAGCTGTCCTTGATTTTTCAGCTTGGACTGATTAAACACAGAGAGCGAAAGAAATTTCTCTGAGTTTTAGCTTCTAAAATAAATGAAATTTCATATTTATACTTTGCCCGAATTGAGTGAGAGATAAGTCTAACAAAGTCAGCACAAACTTATTGGAAAAGGAGATGATGATGATGGTGATGATGATGATATTTTACAAGTAGCACACAATTGTCAACCATGAAATTCTTCCTAAAAGTTAGTTTTAATTTGTTCTTTTCCTTCTATTATAATTTACATCATGTGAGCCACTGAGTTGAGTTCTCCAATTCAAAGTTCTTGACCGGCCAAACTGTGCTGGAATTGGAAACCCTTGCTTTTCAACCTTAGGAGAAAATATTCTTAGGGTATTTTTCAATTACCCTTTTAAGATGATGATGATGATATTCAAAAGGGAAATTCCAATAGGTTGTTTAATGTTTGTTAATATCCTTGCAAAAATAGCCTTACAGTTTTGACAAGAACTACAGAAAAGATAACAAAAATTAAAAACCCACTATTTTTTACAAAACGCCATTCCAAAATGTCCTACCGATATAGCCACGTCCCCATACTATACATTACATCATACCTCTGTCCGTGTGCTGAGTGCATCTGGATTTTCAGCACTCAGATGGACACTTCTTGGGTGGGTAACCAAGAGTTTTTGTGGACCTTTCCTAGTACCCATATTTCCAGTCCAAAATAGCACAAATTGATCTTACAGCTAGGAACATCAATTGAGATTTTTTTGTGCTCCTAACCTGCCCAAGAGATAACCCAAAAGTTTGATACTATGGGTAGGCAGGTGTACTCCTGGTAGTAGGGATGCGATTCAGAACACAATTTGATGGTATCCTTCTTCCTAAAAAAGTTCATCGCATTTGAGCTGAAACTGGGTGAAAACACTGTTGAATATATGATACCTAAGAAGAGGACTGGCAGGGACGCCGACATGATGGACGTCCGATTTGGGCTGCATTGAGTCTACCGGCGGAAGAAGAACTGGAAGACTCAACGAGCGCGAAAGTAACAACCGGAAAGTCAAGGAATAAAGAGCCAAGAAGAAAGAAAGAATGGGGTCATTACAGAGCCCAGGTCGCCCATACGACCAGAAAGAGTACAAGTGAAAGAGCTGGTCGCCCTGGCGACCAGTCAACAGCCAAATTTACAGGCTTCAACTCACCCAAGCGAGATTTCAATTTCACCCAGGCGAGTTTCAAGAAGGTTTATGCAACCTTTTGTTTTCTTGTTCTTTTTCTTTTGTTTTTCAAATGTTTTTAGGTTTCCACTTTGGGTATTAATGTACTTTGCTATTTTAGGGTTTTCTCTTTTTGATACCTACTATTAAAGGTCCTTATGCAAGCAATTTTAGGCATTGGTTGATTTTAATGAAAAGTGCATGCATTTTAAGCTTGAGATGAGCTGTAATGGAGAGTGAGTCTTCTTCCCCATGTGGGTTTGGCGTGAGGCCAAGGGTGTGATGCCCATGTAGTTTCCTTGATCTTCTCTTTTACCCTTCTTCTAGTTTCTTGCTACTTTCTTGCATCTATTCCTTATCATTTGATTGTTTGAATTCCCCCAAATCTTACCTCTTGAGCTAATCTTGACGCCCATCCTTGTGGATTGATTCCAATCTCAAACCATCGATTCACGACCGTTGTTGGGCTGGAGATTTGCTCGATTTGCAAGCGATTTGAACGCTTGTTTTCAAGCCCTAGCGAGGAAGCACACGACTCCTATTGAATGCCCGAGCGAACGCTCCACCTAGAGGATGCTAGAGTTCTATCTCTAAGATCGCACCTTCTGCAAATCTAACGGATCTCAAGTGCCGGCTTGGACCCTAATCGAACCTAACATGGCTATATAGGCTGAAATCCGCGAAATCCTAAGGTATTGCTTTAATTTTGGTTTTATTGTTTAATTAATTAGCCTAATTTCAGCAACTAGTATCTCATAAGCATTTTGGGGGCCGTTGTCTAGTGTCAGGCTATCAAAAAGGTTCTTAGTGATAAAGAGGGGAGTTAACTCAGTATACCTGATTGGAAGAGATTGATGAGTCGCTAGAACAAAGGATTGACACACAAGAGAGAGTGCTGTTATCAGAGTTAACGGGCAGCTAAAAAAACCCAAAAAGAAGCTCGAAGGGGCCTACATGTTGTGACTTTTAGTGTGGCGTGATCACGTGAGACTTGAGCCACCACGTGATCACTTAAGTCATCATGTGAGGATATTGTCTCTCGAGAAAGTCAAAGACTTAGCTGGTTTATTTACATTATTTGAAGTTACATGTTCCTAATAATTAGGAGTTCAAGCTAAACCAGTAAAGTAGATATATACATATCTGAGTTTTTAATAAAAAGTACGAAAGAGGTTTTAGCCACGTGATTACGCAAGTAATCATGTGAACTCAAAATTTTCAAGAAAATAGAAAATATAAATAGTGTTGACCCTCGTATAGCTGACTTATTAATTTGTTTTATTCCCATTTTAAGTTTCATGAGTTAGGTCTTTTAGTTTGATTAGAAAAAGATACCATAGGTTACTTTAGCCTTATATATGAAAGCCTCTATTAGGGTTTATTCCTTTTATCGATGGTTGAATGCTTTCCCTCTTTGTTGAATTAAGATATGTTTTAACATCATCTACTTAAGTCTAATTTATTTGTGATCTCTTTCTCTTTTACTACAGCAGGATAAGCCTGCATGGTATGTGAGGGAACCTGAGCCTGAAAACAGCTAAGTTTATCAGGCATTTAATATTTTAGTCACATCATGTTGGCACTGTAGCAAAATACCGCTAATGAACCATGCCACTTTCTCGCCTTAGGAGGGAGAGGGAGGCAAAAGGAGAAGGCAAGGGGTGAGTGAGAGAGAGAGAGTGGGGGGGGAGGGGGGGGAGCAAAGTAACAAACTCAGTATCAGCATCGGGTATCGGTCCTTGAAGGACCGATACGTATCAGCACCCATTTAAAAAAAAAATTAAAAATACAGGTATCGGCCGATACCGATGCCGATACCGAGTTGGATACTCGATACGTATCGACACCGATATGTATCAGTTTGCCAAAAACCTGATACATATCGGTATCGACCGATATTTGATACCATGGGGGGAGTACTCTCCCACCAATGTTTGAGACCAACAGCCCACACTACTACACCAACTCCTGAAATTAATCAAAATCAACTATCTCAAAACAGAAAAGAGAATCCAAATAAGAACTTTACCTTGCCATCGTATTCTCGCCGAGAAAGAACTTCTGGAGCAATATATGCTGGAGTTCCGACTGTCGACTTAGGTTTAGAATGAAGCAGAGATGACTACAATGAAGATATAAACAAAAAAGTTACTATAAAATAAAATACGACACATTTCCCACTTTGCAAAATAAAAATTCATAGGAAAAAAATGGAAAAGTATATAATTGTGCAGTGCAGTGCAGTATGATAGTCGCCCAGTTTGCACTTGCAAGTTGCAATGGCTTCATGCTTCAGAAATATAAATTCGTAAACTTACAAAATCTCTACCTTTGAGTAACCGAAATCACATATTTTCAGGCGTGGTGCAGGGCTTCCATCTAAGAGTGTGTTCTCCAGCTTCAGATCTCGATGGCAGATTTGCTACAAAAAGTTACAAGGAAGAAAAAATTTAAAACTCCAAGGAACAAGAGAAATACAGATGAATATCAGTACTATACTTTAGATTAATTAAAATAAAAAAAGGAAATCTGCAAAAAGAAATTTCAAGTTCAACAGAACAAAATTGGAACCTCTTAGAAAAATATTGACAAATAAGGATAGAACGTCTAATCACATCAAATAATAAATTATTCCAGAACCTTGATCTTAATCTACGAGTGCAGATAACCTGTATAAACCATATAAAATATAGTTTAGACAGTTAATGTTTATAGCAATAACTGCAGTTGTGTGGTGACTCAAGAAATTGAGAACGTCTCACTCATTCGCCCTCAGCTTACCACAATCAACCCATCCTGTATCAAATCTTTATGTGGTTTACAAGTAATTTTGTCTCAACTTAATTCCTATAAATAAAGGGATTGACAAGTAATAAATGAATTGGTATAAATAAATTAAATGTGATTTTGTCTTAAATTATTTTGACAAGTTATTAGCAGAATAGGAAACAATTATGGTTTTGACAAGCTATATAATGTAAAAAAAAATTGTAATTTCTTGAAAATTTCTCTTGCACTTTTTTGCAAGATATTTTTATTTTTAAAAAATTGCAAAAAAATAACTAGTTTAGTTCCATCATAATTTCCATTATGTTCTCAATCAGTGTAAAAATATGGACTATTTTAAAGCATATTTATGATATCTTAGAAATATAAAACTTATATGATAAACATAGACCAAGACTTAAAATTTAAATCCTGAGTGGTACCACGTGCCAGCCAAGGACTTGGCTGGTACGGTGACACAGCCAGTACAAACTGGGACTGTGTTGTTCTGGCTGGTACGAACCCTTCTCTAAGTTTAAACAACCATGGTTTGGAATTGAATGTATACAGGTATCATGCCATTATATTTGTGTGTATATTATGCGGCACATACGGTCACCAGGAGTGATCTTAAACCTTTTTTTGTAATTAGTGAGGTCACTTGTAAAACAAGTTTTCCCTTCCCAAATGTATATGCAATTGTTCTAGACACTTGCCTGTTTCATGTTCATTTCTTTTTACAGTGGTTAGCAGTTCACTAAATTTCATCAGAAATTCAGGGGAAATGTGCTCAATTAATTAATAAAATCACTATATCATTCATAAAAAATAGGTGAGAATGGAATTAGTAACTATCCTCTAGCCTCATTTACTTTTCGGTACTCAAGGACCTCACCAGTAGCAATTCCTGATTTTCCAATGATAAAACCTTACTTTTTCGTTAGAGTGACCATGTTATTTATGTTCTACCCACATATACTGGTGGGTATGAGTACCAAGATTCTCCATGGCAATAACTCATCATCATCTTGTCGTGATTAATCGTCACTTGCTAAGGTCAGCTAAAATTTGTATCTCCAACAACTGCATATTAGATCTTAAAAATATATATAAGTTTGCGAGTGATCCATTGCCATTTCTAACCATATCATATTGATGATTTCCTACTGGTGGTTCACTTCGGCATAAAGTGGATATTTTACACAAGAAGCTGGTATTTACACTGAAGTGGCAGTTTCCAATTGTTTGTCTCACCGTAATTTCAGCCGTAATCGCTGAACTAGTAACCCATGTAATTTTTTTGATTTCTACCCCATCGTCAAACAAAAAATCACACGAGAAGTTGCAACAACTATAATTTTCAAAAAGCTTTTACAACCACCTACATGAGTCTCATATTAGGCGAGGTGTTAACTTCGGTATACCCAAAAAAGTTGGTGGAAAGTATACTTTACACAACTTATTGCGGTGACACAAACACACATTTTATGCAAGTAAAGGTGATGTTTACAAGTCATATTTTTCCAAAATTATTTGAAAAAGAAAAAAGCCTTTTACGTAAGAAATGATTACGCCAAACTGGACGCCCTCATTGTGAATTTCCTTGAGAAGAATCTACTAAAAGGTGTAGAAAATGTATGGGTCACATGTAAAACACAGTTTATACATGCACACGTGCAGGATGGCAATAAAGTAAAGAGGCATGGCAGTGAACCAACAATTTGCTACCAAGCATTTAAAAATAATAATATATGGCTTTTACGAATAAAGAATAAAAAAAATTTCTTTGCTTTTTTTTCTACTATACCATGTGATGACAATAGTGAACGCCTGAAATAAGCTGCTGAAAAAAATATCTTGCCTGAAATAAAAAATAAATATAAGGCCAGGTACAAATAATAAATGAATTTAACAACAAAAGAAATTAAGCTGTGATATAAGGGTGCTGCTAAGCACCATCAATGATTTTATCGATAAATTAGGAGACCTCATCTTCGCTAAATCTGCCTGCGTTGCAGATTCGTTCGAAGAGCTCCCCGCCAGCTGCAAACTCCATGACGATTGCCAGATGCGTCGGCGTCAAAACGACCTACAAAATAAAAAATACTAAGACCGCATCAAATCTCTGTAAAAAAATAATAAATGAAAAGATGAGTAAAATAAAAAAAACCTGAAAATCTTACTTCTTTGAACCGGATAATGTTTGGATGTCGAAGCGATCTGTGGTTAATGATCTCTCTCGCAACATTTTCATCGATCTTCAATAAAAGTTCGCAGAGATTTAGAAAAATAAGATTAAAATTTACGAAAATTAGACCTCAAAATAGTTGTCAAGTGACTCGATCTGAAAGAAAATCTCACTATTTAAGACGAATTGGGAAAATAACATAAAAAATCGAATTTTTAAGTACGTATATACAAATTGTTTCGAAACAAACACATATCGAATGGATTTTTTTTTAAAAGGAACAAAAAGCATGCAAAACAGATCGCAATCGAACCTTCTGTCCTCTCTCGATGTATTTCATTGCAACGAGCTCTCTTGTTTCCTTGTGCCGCATAAGTCTCGCGACACCGAAATTTCCAGACCCAATATCCCTGACTAGCTCGTACTTATCCATTTTCCCCTCTTTTTTCGAATTCTCAAACTTCAAAAATCGTTAAATCACAACTGTTTTCAAATTCTTTTCATATCTTCAAGCGAAACCAAAGGCCTTTTTCAATTTCTGAAACCCTAGCTCTCATATATGCTTCATCTTTCTGTTTCTTCCTCGTTTCGGAGCACGAACTCGTTTGAACTTCTCAATTCCCCCGACAGCAACTTTTTTTTTCTCAACTTGTGAACCCCTACCTTTCAGATCTGCCAACCTTTTCTATCGTTCTTCGATTCGGATCACCAAACAGTGACTTTATAGCGAAAATAAGCCGATTTAATAGAAACCGAGCCTCCGTCTTATTATAATGGAATCACGTGAGGAAAAACTATAAAAAAACGAACCAGATTCAAATCCCTAGCTGAAACCGAGTGCGATTTCTCCATTTCCATCTGGTTTTCGATCTCCAAAACCGCCGCTTTTTTAGGAAGGAGAGAGACACTTTCGCAGGTAGATCTAAGTGACGATTTTGTAAAGAATAATATGTAAATCCAAAAGAAATTGACGGTAGAATCTAAGAGATTTACAGAAACTATGCAGAGACTGAGATTTATTTTTCATTTTATATTTTAGGTAACAGCAGATATTGAAACGAAAAAGATGGGAATCTCTCGGTTCTCTCTCTCTTTCTCTCTCTCAAATTTTAAAAAAGAAAAAAAGATAAAGACCAAGGAATGCTGACTGTGAAAACAGGTATGATTCGGTGTTTGTCGAAGCAATAATATTATGGTGTTTCCACGGCCGGGCAACAGTTGATGCCCTCTAAGTAAATCCAGACTGTTAAATAAATGATTGTGACGTAGGCTATTTCGTATTTTATTTTATTTTCTGAGAGTCATTCTTGCACACATTTTTAAAGTGCGTGCACCCAATATAAAGAAAGACTTAATATTTTAGGCTGCCTCGGGTTAACTCTTTTAAGACAAAAAGCAGCTCTTTTACTCTTTGACTCGAACCAAAAACTAATTTTATATTTGGTAACAGAGTATTTCACCCCATTTAGTTTTGGGGGGAGCTGTTTTAAGTGATAAAAGTGCTTCCTATCAAAGCAAATTTTATCTGTTCTAATAAAAAGCAAGTAAAAAGTTGCTTCTATTTTTATAAGAGCTAATCCAAACACAACTGTAAAGACTTAACAAGCCTGTGAGTTGTAAAATTATAATATAGGTGGTCGTCCCATTTGAAGTTCACAATAAATAAATTTCTCGTACATAAATAGGTATTTTGTTATATGATTTATTGAAGTCAATTATTGAATTATATAATAGTTTTTTTATTTAATTAAATGATAAATATTTTATTTTATTTTAATCTTTTGTAATTAATATTTTTAGATTATAACCTCTAAATCAAACGGTTTTTATCATAATAAAATTCATAAAATTTTAAAGTATTTCTTTTAAATTCAGGGGCAATTACTTAACAAGCGTGTGCAATTGCTTAAAGTATTGCCCCCTTTATTTATATTTACGGAGGAAGTATTCACGGGGTATCTGAAAGGCCACGTGTGTCTCTCAAAGGCCACGTGTGTCTGAGAGGGTTATGTGTTCTATTCTGAAGAAAGCATGCTGGCTTGTGCTTACTGCTTAAACTAAGCTACTCTGTTTAAGCGTACCTTTCTAAGACCGACTAAATTTGTTTGGACATTTGTGAACTTATTGACTATGAGACCTTTCCAATTTTCCAGACCCTTCATAGGCATTAATGTGGACTATTGATCATTGGGGCATATTTCCATCATAAGCCAATAGGCAATGAAAATCCCTTTTTTTAATATAAAAGGTACTGATATTTACATATGAAGATTTTACATTTACAATTAGGAGCTTCAAATGGTAAAATGTTGACTACCTTGAATTAGATGATGAAAATGGAGATCATTTTTCATCTCAATCTTTCACATGATAGATCTCAAGATCGTGGTGAATCACCTATCGGACAATCAGATGTGGCATGTGGATCATATCCCAAATGTTTTACCCAAGAACTGTTCTCATGGTATGTCATGATCATGGGTACTTTTAGGGATGTGTGTCACATGAAATCGAAATTCAACCAATGCATTTATCTCAAGATCTATCATATGGAAGATTGAAATGATCTATCATTTAATTCAAGAAAGCCAACAGCTTCTTTATTTTTATTAAAACAATATTTTTATGCAAGCACAACTCTTGTGACCGGAGTTTAAACAAATTTTGATATTAAAAAAATATTTTTATGCAAGCACAACTCTTGTGACCGGAGTTTAAACAAATTTTGATATGATAGTCTACCAATCTACCTTTACAACACATATTGCATATATTTGATCAATCCAAATAATTCAATTAGCAACCAATCTTGTAATGTCTCAACCAAAAAATCATGTACAAATATATGTCACATGGTCCATATATTTGTACCAATAAGATTATTAGAATATGAATGGAAGATTTCAATCATTTGATTGGTACACTTTCTGTTGGAAAATATAAACCACTATTCATTTTAAGATTTATGGATAAGATAGTTTAAAGATTATAGTGCTTATGATTCTTGGGTACACTTTAGTTCAATATATGTATTATAATCTTGATGAATTAGATTGTCTAAAGTTGCATGTCACTTAGCTTGATAAGTAGATGTTATAACCCGAAATTTTATTGTATCTCGAGGGCTTTGAAGTTTGAGTTAGGACTCGCACGGACATACACATAATCAAAGTCCTTGAGCTAATACGGTTTGTAAATCCAATAATAAAATAATAAAATATAAGAGCAATTATAAATAAAGAATAAATACGATAAAAATCAATGAAATATTCTATAATTGATAAGAAAATAAATATCAGACATAAATGAAAAATACTAGATTATAAATAAATAATAATTAAACGAAACTAATCTCGATACTGAAACTACTACTATCAATAGTTGGCATTAGGAACGAGGTTAGCACCAAGGTCCTGATAACCTATCATGTCGTGCCTCCGAAGGCTTCTGGTACTCTGTGCATGTTGGCCCAATGAAGTCAACTCCAATAGGGTTAGAACAATCAACGTCCACTCCGTCGATATAATCACATGCAGTTGTTACTTTTTCATAGGAAGAGTTTACTCAATTACGTAAACTCAGTGAATACACCACCAATTTATCCTACACTATTTAAGTGTATTGTAGGTGCTTCTCGTGGGTGATAAACTATAATACAATAATATAAAAGAATAAATGAATGAAATAGTAATTTCATACATATCGTAGAGTTTATATGGCATTATAAATGCAAGATCATGATCTAGACACCTTCCAATTCTAATGTACCTCACCATACCTCATACACGTAGCATAACATATTCTTGTCATATGCGTCTATACATCCTATGGGCATACCTAACATACTCGTATATTTTAATACGACTTGTGACATAGTCGTTGTTTAAACCTATCATGTAAGGGTCACATAGTAGCTTACCACTATAACATAACATACTCATACAACTCATTCAATTACATGGGCGACCGACAAACGTAACTCATAACTCATATTGTCTTCTCTGATACCTGTCTTGATTTTAGACGCTGTGGCTCTTACGGTAGTTACGTAAAGAACGACACGTATAAACTTAAGTTTTTAATCTTATGTTGGTCTACACAACGATGTCTTATTATTATACTTTATTTATCACCTATCTTAACCTTGAACTTATCGTCAAACAAAACCTATACTTAATTTATGGTATTTAAGGCTCAGGAGTGATAAATTCACCGTATATGATATTATGTACAAGATTATACTTAATTTGCACTCACTCCACTTATTATGATGTCTCATACCACCAGGGACGGAGCCAGAAACTTTCATGGGAGGGGGCCAAAGTATGAACAAAAAATGTATAATGTTATAAAAAATAAAAATAGCATTCATTTACTATTAACAAAAAAAAAATTTAAAAGAAATTTTTTATTTATATAAATTCGTGCTCTTATCAATAGGCATTAGGGCCAATCTGCCATAGTTGGGAGCTATATTAACTGGGTTAAGCTTCATTTTTAACTTTTAATGTCTGTTTGAATAAAATAGTAGGAAAATGACATTTCGATGGCCTAATCATGTGTTAGAGAGGGAGAGAGATGTCTTAGGATATAATTTAAGAAGATAAGTTTGGGGAGGATAGTTGAACTATTGCTCCTAAAAAATAGGAGAGACTACAGTGGCGTATTTGGTTGAGACGCCTAAAAGATAGGAGAGAGAGAGAGGAGACACCTAAAAGATAAGAGAGAGAGAGAGGAGACGCCTAAAAGATAGGGAGAAAGGAAGGAGACATCTAAAATATAGGAGAGAGGAGACGCCTAAAAGATAGGAGAGAGAGAGAGATAGAGAGAGCTCAGCTGTGCATTTATTTAGACGGGGCTAATCATTTTGGCGCCTAACAAATAGATAAGATAGATTAAAGAAAAGGAGAAAAAACTAAATAAGCAGGGGTAGCCATGGCCCCTGTTAGCCCCCCTTAACTCCGTCCCTGCATACCATCATGAGTTGTGAGACATGTAAATACAGTATGATCTCCGTTTCGATATTATCTCAACGAAAGACGACGTCTAAGTGTAGACATGATCTCACACACTCGCGCTTATGATTTAGTTTATCCTTAGCTGGTATAACATAACCAATATGGAAGCATAGAACTATCTTACGTAATTGATAAATTTACATTCAGATTACGTTATGTTTATACGTATATATATTTATATAACATACAATTACAAATATAAGATAGGATAAGTATTAGTGAGTGTGACATCGATAACGTGAAGGTTAGAGTTTGATTTCACGAGAGTATCGAATTTTTAAATCTTCATGTTATTGCGAAAATTACGTTGAAACGATAAAATTATATATATATATACTATAATTGGATAATTAAATTGAAATATATTTATAATTTCTAAATTAAGATTTATCATGACCTTCGATAAGATATAATATGTATATGAATTTTGGTTATAAAAATCAGAAAATGACATTAAATTCGTACACCCTTAGATCATTCATAACTGTTTTCGACTTTCGCTCTATTTTGACCTCTAAAATATCAGATTCGTGAAATTACTATTTCATATAAAGTTGTAAACCTCGTTACTTTCTTTCCAATGTCGCAAGAATCGAGTCAATCTGAGGTCGGAGTAAAATGTTATGGATAAAATACCGAATCCAAAATATTGAGGGTTACTTGAAAGAGAACCAAAGTATGAATGTTGTCTATGGAAGCCAAAGACGTCTCTCCTGAAGCCTTTGGACGTACTTTTTATATAGATCTCAAACAGTTAGAGTCATATCCAACAAATTTGGGGTCTGTTCTTATGAAAGTTGGGACTTGCGTAGGACTTGACCTCCCTGTCAATTTTCAGCACTGTCCGATCAGTGTTTCACACTGCGGCCAAACAAAGAGAAATAAAAAATAAATCGAGCTACAAAATAAATAGCTTTAATAGAAAAATAAAATACTAGGTATGCAGATTTATCAGACTTAAATATATTTATATTTAATTAATATGTAGACTTAAAGGAAAGATAAAATATTAAATATGCGACCTGATAGAAAAATAAAATATTAAATATACATATCTAATAGAAAAAAATAAAATATTAAATATGAAGACTTAATATATATATATATATATATGTATATATATATTAAATAGGTAGAACTAATAGAAAAATAAAATATTAAATAGTCAAATAAATGAATTATTTGTAAAGATAAACAACAAATAAATCGACCTACAAAATATACAATTTTAAGAAAAAAATAAAATACTAGATATGTAGATTTATCATATTTAAAGATATTCATGTTTAATTAATATACAGATTTAAAAAAAGATAAAATATTAAATATGCAAACCTAATAAAAAAGTAAAATATTAAATATGCATATCTAATAGAAAAATAAAATGTTAAATAGTCACACAAAGGGGTTGTTTGAAAGAGGAATAAAAAACAAATCGACTTATAAAATATATAGTTTTAAGAGAAAATATAATATTAGATATGCAGATTTATCAGAATCAAGAGATAATAAGGTTTAAATAAATTTTGAAATCTGTTAATGAGCGATTGAACGCACCTTACGCGACGGAATCTGAGAAGTACAGAGTGGATTGATGGGTACCTTCCTGTTGAAGCTTGAACAGTAGTTCTACGGTGATTTGGGTTGAAGAGAACGATGTTCAACGCATGAGTTCGCCCAAAATTTCTTCTTCTTCCTCCTCAATCTCGTCGATAGAAATAGATCGGGGTGGTTCTTGCGGAAGAACACACGGAAATTTTTAGGAAAGAAATAAAGAGTTTAGAGGGAAGAGATTAAGGAGTTTTGAAAAATATGAGTTAAAGAAGAGAGGTTGTGACAATTAGGATTTCTTAAAAAAAAAGAATAATAAGAATTAGGATACGGGTAAGTCTTTTTAAAAGAAGTAAATAAAAAAGGAAAAACACAGAGTTAGGTATGTTTTCTAAAATAGGGTAAGTTCCGGTGTAAAACGTTAACACAATACACAGTGCAAAACATCATCTAATACCGTTAAAAAGAAAGTAAAAAAATCTAAGTTATTACAATGGATGATCATGCATAATCTATAGGGGAGGAGTCATGTGCCATATTCCATCTTTTATAGTTTATCAGTTAAAAATTATCTTCTATAATTATTAAAAAAATAATAGTAATAACGAGAGAGTTTATGTGTCATATCAACATTTTCAATAAAAAAATAAAAAAAATCAATTTTGAAAGAATATATAAATAATCTAATCATCAATCTAAACATGATATATACAATTTTGACAAAGAACTTCTATGGCCATTTGTAGTCACAAGAGTCTTTGTAAAATGTGAAAAATGCATTGAAAAGCTAAAACAATAAAAAAAAAAATCATTCTTTGTTGAATGCTCCTACTACTTTTCTAACTTTTCTTCTGTCACCTAAAATCTTATTCTTATACTTTCATATAAGAAATTTGGTTAAAGTTTCACAAATTTGAATTTTTACTGTTGTTATTTTATGTTCGACATATTTTTACTCATTAGTATTCATTAATATAATTTCTTAATTAAAATATTATCCTAAAAATGAAAAATGGATCTATTAGTTATAATTTTTAAAACTTTTTTGCTCAATCAAATAATCTAAAATTTTATGTAGATAATGAAGGCAAGTAGAATAATAAAAAAATTATAATAATTTCAACCTTCACTTTTAATTTGTTTTAAATAACTTAGCTCCTGAATTGAAGTAAAACTGCTCAAAGCAAAGTTGGTGAAGTACTAGAATTAAAGCAAAATTATTATATTAAAATGGAGTTATTCGAACAAAGCTAGTGAAGAGAAGCTATCCAAACTAAAGTTCAAATATAGAAAGCAAAGCTAGTGAAGCTAAGCTTAATACAATTTTTCTTGTAAATCGTATGTTCAAAATTGTTGTATTATTAAAATATTTTATAATTTTTTTAATATTTCTAGTACTTGTCTAAATCATGAATACAAAATTTTAAAATAGGATAGCTCTTTAATCTGAAAATTTTACCCACTTTTCTTTTCACCTTTTCAAGTGATTTGAAAATTTGAGAGAACATTAAAGGTGCATATATCAAGCTTTCAAAAAATTTAAAAATTTTAAGAGAGAAAACAAAAATTACGAATTATTTATTCAAGACAATAGTTAAATCCAGAGATTTAAACTATTTTGTTTGTTAAATCAAACATGGGTTTGAGCAAATTAAGTAATCATGGTTCAGCTTAAATCTATAAAGGTGAAGAAAGTCAAGATTCCTTATATCTAAGGGTTTCAAAACTGGTTGAGCCCACGGGTGTAAATTTGATTAACCGAAACCAAAAATCATGATTCTAGGTTTGCTTAAATTTGAAAACTTGAAACCGAAATCTAACAAAAATTGAAAAAATCAGTTCAGTTTAGTCGATTTCAGTTTTCTCATTTTTTTATTTATATTCAATTTTCAGGTTTTTTTAAATTTTTTTGTTTTTTTAAAACTTTTGGACGGTTTTCTAAACCTGCCCGACTGGTTTTCAGTTTCAGCCATCAAAAACTGAAACCAAACCGATTTGGATTCAATTTCAGGTTTTTCCGGTGTTGCGTCGGTTTCGGTTTGGTATGACAGACCAATTTTTCAGTCGGTTTCGATTTCCGATTCCAAACTTGCATCCCTAGTCGAGCCAGGGCCGGTTATATACACCTGACCAAAGTCCTTTACAACACTGAAATGATTCAAAATAAAAAAATTGTGATGTGGATCTAAAAGCATGCTCTAAGGGTGATAGATACAGTGGGAAAGCTCACGTGTATATAAGAACGAACCACACATTATAGTTACTCATCCACTTGGACTGTTGTGGTACTTGGTCGTTAAGATAGGTTAAGTGCGGTGGTCCCATGGCGCGACCAAGTTTTCTAAATTTCATTGATTAGAGTATAATTATATAAGTAGTGGTGGCATCTGAGGTGCACGTGGGGGCAGAGTGGGCGGAGGTGAAGGGCCCAGATCATGGGTTGTTGGATAGAAATTAATATTATATGCTGACAACCAATGACCATAAAACAGTAATAGGCCTCGTTTGAGTGTTTCTTGACTTTTCCCCCTGAAAGCTCTTTGTTCACAAGTCGGTTTCTTATAAATTTCTGGCTAACGCACATCCTGACTTTTCGTAAGTGTGTTCGGTTAGGTCTTAGAAATATTTTAATTTATGACTTTTCTTAGAAATGAAGGATTTCATATGTTTTTTTAATTTAAAAAAAAAAAACACATTCCCGATCTATTTTAAGGATATTGCATGACTCTAAGAATGATCGTAATACATCTGCTACTATGTCGTTTATGTTCGAAGGTTATTTTTAGGCAATACACATTTCATGGGAGATTAAATACTTCGATTGTGCAAAAATGATTCCTACAGTTACACTATTTCGTCTCTTATCATAAAAACACTATCAAGACACTTAGATAAATATAGAAAGTGTATTCTTAATTAGCCCACGCCACTCAAAATCGGCTTAATTAAAATATTAATTACAAAATCTCATACTTACTAGTATCATTTTTTTTTTTCACTATCCAAGAGGGAATGAACACATTGCCTGACTTGATTATTAAAATACGAATTTCCTATACAAACTTTTGGAATACCATATGAAAATAAACATGAACTCAGGTTTTGATTCCATATGTCACACATCTACACAATGAACATAATCATTGGATACTCAAATTTTGATTCCATGTAGCACACATCCACAAAATGAATATGATCATAGGTGTATATCAAATAAACATAATCCTCGAGTTGTTTCACATGTAAAAAAGTTTGACTTTCTCATGGTTTGACCATGATCTCAAGACCTACTGTGTCGAAGCTTGGGATATCTCTACCATCTCATACAAATCACTCAAATGATTTAACCACGTAAAAACATAAAAAATGAAAATAATAATGGGTGTACATAAAAAAATTGAACATGATCATGAGACCATTGCAAATACTCAAATTTTGATTCCATGCAACACTTATCCACAAAATAAACATGATATGGGTGTACATCAAACAAGATTATTGGATCACTTTTCAAGAGGTTTGCTATATATAAAATAAATCTGATCTTCTGATAATTTGACCATGATCTCAAGATTGATTGTGTCGAAGATTGAGATGAAAACGATCTTCGCCATCTTATATAAAGTCATCTTATATAAAGCACTTAATGATTTAAGCATGTAAAAACATGAGTTCAAAAGAACCACTTTTGGGTTATAAGTAAAGGTTTCATATTTTCTTTCTTTAAAAATAATTAAATAAAATAAATGAAAAATAAAGGAAGGAGATATACGACGTATAAAGAATGCTTGAGATATAGGTTTAAAGATTTAATAAAGATGGGTATAATCAACGAAGGGTTGGGAAGAAGCCAATAAGCAATATATGGCACCAGTGTTCCATAGGAAGAAGCCTGAAGGAAAAAACGAGGAGCTTTTGAACTTTAAATTGTTCCTCATTTTGAAGCTAGGCGCAGGCAAGCAAGATCAATATAGTGTACAGGCTAAACCGTCGCAAACCGTATTGCTCAATTTTTTGAGCAAATAACTTAGAAATGGAAAGTGCATCAAAACCCAGCTTTCGTCAGAATTTGCGTGGGACCTATTGCGGTAGCCGAATATAAGAAACCCTCAAAAAAAGCTCTGAAATGGCAACTTTCCGAACAGAAACCACCTGTTGGAACGAGGTCTTAGTGATTGTAACACAATTATTCAAAAAAGCAGTAATTAAAATTTGGTGATGTTGGCATAAAGTTAGTTCAGAGAGAATAAAAATAGGGACCGACCTCTTGAGAGTAATTTAAACACCAAAGTACACCTTCAATGATTTAAGATGTGGGTGATCTGAAGATTTTGAATCATCAAAGTGTTAAATGGTGTTTTAGGGAGATTTAATTAAATCATTCGATTTGTTGACTGTCAATGTTGCCTTTTATTATAATGGCTTGTCTTGAAGTTCATCAATTGCATGATTCACATCTACTTATTGGCATATTTCACTGGCCTATATATTTTAATTGATAGATTGTCACTTGGAAGATTTAGGTTGATCATGGGCTTATGCCACATGACATAGTGATAATTCAGCCTTCAATGGTGTGAGATTAAAAGTGATATTTTAATTGTGTAAAATCATTTAAACACCATTTAATGTTTAGATGTCGGTCCGTAGCCATTATCTCATAAAATTATCCCTCAAAGGGTCAATAACTTGTACAAAAGTTGACCTTTACACGTAATTTAAAAAGCGACATGATTTCGGAGATGGGAGTAACCACTGGCACACAATATCTATGTTGGTACACTTATTTTTGTCATCTGTGCCACTTGAAAAGCTATCCAAATGGTCTGATGCTCTGATTGGAAGCCCATGACGTAAAGACCTTTAATGCCAAAGATGTGCGCGAAAACAATCTCTATTTTTTTATGCCAATCTTTGACGCCAAAGACTTTTACATCATGCCCTTCAAACTGTTTAGATGGCTTTCCAAATAACAAGAATCCCAATTCCATCCTTTTAAATCAAGTGCAATGGAACAAATCACTGTCTTCAAGTAAGTGCTCTATCCTTTTGTGTACCTATGCCATGTGGAAACATCATTTAAGCCGTATGATTTGTTGGCCATGATTTAAAGATCTTCTTGCAAAAGATTGAACCTTGTCTTTTTCAAACGATTAAAAGTAGTGAATAAGATGATAGTCAGATCATAAACACCTCACACCATGTTTCGTGAATGCTTTTATATGAAAAACCTTTAAATTATGACCTTCAAATCATACGGCTTAGATGGTGTTTCCATATAACACACGTCAATAGTATAATGTCACTAATTTTGTATGCTTATAAATAGTGTCTTTACCACCTTATTCTTGACCATTTTAGTAAAGGCGATCGACTCGAGCGCTACCGACAGTGCACGGTTCGGGTACCATATACCTGCCCTTGCATGTGCTAGGACCAGTTTCTTGTCTTGACATGGCAGAAGACACTCGTGACCAGAAGGGATGTTAATGGGCTGGGCTTGGGCCTTGGATTTCTAGTCTTTTATTAGGCTTGGCCTCTTTATAGGAAGTTTCTTAGGCCCGACTCTTTCCCTTTGCCCTAGTGCCTGGGTCATCCATAGGGATGCAAGTTTTGAACCGAACCCTGAAACAACCGAAAACCGCAGATACCAAACCGGTCCAAAAAAAAAAACACAAAAAACAAAAGGAAATTTGATAAAAACTGAAAAAATAGAGAAAATACATTAAAAGAATAAAAAATTAGTAAAAATACCCCAAAAACTGAAATATTTTGGTTCGATATTGGTTTCAAAAAAAAAAAAACCAAACCGAAACTGAAACAAATTCATTTTGGTTCAGTTTGGGGTATACCGAACCGAATACCCAAAAAATCGGTATCGGTTCGGTTCGGTTCGGTACACCGAACTTGTATTCCTAGTCATCAATTATATACACACTCTATTATGGCCCGATTTTCCTTTTGGTGCTCATAGACTTGTAGTCATTGTTACTTTCATCCCGAGACTGCATTGAAAAACTATCTTTATCATGTGAAAAGAAGATTTCGAAAGTCACGTGAGAGTTATTTACTTTTTTGCATTTTTAGGCACTATTTTAAATTAATAGTTATTATGTAACTTTAATATACCATTAATGATAGATGATATTTGACAACATTAGGTTAGAGTATGCCCTTCTCTACTCTATGTTGCCTAGTTCAATTGATCACATGATTTGGCTCAATCCCGCCAGCTAACACGTGTGAGGGCATATTAAAATTTACTCCCACATCAAGTAAATTATAGTCTTGTCTCTCTCCTAATAATATCTTGATTCCCTTCACTCAGTGCTAATTAATTTTGAATTGGATGAACAAATTTATCGGTACCAACACACTTGGCATCGTGTTATGTGCTTATTACTAAACTCTTACCCAATATTAATTCAACCATAGCTTGCCCACCCTACGATAAAATTCTGACTCCCTGCGTGGTAGATCTTTATTTTAGATTTTTTTTTACTTTTTATATTATTTATTTATTTATTTATTTTTATAAGAATTGTTATGTGATATTAGGGCTTAATGCAATCTAGATGATAATTAGGGATGTCAATGAGTGAGGTAGAGCCGACATTTTATGCTGTATCTAACTCAATTTGACCTGACCGGATGCGTCAAGGTTATATATAGGGCTTGGAAACTAAGGATCAAAATTCTAGATTTTATTTCTGTTTCGGTGGAGACCGAAACCAAAATTTTGGATCGAAATTTTTGTTGAAATCTTTATCACCATATAAAAATCCTGAAATTTTGAGATTGCGTTTCAGTTTTGGTGGGGGCTGAATCTGAAATTTTAGATTGAAATTTCGGTCATTTCAGTCAAAATTTTAATCCCTGTTGGAAACAATTAATTGATCCAACCCAACACCTAGCTCCGTAAAAAACACTTATTTTTTATAATTTTATATGTGAAAATATAAGGTCAGGTCAAGTCGCTTGTTTTTCTCCCGACCTGACCCCACCCATTAGCAGATGATCGTTTGGCACCAGGTGGTGACTTGGTGACCTGGTGCCAAATCAGTGGCCCACTCTTTGTTGGTGACTTGGTGACCAAGTTGGTCATCTAATACCAGCGCGTCTGTCTTATTAGCAGAATGTCTAATATTCTCATCATACCACTTGCATGGGGTCCATCTTCCTCTCTAAATTGGTAATTAAGGCTGTCACTATGAAAGCTCGCCAGGCTTGACCTTTAAATTTTTTATTATGGCTAAAAATAGGATAGAGGATTAGGCTAGGCCCTCAAAACCAAAAGCCGTATGTCTCATAGGACCAAGTAAAAACTTAGCAAGTTAAAAACCTAAAGCTCCAACGGACTAGTGCATCTCTTTCAATTATACATTATATATGAATCAAATATATAAGATAAATAAGCATATATATATATATATATATATATATATATATATATAATCAAATTATTAAAATAACCCTAATATTATTGATAGAGTTATCAAACAAATAATTATAAAGATATTTTGATAATATGAATATCTATAAAGAGAAGTTTTAGGAGTTTTTGCTACCTCATTCAAAATATCGTTCTCCATCTTTAGTGGAAAAAAGATTACAACAACCTTACAAAAGATAATAATGACCAATTAAACCTGAAGCCTAACAGGATCTTGCCCTAATCAATTTAGATTAAAGCTAGAGCTCGACATATCAAAAGCTACCTATGGGGGAGACCACGGTAGTTGAACCCATGTCGAACCTACCTAGGGAGATGCATAGATATTGTGTATCTTCCAAATTTGGCCTGTTTAGTAGAGGGCATGGTTATTAAAATCGGCATTTGTAAAAAAAAATTCTTTTAGACACATTTTTTTATATATAACGTTCAGAATATGTTTAAAATGTGTTTTTTCCCCAAACATTTTTATTTATTTTTTAAAACCCAATTCTTACCTTTTAGACGTTTTTTTAATTAATTTTTCCTAAAATTTTATCAAAAAATATTTATTTTTAAGGTTTTCAAATATTTTCATCACTTTTCTCAAATATTTTTCCATTTTTCTTGAATTTTTCAAAATTTTCCTTTTTTAATTTACTGTCTTGCCCATTTTTATTCCAATTCCGCCTTTGGCATAGCTCTTTATCAACTACTTGCCAGAGTTAGCTATACTTGCTTTAACAGGCCCCAATTTTCCTTGCTAACTCCATGCAGAGTAGGATTTACCTGCTAGACCTTCCTACTCTTTGTCAGAACAAATAAAATTTGCTCTAACAAGGAGTGAGCAGAGAGCAAAGGAAGACTGCTTGAGTAGGTAAGCTCTATAGGAGTTAGCAAGGAGAAGGGGGGCCTCCCAAAGCCGATTGCACAAATTTAGCAAAGAGAATGGAAGCTACTATAACAGATAAATCATGCTCTTAGAGGGAGCTAGCAAAGAGCTATGTCAAATAAAGCCCGTAACCATGGCAAAGGGGGGATTAATTGATGAACTGCTCTTGGTGTAATGGCGGAGCACCTAATAACTCCATCATAATATTGTGAGTTATGAAAAACTTATTACCCATTAATCTATTAAAATCCTATTTTACTTTTGCCCAAGGCTCCTGAGAACCGTTTTGATGTCGGTGACTATAGTTATCTTTCGTTTTCGTGCTCCAGAAGTTCAGATATTATTATCTAATTAGACATTATTAACTAATGAAGCACCCGAAGATAGCCGATATACCATACACCGTAAGCATCATTCTACAATCTGGATCGTCCATTGGGTAGCTGCCTTTTTGATATTTTATAGTGCAAAAAATCAAAAATTGAATTGGCATCACCCTTGGATCAAATTCTATAAAGTTTTCTGCAATTGTCCATAGATAGGATCATTGATCACAGATACGCTCTCCATATTGACATCATGAGATAGCCAACCCAAGTATTGCTCATGACAAGGTAACAAAATGGATGTCGGTCTCGGGTATCGATTTGCCGAGGATCGATATGACTCGGCCGATATGTATCGCTATCTATCGGCTGATAGCGAGACGTATCGCTATCTATCGGCTGATAGCGATACGTATCGGCCTATTTATAAAATATATAAATAAATAAATAATCGATATCCCGGCCGAAACCGAGACGTATCAGCCGATATAGTATCCGATACCCGAGTTGGATACCGATACGTATCAGTTTGCCGAGAAATCAATACGTGTCGGTATCGGCTGATTTTTGATATCAATGGCTCATAGTCACCAAGTCAGGGTTCGGCAATAATTTGGCAAGTTTGTGGAATTATTTGGAGGAAAAATTGGAGAGCAAAAAGTAAGTTTAAAAAATATAATTAAAAAAAAAAAAAATTAAAAATCACAATTTAAAATAAAATAAAATTGGGGTGTTATTTGTAAATTATTCAGAACTTTTTAAAAATCGGTGACGTTTTGAAAATTTGCGAATAATTTGCAAGCCCTAAAATTCATGAATTATTCAAAAAGTCGACGATTTTTTTTACTATGATATTTGCTTACTTCGTCTCAATGAAACTTGATCGATCCAACTATCTCATGAGGATCTCTCAATTTCTCTGTGTTTCGAAGTCTATTTTTTGAGGTTGCAATATTGTCAACCTTCCATTGTGGTATCGGTGATGATGATAATCTTATTTCCTATATCATGACTCATGAGTGCCACTCATCATATCACCATTGACTCTGGGAATCTCTTGTTGTAATTTGAGTATAATGGTCACAACAACGTAGCAGTCGGTAATGGTACAGGTTTGCTAGTTGCCAGCACCGACTTAACCTTGTTACTCCATCGTTTAGTTTCAAACTTTAAAACATATCCTAAGATGGCATTATTTGCACATGTTTTCCCTGTAAGGTGCACATACTCTTCCGCCATAAAAAAAAATTGGTGACTGCCTTGAATCAAATAATGGAAATCATTTTTCATCCCAATCTTTCACACGATAAATCATGGCACACCTATCAGACTATCACTTGTTGATTCCACATGATACACATCCCCAAAAGCAACCGTGATCATAGGTGTAACTTTCAAACAGCCACTTTTGGAGATGTGTGCCACGTGGAATCAACATGTGACCGTTTGATAGGTACATTATGTTCTTAAGACTATTGTATGGAAAAATAAGACGAAAACGATCTCCATTATTTGGTTCAAGGCAGTCAATAGTATTTTAAAAACATATGCTCTTCACATAAAAAATACAGGGTGCAAATAATGCTGCCCTATATTATATTGTCCTTCGCCTTCATCTAACTTACTCGAAGTGTATAGATTTTTTCTTCATAATCATAATTGCCACTTCATTTTCACACGTCATTCTTTTAGCCTTTCTGTCCTTCTCTAATTTCATGGGGGAGCAAAGTGACAATTTATTTAGCTTGCTTCATAGTAAAGCAGAATATCGATCCATGGCTACCCCCAAATGTACTTTTAGCTATTCTCTACTTCGCTATAACCTCATCATACACTTCATTCTTTTCTTTTGGACTTTAGATGAATATTGCTAATTTTATCATCCTTCTAAGCACTACATTGAAAAAAGAATAAAATTAATTTCTATCTAGCTTTAGAACCCTTAGGCCCCGGTCTAGTGATTATGAGCTTTTCTGACTATAGCTACAATTTTGGAAGAATCTAAGTGCACTTTGATTCTTAGTTTTTCCTAGTGTTGTTCTCGAGTATGGTCAAAGTCTGAGATTTTTTGAGTTTTTCCAAGAAAATTGAGTATTTTTGTATTCTAAAATTCTCGAATTCCTAGTTTTAAAAGGATTTTGGCTTTATTTTTCAGAGTTCAGATTTTGAGCATTTTCGAGTTTTAAAAGATTTTGGCTTTATTTTTCAGAGCTTAGATTTTGAGCATTTTCGAGTCATTTGATAGGAAATTGATATGTTGCTTTCACTCGAAAATACTCAAAAAACACATATCCCCATAAAAACTCTCAAATAAAGGATAATGTTGGAAAAACTCTGAAAACACACAATTTTGAGTGTTTCTGGACTCCCAACCGAGCCCTTATTTATTTAATTTCGAAATGAAAAGTATTTCCACACCAACCTATAAAACTGGAAGTCATGAAAGTCAAGATTTTTATATATTCAATTGGTTTTAAAACTGGTTGAACACCACATTGGATTCAAAGGCAATGGTTGATCACTATTGTTTTTGAAAATATTTAAGAAGATTTTTAATTGAGATATTAGTTTATGATAAAAATTTAGTTCTAAGGAGGTTCCTTTTGGTTGACTTTGTAAGGACTACATTCAGACTACTTTGAAGCATGGGATTTTTATGTTTTGAAGCATGGGATTTTTATGTTTTATAATATTTATCTTTAGGTTGGTTGAGTTGGTTTGTGTGATGGAGAGATGAGAGAAGCCACAAGTGGGTGAGGGGAAAAGTTGTGTTCTTTGATGATTTGAAATAAAATAATGGGACAAGGTACAGAGTTTGGACACAATCTAATGTCATTTATATAAAATCATTGTCTATCCTCAAATATATATATATATATATACATATATAGAGAGAGAGAGAGAGAGAGAGTGTCGGAAAAATGCATCTGGACATAGTCATGAGGGGTATACCTAGATGCCAAATCCCATGCGACATGTCATATTCAACCCAATACAAATATCGTTTTGGGTTAATTCTTTTAATTTTTATTTTTTTATCATTTTGGCCTTTTTTGCCCTCTACTTGATGAGTTAAAGCATCGCTGACGTCTTGATGAGTTAAAGCATCGTTGACGTCTAACTAATTTAGTGTATTAATTTTGGACACCTTTAACTACATTTTCAATAGTTATGCATAAGATTGATCAGGGCGGTACCTGATCAATCTCATCTAAGTCACCATGGCACCCGATCCTAATGATGGGTGCCATATGGTACCTATAGTCTATATATATTAGTGGACCCCGCACATGCAATGTATGTTAGAGTCGTTTATTTGGAGAATGAATCACTACAACGTAAATTTAAAAATATTTTTTTTATTTCGTTTTAAAGTGAGCAAACTCCTATTTAAATTTATAGGTGCATTAGTTCACGCATCTGATACCAACTAAGAAAAAAAGAGTTGCAATTCGGTTATACCAATATTGTGAGTTTTTTTTAGAATCACTACAACGTAAATTTTATTTCGTTTTAACGTGAGCAAACTCCTATTTAATTTATTATAGGTGCATTAGTTCACGCACCTGATACCAACTAAGAAAAAAAGAGTTGCAATTCGGTTATACCAATATTGTGAGTTTTTTTTAGGATGTTGTGCCTCATAGACAACCCATATGTAGTGGCTATGCAAACTTGTACGCATAGAGAATCCACTATTGCCCTAGCACACTGGGAGGGGACCCGCAGAAAGGGCTAGAGTAGGCATGGGGATTATAATTCACGACTTGTGCTTTCACAAGGGAAGATGATAACAGTTGAGCAATTGCTCAACCGATGCACGGATATTATTGAGCACCAAATAAGTGTTGGGTGTTCACATACATCTAAATTAATTAACACTTATTATATTAAAAAAATTTTATTTTGTTAGATATTCTGCTTTTCAATAGATCTATTATATTTATTTTGACACAAATGGTTAAAATATATCTATTATGTCTTTATATATCATTCTGAACAGACAAAAAATGAAACTCAAGCTCAAACAAAATACATACGATTGGAGCCTATAAGATGAAGACAATACGATGAAGCCTATAAAATGGTAAACTGTAAGCAAGATGCATATGCTTGAAGCTGGTTTACCATGTTTGAATACCCTTGAATTGGATGGAAGGTTGTGACATTACTGACATGAAAAACATTTATACTGTAGTTTTGAACAATTAATTATTTTGAGGGTGGCGCTATTTGCACCCATTTTTCCTGTGAAGAGCACACACTCTTTCCCAGGAAAAAAATATTGACTACCTTGAATCAGACGATGGAGATAATTTTTCGTCCTAATCTTCTACAAAATAGATATTGAGATCATGACACACTTGTCAGATGGTCACTTTTGGGCATCTGTGTCATGTGGAATAAATATCTAATCGTCTAATAGTTGCAGCATGATCTCAAGATCTATTATGTGGAATATTGGGACGAAAAACGATCTCTATTGTATGATTGAAGGCAGTAAATAGCTTTCCCGTGTGAAAGAGCGTGTATTCTTGAAAGATGGGTGTGAATAACTCTCCCTTATTTTTATTCTTATTATGTTTATTTATTATTAATATTATTATATGTTAATATAATTCCATTTTTATCATAAATTGATGGGTATGTCTGTTTGTGCCCACTCATTATCTGAAGGTGTCATTGATTGCGTTGGATCAGATGATGGACGTTATATTTCATCCCGATATTCCACAAAATACATCTTGAGACTAGGATTCATCTATTATATGATCATTGTTTGATTCCATGTGTCATAGATCCCCAAACAATGACCCTAAATTTACGTTTGAGTGTAATGTCTGCCTTATGATTCAAGGGTCATTTGTTTTAGGATTTGTAATATTGAGTAAAAAAATGATCGTCTGATAGGTGAGCCATGAAACAAGATCTCCATCATATGATCCAAAGCAATCAATGGCTTTGAAGGGGTCTGGGATGTGAACGCTTTCAGAGAATGTGTGGGCGCAAATAAAGGTCCCCCAACTAAAATGAAGTCCTTATCGTTTGGGGTTTTGAAAAAAACAATATGTTGCTTATTAATGAAGTCTACATAGTTTGAGATTTTACTATAATAAGCACGAGTTTTGCTAACTTTCTTACACCTAACTTTTGTTGTCCTATGTAGAGCAGCAACCGAGCTAGGCCGAGCTCAAGCTTGGGTCAGCTCTAGCTCGGCTTTAGGCTCTTTGACCTCAAAAAGTTCAAGCTCTAGTTCGGCTATCCGAGCTTGACCTGAGCTCGTGCTGAGTTTTGAGTCAAGTATGTTCTATTATAAAAAAATTTCTTCTAATATTTTTTAAAACTTCTACTCAATTAAATATCCATTTTATAAAAGATTTAAATAAATGATTAAACATAAGTACACAATATATAAAATAAATAAATCATTAGATAAACTAGGGCAAGTGGGGGGGGGCAAAAGTTCCTATTTTACCCTTCAAAGTAATCGTTAAATAAACTTAAACAGTTACTTTGAAGGGTAAAATAGACCTCTCAAAATTAGTTACTTATATATATATATAAACCGAGCCATAGAGCCGAATTGGGCTAAGCTGGCCTTAGCTCGAGCTCGACTCTGTTCATTTGAACTACAAATTACCCAGCTCGGCTCGGCTCTCGAGCTGAACTCTAAAGAAAAAAGCTCTTATTTTTCGGGCTAAGCCGAGCCGAGTTTTTGAGCTGACTCGACTCTATTGCAGCCCTACTCCTATGTGATAGAATGAAATAATATTATTCAAGTGAAAGGAATCAAATGAGTACCAAATTTTAAATTCATTTCTCTTTTATATATAGGTGAGATATATATCTATAACCTATAAAAAATGCATATCTACAATACAAAATCTCTCTTTTGATTTTTTGGGTTCCATCACTACAAGACAGAGTAGAAGACCAACAGTTGAATTTTATACTTCAAGACAAACTAGAAGACTAAGAGTTGGTTCTCCCACTGCCAAGAGAAAGACTTGGTCTTTCTATCGCCTACGGACATTTGGGTTCTATCACTACCAGAGAAAGACTACAAGACAGTCGCCTCGCCTCCCTATATTTCAATCGGCTCCCTATATATTCTTTCTATAATAGGTAATAGAGAAAAAAAAAAAAGGACGCTTCTTTTCTCTCCATTCGATTCTATCAAAAACGCTGCGGTACCATCTAAAAGACACTTCGATTATCTCCTTTCGATTCTATCAAAACCACTTCGGTTGAAGCCCAAAAACAAAAGGTGACATATGAAGGGTTTTTATAGCTCCATATTACGGAAGAGTTCTACCATGCATTACGTAGCTTGGTATTACCGTCTTCATGATCCTCATCGGTATCAATCGTCAGGGCAAAGGTTAACAATGGGTACGATCTTAACTTTCGCCATTTTCAATTACTTTTGGGATCAATTTTATTTTACTGGTTATAATTTTTTCCCTTACTCATCAATAACGAGTTGGTTTTTTATTAATGTAAATGGGTTGCTTGCTGATGTAAATGGGTTGATTGCTCATACATTTTTCAGAAGGTCGCTTAAGATTCCTTCATCTCGCAGACCTGATGCAATTACTGGCAAAAAATTAGGTCATTTGATTCTCTGGGCTTCTTATATTTTTCTTGTTTTATCTTAGTTTTCTTAAGTGATACCGGCAAAAAATTAGGTCATTTGATTCTCTGGGCTTCTTTTATTTTTCTTGTTTTATCTTAATTTTCTTAAGTGATTGTTTATTTGTTTGTGTTGTTCAGTATTCAAAATGCCTTTCTGCATGGAGTTTTTGGAATTTTGCTTTGAGAGATTTGATGTGGGAATATGGTCTTCAGCTAAAAAGTCAGTAATTGAATCTTTTGTCTGTGTCTTGTATATTTTTCTTTTGGTCATTTATATGTGGAGTTTACTATGGAGCAATGAGGCATAACAATATATCTATTTCATCCAGTTAATTAGACTTAAGATTAAACTTTGTGGGGTATCCACCGTTTTTCAGTCAAGGTGATTAGATAATGAGGCTCACTTTTCTATGATCGGTGGATCTTCTACGAAAAGGAATAGACAACAGAATGATATGGCATAATTATATGGACAATGTATGACAGTGGACAATTTTTGGTAGAGAATTTTGCATGCAGCTTTTGTGGCACGATGTGGCTGGCTGCACACATAGTGGGGTACAAGCACTGCAGCTAGACACGTTGCGCCAAATATGTTGTCTACAAAATTTTCTATCAAAGATTATCCACACGTTTAGAATTTTCTAATTATATGAGTTGGTATTGGCTTCTCACCTGAGGGCCAAGTGACTTCCTTCATGGGTCACATTTTAAGACATCCAGCACTTCATTTAATCTTGCATGTGCCATGTGATTTGAAGACAATGTCCTACATATGTATGGTGTAAAAGTTTAGAATAAAAAGAAATATTTACATGGTGTTGACTGCTTTGAATCACATGACAAAAATGTTATATTTATTTAAATCTTCAACACTATAAGTCTTTAGATTATGTTCTTCAAATCACAAGACGTACATAACAAAACTATGGGCTACTAATTCCCAAAAAGTGACTTGTGAACCACTGGCGTAGCCACATAGAAGGGTGCAGCGGCTTAAGCCCCCATTTAACTCTAGAATTTCTATTAAGTGTGGTTCTTATACAACTTTTGTTTGTATATAAGGCCCCAAATCTATGATGTAGAAGCTCTCAAGCCCCCAAATCTGCTCAAGCGCCCATTTAACTCTAGAGTTTCTATTAAGCATGGTTCTTATACCACCTTTGTTTGTATATAAGCCATTAGGCCCCCAAATCTATGATGTAGAAACCTCCAAATCGATGGTAAAATAACTGCTAACATTATATTTATCATTTGTAGCCCCCACCAACAAAAATTCCTAGCTACGCCCCTATTGTGAACCAAGACATTTGGCTCCCTGAACTCTAAGTTCTAAATATCATAGTTTTCTCCTTTGATGCTTTATATTTTTTGTAGGTGGAATCTCGATGGTGCCATTGATTTTCTGATGGGAGATCTGAACGACAGACTCTTATTTAGTTGGGTATGTAATATGCATACTTATAAGTATATCTGTAACAAGTACATATCGAATTAATTTTTTAGCACACAATAGAAGGTTGATGACGCTGCAATCTGCAAGATCGCAAGTTTGAGGCCAACTTACCAGTCAAAAAAAATAAATTATTATTATACAAGAGAAAAAAGAGTTTGTAGCAAATCCTTTCACTCTCAATAGTGTATGAATCAATCTCCTATGCTAAAACGGTCAGGATATATATATAAGATAGGGGTAAATTGAATCAGCCACCTAGAGGTTGCAATACAGGCCCAATCTCTGGCAGACATTTATGAGCACACAAATTGGCAAAAAGCACCTGTTTAAACATTTTATCACAAGGAGATTGCCTCTTACTAGAGAGTGAAGCATCACAAATTGTCCAGGCTGCATTTTATATTGTATAGGGACCCTCTGATGATCATTTTTTTAGATGAGTGAAACTCGTGTGGTGTTCTGCCACTTGGATGATGTAGATATATGCACCATGTGACCCCCCATATATAGCCTAAAAGTTTGATGGTGAGGGTATTATCCATCTTCCGTGAGAATTTTTTTCCCTTACTCAAACCCTAACCCTTATTTTATTTTATTTTATTTTTTTCTTCACAAAACCATTGGTTTTTTATTTTATTTTTTTATGACAAACCCTCTCCAAAAGCCTTTGAGTTACCCAATTGACCCCTAATTGTCAAGCCTAATTCGACTTAGATTCATTTTAAAAATAGAAAATTGTGAATTGTGAACCCCGATTCGAATCAAGCGAATGAGCGCACTTAGTAACTATGGTTTTTTATTTCAGCCATATTCAATACATATTTTACAATTTAAATTGATCATAGAAATGATTTAAGTCCATTTTTTTCCTTGATATTTCCAAGGCATTATATTTTTTTTTAGGTTTTTTGCATCTGAAAATTTTAGTTGATGATTTGTCATAATATAGATAATCAATGCTTTCATCACCTAAAGTAATATGTTTAATCATTTTTCTTCCATGTAACATGTTTGACAAAATTCCATTGCATAGATTTCCTTTACTTACTATGGATTCATGATGTAGAGTAGTCATTTAATCTTTTTCTTGATATATATGATATTCTATTATGCTATGTAAATTTGAAACTATTGTGGAATATTCTTTCAAACTGAAAGATGTACTGATTGATGACTTCCTCTGAGTGTATAAAAAAGGTTTGCTTCTGCAGTAACCCATAGCCTACCAATGCATCTCATTCGACTCATCTATGATTTGGTCTGATTTGATTCAGTTGCACTTTTTCAGACAAAAATTGAGTTGCTCGGTGAGAAAAGATGTGTGGCCTATCTTACTGGAGAGGTAAGTAACACAGATATCCAGTTGTTGTGAAGGCAGTTTAAGACTGGATGAATTAAATTTTTTTTTTCTGTGTTTTTCTACTAATTATAGGAAGATCCACTGTCTATGTTTCTGAATTATGCTTGGGAACATTTAAGGTTTGGTGACACTTCGATTTGGAGACAATGTGTTGGGGATCTATGGGTGGGGACAGGTTAGAATCGCTGGGGAATTTAGGGTTTAGGGTTCATGGGTGATTGAGATGGTCGTCAAATGTATTGGTTTTGAACTTCAAAGTTCAGTCTTTTCATCTTGTATGTTCTGCATTTGGATTATAGGAAAATGAGACAAATACATCACTGGTCAAATTTCTATGTCTTTTGCAGGACTTGCCTCAAACTTTTCTGGGCCATCCTTCTTTGGACGAGGATGGTAGAAATGCTTTGAGGCGTTTAATTTCAGCCTATGCTCGACATGATCCTTCTGTTGGGTACTGTCAGGTATGTGGATTATATGAATTCTAAGAAGATCATGTCTCAGATTTCTTTAAATTTAAAGTCGACAATGAGTCATTTTTTTTCACTCTCTATTCCACAACAACATCTTATTAAAAGAATATATAAGTGTTCACAAACTATACCACAAAGAACAGAGAAAATTGTAATATAGGCATACCACAATAGACTAAGTGTAACCTATGTATTCAAACAATATTCATAGTTTACTGATAAGGTTATAGGTTCAATCCCAATTTACTGATAAAAAAAAAGGGCAAATGGAAAAAATAACCCTAATGTAGGCTACCACAATAAACTTCCTTATTAACAATTGAATCCCCTTTTGCATTTTAATATTCCAATTTAGTTGTCAATGCTTGAGTTTTGAACATGCTCATTTTATTCTGGATTAAATAAATTTTGTGTTTGCTTTTTTTTCGGTGGAGTTTTTCCTTTGTATCCTAAAGCTTCCAAACGTTAGTGCTATAAGAAAGAAATGAAGAAATGAGGGGGATTAGGCCAATCTTATGAGCTATAATTTCCTCTCCTTCCATTTGTTTCTATGCTGGGCAGTGTGTTGTTGTGTTAGGCGGGTATGTGTGGTGGACATAATGATAAATGCTTTATTTAATGATGGGGACCCTAAGCTCTCAACTTGTTGATCTAAAAAAGCTTTTCATATTTATGCTTGGGTTAGAGTTGCATTGTGAGCCCAATGATGGCTTGACAATGCTATGTAATAGCCAATGATGGCTTCACAATGCTATGTAATTTATATTCTAGCTATTGTTTATTTATTTAATTATTTCTTGATTTTTGATTGGTAAGCTGGGCTCGAACTTGCGACCTTGAGGTTCCAATATTATCATCCTTCCTTCGAGCTATAGGCCCAAGCCCCTAGCTATTATTTATTCCAGCCATTTTCTGTCATTTAAAAACTACTGGTTTTATTTTAATATTTTCTAGCATCTTATTATTTAGGGTTTTTTGCAAATATCCCCCTGAGTTATGTTGATATTACAAATAACCCCCCCAGTTATAGCTATTTGCTTTAAATCCCCTGAGTTAGCATTTTGGTGTTTATAAAATACTCTCTTTAACGGATGCTACTTTAAATGGTTAACCAGCCGTTAAAGAATAGCCTAAATACCATATTTATCAATTTTAAAATTAAATTACTAAATTGCCACCCTCTACACGTAGTTAGAGTAATTTTAAATTCACCCCTCCACTTACAAAAAAGAATAGTTTTAAATCCACCCACCAAATATTTGAGTTCACCCACGCTGAAAAACATTGACTGCATTGAATCAGACGATGGAGATCGTTTATCGTCCCAACCTTTCACACGATGGATCTTGAGATCACTGTGGCACTATTAGAGGGTTAACTGCATTGAATCGGACGATGGAGATCATTTATCGTCCCAACCTTTCACACGATGTATCTTGAGATCATGGTGGCACCATCAGACAGTTGACTGCATTGAATTGGACGATGGATGTCGTTTATCGTCCCAACCATTCACACGATGGATCCTGAGATCATGGTGGCACCATCAGACAGTTGATTGCACTGAATCGGATGATGGAGATTATTTATCATTCCAACCTTTCACACGATGGATCTTGAGATCATGGTGGCAGCATCAGATGGTTGATTTTTTATTTCATGTGGTACACACCCAAAAAAATGACCTTAAAATTAATTTTAACCGTATACGTGATGTTAAAGTCACTTTTCTGAGATGTGTGCCACGAAATAAAACACTGATCGTCTAATGGTATGCCTAAACGATCTCCATCGTCTTATTCAATGCAATCAATGTGTTTTAACGTGGGTGAACTCAAAGATTCGGTGGATGGAAGCAGACGCGGTTAGGCAATCAAATTTCTAAAAATAGGTCTTGAATCATATAGGAAATTGGAGGGACGAGTATTTTGAGTGGAACACGTAGATTGAAGGTTTTCTTTTCAAGAATAATTGCATCGTTTGCCACAAATCCTCCATTGGTTGAGTATTCGCCCAAACGTTGGCATGCTTTAATGGGGGAATCACCCATCTGATGAGTCTTGAATCTGATGAGTGAATGAAGGGCCTTTTAGAAGAGTACCTTTAAATCCACCCACTGAATCTTTAAGTTCACCGACGCTGAAACACTTTGATTGAATTGAATCAAACGATAGAGATTTGCAAGTCGACCGTCTGATGGTACACCAATGATCTAAAGATCGATCTCATGAAAGATTGGGACGATAAAAAATCTTCATCGTTTGATTCAATGCAGTCGATGTGTTTCAGCGTGGGTGAACTCAAAGATTTTATGGGTGAATTTAAAGGTACTCCTTTTAGAATAGTGGTAAATTATAATGGCATGACTTGCAAATAAAGGTGAATGAAGGGCCTTTTAGAATGGTGATAAACTTTAATGGCATAACTTGTAAATATAGATGAATGAAGGGCCTTTTAGAATGGTGGTATTTTTAAAATATTAGTTTCATTAAGGGCAAAATAGGCTTTCCATCCATAAACTCACGACTAGTTAACGGCAGGGGGTTATATGAAACAGAAACACAAAAGAAGGGGCTGCAGAATAAATACCTATAACTCAGGGGTTTCTTATAATATTAGCATAACATGGGGGGTATATGCAAAAAACCCTTTTATTTATTTTGATTTATGATTAATACTTTGGACATTGTTGATTATATGGTTATCATGAGCATCCAGTCAGATTTTTGTAATTTATTATGTGTTAAATTAGGTGTTTATAAGTTTTGAGCAGGGGTAATCTCAATTCCTAATTCACATGAAATCCCGAAATACTGGCTCACAAATGGTTTTCTTATTAAATTTTCTTCAATACAGGCTATGAATTTCTTTGCAGGCTTATTATTACTGATGATGCCAAGGAAAATGCTTTTTGGAAGGCCTACAACATTATTTATTAATATATCTTATCAACTGGTGCATTTAGTTTCCCCATGGAATTATTTTTATGAGATTTCTCCAACTGTGCACAATGGAAAAAACCTTCTCATTAATGCACGTGCAGGCTTATTATTGCCTTCTCATTTTTATTATTTGCAAAATGGAAAAAAAACCTTGCCTTTTTTTATCGGTAAAAGAAAAATATATTAAAAAAGAGGAGAACTACATAGCTGAGCTGCTGCAAGAAGCTAAGAGCAACAGGCCAAAAGGCCAGAAAGGCTAGAAAAAAATGACTAAAACCAAAACCATAGACTTTTTATTAGAATTTCATTCTTTCTTTTCTACTTATTAGAATTTTATTCATCAAGTGTGAAGTTTGACATTACACATCACTTTGATAGCTTTGTTGGGAGTGAACATCTCTCAATCTCTCGATTAGCTTTATCCATTTTCTAGTATGGAGGACATTGCTTGCATGATATAGGGGATTCTAACCAAATGCCACATGTATGCCTTCACCTTGGTTTGACAGATTACAGGTGTATCTCTCATTATGCCGTTTTTTAGTTAGGTTTACTATGTGATGATGGGTTCTTCTTTCTGATTATGTTAGATGCACAGTTAGGACGTGTTCTGTCTAGAGCTAAAATCTAGCATTGCCAATTGTGTTAGTGCAGACATAAATTTTGCTACAAGAGCAACAGTAATATAATTCTAAATTCATCACTTGCTATTTTATGATCAGCCAAATGCAAGTTTACAGACAAGCTACCATGTAGATCTTAAGCTAAGGTACCTAGCGTTGTCAATTATGTTAATGCAAATATGCAAATCATAAGGTTTACTAAGAGAAAACAGTAGTGATGTATGATTTTCTTAAATATATCAGTTTTTATTTTGATAAGCAAGTTGTTGTATGCATAATGAACTAGGACTTCATTGCAAATTACTTCGGTTTGTAATAATATTTTGTCACTTAAAACACGCGTTATCATGTTTTTTGGATTACCATGAGGAGCTAGCATCAATACTCAAACAAGTAATTATAGTATTCTCAAAAGTTAATATAGTATTCACTGGTACTTTTTACTAGCAACAAAAAAAATAGATGTTACTTTGCTAGAAATGATTATGAACTAGCCAAAAATTTGTTATTGTTAGAGAACTGTCATGTGAAAAACACACCACATATAGATATAGATATAGCCTTGGCCCTTGGGGGCTGCACTTAGACCATATAGGCAGGACGTGGTAATCATTAAGAGGATCGGGTGCTAAGTTGTGTGTCACAGGGGTGTAATCCAACACCTGCTATTACACCCGTGTGGCGTCTCGATGCCTCATGCAACGAAGCCAACCTAATCAATCATCAGATTCTGACACCACCCGCCTAGAAGATGAGAACTCCCATTCACGGTTGCCTTCTCTCGAGGCAAATTATATCAACGCATCGTGCCTCTTATGACACGCATGCCAGCACTTTCATGTCACGTTTGGTCTGCTCAAGCTTCACCCTCACGTCATGCACTAGTACCTCGCTTCGCAATAATAGCATGCAACCCCTCATGTCGTCCTATTTCAACATGACTCGCCGACATACTGAATTAAGCCCACCATCGTGTGCATTCCCCGTTACTAACACCCGTCTGCATCTGATCCTCAGCTACCGTACACTATCGTGCCCCACGTAGCCCTCGAGTGCCTCCCTTATTGTCGACCTATGTGCACCGCGACGCCAGCTCGGGGCCACATGACAACCTCACCTTGCGTGACACACAACATTGCTTCTGAATCAACGTCCTAGGCCCACCATTTCAGACATAAGAGACACTTGCGCACCCTCTGACGACGCTAGGCCCCGTGTGTGTAGAAGTAGCTTTCCAGCTCTCCTCTCACATAGATGGTCTAAACACCATCTATGGGCAAATAACTCAAGGATCTCAAATATATTGGTTTGTCAACCCCCATGACACACAGACTCTTTTCGTGGCGCACAGTGTCATGCCCCACACCACTGCAACCGCGTCACACCACCAATCAGGTCCAATGCCCCTACGCCTTTTCTCCTGCTAACCAACCAGCTTTAAGGCCCCTATGCCTTCATGTTGTTATCCCGAGTATTGACCCCGCCACGTCCTCCACCACTCCATAATGTCAACGTCCTCGTTGACACAATAATCACAGTGGAATGACCACACCAACTCCTTCCAACCTGTTAACGCCAACATACCACCATGCTAACACCCCATACCCTACATCATTTCTTCGACCTCTGTCTTCACCCCATGCAAAGTCTCTCCAAGTATCTAACCTCTAGGTTTAATTCTTTCTCGCTAGTTCAACCTTGGTCCTAGAATGTAACATTCCTAAGTTTTAACCCATGAACAGTACACCTCGGCATGCATGCCCGACTGTCCGCACGTCGAGGGCTGTACCGATGGACTTGGTAATGCATGTAGATCAAATCCTATGGAACGGATTTGTGTAAATAGGTTGTGTTGAGGGGTTAGTGAACCCTCATACACCCAACTTAGGTGTAGTGCTTTGTACTAAGCCTAGGGCTTGATTATAAGAGAAATAAATACCTTAGTCAATTTTGCATTTAATACCCTTGTTATTGCTTATCATTAGGAGTTAAGAGGAGAGAGGAGGAACCGAGGGTATTGATTGCGGTTGAATGCGAGAACGATCCGTTCTCGAAGCTCACAGCTAAGGGTTTGGAGTGAGGAAGGGCCACTGTTCATCTGGTGAAACCCTAGCCTGGTTTGGAAGCAAGGGTAGAAGAATCAGATCAAATTAAGGTATGGAAATGATGTATGAATGATGCAATTGTGTTAGATGGTGTTTCACCTTGTTTGTGATTGAAAAGTATTAAGAAATAAGGTATGATCTGAGGAAGAGTGAAGATGAAATGCAAAAACTCAATTTTGAGCGAAATTTACATTTTTCGATCGATCGAATTATAATTCGACCGATCGAGATTGACCAAATTCAGAAGAATTCGATTTTTGAGGAAATTCGTTCGATCGAACGAAATGTGTTTCGATTGATCGAATCTCACACTCGATCGATCGAAACGTATATAACAGAGATTTTGTAAAAATTGTTGTGAGGATTCGACCAATCGAAATTATTTTTGATCGATAGAATTTGAAATTCAATCGATCGAAATTTCAAGATCAAGTTATGAGTTCTGAGGGATTCGACCGATCGAATTAAAATTCGTTCGATCGAACAGTGTGGTTTTTTCATTGGCTTCTGTGGGATTCAACTGATCGAAATTATTTTTGATTGATCGAATTTGTGATTCGTTCGATCAAACTAAAAAGTTGATATGTAAGTTATGAGGAGTTCGACCGATCGAAATGAGTTCGATCGATCTAAATTCCCAGATTCGGGAATTTGGTGTATTTTGGTTGTGAGATTTTGGGGAAACCTTTCATAGTATGTTTAGCCTCTTTCTGATGTATGAACCATGGATTTGATGTGTTTAAGTGAGCTGGTGTGGTGTGATGCAAAAGAAACTCAAACTGCGGATTGAGCACTTGCGAGTGAGATTTTGAGGTAGAAAAAACTTGATATCATATGCATTTAATACATTAGCATGTGTGTTATATTATGATGCATGATTTGAAATAATCATGTGAATTTTAGTTATGACTTTGAATTGAGAAAGCATGTACATAAGTATGTTCCAAAGATGTGTAAGATTTGTGGAATCTTTCAAGATTCAATCCAATATGTGTGTGTGAAGATTTATTCAGACTTTCAAATTTAGCTAGAATTATTACTTTACACGGCGATAAGCTATATGTATGCACAATGATTTGAAGTTTATATATGAATACCCGACTGACGCGGCGGTATAACTGTGACTGACGCGACAAGATATCCGTGGCCGGTACGGCGGCGGCTAATCCGTACACCCTTTGTGCTATGTGTACTCTTGTGAATCCTACCGTATAATGGTAAATTATGTTCGGCCAGGTGTTCAACTTTATGAGACCTTGGATATATATGAAAATGATTCATGTGAACGACGATGGTGGGTATTCCATTGGGGGCTCGAGGCTATAGTTCCCCATGCAATAAATTAAGTAAAACACTTTTAAGTTTCTTTTCATATGTTGAGACTAAGATGTGAGCGTGCACTTATGTTTTTCAAACAAATATCGCATATATGTTTCTTGTCATGACAATTACAACTGTGCATATGATCTTATTTCCTTTAATTCTATTATACCATGAGATATATGTTAAATGTCTATGATACGCATGCTATGAGTTTTTCCCTACTGAGCTTGGATGAAGCTCATTCCTTGACTAAATGTCACGGGTACAGGTGAAGGCATAGGAGCTGAGATTTCAAAGAAGGAGGATTCAAATTATTCTCCTGGGAGGGAATTAGAAGAAATTCATCCTGAGGACTGTTTCTTTTGTGCTAGGCCTGGTATGTCTGGCCTTAGGTTGAAAGACTAGAGTAGTTTTAGTTTGATGTAAAGAAACTTATTTTTGGACTGGCTATTATAATTCTTTTGGTGAACCATGTTTCGGTAAGGAATGGTCCTTATCGGTGGTTCTTTTTTGTTCTTTTTCCATATGTATTCATATGAAATTAGAACTGTCATTTTAAACTTTTGAGAGATAGCAACAGTTCCTTCTTCTTAATTTGGTTACGATGGTTGGTATGACTCTACTTTATTTCCGCTGTGCGAAGTGTGATTATGCCAATGTGTGTTGTTCGGGGTTCGGCCTTTGAGTCGATCCGCTTACGGCGTGGGTTTTGGGGTGCCGAAATTCGGGCTGTCACACAGACACACTGATTCTTGACGTTGCTGTCCTATACCAGCATTATCCATCACCATGCCATTCACCAAATATTTTGCTCCACCAAATTCTACTTTCGAAACACCTCGATACCTCTGCCCTGTCTTCACCCCTCTGTTTCCCAAACTCTCCTTCGATCTACCCTAGTTCTTAGGTCTTCACGTTTCCACCAGCTCCCTAGCATCACCCATCCCGAATTCACCTGATTCTTCAGTCTTAAGGCCCTCACCTTTTAACTAGCTCACTTTTAGCACTTCAGCCCACGTAGCTTTCACCCTGTTATGTGCCCTCCTGGCAACATGATGTCGCGTGCCCACCTGACACTACATCGCGTGCCCTCTTTTTGCCATATCGCCTCACCTGGATCGAACTTGGCTCTGATACCATCTCTCATAAGGGCGCAGCCCAACACCGGCTATCACACTCGTGTGGTCCCTTGATGCCGGGTGCAACGAAGTCAGCCTAACCAATCATCAGACTCTGATACCACCCGCCTAGAGGACGAAAACTCATGTTCACGGTTGCCTTCTCTTGAGGCCAATCATATGAATGCATTGTGCCTCTTACGACACGTATGCCAATACCTCCGTGCTATGCTTGGCTTGATCAAGCTTCACCCTCATGCCATGCTCTAATACCTCGCTTTGCAACAGTAGCATACAACTCCTCATGCTGTCTCATTCCAACATGGCTCGCCAACATACTAAATCAAACCTACCATCATGTGTGTTTCCTGTTACTAACACATATTTGCATCAGGCCCTCAGCTATTGTGCACTACTGTGTCTCATGTAGCCCTCGAGTGGCTCCCTCATTGCCGACCCATGTGCACCGCGATGCTGGCGCGGGGCCACATGGCAACCCCACCTTCGGTGACACACGACATTGCTTTTGAAGCAACGTCCTAGGCCCACCCTTTCAGACCTAGGAGACACTTGCGTACCCTCTGGCGATGCAAGGCCCCGTATGTGTAGAAGTAGCTCTTCATCTCTCCTTTCACATAAATGGTCCAAATATCATCTATGGGCAAATAATCCGAGGACCTCAAACGTATTAATTTGTCATACCCCCATGACACACGGACTCCTTCCGTGACACACAGTGTCATGCCCAAAACCACTACGCTCATAACTCCCCGCATCATTTTCTCATGTGACTGCATAGTGATCGTGTCGCAACCGCATTGCACCACCAATCAGCTCCAAGCCCCCTACGCCTTCGTGCTGCTAACCAATGGGCCACACCTTCTTGCTGCTACCTCGAGTATTGACCCATCACATGTAGCTGACCCATTCATGGTTTTATTTTTTAATTCCCTTTTAACCCTAACAAGTTCGACAACTTCTCCTATCTCTATCACTATCACCATCACTGGCCCGATGCCCTCTCTCTCCTCTTACCCGCTGTCGCCCAACCCAAGTGCAATGCCTCTCATTGCCGCCGACGATCCCTCCGCTTGCTGCCCGCCTGATTAGGTGAGAAATCCTCTTTCTCTCTCTCTCTCTAGACTGCCCACTACTTGGGCCACTCCTCAGAGGCTCTGCTCCTCTCCCTCTCTATTTCTCTCTCAATCACCCCTTTCTCTTTCTAAGCTGCTTGCAGCCCACCCACTCCAGTGCCCCTCTCCCTCTCTATTTCTCTCAAGCCACCCCTTTCTCTCTTTATGTTGCCTACCTGCCAAGCGCTCCTCTCCGGCTCTCCCTCTTTCTTTCTCTCTCCTCTCTATTTCTCTCTCTCTCTCTCTCTATCCCATAGTGACAAATTTCTCGAAAACTCTCGAAAAATTTCTCTAAAATTTACCGAAATAGGGGTCGGACGAAACTTTCAGTGAAAATTCAGTAATTTTTTCGAAATCACCAATATTTTATTAATTTCGCCGAAAATAATAATAATTTTTAGGGATAATGACTCCTAACCGACACTTAATCACCAAATGGTGTTTAAATGATCTTACACTATTAAAATGTCATTTTTTATCTAACACCATTGAAGTTTGATTTATCATTGTGCCATGTTGCATATATCTATGATCAATCTAAATTGCCCAAGTGGCAATCTATCGTTTGAACATGTCTCATCCAAAGGATCATGCTTATAAGTAGACGATCAATGAACTTTAATATCAGCCATCAAAATTAAGAACAACTGTTGGTATTAGATTGCATAGATCGGATGGTTCAAAATCTAAAAAAGTGTGATTTTTGGACCCATAACCCTTCAATTGATGATATATTACTTTGACGGTATGGATTTCCAATATCATAAGCCAATAAATGGTATATATATATATATATATATATATATATATATATATATATATATATATATATATATATATATATAAAATTTGATATTTATAAAAGTCTTTCTTATTATTTAAAACAGGCTAACATTAATAAAGTTTCATTAATTTTGGCAAAATTTCGTTAATTTCGTTGAAATTTTTGCAGTTTGAGAGAAGTGACCGAAATTTCGTTAATAGTTTCGTTCAAACCGTATTTCAACAAATTTGAGAGAATTTCGCTAAAATTTGTCACTATCACTTATACACCGGCTAGGTGAAAATCTTGGTTCCGCCACTAAGGCAACCTTTTCTTTGATCATGTATTTAAAAAAAAATTGGGCTAGATCTGATGCATGTAAAACATATGGTAAAAGATTGATAAAATCAATGCACCTTTTTTTTGAGGCATTACCTTTTCTTTGACCTATCAAATGAAGGTAAAAAAAGTCAAACACTTTTCTTTTGTGACAAATCACATGCTTGGCAGATCAATTCGAAACGGGCGTATATTGGATTGATCATGCCATGTGGCATTGGATTTGGCATCCGGATCTAGCCCTCAAGGGTTGCATCTAGATACATTTCCCCATTTATCTTATTTAACGATGGAGAAAAATACTCTAAAAAACTGACTTGACCGTTGAGCTACTCGACAAGTTTCGCGATTGATTTAGAGACGAAATTTCTCTTTATTTTACAAAAAATTTATGAAAACATCACCTCTTCTTGAACCATCATTAAATTTTCCACTGAATCTTGTGAGAAGTGAGTTTTTTTTTTACAAAAAAAATTATTAATTTATCTTCCAAGTGTCTAGTAATAAGTTATGCCTTAAGAAAAATGCCACCCTTTAAACTTATCGTGAAATGCGACAATTTTCGTTGGAGAAAAATTTCAACTTATCGCGGAATCGTCCAACGAGAAGTTCGTTAGGAGGACAAATTTTAACTTACCGAGTAATTGTCTAGCAATAATATCGATCAACTTATTGCGGAATCGTCCAATGAGAAGCTCGCTTGCAGGAAATTTTTTAACTTATCGAGGATTCATCCAACAATAAGTTGGGTCAACTTACCGTGGAATTGTCCAGCGATAAGTTCGATCAAGTTATTGCGATATCGTCCAACGAGAAGATCAATTGCAATTTTTTTTTAAAATTATCGTGAAATTGTAAAGCGATAAGTTTGATTGCTGGAAAAAATTTAACTTATCGTGGAATAGTCCAACGATAAGTTTGTTCGGTCAACTTATCGCGGGATCGTCTAGTGACAACTTTGGTTGCTGGAAATATTTTAACTTATCGAGGATTTGTCCAATGATAACTTCAGTCTACTTACCGCAGAATCATCCATTGACAAGCGTGGTTGCAAGAAATTTTTTAACTTATCGCGAAATCGTCAAGCCATAAGATTGACTTTATGAAAACTTTGAATCAACTTATATTGGACGCATATATTGACAAGCTATTTGAGTCAATTTATCGTGGGAATGTCGAGGGACAACTTTAGGTTATTGTGAATGTAACAAGGGTGGTGCTACTATCACACCACTTTATGATACTGTTACCTTACTTAAACAAATGAAAAATATATTAATTGTTCTATGTCAAATGAGTGAGATCGTTTTTGGTTTGAGTCTTTCATAGAATACATATTGTGCATTTGTGTTTATAGGCCTACTTTCAGACGGTCAAATGCTAACATGACATACATTTCAAAAGGTGAATGTGCTAATCCTACAATTAATTATGGTTCACATTCACTTTACGAAATTTGTGTCACATGGAATCAAGAATCAACGTGTAGTCTAATTTAAAGCAGTCAACGATCAACAAAATTTTTCATTGTTTAAATGAGGTGGCTGTAACATAAAGTGGTGTGGTAGTAACACCAACGTTTAAAAATGTTAAGGCAGTTTAGTCTTTGGAAATTTTTAGTAGACGAAAATACGAAATTATCCCTTCCCGTTCTTTTCGCTCTTCAGGAAACTCGAACCCTAATATATACAAAATGAGATTTTTTTAAATCTTCAGCAGAACCGCCTTCTTTTATCTCAGATTCCGACGCCATTTGTTACTACGATCAATAAACACTGATTCCTCTGATTCCCACGGTGAGCATGATGGACGTCATTTATTGCTTTAATTTAAACATTATTTTGTTTTGGTGGTTTGCAAAATTTGATACCAATTTTATGTTCATAAACACTTTTGGTAAAATCTGCAAATGCGAATTGCAATGAATGTGTAATTTTTTGGGGTATATTTGAAATTTTTATCACTATTTGATCGACTATCGATCACTAAATAAATCGTTATTTCATCAATTTATGGCCATATTTTCTGAAAATATAGTAAGTGAATTAGTTTCTTGTTTGTTACGTTGAATCGAAGGGGAGAACTAGAGCTGCCATTAAAGGCGCTTAGATAGCTTTCTTGCATTAGTTTAGCACTAGATATTTAGTTTTGTTTTCCTTATTTAAATTTAGGTTTATCATTCGAATTAGGATAAGTATTGCTATATTAAGTAGGGGTAAAGGTAGCCTGTTACCATGGACGAGGTAACTTACCTGGCCCCGCACTAATTTGCAGCCACGTGGCACCCAATCGCACGATTGGATGCCTGCCGAACTATACCCAATCACAATGATCTATCGGCATTGTCCTGGCGAACTGCAGACACAGCATTTTTTTGGGATTTCTATCATTTGAAATGGCTGCCATTATACATTTGATTCTCTGCAAACTGATGAAGTCTTACCAAATACCGTAGATAGATAGACAAACAGACATTAATGTAGCGGTGCTAGTCCATTAATCCTTTCAAAATTTCTCAACTATGCAAACGAGTATAATTGTCAATTTTTAATATCATGTACTTTGATGAGTAATAAAAGGGGCCGAGGAAGGAGCTCAGCCCCATGAGGAGCCTGATTACATATTACAGCAGTTCACTAAGATTAGAGCATAATTCTGATTGAAAGATTCCATCTTTAGCCAACTTAGCTACGACCCCATTAGCTAACCACACTCTTTTAAGAAAATGCAGCATCAGCTTGCAGATCAAATCTCAAATATGACCATTGACCTCCAACATCTTCCAAGGTATATGGCCATCTCTTGACAATTGAGCATTAATTAATGCATTGGGAATGATCTTTTATATTAACAACATATTCAATTTTCCAAAGCCTACATTTGGGAACGAGCATTCGAATTTGAAAATTTCAAATCCAAGCATCTCAAATCTAGGCATTTCATTATCCATGATTTGAAATATTTGGATTTGAAAATCTCTTGTTTGGATGCTTAATGAGTGTATTTGGATTTATCCTATGAAATAGTAATTGGTCCATGTCAGGTTTTTGTATTATCTGTTTAAGTTTTTTTGGGGGGGTTTCGGGGGAGAGAGAGAGAGTCACGCCCAGCAATCTGATACATGATCCATTTCGGCACATGAACGCATTCAATAATCAAAATTCAAATAAAGGAAACACAACGGTCTATTCTCATTAATAGAATTCAAAGTTACATTTATTTTCAACTCAACATTAAACAACTCTTAACCAAGCTAAATCAACAAGTCCTCTAGGGTCTCTTCCTGAACTGTAGCTTTTGGGCCACGAGGTACGGTCTTTGAAATTTAGATAGCAACAGGGATGAGATAAAACTCAATAAGTAACCTCCAACTAAGTAATATAATTCTTACTGAAATTTATTAGTTTTAAATATGAGAATTACCCATATGAGAATTACATATCATATGAGAAATACCATCATCTATTTCATTTCATGATTCAATAGGAAGAAGAAGAACACAATAACTTAGTCTACAATTGTACTGCATATATTGTACAATTGTTAAAATAATAGCACCGATCCAAGTGAAGTTGCATTCATATCATCATTCATTTTAGATACCAGTCACAAAGGAGGGTTCCATATCGTTTATTAATTCCATTGTCAAACGTGTCGATCCGATTTGATGGATTTACTTTGTATTACGGAAGAACACAAATGGACCCGTTCGTCCAATACTACCATGCGGCTTGATGGGAATCTTAATCAAATATCATATCATATTTTTTTAATGTTTATGATATTCATCATTTCTAAAGTCCTTTATATTAATTTCTTTTGAAAAACATATCCCGTGATTTATCAACTTTCACTCCAAAACAGTATGATATTTCAAAGTAATGAGATCATATGAGAGTTAAATCGAGTAAACAATGGTTACGGCATTTATATTTTGTTGACAATAACATAATTCAAAATGAAATAATCATCATTAGGCAAGACAAGTCTATAATTATCCATACCATCATTAACCATTCAAACATCTACTTATCAATGCTATAGTATATACTATGTAAGAAAAAAAGTATCATTATCTAATAAGGTATGTGTTTAAAACATGTTATGGGCTAGACTACTTGCCTCTATTGTTGGATTCAAGAGTCCTGTGAGGGCAGTGTGAAGTTTTACAGTTCCGATGGTTACCTGGGCACAAGGGGAAAGTGGTAAACAAAAATATTGTCGAAGATGTGATATAGAGAGCAATTGAGGTAAGGTCATCGAAGTTAGGTTGGATTCTATCGAGTTATTTCAAATCCCTATTTTGGAAAATATTTGATATCAGAAATCCTTAATTTAAAACAGCTTGATTTATAAATCAGTTTTAAAACCCTTATTTAAAACCTGATTTAATATTAAACAGAAGATTTGATTTATTATAATCCCCTTAATTTCAAAACTTGATTTATCATATTTTAATATAGAACCAGAATATAACTAGAATTTAAAATTGCAAACTCAGAAAATAAAACCAGAGTTTTAAAAATACAATTTCAGAATATAAAATCAGAATTAAACAGAATTTTAAAACATAAAATCAGGGTTAAAAATTTTAAACTACAAAACCAGATTATAAGACTAAAATAAAATCAGAATATAAAGCTGAGATTATAATCCTAAAGTAAAAACATAATATAAAATCAGATTATAAAACTAAAATAAAACCAGAAATTTAAAAGATAAAATATAAAATATAAAATATATAGAACCAAGATTTAAAATATAAAGCATAAATCCAGAATTTAAAATACAGTTTCAGATTATAAAACCAGAATTTAAAATATAAAATATATAACCAGGTTTTAAAATATCAAACCCAAATTTCAATATAAAACCAGCGTTACAATATAAATCAAACCAGGGATTAAATACATTATCAGCATTATAATACAACCAGATTTGAAATACAAAATCAGAGTTAAATTACAAAATCAAAACTAATTTACAAAAATCAGAATTAAAATAAAACCAGAATATGAAAATGTAAAATCAGAATATGAACCTAGAAATATAAAATCAGAGTTGAATTATAAAAGCCAAAATTAAAATATACCCAAGAACATATAAAACCAGAGATTCCTGATTTAAAATAAGTTCATAAATTAAAATTTTAACCCAGAATATAAACCAGAAGTTTAACTAAAAAAAATTAGAAATAAACCTGAAATTTAAAAAAATAATCTAAAGAACTATAATTTAAAGGATAGAATATAGGATTAGAATATATAAATCTAGGGTTTAAAGAACCAGAATTTCAAATTACAAAACTAGAATTTATAGAAAAATAAAATACAAAACTAGAAATAAAAATATAAAAACATACCTTAAAGAATAAGTAAAGCTTTGAGGAAGAAGGCTTGGTGTGATAGGAGAAGGGGAAGGCTCTATTTATGGGGCCGGTGGATGACCGCTCGGGTTTGTGGAATTCATTGCCGAGTAAAGAGATGCGTTACAGAAATAAAGAAGAAGAAAGGAAACAGATTTGTTGAGCGTGGGTTTTGATATAGAGATTTAAGTTGTAATGGGAAAGGTTAAGGTGTATAACATCTACAAGTTAGAGTGTGTGTGTGTGTGTGTGTGTTCTCATGGGTCGAATCGGGTCAGGTCGGGTCGAGTAAGGGTTTGGGTCGTCACAGAGAGAGAGAGAGAGAGAGAGAGAGAGAGAGAGAGAGAGAGAGAGAGAGAGAGAGAGAGAGAGTGAAGTTGGCTCACCGTGTGACTTAAATCCCAATGATTTGGGTTTGAAATAACTAGTGAGAGGAGTTACTTCAAATTCTTCTTTATACTAACTATATCATTTCAAATGAAGGTGGATAATTTAAACACTTGATTTGGATTTGAGGATTTCAAATCCAAATGACTCTATCCAAACACAGTAAGAGAAAAAACCAGTGAGTACTTCCAGAACTCAACTTCATCACTCTTAGAACAGCCTAGAAGACAAGACAAAGCTATTAACATAGACAATAATGATCCCTCATGATGCCACCACAGCCAGATGGACCGAGCATTCCCACATCCTGCTATCATGGTTAAGCTTCGATGAACCCATCAGTAGTGATTTCCACAGCCTGATATCTTTATGCTATATGTAGGGAATCAAATGGAGCATACTATATGACCTACAATATGCTAAATATAACTTTTAAGTTAGTATATAAAATATGTCGAGACGTACGGAGTAGACAGGATCTTTTACATGTTAGATTCAATGGTGAGATTTGAATGTTGTTTAATGGTGACAATTTCTGAATTATAGCAATGCTTTTTTATTCCAATACCTTCTACATTAAGAAATCAAAAAGCTATCCATAATATTGGGATATCAACATTTTTAATATTTAAGTTATAACTTATAAGCATTACTCTTTACTTTTTTCCTGTGCTTAAAAAGATAAATTGAGTACTCGAAATAATTGCCAAATTGGCTTGACTCGATCAGGATCTAATCAAGAAGAAGAAGAAAACAGAAGGAAGTTTAAATTGAAAATATTCCATGTGAGTAATCAGCCCAAGTTTCAAGTTGACTCACGCTTGTGTGCAAGTCCTCATCTTGTCTAACTAAATTTTCTTGAGTTCTATAAACTGTTTTTTTTTTTTTTTTTTTGCGATAATTGATTGAGGTATGCTACTTGATATTGACATGGGTTAATTTGATGCTCAACTAAAGAAATAAGCATAAATCATTCGGGGCAGCAGCTTATTAGCCTTCTTAATAAGGATCTAAATAATCTCTAGCATTTGTTTCGTCCTAGATGAAGTCAGCAATAGATACTGGTTTTAACTAAGCGGCTCTACAATTGAGGCTAGAAAAGTGGGTGGTTCTTCCTCTTGTGTGTGTGTGTGTGTGTATATATGACCTGGGTATCCGGGCCACTTAGAGCACCTGCCTAATCCCAGGGGCACATGAGCACCCCAAATTAGCACATGCCAGGCCAGCACGGGATATAAATCCCTAGGGTGGCATCAAGGGGGTCCTCTTGTTCATATTTAGCTGTAAATAGATTATTTATGGATCTACATCTGCTACTCTGTACTTTAATTTTCGTCTGCCTTTGAAGGCTAGGTATATTTGTTCAGCTTCAAACTCCTTTTCTGGTATGTTACAAAGGAGACACCAACATTGCTGCGGGTCTTAAGAGGTTGCAGATTCTCTAAACACAAGTGTGACTAATAGCTTGCACTATTTTTCAATCTTTTCTTCAGTTTTATGGGTCTTTAAAATATCAGGAAAAACATCTAATCTGTAATGCTGGTGCCCACATACTTTACCTCAAAGGTGTTCAATTGTTTACATCATTTTAATACTCTTTCGGCGAATAGCAGAGGTATAAGGCACCCCATGCCCAGAAAAAACCAAAAAGATTAGAGCCTATGGAAAACCCAGATCAAATCTTTTTGGAGAAAAGAACTAAATGTTGGATCAAAGCCATTTTCAAACCATCTAACCACTGTGTCTGCTTGTAGACCACATTTCGTCAAAAACTCCGCACACATATTGGTTTCCCTCCAGACGTGAGAGAGGGAGAAGGAACAGAACTTAGTGCAAACCGACTTGATTCTTTCAACCAGCAGGAGGACCCTCCATGGCACCTATGAGTTGGAGAAGATAAAGCTAACTGCATCATTTTAGTACTCTTATTAGGTACGCTCCAGTTATATTATTCATTTTATCTTTTGTGTTATTAAATGCAATTTTCTATCTAGAAACTACGGAATACAAGAAAATAAACTTTACAAGTTGGGATGTTGGGGTTCAGATAAGGGGGCAATGGTCAGGTCCAACTGGTTGAACCTGATTTCGTTTTCAACCAGATCTGCAGCTTTGTATATGAGAGAATCTTGATTTTCACAGTTTCCAATTTTATAGGATAATATGTAGTCAAGAGTCTCTCATATCCAATGGCTGTAGATTCGATTAAACACGAAATCAGGTTCAACTAGTTGGACCTGATCATTGCCTTTGGATAAGGTATATTTGAATTTATTATTGAACTGTTCACAAAACCAATAAAATTAATAATTGTGAGGTTATGCCATGACACCAAAGGTGTACAATAAACAAATAAATATCCATGCTTGAATTTTTTGATTTGATTATTGCCTTATCAGCTTCCGAGATCGTTTTAGCCATTCATCCTATCAAAAATTGGCATCCCCTGATTTCATGGACCCTAAATGTTTAGAGCTTTTATAGAGAACCTTTTATCCACTCAGTCTATAAAAAATTGGCATCCACTTATTTCATGGAGCCTCAAATCTGGATGAACTGAATTTGAGAATGGATGGTGTATGGATAGGATTTATTGGTGGTCACCAGCATCATAAGATTGTGAGCTTGGTCAAAAGCCTTTGAAATCCTATGAAAAGCTGTCAACCACAGATTACAGTTCCTTTGGACCAATGAATAAAAGATTTGGACAAGATTTCATGCTTTAAAATTTATTTATATGCTTGATTTATGTTTATAAACATTTTTTGAAAACTATTTTTGAAATCCCTGATATAATTCTACTTTTTGTGTTTATAAGAATTTTAGGGAGTATTATCAAATTTTTTATATTTTTATAGGTAAGCATGGGATTTGAATTCCTGACCTCAATATTACATGCTTGAGGGCATCAGCACCGCTGGGGCAAAGGTCTAATCATGAGATAATCAAGTTTGTCCTCCCTTATTTAGAATTCATGTTAAATGCCAGTGGCAAGCAATATAGAATCGTTAGTTTTTGTCAGGAGCTTCCCAGACGTGTATCTGTTAAAACACAATCACCAATCAAGTTTGGGGTACTTCCAACCAACTAGATTTAAGCCACTGACACACTTTACAAAGTGAGGTACAAATGTTTGAAAAGTTAAAAATTTGGGTGAAATTTAAGGGATCTATCTCCCAATTTATGCCCAACTTATGGTGTGTAACTAAGTTCGTAACTGAGTTAGAACTCTCCCTTGAGGCCACCTATAGGGATTTCATCCCATGCTGACCTGATATGTGCTAACTTGAGGTGTGCGCCTAGGTTACCGAAAAAATAAAAATTTTGGGGTGTAACTTCCCCTTGGTGCACCTATTTTTTCAAGGGGTGCAAGTATTTTACCCCTTTGATTTTTTATTATTTATAATAATTATTATTATTAGTCGTAGTATCTTTTCTATTATCATGCGAAAAGGGAAGTTACATGAGGTTGGGGAAAATGGATTAACTTTTTAAAATGAACAAAATGCCCTTATCGTTATTGCTCACTTTGAAATCTCTCCCAAAATCCCAAAAATCTCTCCCACTTCTCTGAATTTCTATTGCTCCCGTGCATAGAATGCTCCCGTACATTGCATGTGCATTCTATTAGTACTATTATAATGCGAGAAGGGGAATTATGTCAATTGAGACGAAGAGATGAAATAATTTACTTTTTTTATATGACAAAAATACCCTTATAATTGCCGCCATCTCAGAATTTTTACCCAAATTTCCAAAAATGCCTACTTCCCTAAATTATCGCCTCCTTTTCTCTTGCTCACATGCATGGAATGTTCGTGTTGATAACACGTGAATTCTACTAGCTATTATAATGGTAAAAGACTATAAATATTTTGAAATACCATATTCATCCCCTAGTAGCTAAAGAGAGCTTCGCGCAAAAAAATAGATGGGATAAGGCTATGGTGATGATGATGATTCATCCCCTACTGAATCTTAAATACTATGCTAACTACCAATTCATGCATTTCGGATTTTTAAAGCAAACCGCTTCTCTCATTATAAAAGTGAAGATATCAAAAGACGGAAGGCTTAGAAATTTAGAATGCTGTCACCATGCATGGTTCTTTAGAGATCATAGCCATCACATGTATCAGTTAAATTAAAATTTCATTGACCATTTGATAGAACTACTAGGCTTAGTGTGTGACTGTTCGCTTTTCTTGAGATTTGGGATTCAAAATTTGGGGGGGGGGGGGGGCTGCTAGTCTGAAGTCTGAATTCATAATTACTATAGAACTAATAACCAACTTATTGCTTCGCATTATCGAGATCTAAGAGACCAATGGCTATATGATGTTGGTGTAGCATGTTTCCTTGTAGGAGAAGGGATTTAATATATGGGTGAGATACAAATTTATTTCATGCCTTTTTAGCCCTCAATTCCCATTAATATCCGTGGAAGCCAATTTTTGTCAGGTTTTGGTAACTAAAGGTGCTTTATAATTACTCTTAAGATTACTTGAAAACATAAACTTTTTAAGAATCCAATCACCCCTTTTACATAAAACAACAAAGCAGCAAAGCCCTTAAAAACTCCACACCCCTAAGATCCTATGTGATCTCCTAATCTTCTTCCTCATCAGTCACAAACTTACCAGACCCAGGATTCAATGCTGCAATGAAGAAGAAAACGACATTGAACAACACGAGTGGTTCGAGATCGCTCAACGGCACGCCGGTCTCAATATTAAGTTGAGCCAAAGCTCCCTTCCCTGTAATTATCTCTCCGATGATTGAGAACGCGATACCAAGCTGCGCCAATCTTCCTACGAAGAGCTCATTTGCCTTTGTAAATCCGAATAGAGGGCCTTCAACAATATAGAAAGTGTTTGTAAATGGCAACATTAATTAAAAACAAATAATGATCCAGCCTAGGTACTTGAACTCGGGTTCTCAACGGGTTGGGTTGGACCAAAACTTAGATTTACCCTCAATCCAACCTGACCAACCCGACGGGTCAAGAGTATATGCCCGACCTGATCTGAAAAACCAGATCAGATCAGGTTGGGTTTGGCTGACCCGGTTCAGAATCCCCTAACCTATATTCATATATATAATATCCGATCGGGCCAGGTCTGATGCTTCACGCCTGATTCAACCCGAGGGGTCAAATTTATGTGGCCGACCTTGTTAACAAACCGGGTTAGGCAGGTCGGGTAATGGCTGACCCCTCCCATTAACAATACTACTTGAACTTAGTAGTAGGGTGTCAATGGGCAGGGCCAGCCCGACTGGCTGATCAGGTTTGACTAAGTTGGGCTCGGGTCCAGAATCCCGATCCATCGAATTGGGAGGGTAAAATATCTAATAAGGTCAGTTTCGAGTCTTGTGCTTTTAACATGACCCAATTATTCAGATTGAAATAAGAAAGCATTTGTCTTTACCTCCTTCTTTGAGACCGAGAGCCGATAGAACCCCTTTTCCAGGAGGGATTACGGCCTTATCAAGTCCGGCCGGCTCATCGACAAAGCGCCCTCGATCACCCAATGCTCCGATCGCTCCGAGGAGAGTGAAGAGGATGAAGAAGAGAAGCAGTGGCTCAGCTTCATAAATTGGGATCCCAGTTTCGAGATTCAATTGGGACAGTATTCCTTTGCCTGTGATCCCTTCACCCAACAAAGATGCCTGCAAATCTTGTTTCCAAAGGCTAGCATTAAACTCTTCAAATTTAAATTTTTTTTCCGTTAAGTGTTATTTGGCGCCAAAACTTACTCGGAACACTTATAAGTGAAGTAGTCACCTATTTGAATTTCAAGAAAATAGGACTTCCACATATCTCAAGGTTAAACAACTTATTTATCAAGCCTCAAAATCAGTCAAAGTCAATTTTCTCAAGATCATCAAAACCGAATGGGCATACACTACAAAAAATAAGATTATTAGCGGCAACCAAAAACTACTGTTATTAACCAAAAAACTGCCACTAAACTACCTGGGAGAGTGTTAGCGGCAGTTTTTTTGGTTAATAGCGGCAGTTTTTGATTGACTGTCTTTAATAATCTTATTTTTAGTAGTGATACATAGGGTTGAGGGCAACTCCATTACGGCCTACCTCAACCCTAGTATGCCAGGTCAGGTTAGGTTTACCTGAACCGAAAAAAAAGTCATTACTCCATGTTGGTCTTGTATGTACGGGGTACTACAAGTGGTGGACCGGATACAAACCTAACTTTTGGTTTTATGTTCGATTGCAAGGAAAAAGAAAATATGACGGGAAGGAATATTCACTCACGGCGAATCCAAGCATGGCAACACGACCAACGAAGAGCTCGTTCTGTTTAGTGAATCCAATGCCCCCTGAGGTGCCAAAAATACCATCCTCCACCTTTGGCGTCTCCTTCACTACCTGCAAAAACAATACCTAAAATTAGGAATAATGGAATATGATTGCGAACCTGCATATTATAGTCATCACTGCCATTCTTAAAGGCCATGTGGCAAGTCTTTTGAGCAATTCAAGTTATCAAAGTGTTAGTCCATATGTTGAACTAAAGTGTCTAGAAAAATCAAATTTTGAAAGAATTGGACCAGTTGACCTGCCAACTCTAATATGGTTGGTTGTTCATATTTTTTTAATGGTCAATATAGGGCTGTCAATAGGTCAGGAGGAATTGAACCATTTGACCTGCCAACTCTAATATGGATGATTGTTCATATTTTTTTAATGGTCAATATAGCTGTCACTAGGTGAGGTCGGTCCAGTATTTGACCCGCCTGCTCAGGTTTTTGAACCAGTTTGGGCATATAAACTTGGCAAATCGATTCAGGTTGGGTCGAGTACCTCAGTCTGGCCATGTCGGTACTGACCTGATAAATTTATCTGTGTTTTATAGGGTTTTAAAATTCATAAAAAAAAAAGGTTTAGTGGGTTTTGATCAACCAAGTCTGCCTGATCCGACCCGAAATCCTGCCTCACTATAAGATCCCAACATGAAATTCATCAGATGTGTGCGCAGTCACAACAGGATCTGATAAATTATATATATATATATAATTTTGGGACCTCGTAATGTGGTAGAATTTTGGGTCTTGACAGGACAGCTTAGCTTTTCTCGTCAAGTCAGATCAGGTCGGGTAGATCTAGATTCTGACTCAACCAGCCTCAAAACCGGTGCTCCAACTTTAAATAATAATAATAATTACAAAAATAAATAAGTAAATAAATAAAAATTTAAAATGAACCACAAACCTTCTTAGGTGGAGGAGCTTTTGTCTTGGCCTTGAAGAGTGCAAGAGTGGGATTAAAAGAAGAAGGCAAAGAAGAAGAAGAAGAAGAATGCTGATGAGTTGATGGAGGGAGGATGAGATTTGAAAATGGAGTTGGGCGAAGCTTTTGAATTTGAGATTGGAGTAACGAGTCTCTCTTCAAGTCCACACGGCCTGTTACACTAGACATGAGCATGGATTGAGCCATGGCTCCTGCTTCTGGTTTCTCTGAAACTTTGGTTTATTAAGAAGAAGAGAAGAAGAGATAAGAAGTAGAGAGCAGAATTTGAATGAGTTCTTATTATGAGATGGAGATAGGGTGCCTCGTGTTGTGATAGGTAGTCAAGTGACCACGTTTGTGCCAAGCACCTTTTTTCGTAAGAGATAACGTTTGGTGCTCGGGTTGTGAAAGGTAGTCAAGTGACCACGTTTGTGCCAATTACTTTTTTTTCGTTAAGAGATAACGTTTGGTGCTCGGGTTGGGTGCCATGTTTCCTGCTTGTGAACATAAATGAATTGCTGCATTGTATGGATACATGCCCCGATCTTTTACCAAAATGATCAACATGTCTAGCTCGTCAAGCCCGGCCTGTCTCGGCCCAAAAAGAGTTGGATATGGGCTGATGTAGGTAGGCCCAAACAAAAATCAGACCAGCCTGGCACGATTAGTAATCGGACCAGGTATGGGCTAGCTTCAAAAGCCCAATTAAAAATCAGCCGGTTTAATCCCGGCTTGTATCTGGCCCGACCCTGTCATTTGAGATAATTTTATATAAATTATATAGAAATTGTTTGACGGCCCGTGGCTCGGCCTGAATGAGCAGGGTATGGCTGAGGTAGATAGGTCTGAGTTAAAAATAGGCCCGGCTTGGATTGCTCAATTATTATTCACCCGGGATGGGCTAGCTCTAATAGCTCGATTAAAAATCGGTCCATTTAGGGTCCTGCCTGGACTGGCCCATTGAGACCCTTACTTGTAATGACCTAGAAATAGGGGTCTCATGGGCTGGGCTTGAGCTGGCATGACCTTTCCTGGCCTGCAATGGGCCAAGTAGCGCGATGGTAGGTATGTCTAATATATAAATGGGTTGGCCTGGTTTGCCCCGATGAATAAGCTGGGCCGGGTATGGACTAGTTTCAAAAACATAATTAAAAATTGACACGATTAAATTTGACACGACTTGATCGATTGAATTCTTTAATATAGGAATTGTCAAGCCAGCCTGCGCGGCCCTGCCTGGACTGGCCCATTGAGACCCTTACTTGTAATGACCTAGAAATAGGGGTCTCATGGGCTGGGCTTGAGCCGGCATGACCTTTTCAGGCCTGCAATGGGCCAAGTAGCGCGAAGGTAGTTATGCCTAATATATAAATGGGTTGGCCTGGTTCGGCCCGATGAATAAGCTGGGCCGGGTATAGATTAATTTCAAAAACTTAATTAAAAATCGACATGATTAAATTCGACACGACTCAATCGATTGAGTTTTTTAATATAGGAATTGTCAAGCAAACCTGCGGCCGGCTCAACATTCAATGGCTAGGTATACGCGAAGGTAAGTAGGCCTAATTAGAAAACGGGTTAGCCCGACCTAATTAGTGATCAAGCATATATGTGCTAGCACCAAGAGACCCACCTATAATTAGCCCATTTGAAGCCCGGTCCGAATTCAGGCTGGTCCATTGATATACACTACCTAGAAAGAGTTGGACTAAGGTAAACCTAACCCAAGCACGATTTTGAGAACGAGTCACTAATTTTGGACAGATGAAGCTATTCTTAGAAGTGTGCCATGCAACGTGCAGGACACAATACAAATTTATTGTACGTCAAAGATTGCATTTTGAAAAGAAAAAAAAAATCTCCACCGTCCAAGTGGGTTAAGGCTTTTACAACGAACGAGTACCTTGTAAATTTTGAAAATCAGATTCGAGAGGTACACGATGCGACGCGAGATGATAATGGGTTAATGGGGATTGGAGCTGCTGTAAAAAATAAGACTATTAGCGGCGGTCAAAATCTGTTGTTATTAACAAAGATCAAAACCGATACTATGGGACCGAAATTTCAATCCCATACAAACTATGACCGAAATTTCGGTCCCATATTATCGGTTTTTATCGTTTCGGTGTGGGCCGAAACCGATAATTTTGGCCGAAATTTTAATCATTTCGGCAGAAATTTAGAAATTTTGATCCTTGATTATTAACAAAAAACTATTAAGACTATTAGCGACAAGAGTATTAGTGACGATTTTTTTATTAATAGCGACAATTTTGACTGCCGCTAATAGTGCCAATTATTCAAAAAAGCAACCCATTCGGCTAATCGCAATTTTTGCTTGGGAATGAGTTGATTACCCTATACCATCTCACCACATGTTCATATGACTGATCCGTTCTGAAAAACGATCAACAAGTTACATTTTTGGATATGTGGTGGCATTACTTTTCAGAAAATGCATCGTCTGATGCAAAGATCACAATATAAAAGATTTGTAGTATCAAAGATTGCATTAAAAAAAAAAAAAATCTCAAAGTACGTAATTTAGAGCAGTCAAATCCCTTAAAAATAAAGGGCTTATGAAAGATGTTTGAAGATTTTTTTTTTCGCTACTTTCTAATGAAAATGTCTTTTTATCACTTTTTTGCATCACATTGCACACTTTCTGAAAAATAGTGTCATGTGTTAAAAAAAAAAAAAAAAAAAAAGTGAATCATTCTCAATCTAAAATATTAGAATCAACGAGTCAATTTTCAAAGCTAATTAATCTCATTGTGGATTTTTTTTTTTTTTTTTCCTTTTAAATTGATTTAAAAACTGTCCCCTTAGTCCATGTGGGATCAAAACAAGATTTTCGTTGCCGCATTATGCCTCTTTTAGAGAACTCGGAGCACAGTGAAAGTGTTCCATTAGACCACCTTACATTTTCTGAGGAGAAAGAAAATAAGAAAATTGATGATTTAATTGATGAAGTTAATAATTAATATTTTCTCGTTGGATGTAGGGTGGTACCCAAACTTTGGCCATGATTTTAACTATTAAATTTTTTTTTTTTGTTTTAGATCACATGCCAGATGACACGTTTGAGATCACCTGTGCCATGTAGCATGTGATCAGACATTGGAATGCACTCATTCATCATATAATCCAACCCATATCCCTTTTTCCCATTTATTATTTAAGTATCTTTATCAAATAATAAACTTGACATTTAAAATTTAAAATCTTTATTAGCTAATAAATATCTTCATTATTATTAAAAAAAAATTATTTAAAGGGATTCATTACTTGCACATGCTTTCAATGATTGCACCGAATTGCACCGAATTCAAAAGAAAGACTTACAAGTTTGGCACCCTTTATCATGTGAAAGCACCATCTAAGTCGTTTGATTTGAAGGTCATGATTTAAAGATATCAATTGCAAAAGATTAGAACAAAATATATTTTTATCATTTGATTAAATGGAGTCAAAGGTTATTATATAATTCAACAGTTGACTACAATAGATCATATGACAAGTATCATGTTTTGCTCCAATTTTATGTATCAAAGATTTATTGATCATGAACATCAAATCAGACGGCCCATATTGTATTTTTATATATCACATGTTCCTAAAATACTAAGTCTTTCTTTTATGTTCGGCGCAATCACTTGAAAAACGTGTACAAGTAATGCCTCCCTTATTTAAAAATCTAAGCATTTTTGTTATAATTTTTTTTTCACTTTAGCACCACTTGAGCCCAGCGCTGCCCTGGGTTGGGCTAGGGTTAGCTACATGGCTGCCCAACATAGAGCCAGGCTCGATCTGGCTGCATGGTAGCCGGCTATCAGCTGAAGTTAGAGTCGGTTGGGACCAACCCGACCCATTAACAGCCCTATTTGTAGTTACAATCATGGTTTTCAATTTCGCCCGAGACGATCAAGATTGATACGTGTTTTGTATTTTCCCTGTGAAACGTTCTACATAAAATTTAATTTTTAAATATTAATTTTATATAGGATGTTAAGCTAATACACCAATAAAAAATATACTTCTTATTATGTTTGTACGGGAGCCACTACTTTCGCACGTTTACCATGTGAGTGCACCGAATTTGAAGAAAGAATTGGTATTTTAGGGACAAATGATATGTAAAAATGCAATATGGGCCGTCTGATTTGAAGTTCATGATCAATAGATCTCTGATATAAAAAAATGGAGTAAAATACGATATTTGTCATATGATCTATTGTAGTCAACTTTTGAATTATATAATATCCTTTGACTCCATTTAATCAAATGATAAAAATTACATTTTATTCTAATCTTTTGCAATTGATATCTTCCAATCATGACCATCAAATCAAACGACTTACATGGTGTTTTCACATAGTAGAGGTTGCTAAACTTGCAAGTCTTTCTTTTAAATTCGGTGCAATCCGGTGCAATCACTTGAAAAGCGTGTGCAAGTAATGACTCCCTTTTTGTACACAGGGCACTAGTTTTCCTCATTGTATCCAGTCTATGTGATGATCTCGTGAACAACTATTATGATGTATCCAAATTTGTTACACGATGGATCTTGAGATCATGGGCGTACCACCAGACAATCAATGTTTTATTTCACGTGGCACACATATCAAAAAAGTGAATTTAACATCACGTGCAAGCTCAAAATTTTAAGGTCACTTTTTAAAGTGTACACCTCATGAAATAAAAAATTGATTGCTTGATGATACGCTCATGATCTCAAGATCCATCGTGTGAAAGATTGCGAAAAAAAAATTTCATCATCAGATTTAATACACTTGATGTGTTTCAGTGTGAGTGAAATTAAAGATTTGATGGGTGAATTTAAATGTACTCTGTCCCAAAATAGTCATTTGATGATATGGACTCCTTCCCAAACTATTAGTTTTGAAATATCCACCCAACAATAAGCAAATTCAATGGATATCTTATATCTTGGTAACCCAAATTTGAAGTTTATAAGAATCCCAAATTTGAGATACCTCTTGAAAATGCTTTAAGTGTGATTCTTTAATACAAGACAGCTACTTGAGCTGTTTAGATTGATCACATATATTTGTCATTGGCATAGCAGGGAAGTAGTCTTTAATAGTGAAAGCTCGACAATCTATTTTAATGGTGTAAAATCATTTAAAAAGCTATATATATATATATATATATATATATATATATATATATATATATATATATATATATATATATTTATGAAAATTTTAAAAGCTATTTTAAATCTAGTCTTTGGCGTTTTCAATGTCTGGGAGTTGGTATTTTCTGGAAAGGAGAAAAAAACAGACGGGGCATTTTCAATAGGTCTACAGGTGGTGACATGCTATCTTTTGTCAGGTGACGTGGTATCTGTTCAAACCGCAAACAAGGGCATTTGGGCAAAGGTAGCAGTATTTGCAACTGAAGATTCTTTCTCTGCAGCCAGTTTAGTTTAAACTGTTTTAAATGGTTGAGTACAAGGATCAAAATTTCGGCCGAAATTATTGGTTTCAGTCCCCACCGAAATGATAATATGGGACCAAAATTTCGGTCATTTTTTATATGGGATTGAAATTATCGACCGAAATTTTGGCCGAAATTTCAGTTTCGGTCTCCTCCAAAACTGAAATTAAACCCAAAATTTTTATCCTTAGTTGAGTGCCTTGAATCAGACTGTGGTGATCACCTATCAGACAGTTAGGTCTTAATTCCATATGTCACTTATCCTCAAAAGTGATCTTGATCATGAGAGTACATGAGAAGGGTTCCCGCGGCACTTTTGTGGATTTATTTTAAGTGCAATAAAAATCTAATCATCGTGGGCTATGCTCTCAGGATCTATTAAGTGCGAGATTGGGTAAAATATATCTGATTCAACATGGTCAAAAGTTTTAACAGTGATAACCCTAAGTTGCAGAGATTGACTCTTGGGTACAAACAATAGTACCTTTTGTGCAGATCTAGCACCAATTTTCCTCTAAAGATCAAACCAATGTTAGCTCAAATGAGAGAAGAGGGGAAAAACGAGAGAAAGCAAGGGGAAACACGACTTTTTACAAAGTGGCTATTTGTGGGGAAATTTTCAGAATCACCCTGTTATATTCATCTCTGATTCACTTTTTTTGTCAAAGACTTTATAATTGTATCTTTTTTATAATCGACCAGCTTTAAGCCGAGCCAGCAAGCACAAAAAGTCTCAGATACTCCTTGTTAAACTTTTTATCGTTTTATATAGTTTTAAATTTTAAAAATTTGCACTTTTTTATATTTACATGATGTAAAACAACATCTATACCGTTTGATTTAAAGGCTACAATATAAAGATCGATATTGCCAAAAATTGACACATAATCTCTATCATATGATTCTTTTTAAGTCAATAATTAAATTTTATAGTAAGTTTAAATAATGAATCGTCATCGTTCTACTAATCAGGCGTCACCAATTTGATAAAAAACTCGGTATCTCTAGCTCAAAGAAAAATCGGTTCGAAGGGAGCGCAAACATTTTACAAAAAAGGGAAAACCCAAAATATCATAACACTAAATCAAAATTAGAATATAAGATCTATTTTCAATAAGGAGGCGATATCGCATCTTTAAAGAGGTGCTTTATTTTGAATATGCGATATCGACTCTTTAAAATATAGACCGTCGAAAGAAGAAGAAGAAATTCTACAGCAGTGGAAGATAATGGAGCGATAATGGAGAAAGATTCGAACTTACAACAGATTTGATAGTTTGAAAATAGAACAATGGAACGTCACCACTTTCGAACGAAATGTAAAAAGTTAAAAAGTAAAAACTAAATCGAAATTAGAATATAAGATTCATCTTCAATAAGGAGGCGATATCGCCTCTTTAAATGGATGCTATTGACTCTTTAAAGGGGTGCTATCGACTCTTTCAAATATAGACTGTCGAAAGAAGATGAACAATTTCTACAACAGTGGAAGATAATTGAGCGATAATGGAGAAATATTCGAACTTACAACAGATTTGGTAACTTGAAGATAGAACAATAGAACGTCATCGCCGCCTTCAAATGAAATGTAAAAAGTATAAAAATAAAAAAATACAAAGCATTAATGGTTTGCGATTTTTTACGGCTATTTATTACCTTGGGAGCAATTTCGGCAATTCAGAAAGGCGGGCGTTGGCTCAACTTGAAGCTGGTCAGTTTGGTGAAAGGTGAAACTACAGGGTCTCTGACGGAAAATGTGTATCCGACAGGGTTGATTATGGAAATTTCCCTTTATTTTAAGTGTGGACTTATTTGCACTCATTTTTCTTGTAAATAACATAGGTATTTCTGTTATAAAAAATTCATTAACTGAATTGAATCAAACGATGGAGATTGTTTTTCATCCAATTTTTCACAAAATTGATCTTGAGATCATGGTGCATCTTTCAGACAGTCAAATGCTGATTCTATGAGGTACACATTCCCAAAAGTGATCGTGATCATAGGCGTGCCATATAAAAAAAAGTTTTTAAGTATCACTTTTGGGGATGTGTGCCACATGGAATCAAGATCTAATCGTTTGATAGTGCACCATGATCTCAAGATCTATTGTGTTGAAGATTGAGACCAAAGATGATCTCCATCGTCTGATTCAAGGCAATCAATTCTTCATCACAAGAAAAGTAAAGTATATTGTACCGAACTAGAGTGCGAACAGATTCACTTACCCGACTGAACCGAACTGCATACTAATTCATATATACTTCTGTTGGATGATAGTCGAGTTGGTAAAAAAATAGTTAATTCATTTAGATCGACAAAATGCAATGAATAATAGTAAGGTTCTAGCCTTACGATAATGATTTTTATTGGGAAAATTTCTAACATTTACCTCATTTAAAGTTACTTTTCTAGATCCTCCTTATATTTTTGTAAATATTTATTCAACCCCTGTACTTAAAACTTAGTGATCCAAATGCCCCCTCAATTATAAATATTCACCTTAATATTTACATTTTAAGTGCAGTTTCGACTATTTTTATCTCGAGATTAAAAATTAGTATTTTTTTAATATATTTTTTATAACTTTCCTCATAGTTTTTCCAATTTTTAAAATTTTTAATGTTTTTTCAATTTTTTTAGTGCAAAAAAAGATGATTTAAAAATAATAATAATAATAATAATAATTTTACTATCCTATTGGCCTAGTGGATTAATCCGTTTTCTAAAATCTTTCCTTTTTAATGGTAATTTTGGTATTAAGGTGGATATTTATAATTGAGGGGCATTTAGATAACTAGGCTGTGTTTGGGTAAACTTTTAGGGCTAAGTACCAAATGGCGCCTGGTGCTGTTTTTTATAATAAAAAAAACGTGAGGGGTACTTTATCACTGCCGAGCGCCCCAAGCATGGATGAGCAGCCCACCTACCGTTTAAACCCACTCACCACCTTTGAATATTTTACAAATCTACTCCTTTCATAACATCCCCTCATAAGTCACTTTAATATCATATTTGCCATTACTATAAAGCCTAAAAGCCTTCATTCGAAGCCTCTTACTCGAGCCTGCCTTCTCGTGCGAAAGGGTTTCGAAACCCTAATATCCTTTTCCGGCGAGCGATTTCAATTTCGGCACAGATTTACAAACTACGAGCTGGATTATAAAACCACCATTGTAATCTTCCAAGCTAGCTGTCACCTTGCACCTTTATAGGACCAAAAGCAACTCTTTGCTTATTCTCTGTCAAAGCAGATAAAATATGCTCTGCGATAGAGCAAGCATAAAGCAATTTTATCACTTAAAATAGCTCATCGTCAAAGCAAATGAGGCAAGGAGCTGTATTACCAAATGTAAAAGTAGTTCTCAAGCCAAAAAGTGAGAGCTACTCGTTGTCTCAAAAGAGCTAACCCAAAGGCAACCTTAGTCTTAAGTATAGGAGTTTATTAGATATATACAAAAATATAAGGAGGAATTAGAAAAGTAACACTAATGCTTTGTTTGGCAAAACCCATGGGAAGTTTTTTTTAATTTTTACTTCTCATGGGTTGGTTAAAAGAAAAGTTCTTGGGAAGTGTTTTTTTGAAAAAAAATTCAAAGGCTATAAATTTTTTTGGTCCACTGTTTGGCTACTAACATCCGTAAAATTTGATTAACTTTAAAATACACAATAGATTCACCCATTATATAATTTTTATTATCCAATCAAAGGCCACATGATCTCCGGCTATTTATCATTCGTGAGGCAAGCAAGTACCAATAACGATTCTACACTGCAATAGCTTGTCGTAAGGGATCTCAGGCTATGTAATTGAGATAGAGGCCGATGATCCCCACTCCTTCCCTCCACCAATGAATACCCTTTTCTCCCATCCATCATACGATCCCAACCACCCAGTAGAATAATCAGATTTTGCAATAATCTCAACTCTGTATTCCTGTAGACAAAACTCATTAAGATTCAATCTAAACTATATCGAAGCTTGCTTAACACCTGTGGCCTCAAATTCACAGCCCAGTCACCAAATTTACAAATTCATTAACACAATCCAAGGTCCCCCTCTCGAATACAAGCAACACAATGCAGATCTTAGTGGTAGAACTTCACTTCTGGTCATAAAATAGCTTAAATTCTGACTTTTTCCTTGACCCGATGCTCGAAAGTGTAAACAAACTATGTTGATCTGCCTAGGAAAGATGAACAAGTTCAAATTTTACAAAAACCCAGTACTAATTAAACAAAAACGAAGACTCCTCTTCTCTCAATTCACCTGGATTATGTCCAAACGAAGGCCCCTTTATTGTGTATATTCTCCAAATATATCAAAGCCTCTAGTAAGGAGGGAATTATACCAAGTGGCCAACGGCTATGCCCAAATCGATCCGATGGATGTTTTCATCAAACTTTAGACTTAAAATGATCAACCGATTTACAATTCTATTAAAGGTGAAATTTGTTTATGTGTAGTTCAGTAATGGAACTTAAGCTTCAATTTCCAAAAGTGTGTACCAGATGCGAACATGAATTCGCAAAAATGGACTCTGGGTTTGCCTGCCATCCACCGAAAAAAGTTCCCCAAAATTACATACAACTCAAATTCACCTCTCAACCAATTCAAATCCGAAGTTCACTACTGGAACTCCAACATGTTCACAACATAACGATCATCCTCAATCAAACCCAAAAACCATCATTCAAATTTCATAATACTAATAAAAATTGTAAATAAAACCCAATTCAAAACCGACTCACCTGTTAAGATTAGTCCTAATTTATTTTACAATTATTATAAGCATTGATATTAGTTGCATCACATCTTTAACTTAATCAAACACCAATCAAAACCGACTCATCGACAACGAAGCTGTGAAGAAATTTGTATATTGAAAAGCAAGGAATGGGAGAATGCTCTTATTCATTGAATATAACTTACTGGCTTATAAATAACATTACAAAGATAATTCATAACAGAAAACAACCCACGTCTGACAAAATGTGGTTTACTGCTAAAGAATAGGTCAACACAAAAACATTCCTTATCAATAGGGAATGCAAATAAAACAATAACAACTTAAACTAAATACTCTAACATCCTCCTTTAAACTAAAAGCTTTAGCTATCAGTTTACTCTAGGATCCAAACAAACACCCAACAAATCATGCATCTTCAAGAAAGCATCAAGCTTCAAAGGTTTAGTCATTATATCAACAACTTGCTCCTGGGTATGACAATGAACCATCTCTACAATTCCATATTTAGTGAGCTCACGAAGGAAATGAAAGCGAACATCAATGTGTTTGCACCGACCATGCATCACTAGATTCTTAGAAAGCTTGATTGTTGAACTGTTGTCACAATAGACTGTTGTGGAATCATGTTGAGCATTCTTGAGACCTTCCAATATCCTTCTTAGCCAAATTGCTTGACAGGCACATGAAGTAGCAGCAATAAACTCAGCTTCGGTAGGGACAAAGAGACTACAGGTTGTTTTTTTGAGGACCAAGACACTGCTCTTGAGCTCAACATAAATGCATAACCTGAGGTGCTTTTCCTGTCGTCTAAATCCCCAGCATAATCACTATCTGTGTAGGCAATCAGTTCCTCACTTCCTCCCTTTTTGTAAAACACGCCAAAATCAATGGTACCTTTCAAGTACCTTAGTATCTTCTTTGTTGTTGGCAAATGAGGTTCAGTAGGACAGTCTATAAACCTGCTGATAAGACGCACTACAAACATAACATCTGGTCGAGTGGCTGTCAAATACATAAGACTTCCCACATTCTGCTTATAGAAAGTACTGTCAATCCTCACTCCATCTCCAACTTTTGTAAGCTTACATCCAGGAACCATCGGATTGTGGACTGGATTGCACTTGTTCATGTTGAACCTTTCCAACACCTCCTGTGTGTATTTCCTCTGACTAATAAAGATGCCATCTGATCTTTGCATCACCTCAATGCCAAGAAAGTGTCTCATTTTTCCAAGATCAGCCATATCAAACTCAAACATCATGGATTTCTTAAACTCAGCAAACATAATTTCATCATTCCCAGTAAATATAAGATCATCCACATAGAGACATACAATCAAAATCGTACATGCTTTTCCAGTCTTGATGAACAGAGTATGTTCATAGTGGCATTTTTCAAATCCTTCCTTTACATAGGACTCAATGCGACTATACCAAGCTCTTGGAGCTTGTTTAAGTTCATATAAAGTCTTTTTCAGTCTGTACACCTTCTGCTCATTGCCCTTCTGTTCATAGCTAGGAGGTTGTTCGACAAAGACTTCTTCACTTAGTTCACCATGTAAAAAGGCCGACTTTACATCTAACTGGTAGATTGTCCACTCCTTTGAAGCTGCAAGAGAAATCACCACTTGAATTGTATCTAACCGAGCTACAGGTGCAAAAACCTTAGTATAATCCACCTCATGTTCTTGAGTATAGCCCTTTGCTACCAACCGGGCCGTACTTGTCAACTTCTCCATTCTCATTGAGCTTTGTCTTGTAAACTCATTTTACCCCAACCTTCTTTGCTTCAGCAGGTAAATTTTTTAACTCTCATGTATTGCTCCTCTCTATGGCTTCTATCTCTGCATCCATTGCTTTCCTCAATTTCATATTTTTTGCAGCATCGCCAAATGTGACTGGATCACTACCTGCAAATAGAGCTTGGTGTGCAGTGTTTTCTTCCTCAGACCTTCTTCACTTTCATAATCTCTCATCCAGGTAGGTGGCCTTCTGATTCTTCCTTCATTATGATTTGGTGAATTTTCTTACCTTCTATTGTATTGTCATGGTGATTAGCTCTGATGTTCCCTTTGTTTCCGCTATCGGTATCGACTGGAACTCCTTCTTTGTCACTTTCTTCCCAGTCTAGATCAACTATGGTGTCTTCGTCATGACTCATGTTCCAATCCCAACTATTTTCTTCTTCAAACTTCACATCTCTGTTGACTATTATCTTCTGAGAGACTGGATCATACAATCTATATGCCTTTGACTCCTCACTAACTTCGAGTAGAACACATCTCACACTCTTGTCATCAAGCTTAGTCCTCTTACTATCAGGAATATGAACATGTGATATGCAGCCAAACACCTTGAAATGATCAACTGATGGTTTAGATCCGCTCCAAGCTTCTTCCGGAGTCATATCCTTTACTGCCAGAGTTGGACTTCTATTCAGAACATAGACAGTCCAATTGACTGCTTCAGGCCAGAAAGGTTTTGGGATTTTTTTTTCCTGAAAGCATGCTTCGTACCATATTCATAATAGTCTGGTTCTTTCTCTCTGCAATACCATTCTGTTGTGGAGTATATGCAGATGTCAGTTTTCTATGTATGTCATTTTCCTTACAAAAATTTGTAAACTCGTGTGATGTGAATTCTCCTCAGTGCGAAGGCATCTTATATATGAACCAATTTCTTTCTCAACACAACTCTTATAGTTCTTGAAAGTGAGGAAAGCTTCTGATTTTTCCACCAAGAAATAAACCTAAGTTTTGCGGCTAAAATCATCAATGAAAGTAATCAGGTACCGTTTCTTGCTATTTGAAGTGGGGTTGATTGGTCCACAGATGTTGGCATGCACCAGTTGAAGAATCTGAGAGGCCCTCCATGTGCTCTCCTTTGGAAATAGATCTCTGCGTTGTTTTCCTACCAAGCAGTCTTCACACACCTTTGAAGGGGAAATCGTGGTAGTCCATTCACCATTCTTTTTTGCTAAAGAGTTTTCAACCCACTGAAGCTTAAATGTCTATATCTAAAATGCCAAAGCCGAGCTTGATCCTCTATAAGAGAAGAAAAGTAGATTTCTTCCTTTAGCAATTTTTGAGCGGGCAAAATAAACATTCTATTTGAGGACATTGCAGCCATCATGATTAATCCTCTATCTGGATGATAAATCTTACATTTTCCATGTTGTATGAGAATTGCAATCCCTTTCTTTTGTAGCTGCCCCACACTTAGCAAATTATTCTTCAAACTAGGGACATAAAATACCTCAGTGATGACCTGCATAATTTCATTTACAAACATTCGTATATTTCCTTTTCCTATCACAGCCATGCTTGAATTGTCTCCCAACTTTACAGAGGTGTTGAAACTCTTATCGAGCCTAAAGAAAAGCTCCTTCTTACCGCACATATGAATGCTGCAACCCGAGTCGAGAAACCATAACATATTGAAAGTGTTCAAGCTTATGTCAATTGTAGCACTCAATGGTAGACTTATCAAAGCTATGTCTACCTCTACCTCTTCCTCGTCCTCTGAATCCACCACGACCTCGTCCTCTTCCTCTCCATGAATCTTCATATGTAACCTTCAATGCTTGTTCATCCACAAGATGGCCATTCATGGGTTGTTTATGCACCAAAAGACTGCTTTGCAGCATATCAATTGATAAGGTGTCTAGATCATTAGACTCGTCAATAGAGCACACAACATAGTCAAATTTAGAAGTCATAGATCTCAGAATCTTTTCAATAACCACAATATCTCCCATCTTCTCACCATGAACCCTCATCTTGTTGGCTATAGTAAGGGTTCGAGCAAAATACTCAGTCACAAATTCCCCTACTTTCATGTGGAGCACCTCAAATTCTTTTCGAAGAGCTGGCCGTTGTGCATGCTGCACCCATGCCGATCCTTGGTATTTTTGCTTCAAAGAGTCCCAAATACTCTTTGCTGTATCCGTGTTCAGAATGGTCTCCAGAACTGTTCGATCAATGGCTTGGAAGAGATAATTCTTAGCCTTCAAATCCTTCAGTTTTGCATCTTCAATCACCTTCTTTTGTCCTTCCGTAAAATTTGCCCCTGCTTCTGCTATAGGTATCCCTTGTTCTATCAAGCTCTAATATTCCTTCGTGCGCAAAAAATTCTCCATGAGCATATACCAGTGATCATAGTGTTCATCAAGCTTTGGAATTGCTGGTTGCACAAAATTATTTTCAGTTGCCATCCTTACTGCTATACACATAGAAGACTGCTGTTTCTCAAGTTTTGGTTAGACCAAGTGATGTAGCTCTGATACCAAATGTAAAGAAATCTGTATATTGAAAAGCAAGGAATGAGAGAATGCTCTTATTCATTAAACATAACTTATTGGCTTATAAATAGCCTCACAAAGATAATTCAAAACAGAAAACAACCCACGTCTAACAAAACGTGATTTACTGCTAAAGAATGGGTCAACACAAAAACGTCCCTTTTCAATAGGGAATGCAAACAAAACAATAACAACTTAAACTAAATACTCTAACACCCGATCGACGATCCTCAGGAACAAATCCAGTTGCTCCAAGCAGAGCCTCTGGAAATCGGCGCTTCGCAACACCAACCCATTCTTCCCATCCTTCTCGATTCTCTGAACGAATTCGATGGGAGATGTCGAAGAACACCTCCGTATAGCTGCAGCGACGACCGCGGCGGATGAAACGAAGCTGTCTTCGTTGGAATCGAGGACGCCGCCGAGGGGTTCGGCATTAGGATTTTAGAGGCATGATTTTTGTTCTTGGGGTGCTGTTTTTGAGGGAGGAGGTGGAGTTGGTTGGGCAATGGGGGAAGAGAGTATTCGATTTGCAAATAAATTTTGTGTTAGGGTTTGAGATGAGATTGGATGGAGGAGGTGAGGCGAGTTTGGGAGTGACGATGGTTGATGAGATTGGATGGAGTTAGTAAGTAGTTAAGGCGATTGGATAGATGGCTATGTCGGGGGCTTGCTTTCGGTGTCGACGAAGGAGAAGACGAGAGGCCCCTTTTCCTCTCGTTTTTCCCAAAACTGTGGGCAGAATAAATTTTCATCACAATTTTGGTGGGTTTTATTTTTCGAGTTTTATTTTTTTTCATTTTCTCGGAAAAAGTGGGACCCACAACGTTGCCAAACACATTAAATCAAGTTTTCTTGGGAAATTTCAAATTTCCAGCCAAAAATCGTGTTAACAAACAAGGCATAAATAAAAATGCGGATTTTAGAAATTTCCCTCTTTTTTCCACTAAAATCTTATAGTAGGGCACATCAAAGACTATCAAAGAGCTACGGTCTTAATTGATTTGTATATGTGCCGACAACCAAGCAAGAAGTGTGATATCATCAAAATTTCGGCCGAAATTCCACCGAAACGATAATATAGGACCGAAATTTCGGCCATTTTTGTATGGGATTGAAAATTTCAAATTTCAAATTTTCGACTGAAATTTCGGTCAAAATTTTCAGTTTCGGTCCCCTCCGAAACCAAAATGAAACCCGAAATTTTAATCTTTGATTTAGATACTCCAGCCTTCTTTATTGGATTAGTGGATTTGATCTGGAGGATAGCAGCCCAGTCATAGGATAGGTGCGCTACCAGATCAACGGTCGTTAACAGTTGGGAGCATGATTGATGAGCGGTACTGATAAGAAGGAAGAAAAAAGGCTTTGACTGCATTGAATCAACGATGGGGACCCTCTTTCGACCCACTCTTCCACACTAGAAATTTTGAGATCAGATGCCATACTATCGGACAATCAGCATGATCATGATCACTTTTTGGAATGTGTGTTACATGGAATCAATATCTGACTCATGATCTCAAACGATATCTATCGTCTGATTAGAACCAGTCAACGATTTTTTTTTTATTCACTTAATAGATGTGGCTGTACCAAAATGGGGTGTGGGAGTAGCATTTCTCGTTTCAACTTTTAGCTCAGCGCTGGTTCTACTCCATTTCGTCGATCTCCACCTTTCTCCCAAAAATCCCCAATTTCCGGCGAAATTTTAATCGGTGGAGACCGCTGCGTAGATTCTGTCACCGTCAATCTCGTTTTTAAGGCGATTTTACATGGGAGGTAATGATAATATTCATTTCTCGTTCTCAAGAAACTGAGATTTGAACCATTAATTCAATGATTTATGGAACTTGGTGGAGATGGTTTTTTGTTTGTAATTTTTCTTAATTTATGGAAATCAAAAATCATTTTTGTGGATTTTTCATGGGTATAATTATAAACCTATTCTATCAAGTTGCTTGCTTTCTCAATTATGGATGTTGTTGGGTATAAATAAGCCTTGAAATCTGTGCATTTCCCTTCTTTTGATATATAATATTATTCTCTTCTCTTTTGAGTTCTTCTTTCTCCTTTATGATCATATCATTAATTTTTAGAGGCCCGGGAGGTGTAGAGAAATTTCATACACCCACCATCTGTTGGCATTCATGTGGCATCCATCATGAGGATCGGGTGCCACAGCAACTTAGGCAAGGTCGATTAGATCCCATTAAAAAAAGAACTTTTTATGACTTTTCCGCGGCTAAAAAATGTGGCCAAATTTGCCAGAAATCAACGCTCTAAAGTTTTGGGGCGTTACCTTATCTTTGACCCATCAAATGGAGGTCAAAAAAGTAAAAAAGGATAATTTTTTTAAGGAAAAGTTGTCCGTCCACCCATGGAGGACGGTCCCCGTCCTCCAAGCTTGCACGTGGAGCTCCACGTGGCACCCAAAATATTGTTTCGATGCCACGTGGAGCTCGGGTGCATTGCTTAGATCATCTTTAAATTTTTTTTTTTGAAAACTCATCTCCACTGTGTGTTTTTTGAATTGTGAAATGTGGACTAATGAGACCCGTCAAACTTTGACTTGTGGGTTTAAAAACTTTTTTTCGAAATTTCTTTTTTTAATATTGATCTAAACCGTCTACCTGTGCTCCACATGGCACCAAAACAATGTTTTGGGTGCCACGTGTACCTCCACGTTGACCTTGGGGGATGGTAACCGTCCTCCCATGGAGGACGGAACCGGCTCCCTTTTTTTAAAATCACATGTCCCATGGCTTATGAACCGAAAAGGAATTTGTTTTGGGTTGATCATGCCATGTGGCATGTGATATGGCCACTGAGCACACAAGTCATCCTGTGCGCTCGGGTATTCTCCCCAACGCCTTATTTGAATTCTCTCTCTCTCTCTCTCTCTCTCTCTCTCTCTCTCTTCGTCATCATCATCACAGCCGTATCCCATCTATTTGGGGTCAGGTTCTCTCTCTCTCTCTCTCTATATATATATATATAATATCATTAAAATCAACCGCATCAAGTGGCAAGGAGGATGATTTGGTCAAAATGAAAAACTATTTAGTTCGACAATAAGATATATTCCAGTATTCGGGCTCTACTACACAACAGACAGTTGGATTTGAGGAGGGCATCTCAAGCCTGATCAATGTGAGGGATGGGCGAAGTGGGATAGAGTATATATAGTTGTGATCATGGTTCAATATATCGGCCAAAATCGATAAGTATCAGATCGCATATCATCTGATTCGTATCAATTTTTGGGTTGCTGGGTCGATATCAAGGATTAAAATATCGGAAAACCGATACATATCGGACGATGCATATCGGTACCGGACAGTACCGGACGATACATTGAATGTATGGGAACCACCGATACGGTACATTGAATGTACTGTATCGGTGAGCCCCGATACCAATACATATCGTCCGATACATATCAGTATCAGATGAAATTTTGATCCATGGTCGATATGCTGAAATTATTTATCCATATATATTGTTATGCATCGACTGATACATACCAATGTAGTCCAATACCAATGCTATCGGTTTTGGAGTTGGCTAATCAGAAAATCGAGGTTTTGAGCCTTGGTTGTAATGTGTATATGGAAGTAGATTTTGGAATAACAATGAAAGATTGAATTAGGAATTATTGATTAAAAAAGAATATTAGGGATGAGTGCCAAGAAGAAGTTTAAGGTTGGACTCTATAAAAGAGAAAATTAAGGACTATCGTTTGAGACAGTTGGACACGCACATTAGCGACCTCAAGTAGCCCTGTATGGACACACATGGAAGTTGGAGAAGGGAGAGCAATAAAAACTTGAAGGAAAACTTTACCATCATTATCATCATCATCGCCATTGCCTTATCCATCTATTTAGGAATATGGTTTTCATTGATTTACAAAAGGCTCATGATAGAGTGCCGAGAAAAATAATCTTGTGGATGCTAAAGAAGAAATGCATTCCAAACTTGTATATTGAGATTATCCAAGACGTATATAAGAGGGTGGTAACTAGTTCACGAACGACGTGTGGAGAGACAAGTGAGTTCCTTGTTAGAGTCGAGCTGCGTCAAAGATTTGCCTTGAGCCCTTTTTTGTTTGCCTTGGTCATGAATGTTTTAACCGTAGACGTACAAGAAGAGATCCCTTGGTGCATGTTATTTGTGAATAACATAGTGTTAATTGCTCAAACAAGGAAAGAAATAAATGATGAGCTGGAATAATGGAGAAAAACTTTGGAGTCGAGGGATTTGAAAATTTGTAGAACAAAATTAGAGATACATGGAGTGCAAATTTAGTGAACATGATAGCTTGGAGGAGGATTTACTGAAAATAGAGAATCATTTAGTGTCACATTGCCATAGTTTCACTATTTAGGCTCTACTTTACAATCAAATGGTGGATTTAAAGAGGACTTATAAAATATGATTAATGCAAGCTAGATGAAATGTAGGCAAGCAAGCAGAGTATTATGCATAGGAGTTCCACTTAGATTGAAGGGACTTTTTTATAAGACGGTTGTTAAACCTGCCATATTATATAGTGCGGAATGTTGGCAACAAAAAAACGAAAAGAAGATAGAGTACATGTAGCTGGGATGTGTTTGTTGAGATGGATGTGCATGGTAACAAGAGAGGAAAAAAATCAGAACTACATATGAAAATCTGATAGTGGCACCTATAAAGGAAATAATTTACGGAATGTCGCTTGATGTGGTTTGGACATGTTTATCAGAGGCACGAGCGGACCCTATACGAAAGTTTGATAAGCTACAAGCACAAGGAAGTGGGTAAATGATGCAATTGGAAAATTGAAGGAGAAGAAGGTTGTGACGGTGGCCAACAATAAAGGAGGATTGGTGTTAGATCTGAGGAGGTTATATGGTAGTTTCAAGATGGACGTGTGGGTTGCGCTAAAAAGTTGGTCACTGGGTCAAAAGAGGTCCGAGAAGGGGCAGGTACAAAGATATGAAGGGAAGAAAATAGGCTCAAATTTGAAGAAGTTTAGGGACAGAAATTGGCCCGAAATCAAGGCCGATAAGAGGAGTTTATTTGCCCGTATTGGGTCTTAATTGAGGTTCATAAAGTGACTTAAAAAACTCAAATGATAACTTAAATTCTCACATGGCCTGAAAAAGGAAAGGATTGAGATTAGAAGTCGTTGATTTGGAGTCCAAGAAAGCTTAAAATTTTAATCGAGGTTGACCTCCTATTTTTCCTAGTGGGAGATATAAGACCAGAAATATGATCTACAAAATCTGCATGAAAATCTAGAATTATGACATCTATAAAACTGAGGTTGGATAAAGATTGGAAGCTTAATATCTGTGAGAAATTGGTAAAGAGAAAAGAAGCAAGACTAGTGCAGGTGGATCACATATCACAAAAGGGATATACCAAGACTTAATCTCGGGTTAATGGTTGCAGAAATTCTTGTGGTTTTGTTTCCATCGGATCCTCATTTTTGGGGGATAAAATCTAGTAATAATATGAGTTATTATCGTTTAGGATGAAGATGCGCAAGTAAATGAAGGGCAAAGGAATGAAGAAGAATATGTTATGGAAAATGTTCCAACAGGTGACCAAAATAGAAGGGTGCAAGAAAAAGGAAAGTTTGGGAAAGTCCTTACACGGAGGAAATGGAGGAAGAACAAGCCCCTCCTCACCCTCTCTCTCTTAGATTGTGGACCAAACTTCAACCCTAGAGGCTAGTCTATAAGAAACTCATGTGCCTTTTGTGTCTGACAGGGACCTTTCCGTTTCCCTACATAAGAGGTTAGGATCTTGTACTTCCCCTCCCATCTGTATGTTTGTGTCTTATAATGCTTTGCCCTAAAATTCTACATTTATTTCCTCTTTGGATTTTATTTCTATCCCTTTTAAAGTCTCTGATTTCGCGTCTCAACCTCAATGGAAGGATGTTACGGTTCAGGAGATGAATCCATTAGAGCATAATAATACTTGGGAAGTGACTATGTTACCAGAAGAAAGTTGTTGGTTGCAAGTTGGTTTTATATAATAAAGGATAGTTAGATGATCTATTGAAAGGTGTAAAGCTAGATTAGTGGCTAAGGGTTTTACACAGTCCTCTGGTAGTTGATTACCGACAAATCTTCGCGCATGCGCTTAAGTTGAATTTTATATGTCTTATCTAATCTCTTGCAACTCATAAAGTGACGTAGGACGATACCCTAAATTAAGCAATAAACCTCAAAATATAGCGAATACCTTAGGCTTTCGTAGTATTCCACGGGAGGATCACGAATAATTCGGGCAAGGTCAATCCGGGCGTTAGATCTGTTAGATTGCAGCGCAGATTGATCCTAAAGATAGAACTCTAGATTTTCAGATTAAGGCGCTCACAGTGCAATGATGGAATCTTTGATTTCCGTGCTATTTGATATGGCTGGGCTTAGCAGTCTGAGGGAGGCTACGGTTGTTGAATCGGATTGGTTCAATGGTTTAGGGAAAATTAGGGTTTAGGATTTCAAAAGGACGATGGCTGATTCAGGGTTGTGGAATCAACACAAGCAGAGAAGATAGAAATGGGTAGATAAAAGATAGATTTTGTGGGCTTCGCACCCTTGGGTTTACACTAAACCCATCTCGGGAAGAAGAATCACTCTTCGGAGAAACTCATCTCAAGTCTCAAAAAGCAAACGCTCATTCGTTCAATAATCATTAACTAATTGCATTGTTTAACTTAAGGACCTTATATAGGAGTCCTTTCAAATGAAAATAAAACCCTAAAACAAATACCAAAAGGATAAGTATGCCCCTAAAAGTTAAGTTCGAAAATTTAAAAAATACTAAATAAAAAAACTGCGCGATTTCGATCGATCGAAAGTGAAATTCGATCGATCAAAATTTAAATTCGATCGATCGAAAGTCAAACTCGATCGATCGAAAAACATACATCCATAAATCGCCGATGAAATTCGATCGACCGAAATTGAAACTCGACCGATCGAGTATATAATTCGATTGATCGAATTATATACTCTAGAACATGTGTTTTCCTCTTCGCCGCCGTTCGATTGATCGAAATAGGACTTTGATCGATCGAAATTGCAATTCGATCGATCGAAATTGCAATTCGATCGATCGAAATTGCTGTGTTCCTCCAATTTGTCATCTTTCTCCAGAATTTTCGCTCTTTCGCCTATTTCTGATTTCTATTCCGCTTCTTCTGACATCGGTATACACGAAACTGTCCATATCCAATGTCTACGATGTCGGCGTCCCCGTCAATTCTCCCGGGCTGAAAAGGCTTCATCACCGATGAAGTGGCGTCGTGATAGCGCTCGAGTATGTCGAGGTCCAAGCGTCGCACCTCGTCTTCAGTTAACCAAGATTTCTCAGAGTCCGGCTTTCCCAACCACTTGACTAAGTACTTTTGGATTCCGCCCCCATGGGTGGATATCGCGAAATCATCTAATATCCCTTCGATCTTATCTACGCCTTGTTGCGTGGGGAAGGAAGGCGAGGGTTATGGGTGGTGGCATTGACTCGTTTGCTTGGAAGGGGTGGTGGGGCGAAGGAACCAGGTCCTCCACATTGAATGTAGAGCTGACCCCTATATCCGGTGGAAGCTCGAGAACATATACATTAGGCCCGCTCCTTGCCACAATTCTAAAAGGTCCAGTGCCGCGGGCTTGAAGTTTCTTTGCGGCTCCCAATGGAAACCGCTCAGGCCTAACCCGAACCATGACGTAATTTCCAACCTGGAATTCTTTGAAGCGCCTATGCGCATCCGCAAATATTTTGTACTGTTCATTGCTTGCATTAATTCTTTTTCTAATTTCGGCATGCAATTCATGTATATGCTGTACAAATGAATCGGTTGATTCAGAAACTCGATGGGATGCAGACATAGGAATTAGATCAATGGGTGTTCGAGGCCTATGACCAAGGACGACCTCATAAGGACTCATACCTAGGGACCTATTGACTGAATTGTTGTATGCAAACTCGGCTAAAGGCAAAGTAGAATCTCAAGTCCTAGGGTGATCACCAACAAGACAACGGAAAAGATTACCTAAGCTCCTATTGGTGGACTCCATTTGGTCATCTGTTTGAGGATGATAGGCCAAAGAAAATTGGAGCATGATACCCATCATGTGCCATAAAGTTTTCCAGAAATAACTGGTAAACTTCACATCCCGATCCGACACAATCGTCTGGGGTAACCCATGTAAACGCACAATCTCCCCGAAAAATAATTTGGCTATGTGAGCCGCATCGGAGGTTTTAGAGCAGGGTATGAAGTAGGCCATCTTGAAAAAGTGGTCCACTACCACAAAAATGGAATTGTGCTTCCGTTGGGTTTTTGGAAGTCCGAGCACGAAATCCATAAAGATGTCTTGCCACAGGGTATGCGACACGGGTAAAGGGGTGTACAAGCCTATATTCTATTTGATATGCTTCACAACTTGGCATGTATGACACTGTTTTACGACCCTAGAGACATCTCTCACAAGGCTAGGTCAATAGAACCTATCTTCAACGAGCTCATTGTTTTATCACACCCAAAATGTCTGGCAATCCCTCCGGCATGTAACTCCCAGATGAGGAAATCACGCAATGAAGTACGAGGGATGCACAAACGATTTCCTTTGAACAAATACCCATCCAACAGGGCATACTCGGAGTTAATGTTGTTCGGATTTTCAAGGGAAACAGTGTATTCTGCCTCGAAATCTGGGCAATCAGGATAATCTTGCTTCAACTGCTCAAATCCGACGACCTCGGTGCTCATAGACTGCAAAGTCGTCACTCGACGACTAAGCGCATCAGCAGCCTTGATCTCGACACCAGCCTTATGCTTCAAAACAAATGTGAACCCTTGAAGGTACTCGACCCACTTCGCGTGCCTCGGGTTTAACTTTTTCTGGGAAGCAAGGAAACGTAAGGCCTCGTGGTCAGAAAACAACACAAATTCCTGCGGTCTTAGGTAATGTTTCCAATACCACAGAGATCGGACAACCGCATAAAACTCCTTGTCATAGGTGGAGTATTTCTGCTTTGCCTCATTGAGTTTCTCACTAAAATAGGCCACAGGGTGGCCTTCTTGGCTCAGCACTCCGCCTATGCTTACACCCGATGCGTCACATGCTACTTCAAAGACTTTAGAAAAGTCTGGTAGGCGCATGACGGGTGCAGTAACCATTTTCTCTTTTATCTCGGCAAAGGCTCTCGTCGCGGCTTTGCTCCACAGGAACTCCCCTTTTCTCATGCAATCGGTAATGGGAGCCATGATGGTGCTAAAGTTCAGGATGAAGCGACGATAAAACATGGCCAAACCATGGAAGCTACGGACTTCATGAATATTTCGAGGTTCGGGCCACTCCACAATGGCCTTAACCTTCGCAGGGTCTGCAACCATCCAGTTTACCGAGACAATGAATCCCAAGAATACAACAGAGTGTTGCATGAAGGTGCACTTCTTGAGATTCGCGTATAACCTCTCTCCCCTCAAGGTTTCGCAAACCAACCTCAGGTAGATGATGTGTTGTTCCATGTCTGGGCTGTAAATCAGGATGTCATCAAAGTATACGACAAGGAATTTGCCAAGGAATGACCTCAACACTTGGGTCATAAGCCTCATAAATATACTTGGGGCATTGGAAAGCCCAAAAGGCATGACCATCTACTTATAAAGACCGTCTTTGGTCTTGAAGGCGGTTTTCCATTCATCTCCAGGGCGAATACGAACCTGATGGTAGCCACTTTTAAGGTCTATCTTGGAAAAGATAGTCGCTCCAACCATCATGTCAAGCATGTCATCGACCCGCGGTATGGGAAACCAATACTTAACAGTGATCTTATTAATCAAACGACTATCCACACACATGCGCCATGTACCATCTTTCTTAGGCGTGAATAAAGCAGATACAACACACGGGCTTAGACTCTTGTATGAACCCCTTTTGAAGGAGCTCACTGACTTACCGAGTCAACTCGGCGTGCTCAACCGGATTCAGCCTGTAGTGGGGCAGGTTCGGTAATGTAGATCCGGGAACTAAGTCAATTGCGTGTTGAATGTCACGCATAGGAGGGAGCTCATTAGGTAAGTCTTCGGGGAAGACATCTGCAAATTCATTCAGGATGGGCTCTACCTCCTTGGGGTACTCACAGACTGACTTAGAAGTACTCTCAACAGTGACAACGACATACACGACACTCTCATCTAACGATGCCCTCTCGAACTCTAAAGGGCTCACAATGTTGATGGCCTTGGATTGATCTCCCTTCTCAACTCTATTGATCGATGATGCTTTGGGAGCCAAAGGGTTAAGAGTGATTTTCTTGCCCTTTTAATTGAACGTGCAAATGTTAGATCGACCAAAAATGGTCACGTTCAAATCATAGAGCCATGACCTCCCTAAGATAATGTGGCCCACATCCATCAGCACCACATCGCACCATAAGGTGTCTGAGTATAAACCCAACAATATGGGTACACGACACCTCTAAGATACGGGAATGGATGAGGAGTCAACCCATGTGACTTTGTAAGGTCTCGATGGGCTTCAGGTGTAAGCCCTAAGCGAGTGACGGTATGTTCTGACACCACATTGGTGCAGCTTCCGCTATCCACAATAACCCTACAACTATTTGTCCTACATGTGACAGGTGTAGAAGATGTTCTCCCTTCGCCAATCCTCCTTTTCATCCCGTTGAGGCTGTGCAAAGGCACACCTCACAACTAGAGCGCGACCCATGTCATCACCTTCCTCGTCACTAGGTGTGGCATTCGGCTCAAAGACCTCTTCCTCATAAACCCCTTCACTTTCTTCTCCTTCTCCGTCAATGAAGAGATTCCTTTGTGGGTCCCTTGTGGGGCATTGGGCGGCAAAGTGTCTCAATCCTTGACATTTAGAACACTTGACATGAGACCCACTCTTCGAGGATTCTCTGGCTACACCCTTACCTTTGTCAAACCTTACATTGGTAGATGTGTGTTGTGTGAGTTTGGTAGGCGGGTTTTCAGCACTAGATCTCACTTTGTCGGTACGGAGTTGACCGGGGTGAAAATCAGATTGCCTAGTCACCGTCATTTTTAAATATCGTTCAAGGTCTTGAACGACGGTGTAACAATCGGCGAGAGTCTCAACAGGGTGGGAGACTAACTCTTTTTGCAAGTCAAGTCTCAATCCTGTGCGAAATCTGGATAGAGTGACTTGAGGGTCTTCGGATACCTTGGCTCTCATCATGAATTTCTCAAATTTGCCAATGTAATCTGAAACGGGCATACTACCATGGCGCAGATTTTGCCATTGGTCGAGGAGACGATGGTGGTATGAAGAAGGAACGTACTTCTCTGTAAGTCGTTCCTTCATGTCCTCCCAACGGGTAATGGGAGTACAACTTGCATTCGTTCTGATTCGTTCAACGTTGATCCAAAAGAGTCGGACTTGGCCTATGAGCTTAATTTTAGCAAGTCTAACACATCTTTCATTGCTCATGCCAAACCACTCAAAGTGCTAGTCCATATCGGATAACCAATAGAGGAAGACTTGAGGGTCTAATCTTCCATCGAAAGTTGGGAACTCAACTCGGACATTTTTGAGGAGTCTCCCTTCCCGGTCGTAGTCATCTCCATGATGATCTAACCTATGGTTCCGGTTCCGATTATGTTGGTAGCCATTTCATTCGAAACAGGGACCATTACGCTCACGGGATAGTTCAAAGTGCTCATCACCCTCGTCTAACCAATTGACTCGGTCTAACAACCTCTCATTGGATGTTTCGAGAGTCCTTTGGGCTATCTCCAAGGTAGTCATTCGATCATTGATCGATTTTAGATCAACTCTCATGCCGTTAAGAGCGTCGGCAATCCCACTCATGTCCATGGTGATACGGTGCACTAATTGATGGGTTATAGAGTGGAATGCAAAATGAATACTTTGGCCAAAACAGAAATAATGTGATGAAAATTAAAGTGCAATGAATGCAATGTCACACAGTATGCCCTAACCTAGAGCCTAGGGCTCTGATACCAAAACTGACGCAAGACGATACCCTAAACTATGTGAATGCAATGATTAAATGATTGCCGAAATAGAATTGAATTTAAGTTAAGCAATAAACCTCAAAATATAGCGAATACCTTAGGTTTTCGTAGTATTTCACAGGAGGATCACGAATAATTCGAGCAGGGTCAGTCTGGGCGTTAGATCCGTTAGGTTGCAGTGCGAATCGATCCTAGAGATAGAACTCTAGATTTTCAGATCAAGGCACTCACAGTGCAATGATGGAATCTCTGGTTTCTGTGCTATTTGTTATGGCTGGGGTTAGCAGTCTGAGGGAGGCTACGGTTGTTGAATCGGATTGATTCAATGGTTTAGGGAAAACTAGAGTTTAGGATTTCAAAAGGACGATGGCTGATTTAGGGTTGTGGAATCAACACAAGCAGAGAAGATAGAAATGGGTAGATAAAAGATAGATTTTGTGGGCTTCGCACCCTTGGCTTCACACCAAACCCTTCTCGGGAAGAAGAATCACTCTTCAGAGAAACTCATCTCAAGTCTCAAAAAGCAAACGCTCATTCATTCAATAATCATTAACTAATTACATTGTTTAACTTAAGGACCTTATATAGGAGTCCTTTCAAACGAAAATAAAACCCTAAAACAAATACCAAAAGGACAAGTATGCCCCTAAAAGTTCAGTTCGAAATTTCAAAAAATACCAAATAAAAAAACTGCGCGATTTCGATCGATCGAAAGTGAAATTCGATTGATCGAAATTTAAATTCAATCGATTGAAAGTGAAACTCGATCGATCGAAAAACATACATCCATAAATCGCCGCTGAAATTCGATCGATCGAAATTGAAACTTGATTAATCGAATGGAGATTCGATCGATCGAATTATATACTCCAGAACATGTGTTTTCCTCTTCGCCGCTGTTCGATCAATCGAAATAGGACTTCAATCGATTGCATTCTCTCATGCTTCGGCCAAATTTCTTCTTTCGCTTAGTTTTCATTTCCATTCCGCTTCTTCCTATTTCCAGACACGCTAAAAGGTCCATATCCATGTTCATTTATATCGGCGTCCAGGATGATTACTTTACTAGTTTGATGTTACCTTCCTCCATGGAGACCTTAAAGAAGTGGTTTATATGATCTTTCCTCTCTGGTTTACTTGTGAAAGGGGGGGGGGGGAGCAATAAATGGGTTGAAGCAACTGCCAAGAGTAAGGTTCAGAACGTTTAATTATGTTATTGTCTGATGTGGCTACAACAAGTCACTATGACGATACCTTATTTACAAAAAGATGTGTACAAACCACTGTTTGATTGTTTATGTGGGTGATATTGTTGTCGTGGGTGATAACGAAGAGCTCAAAAGACTCGAGCAATACGAGTAGGATGCTTGATATTAAAGATTAGGTCCCTCTAAAGTAATGTCTTGGAATTGAGGTACCAGGGTCAAGGAAAGGTATTTATATTTCACAGAGAAAATATGCCTTAGATTTGCTCCACCAGACTAGTATGCTAGGGTGTAAGCCTTCAAATATTTCTATTGATTTGAGTTACATAATAAATTTTGAAGATGGACATCCACAAATTGTGAGTGTTGTGAGTCAGCATATGCATGCACCTTGGGCTATAGAGGGATGCAGTATATATAATTCTGAGATACATGTCCTGGGAAGGGGGTATTGTATAGCAATCATGGTCACTTTAATGTGGAAGTTTACAATGATGCTGACTGGGTTGAATCTCTTACTGATAGGAGATCTACCGCGAGATATTTTGCCTTTGTAGGGGTGTAATTTGGTTGCTTGGGGGAATGAAAAACATTTTGTGTCCAACTCAAGTGAAGAAGCTTAGTTAGTGCTATGTCTCAAGGTTCCTGTGGAGGAATGTGGATCGAGTTTTTTCTTGCCGATTTAGGGATTGATGCAAATCTTCCTATGAATCTCTTTAAAGACACCGAAGCGGCTAAGGTCGTAGTGGAAAACCTCATATATCATGAAAGAACTAAGCTCATTGAATTAGATTACCATTTCATTTAGGAAAAAGTTGAAGCCAATGAGTTTTGTATTCCTCAAGTTAGTTCTCAGGAACAAAGCTGAGTTAGGGCTCTTGGAAGATCACGGCTACACGAACTTATATCCCAGTTCGGAATGATAGATATCTATCCCCCAACTTGAGAGGGAGTGTTGGTGTATGTATAGAAGCTATATCATGTGCAAATAAGATTTTCTAGTGAAGTATAAATAATGATGGGTATAAGGAGAACTTACAACCTTTTTTTCTCCCATCTCTTTCTCTTCTTCATCTTCTTTATTTATGCTTCTCCCTTCTAACCCTAAAATCTAAACCTAACCTTCACTAAAACTAATTTATGCATGATCCATCGCTGGTAGATGCGGTAAAATTCGGGAAAATTTGGCACATCCTTAAATAAAAAAAATTTAGCATTTTTTTTAATCCAAAAAAAAAAACACCCCATCTTCTGTGACTATGGATAATTTCCCTTAAGAGTGTACAAAAATCATGGATTTAAATTTCATTTGATACTAGGCACAATATATCACTCTAATGATAGCCGTATTCTTAGGCATTTATGGTGTTAGTGAACACAGAGGTGAAATTTCTGAATATTGGCGCCTTTTCTGTTACTACTGGGAAGATTTTTTTGTAGCTTATAGCATCATGGTGGTTTGCAATTTGCAAGTTTTTTTTGTAGTTTCTACTAAGAACTAACTTTAGTTTTACCTTTAAGAAAAGTTAATAATTATGGTGTCATGTGGTCCATGTGCAGAAAAAACTACTTTTTTGATACTGTAGACAACATGGATAAAGTATTGGAGTTTGGAAAGAAAACATTATTTTTAATCAGGGTCCTTTCGGGATATGAGGAGAGAAGAATCAGATCTTACAGATTGCAGCTCCAAAGAAGAATTGAACTGGTAGGATGTTTATCTTATTATGTATTTCATTTTTTATTGGTGTTGCTGTCTTATAGTCATATCCCCAATACTGACAAATCTTTAGAGTTTTATTTATTCGAATGCAGTCAAGAGTTTCTTGATGGATTACAATCTGCAGCTTATTTAATGGTTCAACAAGAAACTAGGCTTCTAAGAAAATAGTGACATGGAAATTTTTAGGTACTGAAAAAATAATGCTCAAATATCAAAATAAGGTGACTTTTTTTGGTACGGCAAGAAAAAATTCTTTCTTTTGACTTTTTTGGCCTTTGTTTGATGGGTTAAAGATAAGGTGATTCCCAACCAACTTGGTGGATTGTTTTTTGGCACCTTTAACCACATTTTTAACAATCGATATGCATCGGGGCCCAAATTTTTTGGGTGATACTTGATTGATCTTATGCAACTGGCAGTGGGACCCGATCCTCCTGATGTGTGCTCAATTGGTATGGAGTCGGGACGCAGCCCTTAGGGCTGCGTCTGGACGGATAGTCCTGGGTCTAGGTATATATATATATATATATATTGTGTGTGTGTGTGTGGTGTGTGTTTGTCAACGAAAGGCCAGACCTACTTTCCTCATTCTTACGTCTGTCAGAGACTTCCTTCTTAGCTGGTTATCGATGAGTCATGGACAGTTAATGCAAGATCACTTTGATTTCTTCTCCTTTTGAGACTTTATGTTATAACCCTTTCTTTAGGAGCCCCCTTCCCTTCCCAACGATTCCCTTGCCCTCTACTCCATCTCCCCCGCCCGCTCCTACCTCCTCGAAGGTGCTTAGGGTCTCGCTGCTGCTCGGGGCTTGAGAGTCTTAGAGGGGTTCCTTTTCCTTTTGGGTTTTTTGGTAGTTTCTTTCTACCGCTAAGGTATGTACTGCTTTCTCTTACGTTTTTCATATATTTTGTCTTTACTGATAAAAAAAAGAAGAAATCAGATAAACCTAAACTGAAACATTTTTGTGAAGGTTGTAAGATTTGGTTGAAACAAATATTATTGAAGTGGGAGGGGTTTTAATTTATAATTGTTGCAGGTTATTTAAGCTTCATAATTGTTTTGTGGCTATTTTCTTGAACCTTTCTGATCGTGACAAAGCTTAATCCGTTGATTATGCTAATTTTAGCAGTAAAGCGCTATTTTCCTGAACCTTTCTGATCGTGACAAAGCTTAATCCATTGATTATGCTAATTTTAGCAGTAAAGCGTTAAGTCTTGTGTAAGAATAATTTTTTTTTGATTGTTTAGGCACAAGAAAAGAAGGCTGCGTTGAGAAGAATCCCAGAGCAGGCTATTTTGTCGGAGATCCGCCGCTTGGTTGAGGAGATGCAAGCAGTCAACCGGAAGCTGGAAGAAACTGTAAGCAGTAATTGCCTTTAGTGAGCACTACTTATTTTTTTGCTAAAACAGGCAAAATGCCTGAACCTTGTCTAAGATGCTAGAGCTTTTCAACATTTTATTTGATGGCTAAGCTTGGTATTGTACCCATGTATTTATCACGGTCAACTTCTAACCACTATTCCATGGGGCTCCATTCAACTCTGTTGCTTCACTGAGATGCTCAAATAGGTCCCTTAAGGTAAACCTTGGTTTCTCATTTCCATCCAAAGAATCCCTTTAATTTTTCCTAGTCATATCCGATCAAATTTTTTTTTACCTAGTCATATTTAGCTTATTGAAGCAAGTGGAATACATGTATTGCGTGTCCATCTTAGGAAGGCTTTTTGAGTCAGGGAAGGAATGTACGGATTTATTCACAATAATTGGATCTAGGTGCAGAACCATGTGCGCTGATTTTTTGAAGGTAAATGTTCTGAATCACACTTCCTGTCAAAGATTTCCTTGAATATTATCCAAGCCATAGATTGCCTTTTCAACAAGGTATCAAACTCAGTATCCGTTTATCTTGGACCGATATGGATATGATATCGCCGATACCATGACGTTTTTTTCTTTTTTGAAAAAGATAATTTAAAAAATAAAAATTGTATCAGTCAGTATCGGCTGATAACGAGACAGTATCGGTCGATACTGACCTGTATCGACCCGATACCGATACCAACCCAATACTTGTGTCGGGGTGGTATCGGTTCTCGGTGAAACCGATACATATCGCTTGAGTTTTGATACCATGCTTTTTAAGAAGGTCGATCCCATACATTGCATTTAATTATCTGTATATCTGAAAAACCTTTTTTGCGTCAGGGAAGCAGTGTAGAAATTCGGATCTACAATGAAATCTAGCAGCAGTGTTACCTTGGCACTTCTACTTTTGGGATTTTTGCCGTGCCGACACTAGGTGGCAAGCACACGTGCCAACACTTGGACACTCCTCAAACAACACGAAATTTCTAAACATATATGAGAAAAACCCACATATTTGATCAAAATGCTCATCGTTTTGACAACAATAAAATGAACTTTGTTTTTTTAAAAAAATTTAAGTTTTACTAAATAAAAGGTTTGGGTCATTGAAAACGTTTTTTACAATATGCCTAAACTTTTATTTAGGTTCATGACATATACTATCTATCTTTTCATTACATATCTCTAAGATTTCCCTTCAATTATTTTCTATATCTGTTTTATTTATCGAATTTTTTTTTTCCTTAACGCTATGCCGCCGTATTGGAATCTTTAGAAATTGGCGTGCCAAACATCTATTGAAACCTTGACACTTGGCACCCGTGCCACTTGTCTAGGTAACACTGTCTAGCAGTCACTTGCTGTCCTCTCTAATTGAGGCACTTCTAATGAAAGGAGCCCAATGTATCAATGTTTTCTCAGTGAAGTTACAGCCCTACCGATCAATAAATAAATAAAATGAAAGGAACCCAAACCCGTTGAGCATTTTCTAAGAAGTTCCCGTTGTAGCCCAAATTACTTGGGCTTTACGTGAATTTCATCTTGGATGAGTCACTCAATCTAAAGCATAGGGATTAGCTCTCATACATTTTCATCCAACTGCTTTTGATGCATCACTTTCCAAAGCTATGGCACCCTGATACGTGTGTTTATTTAACATACAAATATGAGTAGTTGATGCTTTCTAGGATATTTGTAGGATAGAAATAAATCAGCTAATTTCTTCTAAATGGCCTGCTTTAAACTGTCACAATGTATAGACTGTAAAATTTATGTCCAATACATATAATATAATATTGTGTAACACGGCTCCCTTAATCTGTGTCTGTTCCTAGGTTTCTAGTGCTGAGTTCTATCCTGCTCTGCATATCCATGTTTATTAATATCTTATATTTAAAAAAGGAAAATCAATGATCTATCTGTATGTGGGTAACACTGATGAACATTAGCAAATTTATTATACTCTACTTTGCGAAAGCTTGATCGAATCTTTTGCCCTTTTTTTAAGGAGATTGACTCTCCTTATGGCCATCATAAGTAGGGGTGGCAACAGGCTGGGATCGGGCCAAGGAAACCTCTTATAAACAGGTCGGGGTTGGGCCCGGCTTAAAAGGAAATTGCAGTGATGTAGCCCCGACCATTGACACTCCTAATCAAGGTCATCAGTCGGGTGAATCACCATGAAAATTGTGACAGCTTTTGGCAAGAATCACTGGCTAATCGGGTCCACTGTTGGCTTAGGGGTGTTGTGAATCTCTCTCATGGAGTGGATTAGTCTATCAGTTGAGGTCCCAAAGGAGCATGCCTGATAGGACACCTCTCCGTTATGGAAGAAAGGTTGCTCCATATTCTTGATAATATTATGAATCTGGATTAATTCCTTAAAAAAAAAATTAATTTGAAAGAGCTTGCATGGGATAACAGCCAGATATCTCTCAATCGGCAAGCACCTTTGGTATGCAGAATAGGGAATTACTGAGAATAGTTTAGTTGTAGACTTGTAGTGGCTAAAATCTTTGCTTGAAACTCGAATAAGGAATTTTTGGCCATATATAACCGCATTAAACTGTGGAAAAGGTAGCGATTTCATAATTGGAGCATAGGAGTGGAATTAGTTTCGGGAAGTTTCATTTCAGCATGGGTAGGATAGGTAAGGTCCTCCTGAGGTTTTCCTGGGTCTTTCTAACTTTTTCTGATTTTTTTTTTCATGATTACTAGAAAAAACCAGTTCTATTTTAAATTGATTGAATTTTCAAGTTGGGTTTGTCCATGTTCCACATTATGGTCACACAAGGGCCCTCCAAGTTCCATTCATTTTCTTGATCACTGCTCATGTGCAACCATATCCACTCTTTTGTTGAAGTATCTAATTTCATGAGCATAGATTTATGCATCTCAAGGTTTAGCTAATCAAATATGGCCATTCAATGAGTAATGCACACCCAAATTTGGAATTTGCCGAAAGTCGCAATGAGTTTGATGCACTACAAAATTCTAATCTATTGCAAAATCCAAGAAAGAAGACTAGAGAAAATTGGAAGAATAAAAATTTGAAGAAAAGAAGAAAGAAAAGGGATATGATAAGTTTATTGTTGAAAAGTTGTTGATTGGATGATCTCAGAGTTTTAACTTTCAATCCTATTACTTTACCATAACCTGTTTTCAAGCATCAAACGGCGTCAAATTGGTGATGCGAGATTGGACTTATATTGCCTATCAAAGTAAGTTTCCGATGAGCCAATGGACTTACAATTCTGACGAGTATTGAAGAAGTTATGGTCAGTTTTCGGAGGCTGCACTGAAAGTGATGAATATCAAAACTTCCAATTGAATTAGGATTAGTTTCTTTTACTATTTTATTTTATTAAATAAGATTTATTTCTTTTATTAGAAGTAGGTTTAGGTTCCTTATTATTTAAGAGATTTATTTCTTTTATTATAAATAAGTTTCGCTTCCTTATTATATTTTGTTAAATTAGGATATCTTCTTATTTAAATTAGAAATTAGAGTTGAACTAGGATTTCTAATTATATGCATTGTAGAAGCCAATTAAAGGCCACTATTGCGGAAATTTAATTGATAATTGAATAACATATTTTATTTGAGCTTTTTGAGGCCATACTAGCTGCGATTAGTATTTTGGGTGTCCGCATGTTTACCAATAGAGGAATTTTAGTCGGATATTTCTTAATTCAACCACCTTGGAAGACTAACTTCAGCCTTCCTGCAGGTTTTGCTAGTTTTGTATCAAAACTACTACCTTCTCAACTAGTTAGCATGCACAGATTGCATCAAGGTTAAGCCTTGATTGGTGTTTATAAATTTAGCAGTGCACTCCCCAGGTACAATTCCCTTGTGGGTATTTTCTAGCGACCTCTAAACATCTCCAAAAACGGGTTTTGGGCGACTCTATTTTGGTTCAATTCCCTTACGCCAATGTTCAGAAGCCCATGGATTATCTTCTTGTTCGTGGAAGACTCTTTTGGCTTCGCTTTGAGTACAAGTCGTAACCGACAACGTTACAGAAAATAAATAGGTTCTTCGATTGAGAACCCAAATATCAACATTGGCATCACATCACAGTTTTTAAACACTTAATTTGGTCCCTTTGTTACTTGAGTGACCGGGTCTCGTGTCGACTTCTTTTAAATATTTTAATGAGATGCATATTTGTTTGCGTTTGCAGGAAGCGGCTATCGAAGAATACTTCAAGCCACTTGACAAAGAGGCCGAGATCATAATGAACATCCAACTTGAAGGGGAAGCAAAGAACATGAGAGAGATGGTGAAAGCCATGCATGAGCAGGCATCACTAGAGAAAGCTGCAATAGAGAAGATGACGAAAGTGGGTAGTGTAGATGCTAATGACGAAAGCCCAGGCACAGAATCAACTCCTGCCAAGTGTCCACCATATGTTTAGACGAAAGATCATGTAAGTTTATGTGCCTTATTTGTGGATGCATATCTGGTTGAAAATAGGAAAATTTACTAAATGGGGAATACATTTGTAAAATAATTACAATTTAAGGAAACAAATTTACAAAGAAGGCAACTATTTAGAAAAATAATAACAAAAAGTGAAGAATCTCTAATTATGTCATACTAATTGTTAAGTATTACCTGGTAATATACTGTATTTTTTTCCCCCCTGGTTGTTTAAAAACAGAGTATTTAATGATTAGAGGCGAGTTTTTGGAAAAAACAATTAATTTGATCAAATTGGTTACTAGTCTTTATCCATTCTTATTTCTAAGAGTTGCTATTAGGTACCTGACCGAGCACTGCTGCAGTGCCTGGGTCAATCTCGTTTTGCTAAAATAGTGAAAGCCTCGGGTGAGCACAACTAGTTATCATCACGTAAATCAGTGGAAGCACGCTTTTGATCTTTCACTGCTTTGGCACTCAAATATATCTGTGCATTTTCCAAGGGTTGCGAAGGGAGATTGACCCAAGCGCTGCAGGCGGTGCTCTGGTTGGGTACCAAATTCCAACTGCATTTCTGAAGGGTTACCTTGTTTGTAACTTTGTTTTTGTATTTATTTTGCAGAATCATTCCGCTTTTGTGAATCTCTTCGAAATAAATTTTGTAAGTGCCAAATGGTAATTGCTTACAGAGCTTTAGAGGGAGACTATGATCGTAGCGATTTTAATCGTATCGAGATGAGGTAATTTTTTGTTAAAGCATTAAAAAAACAGTGTAACTATGCATCTAATATAGTTGTCCTCTTTTAGCATAACTGACCTATCAAGATTATTTAATGGCAGTTGATTTTGGCTATATGGAGAGGCCAACGAAAGGGCACTAAGGAATGCTCATTTTAATAAATTTATATGGGGGCATTTTTGTCACTACGATAAAACCATTCTCTCCATCATTTTACTTGAGTAAAGTTTTTGTTTTCTTAATTTGTTTAGAAGAACGGATGTTTGGACTTCCAATGGGCCAGGCTCATCGTCGTCATCATCATCATCATCGCAGCCTTATCCCATTTATTTCGGGTTGGCTTTGCCAGCCATTTTTCTCCCCTCATTTATGAGTCACGCTAAATTCTCCATGACTATGCTAAATCGTTCATGGTCTTATGGTCGTCTTCTTCTCGTACTCATAGTTGTAGACTTGAAGCATGTCAACCTTTCTTACAAAGTCTGCTTCTGGCTTCCATGGACATATTCAAATCATCTCAAGCGATCATAAGGATTAAATGATAGGGTATTTTACAGTTGGTTGTCAACCTAACACTAACCCTCTTTTCTCAGTCGGGCTTGGCCTTGAAAACAGCCTAAATTTTTAATCGGTCAGCAGACTATAACCGGCTTGGATGGTCTTACATCTATTGAAGTCCATCTCTTACATAAACATATTTCACACATGTAAATGTCAACTTTTGATATTTAAGGGGTATCCGTAGCTGTGAATTTGAGTTGAATCCAAAATTGTCTGAATTGTGTAATCTTCAATTATTGACATTGGTAACCGACCCAAAAGCCAAAAATGAGGATACATTTTGGGAAAATGAAACTTCCATGGAAGAGAAGCAAATGAAACACTTTCATAGAAATTCTTGATTCTAGCCTTTAAAAGGCTATTAAAGGCCAGCAGAGCCAAGACTGTTCGCTAATTGGCGTTAAAATTGGGCTCTGGTGGGGCTGTCAACAGGTTGAGTCAGCTTGATACCTGACCCACCTCACGCAGGTTTCTTATTGGGTTGGGTACATAAACTTGACCCATCAGGTTTCGGGTCAACCCAATATTTACATATAAAATAAAGGAAAATATGAGGTTTTTAACTCAGTCGATTTTGGTTTTTGGGTTGGGACGTCGGGTCGGGTCAGGATGGGCATATACCCTTTAGCCATTGGGAAGCAAAATTTTTGGCCCGATTGATCCTATCCATTGACAGCCCTAGGCTCAGGTCTGATCCAAAATGCCATAAACAGGTTGGGCCTGGTGGGCTGGAGCTGGGTCATACTTTAAAAAGTTTTACCCTAGTCAAATGTCACTTTAAAGATATAGTGTTAGGTGCAGTGCACGGGTCAATTGTACCTTCCTCACGGGGATGACGATCATAGAGTTGTGGACCCATGCACCGCCTGTAGAGTGCAGGTCCGTTCACCTAGTACCGACTTCCATTGTTACATCTGACAGCATTTGGGATTAGTACAAGCCCATTTGGAAAACTAGGGCTCTGAATGGGTTGGACTAGGCTTTAAATGGGCTTATTTTTAATCGGGCATTTGGAGCTAGCCCATACCCGGCCTGTTTATTAATCAGGCTGGGTGGGGGATATTTTCTATTCGAGCCTACTACCTCAAGCATACCCGCCCATTGAGATCCGTACTGAAAATCATTATCGTCTCGCAAAGAAAAGCCCTATCTTTCTACACCGCCAAGCTTTGCCATTGCCGGAAAACATCCTCCTCTGCAATCGTTTATTAATCCGCCAAATGTTGCCATTGCAGATCACTTGATAAGGTTGTCTAGTGCTCCATGACAGTGGCGGGGTTGGCCCATCAGCCCCACCCCCGGCCCATTCGAACTCCAAAGTTCTTAGGGCAGAGTCGGGGTTTGGCCCAGGCTCAGACCAAGCTCTGGCCGACAGGATCTAGTCCGGTGATAGCTGTATTGTGCTTTATATGATTAATACTAATGAAAGGCCCCATGTTATATTAGCTGAGGTTATGGATGGATCATGGAACATGGTAAAATATTCACATTGATGCGTGGAACGGAATTCCTGATTGGAATACTAAAAAAAAGCTGTCATACATCTTTTTATATGCAATTACTGAGGGCTTGCTTTGAATCGGATGATGGAGATTTTTTTTCATCTCAATTTTCCACAAAATAAATCTGGAGACTATGAATATACTATCAAATGGCGAGATTTTGATTCCATGTGACAAGGATCTAAAAAAGTGACTCAAAACCATATTATATACAACACCCTGAATCATAATTTTTTACTCACCTTTTGAGATTTGTGGGATGCGGAACCAAAAACTGACTGCCAAATAGTATACACGTGGTCTCAGCAACCATTGTGTGGATGATTGAGAAGCAAAATCGATCTACGTCATCTGATTCAAAGCAGTCAATGGGTTTTCAGTATAAATGATCTTGTTAATTTTGCTAACAGTGATGAATATGAGCTTCCCAATATCAAGAAATCACTGATATGTTTTGAGGCAGTGTCAGGTTTGGGCATCAATATTGATAAATAAGTGGTCTTGGGCGCGGGTGCAGCGGCAGAGGAATCAGAGGTGTGTTATTTGGCTTCTAAATTAGGTTGTGGTTCTGGTAGTCTTCCCTTCTCATACCTGGGGGTGCAGATAGGCCCAGGGATCCCAAGGAAGTCTTTCTGGATGCTGGTTTTGGAGAAGGCAGAGCGAAGGCTTGCTGGTTGGAAGGCTAAACTCCTATCCAAGGCAGGTAAAATCTCCTCGTTAAATTTGGTCCTCGCTGCATTACCGGTCTACTATATGGCCCTGTTTTCATGCCCAGTCTGGGTTAGGAAGAGGCTCGAAACAAATGGAACGTGATTTCTTATGGGCCAATTCCGAGGATAAGTCGGGTATTCATCTAGCGGATTGGAGATTTTTTGATAGGCCAAAGGATCATGGAGGTGCAGATGTTCTTAGAACTAAAGAACATAACGAGGCCCTACTTTGCAAATGGTGGTCGCGGCGGATTGGCCAAGAGAAGAAATCCAATATTACTATTCAAGATGCAGTGATCAGAAATCCATCTTCAAAGAGGCTGACTGATGTGGAAATTGACAAGGTAAGTAGGCTCCTTCACTCCTTGGCAGATGACTCGCAAATGCTCTCAGATAGGGCCGACTCCCTGATCTGGTGCCCCTCGGTAAATGGAAAGTACACTGTCAACTTGATATATTAAGGCATTAAACCAATAGGTGACTTGGTTGTGACGGAAAACAATCCCTACTCGAATTCGAGTGTTTGTATGGCTCACAGCGATCGACAAGGTCCTCAGAACCAATCATCTCCAAAGCTGGGGTTTCCAACTCGCAAACAGGTGTTCACTATGCTGTTGTGCAGAGGAATTAGTGGACCATATCTTCATACATTGCAGTTAAGTGAATATAAGAGCTAACACCTAACAAATGAAGTCTTATGAAGTGGGGATCAAGGCCAACCTTAAGTGCAGTTAAGTGAATATGAGAGCAGTTAAGGTCACCTCCCTATTTGGATGTCTTGCTCGGAGAAATTCTCCATTTCATGCGTCATTCCAAACTCGGTTGCGGAGCTCTCCTATCAACCTGTCCGGTTTCACCATTCAGGAAATTTGGCAAGGGGTTATGGAACTGTTACCCCTTCGCCGCCACGATGTGGGGAATATGGAAAGAAAGAAACAAGTGAAAATCAATAAATGGGGTAATCATCTCCGCAAAGACGGTCCAGTGACATACCCAACCCAAGTCCATGTTCGGAGAATAAATCACCTTGGAAAAAATCCGGCAAAATTCAGAAAAGAAATGGTTAAAATTTGGGGAAATTTTTTTATAAAAAATAAAAAATAAATTAAATTTAGAAATGTTGGAAAAAAATTTGAAAAAAAATTAAGAAATTCAAAAATAATTCTTTAAATTTGTAGAGAATTCTTGCACTTTGTAAGTTTTTTAAAAAATCACGAAAAACTATAATTCTATTCATTTTTTCAACAAATCACTAATTGTTGGTGACTTTTTTAAAACGTCGAAGAATTTGGTCACTATGCGGTGATCAGGCGGTCCACTGTCTATCCTCTGACAAGAGAAATATCGATATTGAAGAATTATATGCATTTATCAATCAATATATGCTAAAATTATAAAATATTCTCGATTCACATCAACAAACAAATATTGCTAAAATTATAAAATAGAGTCTTGCATCCTTAAGGACTAGGTGCAGACCAGCTGGGCATCATGTAGTACCCATCATGAGGGTCGGGTGCGACAACTTGGATAAGATTGACTAGGTGCCCTACAAATTTGTTTGGTCTGATCTGATGTAATATCGACAACTCTTAGAAAGGTGGTCAAAAGCCTAAATTCAACGCGCCAAATTTTTGAACATCACCTTAAGTTTGACCCATGAAATGAAGTTAAAAGAAGTTCTAAAAAAATATGATACATTACTAATCAACATATAATGGCTGTTGTTTTTGGTTGATCATGTCACTTGGCATGTGATATGGCATACGGGTGCAGCCCTCCAGGACATATCCATCCAGGTCATCGAAAAGCTTGTCTCGTTAATTATGAAGATACCATTATCGCCTAACTTATAGGGTCTTGTTCATTGAGAAGTTGTTATGACTCAGAATCCTTACCCGATCTCGAGGGCCTAGAATTTCGTGTTATGACGCTGTACGCTGGTTAAGGTGATAAGCAGACGTACACATAATCTAAAATTTGACTTAGCATATTGATCTAGACATTTAAGATAACATTAAAAAATAAAAGAGTCATAAATTAGCAGCGGAAACAATAGACAACATTAATAAAGTACTTGATCCTAACCATGTATCTAGGATATCAAATCAAAACCAATTTCACGTAGGGTAAAAACGGTCTCAAACGTAAACTTACACAATGTATCAAAGGCTAAAATAAGTCTTTCAAGAAATAAAGGAAAAACAAAAGTAAAAGGGCTCTCCATGCTGGTAAAAGTCCGCCGGGTCTACGTTCTCATCAAGGTGGTAGCCGACATCCTCGTTTATATGAGCCGTCTCCGGATCAGCAGCTTCCGCGTAATTAAGGATGGGATAAGGAGAGTCTCCACCTGAAACTGTTAGATTTTGGGAGTGGGGTGAGTTTACTCAGTCGCATAAACTCAGTGGGTTGCACAATCGATCCACCATAACTTACTTAGGTGATCGTATGTGCAATCGCTTGAGTTACAGTGCATTTTGAAAATAAAATCAATATTTTAATAAAAATGACATAAACTATCCATAACTCATAGTGTATTATAATTAAAGTTGAAAGACATAATTTAAAATAAAGAGTACATGATATTTCTATATTCTTATCTCTTTTCCTATGTATCTCATCAACTTATCATACGTGACATATCATAAGTCTTATTATTACTCAATACGCCTACACAACGTACTTCGTATCTTACTTAAACGATCTGTGTCAGGATCGCTGCTTGAGCCTACCACGCGAGTTCCACGTGTAGATAATCACCTAACCTCCATATCATAACATAAACCACCATCCAACTAGATGAGGTTGCCGGTATAGTAACCACGATGTCCCCTTAGTTCGAGACAAGGCTATAATGTCCTTAAGACCCGTCTTGACTGCAGACGTTAAGCCCTTACAGTGGCTCGTAAGACATGACACGTGTAGAAACTTGATTAATGTTTAGCTGGCCTTCACAGCGTGTCTTATATATCATATCATTTTTCAGTTACGGGCTAGGTCCCCGCCCCGATTTCATATTTGTGTGGGCTTAAGTCCCCACTTTCTTAACATACATGTGTCTTAACATATTTTTTTCTTATTTTTTCTTAAAACTTAGTTAGAATGGGCCATGGTGTGATAGACTTCATTAAACCACGTTTTCCAAGGGACGAGTTCCGTAGTAACCTGGATGTACTTCGTGTGGTATCCCATACTACCATAGAGGGGTTGCATCCATACATGGATGCCTACATTTCAAGTTTTACGTGATCGTGAAAGAAACCCCACCGTGACAAAGGCTCATACCATGTGTTATATCTTATCCTTAACTTATATGCGTATGCCCTATCGTGATTTTCTACATGATGAATGTCATATGATGATGGTGAACAATATATAAGAAAAAAAAAACTACCAAGCACCCTAAACATTGCATAATCATAAAGAAAATTGACATAAGACATATATATTATGAAGCATTGAGTAAAACAATAAACAAAAGATATTTGATTCTATATCTATTCTAAGATCTAAATCTGGATCTCTATAGTATTTATACTTTACCTTTTCTTAGTGGTTAACTAATTAATTTTGGTGCTATATGTTGGGTCTTCACTTTCTCTCTCTAAAATCATGGGTCTTTTCTCTCTCTAAACATGCCTGCTAGTACAATTGTAATCTCGAGATCCGGATTAATTTAAAATCAAGTGCTAGCATTACAAGTAATTTAAACGAGCCTCATCATCTGATTTCTTGAAAATGGATACAAACTTTATCATTAAAATTTTGTCATCTAACCCACATTCTTTCAATAAAATTTTATAATATAAATATAAATTACGAGGAGCAGACAATTTGATCAAATCGGCATCTTGAAGTAACAGAGTGGGCACAATTTATTTTCTTTTAGCCATGAGTTTCCTCATGATCATAAATATATAATACATCTTACGTTGTTCAACCTTAATCTTGTGTATTAAAATATCACAATCTATTGTGGTTTATGGTTGGAGTTGGTTTTGAGTTATCTACTTTATAAATTTATATATATGATAATATATAAAAATATATTATATCAATAAATATAACAGTCTCTGTTACAGAGACGTAGGACTGCATGTGGGAGGGCAAGAAAGAAAAGAGTGTGTGGGTAGGGTTGGCTCCAACTTAGCTCTCATACACAAAATTATTTGTGTTTACATGTACATATATATTTACCTAATATATTTTTAAATTATTATTATTATTTTTTCAATCTGAAAGCTGATTTGCTTTTGAACACCAATAATCAGCGCATGGATGAGCCACTTCAACCTGGCTGGGCTGAGCTTGTTAGAGTTTTAAACACGGTTTGGGGTCGGGGCTTTGTGCATAAATACCAAAAGTAAATGTTATGTGTTTAACACTTTACTAAAGTCCTCAAGCTTTCATTAGAAGTTTCCAAGTCTAGAGGCTTCATCCGACCGCTTCATCAGACCCTAAGACCGCCTCCTTCATTCCTCCTTTTTTCTTTTTTTTAAGTGTGGGTAACAAGTCAAAAGGGTGATGGGTGAATGGATCTAGTGCTGATCGAGTAAACCCAACGACCATGAGTAATTTGGCTCCAGAGATGACCAACACATTGGATCTCAACGTTCAAGATCAGACGGCCTGCAATTCGATGGCAGCAATGTCTAGAGAACGCGGGGGTAGAAGATGTCCAAAGGGGCTGAGATTTGGTGTAGTGTGAGTGTTTATATATAAATAGAGAGAGGGAGATAAGAAAGAGGGAGGGTTTCCATTTAAAAGCCTAAGGCTTATAATATAAAGAGAGGGAAAGAGGAGGACGTGGGTGATTCAATTGGCAAGTTTCAAATTCTAAAAGGGGTAAGAGTCCTAAGGGAGTAGGAGTCCTTTTTTGGACTCTCCTTGGTAAAAAAATATATTTTAGTTGCCCTTTAAAGTATAACAGTAATATAATAGAAATTTCTAATTTTAGAACTTGTGTGAGTAAGGATAAAGTATGTGTACACGTACCCCTCTTGGTGCTTCCTAGATCTATAACCATTCATTTGAGCCCACGATACCCAAGTCATAACCGAAGTTGTCTCAAAATATGAAAATGCCATTTTCGCCCAACTTAATACGATTTTGTTCATTCAGAAGTTTGTCTCATTAATTACGTAAATGCCATTATCACAATTTTCTCCATTGATTAGTTTGTCTCATTAATTTCGTAAAAAGGCCTTTTTTGCCATATTTTGCCTTTTAGTCCGCCGAGACATTTATTTCATTAATTACATAAATGTCATTCTTTCACCCCAATTATCCTTGTTGTACCCTGATTAGGTTTTCTCGTTAATTACATAAATGCCATTAGAGTATCTGCATTTACAATCCAAAATTCTTTTATCTCAACCCACATTACATGTGCTTACTCGGTTGACTCTTTTGAATGAGATGATGGAGATTTTTTTCGTCCCAATCTTCCGTACAATAGATCTAGAGATCACGGGCCTAACATCAAACAGATAGATTTTGATTCCACACCGCGTGCTTCCCAAGAGTCACATTTAATGTACACTCATGATCATGTTCATCTTTTTGTGATGTTTGTCATGTGGAATCAAAATGTGATCATTTGATGGCTCCAAATCAATTATGTGGAAGATTGGAGCAAAAAATAATTTATCTATCATCTGATTTAAAATAATTATATGTTTAAGCACGTATAATGCATTATAAGAGGGAAGAATCTTTGGTTGTAAATGAAGGTTTCATTTTCACCTCACTTACAACTTTTCCCTCCAGCGCTACGTTTCCCTCTAAACTTTGTTTAATCCATAAAGGGTGCAACTACTTGCACACAACATTTGTTCCATTGCACATCAATTCTCTTTTGCACACATATGACTGATTGGACAGTTAAAAAATAGAAATAAAATTTACGCAACCATCATAAAACCCTTGCACAAGAGATCCAGGTTGCTAGAATCTCATTGTACCTACTTAAATAACAAAAAATCAATAGAGATAATCTTTGTAGACTTCACATGGGAGCAAGGATCAAAACTTCGGTCCAAATTTGCATTGGACCCAAAATTTTGGCTGAAATTTCGGCTAAATTTTTTGTTTTTGACCGAAATTTCGGTTCAAATTTTTTTATTTCGGTCAAACTCAAAACCAAAATTTTACCCAATATTTTGAAGCTTGCATGGGAGGTAACTGGTAATAGAAGATTATTGGTTTTTCTAACACTTATGTTCATGGTTTCTACGGTCAGGGTTTCAACTTGCTTGATATGCATGGGATCAATCTCCAAAACCACTTCTGCTACTGTCTGTCTCTCTCTGTTTAACTCCTCACACAGACTGAAAAGACCCAAACCAGAAATATGGCTGGCTGCTCTGTCTCTCTCTGTTTAACCCAAACCAGAAGTATGGCTGGCTGCTCTGTCTCTCTCTGTTTAACTCCTCACACAGACTGAAAAGACCCAAACCAGAAATATGGCTGGCTGCTCTGTCTCTCTCCTCTGACTTCTTTTCTTCTTCATCCGAATCCAACTGTATTTGGTGAATAGAGGAAAACGGTTGGAAAATTTCGTAATGTATTAAAGCACCTCTATTAGTGCCCACACAATCTTTGAAAGCATTCACGTGTGCAACCCCTTTAAAATATTGATTGCTTTAGGTCATATGATGGAGATTAGTTTTCACCCTAATCTTCCATCCAATGGATTTTGAGATCATATTACACCTATCGGACGATCAATTTTTAATTTCACAAATTTCTAAAAATGCCCCTTAAATCCTATTGCATACATCACGCTCAAACCTAATTTTAGGGTCTTTTTTTATAAATTTGTAACATGTGGAATAAAAAACGGACTGTCTAATAGGTGTGCATGATCTTAAGATGTATTGTGTGAAAGATTGGGGTGAAACATAATCTCATTATCTGATTTGAAGCAACTGCTAAGTTAACATTTATATTCAACTCAAGATTCTTTCTACTCGGCTTTTGCCTTGAATCAGATGATGGATATCATTCGTTTGTCTCAATCTTCGATATAATAGATCTTGAGACGATGGTCTTATCATTAGACAATTATATTTTAATTACATATAGCACACATCTCAAAAAATTCAACACCATCATAAGCCTACATCAAATGTACTTATCAAATCACTTTTAGACGTAATCGGATTACTTTTGGGGGCGCACATCCAACATGGTTCTCCGATCATTGGCGTACCTCGGTTCTTGAATCACTTTAGGACATGCTCGAATTGCTTTTAGGGACACAAACGTAGTGATCCGCTCACTTTTTGGGATATGTACCAATAGAATCAAAATCTAACCGTATGATGGTAGGACCATCATCTAGATCTATTGTCTGGAAGTCCTTGGGACGAAAACATCTCCGTCGTTGAATTCAAGTTTCGGAGGAACCACAGGTTTAACTGTTTAAGCATGGGAAATCGGGTTGAGAATAAAGAATCATCAGTTGTAAATAAGGCTACCCTTGGTATTATATATAGGCATACAAATTTAAGGCGCGTCAAAAGTGAAGTAGCAGCTAAACTGCTAACTTGCAAAACAAAAGAGAGGAGGAAAAGAAGGAAATGTCTCACAACCCTTCCCAACTCCTCCCATCAGGTTTCTCTCTCTCTCTCTCTCTCTCTCTCTCTCTCTCTCTCTCTCTCTCTCTCTCTCTCGCTTTATCTGCTTCTCTCTCTCACTGATTTATACATTTGTTATTTTGTTTATTTATCTATCTATTGTAATTATTAATTCTGAAAAACAATAAATTTGTCGGGGCAGAGCTTATCGATCGGTGCATAGGATCGAAAATATGGGTTATAATGAAGGGGGATAAAGAGCTCGTGGGAACCCTAAGGGGTTTTGATGTCTACGTCAACATGGTTCTTGAAGATGTCACTGAATAGTAATCTCTCTCTCTCTCAAATTAGGGTTTTGTTCTTCCAATGAATATGAACGTATCGCGTTCGTCAAGTTACATGCCTGATTTGATTTCTCATTCATATTAGGGTTTTGGTTCTCCCAATAATTTTTTTTGGGTGAAATTAATATTTTTTTCTCTTTCAGTATTATTTTTGGATCTCTCAATAAACTATTTTTTTTGGGGTGAAATTACATATTTTGTTGTTTTTATTCGATATTATAGACGTGCATTGCATAATCTTTTGTGCGGCAACAATAAGGTTTGCAAGAATGCTTAATGATAGATAAAAAATTAAAAAATAGTGGGGGACTTATATTAAGAAAAGAGGAGTCAGAAGAATTGGCTTTGATGTCTATTAGCCATTGCCTTTGTAGACCTTCAACCATAAAACAAGTACCTTTTCCGAAACTACTAACTTTTTATTCAGTATTTATCTCCAAGTAATGCCCTATTTACTCTCAATAGATGACAGCTTATCTTTAAATAACTTTTTGATCTGACTTAATCTTATCTTCGGAGTTCGTTGTTCACCTACAAAGAAATATCTTAGAATAATGTCCTCTCACTTAGGGCTGTGAATGGGCCGGGTTGGGCCAAAATTTTTGCTGCCTGATGGAAACATGGCATATGCCTGACCTGACACCCTACTCGAAAACCCGACCTACCCAGTTAGAAACCCCCTATTTTCCTTCAGTTTATATATAAAATATCGGGTCGACCTTACATGACCAATTTGTGGCTAACCTGGCCTTCCCGGTAAAATACCTGGGCCAGTTATCGGGTAGACCCAACTGTTGACAGCCCTATTGTCATACTCAACCCATGTCTTCTCTTCCTTTAATACCTTTCCAATTTGACCCAAAATACAAAGAGCTTCTTGTTCTTCTCCTTCTTCATGACAGTTATTCTGCAACAAAGTGGAGATTTGTATAGATCAACAACAATTGGTGTCAAGGAGTAGGAATCTAATTTGAGTGGCTGTCATTGTCGGAGCCAAGGCCAGTATCCTCTGTTGAGGAGGTAGGACTTGGGTGATCGTTTCACTTTGGGGCTGTGTGTATAGAAGCATTGAAACTTGCATTTTAGTCACCTTGCCATTGGGCTCCATTTCTATGAGAAATAAAATCGCAATGAACAATAAATTCTGGGATGCTCTGGTGCCAAATTGAGCATATATAGTAGCATTTGATCCAAGAATTATTCCCAACAACTCTAAGTTGGTGCAAAAAGTTTCGCGAGGATCGAACAAAGAGTGCTCAGTCTAAATTTCCTGCATTGGGAGATGAACCAAATCTCCATCAAGACATTGAATACCAATCTCATCTCTTCATGTGAAAGGCTAGAAGGCAGCTGATCAGTGGAAAGGACAAGTTCATGACAGAGCTACTCTAATCAGACGTAGTGGATTTATCGAGGAACTGGTGTCTGTCAAGTGCAATCAACAGTTTTTCCTGACAATCGGGAGCAGGGAGAAGAGCTTGAGCAGAAAATTGGCGTTTTTACCTGCCAACAGAAATTTCTACTTCAGAAGTACTCTGATCTTTCTTAGCGGTTGCGAAGGTCCTTTGTCTCTGTACTTATAATCACTATTTTCATTGCATTAGGGTACAAACAATTGTCCTTTTCAATCAGTGCTTGTCATAACTCCCAGTTATCCTATATTCCGTTTTGTTCTTCTTTTTTTTGTTTTTTTAATATATGCATTTTTTCCTCCATAAAAATCTAGTTAAAGCACTTAATTAATTTTGGTCACACCAAATATGGAAATCAGCAGTAGTTTTTGAATTGAATTTGAGTTTTAAACTTGGTTGGTTGGAGAGATTGCGTGTGCTTTTACTGTAACCAACATGGAATAGTTCTTTTCTGACGGTTACTTGTTATAGTATTTTTAGAACACCAACAAAGACCGCTAGGTAGAATGCAAAGAAAAAAACATACAAATTGGTCAATTTAGATGTTCTTTGTAAAAAAGATAATTTATATATTTAATTGGTTATAGTGTGAACTGGTAAATATTTTATTTTTTATTGTTTTATATATTTGTGGTGGTAAACTTTAAATGTGGGCTTGCTCTTCAAGTTGATATTGGAGAGATTGGTGGTTGACTTTAAGGTCATATTCGACATTCTGAAGCTGACAAGTTTAGCTAAGGGCCTATTTGGATCTTCTGACTTTTAATCCAGAGATAGTTTGTTGGAGACTAATATGTTAGTGGACTACTCTATTTATAGTTTGGAGGAAGTGTAGGACTTCCTTGTGACTAATATGTCTGTTGCTTCGGCAACAATAGCGTTAGTGATAGATAAAAATAATAAAATAATCTGGGACTTATAGTTGACATATTGAAAAAAGAAAAGAGAAGTCAAAAGAATTGGCTTTGTAGAGCTTCAATGACAAAACAATTTCCTCTTGTGAAACTCCTCGACTTTGTTTCAGTGTTGATCTCCAAAAAAAATAAAATCACAATGAACAAGATATTCTCGGATATGCTCAGGTGCCAAATTGACCATGTGTAGTATCATTTGATCCGAGACGTAATTGGTGCAATAAGTTTCACAAGGATGGAACAAACAGTTCTCAGTCTAAATTTTCCTGCATCGGGAATTGAGTCAATCTCCATCAAGTCATTGAAACCGCTGTCATCTCTCCCTGTGAAACATGTTAGGCTAGAAGTAATGTAAATTCGATACCATCTAGCCTAATCGAAACCTGATTTAATGCAACTCTGATACGACGTAGACCACAGCCCACAATCGTTAAAGAGAATATTTTCATTAAAATCTGCAAGCATGGTATTAAAATGTAGTCAACAGCCCTCTAATTCTGTGTGAAAACACACCCAAAAAAACTGTGATAACAAGCACAGTTCTGCCGAGAAATCTGCGTGAAAATACAGATCAGCCCTTCTCAAGACCACTGTAATTTCTGAATATTCACTGCTATTGGCATAAATATCTTGCGAATAATAAGGACAGGTAGCACACCTTTTTTACAGAAGCATTCTATACTAGATAACAGCAGAGAAGTCTTTTATCACAGCATTATATCGATCATAATCACAGCAGTAATTATCCAGAAAAGAGCATAAAATAACTATTGAATTAGGGCTCATAGCAGCAGAAACTGAATCTTCAATTTACTGAGATCAAAGTCTCGGCCGAAATATATCTCATCTCATATATTCTTCATAAAAAAACTCCACTTTTGAATGTCTCATGCAGTTACATATACGAAAGAAGTAATGTAAAAACTTCTAATTTCAGTTTCCTACTTTAACTTAGACTCTTAAATAAGCTATGTAGAAACTATTCTACTTGCTTTTTCTAACTTGTGGGACTCGACAGCCCAAAGATACCAACTCAAAAAATATCACTGAGACTTCCTCCCTGTTTAGGACTTCTAAATAATAAAATAAATAAAGAAGCAAATTAAGAAACTGATATCCTTATTTTGTAAGACTCTAGAACCTTATTAATAAAGGGGTATTAAAGGCAGATTATTGCAAGCCTGATTTCGAGGACTTCAAATGCTGCAATTCTGAAAATCTCGTGACCCAATAGAAATATAGGCCTGTCAACCCCCCTTGTTTCCGCTGATCTGGTCCTTGTTTCAGGCCCAATAAAACTTTATTTCCAGCCGTTTAATTGGGCAATTTCTGGACTGTTCCAGCCTCGGAAACTGCCCTGCATCAAGAAGCAGCTCATCAGTGGAATTGATGACAAAGACGCTGAAATCAGACATAGTTGCTTCATCATCTGAGGAAATGGCCATCAACAGTTTTTCCCGACGACCAAGAAGTGGAGTAGCCTCAAGAGCAAAGAGAAGAGTTTGAGCAGCAAATTGGCGTTTTTACCTGCCAACAATAATTTCTACTTGAAATATGTTGCCATCTTTCTTAGCGGTGGAAAGGTCCTTTTCTCCATGTTCATGACAACGTAGAACTTAATCCCTTCTGCAGATGACAGGTGCCTTTGACACCATATTGTACTTCATCAATTCTTGCTAAACACGTTAGAGAAAGTCCTTTTCAATGTTCTTTAGTTCACTTCAAAAATGTTTTCAGTGTCATAATGCTCCAACATGGGGATTCCATATGCTGCAGAGCGTTTGCAGCATTATTCCAAATTTCACCAATGCAGCCTCATAATCGTTCTTTCCATTGCATTAGGGTACAAACATTTGTCCTTTTCAATCTGTGCTTGTAATAACTTCTAGTTATCATATATTCTCCTTTTTGTCTCATTTTTTTTTGTTCTTTTAATATGCATTTTACCCTCCATAAAATCCAGTGTTAAATGAACTTTATTAAGTTTGGTTACACCGAATATGGAAATCAGCAGTGGTTTTTGAATTGAGTTGGGATAGTTTGTGTGCTTTTAGCTGGACTAGAAATGCGAAGCAAAACCTACCATTGGGTCAATTTAGATGTACTTTGCATAAGGATGATTTCTTTATATTAAACTGGTTATTTTGTGAAGTGGTAAATATGCTTTTTTCATAAATTTGTGGCGGTAAACTTTAAATGGAGGAGGATCTTTACTATGGGCTTGCTCTTCAAGTTGATTTTGGAGAGACTGACTGTTGACTTCAAGGTCATACTCGTCATGCTAAATTTGACAAGTTTCGCTAATGGCCTATTTGGATCCAAGGACAATTTATCCGGAGGCTAATATGTCCGGACTATTCTATCGATAGTTTGAGTGGCATCTGAGACATCCTAGTAACTAATGTGTCTGTTGTTTGGGTACCAATTGGAACTTTCTAGTGATTAATTTGTCAACTGTTTGATGGCATTCATGGAGGAAGCAATGCATGTCCTGACTTTTTTTATATCCTAGAAACTGGGGATGTGTTCAATTTTTTTAATCTGTTGGAAATTTCATCATGGAGACCTTTCTATCCATACACACTCACACGGATGTAATAGTTGTTGGTGATGAGTGGTTTGCTTCTAAAGTATATTGAATTTTAGGTTTCTAGATCAGTTGATCTATTGAGCAAAATGTCTACAGGAGGCAGACTCTGTACTCTTTTTCTCTGTGCATCTCTCCAATGAGTGTGTTCATTAAAATATTGGAAATGGGAAGACCCTCTTATTGGCAGTTTCCGTGGACTTGATCCGATCCCAGGCTGCACACCACACAAAGAACAGGACTCTAGAGGCTCTGATTTTTCCATACCCCAGTCCAAGGGTACCGAATCAACTGTTTTCACAACTGATAGTAGAGCGACTTAACTGAAAAAATGTCTTTCAGTCCCATATTCCAGATTCTTCGATCCTCTTAAAGAGTTTCTAAAATGAATCTTATCAAACTCTCCCAATAGGTTATATAATTCGTCAACTCATGCTCCTTTAATTATCTTCTTAGCTGAATATTCCACCCCACCGATGTCGACCTACTTTCTTGTATGCTCACCGTTTCCTGGTGCACAATTCTTTCCTGCATGGTCACTGATTTCCTGGAGCACAACTTATAAATGTTAAGGAAATGAAGGTTAAGATTCATATCCCAGTCCACTGCTCAGTCCAGACCTTAGCTTCCGTCCCTGGATCGATCTTGAAACTAGTCCAAAGATTGAAGAGGGGAACAACCGTGAGGACACTCTTCCACCATCCTGAAGCCCTTTTGCACCCCTTTCTGGGAGCTTTGATCTGACAAATATGGAACTCTCATCCTATCTCATCTCATTGTTCTCTGTTGCAATTGTAGAACCATTGGATCATCTTTGGGATTAAAATTACCTAATTTATCTTAGGTATGTGTATGACCACCTTTTGTGAAGAGTTCCATGAGCCACTCTAGTGAAAATGACCCTAATTTGATATGGAGTCCCTTGTTTGCTGTCAAGAACAATGGGAACCTTTGCATTATTTTCTACCAAACATAGATTACCCGGGCAAGTGTATTTATCTCACCAAATGGAAATGTGATTTGTATTTGATGCGGAAAAATCGCACGCTAATCCTATAATAGTGTAAATCCGGCAAAATAGGGGTTAGGGTTCTCACTATTCAATTGAAACAAAAATAAAAAGGAAAATAGGGGTAGAAGAAGATCCAAGGAATCGCTCAAAGGAATAAAAATTAGCCTCACACCAAACCGCACGCGGGAGAAGAATAACTCTTCTAACGAAAACTCATCTCAAGTTCTCTAGAATTCGCATAAAGCAAAACTCATAAATTTTTATTCATCATCAATAATAAAACTCATAAGAGATTACAATGTGTATTTATAAAGAAAAGAAACCCTAGGAATACTAAAAATAAAACTCCTAATCAACCATTAAAACTTTCTAATTTAACGGTTATAATTAATTTCACCATTAATCTCATTTTTTTATTATGCGATCACTTTTGAATGATCAAATGATGTCCGATTGACGTGAAATTGGTTTTGTTTGAAAGCTTATCAAAGTAGCTTTCCAACAAGACAAGAATCACACAATTCCGACACATATTGGTAGACTTATGACCACTTTTTCAACGGTTGCGCAGAAAGTGACGAAATTAATAGTCACATATCACATATATTGCTTGACTCCTAAATAATTCAAATAAGGAAACTAATCCTAAAATAAATCATTTACTAAAAGAATCCTAATAAAAAAGAAACTACACCTAGATAAAAATATTGCCTAAAATAATGTGTACATGGGTCTTTAACGGGCCTTTTTTTAAAAACCCATTTGTGAGCCTACTTTCTCTTTTGACATCTCTTTATCGGACCACGATCTCGGCGTATAGGCTTTAATTCTACATTAGTATTTTGACGCAGGACAAAACCTTAAACTACGTGCGTGCGATGAATTAATTACTTGTCGAAATTAATTTAAATTAAATTGAACAATGAATTTGAAAATAAAGCGAATACCTTAGGGCTTCTTTGTTTCCCAGGTGAGAGATCGCGTTCGGGTTCAGGAAAGGTCCAGTCCATGCACTAGATCCGTTAGATCTGCGGTGTAGATCGGTTCTAGAGGTAGAACTCTAGATTCCTAGATTAGGGCGCTCACAATTCAATGATGGGATCACTGATTTTCTTCGGGTATTTGATGCAGAAGGGTTTAATAACTCTGATGGGATCTACGGTGGTTGAATTGAATCGGTTCAATGATTTAGAGAAATGCTAGGGTTTATGATTTCGGGTTTATGAAATATTTAAAAGCAGAGAAAGAAAATAAAGTAAGAGATGATTAGAAGATAGATATTGTGGGCTTCACACCCTTGGCTTCACATCAAACCCTTCTCGGGAAACGAAGAATCACTCTCCGGAATTGCTCATCTTAAGCAAGGAAGCAAAAAACTCTTTTCATTCATAAAAAACTAATTACATTATTTTTTTTAATGACCTTTTATAGGAGGTCTTAAAATAAAAGAAAACCTTAAAACAATTAAATAATAAAAGACAACTTTAACCCTGAAATTTAAATTTGAATTCTGAGAGAATTTAATCTGCGCGATTTCGATTTATCGAAAAGGGTATTCGATCAATCGAAATTAATATATATATACTCCAGAATGAAGTCTCTTTCTCGCCGCCATCGATCGAAGCAGAACTTTGATCGATCGACTGTGCAGTATTCCTCTAGTACTAAATTCTCCTCCTTTACGCCTGGTTCTGATTTCCATTCCGCTTCTTCCGACGTTGGTACACGCGAAACGGTCCGTATCCGATGTCTACAATGTCGGTGTCCCCGTCAATTCTCCCGGGCCGAAAAGGCTTCATCACCGATAGAGCAGCGTCGTGATAGTGATCGAGGATGTTGGGGTCTAGGCGTCACACTTCTTTAGCTAACCATGTGTTCTTGGAGTCCGGCTTTCCCAACCACTGAACCAAGTATTTATGAAATCCTCCACCATGGGTGGATACCATAAAATCATTAAGTATCCCTTCGATCTCATCTCTCCTCTGCTTGCGTGGGGAAGGGAATGGTAGGGGCTGTAGGGTGGGGCTGGAATTTGGGCTCGGGGCTGCTTGGAAGGGGTTGGTGGGAGGTGGGGCTGAGGTCGAAGAAGGAATTAGGTCCTCCACGTTGAACGTAGAGCTGACTCTTATATCCGGTGGAAGTTCGAGAATATACGCATTAGGCCCACTCATTGCTACAGTTCTAAAAGGCCCAACGCTGCGGGCTTGGAGTTTCTTAGCGACTCCCGATGGGAGTCGTTTAAGCCTAACCCGAGCCATCACATAATCCCCCACTTGGAATTCTTTGAAGTTCTTATGCGCATCCGCAATTATCTTGTAATGTTCATTGCTCGCATTAATTTTTTTTCTAATTTCGGCATGCAATTCATAGATGTGTTGTGCGAATGCATTGACTGACTCCGAAACTCGATGGGATGCATACATGGGGATTAAATCAATGGGTGTCCTAGGCCTATAACCAAGTACAACCTCATAAGGACTCATGCCTAGGGACCTATTGACTGAATTGTTGTATGCAAACTCGGCTGTAGGCAATGTAGAATCCCAAGTCGTAGGATGATCACCGACTAAACAATGAAGGAGATTACCTAAGCTACTATTGGTGATTTCCGTTTAGCCATTGGTTTGAGGTTGATAGGCCGAAGAAAATTGGAGTATGGTACCCATCATGTGCCATAAAGTTTTTCAGAAGAAATTGGTGAACTTCACGTCTCGATCCGACACAATCGTTTTGGGTAACCCATGGAGAAGCACAACCTCCCCGAAAAATAATTTGGTTATGTGAGCCGCATCGGAGGTTTTGAACAAGGTATGAAGTGGGCCATTTTGGAAAAACGGTCCACTACCACAAAAATGGAATCGTGCTTTCGTTGAGTCTTGGGAAGTCCGAGCACGAAATCCATAAAAATGTCTTGCCACAGGGTGTGTGGCACGGGTAACGGGGTGTACAAGTCGGTGTTCTGCTTAATCTGCTTCGCCACTTGGCATGTACGACAGTGTTTCACGACCCTAGAGACATCTCTCATAATGCTAGGCCAATAAAACCTATCCTCAACGAGCGCACTAGTCTTATCATGCCCGAAATGTCCGACAATCCCTCCCGCATGTAACTCCCAGATGAGGAAGTCACACAATAAAGTACGGGGGATACACAAGCGATTTTCTTTAAACAAATACCCATCCAGCAAGGTATACTTGGAGTTAATGTTGTTCGGATTCTCAAGGATAGCAGTATATTCCACCTCGAAATCTGGGCACTCAGGGTATTCTTGTTTTAACTGCTCAAATTCGATGACCTCGGTGCCCATAGACTGCAAAGTCGCTACTCGACGACTAAGCGCATCAACTGCCTTATTCTCGGCACCGGCCTTATGCTTCAACACAAATGTGAACTCTTGAAGGTACTCGACCCATTTCGCGTGTCTTGGGTTCAATTTTTTTTGGGAAGCAAGGAAGCGTAAGGCTTTGTGGTCAGAAAACAATACAAATTCCTACGGTCTCAGGTAATGTTTCTAATATCAAAGAGATCGGACGATCGCATAAAACTCCTTGGCATAGGTGGAGTATTTTTGCTTTGCCTCATTAAGTTTCTCACTAAAATAGGCCACAGGGTGGCCCTCTTGGCTCAACACTTCGCCTATGTCTACACCCGATGCGTCACATGCTACTTCAAAGACTTTAGAAAAGTCTAGTAGGCGCATGACGGATGCAGTAATCATTTTCTCTTTTATCTCGGCAAAAGCCCTCATCGCGGCTTTGCTCCACAGGAATTCCCCTTTTCTCATGCAATCGGTAATGGGAGCCATGATGGTGCTAAAGTTTCGGATGAAACGACGATAAGATGTGGCTAAGCCATGGAAGCTACGAACTTCATGAATATTCTGAGGTTCGGGCCACTCCACAATGGCCTTAACCTTTGCAGGGTCTGCAACCATCCCGTCTACTAAGACAATGAATCCCAAGAATTCAACGGGTTGCTGCAGGAAGGTGCAATTCTTGAGATTCGCGTATAACCTTTCTCCCCTCAAGGTTTCACAAACCAACCTTAGGTGGATAATGTGTTGTTCCTTGTCCGGGCTGGAAATTAAGATGTCATCAAAACATATGACAATAAATTTCCCAAGAAATGGCCTTAACACTTGGGTCATGAGGCTCATGAATGTGCTCGTGGCATTGGATAGCCCAAAAGGCATGACCATCTACTCATAAAGACCGTCTTTGGTCTTGAAGGTGGTTTTCCATTCATCGTCAAGGCGAATACGAACCGGATGGTAGCCACTTTTAAGGTCTATCTTGGAAAAATAGTGGCGCCAACCATCATATCAAGCATGTCATCGAGCCTTGGTATGGAAAGTCGATATTTAATCGTAATCTTGTTTATTGCACGGCTATCCACACACATGCGCCATGTACCATCTTTCTTAGGAGTGAGTAATGCTGGTACAGCACACGGGCTCAGACTCTCTTGGATGAACCCCTTCTGAAGGAGCTCATTGATTTGCCGAGTTAACTCGGCGTACTCAACCGGATTTAACCTGCAGTGGGGTAGGTTCGGTAATGTAGATCCGGGAACCAAGTCGATTGCGTGTTGAATGTCACGCATGGGAGGAAGCTCATTAGGTTAGTCTTCGGGGAAGACATCCGCAAATTCATTCATGATTGACTCGACCTCCTTGGGGTATTCATGTGCTGACTCAGGAGTACTTTCAACGGTGGCGATGACATACACTATGCTCTCATCTAACGATGCCCTCTCGAACTCTGAAGGGCTCACAATGTTGATGGCCTTGGATTGGCCTCCATTCTTTTCAACTCTTTGACTCATGGTGCTTTGGGAGCCAAAGGGTTAAGAGTGATTTTCTTGTCCTTATAATTGAACGTGCAAATATTAGATCGACTAAAAATGGTCACGTTCAAATCATAAAGCCATGGCCTCCCTAAAATGATGTGGCCCACAGCCATCGACACCACATCGCACATCAAGGTGTCCGAGTATGAACCCAATTGTATGGGTATACGACACCTCTGTGACACGGGAATGGATGAGGAGTCAACCCATGTGACTTTGTAAGGTCTCGGGTGGGCTTCGGGTGTAAGCCCTAAGCGGGTGGCGGCATGTTCTGACACCAAATTGGTGCAGCTTCCGCTATCCACTATCCACGATAACCCTACAACTCTGTCCCATATGTGGCAAAGGTGTGGAAGATGTTCTCTCTCCGCCAATCCTTATTTTCATCCCGTTGAGGTTGTGCAAAGGCATACCTCACAACTAGAGCACGACCCATGTCATCACATTCCTCATCACTAGGTGTGACATTCGGCTCAAAGACCTCTTCTTCATAAACACCCTCAGTTTCTTCTCCTTCTCCTTCGATGAAGAGATTCCTTTGTGGGTCTCTCGTGGGGCATTGGGCGGCAAAGAGTTCCAAACGTTGACATTTATAACACTTAACGTGAGAACCACTCTTCGAGGACTCTTTGACTACACCCTTTCCTTTGTCAAACCGTACATTGGCAGATGTGGATTGTGTGGGTTTGGAAGGCGGGTTTCCAGCACTAAATCTCACTTCGCCGGTACGGGGTTGACCGATGTGAAAATCATATCGCCTAATCACTGTCATTTTCAAATATGGTTCAAGGTCCTGAACAACGGTGTAACATTCGGCGAGAGTCTCAACAGGGTGGGAGTCTAACTCTTTTTGCAAGTCAAGTCTCAATCTGGTGCGAAATTTGGATAGAGTGACTTGAGGGTCTTCAGGCACTTTAGCTCTCATAATGAATTCTTCAAATTTGTCAATGTAGTCCGCTACGGGCATACTACCTTGGCGTAGATTTTGCCATTGATCGAGGAGACGCTGGTAGTATGAGGAAGGAGCGTACTTCTCTATAAGTCGCTTCTTCATGTCCTCGCAACGGGTAATGGGAGTACAACCCGCATTCGTTTTGATGCGCTCAACGTTGACCCAAAAGAGTCGGGCTTGGCCTATGAGCTTCATTTTAGCAAGTTTGACACATCTGTCATCGCTCATGCCAAACCACTCAAAGTGCTGGTCCATATCGGATAACCAATCAAGGAAGACTTGAAGGTCCAATCTTTCATCGAAAGTTGGGAACTCAACTCGGACATTCTTAAGGAGTTTCCCTTCCGGGTCGTAATCATCTCCATGATGATCCATCCTATGATTTCGGTTCCAATTATGTTGGTAGCTATTTTGTTCGAAACGTGAACCATTACGCTCATGGTGTGGTTCGAGGTACTCATCACCCTCGTCTAACCGATTGACTCAGTCTAACAACCTCTCATTGGACGTTTCAAGGTTCCTTTGGGCTGTCTCTATGTCAGCTATTCGATCATTGATCGATTCTAATTCAGCCCTCATACCGTTAAGAGCCTCGGCAATCTCTTCATGTCCATGGTGATACGGTTCACTAATGATGGGTTCTAGAATGGCATGCAAATATGAATTGACAATGAATGAAACTTTTGACAAACACAGAATGTGCACACGTTGACTAAAACAGAATTATGATGCAATGAAAATTAAAATGCAATGGAATTAAATGTCATACAAATATGCCATAAACTAGAACTTAGGCTTTGATACCAAAACTAAAGCAGGACAAAACCCTAAACTACATGCATGCGATGAATTAGTTACTTGCCGAAATTAATTTAAATTAAATTGAATAATGAATTTGAAAATAAAGCGAATACCTTAGGGCTTCTTTGTTTTCCAAGTGAGAGATCGTGTTTGGGTTCAGGAAAGGTCCAGTCCATGTGCTAAATCCGTTAGGTCTGTGGTGTAGATCGGTTTTAGAGGTAGAACTCTAGATTCCCAGATTAGAGTGCTCACAATTCAATGATGGGATCATTGGTTTTCTCCGGGTATTTGATGCGAAAGTAATAGCTCTGATGGGATCTACGATGGTTGAATTGGATGGGTTCAATGATTTAGAGAAATGGTAGGGTTTATGATTTCGGGTTTATGAAATATTTAGAAGCAGAGAAAGAAAATAAAGTAAGAGATAATTAGAAGAAAGATATTGTGGGCTTCACACCCTTGGCTTCACACCAAACCCTTCTCTGGAAATGAAGAATCACTCTCCGAAATTGCTCATCTCAAGCAAGGAAGCAAAAAACTCTTTTCATTCATAAAAAACTAATTACATTGTTTTTCTGAATGACCCTATATAGGAGGTCTTAAAATAAAAGAAAATCCTAAAACAATTAAATAATAAAAGACAACTTTAACCTTGAAATTTAAATTCGAATTTTGAGAGAATTTAATCTACGCGATTTCGATCGATCGAAAGTGGTACTCGATCGATCAACTTATATATATATATATATCTTCGGCCGTACTCGATCGATCGAAATATGAATCGATTGATTGAAGCAGAATTTTGATCGATCGACTGTGCAGTATTCCTCCAGTACTAAATTCTCCTCCTTTACGCCTGGTTCTGATTTCCATTCCGCTTCTTCCGACGTCGGTACACGCGAAATGGTCCGTATCCGATGTCTACAATGTCGGCATCCCCATCATATTTCCATAAGCTTATGCATAGTCACAGTAAATTTATATAGAGACCCCAATGTTTTCTGCAGGATCTTGAGTTCTTGGGTTAGAACTTAGAATCTATGCGGTTAGCAAGGCAAATTCATGATCTCAACTTTGAATCAATGCACTTAGCCTTGGCGGCACAAGACCCAACATCATTTATGTTATAACAAATGCCTAGGGCCCCTTGATCAGTTGTAGTTTATTGCTTTAGGGACCAGTGTCACCAGCGGCCAGCCGAGGGTTTGACATGGTAGTTATTTTTATTCATTTTATAAATGATGACCACTTACGAACGATATGGCTGTTCCTTTAAAGATACGAGGATGTTCATATGTTCAACCATTTTTGTAGATATTTCAAAACCCAATCTGAAGGTAGCTGTATGACTTAAAGGTGATGATGGTGACATGTACTAGCATATCATATTATTATGAGACTAATTCCTTGGTTGATGACTTGATTGCCTCAGGTTTGTGCTTGATATATTGTATATTTGGTCAATGCTATCTTGAGTGCTCGTAAGTTATATCATAACTTTTAGTTGGTTTTTTTTAAATGTATTATTATTTCCTTTATTGAATCTAGATGATACTTGCCGCCCTGGCTGAGGCTGCATGGTAGGCGTGATACTATTCATAGAATGGGTATAGGGTCTGAATCTTCTACTTAGTGTGCCGCTCCCGCTCTCGTTTCCGACCATAAAATGGTGTAATTTTAAGCTTTTGAGGATGCTTCTACTACACGCTTATGGTAACTAAGGACTATAGGGTCACTGGCCAATTTTTCGGAGAAGGGCAACAGTTCACTAGATTAGAACATGTGGTATTATTTTTCATCACGTGTTCCACTTGATGCAAAGACCACGATGCTTCAATCTGTGACGTCCAAGATTTCATCGAAAAAACATCTCTATGGTGGTTGACCGACGATGCTTCAATTTGAGATGAACGGTTCCAAGGAAATCTCTAAAATCTTGTTTTCGCCATTCATTTTAAAGGCGCTTCGTCTGTCAGTCAATCACCATAGAGATGTGTTTTTGGAGCAATCTTCGACACCATCAAGTGGCCCATTTGATGACCAGTGTGCACGTGTCCAAACCTGGTGACCAATTTCTCATTTGAAAAAGTTGGGTCAGTGCTATACCAACTATGGGTCAAAAATTCGGAAAACCGATACGTGTCATCCAGCTCCAAAACCGATACGTGCCGGACGATACATATTGGTTCTGGACGATACATTGGTACGTATCGTCCGGTATTTTGTTATTTTATATGGGAGGCACCGGTACAGTACCCCTTGAATATACCGCATCGGTGACCTCCAAAACCGATACGTATCGGATGATACGTATCGGTTCCGGACGATATTTTGACCCATGATACCAACTCTTATTCATATTACCCCGAGGAATACACTTATCTGCTTTTTCCTTTTACCTTTCTAACAATGATACTTTGATCATTTTGGTGGCCTTGTATTATCCATGGAATTCTGTTTTATTTTTCATTCTCAATGGGTACGGCTTGCATCATAAAAAGTCTGATAATTGTTGAATATCCTTCTGCTTCTTTCACAACATGCGTATTCATGTTCTTAATTTGTATCATTTATATTTATCTTTATTACAGTGAAATCACAGCTGAAGGGCGTCGGATAACGAAGCTTGATCAGATTTTGCTGAATGGAAACAATATAGCAATTGTAAGTGAGCATATTTACATTAATCTTTGTTTAGCAATTGCGATTTCCTGAACCCGATTTATTAGAAGCTATTATGATTTCACCTAAAATGTGATCTTTTGGTTAATAATGCTTTCTTCTGTTTCTGAACATAGATGAAACTTGTAATATATTTAATTTAAGTTTCAAACTAATTGGGATTTTTTTTTTGTCATTTCATCAAATTAAGGCATGTTTTAAATCGACGCATTGGCAAATGCGTCAGCTCTGGTTGCGACTGGTTGGTCTCAATTCATGTGTACATAAAAACTTGGATTTATGGGGTGCATCACCAGCACCATAAGATTATTAAGAGATTTTTTACCCCATATATCCTGTCAAAAGCTGACATCTACATTGTCGGGAAAAACAGCTCCTGAAATATACGGAAAAGGGCAAATTTCGGCAATTTCGGGGACAAAATGATTTTTTTTTTAAATTAAAAAATATAAAAATATAAAATATATATGTTTTGACCACCTTTTTCCACCCAAAAAATGCATTTTTATTTGAAAAATGAGATATTTTGGGGGCAAATGTTTTTCTGCTTTATATATATATATATCCTTAAAAAAAAGATTGGGTTTAAGCACATTTTTTCCCCAAAAAATACGCACTTATCATTATGATCCAGTCTTCATAGAAGTTTCAACATGACGAGGAACTTGGATTTATTTATTTGGGGTCTTTTTCATGGAAAACAGTTTCTGTTTAATTTTTTACATTGCTGAGATACTGAAAAGCGCTTATTGTGACGCAGCTTGTCCCTGGTGGTTCTCCGGATGAATGAAATGAGAGAGCTTCGGTGTTGGGAAAATTTTCGAAAGCGGCCTGAGGTGTAGTCTCTGGTTGATGAAAATTTGAAAGCCCAAAAGGCTCATCTAACAGCCATAGTTGTAACCACATTTTTAGAGTTGATGAATTGAACTAGAAGCTCTTCTGTCCTCTTTGCGGGCAATGGAAACCAAACATCTATTTTGTGTTTTGAAGTCTATTGCAGATACTCCGAATCGTCGATTTGGGTCGGATTTGGGTCGCTAGATTCATGATCTGGATTATTGATGTAATTTTTTTTAGGATGTTAAAGCGTATTACAGAACTGATATAGATTTTGGGGAGAATGCATTCTTATGTTGAAATATTGTTTATACATTAAGTTCGCATTTTGTTCTTAGGAGTCAATGGGTTGAGCCAGCTCGATACCCAATCTGCCCGACCTAGGTCGGGCATATAAAATCAACATGTCAGGTTGGTTCGGGCATGAAGCATCTGACCTAACCTTGGGTTGGGTTGTGTCGACTCAAAACGTCGGGTGGGATTGGGCAAAAATCAGGTCAGGTAGGTCGAGACGACCCAGTATTTTATTTATAATTGGCCTAGGTTTATCGAATCAGATCGGGCCACCCTGGACCTGTAACTTTGCATTAGAGCAGGTCAGCCATATGCCCTTTACCTGTCAATTTTGGCGTGACCGAACCCGATCCAATCCATTGAAAAATGATAGTTTGTTGCAGCAGTCAAAACCTATCTAAAACTAGCGGTATATTAGATTTACATAATATTCGACAATTTTAGATGGCATTTGACTTCTTTATATCAGACGGTGGAGATCATTTTCGTATCTTTACACCAAAGATGTTAGGTCATGATGTAATTAGAGCTAGAGCGCTCACATGATGATTGGTAGTGGCACACATCTCAAAAAAGGTGATCCACAGTACTAAGTCGGGGGTAAGCACTCAGGCTACTTTCCTCCTATGTCTTTTGATAAACATTTGATTTTGGGTCTAGAGAGGATGATAGAAGGTAGGGCTGTAAAGTGGCCGGGCTTGAAGAAAATATTAAACCAGAGCCCTTCAGGCGAAGCTCGGCTTGATTTGAAAGTTCAGTCATGGTTGGGCTTAATTTTTTCCGAAAGAAATATAATCCGGTCTACCAAGCCCGGCTTGAACCTGACGCAGCCTAGCCAAGCCCGATTATCTGAAGGGGAGACACCATCATCTTGATAAAAAGTACATAGAGGGTGTTGAGAGGGGTGGATGGAATACGGGCCTAACCTTTGAATTTTTACAATTTGCTGCTCCGAGACTCAAACCCACCGTGCCTTCACACTAGACAACTCAACTCTTTTACCGTTGCACCAAGCAATGACCCAAAAAGAAAAAAGATAAAAAAATATTTTTTTAAAAAACTGAAAGAAAGGGATAAAGTAAAAATATCATTTTATTTGCAAAATTTGAACATTTTCAAAAAGTCATGATTTCAACTAGAAGTCAACTAAAATTGTTGCAATTAAAACGCGACTTCTTCAGAAAGTGGGAGCATTTGGTCACACTGCATAATTGTCAAAACAGCCGTCTCAATTATTTGTGGCATGCTTTTTGAAAGTCATATTTCTCCACCCATTTTTAATCTTTACAATTATCTGTCGCTTTTCTAACCTTTTCCCTCCATGTCTTTGACAGTGTTACCCTTTCTTATTTCTTTCTGTCATTTCATATTAGGCTTCCAATGGATATGCCCAAACCATCCCAAACACAGTTAGTGACGCATTCCATGGGCTTGTACTTGTTTTGCTAAGCGTACTACAAACGGGGGAGGGAACACATTATTTAACAGGTGCCTATATTCATCATTCACACAAGTTTTCACCATAAGAAGCTGTTGACTGCCTTAAATTAGATGATGGAGATTGTTTTTCTTCCCAATCTTCTACATAGTAGATCCTGAGATCATGGCCCACCTATTAGATTACCAGATCTTGATTACACATGGCACACATCCCCAAAAATGACTTGAGATCCCTTTCTCATGGTACACCCATGATCCTGGTCACTTTTGGGGATGTGTGCCACATGAAATCAACACATGACTATCTCATAGGTGCACCACATGGAATCAACTTTACATGTCCTCTATGCCTTTCATCGCTACCAAATAAACTTGATCATCAAAATACATGGGACAAGGCAATGATGATAATGCCCGTGATGCAATAACAATTTATATAGCATTTTGTTGGGCCTATATGGCTACATGGGACAGCCCACGAAGGCCCACTAGGCTGTCCGCATCCAATGCAAAATTGCAATAACAATTTAAAAAGACAAGGAAAAAAAAATCAAAATTTCATTTTGCATTTTACAAATGATTAATAAATTTGTTTTTCCATTAAATGTGTTTCTTTACTGCACAAGTAACAAACCTTTACGTTCCGCCTCATTACTGATTTTCTGAACGATTGTTACCTCTGCTACGAGAGAACAATTTCCCAAATCCGTTTTTGCTTTTCTCTGAATCACGATTTACCAATGAGGAAGACAATGATGGCGGTAACTCTCCGAGTATATTTTTAGGAAGATCAGAAATGTCTACAGTTTTTGAAGAAATGGCATCTTTTTTGGAAATTTGAGCATCATTAGAATATGGGTCTTTTAGTTCTCCTTTGACCTCGGACTTCTCAAATTCGGGGAGAATTTCTTCTAAAGTCATGAGGGATTTTAATTGGCGTCCGAGAGAGGCAATCGTTTTCTGACACTCAGCAAGTTTTCCAGCAGCAACAGCTAGCTCCTTCTCCTGTAGAAAAAGAAAATGTCAGAAATTAAGCATCAGGGAAATATTTGAATTATAGTCAAAATTTGACTTTCAATTTTTTAATTCTAAAGTTACTTTTAAAAAAGAAAAAATTGATCTATATAACTTGCTTGAGCTCCATGTGAACCTTGGAGGACGCCCATCGTACTCCATTGGAGGATGAATCCATCAATATATATATATATATATATAATGATCCTCTCACTCCAGTCATGAGATTAATCCCATGACTCGAGTTCTTATTGCCTAGAACACTTTCCAAAGGCAGTTGAAATGACATGCAGCCAATGAGAAGTCATAGGCTTATGTCCCATGATTTGAGTTAGGAAATCATTTCCCTATCTATCTATCTATCTATCTATATATATATATATATATATATATATATATATATATATATATAGGGAAATGATCCAGCTGGACTTTATTCCTGCCGCTGTGACTCAGGTAACCGCACAAATATGGCCTGGATACTTAAAAGGCCAAAATAGTAAAATGAGAGATAGGGGGTGTTAGTTGAAGGGAAAAGTTCAACTCTTTGGCGTCAAATGAAACCTCTGAACTAATACGGGCTTTAATGAAAGCCTTTTACTAATTAAGGGATTTAATGATATTTCCCCAAATATATAAGAAAATGGAGAAAAAAATAATGCAAGTCTCATATAGCTGGACCTCGAGAAAATTAAGAAAAAAAAATATGATGAGCATTTTTTTCTCCTTCTGAATTCTTTTTTGCATTTTATGAAATACAAAACAAAAAGAAATAGTATTAACCTCAAGGGGTGTGGCATGATGCCCAGGTACCTGCCTCAGGAAGCGTGAGAGCTGAATTCGAATCCCCCTTTGAGGCCACCCTAGGAATTTATATCCTGGTATTGACCCGGCATGTGCTAACTTAGGGTGCACACGTGCCCCTGGGATTAGTCGGTTGCTCTAAGAGGCCCGGACACCCAGGTTATGAAAATGAAATAAATATTTGATAAATATATATCATATACCTGCTTTAGCTTCAACTCGCCGTTGGAGGTGGCAACAACTCGACGAACCTCAGCTTCCCGTTTCTTCCTCAACTCATCCTCCAAATTCTGACACTTCTTTGCAATTTCCGCTGACAATGCTTGCTCCTTTTCAAGTTCCACTTCTAATGAACCCATTTTCGTAGTCAATCTCAGAAGCTCTGATTCTGCCGCCACTCTCTTTGCATTTGAGGTCTCTACTTCTACATTGGCAACCTGTTTCGACTCGTTAGCTGAAGCCAGCGCCTTTTGCAACTCAACAAACTTCTCCTCGGCTTCCATGAGCCGACTTTGTGATGCCTCGACCAGACCTTCACTTTCAGCCAAAGCCATCTCCAATCTGGTTATCTCAACTTCCAACTTCTCAACCTTCTCTTCCAATTTGGTTGTTTTACGAAGCATCTCCTCAAAATCGGCTTTCAGTGGACTCTTTCTGCTGTCGGCTCGATGCAAAATGCCTTTGGAATTTAGAATGTAGCTTTCAAGCTCGTTCTCAGGCAGTGCCGCTAGCCTCTCCATCTCAAGGAAATCATCCATGAGATCAATTTCCACTGAAGAAGATGTGAAGTTCGTGCTGATGGTCTTCTCATTCTTGAACTGATCAAGTTCTGCAATAAGGGCCGATGCCCACGAATCTGAGCAGCTTGGCTCGCATTCGGAGCCACCCATCTTGCGGGCATCTACATCTACTCCATGCAACCGTTCCCCACTGTCTGATTGGCTATCAGTAAGCGATTCCACATAAAATGAGGATGTAGCGACAGGCTTGTAATCGTTAGCTGGCAATGGCTTACGGGCCACAGCTCGTAGCCTACGGCATTCCGATTCAAGCTTAGCCACTTTCTTGATGCTATCCAGATGCTGCTTGCTAGCCATTTCTGCCGCTTGAGTCACCATCTCTAGTTCCTCCGCCCGAGTTTGTAGCTCAAGCTTTAGTTCGGAATTTTCTTTTTCAAGATTCAAATGCACTTCTTGATTTGTGGTGGTAGCTTGTAGCTTGTTTTGGAGCTCAGCAAGTCGGTTTGCAAATTCGGTCTTGGCCGATTCCCATTCTTGGGATTTTTTAACGAGAGCATTCTGGACCTTCTGATCTTGCTCCTCTCTTGCTTGGCGGAGTTGCCTGACACATTCCTTGAGGGCATCATCAAGATGGATGGCTCGAGTTTCGAGAGCTGAGTTCTTCTGAGATGCTGCTTCTAGCTGCTGCTTCAAAGCCACAACTTCGTTTTCTGCCTTTTCCCAGCCTAGAATTTCAAATTTTAAACAAAGGAGGAACCACATATTATTAGAAAAATCCAAAATTTAACAGCATTGTTTCTTTTAAATTAGACCAATACTATGAAAAATATACCTAAGAAATCAGCCCTAAAGTCTATTCAGACACTCCTTATACAACAAGGAAAATGCCCTTTTTATTTATATGAAACAAAGTAAGAAAAGGCTCCTATTCTAAGTTTCTTTTTATAATTTCATCAGCAAATCTATCTAACTCTTCATCCCAGAATATTTTTGACATTTTGATCAATTCCAGACAAGTTTACATAATTTTCTCTCGATGTAAGAGCTGATAGCAAAAACTCCATATCAACGGGGGTATAAATGAAGTGATGGATACGGTTTCTGCTTTATAGCCCATTTTTTCTTTTTCAGTAGGTCTCCTAAGATTTTTGGAGTTTAGGAGTCATTGGGCAGGGAGCGTCTCTTTCTCTTTTTACTTCGTGGTCGTGGCAGAAGTTTCCAGCATGACCATAGTGACCAAGTCTAGACACGGGAATAAAACGGCTCTGGAAATATATAGAAAAAAATATGAGAAAATTTCAAAAAATTTTAAAAAATATAAGTAATTATAAAAATTAAAAAATCGTTTAAATGGGGAAAAAACATTTTTCGAAAAAATGGGTTTAAAATGCTTTTTTCGGAAAAAAGGGAATTTCCCGAAAAGATGTTTTTTTGCCTTTACTTTTTTCATCTTTTCGAAGAAAGCGTTAGTCACTATGAGCATGACCATCTCCAAGGCGTGGGAGATTGGTTGTGCAAACAAAAGAGACATGGAGCCTTTTAGATTGTAAGATTAAAGGGAAGGAACATTGTTATGTAGCGTGACGAGAGCAAATAAAATCATAAGCACACAAATAAAATCATAAGGGGCTAGGGCAAGTTAGGACACCAACTGTCTAGGTGCATAAGATGCTAGAGCTTGATTGAGATAGAAGTACGGTGCAAATGGGTCAAGGTTGTACGGAAGAGCTATGAAACTAACATATAAATTTCTGTACATGGATTAGATAATGCTATCGGAATCTAGCTTGTACAGAAAAGATAGCTATAAGGAACATTGTTATGTGGTGTGACGAGAGCAAATAAAATCATAAGCACACAAATAAAATCATAAGGGCTAGGGCAAGTTAGGACAACTGTCTATGTGCATAAGACACTAGAGCTTGATTGAGATAGAAGTACGGTGCAAATGGGTCAAGGTTGTACGGAAGAGCTATCAAACTAATATATAAATTTCCATACATGGATTAGATAATGCTATCGGAATCTAGCTTGTACAGAAAAGATAGCTATAAGTAACAGTATATCAAATTATCCGTCCACAGGGGAATCACTGGAAACTCTCTTTATATGCACCAATCAACAGCTTCCGTTGAATCAACACAAAAAGAATAAAGTGGTTTCACATCACCTGAAAACTTCACTGCTAAAATTCTTTTGTTGATTCAACAGCCAATCCAACATCCCATTGAACATGCACATAGGCACAGATAGAATCCTGCACTTCCCATATATTACAGACCTATTTTCTATGCAGAAAAAAATAGGCTCAAATTCAAAAGCCAAATGCACAACTTCATTAAGAAAAACAGGCTCAAATTCAAAAGGCAAAATGCACAACTTCATTAAGCAAACATCCCGTGGGATTCTAAAAATATATCTTGTAATAGTCATGATGGGGAGAAGCGCTTGGGATATTAGGCTGAGGCGCAACGTCTATGAAAACAAAGCCAGTGAGTTGGCGGATCTTCTTGGCATCTTGGATACAAGGTGTCAATATTGGTATCGGGTATCGATCCATTTTGGACTGATACATATCGGCCGATACGGATGCGGTATCAGTGATACGGTATCGGTCTATATTTATTTTTGAACAAAAGTAAAAAACTCGTTGCATCAGTCAATATCTGCCAATACCGATACCACCTGATACCTGTATCGGTATCGATTCTCGACGAAACCAATACATATCGCTCATACGGCAACGGTATCAGCCGAGTCTTCATACCATGCTTGGACATGAACTCCGTTAGTATAGACCAGTCTGATCTTCGGACTTGAAAACAAGGCCTGAGGAGCAGATTTTTGGTGACTCTATGGCACTATCAAAAGGAGGCCCCTATTTGGTAGGATTGGATAGGGATTTGGAAGCTTTCTATACCTTTGAAAATCAGTCTTTAGCTGGTGTGTTGCTTGGGGGAGGACTTTAACTATTAACAATTTGATATGAGGATCAAATAAATGTGTGATGCAGTGTTACCTAGACACATGACATGGGTGCCAAGGGTCAAGGTTTTGTAGATGTTTGGCACACTAAGATTACAATATGGCAGCACGGCCTTGAGAAAAAAAAATAGAACGTATATAGAAAAAAAAAGTGGCATGCCAAACTTAAAGATACATATCCAAGAGAAATCTTAGAGAGCCAATTGAGATATGTAATAAAAAGATACATAATGTATGTCATGAACCTAACTAAAAGTACTATATTATACAAATCATTTTCAAGGACTCAAGCTTTTTATTTCATAAGTTACTCAACTTACATAATTTTTTATATATAAAACGAAGGTTTTATTGTGTCAAAACGAGAAACATTTTGATGGTATTATCATACATGTCTAGAATTATCGTGCTGTGTTGAGGAGTGTCCAAGTGCCACCAAGTGTCAGCACGTATCCAAGTGCCACAAAGTGTTGGCACTGCAAAAATCCCAAAAGGAGAAGTGCCAAGGTAACACGGGAGATATGTAATAGAGATGGTGAGGCTGTAGAACATGTGTTCTCGCATTGCCCACTCGTTGCGACTCAGGAGGTGCTGGGGAGTACTGGGTTGTAAAGCTTTTCTGTGTAAGGATCTCCTAGCTGAAAGGTATCTTCATTTACGCTCCAAGGGCAGGGCTCTCTGGAGCTCTCTGAATCTGGTCATTTTCTGGACCATGGGTTAAAATCTCGGAAAAACGATACGTACCAATGTATCGTCCGAAATTTTAAGTTTTTGTATGGGAGGCACTGATACAGTACCTTGAATGTACCGTATCAGTGAGGTCCAAAACCGATACGTATCGGTATTGGATGATATTTTGACCCATGTTCTGGACGCTCTGGAATAAATCTAATGCTAGGAATTTCATGGGGAAGAGACTCACGTCCAAGATATAAGTACGTCTGTGAATATTTATCTGCTCGAGTGGGCGTTTTTCAGGGTGGTTTACGCAGGATTTAAAAGACAAATGGCTTCTTTTCACTTGGGGTTGTAGTTTTCTATTGTTTTCTTCTTTTTTTGCTTGTGTTCTGGTTTTAGTTTTCTGTTCGCGTTATCATAGCTCATGTTGCTTGCATGCAAGCATCTCACTTGGAATGCTATTCACTGTGATCTCTTTTCTGCAATGATTTTTTCTATTACTGATCAAAATTTGGAAATACTAGTTTAAAATCCATATCTATAACCATTGGAAGAAAGATAAATTACAAACTGCTAAGACAGTCGGTTATGGAGCTTGGATGGCCAAGTGCAATGCTATGGGTTAAGAGCACCACTACTTTACAAGCCCGATGGTCATTAAAGGAAAATGCCCTCATTTTTCACAAGCAGGCTTTACCAAGGCAAAAAATAATTAAATACCGGCCTTTGGCTAAACTACGTAACAAGCTCATTACCAAACTATAAGAGGATTAGGGAAAACCAAAAGTATGAAAAAAGATTAAATTACAATCTAACCAATCCTTCTGAAAGAAAGAACCGCATCTCACTGGCAAAAATGGCAATCTTTTGTCTCTCAGACCATGGTATCAAAACTTGACCGATACCAACATGAATGGGTGGTACATATCAGTTTCGTCGAGAACCAATACCGGTACCACCCCAATACAGGTATCGAGGTGGTATCGATATCTGTAACGGTATCAACCTATACTGACCGATACAACCAGTTTTTCATATATTTTAAACTTTTTCTTCAAAAAAAAATATCGACCGATACAGTATCGGCGATACCGTATCCGTATCGGCCAATACATATCGGTCCAAGATGGATCGATACCTGATACCGATTCCGGTATTGACACCTTGTCTCAGACATAAAAAAATTAGGGTGCTCATTTTAAAAAAATTTAATTTTACATGCAAGAGATGAAATATGATGGATGAGGATTGATTACCTGAAACAGCTTCTTCTGCCACTTTGACATGCTGCTTCACTAGTTCTTCTTTGGCACCAATGTTTGAAAGAGCAGCTGATAGTTTCTCCGACAAGCTCTTCACACTGTCATGGATTTCACCGCTTGCCATGTTCGAGGTAACCTCAGGTGATAGGGTATGGTTTGGAGACACCCTTGATGCCTCCTGCTTCATCAATCAAAGCTCAGATATCACACTTCGTATACTAGCAGCTTAAGAAATCAAAGCTCGGGAACAAATTAATGGTATCTACCAAAGCAAACCTAATGAATTACAAAACATAAAGTATCCACTTAAGCATTTTTAGTCCATATAAGAAAATAGTCTTTTTATTTTTTCATAACATAGGGTATCCCAACCCCTTTGAGGTACGGATTAATCCCTATAGATGCATGCAATTACCTGCAAACCATGTGCATCAAATAAGCCCGGGGGTATTCGAACTCGAGAAAATAATGATATGAATGATGAATTGAACAAAGTAGATTGTCTCTCTTCAAAAAGTTTTAGCATATTATACTATTTTAAAAAGTTATAGAAAAAATGGATTGTCACGTTTGGGTTCCTAACAAGACATTCAGTCAAAGTTTGAGTTTATAGTTGAAATTACCAAATCACCCTTGTTCTCACCTAAGTACACGATATCATTTGTGTTATATGACATTTAGTAGAAGGATTTCAACGATAAATGTTTCTCACACGTTGACCGAATGACTTTTTGGAGACCTTTTTCATATTTTCAAATCACCCTTTCCATCAGCATATTGATCGAATGATTTTTTGGGGACAACGAAAAGTGTCGATCCCTTTTTTCTAAAATTTCCTAAAGCAGTATAATAAGCTAAAAACTTTCTTTAAGTAGTCCTTTTTTCTAATTTTCTCCTCTTAAAATCACATTAGAAGCTAGCATTCGCATTTTGGCAGTGCTCATCTCCAATACAATATTATTCTCTAATTTACTTATCTAATTAGACAATCAGGATGGAAATATGATGGAATCATTTGTGGGTGTTATCTAGTATGAATAGTGAGTTGTTTTCTAGTTAGAAGAATCACCAAAAGGCGTTAGAGACTAGGAATGGCAGTGCTTATCTCCAATATAAAATATTATCCTCTAATTCACTTGTCTGATTAGATAATCAAGATGAAAATATGATGGAATCATTAGCGGGTTGTTATAGTCAGAAAGTCGGGATTCGGGAACTATTCGGGGAGCGTAAAAATTTGTAATCCGGGGAAAAATCGGCAAATTTCGGAAACAATTCGATAAAAATTCTGCAAATTCGGGAAAATTTTGGTAAATGTCCGGTAAAAATTAGCAAATTTAAAAATATAGAAGCCCTAACTGCAACAAGTACCGGAGTCTTCTTCTCGTGTACCAAGCACATTTATAAAGGGTTTTAATCTTTAACTCCTCCAATTTTGTAATTAATCCCCTATTTTTCACTTTTTTAGAAGTAGTGTCGAAGTCAATAGGTGTTATTATAGATATAAATCCTCAGCTTCCAACTTTGAATGGGCGGGTGACGGGGTGAGCATGAAAAATTGCACAAAAAATATGAGCATATAAAATGGGGACATCCAATTCAAGCAGCCGCCCGTAACATATCGGAGGCGAAAGAAGAATGTCAAAGTAGTCAGAAAGAAGAATGCCCAAATTCGAAGGACTGAAGACATGCTTTAGTTGATCGATCGACCCCCAGCCTTCGATCGATCGATAGTGGACAGAGGGCACATATTTTGACTGCATTTATATTTCTCAGTCAATCAATCGATTTTAGTCAGTGGCTTCGAACAATTTAGTTATGTCCCAGTCAATCGATCGACCGATCGTGCGAATTTTAACGGGATTTTGTTATTTTGGTCAAAATTTCCATTTTAGTGTTTTAGTTGCTTTAGGACTTTTCTAATTTCGTATGTTAGCCTATTTCAAGGCTTGTAAAACAACATTATTGATTAATGAATGAAAATTGAGAAGTTGCTTTTGTGCAAACCCTAAAAGACTTGTGAAGAGTTTTCAACCAAAAGAGTGAATCTTTCAAACCCTGAGGAGTGAATCTTCATTTCTCGTGCGACTCGGTGCGAAGCCGACGTAGAACCTTGGTGTGAAGCCTTAGATCTTATCTTTCTATTTTACCTTTTCTCTCATTATTGTTTGGTAATATCTCCCCTATTTGCTTTGATAAAATCCAAAAATCGCAAATCTTTATTAATTTATATCTTTGATCCTACCCTTTTATTTGCCTTAATCCTTCAAACCTTATTTATTCAAACCCTAGAGGAGTCAAGAAACAATACCATAATTGTCGCTTGGGGCCCTAAACTAGATCGAAACGCGAGTCCTTCATTGGATCCGTTTTTCTAGATTGGGAATTAATGCATGGACACGTTAAATGGAATTAATTTAATTGTTTTAATTGAATTCATTGAATTATTTTATGTATTTGAGTGATTTTGAATATTTGCATTATTCAATCTAATCTGAGGTTAATCCCAAATTCGCATTAATTAGAGTTTAGCGTTTGTTTTGCATCAATATATATATGCTTTTATTCATTTTTCTCAGGAATCAATCACGAATTTATCGTGAATTTTGCGATAACGTTTTTTTTTTTAGTTTATTTTTAAATTTAACTTGACTCTATATGCACTTCTCGCGAATTTATCGCGAGATTTTCAATAAAGCAGTGATATATGTTACGTGGTATGAATAGTGAGCTCTTAGCTACCAAAAGTGGTGGGAAACATGTAGTAGGCTGGGAGCGTCATCCAAAGTTTGAAATTAAGCTACTTTATGGTTGGAAACGGAAGCATCATACTGAATAGAAGATTACTGCTACTAGGGCTGAACTATTTTCTAGTTGGCTGAATCACCAAAAGGAAAAAAACATAGTAAACAAAATAGAATATTAAGAAATTAAAAAGCAATTAAAAAAAGGACCAAAGTTCAAGCTATACTTAGTCACCGAAACTACATTACTGAATGGGAAAAACAACTTGATTGAGAATACATGAGATTGCCAAATATGATAGAATGTTCATACCTTTGTATACAACTGAAATTTTCAATGCAAAGATATGGGATCAATATTTTAGAACTGGACCGGACCAGCCGGTTTGACTAAAATGGAACATTTCGGCAGTCCAGTTTACAATCATTTTTTTCATGGTCTTTGGAGTGAACCGGCCAGTTTTCACTTAAACTGGGTGCCCGGTTTAATGTGAACCTTTCTGGTTCACTCAATATTTTTATTGATATTCTAAAACAACATTGGTAAGGAGTTGCGAAGTTAACTTACCATTGATCTGTTTAAATGCAATTTGTAAAGTTAACTTATGTATATGGTATTAAGCATTTAATAATACAAAGCTGTTGATACATCTATGACATTAATTAACGCATCCACCCATTGTTTATTTTTTTTGTTAGCTTAACTAAAGACAAAAATACCACCATAAATGTTTGAATAAAAACATGGATCTCTTTCAAGTAAAGGGTATATTTGATTTAACATTATTCAAAAAGTAAAGAGCTACCTCAAGTCATCCATTCAATAGAGATATCAGTGATAACACTTACCGTCCCACTTCTAACAAGTCATCCAAAGTTTCGATGGTACACTCTTAACTTGAGTTTGGGATTGGACGTATTATTTTAGAGGTCATAGGGCTAACTAGGATCACCAAGTTTTACAAGAGAGAGGTTGAATCAATTATCCATGTACTCAAATGTCTACAAAACTTCAATTCGTAATATTAAATTTTTTATGAATGCAGCAAAGGGAAACCTAGAATGAGCAGAGAAGCATAAGCAGGGATGTACTTCACTTTATTCTAAGGGAATACCTGTTGTGAGGGCAGGTAAAATCGAAATGTAGTAGATTTAAAAAGGACATGCCTGTTGTGCGGGGTCCTTGGGGATATGTTTTCTAAAGGTGGCCAGTTTCAATTTTCCTTTCGTTATGCTGGCTGGAGCAGAGATGCTATGTCACTATCCATGGTGAAGTTGTGGGATAGTGGACCAGGATTGGTCACCTTAATGAGGTTCCTAGAGCCAGAAGCAGACCTTGTAGGAAGGGTTGAGACTCTACAAGTAAAAGGAGTCAAGGACGTCGGAGAAGAGGAAGACCAGTGAAGACCTGGATGGAAGCCATGAGAAGGGATATGAAGGATCGCGAGGTTATAGAGAGCTTAGCACTAATCAGAAACGAGTGGAGAAATAGAACTCGCAAAGCCGATCCCAAATAGATGGGATAAGGCTATGATGATGATAATGATGAATGAGGTTCCTAGAGCATTGTTTCAGATCAAGGCAGTTAGAAGTTTACAACCATGCCGTCCATGCAAATCCTCTGACGTCCTTTTTATAGCATCCAGGAGATTAAACAAGTCTTCTCACACATTTTTTATAATCTCATATAAACATAGTGAAACCACAAATATAACGGGAAATTGGGAAAATTATAAAAGTTTTTAGTGTACCTCTTGGGAAACTTGTTTGTTTATGCCAAGCATTTAGTTTACGCTTGGTTCAATGCACTTTGAACTTATTGCTGTATTTTTGTATTTTCTTATTAATCTTGAACTACTCAAAAAACAGTAATGTCCCTAGCAACAGAGTAAATCAATGTTCTTAAATTCACTCAGGGTGACCGCCAAGGCGATTCGAGCCCATAGGCGCCCTGGGCATTGACTCAGGCGAACCGAGCCTGGGGCGCCCGTCTGGGCATTGACTCAGGTGGATCGAGCCTGGGGCACCCGTCTCGGCATTCTAAAGTCAGGGCAGGGCGTCAACTTAAGAGACAATTTTTTTTCTTCTTATCTTCTATTTCTCTTTCTCCCGGCACTCTTGTGCCCTAGCTTCGGCAAGACCAGAGAGGCAGAGGCCAATTATCTCCTCGACACTCTTATTCTGAGACTTTGATTTAACAAAAAATATTCATTGATTCAAAAATTGAATGCATATATCAAATTATATACATTTATCTGAAATAAAGTATGTATATCACTAGATGTGTATATATATATATATATATATATATACACACTTTGGGGCTGCCCGAATCTTGAGGCACCCCTCTGGATGCCGCTCAGCGACTTCCGCATGAACATTCACCCGACCTCCCAAACCCGCCCAGTGAAGTTAAGAACATTGGAGTAAATGCACATTCTTTTATGAAAAGAATAAATGAAGATTTTTTAACAATAATCTACACCTCCGATGCCAGCATTGAAAATCCTTGGGCACCCATATACAAGAAAAGATAATTATAGTACTTGTTTCCCAAACTTGTTCCAACATAAATACATTTTTTCCCTCATCCATGTTTTTTGAATTTTGTAAAATAAAAGTTTGAAAGTGTGTTATGTGGCCTGAGAAAACTTAGAGAAAAGTAACAAATGCTACATTTTTTTATTAATAAATTTGACCTTAAGAATCAACAAAGCAGCCAAAAGCTGCTCCAGTATGGCTTCTAAATCCATTGAAGACAATCCTCCCAAAGATGGAGAAAATTACTATCAAAGCCCAAAATTTTGAAATCATAGCATTCGCAGAGACATCAGGATACCTACTTCCTGCATATCTATTAGAAGGAAACCACTCTGATTCAAACATATGGGGAACAATAACTTTCCTCCAAGGCTGAAAAGACAATCACCTCCATCATTGCAAATTTGTGCAAGCTATGGCTATGAATCAATCCAATTTGTAAACGAAGACTATTTGTCAAAAGGGTAGCATAACGAGTGGAAAAGGGGGCCATGTATTGAATAGATGGAGGCCATTGCCTAGAAACCCTTTCAAGCTAAGCTTTGACAATAGTACTTTGGTACTCTGGTTTGGCGGGTGATGTTGGATTAAATAGAGACCATCACAATGGATTAAAGTTAGCATTTTAGTGTTGGATATTTTATAAAATAAATAAATATTATTAATTTTAATTCATAATATTTATTTATTATTTATTACTTTGGTTAAAGTTTTGGCTTAACTTTAAATGGTTTCATTGTGTAATGGTTCCATATGGAAAAGTTGCTTTTGCCAAGACTTGAACTTACAACCCACTAGTCATAAGTAGTTTGAAAATTTGAAAAGTGTTGGAGCGAAAATAGTCCCACCGAAATTTGAGAAGTGTTGAAAGGAAAATAGTCACACCTCACTTGTTTACTAGAACATTTTCTACCATGTATGCATAGACACACCTTCTATATATGTTTAGCTTAAAGGTGGAAAGAATGCCCATAGCGGCTGTTTATCGCCGCGATTGTGCATGCGCACACGTGTGCGAGGTGCGAATGATGCAATTGGTGCTTTTAAGGCGCACACATCGTCGCGAGGAGCTTTGAGGAGCCTTTTTTATTTGCTCTAGGATAGTTTGATGGTTGACTAGTTGACCGGGCGGGGATTGACTTGGCACGTCTACGTCGCTTGTGTGCATTGGGCGGTTTCCCACCATTGAGATCCGACCATTCATAGAGCGGTTCAGACATAGCCATTGTGATTGTTGAATAACCAAAAGATGCAACTGTTCACTGTGTACCGTTGGATCCTTGTAACCGTTGATCAGATCGATCATGACCCTCGATTCCAAAGAACCAACAAACACAACTGCCCCTGAGAAAGGGTGCACTGAACACTATAAATAAGAGGTCAATCTCGAATTACATCTGTCCTCGAAATTCATGTGCCTATTTGAGCGATTTTATGCGTTCATTTCGTTGGGGTTGTACATAATGCAACGTAGTGTGTGACAGATCGGTGCATCACCGAGGCTTCATTGTATCCTGGAGGCGAATTTGTCGTTATCTGATTGGGCTACTTATATGTGTATCTAATTAAGTCATAACCTATTGCAAGTGCACAATGGAAATTATAATACTAGCAAATGATCGTTCCCACAGAGATAAGTTAAATTATATTAACTTAATTTTTATGAAAACTTGTATTTATCTTTTAAGTTCCTAAACTACGGGAGAAATATGAATAAAAAATTGTTTTTAAACTAAGTTTGCAGAAAATAAATCCTAATCCTCCTTCTTCAGATTATGGTCGTCAATCACAATCTTTAGCTATCGGATATTGATGAATTTAAACAGTACCGTTACACTATATATCAAGTTTCCTAGCATTGGTCGTCAATCAATACTAAAATCCTATCAATATAGATTTAATCTAATCAACAATCTCCTAAAACTTGGGCGTTAATCAAATTCTAGAAAACTGAAGATGAAAAAGTAAAAACCGTTACACTAATCTGCAAACCTCAATCTGAGTCGTCAATTCAAATCAAAATCTGAAGATGTTTACAAAGCAGAAAATAAAGAAAATAAAATCTAAACTAGAAAGCAATAAAAATTATATCTTTCACTCCTCAGCTGCAGCCGTCAATTGCTTCTGAGAAACTACAAATATCTACAAAATCTTCAACTCCCAATCGTAGTCGTCAATTGCTCTTAAGAAACCTTGGATATCTAATCTACCAAGCAATAAAAATCTACTCTAAATTTGATCGGAAGAAAACCTAACCTCAGTCGTCAATTGATGCTGAGAATTTCTTCGATGCTTATTCCTATACAGGGCTCTCTTATTTATAGATCATAAGGAGTCGGTTTACAAGTTCTAATTCTAATAAAAGAAATAACTAAAAACAAATCTATCCTAATATAACTCTAATTCTATTCTTATAATTCCTTGCTTCCTTTAGTTGATGCGCTTCTGGATTGTTCCTTTTTTATTCAGTACTAGAGATCTTCTGGAGCCTATCTTCATCAATCTTCTCAGATCTGTGATCAGCCAAACTTCTAATTCAAGAGTTCTTCTAATTCTGTTCATGGCGGTGGAATCTTCATGTGATCACCAGCAATGGCAGCAACATGAAAGCTTTATAATCGTAAATCACGATTATCTCTTTTCTTCTCTTTTTCTGGAAAATCTTTAATCACGATTTTCTATCTTTCATAGCTTCCTCTCTCTGGACGATTCTCTGAATTACGATTCATCGCTTTCTTCTATATCGCCTTTATTTGAACGTCTTCTAGAAAATCGTAAATTACAATTTCTCATTTCTCTCTTTAGTAGCAGCGCTCAATCGTCTTTTCATGATTTTCTAGCCTTCAATATATAACGAATCATCTTTTTACGCTTAATCGTCTTTTACTACTCTTTTGAGTTCATTTTGGCAAAGATTAACATTATGACTCTCTTTTACTGATTTTCCTTAATATCTGCACATCATTAACTTAGTAGTAACAAACTAAGTCCTAGCATCACTAAGTTAAGGGTAATAAATTGGTATATTATGTGACTAATCATTATCCCGTTGCATAGAGGGGGAAAATATTGTCTTAAAGATAGCGATCGATCGTGCCTTAAAGTCAATATCCGATCTATTTCCATCTTTTTGTGTGTGACCCACCAACATTTGGAATCATGTGGTGTTTAGGATTTAGATAAGATGTAACCATAGGTATACCTATATCGTATGTGTCTCTATGCACCTTACTTCTCGGAGTCAAGGCTCACAGAAGGCGATTCCACGAGGTCATCAATTGGTTGACCAGAGCAGTTAAGTTTCGTAGGCATTCCGCTAATTGTCTCGAGGAAGAACCAACACACACAGAGTAGACTCTTGTTTTTCGGGACTCCAAATAATACACAATTTTTAACAAAATATGGTGTATGGACAAAAATAATAATATATAAGCACTAAACAGGCCTTATTTTAAATAGGGAGACACTCTACAAAGGGTGTCAGGTGCATCGTGTTGCCATGACCAAACCAACATGTAGGGAGTGTGCTCTTGTTTTTTGGGACTCAAGTAATGGACTATATATAGCAAGTATGATCTATAGACACAAATAATAGTATATAACCAGGCCTTATTTAAAAGAGGGAGATGCTCTACGAAGGGTGCATCGTGTTGCTAGGACCAATAACTAACACGTATGGAGTGGGATCTTGTTTTTTCGGACTCAAGTAACAGTATATATAACAAAGTATGATGTATGGACAAAAACGGTGTATTGAATTGTCAGAAACAAGAACCGACACGTATGGAGTGGTAAATTTTAGATCAATCAAGGATTTAAACATGGGCCCAAGAAACAAACTGATTGGGAGATTTGAACCGTCTGATCTACACACCCTAATATGGAAAATTGTGCTTATTCTTTGAAGTGTAGATATTAAAGTCCACTAATTGGATAGTTCTGCTCCTCTGACGTCAGCTAAGATATGTGCCAATGATGAACTGCCAAGTGAACTACTTGGATTGATCAAAGATGCAACCCACTTGACATATGAGTGGGCGATCAAGGCCCCATCCATTTAGAGATCAGAGAGTTGGTCGCTTTACATAAAGTCAAGTGGTTTTTCCTAGTGAAAAAGAAGACTACATAACCAAACTTGCAGAATGAGAAAAATTCCTAATATCTTCACAATACAATTGCAACAGGTAACACTCGATTAATCCCAAAGGGTTTGGCGTGATGGCAAGGTACTCGATACCCGTCTCAGGAAGTAGGAGACCCGAGTTCAAATCACCCCCCTTAGGGGCCACCCCAGGGATTCATCTCGTACTGAACGGCCTTATTCACAGGGGATGCGCACATGTCTCGGAGATTAGTCAGGTGCTCTAAGAGGCCTGGATGCCCCAGTTATCCGGGAAAAAAGGAAGAAGGTAACACTAGATTGCAAATAGAGTTTTCAAGATATTTAATGGAGAGAGAGAGAGAGAGAGAGGAATGCTGAAGCATTAGATGGAGGTTATTATTGGTTTTAAATATCGGCCATATCCAATACGTATCGGGTTAGGCCCAATCCAATTCGGGTACGAACCCTGATTTAATATGAGGTCAAATATCAGGTCAAACTGGTCAAATACTGGACCATATCGGCCGATATATATCCATCGGTTCAAAATCTCGGATGATACCGGTACGAATTGTCCGATATGTACACGTATCGCTGGCCAGTGGTATACGATACATTGGGTATGTATCACTGGCCAGTGGTACATATAATGATTTTTTGTTGTATGACCTATACATTCATACATTGAATGTATTAGTGATACCGATACCAATATTGTCATAAATGATCACATAATGCCATCAGGAAGGGGTGGATCGCATATGTCATGATGGCATATGCGATCTAGGAAGTATGCCATGGCATACCATCGCATATGCGATAGTATGCCATGGCATACTTCTCCAACATTTTTTTTTTTTTTTTTTTTGCTTTTTAGGCTTCCCCAAGCCCTATTAATAGGGGATTTCTTTTCCTAATGCATACCACAACTCTCAAAGGTATGTTTTGGGCCTCTTTCCTTCTCTTTTGTGTGGTCCACTTTATTTTTGCACTATTTGTTTGGACTTATTTTTTATATTTTCCCTTCTAACTTATGGGTTATATACTTATATTATATACTTTTATTTCTCATTCCAGACACTACAAAATTAATAGAGCACAAAATTAATACAAACATATTACTTTTCAATATGAGGAACTTTGGGGATTTTTTTGAAAAATAAAATAAAATTTATGCCATGTCATAATGGCATATGCGATGGCACTATGCCATCGCATAGGATCGCATATGCCATTTGACTACATTGACCAATACGTATCGTCTTGGTTTTGATGGTGGACAATACGTATCAAAAAACCAAGACTGTGACCCATGGATGTATCAGATATGACGCAGACAAAATACCAAAAATGCCCTTTCTACAATTTTAAAAAAAATTCTGTATTATATTAAAAATAAAAGATAAAAAAGTTGCTTGAATATTGGCTGGTTTGGCCGATGCGTATTGGATATTCCGGATACAAATCGGCCTGGGACCCAGCCGATATGCCGATATATATCCGACATTAAATCCCTGGTTATTAATAACAATGTGCATGAAAGACAAACTGCAGCAACATTCAGAAAACCTGAAAAAAATTGAACCAAATAAATTTTCATGGCACTAGAGTCACCTGATCATCGAAGAATCTTTCAGAATAAGATGACAGCGATCCCGAACTTTCGGTTTCACCCGGACTTTTTTCAGAAGATTTTCTCCTCCACAGCCAACTCCGACGGTCCATAACCACAATCCCACCTTCCCAAACCCGAGTCCCTCACGCCAATTTCATCACCTCTGCAAATAAATTACCACATTCAAACCACAGATCACTAACTAACACCAGAAAGGTGAGGCTAGTGGGTCCCAATCACTACACCTCAAGCACAAGAAAACCCAGAAAAATTAAGCAAAGAAAAAGAAAACAGTAGAAACTAAAAACAAGTCTAGAAAGTAGAAACAATACATCCATCATCCTCAACAACCTCAACTGTATAGAAAAAGACTGGTTTCCCTCTGCTTTGCTTCAAATCCACCCCAAAGTCATCTAAACTTCAATTAAATAAAACATTTTAAAACAAAAGGCCAAAAAAAAAAAAAACATGTATTAAAAAAAAATTGGTAAAATGGTTGGTGAAACTGTGAATCTCTTACGGTATAAACAATCCTACATAAAACTGAAGAAAAAAAAATGATACCCATCACCTAAAACACCGAAAAATAAAAAGCCACCCATTACCCATCAAAACAAAACTTCACAGAATAACCCAATAATGAAAAAAAAAGGGAATTATTACAATACTATTATTAACACATGAAAGAAAAAACAAATAAGCTACATAAAACTCACAAATCGGTTATACCCATTACTAAATCATCAAAAAACAACAACCCATCAAAGCAAAAAAATTACCTTCACAAAACCCAAAAACAAAAACAAAAGAAAATTATAGCTAAACAAATCACTCTAAATATGAAAATGACCCCATAAAAACAAAAAATAACTGGTACCCATTGCTGAAATCACCAAAATAAGTCTACCCATCAAAGCAAAATCTTAACTTCACAAAACCCAAAAATAAGAACAAGAGAAAATTGCAGCTAAATTAATAACTCTAAAACTGAAAAATACCCAACAAAACCAAAAAATAATTGACACCCATTACCGAAATCAGCAAAATAAACCAACCCATCAAAGCAAAATCTAAACTTTACAAAACCCACTAAAGTATATAATTTATAAATAAAGAAACCCCACCCAAATCAGATAATTATGAAGAGAAACCGTACCAACCACGACATCCAAAGAAGGAACCCATTAAAATACTCTAAAAAGAAGGTCAATACAGTGAATATAAAATTCAGATATATAAAAAAATTGTAGGATGTCGAGTATAAATTTATATTAATTCACCTTTTTTCAGATCAATAAGCATGTGAAGAACTTCTGAAAAATAAGAACACTTTTAATCTTTTCCTATTATTCAAACGAAGTTGCTCTGGTTCCCGCCTATACATGGAGGCATTCCGCCATTAATGAGAGCTCCAGGCATCGATTTGAAGCTCTACAGTAACTTTTATATATCGTTTGAGTAAAGATCAGCTGTAAAGCGCATATGGTTTTATGTGTGGCTACGAGAAATCTGACACAAAAATCGGAAATTTAAATTGTTTCCGTTTTTTAATGATCAGTTTTTCGTTACCTCCACAGAAGTACACTCTAATTTGGTGGTTGTTGGCAAATAATTTGCCTGGAATTAGGTGCACGGCCTGTACACCTTCTGTTATGTGCGGGTCAGAATTTTGGAAGCATCGAATACTGTTTTATCAATTTTTTGTAGGAGTTGATATTAGGTACATGATCCATACGCGGTGCATGGGTTAAATTTTCTCCACCAAACGAATTAGCCCTAGATATATTAACCAAGGTTATCCAATGCTATCCCATGCATGTACTAATTTGGGTGTACATGTGCCCCTGGACTCAGATAGTCTAAGAGGCTCCGATACCTAATTTATTAATATATATATATATATATATATGAAAAAGGGGGAAAAGCGTTCGGGTATAAAGATATTTTTATGCCAATTGATATGGGCGCAACACGTAGTACCCTTTTGTAGAGTGATGAGTGACATTGGAACTATTTCACTAACTAGGGTTACACTTTAAAATGTTTTAAAAGTTAAATTATCCTTTCAGATGTTATTCTTGACTTTTTTAGAAGTATTTTTAAAGTCTCTTTCTTTTCTCTCTTTTTCTAACAAAGTGTCCGATTTACTTTTTCAAGTATATTTTACTAAAAAAAAATGAGCGTCCAATAGTAAAACGCTAATACCTCTGCAGAAAAGGGTCGACGCTTCATTTTAGGGGCATTGGCACTTCGTTTAGGGGCGTCGGTGTTTCGATTAACTTTTTCAGGGATTTACTTTTTTTATTTTTTTATTTTTATTAGAGCGCTAACGCCCCTAAAATGAAGCATAGACACTTCGGGAATATATATATATATATATATATATATATATATATATATATATATATATGGAAGCGCCAACGACGATTTGTTTTAGGGGCACCGGCTCTTCGAAATTTTTTATTTTATTTATTTTTTATTTTTTTAAAGTGTCGGTGTCCTTAAACGAAGCGTCAACGCTTCCTTTTAAGGGCGTCGACGCTTCGTTTAGGGGCACAGGCGTTTCATTTTAGGGGTGTCGGCGCTTTGTTTCGAGGTGTTTACGTTCGCTCCCGAAGTGCTAGCGCTTCACTATCGGGCGCTACATTTTTTGTGTAAAATATGCATGAAAAAGTAAGTCTGACACTTTCTTGAAAAAATAGAGAAAAGAAAGAAACTTTAAAAAAGTCAAAAATGACGGGTGGAAGGGTATTTAACTTTTAAAAGTGTAACCCTAGTTAGTAAAGTGAGTCTCATGCCACCCATCACTTCACAAAAAAGGACGCTACGTGTCGCACTTATATCAATTAGCGTAAAGATATTGGCGTAGAGATATCTCTACGCGCGAGCGCATATCCCTGGGCATATATATATACCAAAGTTTGTGCCTTTATATGATTAGTATTAGGTGCAACTATCAAAATATTGGTTTCATTATTGGTTTCAGGAAATTTTAGAATTTCGGCCGAAATTTGTAAGGTTGGGTGGAAGTTCAATGCCAATTTTTATTTTATTTTCAAAGGACTCTAAACGTGGTCTTGAAATTATCGGTCGATAATTTGAATTATCAATTTAGTGTCGGCCGAAACCGATATAACTCGTCCAATAATTTAAATTAGGGAGCCGTTGCACACGCATTTTAAGAGATTGCATGGAATTAATCAAAATTTGTCCTTGCACATGTTAGGGCTCGCTCAAGTGTTTCCTGATTTTTCCTAGAAAAGCTCATATTCTTGGATATTTAGATTCCTCGCAGATTCTTAGCAGACTCAGATTCTTTACTTTTCCTATATGTGTTTTAAAATTACTCAGATTCCTTACTTTTCTTATAAAAGATGAAAATCCTTTGTTTTTAAGTTCCTCTAAGAAAATCCTCAAAATCGATTCAATCAATGGTTATGCTATGGCCGTAGAAATGTGATCTAACCATCGGTTTATATGTCGTACTCGGATTTCTTTCAAAATTTATGGCCAACCAATCGAGATGAGATTGAACATATTTGACGGAGTCTTTTTCCGAATCTGATTTAATGGCCATTATTTTTAAAATATATTTTTTAACGAGAATAAATGGAATAAGGTATTGGGTACCTCTATTTACACCAACCAAAACTCTAAAATACCCACCTAGCAAGTAGCAACACTTCGAGATGATTTCATTGATGGGTAGGCGTGTGCTATGAGAATTTTTGTGCCAAACTATTTTTATTTTCCTTCTAGCTGATGAGAGCAGCTATTTGCACCCGATTTTGAATCAGACGCTGGAGATTATTTTTCGTTCCAATCTGAATCAGACGATCTGAATCAAACGATGGAAGTCATTTATCCTCCCAATCTTTCACACGATGGATCTTGAGATTATCGGCGTATCATCAGATGACCAGTGTCTTATTTCACGCGGCACACATCTCAAAAAAGTGACCTTAACATCACTTGCACGCTTAAAATTGATTCTAAGGTCACTTTTATGGATATGTACTACATGAAATAAAAAATCGACCGTCTGATGGTACACCCATGATCTAAAGATTGATCGCATGAAATATTGAGACGATAAACAATCTCCATCATCCGATTCAATGCAGTCGATGTGTTTCCGCATGTGTGAACTCAAAGATTTGCTGGGTGGATTTAAAGGTACTCTAATATATATATATATATATATATATATATATATATATATATATATATATATATATATATATATATATATAGCGTTTCTCTGCACTATATTTATACCAATGTAGTGTTTCTCTGCGCATAGGATAGGTGCATTGGCGACGGTGACATGAGATCTTAACGGAGTAAGCGTTACAAAAGTGACGGTCCAACAACCCGGCCAAAAGCCCCAACTCCAGGAACCATTTGGTACTGGTCCGGTGGCCATCCAATGAGCAAAACACGCGTACCGGCTACGATTCCTGCAATTTTTTTCACACCGTCATCTTTCCCGATGATTTTTCATTTTTTTTTTTATAGTTTTTAAGCAAATGAGTTGAGATCTGATGTATAGATTTCTGAGAAGTATACCATACCGCTACAATCTGAGCTTAGATTCAGAGCTATTCTGACCAAATCGCTCGGACAATTAGCTGTCGTTTTCAATCAGAAACGACTAAGAATCTCATTTCCCCAAAAGAGCTCTCGAACACCAGATTCAGTCAGAAAACCTCACATTTTGACCTTAAAATTAATTTTAAGCGTACATGTGATGTTAAGGTCACTTTTTTGAGATGCGTGTCGCGTGAAATAAAACTTTGGCCGTCTAATGGTACGCCAATAATCTCAAGATCCATCGTGTGAAAGATTGGGAGGATAAATGATTTCCATCATCTGATTCAGATTGGAACAAAAAACAATCTCCATCGTCTGATTCAGGTAAGTCAATGGTTCTTGTCCAATAAAAATTGTGTGGTACATCACTCCAAAAATTGGTGCAAATAGTTGCTCCCATCAGCTATAAAGAAAATAAAAACAGTTTGACACGGAAATTCTCATAGCACATGCCTACCCATCAATCAAATCATCTCGATGTGTTGCTACTTGTTAGGCGGGTATTTTAGAATTTTTGTTGGTGTAAATAGAGGTACCCAATACCTTATTCCATTTATTCTCGTAAAAAAAAATCTTTTAAAAGTAATAGCCATTAAATCAGATTCGGAAAAAGACTCCATCAAATATGTTCAGTCTCATCTTAATTGGTTGCCCGTAAATTTTGAGAGAAATCTAAGTATGACACATAAATCGATGATTAGATCATATTTCTATGGTCATAGCATAATCATTGATTGAATCTATTTTAAGGATTTTCTGAGAGGAACTTAAAAACAAAGAATTTTCATCGTTTATAAGAAAAGTCAGGAATCTGAGTAAGTTAAGAACGCATTGGGAAAAGTCAAAAATTTGAATCTGCTAAGAATCTGTCAGGAATTTGATTGTCGAAGAATATGAGCTTTTCAGGGAAAAATCAAGAAACAACTGAACGAGCCCGTTTTGTGTAATTGTACATTTGCACCATAAATTAAAAAATTGCACCTTAATTACATTGGTTCCCTCTCTCTCTCTATCTCTCTCTCTCTCTCTCTCTACAAAAATCCTCTCTCCACCACCGATCTCTCTCCTCTCACTAAAAAAATGCTCACTACCCACTCATGAGAAAGGTGCCGATTGTAGCTTGTCAGATGTGGATGTTATGAATTCTACTCACTTTATCGAACTTCTTATCGCGATGAATGTGAAAAAATTAAGAAGATGCAGGCAAAAAATAATCACACACATAACACAAAGATTTATGTAGTTCACTAAATTGAGGACTACGTCCACGGGAGTGTATGCACTATTTATGAACGTTTATTACTCACACACTCTCTTTTCTCTAGTGCACTCTCAATCAAGATCAAACACGATCTTACACAATCAACACACTCTCTAGTGCCTCGTCACTGACCTCAAGATGGATAGAAAGGTGCAACTATAATGGCATCTTAGTCATTCTAAAAAATAAGAACCAATATATTTTATTAGGTTGGGTGCAAGGACATAGAATCTGTGTGCATGTAATGGCACCCTTTGAATTATTGGCCAAAATTTTGAACCATGACCTGATAAGTGACTTGAGCATTGATGTTCCTGATCGCAAGATTTATTTTATAAGAGAGTGAAATGAAAAACAATCTCCCTCATTTGATTCAGTGCAATCAAATGTCATCCAAAATTAATGCATGTTGGATTCACATGATAGCCATTAATTTTACATTGCAAGGCTTTGAATCAAATGATGGAAATGGTTTTTCATCCCATTATTTTGCGTCACAGATCTTTAGATCATAATGCATATCTAAAATAAACACAATTTAGTGTTGAGATCGAATCAATCTGATACTATTATCTGCAATGTCCAACATTTTCTACGAGGATTGTACCAGTAGTGAAGCAGAGCTGAAAGGGGTGGACTACGATATTTAGGCTGTGTTTGATTGCTTTTTAACTCAAAGAGCAGTCCAAGGAAAAAGGCAAGTTTAAATTGTTCTTTTAAAGAGAATCAAATTCAGTTTTTTAACTTTTCGAAAGAATTAAGAGCACTTACAACTAAACACAATCTCATACTAAAGTGTTCTGCGCTGGAGCAAAAAATTACTCTTTGCCTCCAAAGAACAAAAAGAGCAACTCCAAATACAGTCCGATAAAGAATCGTTCGGCCTATAGCTATATATTGAAAGAGGATTCTAGGGCTTAAGGTGACCTCCCATTAATCCAAAAAAAATTCTTGGAAATTTGCTCATGACAAATAGAAGGAATAAAAATATTAAAAAAATATAATACTTCAAAGAGAGAAATTTTATTCTTGAAAATTTTATCTAGGACCCAAAGTTTGCTATCAAAAGACTTGCACCCTTGTTTGGCCACATGGCAATATAGAGTTTCCTACAAGGGGAGCCATTACTTGCACTCGTTATTTAAGTTATTGCACCGAGGTTAAAAAAAGACTTCAAATTTTAGGGACATGTGACATGTGAAAACGTAATCTGGGCCATCTGATTTAAAGTTCATGATCCATAGATCCTTAGTAGATAAGATTGGCCGAAATATAATTTTCATCATGTGATTAAATATAGTCAAAGGCTATTATTTGATTCAATGATTGACATCAATAGATCATATGATAAATATCGTATTTTGCTCCAATCTTATCTACGAAGGATCTATAGATCATAAACTTTAAGTCAGACGGCCTAGATTGCGTTTTCATATATCACATGTCCCTAAAATGTAAAATCTTTCTTTAACCTCGATGTAATCACTTAAAAAGCGTGTGCAAGTAATGATTCTCTTTCTACAATGGTCAATGCTTCTTGTTGAGAGCAATGAGCTATGGCGATCGCTTATATATAGATAATAATAGAGACCGTGAGAAGCACCCATTTTAGGTCACATGGACCATCTTTAGAACAATTGAATTCATGAAAGTCCTTTAAAAGAAATTATAAAAAAAAAATCATCAAAAGTCATGGTTTATATTGGGATGGGAGCTGACTTGGGCCCAAAAAACACAGTAGCTGGGAATCGGAAATGACCAATCTATGCACTAGTTTAGAGAGTTGTGCACTTTTTTTTTTTTTTTTTTTTTTAACTATCAATATTTAATCACTTTTGGTTGGATGGTTCGAATGCTTCGATTATGCATGATTTTGAGAGTGTGGTACAAGTGACTAAGGCGTCGTCGTTCGAGAGTCAAGAAAGTGCCAATTTTTTACACTTTTATGTAGAAAATATAATTTCCTGGTACTTTATGAGGTTTTTCTGCATTTGAGAGTTTTTATTGGGCTGCGAGTTTTCATTGCACTTTTCTGAGAAATAAATGTTTTGTTTTCGAAAGATTTTGCTTAGGAAAGTTCAATGTCTAAGCTTGGGCTACTATAGTACACATAAAGAGTCTTATTGAATCCTTTCTTCATCTGAAAGGAGCTCCAACGAACGTCCCAATTAATTGTCATTTAAGTGTACAATTAATTGTCATTTAAACACAACTTTTAAATGTAGGGGTTGGCGGTTTAAATGAGGAGTAAATCTGACATTTACTTCATCCACCAACCAATGTCATTTAGAAGTGTCATTGGTAATTTCTCATTGCAACCACTTTGAAGCCGGTGGGAGACTTCTCAAACAATGCCAGATGAAGAAAACTCTCACTACAAAAAATAAGACTATTAGCGGCAGCCATAAACTGCCGCTAATAGTCTTAATAGTTTTTTTGTTAATAGCGGCTGTTTTTTGTTGCAAAAAACTGTCGCTAATAGTCTTATTTTTTGTAGTTTCATCACTGGCACCTTTCTGCAGTTGCAGTTGTTTATTCCCCTGTGTATTCCTTTGTAGACACTTGTGGTGTTCATAACCTGTGAACTCCTTTGCGATCGGGTCTCCCGAGGGTACTGTGACTTCCACCCACTCGTCTGATGGTGACGACGACGCCTTTCGCATATTAGTTTTAACTTTTATAAATAACTTTAAAATTATGATGATTTATATTATGCTATAATTTTTTATATAATGACATAATCGAATATGCTATTCGTTTACTTCGAACTCGTTTGCTAGTATATAATGAAGGTAGCTTTATATCGACATTACTTATTCCTATATTTCCAACATACACATAACGTAATAACAACTGCATATAAGAATCCACATTTGAGGTGGTTTTCTCATAATCTGCCCGACATAAATCTTTAACACATTATCGATTGAATGTCTATAAATTTTGACAATCATCCAATCAATATAACTGCTTAGATAAACGATGTAAAAACGTGCGACTATAGTGTGCGGAAGAATACAATGCACTTTCTGATATTTTCTTGAGAAAGTGTAGAACAAAAATAAATATCAGAAATGGGAGGAAAATGACTTTCTAGTAACTTAAGAACGTTCTCAAGGAAAGTGATCATCCTCAGAAAGCTAGTTTCTAGACAAAAACTGAGGTAGTGATTTTGTGAGCTTTCCCGGGGAAAGCTCAGAAACTGCCAAACGAGGCCTAACTAAGTGAGGCCATAAACATGAAACACTTGAAACGATCAAAGTTGTATTCCACCTCGCTTATCCTATATTCATTGCATAATTTTGACTAATCCACTCAATTTAAGTGGTTGGATATCATGTAAACTTCAATTAGCGAGAATAATACATCCATCAAGTCATCTATACCATTCAATTTGAACAATAGTCTATACTAAGGTTGTATATGGCATAACTCTTTCCTATTCCCTGCCACAGCAGAGTTCACCTGCTTTAGTTGGTTCTCATTCTCCTTTCTGACTCCTTGCAAAGGAGGATTTACTTGTTTTAGCAGCAACCTCAGTGCTCTCTACTAGCTCCCTATCAGAGTAAATAAAATCTGCTCTGTCAAGGAGTTAGTAAAGAGGACGGTAGAACTTATGAACATATAAATTTTGCACAAAATTTTATTATGCAAGGGGTTATTAAAGAGAATGGGTACATGCTAAATTAGGTAGCAAGATGTTAGTAAAGAGGATGGGAACCTGCTAAAACAGGTAAACTCTACTATGACAGGAAATAATAGAGAGCTATGCCATACGCAGCTTAAATTACTTGGATCGACTAATTCAAATCCTCTAATGAGCACCCTTTTCATGTTTAACATGTGGCATAAAAATTTCAATTCGGATTAATGAAACTATTGATGTACCTCACCAACATGTTTTGATTGTATATGCTTTTGGCCTTTTTCTTTCTTTCCGAAGAGGATAGCTTTAATATTCTAATGGGATCTTTATTTGCACCCACCAAATATTTGAGAGCTCTTACACCGGAAGTTATTGACTGCTTGAATGAAATAAAAATTATTGTATATCCCAATCTTCAATAAAATAGATCTTGAGATCATGTTCGTACTGTAAACAATCAATTTTGAATTTTACGTGCACATCCCAAAAAAGTGGCCTGAAAATCATGTGACATATATAAAGTTCAAATGGATTTTTAGGCATGGTTTTAACTATTGGCCATATCCGATAAATATCGGCACATATCTAAGGAAAAGCATCCTGATTTTGTATGGGATCAAACAAGTCAAATATTGGCCCATATCGAATCATATCAGTCAATCTATATCGGATATAACTTGGACAAAACATCATAGATATCCTTTTATTAAAAAAGAAAAGTTGATAAATTTGTAATATATTTTTATTTTATTTTTAAATAAAAAGAAGTGCTTAAATATCATCTGATTTGGACAATTGGTATCCGGTATATCTTATACATATCGGTATCGGCCTGGGACCCAGCCAATATGAATCATGCATTAAATCTTTGTTTTCAGGTCACTTTTTGGGCTGTGTTCTACATGAAATAAAAATTTGATCATTTGATAATATACCCTGATCTCAAAATCTATCGCATGGAATATACGACAAAACGACAAAACTAATCTCTATCATCTATTTTAAAGTAGTCAATAATTTTGGGTGTAGGTGCCCTAAAAAATTTGGTAGGTGCAAATAAAGACACTCTTTACTAATTATTGAAAAAAGTCAACATGTGACATTATATATTTTGGTTGCATGCACAGTTAGCAATTGTTAGATTTGCTGTTGCCATGGCGATTGGTCACCATCGTTCACCGTTGGCGCGCATTGGGCAGCGTCGTGTTCTGTCCCAAAACTTGGCGTGAACGAAGGAGGGAGCGTGTAAGAAAGAGAGAATGCAGTTCTGAAGTCCCTGTCATATTTTCAAGATATGAATATATGCATTTTAAAATTTTATGAGGGTAACTTCATTTACAACTCACGATTCTTCCTTCTCAACTCTAGTTTCAAGTTTTTAAACCCTTCATTGTTTTGAATTAGACGGTAGAGATCACTTTTAGTAAAAATCTTCTACATAATGGATTTTTTAGATTATGGGTATACTATATTTGATTTTAATTTTGCATGACATACATCACAAAAGTGAATATGATCTGAGTATACATTAAAGGCGGTTCTTAGATCACTTTTAGAGATGTTTATCATCCCACCCCTCCCGTTCTTAAGAGAATATATATATATATATATATATATATATATATATATATATATATATATATATATATATATATAGATGGGAGCCGGTTAGGTCCTCTAATGGAGGATGGTGACCATCCTCTAAGATTCACGTGGAGCACAGGTAGACAGTTTAGATCAATATTAAAAGAAAAAATTTGAAATTTTTTTTTTAAACCCACAAGTAAAAGTTTGACGATTTTCATTGGTCCATATTTCACGATTCAACAAATTACACGGTGGAGATGAGTTTTTAATTTTTTTTTTCAAAGATGATCTAAGCAATACACCCAAGGTCCATATGGCATCAAACAAATATTTTGGGTACCACGTGAAGCTCCACATGGAAGGTTGGAGGACGGTGATCGTCCTCCCATGGAGGATGGATTCCTTTTCCTATATATATATATATATATATATATATATATATATATATATATATGGGAGCCGGTTAGGTCCTCTAATGGAGGACTGTGACCGTCCTCCAAGATTCACGTGGAGCACAGGTGGACAGTTTAGATTAATATTAAAAAAAAAAAAATAATTTTTTTTTTTTAAACCCACAGGTCAAAGTTTGACGGTGACCGTCCTCCCATGAAAGAGGATCCCTTTTCTTATATATATATATATATATATATATATATATATATATATATATATATATATATATATATATATATATAGTGCCATTCTATGAGGGTGAAAATGTATGATGATTTTGTGTTAGATCTTATAGTCACATATAGGGCTGTCAACAGGCCCTTTTTTTTAAAAAAAGGTGAGAAACTTGGCCCGAACGGCCCGGCCCGGATAGCTAATCGGGCTGGGTTCAGGCCGGATAATTCTAAAAACGGGGTGAGCCTGGCCTAGCCTGGGCCCAATTTAAAAAAAAAACAAAACAGGCCGAGTGAAAAACCCCTTTTTTTAAAAAAAATGGGCCGGATGAAAAACCTGGCCCGGCCCAACCCGCTGACAGCCCTAGTCACATACTATTTCTTATCTAATGTGTTTCCCCACACATCATGTGTATTTGGAGCCAAGATAATGTGGATCCATGTCGCCTCTTCAAGATCAACGGTGTTGATCTCCCATAGTGATCCACTCAAGACCTTTTGGTGGTTTTGTTTAAGAAATATTTTTTAAAGATTTTAACACTACTTTGAAATGGTCAGGCACGCGTGCACAGATTTGGTACTGCGTTCGGCCTCAAAGATTGATAGGCTTGACAGGCCGATCCCTATTGAAATTTGTTTCACGGTCGACGGTCAAATTTTATCTATAAGTTAGTTTCATCTCCACTGGGAGAAGAGCGAATTTTACCAATCTAAGAGCTTACTTCATTTCCCCTCAACCGAGGATTTGGCTTAGAGCACTTTAATATTACCCCATCTACCATATAAAACTTCAATCCCTTGATTTGAACTTGCAAATTTACAATTCAAAACGTTTTCTTTTGATGTCCAAATTGCCTAAGGATTTTGATGTTGTATTGAGCCCCGGGAAGTTTGGGTGGATCGTTATGCAGATATCAATGATTGGCAAATACGAGCAAATTTGGGTGCTCCAAAGACGGATAGAGTTGATTCGTTGTGCTTCCGCGGGGTTTGGGGTTTGAAAAGATCTGCATGCATAGTTCAATATACCATTCAAGTTTAAAAAAATAACCTATACACGTTTGATTCATAGTGGATTTGTTTGCTTAGACTACAGTCCTAAGGATTTTTTTTCTAGTGATTGGGTTTTATCACGTTAAAAATTATTATTTTTGCGAAGTTGTTATACGCTAGCTAAATCTACTTAAGGCTAATCGGATATACTAAAATTTCTTTATGAAATGTTTCGTTGCTCCTGTCATTAACCACTTTCAAGGTTGACAGTTGTCTATGTTGTCTATGTTTTAAAAGATGTTTTTAGATAATGATGGATCGACTTTATACTCCCATGGTGATTATTTTGGCTTGGGTGTCGCTTTCAAACACTGCACCTTTCCCAGCGAAATATGGATAATGATCACCTGACTTGAGTGATAGGATTCAAATCCATCAATTAAGCGTGATGATGGATCCTTTAAATCATACCTTTTGAAAAGGAGTGTGTTAAGGTCATCCATGGACTGACATCATTGAAGAATATTCAATGTTGATGGGCTAAGGATTAATGTCAAATTGCTTAAAAAATTCTGAAATTTTATTTGACAAACTTGAATCTTGGAAATAATGGGTTACTCTTTAATATAGGAAATGGTTAATATTTGACATGAAAAAGTGAAATGGTCTAAATGTAGGTCCCCTATTATGGGAGGGTAATTGATGTGTGAGCACAATGACCAAGTCGGAATTAGAGAATAAATTAGCATTGGAAAAGTTTGAAAAAATTGGGCAATACTTTTTCTATTAAGTAACATAAAATTGGACATGCAACCTAGTGGTTGCAATATTGTCAAGGGCATTGTAGAAAATAATGCCTCAAAAACAAACATTTTAGCAAAAAATACCTGATCTCAAATATTTTAGAAAAACGGTGTTTTCATGAATTTTGAAACTTTAGAAAATCGTGAAAGCACTTTTTTAAGTCGCTTGAGTGACCGGAGATGTCACTTATGTGCCAACTTCGAGATATGACAAATTTATCTTGGAATAGAAGTAGGATTCGTGACTTTTATATAAAGGGAAAACTTATGAATAAAAAATAGAGCTTTTGGAGAGAGTTTTCAAGAGAGAAAACTTAGGTAAATATCTTAGAGAGACAAGGTATTGAAGATCTGTTGAAGGATTGAAGATTCGATTGAAGCTGTTCTTATGTCAGGATCGTTATTATATTTCGACAGATCTTTTCTTTGTTTTTTAAGGACAACGTCCTTAAGTTTTACAACGATTTGGCTGTGGAAGATCAGGTTTGATCTTGTTTGAGAGTGCATTAGAGAGAAGAGAGTGCGTGCGTTGTAAACGTTCATAAATAGTGCATATACTTTCGGGACGTAGCCCTCGATTGGGTGAACCACGTAAATCTTTGTGTTGTGTATGATTGTTCTCATGCATCTTTTTATTTTTTTGCATTTATCGCGATTGGGAGTTCGTTAATATGGGTTGAATTCCTAACAAGTGGTATCACAATCAAGTTCCAGGTCTACGCTACAATGGCAATGAAGGTCTCGAATGCACGATTCGAGGTGGAGATACATGCGAGTTAGATCTCTATGATTATGTCGATTCCGACTATATTGGTGATCTTGACAGAAGAATATCAACCACGGGGTACGTGTTTGTCTTGACAGGTGGAGCAATTAGTTGAAAATTTATGCTCCAAGGAATAGCTGCATTGTCAACTATAGAGACATAATATATAGCGGCTACAGAAGCAACTAATGAAGAAGCCTTATGGCTTAAAGGTTTGGTTAGTGAATCTGGTGAGGTTGATGAGAGCACCGATATCTTCTACGACAGTCAAAATGTCATTCACCAAGCAAAGAACCAGACCTTTCATGCTAGAACAAAACATATAGATGTCCGACTTCATTTTATCAGAGATATAATAGAAGATGAAGAAATATCGATTAAGAAGATCAATACAAAAGAGAACAAAACGGACATGATGACCAAGCCGGTTACGCAGAATAAGTTTAGATATTGCCTAAAGTTCATTAACACTTGTCGAAGATGTTGATGCCCGTTGGGGCGATGAAGTGGTTCGGGACCTAGGTGGAGATTGTTAATATATGTTTATCCCAACACAGGTCGCTCAAGCAAGAACCAATTCTGCTCGAGCGAAGTGAGCACGCAACAAGAGCAAACTTTTGGGGAAAAGTTGCTCGAGTGACTTTGATTTCCTTTCGAGTGACCTGTGCATAGTTGCGAAGAATTTTTCTCGGGTTCAAGTCGCTCGAGTGATTTTGGTTGTCGCTCGAGCGACTGGAGACGTTAGTTACATGCCAACTTCAGGATTTGACAAATTTCTCTTAGAATAGAAGTAGGATTTGTGACTTCTACATAAAGGGAAAGCTTATCGACGAAAAAGAGGGCTTTTGGAGAGAGTTTTCAATAGAGAAAACTTTGGTGAATATCTTGGAGAGGCAAGGTATTGAAGAATTGTTTGAGAATTGAAGATCCGATTGAAGCCTTTCTTGTGCCAGGATCGTCACTATATTTCGGCAAATCTCTTCTTTATTTTTTAAAGACAATATCCTTGGGTTTTACAGCGGTTTGATTGTGAAAGATCGGGTGCATATACTCCCGTGGACGCAACCCTCAATTGGGTGAACTACGTAAATCTTTGTATTGTGTGTGATTGTTCTATTACATCTTCTTATTTTTTCACATTCAATGTGATCGGGAGTTCGTTAGTGTGGGTTGAATTCCTAACAATTTTATTATTAGGCAGCAAAAATTTGGCCTGACTAGACCCAGCCCGACTAGTTGAAAGCCCTACAAGGATGTGATGATTATTAAGGTATCAAACTCGATATCGGTATCTGGTATCAGTCCATCTTGGACCGATATGTATCGGTCTCGCCAATATGATATCCGCAAGTTTATATTTTGTTTGAAAAAAAAAGTAAATAACATACATTTTTTTTTTGGTTTCGGCCAATATCGATACTGATACCGATATCACCCTGATACTAGCATTAGGGTGGTATCGGTATCGGCTTACCGAAAAACCATGACGTATAACAGTATAAGTATCGGCCAATACTTGATATCTTTGATGATAATTTTAAATTTTATTCCCATGTGGCTGTATTGATTATCAGACAAAATATTTGACTATAACTCATTATATTGAAGAAAAAGAGAATATTTCCCATTTATCAAAAGAAAAAGAAAAAGATATAGAGGTGCAGGAGAATTGTAACTATCAGTCATCAGACAAGATTATTTTTGTTAATTTGATGTGGACCATTATGTATTTTATTTATTATTTTTATAAATATTATTCATACACGCATTAACCATCCATTTATAGGCTCTTGATCAGATGGCAAAGCTCGAGTATAATTTATGAACCAAATCACAAATAGATGTGATCATGTTCTCATAAATAGCTGAGCAGCCGATTCGGCTCTCGAGGTTTGACCATTTTGATAAAATGATAAAAATGGGTGTATCTAATTGAAAATATCCACTGATGGATAAGTCTATGCTCACCCGCAAGGTGGGTGGGGTGCTCTTAGAATTTTAGTAGGTGCAAATAGTGCTATTTTTCAAATGTTCCTATCATCTAATTCAGCACTCATCTATTGAATTATATGATGGTCTCTGAAGTGTAGAAATAGAATCATATAATATTGTATTTTGAGTGGATCTTTATTCTTTAGTATAAAGAATCTTTACAACTTTCAAATCATAAAGCTTAGATGACATTGATACGGTGACAAAAATCATAAAATTATCAAGTCTTTCAATTACATTAGGTGCAACGGCACAATTTTTTAATGCAAGTAGTCGTCCCCTTCTTAGCAGTGCCTCTCCTCGCATTGTGTAGTTATGAAAAGCTATTTTTTTGTCAATGCACACAACCGCCTATGGCACCCAGCGCATCCTATTGACTGTCCAAGTGGCATGGCATTGTGTGGATGGGAATTAGTTCGAAACTCACAGAGATTTAACAGTCCTCACCATCCAATAGATCATGCAAATGGAGGTTCAAAGATCAATGGTCAACTGTTCAAATTCTACATACGAAAACATGATTTCATCGCACGGTTGGATTAGTTCAATCAGGATGATCTTTGGGTTGCATCCCATCCATATGATGTTATTCTGCCTAGGTCATTAAATTGATGAGTGAGTGACGACAAATTGCGTGTACGGTATAGATGACTATGCTAAACACCTTATATGAACCCTTGTGGCAAGCAATCGCAAGTTGGCGCGTGCACCCCTTTCATCATCAATACCAACAAAGTGAAGCCCACCTAGGTCATATACTTCATCTCTGAAACCATCAAATACATGCACACTATTCCCTAAAGTGAGGGACCTTAAAGAACATGGCAGTGGCCTGAGACTAGACACTGGGGCTAGGGCCACATCGAGCTAGCGTCACATAGAGAGAGAGAGACAAAGAGAGACAGCTCTAGAGAGAGAGAGTCAGCTCTTGTTAGCCACTCGCAAGAATTTATCTTTATTGACTAGTACTTCTGATGTGCGGGTGTTGCACATACTCGGTAACTTAGTTGGGTGCTTTAACAGGCTAAATACTCTGTTAAAGAAAAGAAAAGAAAAAAAAAACTAAACTCAATTTCTCACCTAAAACAGCTATTACTATATTTAACGATAAACTCTAAATCAGACTAATGTTAAAAAGTGAAGTTCAATTTTACTGCACTAAGCAAATCATGCGGTAGAGCTTGAGATTCATGAACATAAACAACTTGCATCACAATATAAACGCTCCAAAATGAACATAACCAACTTGCTTTACGATATAATCGCTTTACACGGTTCTCATGAAATGCAACCATTTAGGCTATGTGACGTACATCTTTAATTATTGTAATTGTTTCATGTATAGAGTCTTGACTTATATCACATTCAGTCCCAAAAATTATTACTATTATATAAAAATAAAAATAATTTATCTTATTTTATGACTAAAATGTCCCCTAACTCATATCTTGCAAGTCCCGAATACAGAGTTTCAACCAACCTCAATAAAAATAATCTCTATCTCTCAACCCTTTATAACTAAGCACCACGTCTCCTCTAACGCCCAACTGTAGCCATGGAAGAAGACACCATTTTCCCATCAGACACCGACCTCGACTTCAGCTTCACAAGCTGTGCCTCAACCACCTCCACCGACTACACCTTCACCTCCTCCAGCGCACGAAGCAGCTTCAGCCTCACTGAACCCCGCATCTCTTGTGCGGGAACCCAGCGACCCCACCTGAAAACCGACCCACATTGGTCAGCAATCCACGCCGCAACCAACCTCTCATCTGACGGCTTTCCATCTCCGCCACCTCATACTCATCCGCCACATCGGCAGCAGCAATCACCAAAAAGCTCTCGCACGTGTAGATGGAAGGGCACGTGTTGTCTTGCTTGGACCACCCGTTTCTTCCTACGCTCTACGCGCATCTGGAGATGTCGCATTATACGTGTTTGCTAATAGATTACTGCTCCGGCGGGGACCTCCACTCCCTCATACGTAGGCAGTTGGAAGAACCAACGGTCATGTTATGCTGTCGGATTTCGATTTGTGTTAGTGGAAGTGGTCCCCACCATCGAAAAGCGGTTTCATTAGCGTGAGGGGACCACTAAAAGGCAGTTTAGATGTTTCAAAGAGATTTTCCGGCGGACGAAGACGGTGGAGGGAGGTGACAGAATTTGTGACTGAGCCGATGACAACATTTTCTAAGTCATGCGTTGGAACACACGAGTACGCGCTCGAGTTGCTAAATGGTAACGGTTGCGGGAGCGGGATTGATTGGTGGGCCTTTGGGGTTTTTGTGTATGAGTATACGGGCGTACGCCGTTTTCTGTACCTTTTGAATAAGGGACCTACTCTCCTAGCCGTCGTTTTGATCTTACACCATTTATTGGTTTATGATCTTGAAATTTATACCGTTAAATTTTTTTGTCATCAATTGAAGGGCTCTATGTTTAAAAGTCACACTTTTTGGGAGATTCTAACCATATGATATGTGCACTCTAATATCAACAATTGTTCTTAAGTTTGATGGTTGATATTAAAGTTCACCACATCTACTTAGAAGCATTATCCTTTGGCTAGGACATGTTCCAAGGATGGATTGCCACTTGGGCAATTTAGATTGATCATAGATGTGTGCCACATGGCACGATGGTAAATCACACTTCAATGGACGGTTTAATGGTGGAAGATTATTTAAACACCATTTGGTGTATACTTTTTGAGAGATTCGAACCTTCTACTCTGAGCAGTATAATAACAACAGCTTTTTTTAAATTTGAAGTTAATAGTCTTATTTTTTTTGTAGTGATTTAAACCTCATAGCCTGACCCCTGCATCTCTTTAATTATATATTACATAATATTAATTTGTGACTAAAAATATTGACGATTAAATTATCAAAATATATATTATATTATCATTAGTTTTATCCAACTATAATTATAAGAATATTTTAATTTAACTATTTATAAAGAGCATAGTGAAAAATTTCTTTGAAAATTTTCAAAATTTCTCCGAAATTCACCGACACAAAGGTTGGATGAAATGTTTGGCTAAATTTCGATATTTTCTCCGAAATTGCCGAAAGTTCATTAATTTTAAAGAAATTAACAAAATTTTGTAGAAACGATGATTTTTCTTTTAATTTTCATTATCTTTACTACTATATAAAAGTAAAAAGAGTTTCTATCATATTTTCATACCATATCAAAACCTTTTAATATAATAGTCGATCATTAATTTTTAATAAGTACATTAATTTTTTTTTAATTATTATAAAACATTAAATATCTATTTTTTGAAATAAAATAATAATATTAAGAAAATTGAGAATATCTAATAAAGTGAGAACAAATAAATAAAAATTAATAAAATCAAATTTATTTAGAATGTCCAAATTGCATGTGCATTTCTCCTAGTACATATAAAAGCATTGGAGTTATTACTTCACATGCAAAATTGCTAATGGTACAGCCAATTGCGAATTGATTCGAGTAAGGGAACTCCATGAGTAATGATGCCTTCAACACGCTAATAAGTCTTCACACACACACACACACACAAATATATATATATATATATATATATATATATATATATATATATAGGGAGAGCCGGTTTCGTCTTTCATGGGAGGACGGTCACCGTCCATTAGGGTCTACGTGGAGGTTCACATGGCACCCAAAACACTCTTTGGGTGCCACATGGAGCATGGGTGAATGATTTGGATCAATTTGAAAAAAAAAAAAAAAATTCGAAAAAAACCTTTTAAAAGCATAAGTCAATGTTTGACTAATTTCAATAGTCTATATTTCACGGCTCAAAAAACACATGGTGGAGATAAATTTTCAAATTTATTTTTTTAAACAAATGATCTAAGCAATGCACCCAAGGTCCATGTAGCATTGGGACAATGTTTTGGATGTCACGTAGACCTCCATCTGAAATCTTGGAGGACAGTGACCGTTCTCCCATGAAGAATGGACACCTTCTCCACATATATATATATATATATATATATATATATATATATATATATATATATTAGGATAAATAGAGCTACATGGAATAGAGTTGGTATTAGGTACCCGGCTTGAACACCTTGAACTCTAGTTAGTGCTCGAGCCACTTTCCACTTTCAATCTTGGAAAATACATGAATATTTTTAGACACTAAATCATTGATAGGTTAAACTTATAGTTTCATCGAGTGGCATGCACATAAATAACAGTGGACCCCAAGGCTTGACTTTTTTGGCATTAGGATATTGACCCAAGCACCCTCAGCAGTGCATGGGCTGGTACCAACAAAGCCAATTTTGCTTTTCCCCTTCTCTTCCTGCTTTCGTTATAAACTTTTATGCTAGAAGATCTAGGGCATATTTTCTCTTATTAGAATCCTCATAAATAGCAGTGCAACTTTCTCTCATTTGCCTGCTCATAAATAACAGTGCGTTATCTAGATCAGATACCTAGTACCTACTTGTATAAAGTAGGCATATGGTTGCTGGTTACTGGTTACAACCTGTTTGGATTCAAAGTATAAAGTAGGCATATGGTTACTGGGTACTGGTTACAACCTGTTTGAATTCAAAGGTGTAAATTTTCAATGCACCAAGTTTACGAAGTTTAATTTTGGTGTTGAAGGAAAAAATAAAATTATATATATATATATATATATATATATATATATATATATATATATATATATGAGCTAAGTGAACTCTTGGAGGATGAGTGTAATTCTCAATCACATGTCACATGTCACATGTCACACATGACACGTGATTTAGTATTAGAATATATGATCACTGCCATGCACTCTAATAAATATTCTCATATGATTATTGTATTAGAAAATGGATGGTTGGGATGGGTTTATTTTTTATCCTAAAATATCCTCATTGATTTTGTGATTCTAAAATAAAAAAATTAATTAAAAAAAAAATGCAAACCATGTCAATTTTTTTTGTTAGTTTCAGTTTCAAATTGTCGAAATAATCGAATCGATCTAATTTCAGTTTGATTTTGTTTCAGGTTGAACCGAATCAAAAATCAAAATTTTCTGTTTCGATTCGCTTAATTAACCAAATCTCCACCCCTACCAGGTCCCACAAATTTTGCCTACCCTTTTCCTACACAAGTCACGTACACTTTTATTAATATAGACAATTAATCACCCCAACATTATTATACACACCGAATACAGAGATGTCTGAAATTAGTACTAAGAAGCTAATTTCTAATCGATATCTCAGTTTCCTCTAATACTTTATGGTTTGCATGTTTTTCAAATAGAGAAGATACATGAACAATGATGCGACACGTGGCCAGCCGAGTGACGACTTGCTTACATTTTACACCATTAGGATGATGTGGCATAAGCAATTATTGTATGTGGACCCCCTATTAGAGGTCATGAGAGATAAAGAGATTAGATTAATAGTCGATTTTGTGTGACTCAATGAAACCTCCTCTTCAATGGCATTAGGACCCATGTGACAACTAACTAGGTGGCTTTTGGGCGTACAAAGTTAAAAAAAGCGCTTCGGTTTCCATGTGGCGAACAGGATAGCCATTGTCCCTTTCAAAAGAATAAAAAAAAATTTTTGATCCCCAAAGAGATTTGATCACAAAAACTCTGAAAGATAGGCTTACAAAAAAGATATAATAATAATTGGTGAGATAAGAACTTGAAAAAATAGTGTTAGCCATTTGTGGTGAGAAGTACAAATATAGCTGTAAATATGGGCTGTCAAAGGGCCGGACATTTGATTGGCCCGATTATTTTTATCCTAGAAGTTAGGGCCGCGCCCGGGCTAGATATAAAATTGGGGTGGGCTTAGCAAGAGGGCATTTAGGCTCCATTTTTTATTTAAACCCAAAACCAACCTCAATTGGGTTGGGCCAGATCGAATTCGAGCAACCCTGGCATTTTCTCCTAGTCATGGTTCAAAATGTCAAACGAAACGAAATTTACAAAAATTTGGTTTCGGAATACTGGTAGCATATTATCGGCCAATAATTTTAAATTATCGGCCGATATTTTACTATTTCAAAAAAAATAAAATAATAAAATAAAATTCAGTTTGGCCCTCAAAATTTCTGTTTTGGGCAAGACCGAAACCAAAACAAAATCCAAAATTTTTATCCTTGCTCCTAATATAATCAGCCTTGTCCTGGTTGGGTCGAGTTTTGGCTGGCCCGATTATTTTGACCTAAAAATTAGGCTAAAATCCGGCCCGAAAATAAAATCGGGCTAGGATTGGCTAGAGTGAATTCTGACTTGGGCTTTTTATTTAAGCCGAAACTCAACTCAAGTCGGGCCGAGCTCAGGGTGAAGCCCAACCTAGTGTCCCATGTTGAAGGGAGTTCTAGGTGGTTGTCTTGAGAAAAAGAGCTATAATTATGGCTAATTTTGTTGAATAGACCATCCATGAAAGACAACTACTTATCAAAATATTAATATCCCAACAAACCAACCTTGAAGATGACATTTCGTATTTTCTATAATTTTAGATAGTCGTCTTTGGAAAAGACATAATTGTAACCAAATATTTTTCGAAGAAATCATACAAGAAAGATAACATCCCATGAGGCTCATTCTATATAACATAGATGTTTGAGTGTAAGATTTCTTACGCTCAATTCCTTCTTATCTAAAGGGGTTGAACCGATGGTTTCAATGGCTTGGACGTGACTAAAGCCCGATGTTGTATTCGTATATTGTGAGCATCAAGTATCGAGAATTTCTCATCTTCTATTGGTAGATTTTATTGTATAAATGATACTAATAATCTTATGCACGATAGATCGTGGTGGCAGTTATTGGTACTCAACGAGTGGTAACGGATTATCCGATTTGATCTCCTAATGGATTATCCGATTTGATCTCCTTATGCGCGATAGATCATGATGGCAGTTATTCGTACTCAACGAGTTGTAATGGATTATCTGATTTGATCGTGGGAGATTGAAATCGTATACTAACATTTAGGTCATGGGCATTTTCATTTCCCAAGGTTGGTGGAAGGAGATTGAACCGTTTGTTTTGCCCTTGTTGCATGGGTCGGGCGCTTAAGTAGAGCTCATACTGGGTCCAACTGGTTGAGCCTCATATCTAATTTTGAAACCCTTTGATAAAAGGAAATCTTGACTGCACGTCCTTTTATGGAGTTGGAAACTGTGGAAGTTGAAATCCCCACTTATCCAATGGCTGTAAACTGGTTAGTGCCACATCAAGTTGAACCATTTTCAATGGGTTGGACGTGACCCAAGCGCCAGGTTGTATTGGTGGAAATTAATTTTTTGATTGCCATGCAATTAATAGCCTGATTGGGGGAAGCTTTGGAAAGTCAAATAGGATTAATTTATTTAAATATTTTTTAATAATTTCTTAACATCAATTGGTTCTATGGTGTAGTGGTTAGCACTCTGGACTTTGAATCCAGCGACCTGGGTTCGACTCCCAGTAGGACCTTTCTTTTCTCCTCTCTATTTTAGAAAGAAGCCGCACTGTCGTCAAGGAGATCTTAGCGGCAAGATTACAGCGATGATTGTACTCAATGGCCCGGCCTAAAACCAGACCCGACTCAGTGAAGACTGAGTAGACATCACAGTGAAGACTGAGTAGACATCACAGTCTACATGAGCCTGTGCTTGAGTGATTTGCACGGACTTTTATGCATTGGAAGTCCGTGCAAGTCACTCAGCCACAGGCACATGTGGACTGTGATGTCCATTTATGATGAGTGGACACTCATTGTAGACTACTAACTCTTTTTTATATCATAAATATTCAGCTTGATCGGGTTGACCCGACTCAACTGTAAGGTCGGTCGGATGTCTCATGCCCGATCAAGTTCATGTGCCCGACCCAGTAATATATCAAGTCCAGAGAGGGTAGGTATTGGGTCGATCCGATTCGTTGAGAGCCCTAGATTGAGCTACAGATGAATAGGGATTGTGTTGGAGGAATTTGTGGGCTGGTGATATCATAGTGACAAATTTCGCTTTCCGCAATATTATGTGGAGGGTTTTATTTTGATTCATTTAAGATAAATTTTGGGAAAAATCTGAAAAAAAAATAAATAGGGAAGATATCCAAGGAGTACAAAAAAAAAATGTAAAAAGTATATTTTTGTTCTAAAAATTGCAAAAATTAAAGGAATTTCATTAATTTGATCGAAATCATCAAAAATATTGTTTATAAAGAAAAACTAGGGGTGGTATTGAGGATAGTAGTCCAACCATCTTTATATAAAACACATATTTTGATAGAAATATGCTATGGTTATGCCTTTTTACACATGAGTAGAGGCTCCCCAGATGAGTAGAGGGTTCGGGGTTGTGACAATTTTTCGCATTGAGATGTGTTGTTCCCATATATTAGAATGCTTTAATCCCACATTAGTGGCAAACTCGTCCTGATCCCGAGCTATAAGTGAGCAGTGGCGGAACTACGTACAAGCTTGTGCGGGCGAGCGCCCTCCCTCAAAACCCAAAACTCTCCTTCTTTTTTTTTGTAAAAAAAAAAAATAATAAAATTTAAAGTAATAAAGAAACTAACTTCCCCAATACGCCTCTCTCAAAACCTAAACCTACGCCCTCCCTCCCTCCCTTCTCTCTGCTTTGTCTTCTTCCTTGCTCCAAACCAGGCAGTAGATTAGGCATCCTCTATTCCTCTGCAACTCCAACTCTCCAAGTCCAAGCCTCCAACTCCAAATCTATTATCCAACTCCGACTCTATTAGGCAATAGGCATCCTCTGCAAGAGACTCCAACTCCAAGTCTATTAGGCATCCATTCCTCTGCAACTGCAAGACTCTAAGTCTCCGACAATCCGACTCCAACTCAAGTCTTCGACAGTTCGACGCCATCTCCAACTCTCCAAGTCTCCATCAGTCCATCTCTATGCCATTTGCAACTTTCAAGTGAGTAATCAGTTGTATTATATGTAATGCTATAGTAGTAATTGCAATTTTGAATGCCTATGAATCTTCTTTGAGTGAATTTTTTAGGATCGTTTTTGGGTTACTATCTATTATCCACTAAATGAGTCCCCCACATCTGATGATACTTATAGAAGACTAGAGATGCAAATTTTTGACTTGAATCTTAAATCAGGCCGAAAATCGAGCAAACCAAACAAGTTTCCGGTCTAGTTTTGATTTTGGGTGGCAAAAATCGAAAATCCAAAGGTAAGATGAGAAAACCCAAAAAAATAAAAAAAACTAGAAACCCAGAAACGAAGAGGTAGGATGAGAAAACTGATAAAAAATAAAAAAATTAAAACCCTAGAATTGGAATGTGATTTTTTTATTTTTTATTGTTATTTATAATCAGTTGGAATGTGGAATGTATAAAATTTATCTCTAATTCATTTTGCGTCCTGCCTAGATGAGAATCCTGATTCCGCCACTGTAAGTGAGCCCCTTCTTTCTACGTATGACATGTTTTAAATCGGAGAGTCTAGAGTAGGAGAATTGAACAATCAATGGGTTTCAAATGTAGGCGCCCTCGATAATCCCTGAGGCGCAAATAGAAGTACCCAAAAAGAAAAAAGAGTTAGTCTACGATGGGTATCCTCCACACGTCTGTGTGACCTTGTGACGTGCATGGACTTCCTATGTTTTAAAGTTCACTCTTAAGGTTAATTGTTGTTATTTTAAATAGTAGTTGATCCACTCTGCCTAGGTCCGCAGACCACTAAAACTTCTGTTTGCCAATCCCCAACATTCTTAGCTGGGAAGCCACCCATTTCTATGCCAATTATTATTGGTAGAAAATAAGGGTGGCAATGGGCCAGTCTTGGGCTTGGATTTTTATCATTTTTGAATAAGGTGTGGACTAAGCCCGGCCTGTTTATAACATAATTTGAGGTTCCATCCCGGCCAAATGCCACCCCTAGTAGAAAATACAAATATCAACTAATTGTTGAGCACGGATCAATCTTAGTCTGTCAAATTGTCAAACTTCATGGCATAGCTAGAAAAAGGGGAAAAAGATGTGTTTTGAAGGAATAAAAAAAGAGTAAAAAGGGAAAAAGACATTTTTCGAATAAAAAAATGTGTTTAAAACGCATTTTGTTCAGCAAAAGCGATTTTTATTCAAAAAATTTTGAAAAATTACATTTTCAATTTATTAAAAAAACACCTTTTGGTCACTATGTACATACACTGAGTTGGTAGAGCACTCCCAACTGTGAATAGCATTTTTTGTTTTACAGAGTATAACAATTTAGCAGCATAAACATAAGTAAAAAATATTTTGACCTTTCAGAAATTTAGTGAAGAAATGATTATGTTCTCGGGTTTATTATTTGAGTACCTTTAAATCCGCCCACCTAATCTTTGAGTTCACCCACGCTAAAACACATTAATTGCATTGAATCAAACGACGGAGATTGTTTATCGTCCCAATCTTGCACACAATGGATCTTGAGATTATAGGTGTACCATCAGACGATCGGTATTTTATTTCGTGGCACATGTCTCATAAAAGTGACTTTAACGTCACGTATATGGTCAAAATTAATTTTAAGGTCACTTTTTTGGGTGTGTACCACATGAAATAAAAAATCAACCGTCTGATGGTGCCACCATGATCTCAAGATCCATCATGTGAAAGATTGGGACAATAAACGATCTCCATCACCTGATTCAATGAAGTTGATGTTTTTTAGCGTGGGTGAACTCAAAGATTTGATGGGTGGATTTAAAGATACTCTTATTATTTAAGCCGGAGCCTATCCCGGCGATGAAATTGGAGCGGTAGGTCCGGGTACAAAAATGGGCAGGGATTATATTATTTAAGCCCAAACTAACTCAAACTGAGTTGGGCCGGGCCAGACTCATGACAGACCTACTCACTCAATTGAAAAGATTATTTCCCTCTATAATATTTAGTTACATAATTAACCTCTCTGTCCCCCCTCTCTCTCTCATGTATACACATGACTGCCTTTAAATAGATTATATCTTGACTTTCTTCTTTGGCCAAGTGAAATGCAACTTTGAGCAACCCAAGTTATGAAGATGGTGTTCATATATGAAACTAAAGTAAGCCCAAAATCATTCTCATAAGAGGATCTGAACCATCCAATTTACGCATTCAAAAATAATGATTGTTTCTACTTTTTGAATGGTTAAAATTAAAGCACCAAATAAATTGTTAGAATTGTTTAAAAGGTGTGCTGAGTTTTTAGCTGAAACATGTCAATCCGCGTTGCTAGTTGAACTATTTGTATTGATCTAATGTGGCCTGAAAGTGGACGCTCATAACATAATCTGTTTAAAGGTGGATATAGGAGTCGACCTCTTTTTCTCAGTATCTCCACCATACAAGGCGCCAGATTTTAGCATTTTTAAAAAATTAAAATAAATAAATAAACCTCCTTTTTAGAAGAGTTTTTTCTTCCCATTTTTTTGCACGAAAATTACGTTACCGGATTCAACAATCTCAAGTCACCTGAAACACGAAATTGGCCGGTTCTAATAAAACAGGGCAGTTTAACAATTAGACCAAATAGTTTATGATTGAATTCTTCAACAATTAATCAATTTATTAATTGATTCGAATCAATTAATAAATCAGTGACGATGACATTTTTAGCATTTTTTAAAAAGATAAAAGGCATTTTATATACACTCGAATTTGACATCTACTCTCCTAACACCATTTCTTTCTCCAATAAATAATTTATCAAAATAAATCTAACAATTAAAGCCGACGTAATTGTATATTTATGAAACATTATATTTACATAATCCAATCATAAAATAATTTGGAACGAACGTGCGGAAGTCTTCACATCTACATACAATATAAATGCATTTTTTCTTTTTCTTTCATTTAAAGAACAAATTTTCCAAATATCCTTGTGTATGATTGAATTCTTCACTTAGAAAAAATTCATGGCATATCACGATACAACTACGGAAAAACCTAAAATTTATAACAAAAATTACCTTCTTCCCCTCATTCCTGATGTGTATCCTTAGTTCTCTCCCTCCGATAAGCTTTAACAAGATCGAGCCCAAGGAAGAAATTGAGAATATTCATTCCGGCCATGCCAAAGAGAGCGAGCGGGAGCTCGACACCTCTTTCGAACATGTGAGCATCTCTAAGAAGTTTGTACGTGATGAGAAGGTGGCATGTGACCCTGGCTACGAAGAAGGTGATCCAATTGAGCACCCATTCCGCTTTCACGATTTTGCTCTTTGCATCGCGCATTCCGGCCATCCTCCGTACTTTCCGTACATGAAGAAAGATAGAATGCAACTGCAAATCATATTAAGATTTCACATTAGCTAAAAACAGCCCTTAGATCAAGGCTCTAAAATCTCATGCAATCCAATACATACTAGATTTTGGGCCTAATGATACATACAATACATATATGTAGGTGGGGTTGACCTCGCCTCAAGAACAGGAGGTTCCGAGTTCGAATACCGCCCCTTATTGGCCGCTGCCCTACTGACTGGTATGTGTGATGGGCAGGTGTTGCACATTCCCAGGGACTTAGTCGGGTAGAAGCCGGATACCCCGTTATAAAGGAAAAAGGGTGTTCCAACAGATTCCCACAAAAGCTAAAAAAACGTTAAAATCGGGTAAGAATCACTTCAGATTTTCACTTTTCCGGAAGCGGTCTAAAACTGCTTCCAGATTCTCGTTTTTACGGAAATCGGGTCACAGACATGATGCATTAACAAATAACAAATAGCCGTTTAGTCAAATTAAAGTTAAGAAGATGGGTTTATTAATCCTCAAGCATGCAAGGATTGGTAATCTAGTTGAAGTTACAATTCTATGGAAGAAAAAAGAAAAAGATGATCCGACTATATATGTCAAGTGAGCTGGTATAGACTACAGAGCGCCACAAACCTGTTGGTGTTGGCTTGTTTAAGGAAACGGGTCATTTTTTATGAATATGTGGCATATTTCTCATCATGTGTGCCGCTCGATGCAAAGACCACATGATGTCGAATTTAGATCTGCATGTTGGAATCGTGGCAAAGTCGAGAAGAAGAGGAGATCAAAGAGAAAGTGGACCTATGAATGGGCATTCAAACAACCAGTGAAAGAGACGCCATTATACAATGGACGTCCGTGGCTACAGACGCCCGTGAAAATAAGGGCATTCTAGAAATTAAGGCAAGGACATCCGTGGTCATATGACGGACGTCCATGAAAGTCATCCGCAAATTGGCGGCTACATGAATTTTAGGCAAAAACTTGTCATTTAGAGTTTTAGTTCTTTTAGAACTTTCTTATTTTGAACTTTATGTTTAGTTAGAGTTTTTTTAGCCTATATAGAGGCATGTAAAGACTTTATTTTAGATAGTTAATCATGACTGAAAAAATTAAGGTTGCTTTTATGCATCTTGTGAGAGTGAATCTTACTTAGAAAACTTGTGAAGAGTTTTTGCCTTTGAGGAGTGATTCTTCAAAGCTATCGTTGGTGCGAAGCCGACAAGCCTCTTTGGAACGAATCCGAAGATTTTCTATTTTATTCTTCTTTTATTTTATTTTTTTATTTTAATTGAAGATTGAGAACCTTAACCCCTATCGTGCGGGATTTATGCTATTTTAGGGTTAATGTGCGATTATCTTGCATCAAATTGGTATCAAAGTAAGTTCAAACCCTCAGCAAGTGGATTGGCGAAATCATGAGTAAAGATCAAATTCATGAAGCCCTTCGTGATTTGAACGAACATGATTTCCATAAGAACATTCGTGAAACGGTGGAACATTCCAATCGTGCGTCAAAAGATAGTGACGGTGAAAAAAATATGGTGCGAGGAGAAACGCAGATCATCCGATCAACATAGTTTCATATTCAAGCATATGACACTTCTTAACAATGTTTACTGCGAGTTGCTAAGGTTGTATCAGATAGTGGTTGCATGGCATGAGGATATCAGTAAGATACTTTAAAAAACTTTTATTCACGATTTATCCGAAGACCTCTTGACAATGATTCAAGCTTTGAGACCGAAGGTTACAAGTCGTACCCGTGAGAAAACCTCTACGGGTTAGAGTTCCTCTACCCGCGCCTGTGGTAGTACCTATACTGATGAAAGATACCGTACCCACGATGAATCCGAGTACTTCCATCCCCATGGAAGACCCAATTGATGAGGTCGTTGACGATCCCGAAACCGTTGAAAAGCCCGAGAGCATTGAAGCTCGAGTATCCGTGATAGGCCTTACTGAACCCGAGACCATTGAAAAGTCTGAGATCGATGAAGAGCAAGTATCTGTGATAATGTCTATTGATCCCATGGATCAAACTCTCGTTTTTTCGATATGTATCGTTCAGCCCCAAAACCGATACATATCGGTTCCGGACAATACTTTCCGATTTTTTCCCAAAAAAAAAAAAAAATCATCAAAATCGATAATTTGAAATTATCGAACGATACATTGAACAATAATTTGACTGTTTTTTAAGGGGGGCGATAAAAACCTAAATTATCGTATCGGTGAGGTCCAAAACTAATACGTATCGTCCGATACGTATCGGTATCGGACGATATTTTGACCCATGATTGATCCCATGACCCCCAGTTCCCAGGATCACGTTCCCTGTGTGTTGACGTCGATTTTTGTCGGTGCATCAAAGATAAATCGGATCTCACCCAAGTCAAATCCGGTTTATTTGTCTAAGCCACGCCTGATTGAGATTCCCAGTATAGTGCTCTTGACCTCTGCGCAGAAGATCAATTTTGGCCAAAGTTTGAGGTTAAACTTTTTCAAAGTAAAGGGGATTGATGCGAAATTCAGATTCGCATTTTGGAATCGTGTCAAAGTCGAGAAGAAGAGGAGATCAAAGAGAAAGTGAACCTGTGAATGGGCTTTCAAACGACTCGTGAAAGAGTCGTCGTTATACGACGGACATCCGTGGCTTCAGAATGAACGCCCGTGAAAATAAGGACATTCTGGAAATTAAGGCAAGGACATCCGTGGTCATATGACGAACATCCATGAAAGTCGTCCGCAAATTGGCGGCTACACGAATTTTAGACAAAAATTTGTCATTTAGAGTTTTAGTTGTTTTAGGACTTTCTTATTTCGAACTTTATGTTTAGTTAGAGTTTTCTTAGCCTATATAAAGGTATGTAAAGACTTTATTTTAGATAGTTAATGTTGAATAAAAAAAATTAAGGTTACTTTTGTGCATCTTATGAAAGAGTGAATCTTTCGTGGAAACTTGCGAAGAGTTTTCGCCTTTGAGGAGTGATTCTTCAAACCTATCGATGATGCGAGCCGACAAGCCTCTTTGAAGCGAATCCAAAGATCTTCTATTTTATTCTTCTTTTATTTTTATTTTTAATTTTAATTGAAAATTGAGAAGTTTAACCCCTATTGTGTGGGACTTATGCTATTTTAAGGTTACCGTGCTATTTATCCCGCATCACCACAAGGTTTAGATCTGTGGTGTCGAACATTGCATCGAAAAACATCTCTATGCTGATCTTAGGGTTGGTCAAATGCCTTTAAAATGAACAGTTACCATGTTAATCTCCAAAATTTGTTTTACCCGTTCGTTTTAAAGGTGTTTGATTGATCCTAAGACCACCATACAGATGATTTTTCGATGCAATCTTAGAACTACAAATCGAAACAAGTGGTCTTTGCATCAACACTTGATGAAAAATAGAGCCATGTGCCCATCGAGGGTGACCCATTTTCTATTTCAAAAAATCATATGGCAATTTTTTAGGTGCTCGATTCCTGTTTGTTTCCTCTAGATGAATGAGGGTGCATGCATGTGCACACAAATTTGCATAAACTCAAAACCAAGGTATCAAATATCGGCCGATACCCGATACCAAGTTGGATACCCATACGTATCGGTTTGCCGAAAAACCAATACGTATCTGTATCGGCCGATATTTGATACCTTGGTTTTTCGGAAAACCGATATGTATGGATATCCAACTTGGTATCGGGTATCAGCCAATACCTATATTTTTAATTAATTTTTTTAAAAAAAATCAGCTGATACGTACCGGTATCGGCCGAATCGTATCAGTCCTCCAAGGACCGATACTGATTTTGTTACCTTGCTCAAAACACATAACTATAATGTTCAAGTATTATTAAAACTTGCATAAGTACCCGGCACTTGAATTTAAAAGTCCCATTCTTCGTGATTTCTGGTAGTAGTCAAGTTTGATATCTAAGGTTCTGTGATCATGGCATCATTCCCAAAATTAGGGAAGTTTCCGATAAGGAAGTGATAATTGTCGAAGTAACAAAACCAGATAGGTTCCTGTAAATGCCTAATGTAGTATTCTCAGAGGAGAAAAGAGAATCACGCCGAATAATTGTAGCCTATTTGCAAGACAATGCACACATCTTAGATGCAGGAACTCATAAAAATGGACTTAAACAGATCAATTGTTCAGCCTTGACATCCGTGCAAATCTATATTCATGGAATAATGCAGCAAACAGGGTATGATCTAAGGAGATCCTCTCACGAAGATAAATTTTAATTGAATATTTAGTAGTCAACAGCATATTTTAGTATGTAGTGTCCAACCGTTACCAACGCATGGCTCATATGGACCTTCAAACGCTTGTGGAGTTTATGGGTATGTCGCTCTTTAGTAGACCTATATTATAAGGGGCATATATGATGGTGTCATGTATTTTCGTGTCTAGTAAATGTACTAAGTTTGTATTAGGTAATAGCAGTCTCACTGGCGCTCCGACGCATGCCATCAGATGTGTTGGGACTGGGGACACGCATAGCAATGTACAGATGTAGAGACCCTAAATCTGTATGTCCGATAGAATGCACTAGGTAAATGGCATGTGTAACATATATAAACTTTTTTGTTTTGCTTTTGAATGGTCAATTATAAACTAAATATCCATCTTGACTGTCAAAAGTAGATATACCAGCTTTTAGATAACAGATCAGACCAGGTCCTTTGCATCTGTTGGTGAAGAGTATTATGTAATTAGTTTATGTGGTCCATAGACCACTTAATATAAAAGCTAGTGACGGCCTCTCCTCTCACTAAACCTTTCCTTATTCTATCTCTTTTCCCTCTACTTTCTCCGCTCTACAATCTCTAACCATACACTTCCAACCAAATCAGAAACCACCCCCCAAACTTACCATCTCTACAAACCCTAACACATTTTAACTTCTTAGTATCAAAGCAGTCGCCGCTAACCTTCAAGCCACAACATCACCGTTAACGTCAGCATGACGTCAGTAGGGTCAAACCCTTGACCTCAGATGGTGATGAAACATACATCATTTGAACCATTTTTTTATGGGCTTCATCTGTCATTCTATAGCCTCATAATTTGAGCAATGATTGTGAAATTTTTAAAGCTTCTTCCTTTTCAGCTATGGATAGAGTATCATGATTCCAGATCGAGTTTTTGACCCAAAATCTCTACAATCTCATATGGATTGCTAAGAGGATAGCTAATAATGTGTTTTCGTATTTTGTTGTGAATCTTAGTTTCACGCTTTTCTAGTAGTATTCTCTATCCAGCCTTCAGATCTCTAAAATATTAAAAAGGTTGATCGGGTATTCAGTACGATTTTATGGAGGTGGTCAATCGATGATCTGTTGCCTTGTTTGGGAGATATGACATGATTTTCATACCTTATTTTGAGGTTCTTATCATATTTGTTCAGTATTTTCCGGTTTACTCCATATAGCTATGGCAAAGTGCACGAGAGGGATCTATGCAATGACACATGTATTTGATGATTTTTGGTGATTGAGTTGGTATTTCTTTATAGATTTTGTATCCTCTTGGATTCGTTAATGTTTTTCGTTTGGGTTTGATTTTTTTCTTCTTCTTATCCACTTGGTGTTCATTATTATTGGGGGATATACACTAACAAGTTTTGACAATTTGTCTATGAGTATCACTTATACTAAATTGAAGAGTTAGTCTATAATGAGTATTCACCCATCATGAGTGGACACAGCAGTCCACACGTCTGTGTGACTGCATGACGTGCATGGAAGTACGTGCATGTCACACAATCACACATGTGGACTGCTTTATGCACATGATGGATGGACACCACCTATTGTAGACAAACTCTAAATTGAATTCTACAAATTATTTGGAATGGAAATGGGCAATTATATTACAAGTACAAAGTTGCATGAAATGGGAGTTCTCTCCAACACAATCCCACAACCTAAAATGAATCTTGTCGATGCTCAAAAATGGGATGCCGACATTGCCATTATTCTGAGTTGGATTTTTAATTCTAAGGACCCCTCCATTTGCCATGCATTCATGTTCTATGATTCTGCAGCCACACTTTGTGGTAAAATGGCTGACACCTTTGCCCCAGCCGAACATGATACTCGCATCTATCAACTCAAGCAAATGATTGTTGAATACAAGAAGGGGATTTGTCCATGGGGTTATTACAAAACCTTCCAGAGGACGTGGAAAGAATTCACCCACACTATGAGCATCTATCTGACTTTGGTGAAGCGGTAGGAGCGAAATTGTCTAAGCGCCTTGGGGATCAAATTTATAAATTCCTTGGAGGCCTACAACCTGATTATGGGCAGACATGGACCCATATCCTTACAACCAGACCTCTTCCTACACTCAGCAAAATTTATGGCACTTTGTTTGTTGAGGAGCAACATCGATATGTGATGTCCACTAACTTGGCTCCTCCCCTCTCTGCACCACCTACGCGTGCAACTTATGCTTTTGATACTCATCCTCCTGGGAGTTAAGGCAACAAAAGTGAGAGGTGGTCATCATGGTCGTGGTGGACGTGGTTAATCCACCATTACTTGTTCGCATTGTGGTATCATGGGACATGACCGTGACCATTGTTATCATTTGTATGGCTATCCAAAGGGGTATCAGCCTCGGGCATCTTCATTTACCCACACTACCGTGACTTCAGAACCTCGTACCGGTGATCATATGAGCTCCCTTCCATCCTAGATTGTAGAGTTGATTCGAGTTATCTACAACGCTAACCAGGCACCTTCTACTGATCATCCAAGGCTCTCATCATCTTCCAATCCATCTGGTACCCCAGTCTCATCAGCATTTGTTGCCACCACTTCATCTCCTGCTCATGTTGGGTCATTGACCCAGGAGCGACTGACCAATAACAAGTGAGTCTCAAAGCTATTCTTTGTATTCTCCTCCACCTCCATCAGTCCAGGTTCGACTTGTTGATGGTTTCTTTACTCTTGTTCAGGGGTACTATTCATGTTTCCCCCTATCTCTCGTTATTGCATATTTTACACATTTCCTAATTCTCTAAAAATCTTTTTTTTTTTGTTAGTAGTATTGTAAAGAAATTAAATTGTTGGCATATTCTATCTTTGTTATTGTGTCTTTCAGGGGCTTATTACGAAGAAGATTATTAGTAGGGGCGTTGAGAGGGAACTCTACTCTTGATGCGGACTTTAGCACACCTACGGTTGCTGGGTTGCTGTTGCGGATGGATCTTATCAAAATTCTCTTTCTAGTTTTCCTTTTTATAAATGCTAATGGTGATACATTATCTTTATGGCATGCCAAACTTGGATATGTTGGCTTTCAGTCTTTATGCACCTTAATTCCAGGCCACCACTACACACACCAACTCTAAACGATAACACCACTTACCATCTCTACAAACCATAACTTGTTTTACCTTCTACATCAAGTGGCACACTTGTTGAAAAATAGTGCCACATGTCCAAAATTAGTGACCCGATCACAACCCAATTAGATTAGGAATGGGCATGTTACCCTATACAAAATCATTCCTTGGTTGTATTACAATTTCAACCTAGAGGTTCAAAATTCCAAAACACGGACAAAGCAGTTGATTTTATTTGCCACTAGTTCAAATAAAGGAGAAGAAATAGCAAAAATAAATATAAGAACACAAAATTTCAAAAGCTTTGAAGAAGGGTTTGAAGAAGGTACCTCACAGAAAAGGGTGAGAATAAGGTAATTGATTGTGATGTTCCGATATAGAGCCAACGTAAAGCAAACCAGCAGTACCAAATGGTGTACAAGGATAGAAGGAATCCATCCGCTGTAAAGCCGGTACTGGAGCATGTCCAATTGATCGTAAGCAAAGTAACCGCAAGAAAAGCATAATGCCAAGTATGCCCCTGCCCATGTGCCACCAACCAATTGTGTGTGCTCAAACATCTCACTGATACCTTTACTTGTCCATTGATTGACTAGAATAAGAACCACTGCATCAACGGAAATAAAGTAACATAAATTAAGTCACAAAAAATGAATTGTAAAATAACTAACTGGAACTTACCCTAATTATATATGCCACCGTGAGGTGGTGACCTTACAAAATGCTACTTTGAGGTGCCTTACAAAAATTACATGTTTCGTCAATGAGTTTTTCAATTCTCAAACTACCAAATTTATGGTCCAACCCAAGGATCAAAATTCCGGATTTCATTTCGGTTTCGGTGGGGACCGAAACTGAAATCTGCTACAGTGCCCGAAAACTACGAAAATTTCAGTTTCGGTCCCCACCAAAACCGAAACATTTCAGCCGAAATTTTGAACCATGGTTCAACCTATGGTCTAGATAAAGGCAACCCATTTATTATTCAAACTCAACTCTTCTCTGTTGATGCTGTTGTCCCAAATGTCTGACAACACTCCATTAATATATAAAAAATTGATATCAAATACACATGTTGGACATGCGCGTTTGAGCACAAGCACTCAGAGTTTTGTGGGTACATGCCCAGAAATAGCATCTGGGATTTTTTCCCAGAGTGCTTACTCTTCAGATTGGATTTTGGGAGCTCTGAAAACCAACGTTTTCTGCCTAAAATCCGACTTTTATGGCAAGCTTGTGCTTTAGTCATTATTTGAGAGCTGCTACTTCCAAACCAACATTTTCTTATTGCATATCAGTTAATGAAATTACTCATGACAAATCAATTATTTAATGAAATTACTCATGACACATCAATTATTTCTATGTGCACACCAATTAATGAGAAAAACACCTCGCACTTATTAATGGAATTACTAGTGACACACCAACCAATACACAAACTAACACAAGCTTCTTTCTATAGATAGTGTGTCATCAGAAAAAAGATGGTGTGGAAGTAGCAGCACTCATTATTTTTTGTATACACAGTGACAGAAACAATCCACATATTCCAAGGTAAAGAGATTAGCTATGGTGGTGTACAAAAACCAATTCACTCATAAGGCTATTAGGACAATATAGTTATCTTTTATTTTTATTTTTTTGATAGGTAAAGAGTCACCTTTTATTTATTTATTACCAATAAATAAAAAAAATGCACATTGCATATTTTTTTACAGCGATATTAGGACAATATAATTGCATAGCTTTAATGTGTATCTATTTATGCCATAATTTTTATTTCACTTCCATACATATATTAGCAAATATGTAACATCTCTCTCAGTAATATCATATAATCATATGTAGCAAAATGTTAATTCTTACTGAAAGACAAATGATCATTCATCTAATCAGATCCCTTAATTAAAAAGTTTATAAAATGTTCTAACTTAGGAAGGAATGAACCCTAGAAGTTAGTGTTAACAGCCTCTAGCAATTAATACTAGGTTTTGGAAAGATTTAAATTGAAGCATCCAAGATTTCCAATAGCACCCCTTGCATGTTTGAGTTCCTTTCAATTCTCTTGAGAGGTTAGTGAGGTCAGCAGTTAATTATCTAATTTAAGCATTTTTTAACATGAGAGGTAACCAACACAGAAAGGACTGCCCATAATCACAATAGATCATAAAGCATCCAATGTTTTAGTGTAGAATTGTGGGTGGCTTCATGAGCCATCCAACAGTTTCAGGCCTTCTACAAATCATAAAAAATTTATACCTTTAAATAAAAAAACAGTTTGGGCCCCGTACAAAGACTTTTACATAGTCCCCACGAATTTGACAAACATAAAAAGTCACAAAGGAAAAGGTCAGATTTGGTCATCATGTGATCAATATTTGACCAACTATGCGCATAGATCATCAGTGGTGGCACATATACCGCGTTCTGGTGTAATTGGTTTCACAAAATTGAGTTGCATTTTAGGATTTGATTTCGGTTACAGGGTTAAAAATATTTTAGAAGAATTAGTATATATTATTAAATGGATGAGTAGTCATACTTGTATCTTTTATTTATTTCTATAGTTAATTTTGCTAGTCATTTTCTGCATCAGTTGGTACCAGAGCAAGCTTCTTCGCAATGAAGAGAGACCCAATTAGCAATTTAAAATGTGCCAAGGAGAGCCCATACTTTTCGGTAGAATGACCGATTGGTTGAATCTTCCATAGTATGCTGAGATGGATGTGTGGAGTAACAAGAAAGGATAAAATAAGAAATGAGTACATAAGAAAAAATTTGAGAGTGACACCTATAAAGCAAAAAATTACTAAGTGTCACTTGAGGTGGTTTGGTCATGTTCATTGGAGGCTAGAAGCAGACCCCATACGAAAGGTTGAGACTCTACAAACACAAGGACAGAGGAGAAGAGGAAGACCAGTGAACGCCTGGATGAAATTTGTGAGAAAGGATATGAAGGATTGCGAAGTTACAGAGAGCTTAGCGCTAATCAATATCGAGTGGAGAAATAGGACTTGCAAAGCCGACCCCAAATAGATCGGAATATAGGATAAGGCTATGATGATGATGATGAGAATTGGGGTGTCAATCACTGAAAAGTCCTAGTGAACATAACAAATTTACACCTACTTTCTTTAATCGATAATGGTCAAGGTTTTAAACTTGAGATTGAGCGCTTTCTCCCCAACCCAGAGAGAATAATCTGAGCTAAAGAAATTTCTTACTTTCTACTAAACATATAGATAAATGGTCCTAAAAAAGATATATGACGCAGGGCAAAAGCCTAAACTACGTGAATGAAAATGAAATGCCATTTGCCAAAATTAAATTAAATTAATTGAGCAATAAACCACACAAACGATCGCGATACCTTAAGGTTCTGCCGATTTCCATTGATGATCATGTTCGGGTAGGGTCTAGTCCGTGCGTTAATTCCGTTAGTCTCGAGGAGGGAGGATCTTAGAGATAGAACTCTAGCCGCTTCTAGATTAGGGCGCTCGCTCGAAGTCCAATGAAGGAATCATGGGTTCCCTCTAAGGTTCGTGGATTCAAATGGTGTAAGTGTTCAAGAGAGATCTAGGGCTTACTGAATCGGATCGAGTCAACGGTGTGGATGATGGCTAGGGTTTAGAGTTTAGGTAATTCACAGATAATGGCTGAAACAGATTGATTTGGGATCGATACGCAAGCAGAAAAAGATAACATCAAAAGGTAGATAAGATGGATAGAGATCATCGGCTTTGCACCCTTGGCTTCACATCAAACCCTTCGCGGGAAGAAGAATCACTCTTCGTGGTTACTCATCTCAAGCAGAAAACATAAGCTCTTTTCATTAATAAAAAACTAATTACATTGTTTATTTAGAGACCTTATATAGGTCTCAAAACAGGAAAACCCTAAAACATAAATATTACGATACTACCCTGAAATAACATTCAAATTCAAAAGAAAATGAAAAAAGGTCAAAACTAACACTACTCGACGTGTCTCGCTCGAGCGACATGCGATGCTCGCTCGAGCTAGTTATCCCAGAGAAAATTCTTCTGTGTGCATCCTTCGATGTCTCGCTCGAGCGACTTTTGGCCGAAACTTTGGCCTCTTTCTGAAGCAATCTCGCTCAAGCGAGAAGTGAAGTCGCTTGAGCGACCTTGGGCAGTGTGCTTGTTTTCTTCTTTACCTGGTTTCCATTTCGCTTCCTCTGACGCTAGTACACACGATATGGTCCATAACCGATGTCCACAATGTCGGAGAGGATGCCCACAGAGTTGGTGTCCCCGTCAACTCTTTCGGACCGAGAAGGCTTCATCCCTAATGAATTAGAGATATGATATTGATTGAGCATGTCGGGGTTGAGGCGACGAACTTCGTCTTCATGTACCCACATGTTCTTCGATTTCGGCTTGCCCATCCATTTCACCAAGTATTTTTGAAATCCTCCATCATGGGTGGATACTACGAGATCATCCAAGAGCCCTTCAATTACATCTTTCCATTGCCTGCTTGTAGAAGGTAGGGGCTGGGGCTGTAAGGGTGGGGTGGGTGTGCGGATAGGGTTGTTTGGAACGGGTTGCAAGGAGGTGGGGTTGAACCTAGAGAAGAGACTGGGCCCTCCACATTGAACGTGGAACTGATCCCTATATCCGGAAGAAGCTCAAGGACATAAGCATTAGGGCCACTCCTTGCCACAATTCTAAAAGGTCCAGCACCACAGGCTTGGAGCTTTTTGGCAACTTTGGCTTGGAATCATTCAGATCTAATCTGAACTATTGCACGATCATTTAATTAGAATTTCATAAAAGCCTTAGGTAACAACATCGATACTTTGAGAGTTTCATTGCATAAATTAATTTGAAGCATAATTTCGACATGCAATGCGGAATGAGACTCAAAAGTTGACTGACAATAAGACTCGAAATGTGAGGCGGGATGCAACTCGAGACTATGATGTGTATCTATGGACTCGATACTCTCATGTGCATGCAACGCTAACGACTCACATGTAGTGGACGCTATCAACACTAGAGACTCATGTGTAGTTGACTCTACCAACACTAGTGACTCATGTGTGATCGACTCAAGTAACACTAATGGCTCATGTAGACTCGACTCAACGGATTCCAATGACTCATGGGTAAGTGACTTGTTTAGCTCGTGTGTACTTGGCTCAACCAACTTCAAAGACTCAAGTGCACTCGACTCGGTTGACTCACGTGTGGGCGACTCAACATCACTGCTCACAAGGGAAATAGAAGTTTCTTTAACACAAACTAAACTTTCTTCAGCTTTTTCAATCTCCTCTTCATTCATCACGGTTCTAGGGTCACACAATTTCTTCCACTTTCATATTTTCCGACTCCTTAGAACTTTCTCTTTTAGTCAATAAATTCAGAGTGAAAACTTTTGTTGGGCATTGGTAAGCAAAGTGTCCGAACCCTTGACACTTAGAGCAATCAAAACACTTATTTGTCTTGGTTTTCAAGCTCCGTAAAAGGTGACGGTGTGTTAAAGGAACATGCTTTTCAATAAGTTCCACTTTCATGTCCTCCCATGTGAAGATGAATTTATTTCGAAGAGACTCAGTACGACAGTCTATGCGAGTCCAAAAAATTTTGGCATTACCCTCCAACTTTGTTTTCATTAGCCTAATTTTGTACTCATTTGGTACGCCATACCGATCAAACTAGTCCTCTACACTAGACAGCCATTCCACGAAGGTTTTAGGATTCATTCATCCCTCAAATTTTGGAACTTTATTTCGAATAGATTTTAGAAACTTCTCGGCAGGAACATACTCAGGTTCATTCATCCCTAACTCTAGTCTCATCACGACTTTTGGGACTTTTCCAAGAATTTGGAGTGTAGCGACTCCTATTATTAAGGACATCGATAAGCTCGCTCATATTCATGGTGATCATGACTTACTAATTGTGGGTTCTAAATGACATGCAATTATGAACCAACGAAGAGAGAAATTTTATCAAACACTAGATGAGCATGCAAATGAAGACACAAATGACATAAAATCAAAGACATCGAAATGACACATATGTCACTCAAAATGAGTAAGGACATTTGTCAAACACTAGATGTGCACACTTTTGATCACAATTGAAATAAAAGGCAATGAAAATTAAAATGCAATAAAATTAAAATGTCACACAAATATGCCCTAACCTAAAACCTGCTTTGATACCAAAATTGATGCGAGATAAAACCCTAAACTACGTGAATGAAGAAAATGAAATGCCATTTGCCAAAATTAAATTAAATTAATTGAGCAATAAACCACACAAACGATTGTGATACCTTACGGTTCCGCCGATTTTCGTTGATGATTATGTTTGGGTCGGGTAGGGTCTAGTCTGTGCGCTAGATCCATTGGTCTCGCGGAAGGAGGATCCTAGAGATAGAACTCTATCTGCTTCCAGATTACGGCGCTCGCTCGAAGTCCAATGAAAGAATCACGGTTTCCCTCCAGGGTTCATGGATTCAAATGGTGTAAGGGTTCAAGAGAGATTTAGGGTTTACTGAATTGGATCGACTCAACGGTATAGATGATGACTAGGGTTTAGAGTTCAGGAAATTCACAGATAATGGCTGAAACAAATTGATTTGGGATCAATACGTAAAGCACAAAAAGATAAAATCAAAAGGTAGATAAGATGGATAGAGATCGTGGGCTTAGAGCCCTTGGTTTCACACCAAACCCTTCGCGGGAGAATCACTCTTCGTGGTTGCTCATCTCAAGCAGAAATCATAAGTTCTTTTCATTAATCAAAAACTAATTACATTGTTTATTTAGAAACCTTATATAGGAGGTATCAAAACAGAAAAAACCCTAAAACATAAATATTACGAAACTACCTTGAAATAACATTTGAATTCAAAAGAAAATGGAAAAAAAAGGGCCAAAACCAACACTACTCAATGTGTCTCGCTCGAGCGACAAGCGATTCTCGCTCGAGCAAGTTATCCTAGAGAAAATTCTTCTGTGTGCATCCTTCGATGTCTCGCTCGAGCGATAACCAGACTCGCTCGAGCGACTTTTGGTTGAAACTTTGGCCTCTTTCTAAAGCAATCTCGCTTGAGCGGGAAGTGAGGTCACTCGAGCGACCTTAGGCATTTTGCTTGTTTTCTTCTTTAGGCCTGATTCTGGTTCCCATTTAGCTTCCTCCGACGTCGGTAAACATGCTATAGTCCATAACCGATGTCCACAATGTCGGGGAGGATGTCCATAAAATCGACGCCCCCATCAATACAAAGTCACTGAAGAAAAAGACGAATTTGGTCAACTCGTGATCAAGTTGTGGTTAATAGTTGGTCAATTATAGTCAAAGATTATCGACGGTAGCATGCATATTCATTGTCATTTCCTTGCCTCATCCATGTGAGGTAGCACATTGTTCAATCTTTGTGCTAATGAAGCATTCTAAGGCACATGCAAGTAGTTTGCTGTTTGCATGAGAGGATTTTTGAGACGGCTCACACCATGAGCTTCCTATAGGTGAAAACTTTACTTGAGCAAAATTGAGTTTGAGCATTCTTTTTTAGGGTTTAATTTCAGTGGCAAGATTAAATGTATTTTAGAAGACTGAGGGTTTACCATTAAATGAGTGGTTGGGACTTAGGAGTAGATTAAATGTACAGTGGAGATTGAGTCGAGGATTTTGTGGATTTTGCTTCAGCATTCATCATCGAAAGATAGGTAATCTCTTTTATCTTGAGTACTTTTATGCTCTTTTCTAGTTATTTTATTAACTCTCTACGTTTAATTGCAAATTGCTATTTGCATCAATTGGCACCAAAGCAAGTTCATCCTAGGGTAGAGAGACTTGAATCACAGTTCTAGCTTTCACCAATAAGAGCTGTGACCAACCGATTGGATCATAACGTAAGAGAGAACATTAGAAAGCTAGATTGATTAATGCATGAAATGATGAGTAGAGAGAAACTGCAAATATAAGGAGATGATCTAGTGAGATCAAAGTGAGGGAAAATCGATGATCGCCATGTTCACTGATGTGGCACTTGAGAAAATTTAATTCGAAGCAAATCTTCAAACTAAGAGAATGAAACAAGCAAAGGTATTTGCATACCCTTGAAACCTTCTTGCTTTGAATCTAAATTTCAAGATGTTTTGGTTGAATCTTCCCGACGTTAATTACATGAAGAGTCCGCCTGCAATGATGACACTCAATGCAGTTGAAAAAATTGAGCAGTCATCGTATGTGAATTTAGTTGGAAAAACGGATGAAAAATCTGGTTGTTTGTGTTTAGGGTATGATTTTCTAAACTATTACAGAAATATTGGAAAAAAACTTTAGGCTAAAAAGAACATTTTGTTTTGACCATGACATGAGAATTTTATTGTTCAATTGAACAAAGAATTAAGATTTTACGAAGTGTTACCTAGACAAGTGGCACGGGTGCCAAGTGTCAAGGTGTTATAGATGTTTGACACACCAATTTCTAAAGATTTCAATACGGTGGCACGTTCTTGAGAAAAATAAAATAAAGAAAAACTTATAACGTATACAGAGAGAAAAAATTTTGAAGGGAAATCTTAAAGAGCCTATTGAGATATGCAATAAAAAGATACATAATGGATGTCATGAACCTAAGTAAAAGTGCACTTTATTATACAAATCGTTTTCAATGACCCAAGCCTTTTATTTTATAATTTACCGAACTCTACACAATTTTTTTTGTTGTAAAATGACGGTTTATTTTATTGGGTCAAAACGAGGAACATTTTGATGATATTATGTGGTATTTTCCATACATGTCTAGAAGTATGTGTTGTATTGAGGAGTGTCCAAATGCCACCAAGTGTCGCAAGGCAAAAATCCCAAAAGTAGAAGTGCCTAGGTGACATTGGTTTTATGTCATGGAAATCTCACTTCGGTCACTTCTCTATGATCAGATTGTTTGTGCAGGTCGAACATATTAGAGGTCAACAACTGGTACATGAGACTCGAGGTCAAGAAATAGAAGTCAACAACATGGTATTGTAGAGTTTGTGCATGACAGAAGTTATTAAGATATGATTTTATTAACCCTAATATTGGCTCCTAAATTATCAACAATTTTTCACATTTTGCTAGGGCCAACATGATTTCACTTTCTTTAAACACTAGGAATTTTTTTGAAGCCCTTTATTTTTCGTACAAGATATTGAACTAAATAGGTTGCAGAGTTTAAATTATTGTTGCAAGTAGTTCCGTTATTTCAGGGATTTAAACTGTCAAATGAAATGAGTGTCCACAAATAAAGTAGTTCCGTTATTTCATGGATTTAAACTGTCAAATGAACCGAGTGTCCACAAATAAAATATTAAAATTTTAATTTTACCCACATGCAGTGCCACTTAATACTCAATACATGAAAACTAGCATAACATTTAATGTTGCTGCCAAGCATATTTCAGCAAAGGGAGCTGGAAACGTAAAAACAAGACTATTATCCTACCCGTTTCAAACCTAGAAAAGTATTGCTACATGGTTTCTCATTATGTTCATCTTCAATAGGGAGAGTTGACGGGGAACGCCAAGATTGAGAGTTTCAGATTTGGGCCGCAACAGATTTTCAGCGCAAGAAGAAACGAAAAGGAAATCAAAACCAAGCGTAAAAGATTAGAATCAGCGTGCTGGAACAATGCACAGTCGATTGATCGACACCTGGAATCGATCGATCGACTGCGGCCAATGAGGGATTTAATTCTGGCGACATATATATATAAGTCGATCGATCGATCGATTGAATTGTGACTAGAGACCATATAATTATATATATATATATACTCAATCGATCGAGGCCTTTCGTCGATCGATCGATTTTTCACGAAAATGAGTTTCTTCAGAATTCGAAGTTGAGTTTTTAGGGGTATACTTGTCTTTTAGTATTTGTTTTAGGGTTTTCTTATATTTTAGAGGCCTCCTATATAAAGTCTTTTTTAAAAAAAATGTAATTAGTTTTTATTATTGAATGAAAAGAGTTTTTGCTTGTGTGCTTCAGATGAGCCTCCATGAAGAGTGAATCTTCACTTCCTGAGAAGGGTTTGGTGTGAAGCCCAAAATCTATCCTCTATCTATCTCTTTATTTTTATTTTCTTTCTCTGCTTGTTTTGATCTTATAAAAACTCAGTCGTTATCTTTTCCCAAAATTTCCCAAATCAGAATCATTGATTCGAACCAATCTCAAAATCCTAAACCCAGCCATCCAACCTTTAAATATCCCAAGGTTTATAAATCCTAAATCCCATCTGAGTCCCCGAATCGATCCAATTCAAACTCAGATTTCATCCGAGCAATTAAACCAACCCGAATCAGAACCCTTAGAACACTCACGATTCCATCATTGAATCCCGAGCGACGCCTTAATCTGGAATAACTAGAGTTCTACCTCTAGGACTGATCTACACCGCAAAGCTAACGGATCTAGCACACGGACCGGACCCTACTCGAATCAAGTGCGATTTTCCAATGGAAAACTACGAAACCCGAAGATATCCGTAGCATTTTCAGGTTTTTTGTTTAATTAATTTAGTTTAATTTCGGTAATTAATTAAATCGTAGCATTCACGTAGTTTAGGGTCTTGTCCTGCATCAGTCATGGTATCAAAGCTTAAGTTCTAGGTTAGGACATATTGTGTGACATTTTAATTTTATTGTATTTTTATTTCAGTTTTTATTTGTGCACATCTAGTGCTTGACAAAAGTCCCAACTCATTTTGAGTCACATGTGTATGTCATTTCGAAGTCATTTAATTTTATGACATTTGTGTGCACGTCATGTGTTTGTTAAAATTCATCAACTGTTGTGTGATCCATAGAATTGTGTCTAGGTTGTGTTTGTGTCAAGCATTATGTTTGAGTCACTTACACGTCATCATGAATTCCTTACCCATCATGAAAGGGTGCTAGCCAAACAAGGGAACTACTACATTCCAAATTCTTGGCAAAGTCCCAAAAGTCGTGATGAGATTAAAGTTCGGGGATATCCTCATCATCGTGAACCTGAGTACGACCCTACCGATAAATTCTAAAATCTATTCGGAATGAGGTCCCAGATTTTGAGGGTACAACGGACCCTAGAACCTTTATGGAGTTGTTGTCTAATGTAGAAGAGTATTTTGATTGGCATGGCGTACCAGATGAGTACAAAATTAGGCTAGTGACAACAAAGTTTAAGGGTAATATCGATATTTTTTGGATTCATATAGAACTTCGTATTGAGTTTTGTCGGATTAAACCTATCTCCACATGGGAGGATATGAAGGTGGCACTTATTGAAAAGTATGTTCCTATGACACACCGTCACCTTCTACGGAGTTTGAGAACCAAGACAAGTAAGTGTCATGATTGTCTTAAGTGTTAAGGGTTCGAACACTTTGCTTACCAATGCTCCATAAAATTTCCTCCAAATTTATTAACTAAAGGAGAGTCCTATGGAGCCGAAGAATAGGAAAGTGAAAGAAGTTTATGACCCTCGTACCATGGTGAATGAAGAGATGGAAGAAGTTGATGAGAGTCTAGTTTATGTTAAAGAGACTTATATTTCTCTTGTGAGTAGTGATGTTGGGTCACCCACATGTGAGTCAACTGAGTCACCCACGCACTATTCGACCGAGTCACGTACACACAATTTGTTGTCGGTAGAGTCGAGTGTACCTGAGTTTTTGATGTTGGTCGAACCAAGTACACACCAGCCAATCAAATCGCTTACCCATGAATCCTTGGAATTCGTTGAGTTGAGTCCACATGAGCCATTAGTGTCACTTGATTTGATCACACATGAGTCACTAGTGTTGGTAGACTCCACTACACATGAGTCACTAGTGTCGATAGAGCCCACTACATGTGAGTCGTTAACGTCGCATGCACATGATAGTATCGAGTCCAGGGATACACATATACACCATAGTCTTAAGTTGCATACCGCTTCACATTCCGAGTCTTATTGTGAGTCAACTTTTGAGTCTCATTCCGCATTGCACGCCGAAATTACGCTTAAAATTAATTTATGAAACTCTCAAAGTATCGACGCATTTATCTAAGGCTTTTATGGGATTCCAATTGAGTAATCATGTGATGGTTCAGATTGGATCTGAACGATTCCCATTGGGAGTCGCATAGAAGCTGCAAGCCCATGACGCTGGGCCTTTTAGAATTGTGGCAAGGAGTGGTCCTAGCGTGTGCATTCTTGAGCTTCCTCCAGATACAAGGATTAACTCAACGTTCAATGTGGAGGACCTAGTTCCTTTTCTAGGCTCAACCCCACGACCCTACAATCCTTTCCAAACGCCCCATATTCACGATCTCGTCCCAACTTTGCAGCCGATACCCGTTCCCTACCCAAACAGGCAAAGGAAAGAAGTAATTGAGGAACTTTGGGATGATCTTGTGGCATTCACCTAGGGTAGAGAGTTTCTAGTTTATGAGATGCAGCGGGTTGATAAGTTGGCTACTGAGAGTGCATAGGCCAATCATGAGAGGGCTCGTCGCTTGCGTCGTGTATTCCCGGCTTATATCGCGATCACATATCATCGAGGATGAAATCATTCGGGTTCGAGAGAGTTGATGAGAAGCTTTACAAATATTTGGTAGAGTGGGTTGGCAAGCCGGGTTCTGAGGAGTTCTAATGTTCGAATCTGATACACTTAATCCGTACTACATGCGTGCTTCATCGGTGATGAAACATTTTCAGTCGGGGAGAATGACGGGGAACGCTAAGATCGAGAGTCTCAAATTTGGGCCGCAACAAATTTCCAGCATAAGAAGAAACAAAAAGGAAATCAGAACCAGACGTAAAAGATCAGAATCAGCATGCTGAAGCAATGCACAGTCTATCGATCGACACCTGGAATCGATCAATCGACTGCGGCTAGTGAGGGATTTATTTCTAGCGACATATATATATATATATATATATATATATATAAGTCGATCAATTGAATACCAGGTGTCGATCGATTGACTGAATTATAACTAGAGACCATATAATTATATATATATATACTCAATTGATCGAGGCCTTTCATCGATCGATTGATTTTTCGCGAAAATGGGTTTTTCTTCAAAATTCGAAGTTGAGTTTTAGGGGCATACTTGTCTTTTAGTATTTGTTTTAGGGTTTTCTTATGTTTTAGAGGCCTCCTATATAAAGCCTTTTAAAAAAATAATGTAATTAGTTTTTATTATTGAATGAGAATTTTTTTTGCTTGTGTGCTTGAGATGAGCCTCCACGAAGAGTGAATCTTTGCTTCCCGAGAAGGGTTTCGTGTGAAGCTAAGGGTGCGAAGCCCAAAATCTATCTTCTATCTATCTCTTTATTTTTAGTTTTTTTCTTTGCTTGTTTTGATCCCATAGACTTTAAATCCAGCCATTATCTTTTCCCAAATCAGAACCACTGATTCGAACCAATCTCAAAATCCCAAATCCAGCCATCCAACCTTTAAATGCCCCGAAGTTTATAATCCTAAATCCCATCTGAGTCCCCGAATCGATCCGATTCAAGCCCAAATTTCATCCGAGCCATTAAACCAACTCGAATCAGAACCCTTAGAACACTCGCGAGTCCATCATTGAATCCCGAGCGACGCCCTAATGTGGAATAGCTAGAGTTCTACCTCTAGGACCAATCTATAGCACATAGCTAACGGATCTAGCGCACGGACTGGACCCTACTCGAATTAAGCGTGATTTTTCAATGGAAAACTACGAAACCCGAAGGTATCCGCAGTATTATCAGGATTGTTGTTTAATTAATTTAGTTTAATTTCGGCAATTAATTAAATCATAACATTCACGTAGTTTAAGGTCTTGTCCTGCATCAAGAGTTCAGTTGTTCAATTATCTTCATGGATGACTTATAGTTCACTATTTCATCATACAACATCTTTTACAATTGATAACAAGGTTCAAAATCTCAGTCTTCTGGTATGTATCAATCAGCTCCAAATCCGCTACATATATGACGATACATATCAGTTTTGGACGATGCATTGGTACGTACCGGCCGATAAATTCAATATATCGACCAAGTGACCTCCGAAATCAGTATGGATCGGATGATACATATCAGTTTCGTCCGAACTTTTGAACCATAATCTATAAGAGCATTTATTTCTAGTGATTCACATTCCTTGTGTCCATTAATTTCTACTATCTATACAAACACATGATGCATGAATGCGTTTATTTATGCACATAAAGGCCTAGATGAGACACTAGTTGATGCGGGAACTTACTAAATGCAATGCTAGGTGACGGGGACGCCAACATTATAGACATCGGATACGGACCGTTTTGCGTGTACTGGCATCGGAAGAAGTGAAACGGAAACAGAAACCAGAACCAAACTTAAAGAATCAGCGTGCTAGAGTAATGCGCAGTCAATCGATCGATACCTGGTATTCGATCGATTGGCTGCGGCTTGTAAGGGACTAATTCTAGCGACATATATATATATATATATATATATATATATATATATATATATATATATATATAAAATTTTGGAATTGGGAACTCTTTCTTCTTCCACTTAGCCTTAAAAAATCAGATAGAATAAATTAATAGAAGGAATTAGGAAAAGAGACTATTTATAGCTTCTTTTTTAACAAATCCTACTCTAAATAGGATTTAAAGTCCTAAGCTATGTCAGACACCTAGGTGGCTAGAAAAATACTTATCCACCTAGGTGGATAGAAAATATACCTAGCCACCTAGCTGGCTAGAAAAATACTTATCCACCTAGGTAGATAGAAAAATACTTATCCACCTAGGTGGCTAAAAAAATATACTTAGCCACCTAGCTGGCAAGGAAAATACTCATCTACCTAGGTGGATAGAATTTTTCTATCCACCTAGGTGGCTAGAAAATATACCTAGCCACCTAGCTGGCCAGAAAAATACTTATCCACCTAGGTGGATAGAAAATATACCTAACCACCTAGCTGGCTAGAAAAATATTTATCCACCTAGGTAGCTAGAAAAATATTTATCCACCTAGGTGGATAGAAAATATACCTAGCCACCTAGCTGGCTAGAAAAATACTTATCCACCTAGGTGGATAGAAAATATACGTAGTCACGTAAGTGGTTAGAAAAAAAATTATCCACCTAGGTGGATAGAAAATATACCTAGCCACCTAGCTGGCTAGAAAAATACTTATCCACCTAGGTGGCTAGAAAAATATACTTAGCCACCTAGCTGGCTAAGAAAATACTCATCCACCTAGGTGGATAGAAAAATACTTATCCACCTAGGTGGCTAGAAAATATACCTAGCCACCTAGCTGGCTAGAAAAATACTTATCCACCTAGGTGGATAGAGAATAACTTATCTACCTAGGTGAATAGAAAATATACCTAATCACCTAGCTGGCTAGAAAAATACTTATCCACCTAGGTGGATAGAAAAACACTTATCCACCTAGGTGGATAGACAAATACTCATCCACCTAGGTGACTAGAAAAATATTTATCGACCTAGGTGGATAGAAAATATACGTAGTCACGTAGGTGGCTAGAAAAATACTTATCCACCTAGGTGGCTAGAAAAATATACTTAGCCACCTAGCTGGCTAGAAAAATACTCATCCACTTAGGTGGATAGAAAAATACTTATCCACCTAGGTGGCTAAAAAATATACTTAGCCACCTAGCTGGCTAGAAAAATACCTATCCACCTAGGTGGATAGAAAAATACTTATCCACCTAGGTGGATAGAAAATATACCTAGCCACCTAGCTGGCTAGAAAAATATTTATCTACCTAGGTGGCTAGAAAAATATTTATCAACCTAGGTGGATAGAAAATATACCTAGCCACCTAGCTGGATAGAGAAATACTTATCCACCTAGGTGGATAGAAAATATGCGTAGTCACGTAGGTGGCTAGAAAAATACTTATCCACCTAGGTGGATAGAAAATATACCTAGCCACCTAGCTGGCTGGAAAAATACTTATCCACCTAGGTTAATATAAAAATACTTATCCGCCTAGGTGGCTAGAAATATACTTAGCCACCTAGCTGGCTAGAAAAATACTCATCCACCTAGGTGGATAGAAAAATACTTATCCACCTAGGTGGCTAGAAAATATACCTAGCCGGCTAGAAAAATACTTATCCACCTAGGTGGATAGAAAATATACCTAGCCACCTAGCTGGCTAGAAAAATACTTATCCACCTAGGTGGCTAGAGAAATATTTATCCACCTAGGTGGATAGAAAATATACCTAGCCACCTAGTTGGCTAGAAAAATATTTATCCACCTAGGTGGATAGAAAAATACTTATCCACCTAGGTGGATAGAAAAACACTTATCCATCTAGGTGGCTAGAAACATACTTAGCCATCTAGGCGGTTATGAGAAAAGAATGACGTACGTGAGAAGAATCTTTCTCAATCCGCGTGAAGACGAAAACTTACGCATCTCTCTCTTAACCGTTCATTTCATGAAAACCTTACGGGAACCGTAGGATCATAACTTCTATAACCGCTACCATAAATCTATAAATAGCAGACTCATCCTCATTGCAGAGGATCCGAAAATTCTGACACGAGAGCTCTGCCGAAAATATCTCCGACTCTTCTAAAAAAGACTTTAGGGTATCTCCGAGATCTGACTATTCTTTTCTTCTTCTTTTTTTTATTTTCTTTTTTTAAAAGTGGACGAGAGGAATAAGTTAGGATTAAGACTTTTAGGATATGGGCTACGACTCTTACCTAAAGGAGATACACTTAGGATAAGAGCTACGGCTTCTCCTAAGTAGGATTTATGGTTGCAATTTGAGATTACGCGTTACGACTGGTACCCAATCTCTTGCGTACTTAGAAATAGTTAAGCCACGTGGGTACTACCCTGGGCATAATTCCTAGTACACTCGGATTGCAACCACAAATTCGATGCTCATACGGGTTGCAATCACGAACCCGAAGAATGATTTCAGACTATAATACTCAAAATATTAATCTATGATAATTAGAGTTTCTCTCGCAGTTCAGATCATCACTCCCTCAAATGAGGGTTTGGACCTTAACCTCGAGATTGAAAATTCTTTCACAGTGGACTCGTTGACTTTTAGTCAAAACGATCATAATATGAGATCGTAACGAGATCCAACGGTGGATTTATCGCATATTGATCAGATCTTATAAATTTAGTCAAATCTAACGGTAGACTCGTTGACTTTTAGTCAAACGATCATAATATGAGATCGTAACGAGATTTAACGGTGGATTTATCGCATATTGACCAGATCTTATAAATTTGGTTAAATCTAATGTGGACGCATTGACTTTTAGTCAAACGATCATAATGTGAGATCGTAATGAGATCCAACGATAGATTTATTATATATTGACCAGATCTTGTGATTGTGGTCAAATCCAACAGTGGAATCATAGACTTTTAGTCAAACGATCATAATGTGAGATCGTAATGAGATCCAACGATAGATTTATTATATGTTGACCAGATCTTGTGATTGTAGTCAAATCCAACGATAAAACAATTGACTTTTAGTCAAACGATCATAATGTGAGATCGTAATGAGATCCAACGATGGATTTCTTGCATATTGACCAGATCTTGTGACTTTGATCAAATTCAATGGTGAAATCATTGACTTTTAGTCAAACGATCATAATATGAGATCGTAACAAGATTTAACGGTGGATTTATCGCATATTGACCAGATCTTATAAATTTGGACAAATCTAACGGTGGACGCATTGACTTTTAGTCAAACGATCATAATGTGAGATCGTAATGAGATCCAACAGTAGATTTATTATATATTGACCAGATCTTGTGATTGTGGTCAAATCTAACAATGGAATCATTGACTTTTAGTCAAATGATCATAATGTGAGATCGTAATGAGATCCAACGATGGATTTATTATATGTTGACCAGATCTTGTGATTGTAGTCAAATCCAACAGTAAAATCATTGACTTTTAGTCAAACGATCATAATGTGAGATCGTAATGAGATCCAATGGTAGATTTATTGCATATTAATCAGATCTTGTGATTTTGATCAAATCCAATGGGAGAATCATTGACTTTTAGTCAAACGATCATAATGTGAAATCGTAATGAGATCCAACAGTGGATTTACTATGCATGGACCAAATCTTAAGATATTGATCAAATCTAACGGTAAAATCATTATAAAATCATCTATGATCATCAAATTTTAAGGAATTTGACGATATCTAACTCATGATTAGACACTCTAATCACTGAAAGTGATAACTCTTCTGATAATCAATAGCCCGAAAAATGGATTTGGTATTCGAACTCATCTTTGAGACCAGAGAATAAGAATTCGTTTTAAGACTCGTCCACGAGTTTCTCGCTCCAGTAATGACTCGTGTTTTTCGATCAAATAGACCCGGCTTTTGGAGGAGGGGTTCTCCCATCCGTCGTCCCCTATTTCATTTTTCTCAAATCTTTGATGAAGATAGTCTGCTATCCATCTATCTCATGACGGATTGAAGATGTCGATGAAGACTTAGAATTAGAATCTTAGTTTTGTTTATTTTAGATATGTAATTACGTTATTTTTTATTTAGTAGCTTTTAATCAGAGGTATTCAATTTTGATATAATTAACGGGGAATCGACTGCGATACCCGAAAGTGTAAGGTCCGCCATTTTAATAAAACCCTCTCCTAGCAAGGGGAAATTTGTTATGATTGATTTGTGTTAGATTTATATCCTACGCAAATTTGTTGTTTACATATATATATATATATATATATATATATATATGAGTCAATCGATTGAATACCAAGTCTCAATCGATTGGCTGTGCTGTGACTAGAATTCAAATTTAATTTTTTAGGGGCAAACTTGTATTTCTTTTTGTTTATTTTTGTTTTAGGGTTTTATTTTAAGACCTATATAAGGTCATTAAAAAAAAATAATGGAATCAGTTTTTTTTATTATGAAAAGAGCTTTTGCGTGTGTGCTTGAGATGAGCCTCCATGAAGAGTGAATCTTCGCTTCCCGAGAAGGGTTTGGTGTGAAGGCAAGGGTGTGAAGCCCAAAATCTATCTTCTATCTATCTCTTCATTTTTATTTTTCTTTCTTTGCATTGTTTGATCCCATAAACCTTAAATCCAGCCGTTACCTTTTTCCAAAATCTCCAAACCCATAAACCCTAGCACTCATCAGAACCATTGATTCAAACCTATCTCATAAATCCACAACCCCGCCATCCAACCAAAAATACCCCGAAATTCAAAAACTCACGGATCCATCAGAACCATCAAATCGATCTGATTCAAACCCTAGATCTCATACGAGCCGTTAACCAACCCGAATCAGAACCCCTTAGATGACTCGTGATTCCATCATTGAATCCCAAGCGGCGCCCTGATCTGGAATAGCTAGAGTTCTACCTCTAGGACCGATCTACACCGCAAAGCTAATGGATCTAACGCACAGACCGGACCCTACTCTAATCAAGCGCGATTTCCTAATGGAAAATTACGAAACCCAAAGGTATCCGCATTATTTTCAGGTTTATTGTTTAATTAATTTAGTTTAATTTCGACAATTAATTAAATCATAGCATTCACGTAGTTTAGAGTCCTTGTCCCGCATCAGTTTTGGTATCAAAGCCTAAGTTCTAGGTTAGGGCATATTGTGTGGCATATTCACTATTTTCTGTGTCAATCGATTGAGTACTCTTATTCAATCGATTGATTCTGATTGATTCTGTAACTCTGCCTCTGTTCCAATTCAATCGGTCGATTTATTAATTTCAGTCGAGTGACTAAGCACAGAAGTGAGTTAATTACAATTCTTTTCAATCGATTGATTTGTGTATCAATCGATTGACAAGTCATTACTGTTACCAGTCCCAAAGTGCTATTTTTTTATCCAGACAGAACATTCTATATCAATCGATTGACTTATCAATATCAATCAATCGACTGATATTCATTGATTTATTACACTCCACTTTTCTTTGCATTTATTTCTATTGTGTTCAAAAGAGTGCAAGTCTTGTGTTCGATAAAATTCTTCTTTCATTGTGGTCCATACTTGCATGCCCATTTAGAACCCGCATTAGTAGTTGTGATCACCATGGACATGAATGGGATTATCAATATTCTTAACGGCACGAGTTCCGAATTGAAAGCAATCAATGATCAAATGGCTGCCATGGAGCAAGCCCAAAGAAACCTTGAGGTTTCCAATGGGAGATTGCTTAATCGAGTCAATCAGTTAGATGGGAATGACAAATACATTGAGAAATGTCGTGAACGTGATGGTCCACGTTTCAAACGCAATGGTTACCAACATGATCGGAACCAGAATCATAGGATGGATCATAGTGGAGATGACCACGACCCGGATGGGAAACTCCTTAAAAACGTCCGAGTTGAGTTCCCAACCTTCGATGGAAGCTTAGACCCTGAACTCTTCCTCGATTGGTTATCCGACATGGACCAACACTTTGAGTGGTTTGGCATGAGCGATGAGCGGTGCATCGGGCTTACCAAGATGAAGCTTATCGGTCAAGCCCGACTCTTTTGGGTCAACATTGAATGCATCAGAATGAATGCGGGATGTGCTCCCATTACCCGTTGGGAGGACATGAAGGAGCGACTTACAGAGAAGTACGTTCCTTCCTCATACTACCATCGTCTTCTCGATCAATGGCAAAATCTACGCCAAAGTAGTATCCCTGTAGCAAATTACATTGGCAAATTTAAAAAATTCATGATGAGAGCCAAAGTATCCGAAGACCCCCAAGTCACTCTATCCAGATTTCGCACCGGATTGAGGTTTGATTTGCAAAATGAGTTAGTCTCTCACCCCGTTGAAACTCTTGCCAAATGTTACACCATCGTTCAAGACCTTGAATGATATTTGAAATTAACGGTGGTGAGGCGATCTGAGTCTCATATTGGTCAATTTCGTACCGGGGAGGTGAAGAGTAGTGCTGGAAACCCATCCCCCAAACCCACACAATCCACATCCGATGTGCGGTTTGACAAAGGAAAGGGTGTGGTAGGAGAATCCTTGAAGGGCGGTTCTCACATCAAGTGTTACAACTGTCAAGGGTTGGGACATTTTGCCGCCCAATGCCCTAAGAGAAACCCGCAAAGGAATCTCTACGTCGAGGGAGAGGGCAACGAGGATGACAGAGTTTTTGAAAAAAAGGTCTTTGAGCAGAATGCCACACCTAGTGATGAGGAAGGTGATGACATGGGTCGTGCTCTAGTTGTGAGGTGTGCCTTTACACAACCTCAATAAGATGAAAAGGAGGATTAGCAAAAGGAGAACATCTTCCACACTTTGGCCACATGTGGGACAAAGAATTGTAGGGTTATCGTGGATAGGGGAAACTGCACCAATGTGGTGTCAGAACATACCGTCACCTGCTTAGGGCTTACACCCGAAGCCCACCCGAGACCTTACAAAGTCGCATGGGTAGACTCCTCATCCATTCCTGTGTCTCAGAGGCGCCGCGTACCAATACAATTGAGTTCATATTCTAGCACCTTATGGTGTGATGTGGTGTCGATGGATGTGGGTCATATCATTTTGGGAAGACCATAGCTCTATGACTTGAACGTGACCATTTTTGGCTGATCTAACATTTTCACGTTCAATTATAAGGGCAAGAAAATCACTCTTAACCCTTTGGCTCCCAAAACACCATTGACCAACAAAGTCAAAAAGAAAGGCGGTCAGTCCAAGACCATTAACCTTGTGAGCTCTTCAGAGTTTGAGAAAGTAGCATTAAATGAGAGTGGTGTACGTAGTTGTCACCGTTGAAAGTGCTCCTGAGTCAGTAAGCGAGTACCCCAAGGAGGTCGAGCAGATCATGAATGAATTTGAGAAAGTCTTTCCCGAAGACTTACCCAATGGGCTTCCTCCCATGCGTGACATTCAACACGCGATCGATTTGGTTCCTGGATCTACCCTACCAAACCTACCCCATTACAGGTTAAATCCGGTTAAGCACGCCGAATTGATTCGGCAAGTCAATGAGCTCCTTTAAAAAGGGTTCATCAAAGAGAGTCTAAGCCAGTGTGTCGTACTCGCCCTACTTACTCCTAAGAAAGATGGTACATGGCGCATGTGTATGGATAGCCGTACAATCAACAAGATTACGGTTAAATATCGATTTCCCATACCAAGGCTCGACGATATGCTTGATATAATGGTTGGTGCCACTATCTTTTCCAAGATAGACCTTAAAAGTGACTACCATCAAATTCGCATTCGACCTGGCGATTAGTGGAAAACCACCTTTAAGACCAAGGATGGTCTTTATGAGTGGATGGTCATGCCTTTTGGGCTATCGAATGCCCCGAGCACATTCATGAGGCTCATGACCCAAGTGTTGAGGCCGTTTCTCGGCACATTCCTTGTCGTATACTTTGACGACATCTTGATTTACAGCCATGACAAAGAACAACACATTATTCACCTAAGGTTGGTTTGTGAAACCTTGAGGGGAGAAAGGTTTTATGCGAATCTCAAGAAATGCACATTCATACAACACTCCGTTGTATTCTTGGGATTCATTGTTTCGGCTGATGGGATGGTTATGGACCCCGAGAAGGTTAAGGCCATTGTGGAGTGGCCCTAGCCTAAGAATATTCATGATGTCCATAGCTTCCATGGATTGGCCACTTTCTATCGTCGCTTCATCCAAAACTTTAGCACCATTATGGCTCCTATTACCGATTGTATGCGAAAAGGGGAGTTTCAATGGGGTAGAGCCGCGACGAAGGCCTTTGCCGAGGTAAAAGATAAGATGTCACCCGTCATGCGCCTACCAGCCTTTTCTAAAGTCTTTGAAGTAGCCTGTGACGCGTCGGGTGTGGGAATACGCGGAGTGCTTAGCCAAGAAGGCCACCCAATGGTCTATTTTAGCGAGAAGCTTATAAAGTGAAACAAAATTACTCCACCTATGACAAGGAGTTCTATACGATCGTTCGATCTCTTTCGTATTGGAAGCACTACTTGAGGCCGCAGGAATTTGTGTTGTTTGCTGACCATGAAGCCTTATGCTTCCTTGCCTCATAGAAAAAGTTGAACCTAAGACACGCAAAGTAGGTCGAGTACCTTCAAGGGTTCACATTCGTATTAAAGCATAAGGCTGGTGCCGAGAACAAGGCAGCCGATGCACTTAGTCGTCGAGTGCTGACTTTGAGCACCATGAGCACCGAGGTCGTCAGATTTGAGCAGTTAAAACAAGATTACCGTGAGTGCCCAGATTTTGGGCCAGATTACACTGCTCTCCTTGATAATCTGAACAACATTAACTACAAGTATACCCTGCAGGACGGGTATCTATTCAAAGGGACTCACCTATGCATTCCTCACACCTCATTGCATGACTTTCTCATTTGGGAGTTACATGTCAGAGGGATTGTGGGACATTTCGGGCGGAACAAGACCATTGCGCTCGTTGAGGATAGGTTTTATTGGCCTAGCCTTATGAGAGATGTTTCACGACCAATGTCGTACATGCTAAGTGTCCAAACAAAATAAATAAAATATTAATTTGTACAACCCGTTATTCATGCCACACCCCGTGGCAAGACATCTCTATGGATTTCGTGCTCGGACTTCCCAAGACTCAACGGAAGCACGATTCCATTTTTGTGGTGGTGGACTGCTTCTCTAAGATGGTCCACTTCATACCTTGCTCTAAAACCTCCGATGCGGCTCACATAGCCAAATTATTTTTCAAGGAGGTTGTGCGTTTCCATTGGCAAGACATCTCTATGGATTTCGTGCTCGGACTTCCCAAGACTCAACGGAAGCACGATTCCATTTTTGTGGTGGTGGACTGCTTCTCTAAGATGGTCCACTTCATACCTTGCTCTAAAACCTCCGATGCGGCTCACATAGCCAAATTATTTTTCAAGGAGGTTGTGCGTTTCCATTGGTTACCCCAAACTATTGTGTCGGATCGGGGCGTGAAGTTCACCAGTTACTTTTGAAAAACTTTATGGCACATGATGGGTATCATGCTCCAGTTTTCTTCGGCCTATCATCCTCAAATCGATGGCCAAACGGAAGTCACCAATAGGAGCTTAGGTAATCTCCTTCGTTGTTTATTCGGTGATCATATTAGGACCTGGGATTCTACGTTACCAATAGGTGAGAACAACAACTCTGTCAATAGGTCCCTAGGCATGAGTCCGTTTGAGGTCGTACATGGGCATAGGCCAAGGACACCATTAGATTTAATCCCCATGTCTGCATCATATTGAGTGTCTGAGTCCGCGGACGCATTTGCACAACACATTCATAGCTTGTATGCCGAAATTAAACAAAAAATTAATTCAAACAATGAACATTACAAGATAACTGCGAAAACGCATAAGAGCTTCAAAAAATTCCAAGTGGGGGATCATATGATGGTTCGGGTTAGGTCTAAACGATTCCCATCGGGAGTCGCAAAGAAGCTCCAAGCCCGCGACACTGAGCCTTTTAGAATTGTGGCAAGGAGTGAGCCTAATGCGTATGTTCTCGAACTTCCGCCGGATATTGGGGTCAGCTCTACGTTCAATATGGAGGACCTAGTCCCTTCTGTGGGCTCAACCCCACCCCTACCAACCCTTTCCAAACAGCCCCGAGCCTAAATCCCAACCCCACCCTGCAACCTCTACCATCCCCTTCCCCACGCAGCCAGAGGAGAGATGAAATCGAAGGGATACTTGATGATTTTGCGGTATCCACCCATGGTGGAGGGTTTCAAAAATACTTGGCTAAGTGGATGGCAAAGCCGGACTCCGAGAACGCGTGGTTAACTAAAGACAAGGTGTGACACCTGGACCCCTACGTGCTCGATCGCTATCACCAAGCCGCTTCATCCGTGATGAAGCCTTTTCTGCCTGGGAGAATTGACGGGGACGCCGACATTGTAGACATCGGATACGAACCATTTCGCGTGTACCGGCGTCGGAAGAAGTGGAACGGAAACCAAAACCGAAACCAAAACCAAACTTAAAGAATCAGCATGCTGGAGCAATGCACAGTCAATCAATTGACACCTGGTATTCGATCGATTGACTGCGGCCTGTGAGGGACTAATTTTAGCAATATATATATATATATATATATATATATATATATATATATGAGTCAACCGATCGAATACCAAGTGTCAATCGATTGACTGTGCTGTGACCAGAATTCGAATTTAATTTTTTAGGGGCAAACTTGTCTTTCTTTTTGTTTATTTTTGTGTTAGGGTTTTATTTTAAGACCTCCTATATAAGGTCATTAAAAAGAAAACAATGGAATTAGTTTTTATTATTATGAAAAGAGCTTTTGCTTGTGTGCTTGAGATGAGCCTCCATGAAGAGTGAATCTTCGCTTCCCGAGAAGGGTTTGGTGTGAAGCCCAAAATCTATCTTCTATCTATCTCTTCATTTTTATTTTTCTTTCTTTGCTTTGTTTGATCTAGTAAACCTTAAATCCAGCCGTTATCTTTTTCCAAAATCCCCAAAACCATAAACCCTAGCCCTCATCAGAACCATTGATTCAAACCTATCTCATAAATCCACAACCCCGCCATTCAATCAGAAATACCCCGAAATTCAAAAACCCACAGATCCATTTAAACCATTGAATCGATCTGATTCGAACCCTAGATCTCATACGAGCCGTTAACCAACCCGAATCATAACCCCTTAGATGACTCATGATTTCATCATTGAATCTCGAGTGGCGTCCTAATCTGGAATAGTTAGAGTTTTACCTCTAGGACCGATCTACACCACAAAGCTAACAGATCTAATGCACGAACCGGACCCTACTCGAATCAAGCGCGATTTTTCAATGGAAAATTAGGAAACCCGAAGGTATCCGCATTATTTTCAAGTTTATTATTTAATTAATTTAGTTTAATTTTGGCAATTAATTAAATCATAGCATTCACGTAGTTTAGGGTCCTTATCCCGCATCACTAGGGCTGAGATTAGGATTAAAATTAATTTAACAAATTAAAAATAACAATTTCTCATACAAATTCTCATGAAAAATTCTAGAAATTGAATTAGATGCTTTAATTTTGACCCAAAATTGCGTGACTTTCATGTATGTTCCCTATCGCGGATCTAGAAGACTAAGGTTCTTATGAACGGCTAGATCTCCGATAATTTTAGGGCGTCGAATGAACTCACAAGAGGGTTCTCTCGATATCGAACAAAATTAAAAAGTTAATAATGATTTATGATGAACAAATAGGTTGATTTTGGATTTTATGAAATAAATAAAATAACTAGGGTTATGATATTTACGCAAACCGTAGATCTAAAGAAGATAGAGATGGAAGAAGAGTTGGCCTCGCACCAAATCGCAAGAGAGAATCGAAGAATCACTCTCAATTTAACCAAAAAGTAATAATAAAGTTGTTTACAACCCTTTAAATAGGCTAACCAATGCATGAAACTAGAAATCCTAGTGTAACTCTAATTTTTAGTTCAAATAAAAGAAATATCCTAATTCTTCTAAAACAATAAAATAAAGTCCTAAAACAATAAGGAAACTAATCATATTTTTAATAAAAGAAACTAATCCTAATTCAATTAGGAGTCTTGAAATTCATCACTTTCTATGTAGCTCCCGAAAACTGATCATAACTTCCTCAATACTTGTCGAAATTGCACGATTTTTGGCTCTTTGGAAAGCTACTTCGATAAGCCTTCAAATGTGACCAATTTTGCATCAATTCAACTTTGTTTGACACTTCAAAATAGGCCAAACATAAAAGTGACGGGATTGAAAGTTGACGACCCTCTGATAAGAGAATTTTTGGCAATAAATTTTGGATTTTCTTTTTTTTTATCACTCTGACGTTCTTCTTTCGCCTCCGATATGTTATGGCAATGAGACTGGTGATGGCAATGAAAATTTTTGGCAATAAATTTTGGATTCAAGCGGTTGCATGAATCAGATGTCACCCTGTCCCCATCACTATTTCCCTATATTTGGCAATGAGACTGGTGGAAAAATAACTCAACCTACAAAGGTATATAATATACCATGCCATCAATTGCGATAAAAGTTTCTCCCATACTCTGTGTAGAGAGATTTGGATTCCTATGCACACTATTAACCATAGTTCTAAAACTCGACGAGTCATCAAGTAACTCGGCCAAGTTATTCGACTTTGTGATTTCAAGTTGAGTCCCAATCTAATTGAAATTTCGCTACGTTGATGCAAACTTGGAATCTCAATTAGGATGATGCAACCATGGTTCATAAACTACCATTATACAAAAAATATTTCTTGAGATAAGGTTTTAGAAACCCTATCTTATAAAAAATATTAAACTACCCATTTTACCAACATATCTTTCCATACTTTTCCTTAGAATTTGTGTTTTTTTAGTTTTATAAAATATATAATTTTGTAAGTATATACTAAATTACCGAGGCAGAGCAAGTCGAGTTTATCCGAGTCCTCGAGTTAACTCGACCCAGCTGATTTCGAGTCGACTTTTCAGATTTTCAACCATGCACTTAAAGGTAAGCCAAGAGCTTCAAAAGATGTTGTAGAGTTGCCTGTTTCGGTGGTCAGTCTGCTATATATTGTTTGCAGATTGCTAAATTTCTAATGAAACTTTGAGAGACACAACCTAAATTAGCTTATAGGTTTTCAAAATCAGTTCATAGTTGGTGGCTATCTCCTAGCAAGCTTTGTAACTATGGTGTAGGATTACCATAGTTGCGGATATGAACTTTGAGGTTAACAACTTCATGAGACTAATTTCTTTTGATGGCTTTATGAATTTGTGATAATAACCCAAAAAATTGAAGATGAGTTAATTAGCAATCCTAAAGAATCTTTAATATGAAGACATTCCTCTAAAAAGCTTGTGTCCGGAGCACCTTTGTAACAGGCATCTCCTAGGTAGGTGTAGCCTAGGTATTCTTGAGAGTGAGGTGCCCCCCCCCCCCCCCCCCCCCCAAAAAAAAAAAAAAACATAGTGACCAAAAACATTTTTTTTTAAAGGGCGAAAAAATGTTTTTCCAAAAATTTCCATTTTTCTGAAAAAAAGCACATTATACCCGTTTTCTCATTTTTCCTGTTTAAATGCCTTGACCTTTCAAAAACATGTTAACTAAAGAATACATGTTTTGGTCTTCAAAGTTTTTATATTTATTTTCGTCATTATTTGACACAAGCTATGTGGTGGTCTATTGGTTAGAGATTTAAGTTAGAGACGAGGTCTAAAGATCAAACCTTAGTATGTGAATATTAAACCTTTGTTTTGAACCTGAAAGTAAATGCCTATACACCCTTCCTTAGTGTGTCGGCCTAACACCTGATAATCTCCATCAAGCTATAAAAGGGTGTGTTATAGAGAAACCTAATCATAATCTCTTTAAGAATTCTTCTTAAGAATAGAGATTAAGAAAACCTAGCCATCTTCTCTCTTCTTAAGAAAAACCCTAGCCGCTAGTACCTTTTCCTTCAACCCACCTAACATCTTTTGGGTCTTCTTCCACGAGAAGCACCTTGATCCTTTCCACCATCAAGATCAAGGAGGGAGAAGATAAGAACATCGGACAGACGATAGCTTGAAACACCAATCATCGTAGATCCACTGTTCACTCCTCAAGAGGTAGATATCTTCATCTCTTATTTTAGGATTCTATTTTCTTAAATTCATATCATAGTTTCATATTCGTCGGATTCTACTTTTATTTTGGGACTTCGATTTCGGGCCAGAAAAGAGGGTTTATTTTCGTACTCGCCTAGGGTCGTTCGAGTGAGGATGCTTCAGAAATGAGGCCAAACTTTCAGTCGAAAGTTGCTCGAGCAAAATTCGGTTGTCGCTCAAGCGAGATGCAGAAGAATGCATCGAAAATTTCATTTCTGGAATGAGTCGCTCGAGCGAGCATCGCTTGTTGCTCTAGCAAGATCCCGAAGATTGCATAGAAAACTTTCTGGAATGAGTCGCTCGAGCGAGCATCACTTATCGCTCGAGCGAGTCATGTCAACCTTTGCCTTTTCTAGCCCTTTTTCCTAAGTTCCTTCTTGTTGATTTGTAATTGTAATAAGTATTTACAAATTGTTCATAATTACCATAGACCATTGATATATCACTATGTTTGCGATGTAGAAGAGGAAATCGGTCGCCATCGATAAGGATCATCTCACTTCCTTCTTGCGACATTAAGACCCGAGGTAGGGGAATTACAATGCACACTTACATGTTATCCTTTGACTCAGTCATTTAGTGATTATCAAGTTAAAAAATGGTCTCCTTATTGCTGGTGTTAGAACGTTGAAATTATTGACTGTTGTACCATTATTGCGTAATTGAAATTGATTGAATATACATTGAACAGGTGGCATACCTAGAACATTGAACTCTCATTGAATATTGAAACTCATTGAACATCGAAACGCATTGAACCCTTATTGAATATTGAAACTCATTGAACATTGAAACGCATTGAACCCTCATTGAATATTGAAAACCATCGAACATTGAACTAACATTGAACATTTGAAGATTCATTGACCATCTGAAATTCATTGAAATATTGAACTCTCATTGAGAATTGAAATCTAAAAATTGAATTTTGAATTAGTTATGAATTTCCAACACAGTATTATGTTTTAGAACATGGATGTGATTTAAAGAGTTGATCTAAACGAATCCCGTGCGACGGCACCTACTGAACCATGTTTCGGCACATACTGAACTATGCTTCGACACCTACTGAATTGTGCCTCGGCACCTACTAAACTGTGCTTCGGCACTTACTGAACGGTGACAACGGCCTCTGAACCGCCCAAGTATTCCTCACAAAGCAGGAGCTTAGGCATACTGAAAAATTATTCATGAACGACGATGGCTAGGATTCTCATCGGCTGCCTCTGGCTCAAGCGCTATACTTGCGTTAGAGATTTTTAAGTTATTATTTAAGTCATGCATGAACATAATAAGTTGCATTTAAAATGTAATGGAAATCACGTTAACTATGCATCCATGTGAAACATGAAATCATTTGACTAAACAATCGTATAGAATCAAATCTTGAATATGATAATAAGACTTTCTAAATTTTGAATTCTTGGATATCAATATCAAAATGATCATTGAAAGCTATGTTTGAATGAATAAGATGCAATTGGTATTGTGATTGTCCCACAGAGGTCGTGGAATTTTTAGCTCACCCTGACATTATGTGTCACAGATATCGAAGTTGTTTAAGACCCCGAACTCGAAGAAGATCCTGATTCCGAACCAAAGGACAAGGAAGATCTTCCACCCGAAGATTTCTATCCTTAGTGAAGAATTGTGATTAAACTTGGTATGATTTAAAGGAATTGTCGTTAGCATAGTCTGATTAATTGGGATATGAGTGCCACTATTTGTGTGATGAACGGCCGTCACTGGTGGTATTGTTTTTGAATTAGTACTTTCATAAGGACTTTGGACATTGATTTCAGTTTACAATAAATTTGATTTCCATCGATACCAAAGAGATTCTGTATATAGATTATGAATTATGATCTAGCGACCGGTATTTCTACATCTTTCGGCTTGAAAATTTCATGTCATTATAAAAAGAGTGAATATTGAGGTTGGGGGAACATAGACACAAAAGCCCACTATAGGGACACCTTCCTTGACAAGAGTATTTGTTTCCAACAAAGGGCAGTAATTAGTAATTATCATCTCAAGCTAGATTAAGAATTCGTGAACTGAATGAAGTCCTGTTTTAAGAATTCTTGATTTTGTTCCCCATTTCCTGAAAGAAACACTTCAAAAATATTGGGGAAGAAAAAGAAAGAAGTGAAGAAGGGGGATTAGAAAAAGGAAAAAAACAACCATCATCAGAAAATTATAGCTTACAATTATTAAAGTGGTAATCTGATTAGTTTTTCATTTTGTTTCTTTCCTTTTCCATGTTTTGTCCATCTGTTCATACTTGTTTTTTCTTTGCTTTTTCTTTATTGGTGGCAACATGCTGGCTCATCTATCGAATTTGAACAATAAAAAAGAATAAAAATGTGAATTTTTAAGCAATGAGAACAAAAAAAAAAAAAAAGAGACATTTTTTGGTAAAAACCAGCCCTAATGTTGTATCCGTGTAGGAGAAAATGCCTATCGGGTAGTGAATATTTTTCCGTCAAGAACAAATAATCTCAAAAGTACAGGTTAATTGATTAATTTGAGATAGTAGTTTATCAGTTTTTGAAAGATGATTACAATGTCTTTTTTCAATCCAGGTGGAAACTAATAATAGATGTTCCTTGCAGTTATATAGTTCCCTTTCCTCAACTGCTCTTTTCTTCCGTTAACTTCCCTACTCGCTTACCGCTTCCTCCACTCCTCCCTTAAAACTGCAGTATGGATGCCCCTAATTCTCCATAAAGAAAGGTTTGACATAAATAAACCTAAAGAAGCTTAAGTGTTTACTGGTTGTAGCTAAATAAAACTAGAGACACTTTAAGTATTTAATTGGTCAACAAATTAAAAGATACAATTAAAGAATTAGTCTCTCCTTGAGAAGTTCTCACAGAAAGAATAAAAATATATTTAATAATTAAACAAGATAAAAAGGGTAGAAACAATTATCATAGGTAGAACAAATATCATAACCTTATTAATAAGTGGCTTTCATCAAGACGCTTATTTTGTAGGAGGTTTCATTTAACCCCTTTAGCACCTTCTTTTATTGTTTCGCCCTTCAAGCCCTATGGTAGGGCAATGACCACTAGATTAAAATCCCTAAAAATTTAGGGCTAGGCTAGGGATTAGGGGTCTGAAGCCCTAGGGCCCGGTCTGATCCATAGGTTTATGTGTAAATTTATTCTATAGTGGTAGTAATATGATGATGCTTGTAAGCAGGTTAAAATTGTGAATACTGCTATAGTCTATAGTGTATGTCTCCACTATTATGTATTTCATAAAACTGTATACTTACTGCTATAATGTCTAATTACTACTATTTATATTTCCTGCTATATTGTATATTTGTATATATTTAAAAAACAGTCTAATAACAAGTATTATATATATATATATATATATATATATTTCTTGAAAGCCCAAGACAGTCCAGCTTACTGCCAAGTGTATACTTCCTGTATATATTGGATAATGTTATATTTCCTGCTATAGGATTAACTGTATAAATATGATATATGGGTTTTCAAATATTAGAGTAGGTTGTGAAATAACATAAAAGTTGTGACATTAGGTCATATTATTAGGTTAAAAAGGATTTACACAAAAAAAAAATAGTGGACAAGGGATCAAGGACAATTTTTTTTTTTTAAATGATGGTAACAGTTCACAGTCCGAAGCCTGGCCTTACCCAGCTAAGGCTAGGGATAGAGCTGACCATTAAAATGTCCGCTAAGGCCAGGGTTAGGGTTGACCATTTTAAAACCGCTAGAGCTAGGTCAGGGCAGACCATGTTAAAGCCTGCCTAGGGCTAGATCTAAGGCCATGCAAGGCCCTAGCTCAACCCAGCCCGTTGACAGCCCTAGAGGCTACGTGAAGATCTCTAAATCATAGCCGCAGAAAAAGAGCTGCTGGGATCAAGGCTGCATTTTCATCACAGCTACAAAAAATAGTATGGCTGTGATCTAGAGACTGTTTTTTTTTTTTCATCACCACCACAAAAAGAAAAAGAAGTTTGATGAAAAAAACGCCTCTATATCCGAAATAACACTTGAACACTTGAACACTTCCACGCCATAAAATATTTTTGCATCCACACAATTCTGATACAACGTAAACAACTAAACATAGATGCAAGAAAAATTGAGAACGTGTAAATTTTCACTCCCATGTCGATTAGCGAACAAGACACAATGATACAAGGAAAACTGACTCCAACACTTGGCAATCCTTTTTTATTAGAACTACATAAACATTTCTCATCATCCATTAGGCAAAACCAAATTCTCATTCTACATTAGGCAAAAATACAGATAAAGTATTATTAACAAGAAATGGGTCATGGTAGTAACATTAATGAGGGCAATGACCTTCTTAATGTTATTATTAGTTGGGGTACCAAATTATAATAAATGTCTGTCGAGACATGCTAGTATCAACAAAGGTCCGATAAATTAGATAAAGTATTATTAACAAGGAATGGGTCAGGGTAGTAACATTAATGAGGGCACTGACCTTCTTAATGTTATTATTAGTTGGGGCACCGAATCATAATAAATATCCGTCGAGACGTGCTAGTATCAACAAAGGTCCGATAAATTAGTTATTTCGTCTTCACATTTATTACAAAAGGCCAGTGATGTAATTGATTCATTAGCCAAAGAGGGCAGTTTCAGATTAACTTTATTGATTAGCAGGTGGTTGCCTTGTCCTTCGTATATATTTAGGCTTTCTTTTTAGTAATAAGTTGAGGATATAGAAGTCATATTTCAACGACTATGACTCATCCATAACTAGAGAAAAAATGAAAACACTCAACTTTGCTTCTCTTAACAAAAAACCATAAAGGAAAACAAGGTTAATCCATAAACCCATTTAGTAAAGACAATTTCAACCATCAGACCCAAATGAAAAAGCCAAAAGAATATGTTTCAACACCATAGCTTACCGAAAATCCATCTAGAAAAACAAGCCTAATCAACATATATTCCCATAAACACACCCCCCCCCCCCCCCCCCCCCGCCACAAAAAAAAAAAAAAAAAAAAAACCCTGTTAAAAAAAGGCAAGCTTGACCCACAAACATAATTTCAACCATCAAACCACCCATAACAGAACCTAAAAACACCCACACCCAACACAATCTCATAACGCCCCATAAACCCATAATTAAAGAAAGAAAAATTCAATCTATAAACCCAATTCAGAAACAAACAATTCCCAAACACCCAAAAAAAAAAAAAAAAAACTCAAGGCATCTCTTACATAGACAAAAAAAAAGCTTAATCCACAAACCCAATTCAAATAAACAAAATTCCAACATTCACACTCATATAAAAATAAATAAATAAATCTCACAGTTTATCATAAACCCAAAAAGAAAAACAAGCTCAATCCGTAAACCCAATTCAAATAAACAAAATTCCTACATTCACTCACCTAAAAAAAACAACAACACAATCTCATAGTTTCTCATAAGCCCATAAAGAAAAGCGAGCTCAATCCAGAAACCAAATTCCAAACAACCCAATTCAAAACACCCATCTAAATTAAAAGAAAAAAAAAAAACAAAAGAAGACAACTTTAATTCACCAACAAAAAAACTGCAAAATAAACTACATCAACAAGAAGGAGACAAGTACCTGATGTAGAAGTAATCGTTGAGTGAATCAAAGACACACTTGTGTTCACAAATAGAGGGTCTCTTGAGAGAGACAAACGAATCACCCAGTTAGCCGTTTGGTAAAACAAGCAACCAGCTAGAACGGCAACCAGCTCTCTCCGCTTGTTGAATAGTATTTCAAATATAACGGATACAAACCATAATATAAGGGTTGCCACGAAGAAAACTCCACTATTTTGGCTACCCCTTGCCATTTTCTAGTCTATTTTGTGTATGCAAGGTGTCCCCCAATTATAACATTTTCTAGTCTATTTTGTGTATGCAAGGTGTCCCCCAATCATATTCTCTAGAGTAGAGCTATGATGTGGTGCATTTAAGAATATAAACTTGATCTGTACCAACCAATCTAGAGCCGTCCATTTTGGCACAGTTAGGATCAATGATTTAAGAGGCTCCCACATGTGTGCATGTCAGCTTTTGATAGAGAGGCTATTAACGTCATGTTTGGCTTTCACTAGCTTCTGGCTTTCACTTAAAAGAGATTCCCACAAATGCTAGAGTCCGAAGCTAGTTTTTGGCTGGTTCCCAACTTTTGACATTTTTCAATGTTAAATGGCTTTCGCGGGAAGCTGTTTTAAGTGAGGAGGGTATATAAGCTGTATTAAAAAAAAGCAAAGTCTCAAGGCTCTTTTGTTTTAAAAGTACTTTTTAAAAGAAAAATGTTAGGTAAAAAGCACATTTCACCTAAGAATTTAATTATGTCTAACTTAAAATGGTGTTGAGTTGAAAAGTTGCCTCATGCTCCTTCTCGCCTGACACTATTTTTTGTTGTATATTTAAAAAAAATAATTAAATAATTATTTCTCTTTTGTTAATCATAATATACCATTTATTGTAAAGTTATCTTTAAGTGATTTTTTTAAAGTGATCTTTATCTAAATCGTTTTAGAGGAGGGTTGAAGGTTATTTTTTAAGATCTCTGGTAATAAGCAACTTTCAATGCCTATTTAAAGGGATCTGTCTCTAACTTTTTATTAGACAATTAGGCAAGAATTTTTTATTTATCTATATATTATTTGGGCATATTACTAAGCGTTTAGAGTTTTCCTTTATGAGTGCAAACACAGGCAAACTTTATATCCAAGGAACGTATATTTTATTCTTATTCTCGCAATTCTAATTGGAAGGAAGCAAATAATATTTAGAAAAACTATTCATTATAATGTGCTTCTAAGTTTTGCCTTTGATTCAATCTCTCTTTTAATTTTTGCTTTCATCCTTATTATTTTTCAATAATTATAAATATTATCATCGAATTGGAAGCAACCATAACATCTATCAAAGTAATGAATTAAGATTTTTTTCGATTGAAAAGATTGAAACATTTTGACGGAAAAAACTTCGCTAGTTGGCAACAAAAGAGGAGAATGACAAACATGCGCCCAGATATCTTGAATCCCAGACGAATCTAATTTTCCATGATCCATACAAAAAGGCAATTGATATTCGGTATGGGTTTGGACCCAACTCGACCCAAGTATGGTCGGGTCTCTATCGGGTTCACCTCGGTTCAACCCATTTGCAAGCCTAAGAGTAGCGTCCTGTTTTCTCCCTTCAAAGAAAGAGTTTGTAACTTTGTATTAATGTACATCAGCCACAAATGTATAAACTAGTCTTAGTCCGCCTGGAAAAATAGAACTTTGGACTTGCACAGATCTCTAACATCTCTAAAATCTGTGTATACACATTGTTGACTCCCCCAAGAGACTCAGAATTGTTTGCGTAGCCAGGGCCGGCCGTGGACCAAGGCTAGCCAGGCGGCTGCCTTGGCCCCTGATTTTTAGGGGCCCCCAAATCAAACTTTTAATTTTAAAAAATAGAAAAAAAAAATGATATAAAGGGCTCCCAAATCATGGATCAAAATGCCGAAAAATCGGTACGTATCGTCCAAGCCCAAAACCGGTACGTATCGGTATCAGGCAGTACCGGACGATACATTGAATGTACAGGACGATATCGATACGTATCGTCCAATGGGTATACATATCGATATCGGACAAAATTTTGATCCATGCCCCAAACCCTCTCGAGCGCCTCTCTCTCCAAACCCTCTCCTCCTCCTTTCTCTCTCTCCCTCTCTCTCTCTCTCTAGAATCATTCTTTCTATGTTTTGGCAACATTGGCCGTGTATCGCCCGTGATGTATTGTGAGGACTTAGACCAAGTTGACACGACCCATCTCTTGGCCTGAACTAAGCCCAGGCCAGACCCAACCAAAACCCTTATAACCCTCTCTTATGTCCCTACTTAACACCGAATCTCTTTTCCATCCACCCCCATCAGTTGAATTTGGAAGCTGAGGCAAGGAACCTCGCTGCAAAGGCATGGGGCTTGATATGGGGCTATTGTCTAGCACCATTCCGGCGACAGGTGCTCCTGCTCATGGCATCACCTTCTTCACGTCAACTCCAACACCCTCATTTGATTATAAATAGGAGCCAACAGTCTCCTTATTCCTCCACTGTTCAAGAAACCTCTGGTAAAACTTCTTCTTCTTCTACTACTTCCTTTACTTTTTCTTTTGTTTCTCTTCATTATGGCCGGCTCAATCTCCGGCGATGATTATCAAAATAATCATGACCATCCTTTTCGACGCTTGCGTGATTGTCGTTACTGGGCGCACTCTTGCGACCATCGTTCGCCATCATAGTCACAATCGGTGTCATCCCCGTCAACGGCGATGCAGAAACTGACGATGAAATCCATTTCCCTTTTCCGTGTTTTCCCCCTCTCTTCTCTACGGACCTCATCTTCTTCCTCCCGTGTTATCATCAACTGACAACCATTTTTCCACCCTTGTTTTGTCACAGAACGGTGACCTTAAAATACTTTTATTTTTTTAATTTTTAAAAATATAAAAATAAACTCCTAAAGTATAAGGATTTATGGCCCACTTTCCCTCTATTTTGACTCAGGTCAGTGACCTTAAAAACCTTCCTATTTCATATGTATTTCTGTTTATATATATATATATATATATATATATATATATATATATATATATATATATATATATATATATATAAAATATGAACTTGTATATATATTTATGTATATACATAGATTATATTTATTATATTTTTAACACCTATATTTGTAATTATTTATTTTTACTATTAAAAACATAAGAGTTTATAGCCACATACTATTAGGAACATTTTTGGGTCTGTATTCAATTATAAAATAGGTTAGAAAAATATTATATATTAGATTTCATATCAGCCATAATATTATATTTTATTTATTACGAGACCTAGCCCAGCACGATCGAGACCTTGTCGGCTAATCTTTCCGTGAACCGACCTAACCTCTAACTCATACCTCTCACGTAATCATTCAATTCCTTTGTATATATATTTATGTATATACGTAGATTATATTTGTTATATTTTTAAGACCTATACTTGCAATTATTTATTTTTATTATTAAAAATATAAGGGTTTATAGCTACATACTATTAGGAACATTTTTGAGTCTGTATTCGATTATAAAATAAGTTAGAAAAATATTATATATTAGATTTCGTATAAGCCATAATATTATATTTTATTTATTACGAGACCTGACCCAGTGCGATCGAGGCCTTGTCGGCTAATCTTTCCGTGAACCGACCTAACCTCTAACTCATACCTCTCATGTAATCATTCAATTCCTTCGTCGAGTCGTCACTTAGCACTAACACACCCTTGTTATTATGCAGGCAACACGTTGAGCGAACTGAGCTTCAACCACCCTTACCGCAATCACCACGGAAGCACACATCAAGGCAAGTGACCTACCCTTATCATTCAATTTTGTTTAAGTAAATTAGTACTAAGTAAATACAATATATATATATGCGATTAGGCACAACCCTATAATTATGAATTGTAACCCTTAGGTAGTGTAATACATCTATGAGACATTGTTGGGTGCTGATATTATAAATATGCTAGAATAATCATGTAAGGACTTGTTCTTTTTATCTTTACATAATTGTGTCTGATAATTGAGATTCTGCATGAAGTTAATTGCAGTTGATCCTTGATGGCATGACATATACTTGAGCACATGAGCAAGCGTAGTTATCGCGTGATTTATCATAAACTAGTAGAAAAATGAAATAATTATGAAAATGGATTGCTCATAGTATTTACTTCTTTTCAAAAAGACATCATGAATATCATCTCGATCATGGAAGACATCAATTATTGAACAAATGATTTTACTATCGCATATGTGGTGCAACGATATAAGTATATGATATTTCTTATGTGGGTCCCCCATCGGGCAGGTATAGGTTAGGACGAATGTCCATATTAGTGCTTTCTCATATGAGGTATATATATTGCCTACCGACCTGCCACGGTAAGGTATAAAATTTACATATGTAATGTGATGTAGTAAGGACCACCTGGACCGAGGTGAAGTCTAAAGAGGTCACATGTGACTGTATCATGGATCCGGTACTATAGTAGTAGAACCTACACTTATAAACGTATAGCCGCTAAAATTAAGTTATTTGCTTTTGTTTTACTTTCAAAGAAAAACCTCACAATTTTTATGCATACATCTCATTCATACTTGTAAATGTGATGTATTGAGAATAAAGTAGCAAAATTGCATATCTATATACTACTCTTGCTGAATCGAAAGAATGTTCATAGATGAATTTGTCCCTCTTCTTATTTGTTAAGACATAGATTAATAGATATTATTAGGGGGCCACTTGTTGAGTTTATCTCACTCCCGTTATTAATATTTCATAGACAGATTGAGTTAACCTCTAGGCATCTCCTCAAGCAGAGACGTTGAGAGATCTTTTGAGTTAGAATTAGCCAGGGAGTTAGTAAGATCTTGAGTTGGTTGTAAATGACTTTTGAATTGTAATAGTATTCTCGATGAACAATGATGTACCCTTATTTTTGTAATAATTAATGAAATATCAGATTATATGTTTTGTTTAACCTTTAGTTCTGTTTTAATTATTGAATTTGCTCACACACCGAAGCTCACAGTATATTAAATTTTAGGGCGTGACATGTATAGGACATGATATAGGAGAAGCAATGACCCACCCTGGAAGCATAGTCCGACAAAACCTTCGCCTACAGAAACCGTCTGATTCGAGTCTTAATCGTCAGTTTTAGAAAATGTGGGTAATCTTCTGTTCCATTTTCTGCGTAAAAACAATGTTCGAAGATACTCCGACAGAAAACCTTTTGATCTGAGTATTAATTAGGCATTGAATAAAATCGTAAAATCGTATTTTTGGTATGATTTTTTTCTTTGTACGGGAGAAGTAGAGGAGAATGGGGGAAAACCGAAAAAATTGTCGCCAGAAAGTTGTAGATGGTTAGAGATCGTTGGATGAAAATCAACTCGTCTGGTGAAACTTTGTTAAAAAAACGTCATCTGCATACAAACTAGTGACTACACTAGTTTATTAATTGGGAGCCTGAAATTGGGAGTATCGGAGATTCAGGAATGGCCGAGTGGAAAAGAAACGAGAGCCCTAAAATAAGGGATTTTGTGGGAGGATATTCATGGTATTACACAAAAGTTAATTTATCTTAAGCAATGCTAAATTCACCTATTTCAAAACACTTGAAAAAGGCATAGTCCTAATTTGCCGAAACTTTTTGTTCGAGTTTAATGAGCCAAAACTTTTTCTTCCGCACTCCTTTTTTCTAATTCTGTCTAAGAAAATATGAATTGAGAAGGGGGTGCAAGAACTTGCATGTTGCATCCCATTTGAAATTATTTTAAAAGATATAAGATGGTGCATGATATTAGTCGTTTCTTTTTCTTCTGTGTTGAGACCTTTTTTATCTTTCCTTATTTTATTTGTCAAAAAAAAAATTGTGTTGAAATTTTTTTATATTATAAAATAATATAAAATAAGGGCTCCATTTTAGGAACTCGCCTTAAGCCCCTAAAATATCAAGGCCGCCCTGCGTATACCTCCAATAGTACTCCTCCCTACTAAGAGCAGTAATGTTGTGCACCTCATTGCATGACCATTAGATTGTGAATCAATGTAACAGAAAAAATTGCATATATCGTAACAAGATATGCTCATTTCACATACGATCCTAGATTTGCCAAGCAACAAAATAGATAAGTCCAGGCCCCACGACCATTGCCCACACCAATTGCCAATCTCTTCTCACCACGAAAAATAGGACATTTTCAAAATTAGAAAAAAGCTATTATTCGAGGAATCTAGACCGTCCATTTTAGCGAGGATATACTTCAAGTAGTTGCTACTTGCTATACACATAATTATATCATCATTCTTTATTCTTTGAAATTGTAGACCTATGGGTTGCTTGAGGGGCTCTGATTAGGTCCACCTAATTGAACCCTAAATAGGGTTCAATTGACTGTAAACCTTTGGATGAAAGAGAATCCTGAACTTAATTTAATAAGTTGGCATCCACATTTGCATTCTCTTGCATCGAACGGTTTTATTAAAATCAGACAAAACCCATTGTTGCACTATCATTTAAATCAAGTTTGAGCACAACTATATTCTAGTATCTAACCATTTCATAAAATATCTTGCTATTTATATGTAAAAGATGAATATTTGCATACTTCACAACCCAGTTTCACTCTCAATCAGACCGTTAGCCTCATCTGATCAAAGTATTTGCAGGTCATAGTTTATGCCACATGTGGTGTGCTTTTGAAAAAGAAGCACCAAGGTCAATAGTATGCGCAAGTACACTATACTTCCCTTATAACATCAGGTGTTGGCTAATAATACCTAAATCCAGTATTAGTTATTTGCAACGCAATTATTCCATTTTAGGCAAAAACGTTTTTGTTCATAAAGTTATTAGATTCATTTTACGCCGTTTAAATTGCTACAATACCAGATTTGGATATAAGTAGTAAAACATGTAACATTCATCAATAATAGAGGAATCATCCAAATCCGAGCTGGCAAAATACTATGCCCACGTGGGCAAAAATATTTGGATACCATTTGCTCTGAGTCCAGAGAGCATGTGGAAGAGTAAGATGCCACGTGGAAAGCAGTCTCCTCCACGTCTTCTACGTGTCAAATTTTGGGTGGCTAACATAGATTACTTCCCACACCAAGCTCTTATCAGAAAGCCCGCGAAACATAGAAATTAAATAAATAAATAGATCGTTTTCTCTCTCCTCCACTGGTATCTCGCAAACACTAGTAATGGCGTCTCTGTCTTTTCTTCCCATCTCTCACTTCAGATTCAGACCCGCAATATACAACCCAAAAAAGGTAAGTTTGTAGATGAAATTAAAACGACCCATGTGTTGGAGTTCCTTTTTTAAATCAGAAAAGTAGAGGCAGCAAGCTTTTAGAGGGAATTGAGGAAGACCAATATGTTGGATGCCTTGAAAACCATCCTTTTTATTTTTTACCAAAAAGTTGACTTTAGTAAATTTCATATGAATATTGAAAGACCCATGCCTTGCAAACCAAAATTTTAGTGAGATTTTAGATGAGATTTGAGACCCATGTGTTGGATGCTTTCAAAGCCCATTATTTTTATAAAAAAAAAAGTTGAGTTTAGTAAGTTTTCATATGAATATTGAAAGATCCAGTTGTGTAAATCGTTAATTTAAAAAAAAAAATTAAAAAGAAATTTGGAAGATCTTTATGTTGAAATGCCATGAAAACCCTTATTTCTATCAGAAAAGTTGAGTTCAGTAAATTATCATATAAATATTGAAAGACCCATTTGTTCTAATGCCTTGTAAACAATAATTTTAGTATTTTTTAGAAGAAATTGGTTGACTTTTGTCTTGGAATGCCAACAAAACCCTTATTTTTATCAGAAAACTTGAGTTTAGTAAGTTTTCATATGAACCTTGAAGGATCCATTGTTAGAATGCCTTGTAAACCATTATTTTAGTAATTTTTTGGATGAAATTTGGAAGATTTATGTGTTGGAATGCCTTGAAAAACACATTTTTACCAAAAAGATAAAAGTTGAGACATAACCTTTTTTTCTGAATTTAATTGGTGCAGGGGTTTAGAGGAGGCTTTAGGGTTTTTGCTGTATTTGGAGAGGAAGGTGGTTTGGAGAAGAAGAACAATTGGGGCACACTTTTTGATATTGAGGAGCCTAGGACTAAAATTCCACAGTTAGAGGGTAAATTTTTGGATGTTAATGAAGCTATAGACGTTGCCAGATTTGATATTCAATATTGCGATTGGAGGGCGCGCCAAGATTTGCTAACAATCATGCTCCTCCATGACAAGGTGTGTCTTTGAGCAAATCTCTTTAATATAATCTAAATGTATGTTTATTTTTTGATAATTTGTTGTTTCTCTTCGTAATTCAAGTGCTATTTTAAATCTTTAGATAGAAATCTTCTTCTTTTTCTTGACCATTACAAAGTAAAAATCTGTTGGATAATTGATGAATTGGGTTCTTAGTAGTGCTGCAAATGGTTAGGGTATTGGTCTGGTCAGATGCCTCCGACCCAATTATGGTCAACCCTCAACCTGAACCGAAACCGATTATTTTAGGTCTCAGTCCACCCCCGACCCGGTTAGGAAAAAAAGGCGTTCGGGTCCAGTTGTTAGGATAGAAGGTAGGGAATCGGGTCAGGTTGATTCAAGAAACCAGGACCCGACCCTAACCTGTTTAATAAATGGATCAAGATTTCCAAGTTGACCCAATCTGTTGGTCAGGATTTTGGTCTTGACTCAACAGGTGGCTAGCGGGTAGCTCAACCCGTTGGGTCGACCTGACCCATTTGCAGCTCTAGTTCGTAGGAAGACTGAATTTTGATTGTTATTTGTTCTATTTTGAACATGAACTGAGAAAATTCTCTTTAAAAACAGAGGAAACATAGAAAGTGATTATGCAATTGGCAGCAACCTCAAGAACTAAGGAACATGTGGGGTCATTTTGGTAATATATAGTTTGTAGCGGTTGCAAATTTGTAATCTGGTTGTTGGGCACATTTCGGGAACAAATGGTTTATATGCTAGAACAGGTCATAAGTTAAAACAATTTGGTGAATAGGGGCACACCATTTTTATAAAAATTTGAATTTGCGAGCTAATGTGTGGAGAATCTGTAGAAAAAATTACAAAAATACTTAAATAAACTAAGTAATTAAAGCATCTCGTTTTGCCTTCTCTAATCTGCTGTAATTTCATTTTTTATTAATGAAAATTCGACTATAATTTGATAAAAAAAATAGCAATCTACGAGTGGGGAATCTGTAGAATAAATGCAATTACTTAAATAAGGTTATTAGTTATGAATGTAATTGTAACTCAGTTTTGGAACAAATGTTACAAATTGGTAACTGTTGCGCGGAAGCTCACAAATTAACTAATGATCTCACGTTGAACGATCAAATAAGAGCGCAAAACATAAGAAAATCAACCACAATCACGCAAGAGACAATATTTACGTAGTTCGGTAATATGCCTACGTCCACGGGCAACAATAATCTACTATATTGATGATTACACAATAATACAAGAACACTCAAGTCTCACCAAAGCTCTCCTCAAAACTCTAAATAGGTTTTCCAAAACTTTACAATGATATCTCAAGTTCTCAACTCTATAATTTTGCTAAGAGTTTCTTCTTTATATAGAAGACACAAATCCTACTTCTAATCTAAGAGAAACTAGCCTTATATAGAGTCTGAATGTAAATGGGTTATCACAAGTTAGAGTTAAACTACAATTCAACTTCTAAGTTAGAGCCAACCTCCAAGTTAGAGTCAAACTACAATTCAATCTCCAAGTTAGAGCCAAACAATAATTCTCCACCTGGCTCTAAGCTTGACCATGTGCTTTTTCTTCCGATCATCACTATGCTCATATAACCGCTGCCACCAGTGCCCCGAGGACACTCAAACCTTGTGTACTGTTGTGTTGAACTTAACCCTGTATTGTTTCCCGAAGACATAATGCTCACAAAAATCAACTTTTTCAGTCTTTACACCTTTCAACAAACCCTACTTGCTCAACTCTGTCATCCCTCTTTCTGACATGTGTCCTACGCGCACGTGCCATAGCTGTGTAGGGGACAAACTGCTATCATCTGATGTAGATACTGCTGCCCCACCTGTCACTGTACTCCCTGATAGAAAGTAAAAGTTCCCAACCTTTTCCGCTTTCATCACAAACATAGATTCCTTTGTCACCTTCAAAATTCCACCTTGAGCTGCAAACTTGAGCCCATTGGAGTCTAGTGTACCAAGCGATATGAGGTTCTTTTTCAGTTTCGGAACATGACGTACATCGCTCAATGTTCTCACAACCCCATCATGCATCTTTATTATGATACTCCCCTTTCCAGTTGTTTTGCAGGCCATATTGTTACCCATCAAAACCGTTCCACCATCCACTTCTTTATAAGACGCGAACCAGTCCCTTTTTGGACACATGTGGCAGGAGCACCCTGAATCAAGTATCCATGCATTATGTTAATATTATCTGAAACCACTGACAACACGTTTCCATCATCATCCGGAGCTTGTTCAGCTATACCAGCCTCATCAACAACCCCTTTCTGCTTCTTATCCTGAGCATTGTCTCTCTTTATTTGTAACAATGGACAATGCCTTCTCATGTGACCCTTTTTGTGATACTTGTAATATTCTACTGTCTTTTTGTTTTTGGATTTAGATCTGGATTTTGATCTACTCCCTTCGGATTTACGGTTCTCTGCTCTCCCCCTAACCAACAAGCTATCTGCTTGTGTATCACTATCCGAACCTTTCTTCTTCATGTCGTTACAAAGCAGTGTCGCTATAACCGACTCCAATTCAATAGTATCCTTCCCATAGAGCAGCATAATAATAAGGTGCTCATAGGAATTGGGGAGGGAAGACAAAAGTAATAGTGTTTTGTCTTTATCCTTAACTTCTTCTCCAACATTTAATAATTCAGATATTATTCTATTGAATTCATTAAGATGTTTATTGAGAGAAGTACCCGCCTTCATGTGCAACTTGTATAATTGCTTTTTGAGATATAGACGACTCGTCAGAGATTTGGTTATATAGAGATTCTCCAATTTGGCCCACAGCGAGACCGCCGAGTTCTCCCGCATCACATTGTACGTAATCTCCTTCGCTAGACAGCCGAATCGTACTACACACTTGAACTTCGAATTCTTCCCAATCACTATCGGACATATCCGCCGGATTACCTGAAAGCCTTTTCATTGCCTTGTGCAGCCCTTGTTGAATCAAGATATCCCAGACTTATACTTGCCACAAGTCGAAATTGATCTTCCCGTCGAATTTCTCAACCTCGAACCTCGCATTCAAAACTTTTGCGGACTTCGATGCCATCTCTGATTGTAGAACAAAAACTTAATAGCTTTGATATCAATTTGTTGCGTGGAAGCTCACAAACTAACCAATGATCTCACGATGAAAGATCAAATAAGAACGTAAAATAGAAGAAAATCATCCACAAACGCACAAGAGACAATATTTACGTAGTTCGACAATATGCCTATATCCACGGGCAGCGATAATCCACTATATTGATGATTATACAAGAATACAAGAACACTCAAGCCTCACCACAACTCTCCTCAAAACCCTAGATAGGTTTTCCAAAGTTTTACAATGATATCTCAACTCTATAATTTGGCCAAGAGCTTTCCCTTTATATAGAAAACACAAATCCTACTTCTAATCTAAGAGAAACTAGCTTTATATAGAGTCTGAATGTAACTGGGCCATCACAAGTTAGAGTCAATTTACAATTCAACCTTTAAGTTAGAGCCAACCTCCAAGTTAGATTCAAACTACAATTCAACCTCCAAGTTAGAGTCAAACTACAATTCAATGTCCAAGTTAGAGCCAAACAACAGTAAACAATTCAGTCATTTTGTGTGTGAGTCAATTTGGGAATTAACCTTATTACTACTTAAAAAGCGATGAATGGTATAAGTATTCAAACTGGTTGGCAAGATGTTACTTTACGGATAGTAAGATCCATATTATGGTATAAACTGCAATGGGTGAAGAACTCAGAAGCAGAGGTTTTGAGTTTGAATCCACTAGCAGGGATTTATTCTTATTAACTGGTACATGTGATGTGTGGGTGTTGCACATACCCGGGGACTTAGTGGGTGCTCTAAGAGGCGGGATACCTGGTTATTCAAAAAAAAAAACAAACTTGTGACCAAAAAGTGGTCTTTGTGTGCATTTGCATGTCTTTGTAGTTTGTACCTCTCTCTGATTTTTCCTAACACTGCCACAGGTGGTGGAAGTCCTCAATCCCTTAGTCCGTGACCACAAGTCGATTGGAACTATGAAGAAAGAGCTGGCAGAGTTGCAAGAGGAACTAGCACGGGCTCATAAACAGGTCAGCAGTATTTCGATTTAGAGCGGGTATTAGGTACCCGACCCTAGCGCCAGCGGTGGCATTCGGTTCAATTTCCTGTTGTCCATTATTTATTTGCACACAAATCAGTGAAAGTTCAACTTTGGTCCTTTCTTGATTTTGTGCTCTAAACTATCAGCATAGTAACCAAGATTGGTAGTTTGAGATTGACCTGAGTGCTGCCTGTGGCACCTACCTTACTAAGTCTTCAATTTAACAGGCCTACTAATATATATATATATATATATATATATAATGATTAGAAGGTTATTTTTTTACTTATGCCCTTGTTTTCTCTTAAACAGGTACACATATCTGAAGCAAGGGTTGGAACTGCAATGGACAAGCTAGCATACATGGAAGAATTGGTAAATGACAGATTATTACAGGACGGGAACACATTGGAGTCTGAACGGGCGTCACTTTCTCCATGCACTTCCTCGACATCCACCAGTGCCATGAAATCGAAGTCACCACCAAAGAGCCTGAATGTTTCGGGTCCTGTTCAGCCTTATCATCCCAACTTGAAGAATTTCTGGTACCCAGTGGCCTTTTTGTCTGACCTGAAACATGACACCATGGTAAGCTGATTTCTATTCTCTTAGAAATTACCATAACAAGATAAAGCCCAGTGCAGGATCTTATACCCCATTGAGTTACCATTCTGACCAAAACCAATTGGAGATGGAAGAGGCACAACTCAATGTTTTAAGGTGTTGGGAGAGAATTTCCCCCCCCCCTCGGGCCCATGAGGGTTGTCCAGAGACCCAGCAATCACCCCCTCACTAGTACCACTCCTGTGGGACACGAACCCCTAAGGCACTTGTAGGATGTTAAAATCCATTGAGCTATCATTCTGACCAAAACCATTTGTTGATGGAAGAGGCACAACTCAATGTTTTAAGCCGTTGGGAGAGCGTTTCGAGCGCCTCCCTCCCTCCCTCCTCTTGGTCCCATGAGGCTGTACAGGGACCCAACACCCAGTTTAGACAGCACGGTGGATGTGGATCGAGGACAAATCCGTTTTAGACAGCACGTCAAAACATGGATTGCGCCGTTGGAGAAATGGGCAATCCATGTTTTACTGATTTGTGCACTTGAACACACAAAATGCCGAATGTGAACTGCCCTTATTGACACTTTACGCTAAAACATCAATAGAGTTAAGATAACTTTTACCTACTTCTTATATAGCCGTGTTTTTGAACAACTTTTGCAAGTAGATGACTGTCGAAACTGGCCTTAAAATAACGTTATTGTAAGTGTTGTCATTAAAAATCTAGAGGTGACTGACCCATTTACTGCCATCAGATGAAGATGCTTTGGTGATACAAGGCTAGTCCCCTAATTCACTCAATGCAGCTTGTCTGTACTATAGTCTGTTGGTGCAATTTGCTGGAGACATTTTATAATGAGGAATGAACATTAGAATATGATGATTGCCTCAATTTCTTATGCCTTCTGTTTTCTGTTCGCATTTTCAGATTCCTATAGAGTGCTTTGAGGAGCCGTGGGTCATTTTCCGAGGGGAAGATGGAAAACCGGGTTGTGTTCAGAATAGCTGTGCGCATAGAGCATGCCCTCTTCACCTTGGTTCAGTGCACGAGGGCCGGATCCAATGTCCCTACCATGGTTAGTAAGACTAAGAAGTACTTAGCACTTTATGGCATAACATTATAAAATCCTTTATTTATCTAGCTCGGAAATTATTACTACATGTGTCAGTATTGAATAGCAAAGATTGAATTAAATTGTGGTTACACACATGAGCTCTGTTTTGTTCACTGATATGGACAAAAAAGGCTAGGTTTATTAGATGTAAGGTGTCAGTATCGATGTCTGTATCGGGTATCGGTCCATCTTGGACCGATACGTATCAGTCGATACGGTTACGGTATCACAGATAATGGATCGGTCAATATTTTTCTTTTGAAAAAAAAGTACGATAAAATAAAAAGTGGTTGTATCGGCCAATACCGAGACAGTATCGGTTCTTCGACGAAACTGATACGTATCGGTATTGGCCGATTTTTTATACCATGATTAGATGTACTTTAATCATTGAGTAAAACGAGTAGCTTGGTCCATAAAATCGCTATAATTTTAGTGATTAACCATTACTGTGTATTGAATATAAGTACAAGTTTAGTGGATAACCATCTCTCATTATTGAATATAAGGATACTAGTGTGTCGTGATTTGTTTGAAAGATTTTGGAAAAATTTTGACTCAATCTTGAGGTTTGAATTTTCTCCTTGAGGAGGTATAAGGCACCCAATCTGAGCACCAGTGGTGGCACTCGGGTCAATCTCAATCCGACAGCTTTGGAAAGGTCAAAAGTGTACTTTCACTGATTTGCCTGCTTATAAATAGCTGTGCTTCTTCTGAGGCCTGACCATTTGGACTGAAGGAGATTGACCCGAGCACTGCCACCGCTCAAAATGACTAAAATATAGACTACAGAAAAAAAAACAAAGATGAAAAGAGAACACCAAACCTTATGGAGAGCCCCATATAACTGTTGAATGCTGTCTTTTAGATAGAGGTTTTGAAAGTAAATTAAATTCTTACTTAATTTCAGGGTGGGAGTACTCGACCGATGGAAAATGCAAAAAAATGCCATCCACACGATTGCTTGATGTGAGAATACGATCGCTACCGTGCTACGAGCAAGAGGGGATGGTCTGGATCTGGCCTGGCGATGAGCTCCCCATGGCCACCATCCCTTCTGTACAACCTCCTCAGGGTTTTAAAGTCCATGCAGAGGTAATTAAAATTTCTATGTCTCGCATTACTTACTAATCTAACAATGTCCATTGTGAAATCGATGGAATTAGATTCACTAACTTAATGTCATATTACTTGTATTTTTAGCTTGAAGGAAAAGAAGGCTATGTGGCATAAAGTTTAGTATATTTATAACAAATTAGACAGTGTTAAATTCCCATGTCCTTAAGACCTGTATTTGCAGAAGAGTTGGAAACTGTTCCCAAGCAAGATTGAGAACGGGTCTCTGGTTTTTGATACGTGGCACCATTTTTCAGAAAGACTGACTTGTGATGTTAAGGACATGATAGGGTCAAGCATAAAAAAAACACCCCCATCAATGTGATTCTAAGCGGTCAAATGCCTTAAAATGAACGGTTACCATGTACATCTCCAAAATCAGTTTTATCTGTTCATTTTAAAGGCATTTGATCACTTTCAATCACATGATCAGTGTTATTTTGATGCAATTTTCAACACCATAGGTCTTTGGATCATGAACTTCACATCACATGGTACACTTTTTGAAAAATAGTCCAAGCCTTTTACCATTCCACCAAGCAATCCCTGTGCATTCATAATCGTGCATGTCTGAATTTCATGGGCAACAACATATCACTTTGCCATGCTGATTGGATAATCCTAACCCTCTGATCAGTAGAATTGTTAGTGGACCATTTCCATTGACTTTATTGACCTTCCAACAGCAAGTGAATGATCAGAAAGTTCTGAACACCCAATCAATGGAATTTCTGTTAATATAGCCCTTCCAACATAGTGACCAAGCCTAGCAACGGGAATAAAACGGCTCTGGAAATATACGGAAAAAGGGTAAATTTCTGCAATTTCGGGAAAAACGGGAAAAAATGTAAAATATAAAAAATATTTATTCTTATTAAAAGTAAAAGATACATATGTTGTGACCAAACACGGGTTGTAAACGAGAAAAAAAACATTTTTTCTGAAAAAAACAGATTTTTCGGAAAGGACGTTTTTTTGCGGGTTTTTTTTCCCGTTTTTTTCCATAAAATGCGTTTTTGGTCACTATGCCTTCCAGGAGTGGCGGCATAGCATGGAGGAAAAATGTGGTGGATTAGGGGTAGAATCATATCAATTTCACTTCAAACAACTTTAATTACTTATGTAAATTTCAAAGTAATGAGCCTAGCTGTGGATTTCTCACTATACTTTGCTCATGTCAAATTATAGATCGTCATGGAATTGCCGGTGGAGCATGGGCTTCTTTTGGACAATCTCCTGGACCTTGCTCATGCTCCTTTCACTCACACCTCCACCTTTGCTAAGGGATGGAGTGTCCCAAGGTGAGTCTCTAATTATTTTATTCTTGACAGTAATTACAGAACAGGAGCATGGTTTGTACCGTGGCACATGGTTAAAAAGAAAGACGTTTTTGAGATTTGTGCCATGTGAAACACTATCTAAGCCGTTTGATTTGAAGACCATGATGGAGAGATTTTTTAGGCCAAAGATTGGCACAAAACGGGATGTCTATAATCGGATTGTATACAGTCAAAATCGTCATCTGATTCATTGGATATCTTCGACAAATCAGATGATAGAGATCATGTTTTGTGCCAATTTTTGGCCCTCAAAGATCTTGACATCATGGTCTTCAAATCAAACGGCTTAGATGGTGTTCCACGTGGCACATATCCCAAAAATAACAAAGTCTTCTTTTTAACCATGTGCAAGTTTTAGCTCCCTTAAAGAACTGGCATAGGGTAACAGACTGAGTTCCTAATCTAGATTGTGAACAGGGCACTTTTTTGGACATGTGGCAGTTTTTCATCAACTGTGCCTTGTGATGCAAATGCCACAATCTCAAGATCTGTTTTTGAAGATTGCATTGAAAAAACATCTCTATTGTGTGATTCAAAGAGTCAAAAGCCTTTGAAAGAACGGCTAAAATTGGGTTTAGAGGTATACATTTGACCACTGTGAATCACCTGAAGGAGATGTTTTTTCGATGCCATCCACTACCAAATCTTCACATCGGGTCCTTTGCATCACATGGCACACTTGGTGAAAAATAGTGCCATGCATCCAAATTCAGTGACGTGTCCACAATCTAGATTGGGAATGGGCCGGCAAAAATTAACTGACTTTTACAGATCTCAATAGTGTTCTCCATTTATAGATTTTTGTTAATGGTATCATCTGAATTCTCAGCTTGGTGAAGTTCCTGACGCCTGCTTCTGGTCTTCAAGGATACTGGGATCCATACCCAATTGACATGGAATTCCTTCCTCCGTGTATCGTGCTCTCAACGATCGGCATCTCGAAACCCGGGAAATTGGAGGGTCAGAATACTCGGCAGTGCTCAACACACTTGCACCAGCTTCATGTGTGCTTGCCTTCCTCAAGAACTAAGACGAGATTACTGTATAGAATGTCGCTTGATTTCGCTCCTTTGCTTGAGCACGTTCCTTTCATCGACATCCTATGGAGATATTTTGCTGAGAAGGTGAGACTCTCACTCCAAAATAAGGCGGCTTCTTGTAACTTCCACATAACTATAGAGCTGGTATTAGGTACCTGATCAGAGAGCCAGCAGTGGCACTTGGGGTCAATCTCTTTTTGTCTAAATGGTCACACCTCGAGAAATGCACGGCTATTTATGAGTACTCAAATCAGTGACAGTTCACCAAATCAGTGACAGTTCACATTGACCTTTCGCTGATTTGGAGCTCGAAATTATTAGTGCATTTACCAAGGTTGTCGGTTCGAGATTGACCCAAGTGCTGGTGCTGGCATTCGGGAAGTTTATTGGATGGTTGCAAACATAATTTTGGAATACCCATCCAAGAGGTGGTTATCGATTGGATAGTTCCTATCGATGAGTATGTCCACTGATCAATGATCACGGGTGGAGATGGTTATACAAATTTCTTGTTTGTGGAAGAGTATCACTGGAACTTTTCCCAAGATAAAAGTGCTTGGATCGAGTGCGAGTTTTATAAAAACATGAGTTTGTTTAACACTAGCTGCCATGAAAATGGCCCTCTGTCAAATATTTATTATTTAACGTGAGTTCTTTTCCTATTTTTTCTAAATTTCTTAATGTGTAATATAAATATGACACAGGTGTTAAACGAGGATCTACGGCTCGTGCTTGGCCAACAGGATCGGATGATCAATGGAGCCAATGTTTGGAATTTCCCTGTGACCTACGATAAGTTGGGAATTAGGTACAGATTATGGAGAGATGCAGTAGAACGAGGCGTCAAGCAATTGCCTTTCAGTAAATCCAAGTAGTTATATCAGATTCTAACTTGTCTATATTTACTGAGAATTGTGAACCCACCAACAAAAATGAGAATTCTGAAGCCAACAAAACAAAGGGAGGCTTATGAAGACCTTGTAAATTGTACATTAGTTAGAAATTAGATACATGAGAGGGGCTTTTTTCTTTCCTCATTAGCACTCAGGATGTGAGGATAGAGGATTATTGGGTTGCCAATTATCTTGTTAGGGAGGTCTCAACTGTATAATTGTTTTGCGATTCCTCTACTCCAACTGTAATATTTTTATTTCTTTTCATATTTGATCATTTAATAAAGTTTATTACTTGAAACAAATCCCAATTTTAATGAGTTATTGTTCTTTGTATCATTCAACTAACACATTATAGGTGCTACATAATTTTAATGTGTTCAACTAAGTTTTTTTTTTTGGACAGCGTTATTCAAACATGTAGCACAAGTGCCAAGTGTCAAGGTGCAATAGATGTTTGGTACAACAATTTCTGAAATTTTCAATATTACAGCATGACAATTAAAAAATAAAATAAAAATAAAATTAGTATATAATGGTGGGCTGCATGTGCTATGCGGGGATGAAGAGATTCAAGTATAAATATGCAATATTGTATAACATAAAGAAACACTTAATACTAATCACATGATACTTGGTTATGAATTATTTAGACAAAAGTAATCTAATGTTTTAGTACACCTAGAAGTGTGAGTTGAAGAATAGGTAGGATATGATCATATAAATGGTAATATAATATCATCAATTTAGAAAAAGAAAAATTTAGTTTAAGTGAAAAGTAGGTTAGAGGAAAATGCCGTAGGTCTCATATGAGCCCGATCAGTCACATGAGACCCGATTGGTCGGTCTAGTATAAGTCTAATCGGTCCCATATGAGACCGACCGATCTACCATAAGACAGATTGGTCCCATAACCAATCTCATAAGAGTCTGACCGATCGATCTCATGCGGGACCTATTGATTGGTCTCATATGGGACCTAAGGGCATTTTGGTAAACCCTCTAATGACTTCCTAGACTTAAGGGCATTTTGATCTAAGATTTATGGTGTGGAAGATTAGGGTGAAAAGCAATCTGCATCGTCTAATTTGAAGCAATCAACGGGTTTCAGGCGGTTTCAAACGTAAGCGCCATTGGAGACTGTCTGGGCATGAACAAAGGTACCCAACCTTAAAAGGACCAAGTGAGATTGTACCATGTGGCACGTGATCCATAGTGCGGACTGATTTATGTACCTATAAAGGGTCCCATGTGCATGCAAATGCAGCAAATAGGGGGAAAGATTGAAGATAGTTTTGAGTAAGGGTCCCATGTGCATGCAAATGCAGCAAATAGGGGGTAAGATTGAAGATAGTTTTGAGTAAGGGTCCCATGTGCATGCAAATGCAGCAAATAGGGGGTAAGATTGAAGATAGTTTTGAGTTCGGGAATAAGTTGGCAAGAGAAAAATTTGGAAAAAAATAGAAGAAAGAGTAACAAAATTTGAAAAAAGTTGGGAAAATTTTATCAAGGTCAACCAGTTGACCTGTTCATTGATATAAGGTCACTTTGAGTAATCTAAGTTATCGATATGGTAATTCACATATTGAATTAAAGTAGATCCCAAAGATCACTCACTGGAAAATCGTAGAAAAGTTTCTTCCTACGAGAATCTATCAAGCTAAAAAATTTATATATGAGAGTAACAGTTTTTTCACTCAACTTATAACCAAGTATTATTTCTTAAGTGGGTTTTGGTTAGTTCCAAACAGTTGAACCCTAAAAAGAATTCAACTAATTTTAAAGAGTATGTTTAAGTTTACCCACAAAATTTTTGAGTTTACTCACGCTAAAACACATTGACTGCGTTGAATCAAACGATGGAGATCATTTATGTGATGACCCAAACTTACATGTCATAATCTTGTCCGATTTTGGGCTTAGGTTCCCACCCCAATTTTGTTTCTAGCATGGATTTAAGTCCCTACTCAAAACGCGTCATGACATGTGGCGTCCGCAATCATATATAGCCCGGTGTCAGGACTTTTCCCTATCCACTGTGGGACTATTACAATCCCCCATCTTATAGAAGAATTGTCCTCGGTTTTGATATCATTTTGTGATGACCTAGACCTACATGCCATAATATCGTCCGATTCTGGACTTAGTATTTTATTTTACGTGGCACACATCTAAAATAGGTGGCCTTAACATTATGTCCACAAAATTGATTTTAAGGTCACTTTTTTGGGTGTGCACATGAAATAAAAAATAGATAGTCGGATGGTATGCCCATGATCTCAAGATTCATCGTGTGAAAGATTGAGAGAATAATCGATCTCCATCGTCTAATTCAAAGTAGTCATTGTGTTTCAGCGTGGATGATCTCAAAGATTTGGTGGGTGGATTTAAAGGTACTCAAATTTAAAACCGTTGGAAGCAAGGGATTCAAACTTAATTAGAAATCAATTTAGGAGAGATTAAGTCAAGATTCTCTTACATCCAATGGTTTAAAATTATGGGTTTTTTGCATATACCCCCCCATGTTATGCTAATATTATAAGAAACCCCCTGAGTTATGGGTATTTATTCTGCAGTCCCTACTTTTGTGTTTCGATTTCATATAACCTCCTGCCTTAACTAGCCGTGAGTTTATGGACGGAAAGCCTATTTTGCCCTTAATAAAACCAATATTTTAAAAATACCACCATTCTAAAAGGCCCTTCATTCATCTATATTTACAGGTCATGCCATTAAAGTTTATCACCATTCTAAAAAGCCTTTCATTCACTTTTATTTACAAGTCAAGCCATTATAATTGGCCACTATTTTAAAAGGAGTACCTTTACATCCACCCACAAAATCTAAGTTCACCCACACTGAAACAATCGACTGCATTGAATCAAATGATGGAAATTTTTTTTCGTCTCAATCTTTCATGAGATTGATCTTTAGATCATGAGTGCACCATCAGACGGCCAATTTTTTATTTCATGTGGTACACACCCTTAAAAGTGACCTTAATATCAATTTTAAGCATGCACGTGATGTTAAGGTCACTTTTCTGAGATGTGTGCCACGTGAAATAAAACACTGACCGTCTGATGGTACGATCATGATCTCAAGATCCATCATGTGAAAGATTGGGAGGATGAATGATCTCTATCGTTCGATTCAATTCAATCAGCGTGCTTCAGCGTGGGTGAACTTAAAGATTCAGTGGGTGGATTTAAAGGTACTCTTCTAAAAGACCCTTTATTCACCTATCAGATTCAAGACTCATCTGATAGGTGATTCCCCCATTAAAGCATGCCAACGTTTGGACGAATACTCAACCAATAGAGAATTTGTGGCAAACGATGCAATTATTTTTGAAAAGAAAACCTTCAATCTATATGTTCTACTCAAAATACTCGTTCCTCCAATTTCCTATATGATTCAAGACCCATTTTTAGGAATTGGATTGCCTAACCGCGTCTGCTTCCATCCACCGAATCTTTGAGTTCACCCACGCTAAAACACATTGATTGCATTGAATAAGACGATGGAGATCGTTTAGGCATACCATTAGACGATTAGTGTTTTATTTCGTGGCACACATCTCAGAAAAGTGACCTTAACATCACGTATACGGTTAAAATTAATTTTAAGGGCATTTTTTTGAGTGTGTACCATATGAAATAAAAAATAACCATCTGATGGTGCCACCATGATCTCAAGATCCATCGTGTGGAAGGTTGGGACGATAAATAATATCCATCGTCCGAATCAATGCAATCAACTGTCTGATGGTGCCACCATGATCTCAAGATCCATCGTGTGAATGGTTGGGGCGATAAAGGGCCTCCATCGTCCAATTCAATACAGTCAACAGTCTGATGGTGCCACCATGATCTTAAGATACACCGTGTGAAAGGGTGGGACGATAAATGATCTCCATCGTCCGATTCAATGCAGTCAACCGTCTAATGGTGCCACCGTGATCTCAAGATCCATCGTGTGAAAGGTTGGGACGATAAACGATCTCCATCATCCGATTCAATGCAGTCAATGTTTTTCAGCGTGGGCGAACTCAAATATTTGGTGGGTGGATTTAAAACTAATCTTTTTTATAAGGGGAGGGGTGGATTTAAAATTACTCTTACCACGTGTAGAGGGTGACAATTTAGTAATTTAATTTTAAAAAGGATAAATATGGTATTTAGGCTATTCTTTAACGGCTGGTTAGTAGCATCCGTTAAAGAGGGTATTTTATGAACACCAAAATGCTAACTCAGGGGTTTAAAGCAAATAGCTATAACTCGGGGGGTTATTTGTAATATCAACATAACTCAGGGGGGCATTTGCAAAAAACCCTAAAATTATTTTGACACCCATTTAGAGTTCAACAAATTGGACCGGGCCAACACCCTTGTGTGCGTGTGACTACAGTCTGGCGATCGGGAACTTCTTAACAATGGTAGCGTATCTTAGGGCAATGGTAAGGTCCAACTAGTTGAACTTGATTTTTAGTTCAACCATATCTACATCCATTGGTTATGAGACAATTATGAACTTGCACAGTTTCCAACTTTGTAGGGTGGCATGTAGTAAAGATTCTCTCATATCAATGTTGCAGAGCTTGTTGAACATGGAATCAGGTTCAACCATTTTCACCTGACCATTGCCCGTGCTTTGTAATCCATATCAAAAGGTTGCTTATTTAATATATTTTTTTGAAAGGAAATAAAACACTTAATATTGAAAGCATAGATAAAAAAATCGGATTTTCGATACGTATTGTCCAAACCTCCAGAACAGTACGTATTGCATATTGTCCGATACATTGAATGTATCGCCCTGGTATATATATATATATATATATATATATCTATATATATATATATATATATATATATTTCTTTTAAATCCAAAAAAATACCTTAAAATTTTAGGACGAATGATAAATTAATCGATAATTTAGACGATACGGACAATAATTTGACTCATACTTATATATAAACGAATAATAAATTGATCGATAAATTTGGATGATACGGACGATATATTGGACGATACGGACGACACAAACGATAATTTGACTGTTTTTTAGGGGCTCTGAGAAAAACCCATTTTACCGTATCATCCAAGTCCAAAACTGATACGTATCGGATGATACATATCGGTATCAAACGATATTTTGATCCATAATTGAATGATCCACAACAATTACATCATAAATCTATGAAGGGGCGTCTTCCATCCAATTTCCATTACAACCATTGGAAAGACGGATTCAATTATTTAATGGGAAATTTACCTGATCGACCCTGTCAAATACACCTTTTACGTCAGAGACCCTATATTTTCACCTTTACCCAAACCGACCAGCTTTTAATCAAGCCATTTTCAGCTACCACAAAAAGTTAGAAATACCCCTTCTTACACTTTTTTTCGTTCTACATAGTTTAGAATTTTAAATATTTGCATTTTTTTATATTTACGTGATGTGAATCTGGATTTATGCTGTCTGATTTGAAAGCTACAATATAAAATCGATGGTGCCAAAGATAAATACGAAAAAAGGCGATATCGCCTCTTAACAAATTATTATTATTATTATTATTTTTGAAACAGTCGATATCGACTATTTACACAATCGATGGCATTGTATACGATCGCATCATTATTATAATTTTTTTTACATGGCATTGTATGTATATCTGATGTATCGATATATAAATTTATTTTATTTTATTTTATACATAGTCGTCATCGATTGTGTAAATAGTCGGTACCGATTATGTTAAGAGTCGTCATCGATTATTTTAAGAGTCGGCATTGACTGTGTTAAGAGTTAGCATTGACTGTTTAAATTTTATTTATTTTTTTTTTTTTAAGAGGCAATATCGCCTTTTTTTTCGTATCTATTTTTGTCACAATTGATTTTATATTGTAGCCTTCAAATCAGATGGTATAGATTATGTTTCACATCGTATAAATGTAAAAAAAATATAAATATTTAAAATTTAGAATTATATAAAACGAAAGTGTAAGAAGGGAGTATTTGTGACTTTCTGTGCAAGCTGTAAATAGCTTGGCTAAAAGCTGGTCGGTTGAGTAAAGGTGAAAATATAGGACTTATGATGTAAAAGGTGTATTTGAAGTAAATTTCTCTTTATTAATTGACAACCGAATATAAATTTAAAGAGGGTTTGGGCCCAAAGCAGAAGCGAAGGTTGCCAAATATTGTAACCTCAAAAGTAGCAAGTAGGTTCGAGCTCAGCTTCGATATAAAAACAATGGAATAGACAGGGGCCTACTTCTTTCTTAACCACCAGGATTTATGGTTATGCTCACACTTTATCAAAAAGGATGTCATCGAATTGACTTTCCAGCTAACTGCTAGGACCAATTTATGGTCATTCCGATTATCATTGGCCCAAATTGCTTAAATATCAATTAGTTTATCCATTTGATGGACCCCCCTTTCTTCCCGAAACGTGACATCTTAACTCGCTTTTGGTGACGTATATCTACTCACTACCAATTAGGGTAGCGACTTTTGCAGCCAAAGATTTTTGAGATGCAATTGATGATTTTACCCTTGATATTATTGATTGCCTTGAATTAGATGATAGAGGTCATTTTTCGTCCCAATATTTCACACATTAGAATCTTAAGATAATGACCTACATATCAGACGTCCAGATGTTGATTATACATGATACATAAGTGATTGTGATCATGGTATATCATAATGCACTGTAATCACGGATATATGTCATAACGTATCCGCATGACCAAGGATCAAAAACTCAAATTTCATTTTGATTTCAATGGGGACGGAAACCGAAATTTTGAACCAAAATCTTCAAAGCAGTCTGAAATACCGAAAATACTTAAACTTGTTTTTATATACCAGTATCAATTATTGTTTTTAGGTCAATTCTCATTACGATGACTACTTAATGCCAAGATGGTGTCCGTCATTTGGAGAATAAAAACTTCCCTAGTAAACAACTTAGAACAAAGGTAAGTGTTGGCCTTCACAGATTTTAAGGCCCTTGTCATATGTTCAAGTCAACTTTTTTTTTTTTAATCGGTTGTATAAGTCACCTATTGATAAGACTTACTAGGCCAAACTTCATTAAAGGGTTCGCTTAGCCATATTTTGTAAGCAAATGAGAACGCGGCTTAGAAAGTGTACTTTTTAAGCCATTTATAGGCTTTCTTGTGTTCGGTAAAGATAGTGGGAACTAAATAAATTATACATTTCCTTGTCAGACGCTTTTAAATTTCCGACAAAAATAGCGGACTAGCAGAGTATAACTTGCCGGCACGAAAAACACTTAACCTACCGTGAACTCTTTTGTCTGCTTATTAAAAGGCTAGTGCTCCTACACAATCACTACATGTTACAGCCACGTCGCTTAAACTAACTCACTTAAGCAAAGGAAAAATTCATTCTTGTTTCAAATCTTAGGATGGAGATATTATTTGTCCTAATCTTCTATGCAAGTGATCTTTAGATCTTGGGCTGGCTATCAAATGATCATATGTTAATTTTCAAGTGGCACACATCCCAAAAAATAAATATAAACTATGTTTAATCGTATGAGGTTCATACTCAATTTTAGGGATGTGTGCCACACAAAATCAAAATCTGACCATTGAATAGTTGGTAAGATTATGATCTCAAGATTTATCATATAAAAGATTGGGGTAAAAAAAGGATTTTGTTTAAGTCAAGTTGCCATACCATAACGTGGTTTGAAACAAACACCAACCTTATTAAATCCTTGCAAGTCTCTCTTAAGGATTATTTCTCATCCCTTTATTTAGTGAGGATAAAGGAATAAGGCATATTTATTTATAATCCAACATTCTTCCTTTGCAACTCATGTTTTCACTTGATTAAATTATTTGAGTGATTTGTATTAGATGGTGGAGATCATTTTTTGTCCTAAACTTCGACACAATAGATCTTAAGATTATGGTAAGATCATTAGAAAGTCAAAACTTTTTTACATGTGACACAACTCGCCGCCCAACTATCTCGATTGCCCTATTGGGCACCACCTGTGCGGCCCGTGCTTTAGATTATTCGACCACCAAACATTATAAATAACCCAGTGCTTCTAAGTTCGGATTCAGAGGACAATACTCTAGAGCGTTCGATGGAGTAGGAGGATGAGTATGAACCCGATTGGGTACCTCCCATGTAACATTATTGCGATGATAATTAGGACAATGAGAGTAGCTCTCACATACATACGATGACTATCTCATACTCTTCCGAGGAAGGGGGGTAGCGACGACGCAATCTCACAATCATCTTTGATGTTATATGTCGATTTTTCTGTGTGTTATTTTCACTTTTGATTTTGTAATTGACTTTTCAATTAAGTCGCTTGTGAATGCAGTGAGCTAATGAATAATGAAGAATGTACTACAAGCGTCTTGATGATATTATTATAATAGGAGACGAAGTAGTGTAGTTGTAGGAATTAATTTTGCATAATTGGATCGACGGAAGTGTACAATCTCTCAGGGATTGGGTATCGGCTAAAAATGACATTTGAATATATATAGCATGATATCGGATGTACTACGTATGATGTCTCTAAACTAGACCGATTTTATATTTTTCTAAAAAAATTAAAAGATTACATGAAATCTTTTGCTTCTAAGAAAAGTTACGAATCAAAGCATTTTTTAAGCCTAAAAGAACACACTTGAGAAAAGCCATAAATCCGAGTGGGCCAAAAATTTGCAAGAAACTAACCTTTCAAGAGTCAGACTTCTTTTGAGGAAAGTTAGGAAACATCCAAACAAGGCCTAACAGTTTGTTTATGGAGCTAAGGGCTCATTGCAAATAATGGCCGACCCTATCTTGTCAACTTTGTGGTGAGTAGACTTTATGATATGCACGGATTTTAGGGAGCATTAAGAATCATGCACGTCTAAAAGTCAAATAAATTGGGCAACTGACAAGTTGGTTGACAATGAGGCCTTAGCCATTCTACACAAACTCATCTTGCATTTGCGTAGGAGATAATTCGAGTTCCGGTCAAAAGCTGTCACTTAATTTTACAGCCTTGAATTCGTGAAATAGTAAGCGTGCACGACTTTTCAAGTATCGGACCACAAAGACTAAAACAAAGTGTTAGTCATGACCGTTAATATCTCTTAGGAGTTAGAATCAAGGTCTCAAACTCGGTATGAGGGCGTGTAGGGCTGAAGACCCCATTTATCTCTTGAATTTGTATAAGATATGATTCTTATACAATCTTATATTGTGTATAAACCCCCAACTCTCAGTGTACAAGCCCTCCAAATCTATGGTAAAATGACTATTAAGATCTATTGATAATTTCTAGCCCCCACCAAGAGAAAACCTTGGTGATGCCCGTGGGTATTGAGTATCGATCCATGGAGGACTAATACGAATCGACCGATGCATAATACATATTTGTCGATATTGATACACATTGACCCTTAAAAAAAAAAACACAAGGTCTTGGTTCAAACCGATACGTATAGGCCGATATGGATGCATTTTTTGGGCCAAACCGACCAAACCAACCAAACCGGACCAAACCGTCGATTTTGGTCCGATTTGGACGGGTACCGATTTGGCAAAAAAAAAAACAAAAAAGTTTGGTTTGGTTTCGGTTTGAAGCTTTCCCAAGCCCAAACCGACATTACTGAATCGATTATATATATATATATATATATATATATATATATATATATATATATATATATATATATATATATAAAAGAATGAGAGCACTTTTAATGGTGGGACTAGAGGATCGAAATATGTAGACGTCTCAAGATTACGTTCCTATGGACGTATAAGAGGGATACCTTGTACATCTTATCCTTAAAAAAATTTGAAAATTTAAGGCTCAACAAATTCAAAAATATCTTGGACATATTAAATTTATCCAAGGAAAACGTTTTGTGTGCAAGTACTGGCTCGCTATATTTAATTAATCTGAGCTAAATAAAACTTACAGGAAAATCATAACCGATTGAACCAAACTGAAACCGAATCGAATTGGGTTGCTTTGGTTCAATAGTCGGACGGTTTGGTTTGGTTTGAACATTTAGAAACCGAACCTCAAGAGGTTAGGTGAGCTGGCCCAGGTACCTGCTTCGAAAAGCAGGAGACCTGAGTTCGAATCCCTTCCCCCCCTTGAGGCCATCCTAAGGATTTATATCCTGTGGTGACCCGCCATGTGCTGAATTTGGGATCCGTATGTGCCCTTGAGATTAGGCGGGTGCTCTAAAAGGCCCGAATACTCAGGTTATCAAAAAAAAAAAAAAAAAACATTTAGAAACCGATTAGAATCGGTTTGGTTTATGATTTTAGTCCAAAACCGACCAAACCGAACCGAATACACCCCTAACGGGCCCTTAGTTGGAGGACCGATCCGTATTGGTATTGGCCAATTTTTTATACCTTGGTTAGAATTAGGTATCAACCCGGGTGCTCCTAGTTGTGCTACCCGGGTTAATCTCCTTTTTGTCCCAATGATCATCAATAAGGAAAAGTTTAATTATAATAAATAAAAAAAGCATTTAAAATGAAAATAGGTTTATTTAGAATTCAAAAAAATTGAGAAAGGAATCATTAAATTTTTTGGACATCTCAACCCACAAAAAATCTCTTCGAAATCTGAGTAAAGAAAGCAGTTAGCTCCTCCTCTCTCTCTCTCAGTCTCACTCAACTGCCAACTAACACCCGTCGAGATTAACGCTTTCTCCAAATCCTCCTCGATACCACCAAATTCAAAATAAATAAATAAATAATTGTCTGAAAGCGATTTCATCTACTTTTCTGGTATTTGCCTCGCCAATTTTCTCAATTTCACTTTTTCAAGTTACCTTTTACAAAATAAAATTATCGTAATCTCCGTCTTCGAATTTTCTAGAGTTCGACCTTTCTCTTAAATCATGTACTCCTGACCACTTCCTTTCACCTCCGAATCTTTTCTCCTCCATTTTTTATTTGGCCATTTGTTTTTGTGTACTTTTTTTTTTCTCTTCTGAATTGCTGCAATGTGGTTTTTTAGATCTGAACCTAAGGTTTACAAGCCAGTTGAAGAGGTTGATCTTGGCCCTGATAGCGATGAGGAGTACTTACGTGCCAATGTTAAAGGTTTGTTTTTGTGTTTTAGTAATGTGTAAGATTTGAATTCGACTAAAATTTTCTCTTTATAGAGTGTGGTGTGTGGAATTTGAATTTTAGTTGATGAATAAGTGCTGAATTCTTGTAAGAATTGCAGTTATTATTTTTAGTAATGTATAATAACTGAATTCTAGTAAAATTCGTAGTTACGAATCTTTGAGGTATTTGTATAGAGTGTGGTTTGTGGAATTTGAATTTTAGTTTGATTTTTAGTTGTTTTTGTTGATGAATAAGTGAGGAATTCTTGTAGCAATTGTGGTTACCATTAAGGTGTATGAATCAAATATTGTAAATTTGATTTGTAGGTCGATATCTAGTTGTGTTTTTTTGTATTGGTTTGAACTTAGGCATTGAGGTAAATTCATAGTGACCAAATTCTGACTTGCTCACTTTTTGAAAAAGTTGCAAATAATTCTCGTTTTTTTGAAAAAAAACGAATCCAATTATAATTCTTCGCGACATTTCAAAAAAATCACGAATTTCACGAATTATTCGCGCATTTTCCAAAGTTTCTCATAAACATTCCCGAATTTGATGAATTTATATTTTTTATTATTTAATTTTATAGTTTTTAATCAGTATATTTTTAATATTTTCTTTTTAAATTCCTGATTTTTGACCTTTTTTTCCAAGCCGATTTATTCTAGAACCCCGACTTGCCACTTTGGATGTAGTTATAGGTTTTAAAAGCGAATTTCAAATGTTTAGTTAATGTCGGATTTTTTATTTTTTTATTTGCGCGTTTAGTTATGTAGAAGAATTCACAAAGCCGACCTCAGAGAGATGGGCTAAGGCCATGACGATGATCATGAACTATGCAAATGAATTAATGTTACACTTTTGTTGAGGTTTTAAAATTGGGATTCGTTCTGATTTTTCAATTTCATTACTCAGTTATGCACGGCAGCTGGGGCTTATTGTTCAGTTGGTCTTTGCGTCCAATAGATTATTATAATGGAATTGATGATAGTGGAATAGAATGTTAATCTCACAAATAGTTTGTACTTGATCAGATGAATTTGACATTGGAATTAAATATTTTAAAATCGGACTCTTGATTACGATTTAATGCTGTGTTGATGTTCTGAATTTGCATGTTAAATTACCTCTTCATCTTACTGGATGTCGGCTCAAGATTATGTTGATAATTTTTTTTTTTGCTTCGATTTCATTTCTCATTTATGCACAAGACCTGAATTGTACTGTTATCAATTGGTTCTGGAGTCAAAAATGACATTTTTTTTAATGCCCTTTATGGAGTTTGACATTGACATATCTAAGTCATAGTGACCAAATTCTCTGACTTTTTGAGAAAGTTGCGAATAATTCACGATATTTTGAAAAAACAAAAAATATTATAATTATTCCCAACTTTTTCAAAAAATTGTAAATTTTAAGGATTATCTGTATTTTTAGGAATTATTTGCTAATTTCATGAATTATTCGCAAACTTCCTCAATATTTCCAAAATTTTGCCTGAATTTTCTTATATTTTCAATTTTTATAGATGTAAATTTTTTAACCGAAATTTGAACTTTTTTTTTTTACCCAATTTGACAAATTTTACCGGATTTTTTCCAGCTGATTTATTCCCTAACCCCTACTTGGTTACTAGGATCCAAGTACTAGTATAGTATCTGCATGTTTCATTATAGGGTTTTAATTTTTTGCTTGCAGCTATAAATCTCTGAAAATACAAAACCATATGTTGTGAAACTGAGTTATCCAAGTAGTTTGTTGAGCTTGAAAACTGGTTAAATTTGGTCATTTGTATATTGTCTACATGTTTTCATTGGATGATTTTCGTTTTATGCTTGCAGTTACAATTCTCTATAATTTGAAACCATATGCTGTAAAATCCTGACATATCCAAGTAGCTTGAAAACAGGTTAAATTTGGCCAGTAGTATGCTATCTGCTTGTTTTCATTGGATAATTTTGGTTTTATGCTTGCAGCTATAATTCTCTGAAATTTGGAACCATATGCTGTAAAGCATTGACACATCCAAGTAGTGTCTTGAGCTTGAAAACTCCTTAAATTTTGGCAGCAGCATAGTATCTGCATGTCTTCATTTGTATGATTTTTGTTTTATGGTTGCAGCTATAAATCTCTGTAATTTGAAACCATATGTTGTAAAAGTGACATATCCAAGTAGTTTGTTGAGCTTGAAACCTGGTTAAATTTGGTCAGTTGTATATTATCAGTTGTATATTATCTGGATGTTTTCATTGGATGATTTTTAGTTTTTGTTTATTTTTTAGCGGTATAAATCTCTATAATTTGAAACCATTTGCTGTAAAATCCTTACATATCCAAGTAGTTTTTAGCTTGAAAACAGGTTAAATTTAGCTAGTAGTATGTTCTATGCTTGTTTTCATTGGATGATTTTGGCTTTATGCTTGCAGCTATAAATCTCTGTACTTGGCCATATCTGCTGTAAAACACTGACATATCCAAGTAGTGTGTTGAGCTTGAAAGCTGATTAAATTTGGCCAGTAGTATGTTATCTGCTTGTTTTCATCGGATAATTTTGGTTTTATGAAATTTGAAACCACCTGATGTAAAGCACCAAGAAATATGCTGAGCTTAAAAAGTGGCTCTATTGGATAATCTTGGTTTTATGCTTGCGGCTATAATTCTCTATAATTTGAAACCATATTTTAAACAACTGACATCTCCACATAGTGTGACATAGTGTGTTTAGCTTGAAAACTGGTTTAATTCGGTCAGGTAGTATGTATCTGCATGTTTTCATTGGATGATTTTCGTTTTATACTTGCATCTATAAATCTCCGAAATTTGAAACCATATGCTATAAAACAGACATATCCAAGTAGTGTGTTGAGATTAAAAATGGTTAAATTTGGCCAGTAGTATATTACCATTGGATGATTTTGGTTTTATGCTTGCAGGTATAAATCTCTATAATTTGAAACCATATGCTGTTAATTTTTTATTTATTGATAAATTAAAATTTTCAGTTCATGGAATCAAGGTCTTGAGTCCTGACACATTTCTTGAAAATTTTAATGTTTGTTTAGCTCCTCGTCTCGCTGGACTTCTGGTTAAAATTTTTGTTTGGATTTTGGAGTCAAGAATCATTGGTCCAATCGTTGTGTACATATTGAAGAGAGATAACCTGATCCACAAGGTATTGGTTCAGAATCTCTTCCTTGTACACTTTTAAGCTGACGACTTTGTTTATTTATGGCATTTTGCTTCATTTTATTCTTTAGTAGTTCAAAGGGGAAGCAGTTACTTCCGTACTGTTTGTGATTTTTTTTTAAGTTCTTAGAAGTTGCAGACTATCCTTGTCTTCCAAAATTCTCAAGGGCATCAGAATTACAAGGAAAAAATTTCAGTCATATGAAGTAATCTTGTTGGATCTTTGTTTCCTAAACACTTGAGAAATGGTTGAAGAACTCATGCCTTCACTTTAAGTGTAAATGCCATATCCAAGGCCTACCTATGCCATACCCATGGCAGTTTTGAGTAAGATATTTGCATGTGTGGGGGGGAGTGGAAGAGGGAGGGGGGGGGGGGGAGGCTATATACATCTGTGTTCAGCAAAAAAAATACTGTGGGTTGCACCAAATCCTTTAAGGATTCACCATTCCTTCTAGGGTTTTAGAAAACAAAATGACATTTGGTCCATTTTTGTAAAAATATATGGGTTTTCCATCCAAAATTTTTGCCATTGGAAGTTATGTAAGAATAATTTTTTTGGATGGCCCAACTGGCCTGAGTGCAGCCAATTCGGCTGTACTCTGATGCATATCCCCGTCTCTCTCTCTCTCTCTTATATATATATATACATTGCTGAAGGTGATATGCACTCGAATGCAGCCTTTGAATGCTATATCCCAGTCCACGTGATCCCAATGCCACATGGCATGGGTCCCCTTAGGGGTCACTAGTACCTACAAATTTTTAGCACTTTTTCAAACCAAATGTATGACCCTAACAGTGCAATAATCAAAAGAGACTTGATTTTGCAATTCACTGCTCTTTTTAAAAAACCATTGACCATGTGATCATGGGTGACAAAAATGGGTTTTCTATTTTTATTTTTTGGACAGTGTTTGATGATCATTTGCAGGTTCACATGGTGACATGAGTGCAGCGTTCAACCCATCCCCAGGATTATATGGGATTCCTAGGAATTTCATGTGGTAACATTGACAACTATTGATCATCTTTGACCATTGTTGACCAGATTTAACTTCCTTTGATTAGATTTGCCTTCTCTGATTAGAGTTGACTTTCTTTGATTGTCTTTTAAGTCAGCTATTCCCATCAACGGATATCTTGTTCACTTTTAACTATATACAATACGAAGCAAGAATCAGGATTTAAATACGATCTTATCATTGAAGACGAAGGCATATTACTTCATACATGTTGTACTCAGTTTCTAGCTTTCAATAAGAGGTTATCAACACTTCCAATAGTGATGTAATTAACAAGGCATCCAAGTTGAAGCTTAAATATCCATCAAACTATTAAAAATCCTCTCCTAGTGAGGGGGAATTCGATACAATGTGTTTGAGTATAAAATTATCTCTATTACACAAATTTAGTGGGTGCAATATCTTTGTCGTGGTTGTGGTCCTAGACATCCCATGTAAGTGAACTACATCTCAAAAAAATAACTGCGCCACGGATGATGCATCGACTGTCTTCTTGTAAGCCAGAAAATAGGTCATATTAGAAAATCAGTCAATGACCACGAAGATGAAATCATACCCAAATCACATTTTAGGTAATCCCAACATGACGTCCATGCTAGTATCTTCCATGGAGCCACTGGAACTAGTAAAGGCATATACAAACCTGTATTTTTCACCTGCCCCTTTCATGTTTGATAACCTCTCAACAATCCTGCCCTCTCATCCTGGCCAAAAGTAACACTCTTCTACTAGAGATAAGGACATCTCCATACCTAAATGTCCCCAAAAACTTCTTCCATATAGCTCCATAACCTGGTCTCATAGTGATCCCTCCGAAATGCACAACTGATTACCTTGAAACAAATACCCATCAAGTACTATGCATTGCCCCATGTGACCATGCCATTGCATACATGCTGCCTATATGAAACCAAAATAAGGATCCTTACCGTATTTGTCCTTAGTAAAATCAAAACCCACAACTTCAACTGACAAAATCTGGAGCACAGCAACATATAATGCTGCTGAATGCATCTGACACCCTATTTTGTGGACCTGACTTGTGCTTTAGCATGATAGTGTCTTCCTAAAGAAATGTTGCCTACTTAGTGTGCTTCGGGCTGAGCTTCTTTGGCTGGAAATATACTTCAGGACCGCACGATCTGAGTATAAGACGAACTTCCTCTGAATTAAATAGTGCCTCTAATGTTTCAATGCTTGTACTACAGAATATCTCTACGTCGTAGGTAGAATATCAAGTATGAGCATCACATAGAGTTTCGCTGAAATAAGCCATTAGTTGTCCTTCTTGGCTAAGGACAACCCGTGCCAAAGTGTGAAGCATCCCAATCAACCTCATATAACTTGTTGAAACTCGGTAGTGCCAACACCTGAGCTGCAATCATTTTCTGCTTGATCAACTGAAACTTTTGTCAGCTTGTGGACTCCACTGACTGTCTTCCCCTTTAAACAGTCTATTATTGGAGCTATCAAACTGCTGAAATTCCTGATGAATCTGCAATAGTTTCAAGGTCACAAAAACTACAAAACCATCAAATTGGTAGGAGTGGGCCAGCTAACTATCACTTCTACATTCTCATTTTCAATGCTGTCTTCCACTCATCCCCAGGCCACATGTGAATCTGATAGTATCCTCTACGCAAATTGATCTTCAAAAATACATGTTCTCCATGTAAAATCTCTAGTAGATCATCCAACCTTGGTATGGGGAAGCAATATTTCACAGTTAATCCAGTTCATAGCCTTGCAATAAATACACATCCTCCATGAGTCATCCTTTGGTGTCAGGGCTCATACTTTCCCTCACCACCCCTTTATCCAACATGACACGGGACGGCAACCCTAAACTACGTGAATGAAAATGAAGTGCTATTTGCCGAAATTAAACTAAATTAAGTAAGCAACAAATCTTAAAATAATCGTGGTACCTTAGGGTTTCATAGTTTTCCGGTTGGATGATCGCATTGGTTCGGGTAGGGTCCAGTCCATTGCGCTAGATCCGTTAGCCTTGCAAAAGGAGGATCATAGAGATAGAACTCTAGCTGCTTCTAGATTAGGGCGCTCTGTGACGTGGGCTCGGGGCGTGGCCATCCGGGTTAGTCGCAGGGCCACTTGGGACACTAGTGTGTCAGGCATTAGTGGGTTGAAGCTGGGGCATCGTCGGCGTGTCACCAATCCATGAGGGCTTCGCCATAGGTACTCCAAGTGCTTCGGTCGTGGGCCATGAGGACACGCGACATAGTGGCAGTTTGGTTTGTGACGCAGTGCCAACAGGGCACGCGATGCGGTCGCCACTTAGCCATGTGGGGGAGCGATGCAGAGCGTTGTGGTGTGAATAGTAAAGTATGTCAAACCAATACGTTTGAGGTCCTCTCGCCATTCTGGCTGAATTACTGTTTTACATTTATATATGGGGAAGTGACCTAACAACCACGTGACGTGTCGCTGGCGTAAGTGATCCCCTACGGAACGCATACGATAGCCTTGTGGGCTTGAGTTCGTGCATTTGGGCCTCGCATAGATGTTGGGTCGCTCTAGTCGCGTCGTGCGCTAGAGCCATCGTGTTGGTGGTCCACGACCACCATCCACGGTGAGGACCCAGACCCTACGTGGGGTTGCCTCTATGATAGTTGCTGCGTATCGCTATATGAATTGCATTCGGGAATCCGCATAGTTTCTAACCTAATGCGTTACCGTGTAGGTTTGAAACATGAGTAGGTTGATTTAGACCGAGAAAGCTAGTTGTCGCACGAGAGCTTACGTCGAAAAGAGTAACTCCGTGACATTTGGAATCAAAGCCTAGAGATGGCAGAGGGGACCAGTAGTGGTACACGCAGATGTACAAGGGAACGTTTAGACAGCCTTGAAGGTCAGGCAGAATAGTTTGAAGCAGTGGTTTAACTTGTAGCAGGCCATGCAGAACAGTTAAGCAAGCAGGAAGAAAACCACGCCATGTTGGCTGAAAACCATGCCACGTTAGTTGAGAACGTGGAGATCCTTACTGAGGACACGAGGGGCACCGTCGAAGCCCTTCGTTTACAGATCGATGACCTGACCACCAAGATGAACATCCTGATGAGGGCGATTGGTTCTGGGGCTGCTCAGCAGCCAGAAGTTCCCCAACGGAAGATTAAAATACCCGAACCGCAGTGCTATGGGGGTGCTCGCAACGCCATGGAATTGGAGAATTTCTTATGGGACATGGAGCAGTATTTCCGTGTCGTCCCACCTGCCACTGAAGCTATGAAAGTGGTCACAACGACTATGTATCTCGAGGGGGATGCTAAATTGTGGTGGCGTACACGCTACGAAGAGATCTAGAGTGGACGTTGCGTCATAGACACGTGGGAAGATTTAAAGAAAAAGTTGAAAGCTCAGTTCTTGCCTGAGAATGTCGATTTCATCGCTCGACGGAAGTTACGGAAGCTGCAACATACGGGCATAGTGAGAGAATACGTGAGGCAGTTCTCCGCCTTGATGTTAGACATCAAGGAAATGTCCGCAAAAGACATTGTTCTACTTCATTGAAGGCCTCAAGCCATGGGCGCAAACTGAATTAAACAAAAGAGCGCTACCGGACCTTGCAGCCGTGCAGGCTGCTGCAGAGCGATTAACCGACTATGGGCCATTAGATCAAAATAAGAAGAGGCCGCACGAGAATAAGGGTGGTCCAAAGAATCCGTCAAAAGCTAATAAGAAAAGCAAGAGCGGCACGCATGAAAAGAAGGCGCATGGAAAAGAATCACATGCCAAGTCAGCTGAGCCCGCTAATCGAGTGAAAGACTGTGCAGAGGGCCTCATCGAGTGAAAGACTGTCCGCAGAAACAATCCTTGAATGCTCTATAGGGGTCCGCCAGTGCTCCTCCACCTCTTGCCGTTGATGAGCCTAGAATGGGGGTACTCAGGTTGTTGAATGCCATAAAGGGGCAGGTAGAGAAGGAAAAGACGGTCGCGCCTAAGGGGCTGATGTACATAGAGGTGTGCATCAACGGAAAAAATACTCGTGCCATGGTGGACACGGGGGCGACGCATAACTTCATCTCAGATAAAGAAGCACGTCGCCTAGGATTGAAACTGGAGCAAGGCTCCAGTCGTATAAAGGCTGTGAACTCGGAAGCGCGCCCCATTGCTGGAATTGCAAAGGGCATTCCGACGCAGATAGGGCCGTGGATCAGAGCAGCGAACTTTATGGCTGTACAGATGGATGATTTCAAGGTTGTCCTTGAGTTAGAACTCCTACACCAGGCTAAGGTTGTGCCCATGCCGTACCTCAGGTCAGTGTGCATGTTCGGAGAAGGGACTAAGGAGGGGGGAGCCTACATTTCTCGCTGCACTGATAGAAGAGAACGCGACGGGGCCGACAAAGAGTGTGCCAGGGTGCGTGTCAAAAATACTCAGGGAATTCCAAGATATCATACCACCAGAATTGCCTAAGGTGCTGCCACCAAAGAGAGCAGTGTGTGACGACCTCATTAATCTGGATAGCTAGCACGAAGGCATGGCGACCTTAGAGCTGGGCATTTGTCTAGCAAGAAGGCAAGCGGACCTTGGAGCTAGCTGTATAGCGCTTGTGTGCGGAGGCACGTCGCCTTACGGGGCGTGCGTGTTCTCCTTATGCCTGCTACGACGGTGACTCGAGCTAAGCTGCGATTTAGTGTAATGACTAGACACGTGATCGGCTTGGAATGCGGTGCTCCGCGTAAGGGCACGAGATGTGGCGCTAAGAGGGCATGCGACGTTCTGGTGCCATAAGGCACGTAATGCGGTGCTCCGCGTAGGGGTACGCGACGTGGTACCAAGAGCGCACACGACGTCTTGGTGCCATAAGGCATGTAATGCGGTGCTCCGCGTAGGGGCACGGGACGTGGTGCCAAGAGGGCATGTGATGTCCTGGTGCCATAAGGCACGTGAGGCGGTGCCATGACGACACGCGATGTGGTACCAAGAGGGCACACGACATCTAGCTTGTACGGCAAGTGATGTGGTGCCAAGGGGGCATGCAACATCCTGGTGCTATGAGGCACACAACATCTTGTTTCCATGAGGGCATGCGATGCAGTGCCAATAGGGCATGTGACATCCGGGTGCAATGATGGACCCGACATAGTGTCGGGTGGGCACGAGACAATCACGACTCGGACGTGATGCGATACCACGAGGGTACGCCATGTGGTGCCACGAGGGCACGCGACATGAGGCCATAAGGGCCTCACGACACGGACGTGACATGGTCGCGGTCGCGACGCAGTGCTATGTGGGCATGAGGTTATGAGGGCCTCGCGACGTGGTCGCGACGAGGACGCGACACGGTCTCATGTGACGCTGATGCATGACCTCACAAGGCGTGTGAGTGCGGAAGGTGGCATTGTGTGCCACAGATAGAAGTTCGTGTGCCACAATTAATGCTAAAGCACTACCTTGGAAGGTGTGTGTCATGGGCAGAGGGCCGCCTGCCATGGTGGTATGTCAAACTAATAGGTTGAGGTTCTTATGTTGGATAGCTCAAGTTGGTGTTTTGGACCATACTTGGGGGAAGGGAGCTATGGAGCTATTCTCCCACACATGGGCCCCTGTGTTGCTGGACGAGCGCATGGGTTTTCTAGGTTAGGGTGGGCCTAGAATGTCGCTACAGCGATGCAGCGCTACAGCGATGCCATGTGTCACCTGGGGTGAGGTTACCATATGGACTCGAGCTTTGCGTCGCGGTGCATATGGATCGATAACTTCACTAAGGCACTCAAGGGCTACGTGAGACACGGTGGTACACGCTAGCTGAGGGCCCGAAGCGGATATGTGCTGGTCGCGTGGGCCACACATGATGCTTGGTTTGGATAACATGAAGAGCTGCATGCTACTCCAAGTGTGTTGGTCGCGTGGGCCACACATGATGCTTGGTTTGGATAGCATGAAGAGCTGCATGCTACTCCAAGTGTGTTGGTCACGTGGGCCACACATGATGCTTGGTTTGGATAACATGAAGAGTTGCATGCTACTCTAAGTGTGCTGGTCGCGTGGGCCACACACGATGATTGGCCTAGATGGCATGAAGAGATGCATGTCACTGTCACAAGCGAGGAACTAGTGTAGTGCACAGGGTGAAGCTGGACAGGCCAAGTGGCACTGAGGTGCTGGCGTGCGTGTCACGAGTAGACACAATGCACTGAGATGGCTTTCCTCTGGTGAAGGCAACAATGAAGGGAGTTCTCGTCATCTAGGTGGGTAGTATCAGAGTGATGGTTGGATAAGTTGGTCTTACTGTGCGCAATAGTGAGACGTTGCACGAGTGTATAGCATGTGTCAGGTTGTGCCTTGTGAAAACTGGTATCTGAGTTAGGCTGGCCTTGCTGTAGCGGCAACAAGGCGCTACACAAGCGTCGAAAAAAGTTACCCCGTGATATTTGGTATCAGAGCCAGATCGTTTCGATTGAGACTACATTAGCGAGCCAGAGCGATGATGTGCGCTTTGATTTTGTGACAGCCAGAGTTACTTGTGTGCAGTGGAGTTGCACGTCTGTGGCTGACATGTGATTGAGTCGCACGCAGATGGATGGTACTGCTGGGTTATGCTGTTGCGAAAATGTGTTCGATGCTTGTTGGCCATGAGGGCCACGCATTTAGTTAGCGGGTCGGTCCGAGGCGGATGAACGCTAGTGGCTTCCAACATGTGATGTTGGGTCACACTGGTGTTATGAGCACCGTTGCCACGAATGGCATGGAGCAAGTAGGATGCTTCGTTCTCACTTCGCCACTTGTTGGCACACGTGGAGTTAGCGGGTCGATCTGAGATGGATGGACGCTAGTGACTTCCAACACGTGATGTTGGGTCACATTAGTGCTGTGAGCATAATTGCCATGAATGGCATGGAGCAAGGTGGATGCTTCGTTCTCACGTCATGAGGAAGCTAAGATTTTAGAATCGGTCATTGGTATATGACATGAGGGTCTAAACCGCTGGTATGCGGTAATGAAAGGATCAGTATGTTGCGTTGGCCAGGATCGAGGGTCTAGTTAAGCGAGATATCGCGAAAATTGGATTTGAGCTATATTGAACCCATGTAGGGTCAAAAGCTCATTGTGTTGTTGTGTGACGACAAGGCATGTGTCCGTAAGAGACGAATGGGCGGACAAATGATTCAGCACAACTTCAAAGGAAGCAGATGCGAGAGCCAGATGGGTACCTTCAGAGGAAGTAAGTCCCAGGTGATCGTTAATATCTTTGGTCTATGCGAAGGACTAAAGACAGTTTCTGAGCACGACAAACATAATGTGGTCAGAATATTGATGCAGAACAGTTCAAGGCAAATGTGTGATGCTTCGGGGTGAAGAGGTCAATGTTCGCGGTACCAAGGCATGACAGACGCTAGAAAGTGAAGGCATTGATGCACTCGTTAAGACACTGAAAGCATACACCAAGACATCGAATTGGACTGTAAGTTGGGTTGCAGGTGGTGACTCGAGTCACGCTATCGAGGTACTAGAGCTACAAAATTATCACAAGCTGACACAGCTTGGGTAGCAGTCACGTGGTTGATAAACATACGTCGAGGTACTGCAGACCTATAAATCAGACGAGGATCGGACTCTTGGGCGAAGACACAGAGGTGTTGAGGTGCTAGAGTGCGACAATTAAGATGGAACTTACTCTCCTGGGTGAAGACAAAATGTTGAGAAATTACAAAACTGCGATGCACAAAGAGTCGCGTGGACTTGGAGCCAACAATGTGAACATCGAAAGCGCAATTTGCTTGATTTTGGCAATCGATTCAGGCAGTAACCAGAATGACCCTAACGATCGGGTTACTTCTTATTGTATGAGGAACTGGTATTGAGTGAAATACAAACCGGGCCAAGTTGTTCAAAAAAAAAAAAAAAATACTATGTAGGGTGAAGACACATAAAATGGTTGAGATACTAACACAGAATTGCAAATGAAAGCAGCGAAGTATAGTAGCTGTGATTCAAACGCGAGTCGTGTTTGAGTGAAGACTACACTTGTGTTGAGGAACTGATGTAGGAGTTCGAGTGCTGACGTGAACATAAAGGCTTTGGTGGGCGAACTCTTGGGTGAAGACACGTAGTGTCAAGGTACTAGAGCGAGCCTTGATCATAATGCTTGGTGCATGGCATAGTGATGGATTGCGTTGGTGCGGAACCACGCGAATAAATACCTCAGAGCTAGGTATTTGTGACACATTGACATGAATATGCGATGTGGGACTCTGTGCATGTAGGATAGAGGGTCCAAATTCTATGTGTGTTGGTGGCGAGGGCTACACACGAGCATGAGATAGGCTGACTTATTGTGGGACGCTAAGTGTCGCACGTGAGTGCACTATGAGAAAAGTGACTTAGTGATAGACCTTGCATGGGACGCTAAGTGTCGCACGTGAGTGCACTATGAGAAAAGTGACTCAGTGATAGACCTTGCATGGGGTGAAGACGACCTCATTAATTTGGACACCCAGCACGAAGGCATGGCGACCTTGGAGCTGGGCATTTGTCTAGCAAGGAGGCATGCAGACCTTAGAGCTAGCTGTATAGCACGTGTGCGCGGAGGCACGTCGCCTTGTGGGGCGTGCGTGTTCCCCTTATGCCTGCTATAACGGTGACTCGAGCTAAGCTGCGATCTAGTGTAATGACTAGACACGTGATCGGCTTGGAATGTGGTGCTCCGCGTAAGGGCACGCGACGTGTTGCCAAGAGGGCATGCAACGTCCTGGTGCCATAAGGCATGTAATGCGGTGCTCCGCGTAGGGGCATGCGACGTGGTGCCAAGAGGGCACGCGATGTCCTGGTGCCATAAGGCACGTGAGGCGGTGCCATGATGGCACGCGATGTGGTGCCAAGAGAGCACGCGACATCTAGCTTGTACGGCAAGTGATGTGGTGCCAAGAGGACACGCAACATCCTGGTGTAATGAGGCATGTGATGTGGTGCCAAGGAGGCATGCGACATCTTGTTGCCATGAGGGCATGCAATGCAATGCCAAGAGGGCATGCGATGCGGTGCCAATAGGGCATGTGACATCCGGGTGCAATGATGGACCTGGCATAGTGTCAAGTGGGCACGAGACAGTCACGACTCGGACATGATGCAATATCACGAGGGTACGCCATGTGGTGCCACGAGGGCACGCGACATGAGGCTATAAGGGCCTCGCGACATGGTCGCGACACGGACGTGACATGGTCGCGACGCAGTGCTATGTGGGCATGAGGCCATGAGGGCCTCGCGACATGGTTGCGATGCGGACTCGGCACGGTCGCATGTGATGCTGATGCGTGACCTCACAAGGCGTGTGAGTGCGGAAGGTGGCACTGTGTGCCACAGATAGATGTTTGTGTGCCACAATTAATGCCAAAACACTACCATGGAAGGTGTGTGCCATGGGCAGAGGGTCGTGTGCCATGGTGGTATGTCAAATCAATAGATTTGAGGTCCTTCTGCTAGATAACTCAAGTTGGTGTTGAGACCATACTTGGGGGAAGGTAGCTGTGGAGCTATTCTCCCACACATGGGGCCCTGCGTTGCGGGACTAGTGCATGGGTTTTCTAGGTTAGGGTGGGCCTAGAACGTCGCTGCAGCGATGCGGTGCTGCGGCGATGCCATGTGTCACCTGGGGTGAGGTTACCATATGGACTGGAGCTTTGTGTCGTGGTGCATATGGGTCGACAACTTCACTAGGGCACTCAAGGGCTACCTGAGACACGGTGGTGCATGCTAGCTGAGGGCCCAAAGCGGATATGTGCTGGTCGCGTGGGCCACACATGATGCTTGGTTTGGATAGCATGAAGAATTGCATGCTACTCCAAGTGTGCTGGTCGCGTGGGCCACACATGATACTTGGTTTGGATAGCATGAAGAGCTGCATGCTACTCTAAGTGTGCTGGTCGCGTGGGCCACACATGATGCTTGGTTTGGATAGCATGAAGAGCTGCATGCTACTCCAAGTGTGCTCGTCGCGTGGGCCACACACAAGGGTTGGCTTGGATGGCATGAAGAGATGCATGCCACTGTCCCAAGCGAGGAATTAGTGCATTGCACAGGTGAAGCTGGACAGGCCAAGCGAGGCACTGAGGTGCTGGCATGTGTGTCGCGAGTAGACACGATGAGTTGAGATGGTTTACCTCGGGTGAAGGCAACCATGAACGTGAGTTCCCGTCCTCTAGACGGGTGGTATCAGAGTGATCGTTGGATAAGTTGGTCTTGCTGTGTGCGGCAGCGAGACGTTGCACGAGTGTATAGCCTGTGTCAGGTTGTGCCTTGTGAAAACTGGTATCTGAGTTAGGCTGGCCTCGATGTAGCGGCAGCGAGGCGCTGCACGGGTGTCGAAAAAAGTTACCCCGTGACAAGTGGATCACTGAATAGAACTGGAACCTGGTTTGAAAACTCTGGCCAAAGCGTCCTACCGGATGGCTCCTCCCAAGCTCACTGAATTACGTCGGCAGTTGGATGAGTTGCTTGTGGCCGGGTTTGTTTGATTGTCGAAAGCTCCATTCGACGCTCTGGTCCTATTTTAGAAGAAACGTGACGGTAGCCTTCGATTATGCATCGACTACAGAGCGTTGAATAAGGTCACCGTCAAGAATAAGTTCCCAGTGCCATTGATTGCAGATTTGTTTGATCAGTTGGGCAGTGCGAGGTACTTTGCCAAGCTGAACTTGAGATCTGGCTATTATCAGGTGCGAATCGCCGAGGGAGATGAAAGCAAGACTGCCTGTGTAACCAGGTACAGGGCCTTTGAGTTTCTAGTGATGCCCTTTGGGCTGGCTAGTGCCCCAGCCACCTTTTGCACCCTGATGAATGAGTTGTTCCACCCTTACCTCGACAAGTTCGTGGTGGTGTATATGGACGATATCGTTGTATACAACAACACCTTGGAAGAACACCTCGTCCACCTCCAAACCATCTTCAATATTTTGCGAGAGAACCAACTTTATGTGAAGAAGGAGAAGTGCTCATTTGCGCAAGAAGAGATCATGTTCTTGGGGCACCGTATTGGGGGAGGAAACATTAGCATGGACCTCGAGAAAGTTCGTGCAATCCGAGAGTGGAGAGTGCCAGAAGGGTTGATCGAGTTGAGGTCATTTTTGGGCCTTGTTAATTATTACAGAAGGCTCATCCCCGGTTATTCACACAGTGCGGCACCATTGACAAATCTTTTGAAGAAGGATCGACCATGGCAGTGGTGGGAGAAGTGCTAGAGCGCAATTGAGGATTTAAAATCGGTGGTCATGAGTGACCCCGTGCTGAAGCTACCTGATCACTCCAAGCCATTTGAGGTACACACGAATGCCTCCGACTATGCGATAGGAGTATTAATGCAGGAAGAATATCCAGTGGCCTTCAAGAGTAGAAAGCTGAACGATACTGAGCGGCGGTATATGGTTCAAGAGGAGATGATAGCGTTAGTACAATGTCTGAGGACGTGGAGGCACTACCTACTTGGGTCAAAGTTTTGGTGATGACCGACAATGTTGCGAGTAGCTACTTTTAGACATAGAAGAAACTGTCACCAAAGAAGGCACGCTGGCAAGACTTTCTAACTGAGTTCGATATGGGCTTGGTGTATAAGCCTAGCAGGACCAACCAAGTCGTAGACGCTTTGAGCCGTAAAGCGGAGTTAGCAGCATTGAAAGTTCAGTTAGCAACGTTAAAAATTGAAGAACAGGCTGTAGCTAGCCGCGTTAGTTCTACTATCCCTGACCGGTTGCGCAATGGGTTGAAGTTTGATCCTCTTGCGAGGACCATCTTACAACAGATACAAGAGGGGAGAACACGACCGTTCTGGACTGAGGAAGGACTGTTGGTGACCAAAGGGGGCCGTTTCTATATGCCGAAAGTGGGGGAACTTAGGAAAGAACTCCTGAAAGAATGTCATGACACATTGTGGGCTGGTCATCCAAGAATTCACCGCACACTCGCCTTGTTGGAGAGGCGTTTCAATTGGCCAAAAATGGAGGAGGATGTAGAGGAGTATGTCACGACTTGCCTGATATGCCAGCAGGACAAGGTGGAAAGAGTTAAATCATTTGGACTCCTGTAACCTTTACCTGTGCCATCACGAACGTGGGAGAGCATTTCCCTTTACTTCATAACTGCGCTGCCAAAAGTAGGGACACTCGGGTCCATCCTGGTAGTTGTAGATCAGTTTTCTAAGTACGCTACATTCATTCCGGCACCGTTGAACTGTAATGTAGAGCAGACTGCACGATTATTTGTCAGCAATGTTGTAAAATATTGGGGAGTGCCGCAAGTGATTGTCAGTGATAGGGATCCACAGTTTGCTAGCAAGTTTTGGTCAGAAATATTCTAGCTCCTGGGGATGAAACTGAACTTCTCATCCATCATGCATCCTCAAACAGACGGTCAGACAGAAAGGGTGAATGCTATCTTGGAACAGTATTTGAGTCATTTTGTGAGTGCCAACAAGAAGAATTTGGCCAGTTATTGGACGTGGCACAGTTTTGTTATAATCTACAGAAGAGTTCAGCTTCAGATAAGAGCCCATTCGAATTAGCAACTGGCCAGCAATCGTTGACGCCGCATACAATTACTATGGGATATATTGGATCGAGTCTGGCAGTCTACCATCTTGCCAAAGAGTGGCAGAGAAACGCAGAGATCGCTAGGGCCTATCTGGAAAAGGCTGCTAAGCGAATGAAGAAGTGGGCTGATCAGGGTCGACGCCCTATCGAGTTGCACGTAGGGGATGAAGTTTTGGTAAAGCTTAATCTGAAGCAGCTTAAATTTTTCAGAAGAAAACACATAGGATTAGTTCGTAAGTACGATGGGCCATTCCCAATCACGAAAAGGATTAATGTCTCATTTTGAGTGTAACTTCCTTCTGCATCCTGTATTTCACGTCAGCTGCTTGAAGCCATACAAAAGAGATCCTAATAACCCAGGGAGAAGTTTGTCAACTCGCGTCGCACCAGATGTCGATTTACAGTTGAAGAGACAGGTTGAAGAAATCCTTGCACATAGACGCAGTAACAGGGAAGATGGCAGTCAGACTGAATTTCCTGTGGAGTACCTTTTGAAGTGGAAAGGCCTATCAGAGGCTGAAATTACTTGGGAACTTGAGAGTACCCAACCATCCTTCCAAGCCGCTTTGAGGAAGTACTTGAAGAGCGTCGACAGGGACGTCAACGCAACTAAGTAGGGGAGGATGTGACGTGGGCTCATGGCGTGGCCATTCGGGTGAGTCACAGGGCCACTTGGGCCACTAGTGCGTCAGGCATTGGTGGGTTGAAGTTGGGGCATCGTCGGCGCGTCACCAAGCCATGAGGACTTCGCTATAGGTACTCCAAGAGCTTCGGTCATGGGCCATGAGGGCACGCGGCATAGTGGCTGTTTGGTTCGTGACGCAGTGCCAACAGGGCACGTGATGCGGTCGTGCCATGTAGGGGGAGCGATGCAGGGCGTTGCGGTGTGAATAGTAAAGTATGTCAAACCAATACGTTTGAGGTCCTCTCGCCATTCTGGCTGAATTGCTGTTTTACCCTTATATATGGGGAAGTGACCTAACAGCCACGTGGCGTGTCGCTGGCCTAAGTGATCCCTTACAGAACGCGTATGATAGCCTTGTTTGCTTGAGTTCGTGCATCCGGGCCTCGCATAGGTGTTGGGTCACTCTAGTCGCGTCGTGGGCTGGAGCCATCGTGTTGGTGGTCCACGACCACCATCCACGGTGTGGATCCAGACCCTACGTGGGGCTACCCCTATGATAGTCGTTGCGTATCGTTATATGAATTGCATTCGGGAATCCGCATAGTTTCTAACCTAATGCGTTACCGTGCAGGTTTGAAACGTGAGTAGACTGATCTAGACCGAGAAAGCTAGTTGCCACAGGAGAGCTTACGTCGAAAAGAGTAACTCCGTGACAGCTCGCTCGCAGATCCAAGGTAGAATCACGGGTTCTTTCCAGGGTTTATTGAACTGGGTCGATTCCACGGTTCAGATTAGTTTAATGGCTCCAGTGAGATCTAAGGTTTATGGTTTTCACGATAATCATAGGGTAACGATTGAAACGGGTTGATTGGGATCGGTACACAAGTAAAAAGATAATCAAAGAGATAAAATTAAGGGATAGAAGATTGTGGGCTTCACACCAAACCCTTCTCGGGAAGAAGATTCACTCTTCGAAGAAGCTCATCTCAAGCTTGAAGCAATTTGCTCTTTCATTCATAGTCAATAATTAATTACAATGTCTTTTTAATGACCTTATATCGGAGGTGTCAAAACAAAAGAAAGCCCGAAAATGAGTTGATTTAATTAATTGCCGAAATTAAAACTAAATTAATTAAACAATAAACCTGAAAATAATGTGGATACCTTCGGGTTTCGTAGTTTTCCATTGGAAAATCGCGCTCCGGTCCGTGCGCTAGATCTATTAGCTTTGTAGTGTAGATCGGTCTTAGAGGTAGAACTCTAGCTATTCCAGATTAGGGCGCCGCTCGGGATTCAATGAGGGAATCGTGAGTGTTTTAAGGGTTCTGATTCGGGTTGGTTTAATGGCTCAGATGAAATCAGGGCTTGAATCAGATCGATTCGGGACTCAGATCGGATCTAGGATTTATAAATTTCGGGTATTTAATGGTTGGATGGCTGAATTTAGGATTTTGAGATTGGTTCGAATCAATGGTTTTGATGGAGGCTAGGGTTTATGGTTTTGGAGATTTTGGAAAAAGGTAACGGCTGGATTTAGGGTTTATCGGATCAAACAAAGCAGAGAAAGAAAAAAAAATAAAATTTAAAGAGATAGAAGATAGATTTTGGGCTTCACACCCTTGGTTTCACACCAAACCCTTCTCGGGAAGCGAAGATTCAGTCTTCGTGGAGGCTCATCTCAACCACAAGCAAAAGCACTTTTCATTTAATAATAAAAACTAATTACATTATTTTATAAAAGATCTTATATAGGAGACCTCTAAAACATAAGAAAACCCTAAAACAAATACTAAAAAGACAACTAGGCCCCTAAAAACTCAACTTCAAATTCAGAAGAAAAACCCATTTTCGAAAAATATCAATCGATCGACGAAGGGCCTCGATCGGTTGACTTATATATATATAAACAAATACTAAAAAGACAACCAGGCCCCTAAAAAGTCAACTTTGAATTCAAAAGAAAAACCCATTTTCGCAAAAAATCAATCGATCGACGAAAGGCCTCGATCGGTTGACTTATATATATATATATATAATTATATTGTCTCTAGTCACAGCATAGTCAATCGATCGACACCTGAAATTCGATCGATTGGCTAATATATATATATATATATATATATATATATATATATATATGTGGCCAGAATTCAATCCCTCACAGGCCGTAGCCAATCGATCGAATTCCAGGTGTTGATCGATTGGTTGTGCATTGCTCCAGCACGCTGATTCTTTAAGTCTGGTTTTGGTTTCCGTTTCCGTTCTGCTTCTTCTGACGCCGGTACACGCGAAACGGTTTGTATCCGATGTCTACAATGTCGGCGTCCCCATCACAAATACTCTAAAAAGGACAAGTTTGCCCCAAATTATAATTTTTGTCTTTTGACGGACCCCACTTACTCGACAAATCGATTGATCGATTCTAAACTCTATCGATTGATTTATATATATATATAAATCATATAAAAGTCTCGGGTCACAATCGATCGATCAAAGTTGTACTCGATCGATTGATTTATATATATATATATATATATATATATATATGTATATATATCGCATTAAGTCTCGATTCACATTCGATTGATCGACTAAGAATAGAAATTTGCCAAAATTTAAGTCCCCCTGTCCACAATCGATCAATTGAATGCCCGGGATCGATCGATCGATTGTGTACACATTTTTGTTCTTCCTTTATGCCTGGTTTGATTTCCGTTTCGTTTCTTTCGCCGTTGGTACATGCGATATGGTCAAAAGCCTATGTCCACGATGTCGGCGTTCCCGTCAATTCTCCCCGATCGAAAGGGCTTCATCACCGATGAAGTGGAGTTGTGATATCGATCGAGCATGTCAGGGTCTAGGCGACGAACCTTGTCTTCATTTATCCATGTGTTTTCAGATTCTGACTTATCCATCAACTTCACCAAATACTTCTGAAATCCTCCACCATCGGTGGACACCACAAGATCATCTAATATTTTTTCGATTACATTTTTCCTTTGCTTGCATGGGGAAGGAAGCAGTAGAGGCTACAGAGTTGGATTGGGATTGTGACTAGGGGGTGTTTGGAAGCGATTACAAGGAGGTGGGGTTGAGCCTAGAGAAGGAACTAGATCCTCTGCTTTAAACGTTGAACTGATTCTAGTATCCGGAGGAAGCTCAAGAACGTAAGCATTAGGACCACTCCTTGCCACAATTCTAAAAGGCCCAACGCCGTGGGCTTGTAGCATCTTTGCGACTCTTGATGGGAATCGTTTATGCCTAATCCGAACCATCACATGGTCACCGATTTGGACCTATTAACGGAATTATTATATGCAAACTTGGCTATTGGCAAGGTAGAATCCCAAAGTCCTAATGTGATCATCAACAAGACAACGAAGGAGGTTGCCTAAGCTTCTATTGGTGACTTCGGTTTGGCCATCGGTTTAAGGGTGATATGCCGAAGAGAATTGTAACATGGTACCCATCATATGCCACAAGGTTTCCCAAAAATAGCTAGTGAACTTATCGTTCCTATCTAACACGATGGTTTTGGGCAGCCCATGGAGACGCACAACCTCCTCGAAAAACAATTTGGCGATATGAGTCACATCGGAGGTTTTAGAATAAGGGGGTATAAAGTAGGCCATTTTGGAAAAGCGGCCCACTACCACAAAAATGGAATGGTGTTTTCGTGGAGTCTTGGGGAGTCCGAGCATAAAATCCATGGAGTTGTCTTGCCACGGGATGTGTGGCACGGGTAACGAGGTGTATAGGCCAGTATTTTATTTACTCTACTTGGCAACTTGGCATGTACGACATTGATTTACAACCCGAGAAATATCTCTCATTAGGCTAGGCCAGTAAAACCTATCCTCCACGATGTCGGCGTCCCCGTCACAACAACTCAGTAACTATTCACGGAAGCTCTTCGTGCTTCTTCATACTCATCTAATAATGCCTTAAATTAGGTAGGACAGATCCTAAACGAACTCAATATGATGTCCTCGTATATCCCTCATAGGTGGGAGGCCTATCGAGAGATCCTCTGGTGTAATATTTGAACATTAAGCAACCTCCGTATGAAATGTTGAAAGGAATCATATCACATAACTCTTTTGCTATAAGGCATAAATGATACTTGACTCCTTACTTTTTGTCTTGAAATGCTTCAAATTCAACAAACTCTCGACTTCCTGTTTTGGTTGCTTGGTAACAGTAGTATCTCAAGTGGGCACTAATAGTTGGATCTGGTATTTAGTGATAGTATTAGGGTTTAGTGTCGTTGGCAGAAAAGAAAGAAAGGAGAGAGGAGAGAGAGAGAGAGGAAGACATTGGGAAAATTAGAATGATGAGGTAATTTTTTCTCATTCCCTTTTTCTTTACTATTTATATGTCCTTTACTACAATATTACAACTATGTAATTTGCAGTAATATGGTGGCGCGGGATGGGAACCCTAAAATACGTGAATAATGATTTAATGCTGATTTTACCTAAATTAAATAAATTAATTCAAGTTTAATCGCAAAATTATCACAATACCTCCTGGGTTATGAGAATTTCAAATAAGTAGATCACGCAAGATCCGGCTAGGGTCCAGTCCGATGTGCAAGTACTGTTAGATTTGAGGCAGGATCGGGCCTAGAGATATAATTCTAGTTTTTCTAGGCTTGGGCATTCGTCTTCGATCTAATGTGGATTCACATGCTCTCACTAGGGTTGCGGAATTGGTTTTGTAATAGGCTTATGGTTTGGTTTAGGTTTATGGTTTAGAAAAAAAGGGTTTTGGCTCTATTTGATTTAAGGTTTCAGAAAGGGTTTAGGGTTTTGGGATTGATTCGGGTTTAGAGAAGCAAACAGAGATCGATAGCTAATAATAATAAAAGACTGAAAAAGGAAAATTTCACAAAATTAGAAAACCCCGTCACAATGCCCACGGAAGTCCGTAGTGCTCCACGGACGTCCATGACATACAGACAGTGGAGGGTCAAAATCATGGACATCCGTCACTGTTCACGGACATCTGTCACTATTCACAAACACTGTTCATGAATGTTTGTGACACTGTTCACTATTCACGTTTTCAGCCTCCTTTTCTCCCTTGAAGCTGCGGTACTCGGGCTTCCTCTACGTTTCTTCCGACGCCGGTAGAAGCGATGTGATCTGAAATCGATGTCCACGTACTCGGCGTCCCCGTCATATGGTTTAGAGCACTAACACAGGGAAGTATGCTCAACACTCCCCCTCGAGTAATCTAAACTTCATAAGGCTTTTGTGAGTACATTAGAAAGTTGTTCCTAGGAGTTGGCTTTAGGAGTACAAAACTCATTCACTCAACTTTTTCTATAAGAAAATGGTAGTCCACCTCAATGTGTTTAGTTCTCTGATGATAAATTGGATTAGCACCAATGTCGAGGGTAACCTCATTGCCACATAAAATATCATACGAATTTTCACAAGGATTATGAGATTAGCAAGTACGAATATAATTCACATTCCCTCATGGGCCCCCTTAGACATAGCTCTATACTCAGCTTTTGCACTGGAGTTGGATAATACATGTTGCTTCTTGCTCTTCCATATGACCAAGTTGCTTCCAAAAAAGGCACAATACACTATGGTAGACCTCCGATTACTAAGAGATCCATCCCAATCAGTATTTATGTAAATATCCACATTAAAGCGTCTATGATCATTATATAACAGGCCCTTTCTAGGGTCACACTTTGGGTATCTAAGAATTTTGTACACATAATCTATGGAGAATGCATATATTAATTAACTACACACTATTTGCAAAATCCGGATAGTGATAGTAAGGCATCACTAAACTTCTTGAACCATGCATGTGGAGATTGTTCAGTTTACAGACATAGTGACAAATTTCGTTTTTGGCAACATTTCGGTTAAATTTTGAGAAAAATTTGAAAAGTTTCGGGAAAATTTCGGGGAGTACAAAAAATATTAAATATAAATTCTATTTAAACTTCATAAAAAAATTATTTATTATTTAAAAAATGATAAAAATTAGAAAAGATTTATTAATTTCGGTGAAATTTCGTTAATTTCGCCGAAATTAATGAAATTGCAGCGATTTCGGAGAAATCATCGAAATTTCGCTGAAAGTTTCGCCTAACCCCTACTTCGGTAAATTTCGAAGAAATTTGTCACTATGTTTATTGATAGCCTTTTTCAACTTGCATACTTGACCTCTCCCTAAAGGGAAAAACCAGGTGGAGGAGCCATGCACACTTCCTCTTGCAATTCACTATAGAGGAAAACATATTTTGACGTCTAGTTGGTATAGAGGCCATTTCTTGTGTGTTGCAAGAGAGAGGAGCCCAAATTGTATTCTATTTTACCGTAGGTGCAAACTTGTCCTAATAGTCTATCATGTATGTCCTTATGAACCACTTAGCAATCAATTTCGCTTTATATCACTTCACATATCGAACTCGTATTTCACGATATAGAGTTGGAATATAGTTCATGGATCAGATAACGAGGAACGTGAAGTGGAAGGACAAAGATATATCACAAACTTACTGATAGGCTGAGATGTATAATAACGAGATCCCTTACATAATTCATTGCGTAAGTCTAGGTCAGATACAAGAGGTGGTTCGCTACTTTTAGACAAGCATAAAGAGATGAAATCCGGTCCATGACCTAAGAAAGAGATTGGGCTCCTTCATCTTCTTCCAAGTCTTCTGAAAACGTCCTTTCTTCCCTTTATTTTGCACTTCTTTCACACTTTTTGGCATTGACATCTTCTTACTCATCATGCAGACATTAGTCTTAACTCTTAGGAGTGACATCATATGTATGGGATAATGAAGAACAAGAATCACCCTCTCATCCCTGCTACACTCCCTATGAAGAGGGCATTGGGGATGATAAGAAGAATAGAAAGGAGTGAACCCAAATAAGGTAACAACTATAGAGCCAAACTTCCTTGCAACAAAATGATCATAACACTTGTACCCTTTCTGAGCAGGAGGATATCCAATTAACACACATTAAACAACTTTGGGATCCAGTTTCTTATGATGAGCATTTGGGACATAAGCGAAGCATAAATAGCCAAACCCATGGGGTGGAACATCGAAAAAAGGTCGTCTGGAACAACACGCGAAAGGGAGACTTTCCATCCAGAATAGGTGTAGACATTCAATCTTATTCCTTCTTTTCCCATTTCTCTACTCAAGGTGATCGTTGCTTTAAAAGTCAGAGAGTATCTTACTGGAGAAAATGGTGGAGATAAAGGGCCTTTATGATGGGATAAAGCATGCTGTGAAACGGATTGACTAATGGGGTATCGTGTACAGTTTCTATTCCTTCCTCAAAGCTACAAGCAATGAAATCAGAACCAACAAAATGCCCCATAAATATGATATGAGTCATAAAATAGAGAAGCACATTATGGATTTATGACGCGGGATAAACGCTAAAATCCTAATATGCGAATTTGGGATTAACTTTAGAATGAATTGAATAGCAGAAATATTCAAAATCAAGCAACACATAAAATTAATTCAATGAAATTAATAAAACAATTAGATTAATCCATTTAGCGTCGCATGCGTAAAATTTTCCCAATCTAGAAAAACGGCTCCGATGAGGGAACTCGAGATTCGTTCTAGTTTAGGGCATCAATCGACAATCGCAATATCGTCTCTTGACTCCTCGGGGATTTTAAATGAAATAAGGCTTAAAATAATTTAATAGAAGGGGAACAATTGGGATTTTGATTTTATCAACGAAATTAAAGAAGGATAATACCTGACAATAACTAGAGAAAAGATAAAATAAAAGGATAGATTCCAAGGCTTCACACCAAGGATTTTCCGAAGCTTCACACTGCAATGTCGTCACCGCACCAAGTCGCTCCTCAAGGTTTGAAGGATTCACTCCCTCGGTTAAAAACTCTTCACAAGCTCTCTAAGGTTTGCACAAAAGCAATTCTCTTTCATTCAATAATAAAAAACTAACTAAAAAGTCTTTACAAGCCTCTATATATAGGCCACCAACAATAAAATTCGAAATAAAAGAGTTCTAAACGAAATAAAAGTCTAAAAGGTAAGTTTTTTTGCAAAAAAACTCAAATAGAAATCCCAACACGACGTTCACGGACGTCCGTAGTGCCCCACGGACGTCCGTGACCTACGGACAGTGAGGGGGTAAAATCACGGACGTCCGTCACTATTCACGGACGTCCGGTACTGTTCATCACGGACGTTCGTCACTGTTCATCGTGAACAATATTTTTTTTTTTTGGCGTTCCCTGTCATTCTCCTCCACTCAAAATGTTTCATCACCAATGAAACACGCACGTGGTACTGATCAAGTGTATCGGAACTCGTACAGTGGAGCTCCTTGCAAGTCATCCGTTGACGTTTTCTGCCTCCTTTTTCTTTATTCTTCCATCTGCCTTCCTCTATGTGATGTCCCCATCAATACTCCCCGGGTTGGAAAAACTCATCTCCAATGAGTTAGGGAATCCACGGATGCCACACTTCGAGAGCTCAATTCTTGGTTTGCCTTTCCACGCTGTGAGATACTTCTAATTCTTACCTTCATTGGCATGGAAGCTTGGAAATTCTATGACCTTCTCATTCGACCCTTTCTCATATTGCGCAGGTAAGGTACGAGATAGAAATTGGGTAAATGGGTGCGGTTGGATTGGGTGCTCAATAAGGAATGGATCAAAAGGTAGGGTTGTGGAATCTAGAATAGGTGTAAGATCCGTTACGTCAACTATCGGATAGTTGCCCTTGTCTAGAGGAAAATTTAGACCTTCATCCATACACTTTTCTAAGATTGGAAAAGATTCCACATGCTCGACACGATCATGAATTAATATAAAATTGCTAGTAGCAAATTCATTAAAAATATTCAATGTGTTAGTTCGATCGTGCGTATTTCCAATGTTCAATAAATTCTGTTTGTTAATCCCATGCAATGTAGAATGAGGATATGCTTCTACCAACTCTAAGGACGCACTTGGGATGGACACATTATCAACAATGTCTCCGGTAATAGGAGCTGTCCTTATGTAACCTACGGCTTTGATCGGAACTTCACCTTTCTCATCACTTGGCGTGTCACATGGTTCGTACATCTCCTCGAGTAACTCATTGCTCTCTTTCTCAGCATGCTCCTGAATGATCAAGGTTTGACCCTTACTAGAACATTGGGATGCAAAGTGAGCAAATCCTTGACACTTATAACATTGTTGTGGTGCACGCCTAGAACTTTCGATCAATTGTCCTTTACCCTTGTTAATATGAGGAATTACAGATTTTGAAGATTGACTAGAGACATAATTTCCCTTTTCGTTAGGATTAGTTTGATGCTCAAACTTGGAAGACTTAGATCGGCCCTAACTGGGGGTGTCGAGATACCGTTCTAATTCTTCAACCCTAGCAAAACATTCATCGAGATCCGCAACGGGATAATGAATAAATTCCCTCTGTAACTCTGGTCGAAGACCCATTCGGAATCGGGAGAGGGTAACTTTTGCTGGTTCATCTATATCGGCCTGGGTCATCTGGTCTTCAAATCGATCGATATACTCTGTGACTGGGGAATCTCCTTGATGCAATGACTGCCACTGATAAAGAATATATTCATCATATGATACGGGAACGTATTTTTCGTGCAGTTGAATTTTCATTTCAGCCCTCCTGGAAAAAGGACGAAGACCCTGGAAATGCCTACGACGTTCTACTCCCAACCAATAAAGTCTAGCTTGACCCATAAGCTTGACTTTGGCAAATCTGACCTTACGCTCTTTAGACATGGCATACCACTGGAAGTTGTTTTCCATGCTGGCGACCCACTCAAAAAAGACCTTGGGTTGTCTTTTCCCATCAAAATAGGGGCATCCATTTTTACAGATTTCATGACCTTATCATCTAGATTAGCTTGTACCTCACGTTGGGGAGGAACATCTCTCCTATGGTCATGGTTGTTGACCCTATTATGATTCTCAGCGATGAACCCATTGATCTCTTCAAAACGATTTTCTTAAGCCTCATACTTAGCTTGTTGATTAGCGATGTGCTCATCCATCTGGGTTTGACTAGTGGTCACCTTAGATGCAAGATTTCTAATCAGGGCTTCTAAGGTATTGGTATCCATGAAGGAATTATGCAAGACAAAATATACTAAAATCAAGTGAACCTTAAAATTTATATGACACGGACCCTAAACTAAAACTGTGCTCTGATACCAAAACTGACGCGGGACAAACGCTAAAATCCTAATATGCGAATTTGGGATTAACTTTAAAATGAATTGAATAGCGAAAATATTCAAAATCAAGCAACACATAAAATTAATTCAATGAAATTAATAAAACAATTAGATTAATCCATTTTAGCGTCGCATGCGTAAAATTTTCTCGATCTAGAAAAACGACTCCAATGAGGGAACTTGAGATTCGTTCTAGTTTAGGGCATCAATTGACAATCGCAATATCATCTCTTGACTCATCGGAGATTTTAAATGAAATAAGACTTAAAATAATTTAATAGAAGGGGAACAATATGGGATTTTGATTTTATCAACGAAATTAAAGAAGGATAATATCTGATAATAATTAGAGAAAAGACAAAATAAAAGGATAGATTCCAAGGCTTCACACCGAAGATTTTCTGAAGCTTCACACCACGGCTGTACGTCGGCTTTGCACCAAGTCGCACGAGAAGCGATTGCTCACTCCTCAAGATTTGAAGGATTCACTCCCTCGATTGAAAACTCTTCACAAGCTCTCTAGGGTTTGCACAAAAGCAATTCTCTTTCATTCAATAATCAAAAACTAACTAAAAAGTCTTTACAAGCCTTTATATATAGGCCACCAAAAATAAACTTCGAAATAAAAGAGTTCTAAACGAAATAAAGTCTAAAAGGTAAGTTTTTTCGCAAAAAAACTCAAAAATAGAAATCCCGACACGACGTTCACGGACGTCCGTGACCTACGGATAGTGAGGGGGTAAAATCACGGATGTCTGTCACTATTCACGGACGCCTTGTACTGTTCATCACGGACGTCTGTCACTGTTCATCGTGAAGAGTAATTTTTTTTTTTTTTTAGCGTTCCCCGTCAATTTACTAGATTACTTGGACCCTAGAGATCTTTTATGATCGATCATAGAGTCATTACATTTACTTTCTCTAGGTGCATAGGTCAACATATCCTTCCTCTAGCACAATTGGCTATCTATTTAGAGAGACACTGGAGCTTTTTTGCTAATAATGAGTGACACTCTTACTGCTACTACTCTCCCCCTGAAGCGAGGGAGTAAAAATGGTTAGAGTAATTGATAGTTACTTGAAGTTTCCCATAGTAATAAACTCACAGTGACCTTGTATTATTCATCTGTAGTCAATGTTACTACTCCATGAAATTAAATTTAGGAAAGTTTTTTGCATAAAATTATTTTCATACTTATCCATTGTCATAATTATTACATGCATCTATTTTATTGGGCTGACATACGAGCATGGTTCAAAATCTCATCCAAAACCGGTACGTATCGGATGATACGTACCGGTATCAAAGGTCACCGGTAGGATAATTTGAATATATCGTACCGGTGCATTACATATGTTTTGGTAATGTACTGGACGGTAATTCAAAATATCGTCCAGTACGCATCGTTCGATACATACCGGTTTTTAGATGGACGATACATACCGGAATACTGGTATTCTAACCCATGCATACGAGTGTGTTTGTGAGAGTATACATAGCTTTCGATGGTCAATTTTAATGGCATTAGTAGCTATCCTGAAATTATATTTAGGACCAAGATTTTCATAAACATGTTCCCAATAACAGCTTAGGTCTATGATAAGAAATATTTTCATGTTTCCTTTGCAAACCATTTTTCCTGGTTGATCTACAATTGTTGATTATAAGCACTCAACAAGGCACTTGCTAACAAAGAACTTCAACTTGCAGCTTATTTCATTCGCAGAAATGAAGGAACCACCCATGTACTTTCCCAGCCATCCTTGGGAAGGTAGAGTCTTCATAAAGTACCACCCTTTCTACAGAGTTCAAATATTTCGTTTAACTGCTTTGCATTCTTCCTTGTCCTGGTAAAATAGATAGAAATTGTTTCTTTGGTATCCATACTTAACGGTGGTAAAATTAATATGACAACATATTGGACAATATTTTATATACCAAAAACTTCATTTTATTCCTTTTAAACATTTATATGCATTTTTAAAAGGGTCACAAGTAAACACAACATTTAATAAGTAAAACTATTGACAGTATTTGATATGAGTTGCCATCGCAGATCTTAAAGAGCAAGAAGTTAAATCCATAGAGTCTGATTTATCTCCACTTTATCAAGTTCAGCAAGCCGTGGATTGTCTCCCTCCATGTTCAGATACTATCGTAGGTAATACAACTTCCAATTTCCGTCGCTGGACAATACAGGATTATTCAAGAGCCTATAGTTCAGGAGAAACAACTCCTCTTATGGTATGTCATATCTTCTACAAGGTCATTTATTTTATAGTTCTCGATTACCATCTGCATATATATATATATATATATGTGTGTGTGTGTGTGTGTGTGTGGAAAAGGGTTGCATGCCCCAATGGTCCATGTGGAGCTCCACGTGGCACCCAAAGCACTATTTTGGTGCCATGTGGAGCTCCACGTGGCACCCAAAGCACTATTTTGGTGCCATGTGGAGCTCGGATGCATTGGTTAGATCAATTCCATAAAAAGCAATTTGAAAAAAATTTATGTAAGACAAAAGTCAAACATTGACTGATCAATGGCCTAAATGCTTAATCTTTGCTTTTGAAAGCACTTCAATCTAAAATATCCTGCACACTTTTCTTGATGTTTGACTATATAGTTGTACAGGTAGCAGAGTGGTTGTCAGTTGCGATAAAGGAGTCTTCTAATCTTCACCTTCAAATGTCGTTCTTTATTAACTATAACGTAGAAGATATTCTAAGGCAAGCAACTGAGTCAACTCTTCGATACAAGACAGGTACAGCAGCAAATTGGATTCCATTATTAAAAAATACGTTCTTTCTAATAATTTCGTTCATATTGTTACAAATGTATGTTGCAATGAATGGAAGTTACCTTTACTGCCTGGAAATATATATGCAAACCCCTTTTCATGATCTGGAAACATGGATTTTCAAATTATTTATGTATTAAGAATCATGAGCACACGTTTTAAGTCAAATTATACAAGTTAGGCATCAATACATGTAGGTGGGAAGACATAAATACAAGTGTAATAATTTTGAAAAAAGAATATTATATATAATGGGAAAATGTAATATACACCTCTTTTGCAACCAATTTTAGTTAGAAGCCAATCCGAGAGGACCAATAGGAGTTTAGGGAATCTCCTTCGCAGTCTTATTGGTGATCATGTTAGGACCCGGGATACCATTTTGTCCATAGCTGAGTTTACCTATAATAATTATGTCAATAGGTCCATAGGCATGAGCCCCTTTGAGGTTGTACATGGTCATAAGCCTAGGACACCTTTAGATTTGATCCCCATGTCAGCGTCACATAAAGTATCTGAGTTTGCCGATGCATTTGCACAACACATTCATAGTTTGCATGCCGAAATTAAAATAGAAGATTAATTCAAGCAACAATCAATATAAATTATTTGCTGATACCCACAGGCGTTTCAAGGAATATTAGGTGGGTGATCAAGTGATGGTTTGAATTAGGCCCGAATGGTTCCCATCGAGATCCGCAAAGAAGCTCCAAACCCTAGGTGCTGACCCTTTTAGAGTTTTGGCAAGGAGTGGTCCTAATGCATACGTGTTTGAGCTTCCTCCAGGTACAGGGGTTAGTTCAACATTCAATGTGGAGGATCTAGTTCCCTACCTAGGTTCAACCTCACCTCCTTAAAATCCCTTTCAGCCCTCTCATAGTCCCAACCCCAACCCGACCTTGCAACCATTACCCCTTCTTTCTCCAAGCAAACAATGACAAGATGTGATAGAGGAGATATTAAATGATCATGCCGTATCCACACATGACGGGGGGTTCCAGAAGTACTTAGTCAAATGGGTCGGAAAATCGAAATTAGAAAACACATGGATCCATGAGAATGAGGTTCGTCGATTGGACCCTGACTTGCTCGATAGCTACCACGAACGTGTTTCATCGATGATGAAACCTATTTGGTATGAGGGAATTGACGAGACGCCGAATACATGGACATCGATTTTATACCACATCGGTTCTACAAGTGTCAGAAGAAACGAAGAGGTAGCTCGAGTACTACAGCTTAAAGGGAGAAAAGGAGACAAAAGCCGTCATCAGATGACGGACGTCCGTAGGTTCTGGACGAATGTCCTTGGAATGAAGACCTCACTGTTTAGTGCAAGACGGACATCCGTGACCATCACGGACATCCGTAGGTTCTGAACTCCGTAGCTGACGAACATCCGTGACCTCCAGGAGGGACGTTCGTGGAGAGTTCCGCCCAACGACGAAATTTTTTATTTTTCTACGAAAATTTACTTTTTAGTGTTTTATTATTTTAGAACTCTTTTATTTCGAGTTATTAGTTGATTGCTTATTTAAAGAGGCTTGTAAACACAATTTATTTAATTTTTGATTATATTGAAAAGCTTTGTACTTGAATGGAGAGAGATTCTTCTTCCCCGTGATGGATTTGGTGTGAGGCCGAGGGAGTGATTCTCATCTATTTATCTTCTTCTTTATCTCTAATTTTTTTATTTGCCTATCTTTGTTTAGCCTTCACTAACCTTGATTTAATTTGTTTACCTATTCCGAAACCCTAATTCATTCAAAACCCTAGTTTTCATCGGAACCCTTAAATCTACCCAGTCTCACAACCCTAATGAGAACTAGCAACTTCACATCGGATTAACGACGAACGCCCAAGCCTGGAAAGCTAGAGTACTATCTTTAGGCCCAATTTTGTCGTAAAGTTAACGGGATTCGCGCATTAGACTGGACCCTATTCGGATCTCGTGTGATTTACCTATCAGAATTCTCAAAACCTTAAGGTATTGAGATAATTTTGCGATTAAGGTTGAATTACTTTATTTAATTTCGGGAAATCCTCATTAAATCATTATTCACATATTTTAGGGTTACCATCTCGCGTCAGGGATCTTAGAGATAGAACTCTAGCTGCTTCCAGATTAGGGCGTCGTTCTTTGATCAAAAGTGGAATCGTTGGTTTTCTTGAGATTATTGAATCGGATCGATCCAATGGTTCAGATGAAAGATAGGGTTTTGGAATTCGGGAGGTTTAACTTGAAATGGAATGAAATAGGGTTTATGGGATCAGGAAGAAAGTAGAAAAAAGATAAACAGAGAGATAAAGATAAGAGTTAGGAAATTGTGGGCTTCGCAACCCTTTGCTTCACACCAAACCCTTCGCGGGAAAGAAGATTCACTCTTCAACATAGCTCATCTCTAGCCAAAAGCAAAATAACTCTTTTCATTCATCAATAATCAATTATCTCTTTACAATATTTTTTAATGACCTTATATAAGAGACCTCAAAACAAAAAACCCTAAAACAGAATTTACGAAACTACCCTAAAGTATTCGAACTAAAAGAAAAAAAAAAGAAATTCCCTCTTTTGGAGAACTCAATTACTCGGTCGATCGATCGACCAAGAAACAATAAAATTCCCGAAGACACTGTCCCCAATCAATCGATCGTAAGTTTGGAATCGATCGATCGATTGAGAAGAATGAATTCGCCAAAAGTCCCTGTCCTCTGTCCTCAATTGACTGCCTGGGATCGATCGATCGACTATGATGCTCATTTACCTTGGTTTTGGTTTCTGTTGTGTTTCTTCCAACGCCGGTACACGCGATATGGTCCATGGCCGATGTCCATAATGTCGGCATCCCCATTAGAGATGACGACTATGTGTGTCTAAAAAGAGAAGACCATGTAAAAGCCCTGTACCCAATTGATGTACGATAAGGGTGAAGATTGGGACGACGGACCAAAGATGAAGAATCATCATGATGAATGAGATTCATGTTAGATTGCATTTAATATTAATAATGAAATTATCACACAGAAAACTAGGAAGAGACATGAACAGGTCACATGTTATGTAACATTGCTTTTTCTTAGTTATTGCTTTATATTGCTCATATACATGTCATGATCTCATTGTTTTTGTTCCACATTGTTTATCATTGGACTATTTATCAATACTTATTTGTATAAGGTTTGCATACGGATTTCTTGTATTAGTGATTCTATGACTGGCCCATACGGAGTTCTTTTAGACTCACATCTTCATCGTTTACAATGGGATGGCCAGGAGATGAGTTGATCACAGGATATGAGGATACTGATGTGAAGATCCATGATGCAAACAGGGATTTGAACGAAAATTGTTTTGAGTGTTACTAGTTTTTATTTATTTTGAGAGTTAGACTTTATTTAAATCTTTATTTGAGATTGTTGAGACCTTTTTAGTTGAGTTAGTTTGGATTATTAATTACACTATTTATGAGTAATTAATTGATTATATTTTTTCTTTTGTCGCTAGTTATGTATGTTACGTAGTCCCGCATAGATTCGGTGTGTGACTTTGGGGACGTCACACGAGTACATCTTCAAGTTTCTCCTTGTTTCTAATTTGTTCTAATGTAAGCGGTGCATGACAGCCTTAACTTCTCTCAGTTTAATTGATGTCATTATTCTCGATTCTGGAAATAACTAAAGCCTTATCCAATACGAAATGATCTGTCCAAAGAGGCCACTTGTCCTTTAATTAACTCAAGTTTGTATTCGTAGAGAAGGTGTTGCTGACATTCATATGGATTTTAATGATATTCTGATCTAAAGGTTCTTCCTTACCTCCGATTCAAGAGTAAGTTTTTGAATTGTCTTTACCAACTGGCTCCTGTATATTTTCTTTCCAATATTTTACAACTTCAGGAACTTTATGGAAAATATTTCCTGCATTGGAGAATGAATCTTTTAGTAAGGGATCTAAAATTTAATAACCTATTAAGTTATAGAACTCAAAACTCATGGTATCACTGGATGTTCCATAGGAGTACTATTATATATAATTTTTAAGAGTATCTAGGCTTGGGCTCCAATGATGTTTCAAAATTCAAGTACAAGTTTCGATCTGCAATAGTAGCTTCAGACTAAATGTTCAGTTCTCTTTAGAGATGCTTTTCCTGGTGATTTTTCTGTCGTTGAAATTGGAACATATGGAAAATTCACATCATGTTTGGTACAGGATTAATGATAGATTCATTTTTGCAATAGGATCCGAACTTTAAAAGTACCTACCTGTTCTGACAATGATCTAATCCAGGGAAGCCAATCTCAATTCTGGATGGAGTTCCCGTTGCTGTTAAAGATGAGATAGATTGCATGCCCTATCCAACTACAGGTAACCCTATGTTTCTCTGGTTTAGTCACCAAGTTTTATTTTATGACAACTTTTCGTGTATTTCTTTATAATACAAGTGATTTTTGTCCTAAATGTTATATTCTAATTGATGGGTTGTGCAGGAGGTACCAAATGGCTTCACAAGTTGAGACCTTGTACAAATGACGCATGCTGTGTCAAGGACCTGAGATCATGTGGTGCTTTAATTGTTGGGAAAACCAACATGCATGAACTTGGTGCCGGGACAAGTGGGATTAATCCTCATTATGGGTAAGAATCTTCGGTTGGCTTACTTTTTGTTATTTTCTTAAACTGCATAACAGGAGATGGGATTAAAATGTGAAAATTTTGCTCACTGTAGGGCTACTAGAAATCCTTATGATACTAGCAAGGTAGCTGGAGGGTCTTCTAGTGGATCTGCTGCAGTGGTGTCTTCAGGGTTGTGCCCTATTGCACTTGGTGTTGATGGGGGAGGTAAATGGTCCTTACTTAGTACGAGGAAATCAACCTTACATTAATCCCCACTCTAGCGGTTTTACTATCATTTATTATTGTCTTCATCTTTTCTCACAAGAAATTACACAAACTCGTGCACTTGTAATTTGGGTAGGTTCTGTGCGAATGCCTGCTGCTCTATGTGGTGTTGTAGGCTTCAAGCCAACTTTTGGACGGTTGTCTCATTCAGGGTAAGTAACGTCTGACACAAACCCGTATACTTGCCACCAGTGTTACCTAGGTACTTCTACTTTTGAGATTTTTGCTGTGCCGACACGTAGTGGCACTTGGACATGTGCCGATACTTAGTGACACTACACTCCCCAACACAGCATGATACCTCTAGACATGTATGATAATATCATATACCATCAAAATGTTCCTCGTTTTGACACCATAAATTAACCGTCGTTTTATGAAAAATAATTGTGTAAGTTCAGTAACTTATAGAATAAAAGCTTGGGTCCTTGAAAACGATTTGTATAATATAGTATACTTTTAGATAGGTTCATGACATACATTATGTATCTTTTCATTACACATCTCAATTGGTTCTCTAAGATTTCCCTTCAATTTTTTTCCCTATATACTTCTTTGTTTTTTTCTTAAGGTCGTGCCGCCGAATTGGAATCTGTAGAAATTGGTGTGCCAAACGTCTACGGCACCTTGACACTTGGCACCAGTGCCACGTGTCTAGGTAACACTCCTAGCCACAAGTCTAAGATTAGCCATACTGTTATTTCAGTGTTCTTCCTCTGAATTGGACTGTTGGAATGGTTGGAATACTAGCTGGGACAGTTGAAGATGCATTGATTGTGTTAGTTTTTCTTTTTTCAACAGCTCATTCTGGTTTCTAATCTGTCTTTTTGTTTTTCATTCCTTTATTCCAATTGTATGAATAACTTTCTTTTTTCTGTTTTCAGCTATGCAGCTATCAGTGGCCAGATTCCAACAAGTCAGCCTACTTCTTTACTGGTGAGTTAATAAAGTTGAGCAGGTTTAATAATTTCCCTCCATTTAGTAAATGAATTATTTGCCTCTCAATATTGACAATTTAACATTGATCTTACAACTTTTAATCAATAGAAGAGATTAGGCTGATTTTACTGGTTTCTGAATATATTCTCTAATTGTTTATAAGTAATTGGCTCCAAATACAAAGAACAGACAAACCGATACCTGTTTTAATGAAGCAGCAGCAATCAAGTTGGTTTGTGTTTGCTATGCCTGGTTCTTAAAATGGTCATGCTTATGCATCTCAAAGGATTCAATTTTTGTTATACCTGCAGACCTGCATGTGTTCATATATGAAGCTTTTGTTTAACATGAATCTCCCATTTTCTTCTAAGCTAGTTGCGTGAACTGATGCTTTGTTATTGGAAAGTCAGATTTAAGTAGTTCCTTTGACTTCTGAAGTGGGAATTGCCGTGCTCCACAATTAACCATTTAAGCGTTTTTGTTTTGGATTACTCAGCAACCCAAAGTTAATTTTCCATATCTGAAGTCTACAAACAATATCTCGGATGTCAAGCTGGCAAGATATCGGGAGGTTTGGGATCTCATTATCAAAATCCATATCCATATATTTAATTATTATATAATATATACAATAAATCATTTCCATTTTTTTTGGACTTTTCTGAAATATATTCTTTCTTTTTGGATAAAGCAGTGGTTTGATGATTGCAATGAAGATGTCAGAAACTGTTGCACCCAAGCCCTGAATCAGCTATGCAAGCATTATGGATGGAAGGTACTATCATTTGATGTTTCATTGAATTAGTATTAATCTTTGAGAGATACCGACTCTTACATATGGCTTTTGACGTTATCAATCTGGTATACTTTTGAATCTTTCCTCTTGCAATGAATTATTCTAAAGAATAATGTTGGTGAGGCAGATATTAAAATATAGATTACTTGTCAATATCAAGTTGTAAGGACAATAGTTTCTGATCTGCCTGAGCCTTTTCTCTCTGTAAGACTATAGATGTGACTATACCAGAGATAGAAGTGATGCGCCTGGCTCATTATTCAACAATTGGTTCTGAATGTGCTGCTTCATTGGATTTTCATATTGCAAAGTACGCTTTCTTCATTCATTCATCATGTCTATATTAAATTTTTAACGCTTTTCCCAATTAAGAGTCATGCTTGCTAATATCATATAGGATTGTTGAACTAGGAATATTACGGAACTAGGGTGGGATGCAAGGGTAGCACTTCGTGTGTATCGTTCTTTTAGTAGCAAAGAGTATTTGAATGCTCAACGACTTAGGTATTGTATATTATGCATCCTGCTGTTTTTTTACTTATTTTTTCAAGTTTCATTACAAGATACTTGAGGATCCATCTTACTTTCAACGTGTAGTGATTGTATAAATCTGATTATTTTAGTTTATAAATGTTATATCCTCCAACTTTTCATCTGAATTATTTTCCATCCATAGATAATTTGAATGATGCGTCATCACATTTAAATAATATGTTTGTAGCTCATACTTGATGAACATAAGTTTGCCTTAAGTTGAGTATTGTTATTAGAGTAAATCCTTTCATCCTTGATTTTGAACCTTAATTTAATGAATCTAATGCTGGAATTTTATTTAAAGAGCATTGCAATAGATACTGTTTCTAGTTGATCTTTTATGGCTAGATTTGACAAGATGTTTTTTTATCTCATGGGATAAATGTACTGATGAAAATTCATGGGATAAAAGGGAAATCACTTCTATGCTGCGTAGCAAATATGCTCCATTTTTCAAAGAAGTTTTAGACTTGCAATGTACAATACAAATGCCAAATGAGTTGGTAAGGCACTCATTAACATGGCTATGTTGATAAAGCCTTGCAGACACCCCACTTCGAGTGGATGAGTCAACCCTTTGACACAATGACTTCAAAATCCATGGACGGCTAAGAGGATAGCCTTCTCGAACCCCTTTCAGGGTACTCTTTATACAATAAAATAGGTGCAGCTCTAGATGGGGTTGCACTTCTTTTATTTTTGGAGTTTGATAGTACAATTATTAGTTGCGCTGGTTTTGCCTAGCACTAGAGTATTTTTCCCTTTACAACATCATTTAAGCTCGGGAAGGAGGGACATTTGGGAGCCACTCTGTATTTGAATTCTTTCGTTGTTTTCTCTTTTGTACCCCTCTAGTTACCCCCTTATACCCAAAACCCACTTTTAAGCTATCACCATCATAACGCCTTAAATATTTGAATCTATGACTTTACCCATTTCCATTTAAGCCTCACTTAAAGTCATCATTTAAAACCCTTTAGTTTGTTAGTGTGTGTTGATGTGCCAATGGGAATTAGTTGGTGAGTGCGAGTGTTGTGTAAATGGGTGTATTAGTGATAATTGGTGAACATACATTAGTGACTTGGTGGGTGTGAGTTTTTATGTGTAATGGGGTGTATTAGTGATAATTGGTGAACATACAATAGTTTGTAAGTAAGTGATATGAATACTAATAATAGGAAGGGGTTTGAGTTACAATCTCCCTATCCTAATTTTAACAATTCTTCTTCTTCCTCTTCAAACCCCAACTCTACTTCTCGTCTTACATTTTACTTGGTATCAGAGCAGCAATCACCATAAAATCATCCTTGTTTTCTTTCTCTCATTGTCGCTGCAGTCACCAGAACCTTGCATGGTTGATATCATGCTAACATGATGCTGATGTCACCATGGTCAATCTTGGACTCATAATCTGTCTATACAGCTCTGATCGGAACTTGGAGCTGCACCTTTGTAATAGTCCCATTGGATAGGGATAGACAGCCAAGTACCGCACCAAATCATAAGCACTCCTACTTATAAATCATTCAAAGGAAAGATTTCACCTCTTGACCAAGTTCAGGGCGTAACCACCTTAAGGAGTGGGAAAAAGGTAGATAATGGAGTTGAGATGCCAACAAATTTAGGAAATGTGAGGCCAGCTAGAGATAACAACTCAATCGGAAATGAACCTGAACTTGAGATTCATCCACAACGTGAAGAACTATCTTCCCTTGAAATAGATACCCCAAGCCTACCAAAGAGGTACCTTACGTGCCTAGAGCACCTTTCCCCCAAGCTTTGAGCAGGCCATTACCTTTTGACAAAAATAGTATAAAGATGGAGGAGATGATGGAAACATTTAAACAAGTGAAAATAAATCTCCCACTCCTAGACGCTATCAAACAAGTTCCCGTGTATGCTAAATTCCTCAATGAACTTTGCACTATTAAGAGAAGATCGCGATCTCATCTTTAAGAAAGTTTATTCTACTCAACAAATTAGTTGTGTTAAACAATGCTACCCCTCTCAAACGAAAAGATTCGGGAGTGCCTACAATCCCATGCATCATTGGAAACCATACCATTAATAAAGCACTCCTGGATCTTGGAGCAAGTGTGAATCTGCTCCCCTATTCGGTTTACCTTGAGTTGGGTTTGGGGGAATTAAAACCTACTTCTGTAACTCTTCAGTTGGCTGACCAATCAGAAAGACGGCTAGTTGGGATCATCGAGGATGTTCTGGTTGGTGTGGAAATTTTTTTCTTCCTGATCGATTTCCTGGTTTTGGATATGCAATAAAATTGGAACATTGCCAACAATATCCCCGTTATTCTCAGCCGACCCTTCCTAGCCACTGCCAATGCTTGCATTAATTGCCGAACGGGAGTGATGGAAGCATCATTTGGTAATATGAGAGTTCAGTTGAATGTTTTTTCTACTGCACAAGGCATACCCCCAAAGGAGGATGAGGATTGTCTTCTTATAGACGATATTGCCGATTGTGTGAAAGAAGCAATGCCGACCCTAATTCTCAAAGACCTGATTGCAGCAGTTATGTGCTACTTGGGAGTGGATGACCCGGAGATCGAATTTTCATTTGAAGAAGTCATTACGGAAACAATGCTCTAAGGGTTCAAGTACAACCCCATGGACACCTCATTTTGAAGCACTTCCCCCGTCTAGTGGGGATTTAATAAAACCTTCAGTAAATGAACCTCCAGCATTGGAACTGAAAAAGCTGCCTGATAATCTCAAATATATTTTTTTGGGACCAAATGATTCGCTCTCAGTCATTATTTCCGCCACCCTCACAAGTATTCAAGAAGGAAGGCTCACTCAAGTCTTGAAAAAACATAAGCGTGCAATTGGATGGTCCATTGCCGATCTAAAAGGTATTGACCCTTCCGTCTGTATGCATTACATTCACGTAGAAGAGGATGCCCGTCCCTCTCGGGAAATGCAACACAAACTTAATCTGAATATGAGGGAAGTAGTAATGAAGGAAGTTGTGAAGTTGCTCGAAGTTGGTATTATCTACCCTATCTCCGATAGTAAGTGGGTCATCCCCACGCAGGTTGTACCAAAAAAATCCGGCATCACTGTGAAGGCTAGTTCTGATGGAGAGATGGTTGCTGTGAGAGAAACAACAGGGTGGAGGGTTTGTTTTGACTACCGCAAGCTCAATAGCATGACTCAAAATGATCATTTTCCTTTGCCATTTATTGATGAGATCCTTGAAAAGTTAGCGGAACAAGTGATGCGGGACACACGCTAAAATCCTAATATGCGAATTTGGGATTAACTTTAGAATGAATTGAATAGCGGAAATATTCAAAATCAAGCAACACATAAATTAATTCAATGAAATTAATAAAACAATTAGATTAATCCATTTTAGTGTCGCATGCGTAAAAATTTCTCGATTTAGAAAAAGGGCTTTGATGAGGGAACTCGAGATGCGTTCTAGTTTAGGGCATCAATCGACAATCGCAATATCGTCTCTTGACTCCTCGGGGATTTTAAATGAAAGAAAGCTTAGAATAATTTAGCAAAGGGAAACAATTTTGGGGATTTTGATTTTTTTTCAACGGAAGTAAAGAAAGATAATACCTGACAATACTAGAGAAAAGACAAGAGAAAAATGATAGATTCCAAGGCTTCACCCCAAGGATTTTCTGAAGCTTCACACCACGGCTGTACGTCGGCTTCGCACCAAGTCGCACGAGAAACGATTGCTCACTCCTCAAGGTTTGAAGGATTCACTCCCTCGGTTGAAAACTCTTCACAAGCGCTCTAGGGTTTGCACAAAAGCAACTCTCTTTCATTCAATAATAAAAAAACTCCTCAATAGAGTGTTTACAATGCCTTTATATAGGCTAAGAAAACCCTAAACGACATAAAACTCGCAATAAAAGAGTCCTAAAATAATAAAAGACTAAAAAGGTAAAAAAAAGAAAGAAAATTTCCGTCACTGTAGCTCGCTCGCACGAGGTTAAGTGGTCACTCGCGCGAGGGATTGCTGTAGTACTGTTCTCCTCGCAGTTTGTATTTGTTTCTCCCCTGAGGCTACGGTATCCGGGCTTCCTCTACACTTCTTCCGACACCGAAAATCTGTTGTTGCCTCAAATCCAAGACTCCTAAACTTGGCGTTCCCCGTCAGTCTCCTCCACTCAAAATATTTCATCACCGATGAAACACACATGCCACACTTCGGGAGCTCAATTCGTGGTTTGCTTCTCCACGCTGTGAGATACTTCTGATTCTTGCTTTCATTGGCATGGAAGCTTGAAAATTTTATGACCTTCTCATTCGACCCTTTCTCATATTACACAGGTAAGGTACGAGATAGAAATTGGGTAAATGGGTGCAGTTGGATTAGGTGATCAATAAGGAATGGATCAAAGGGCGGGGTAGTGGGATCAAGAATAGGTGTAAGATCTGTTATGATAACTACCGGATGATCGCCCTTGCCTAGAAGAAGATCTAGACCTTCACCCTTACCTCTTTTCTAGATTGGGAAAGATTCCGCATGCTTAGAACCATCAGGAATTAACACAAAACTGTTAGTATCAAATTCATTAAATATATTCAATGTGTTAGTCCGATCATGCGTATTTTCAGTGCTTAATAAATTCAGATTGTTAATCCCATGCAAATCAGAATGATGATGTGATCCTACCAACTCTAATGACTCACTTGAGATGGACACATTATCAACACCGTCCTTGGCAATGGGAATTGTCCTAATGTAACCTATGGCTCTAACCGGAACCTCACCTTCCTCATCACTTGGAGTGCTACATGGTTCGTAGACTTCTTCAGGTATATCGTTGTTCTCTTTCTCAGTATGCTCCTGAATGATCAAAGTTTGACTCTTACTAGGACATTGGGATGCAAAGTGACCAAAACCTTGACACTTATAACATTGTTGCGGGGCACGCTTGGAACTTTCGACCATTGGTCCCTTTCCTTTGTCAACTTGGGGAATTATGGATTTTAAAGATTGACTAAAGGTATTATTTTCCTTTTCGATAGGATTAGATTGATGCGCAAATTTGGAAGACTTAGACCGGTAATGACTGGGGGTGTCGAGATACCGTTCTAATTTTGCGACCCTAGCAAAACATTCCTCGAGATCCGCAACGGGATAAGGAATGAGTTCCCTTTGTAACTTTGGGCGAAGACCCATTCGGAATCGAGAGAGGGTAACTTTTACTGGTTCATCGACATCGGCCTGGGTCATCAGGTCTTCAAACCGATTGATGTATTCTATGACTGGGGAATCTCCTTGATGCAATGACTGCCACTGATCAAGAATACGTTCATCATATGATATGGGAACGTACTTTTCATGTAATTGGACTTTCATTTCAGCCCACGTGGATTTGTCTACGACGCTCTACTCCCAACCAATAAAGTCTGGCTTGACCCATAAGCTTGACTTTAGCAAATCTGACCTTGCGGTCTTTGGACATGACATACCACTCAAAGTAGTTTTCCATGCTAGCGACCCATTCGAGAAAGACCTTAGGTTGTCTTTTCCTGTTAAAAGTAGGGGCGTCTATTTTCACAAATTTCATGACCTTATCGTCCAGATTGGTTTGGACCTCACGTCGGGGAGGAACATCTCTCCTACGGTCATGGTTGTTGACTCTATTGTGATTCTCAGTGATGAGCTCATTGATCTCTTCAAAATGGGTTTCTAAAGCCTCATACATAGCTTGTTGATCGGCGATGTGCTCATCCATCCGGGTTTGACTAGTGATCACCTTAGATGCAAGATCTCTAATAAGGGCTTCGAAGCTATTGGTATCCATGATAGAATTATGCAAAATTAGATGGTGTAAGATAGATCTGAAATGGAAAGAAATAAACCCTAAAATCTATATGATGCGGAGAACCCTAAACTAAGACTGTGCTCTGATACCAAAACTGACGCGGGACACACGCTAAAATCCTAATATGCGAATTTGGGATTAACTTTAGAATGAATTGAATAGCGGAAATATTCAAAATCAAGCAACACATAAATTAATTCAATGAAATTAATAAAATAATTAGATTAATCCATTTTAGCGTCGCATGCGTAAAAAAATTTCGATCTAGAAAAACGGCTCTGATGAGGGAACTCAAGATTCGTTCTAGTTTAGGGCATCAATTGAAAATCGCAATATTGTCTCTTGACTCCTCGGGGATTTAAAATGAAATAAAGCCTAGAATAATTTAGCAAAGGAAAACAATTTTGGGGATTTTGATTTTTTTTCAACGGAATTAAAGTAAGATAATACCTGACAATCATGGATCAAAATTTCGTCCGATACCGATACGTATCGGACGATACATATCGGTATCGGAGGTGAACGATACGGTACATTCAATGTACCGTATCGTTCACTTTATATGGAAAGCCCGGACGATACATTCAATGTATCGTCCGATTTTTTACTGTTCCGATACGTATCGTCCGATACGTATCGGTTTTGAGCTCGGACGATACGTATCGGATACCTGGTATTTTAACCCATGCTGACAATACTAGAGAAAAAGGATAGATTCCAAGGCTTCACAGCAAGGATTTTTCGAAGCTTCACACCATGGCTGTACGTTGGCTTCGCACCAAGTCGCACGAGAAACGATTGCTCACTCCTCAAGGTTTGAAGGATTCACTCCCTCAGTTGAAAACTTTTCACAAGTTCTTTAGGGTTTGCACAAAAGCAACTCTCTTTCATTCAATAATAAAAAAACTCCTCAATAGAGTGTTTACAATGCCTTTATATAGGCTAAGAAAATCCTAAACGACATAAAACTCGCAATAAAAGAGTCCTAAAATAATAAAAGACTAAAAAGATTAAAAAAAAAAATGAAAATTTCCGTCCCTGTAGCTCGCTCGAGCGAGGTCGCTCGCACGAGGTTAAGTGGCTCGCTCGCACGAGGTTAAGTGGTCACTCGCACAAGGGATCGCTGTAGTACTGTTCTCCTCGCAGTTTGTATCCATTTCTCCCCTGAGGCTATGGCACCCGGGCTTCCTCTACGCTTCTTCCGACGCTGAAAATCTGTTGTTGCCCAAAATCCAAGGCTCCTAAACTTGGCTTTACCCGTCAACAAGTGTATTACTACATTTTGGACGGATACTCGGGATATAATCAAATCCCAGTGTTTCCCCCTGACTAAGAGAAGACAACTTTCACATGTCCTTTTGGTACATTTGCTTACAGGAGGATGCCCTTTGGGCTATGCAACACACCTGCGACATTTCAACGATATATGTTGTCAATCTTCTCGGATATGGTAGACAATTTTCTAGAAATCTTTATGGACAATTTCTCTGTCTTCGAAAATTCTTTTGATTCATGCTTACATAAACTTGAGCTTGTTCAACGTTGCGAAGAGACTAACATAGTTTTAAGTTCGGAAAAAAGTCACTTTATGGTCCGTGAAGGTATTGTCCTGGGACATGTGGTCTCTAGTCGGGGGATTGTTGTGGATAAAGCTAAGGTTGATCTGATTGCAAACTTACCTCCACCTTCGGTGCAACAAATCCGATAGTTTTTGGGCCACGTTGGATTTTATAGAAGATTCATTAAAAAATTTAGCAAAATTGCCCACCCTTTGTGCGGCCTTTTGGCACAGGACATTCCTTTTGTTTTTGATAAAGCGTGTCTTGATTCTTTCCTTAAACTTAAAGAATTTTTATCTACAACACCATTCATAAAGTCGCCCAATTACTCGCTTCCATTTGAAATTATGTGCGACGCGTCCGATTATGCTATTGGTGTTGTACTAGGCCAAAGGGTGGGGCGTGAACCTTATGTTGTTTATTACTCAAGCAAAACCCTTTCTGATGCTCAATTGAACTACACTACTACAGAAAAGGAGTTGCTTGCCATTGTTTTCGCAGTGGCTAAATTCTGATCTTACCTGCTAGGATCCAAAATTATTATCTTTTCTGATCACTCAACGCTAAAATACCTTCTCCCAAAAAAGGACGCTAAAATATCTTGTCGCTGACCATTTGTCAAGGATTGTGGTTGAAGGGGTAAATGACAATCTCCCGATCAAGGACTCATTCCCCGATGAACAACTTTTTGCCATTAACACAAAATCGGCCCCGTGGTATGCGTATATCGCCAACTACTTGGTCACTGGCAAGATCCCTCCCCCCACTGAAATAAACATGCTAGAGACCTCTTCTTCTCTAGGATTCGATCATACATTTGGGAAGATCCGAAACTTTTCAAAATCTGTCCGGACCAAATTATCTGGCGATGTGTCCCCGATGAGGAATTTCAAAGTATCCTGATGTTTTGCCATTCCCATGCTTGTGGTGGGCACTTTAGTGGGAATAAAACCACTGCAAAACTCTTACAATCTGGTTTTTATTGGCCTACGCTCTTTAAAGATGCTCATAATTTTTGCAAAGCTTGTAGCCAATGCCAACATACGGGGTGATATCATGACGTGATATGATGCCTTTGCATCCAATTTTAGTAGTGGAACTATTCGATGTCTGGGGCGTCGACTTCATGGGGCCATTCCCACAATCTCATGGTAATTTATACATCTTGGTCGCCGTTGATTATGTCTCTAAATGGATAAAAGTCGTTGCTACTAAGACAAATGACCACAAGGTCATTATACACTTCATTAAGGAGCACATTTTCTCCCGTTTTGGAACACCTCGGACTATTATTAGTGATGGCGGTACCCATTTTTGCAATCGTCCTTTTGAAAACTTGCTTAAGAGGTATTCGGTCACACATCGCGTTGCTACACCTTACCATCCTCAGACTAGCGGCCAGGTTGAGGTCTCCAACCGCGAAATCAAACACATTCTCGAAAAGACAGTCCGACCTGACTGTAAAGATTGGTCTCTGCGCCTTAACGACGCTCTTTGGGCTTATCGGACAGCATATAAAACCCCCATTTGAATGTCACATTACCTGTTGGTTTTCGGTAAAGCGTGTCATTTGCCTGTCGAACTAGAACATTGGACCAATTAGGCGATTAAACAATTCAATTTTGATATGAAGACCGCAGGTTCTCATTGATGTCTCCAAATAGACGAACTTGAGGAATTGCGAAATGAGGCTTATGAAAATGTCAGGCTTTATAAAGCACGAACTAAAGATTTTCATGACTGATGTATCTCTCGCAAAACCTTCTCCCGGGCAACGGGTATGGCTGTTTAACTCCAAATTGCACTTTTTCCTGGCAAGCTTCGTTCCCGGTGGGATGGCCCGTATGTTGTCACTGAGGTGTCTCGCTTTGGTGCAATCACGATCTTAGATCATCGGAATAACAATATGATGAAGGTTAATGGGCAACGACTGAAACCAGTGGTAGATACTGAAGAGTTATCCGTGACTGAGCGCACCTTCCTTGATGCCCCCGTCCCATCTCCTTAATTTTGTCCCCTCAGTATTGTCGAGCTGCCGACCTACCTGCAGCGCTTCTTGGGAGGCGACCCAAGTCAAAAAAGGGGGGAGTGGTGTTTGTGTACAGATATTTGTGCAATGAGGGCATTGCACCATTCAGGTTTGAGGGTGTTGTGTGTGATTTATATTTCTCGATTTTTGCATGACCATTATTTAATACACCCTCAATACCGCAATTGAATAAAGTTTTGAAGCATCATGTGTTATATTTTCAAGTAGTTTTCAAGCTGTAATTGTCGATGCATGTGAATTCGAATTGGAAAATATTTATGCCATGCTAGGACTGCTGCTATTTAGGATAATAAATCCAATGTGAACATCTAAGGTCTTGTCCGCATTCATGCTTAGAAAATTTTTACACCATTTGCCATGCTTAAGTTTAGAAAGCAATGGATTAGTTCGAATTGGGAATTTTAGGATTCCAAGAATCGACTAAACCCAGAAAGCTTTAGAACCTTTTCCGTCGTTCTTGATGAGTGATAAAAATTAATTCGGAGTATCTTTGAATTCGTGCTTCATTGTTTAAATATCATACAATCGATTTTGGTCTGTTGATTATGCATTATTCATATTATTGCACTAGAACTTATTGTGTCTGAACTCAAAACAAATAGGCATCATTACCACAGGGAAAGGAGATGATTAAAGGCCATCTATTGGCTCGTTTGTGCCCAAAATTCCCCACCTTATACTGATTTACCTTTTGCACCTTTTGAGCTCAAATAGAAAATTTTTGCCCTTATTTGTTTCTTGATAAACCATGTTAACTATACCCTACAACAGTGCTATAAATGCAAATTCTTACCCTTCAATCTTTGAGAAATTGAAAAAAGTATAGGAGAATGGGGAGATGTGTTTGCAAGGAACATGTCGCAGAAACTCCATAAAAAGGGAAAGAAAAAGAAAAGAAAAAAAAATATTTGTAAAAAGGGTAGAAATATGAGGTGGTGATTCAAAGAAAAAGACAAGGAATGAAAGAAGGAAGAATTGAGAAAAGAAAACAAAGAGAATTTTGAAATTTCTGAAAAAGAAAGGAGCAAAAATAGAAAATCAAATAGAGTTTCTTTTCCAATTTCACCAGAGACGCTTGAATCCCAACTTCCCCTTCTTTCTTAAACCTTCACCCAACCCCATTACCTGGTAAAAAGACCTTTTTGATCCGATCTCGGGTGGTAAATGCCTTGTGGAGGGCAATGATGCAATAACTATGGTATATAGTATAACATGCATGGGAAACAAACATCATTCTTCTATGAGGTTACATTTTAAGCTCTGTGATGCACCGTCTTTCTGATTTCGTGTGGGATCTTTTAAATTGTGTTGTAACTCTATCCCACATGTGAGTGAAATTGAGACCATTCATCGGAGTGACCCTGTTGAGAGTGTATGCCTAAAGTAAGGATTGAGTTGAAACTTGGGATCCGACGATTCCCAGTTTGGATTAATCCATAGATAGAAAAACTTTACCATTGGGACATGCACACACAACACTCTAGGCATGGAAGAAAGATTGACCCAAGGATTGGAGCATTGGGCTGACTGGAATAAATAGCAGTGCAATTGTCATGGTATCGGTATTTAGAATAAGAATTTGCATGCTGACATGATTACAGGTTTTGATTTTCAAATGTATATGACAATCAGTTTTGAAAATTATTTTACCGATGGTTTTGAAACAGTTTTGAAAGTTTGTGGGTGTCTTCACTGAACCCTCAGGAGACATAACTTGTCCACTAGGGATCACCTAGGGGTTTAACGGCGTGTTGCATATGCTAAATGCAATCATGCTCCCTATGAAAGTAGCTTTTTAAATTCTTAGATTAGGCTGTATATTATTAGAATAAATTGCTTTTGGGTTATGGTTTAATATTACCTTTACTCGAGGACTAGCAAAGTTGAGGTTTAGGGGTGTGATCGGACCCAAAAATTATATAAATTATCCCCGAATCTCAGCTTTGTTAGACCTCACTTAACTACTAATGTATGCGTTTAGTTCATGTTGTTTTGCAACAGGTGGGGAAGCCTTAAATGATAAAAAGGTTAAAAGTGTAAAGTTATGAAGAAATCGAAGCAAAAGGCAAGGACCTAGGGAGATGTAGCTGAAGGAATGCTTTAAAAGGTTAATTGGACCGATAAAAAGGTTAAAAGTGTAAAGTTATGAAGAAACCGAAGCAAAAGGCAAGGACCTAGGGAGATGTAGCTGAAGGAATGCTTTAAAAGGTTAATTGGACCGGTCGAAACAGCGCAGCAGAGGAGGTTTCCAACTGAAGAGAATAAGTTCAAAATGGATCGGCCGAAGCATCACTTTCGACCAGTCAGAACTCCAAAAGGGCTTCAGAAATGTAAAGTGAGACCGGTCAAGACTCAGCCGACTGGTCGAAACTAGAAGAGCAGAACGCTAACATCCTCAGAAGAATTACTCGACCGGTCCAATCTTATTCGACCGGTCTGAAAAATAAGTGAAGCTGAAGCCTTCGCAGGTCGCCTCCTACCTGGAGAAGGAAACTAAAGTCGACCGGTCGGTGCCCTAAACTCGACTGGTTCAAACAGAGTTTTTGGGTGAGAAATCAGGTCGACACACCTGTGGATGAGCTATACCTTCGAGATCTTCTTCGGGAATCTCTTCAACAGCCTAGATAACTCCAAACCATGCAGAATACTTTCCAGATTTATCTCCTTGGAGGGTTTTTAGGATCTATAGTGATCTTCCGCCCTACACAAATGTAAAGAAAGGGGGTGAGACCTAATGTATATATATAGGGACCGTAAGGTTAGAGAAAAGGGGGGATTTTCTGGAGAGAAGAGAGGAACAAGAACTTAAGAAAGTGTAGAGGGCGGATGGATTCAGTAACAGGGAAGATGTCCTGCCCAATGCACGGATAAACACTCCCAAGCGGGAGTCTTTTAAAATCACAGATGAGTACTTAATAAGTATCTGCTTCCTCTTTCATTTTGAATTCCAGCTTCAATACGATTGCATGTTGAGGTTCTGATTAGGTCAAGAACGTGATAGTAATGCTGCAATTTTATTTAGTTTAATTCAGTGGCCTTGTAGGGATTGCCTTAACCTAGATAAGATATTCACTAACTGACTAGGCCTTATAGGGTAGTTATGTCGGTTCATGCAATGATACGTTGACGATTAGGAATTCCTAATTTATATACGAAGCAACTGAGCTTGTAGCCAGGAGCAGGGGTACTGGGGATTCTTGATAAAATGGGAAGTAGAATTTTATTTTGTGCAAGTCTGGGATTCAAAGAGAGACTCCAACCTGCATCTTAACATTGTTATTTGAATTAGTCAAATTTAGTTAACAAACTCTAGAAACTTAAAGCCTGTGCATCCTATTTATATTAATAAGATAGAACTTGAAGTAAATAGGCGACAAGTTCTGTGGTTCAACACCCTTGTACTCGCCTAAGTACATCGAACTTGTGCACTTGTAAGCTTTGAAATTAAAATGATCATCGGTTGGGGACCGATTGCCTCGAGGAACAAACATTTTTTCTCAATATACAGGGCTTCTGTAAACTCACCATGTTACTTTCCTAATGTTTGAGGTAAGCTTTGAATATTGCAGACTCGTTAGAGTTGCCTTGGGCTTCTCTGGATGTCTTTTTCTTTAGCATACGATCACTAGTGATCGGATACCAAAGAGGGGCATCTGTAGACACCCAAATTTGGGCCAAGGTTCGATCAACACGTACTTCGAGAAAAGGCATACCCTCTAGCTTCTGATAACATCTCCCCAAACCCTTAGAAACATCTCCCCAAAACTTTAGGAATCAACCCTAACCCTTATAATCCTTCTCGAACCCGTTTCAAACCCTCCTGAGCAGTGAGTAGAAAGAAGAGTGCCAAGGCTTACATAGACCATTGCTGAAGTTGAGCCCTATACCCTTGGAAAGAGGATGTTCCCAGCTTCCAACGAACCAATAATCGCTGAATTCGGAGTTGTATATCAAAAGATATGGCGGTTTGAAAATTATGCATAAATGCAGGAAATTATACTAGCGTGTATATTATACACGCTAGGCAAAATTGCCTTCTTCCTTCATATTTGAGCTCCAGAACGGGCTCTGGACTTCTCAGGGACACTGTTCCCAAGCCTAGCATATATAATATACACGCTAGGCTTAGGAATAGTATTTTTTGGGAAAATGTTTGAATTTCACTTTTGGGGTTTAACTTGTTGACCACCCCAAAGTCTGGGGTGGGTTTGTTTAAGATTGTCGCACCCCCATTAGTCCTATTTGCAACCCTTTAGTCATTTGAAGCCCCTCCCTATCATCTACCATTAAACCCATTTCCCACCTATCTAAGCTCTCAAAACCCTAGAAAACCTTAGATCCCTATACCTAATTGCTAACCCAATTAGCCCTTTAACCCTTCACTAATCCTTTCCTTTTCTATAAATAGAGAGCCACCCCCCCTTGCTTAAGGGCTTGAAAAAAATTCCAAAAGCAAGAAACCTTTAGAGATTTCTTCCTCCCATTTTAGCATTAAAACTCCAAAAATTCCATAACTTTAGTTCACCCTTTACACCTTATTTTCCCCCATTAATCTCTTAGCTTTAACAAGAATTAGGTCCTAGTCTACCTCCCCTACCTTCTAGTCTTCAAACCTTAGAAGCCAAGACTATTTCCTCAACCCATTTGTTATCGAAAGCTTACCGGAAGTACCTTCACGCGAAGGTTCACAGCGGTGCTACAAGGGCTCGAGAGCTCCGGCTCTCCCCTGTATTCCTCTACCTTCTTTTGCTTTCTTTCCATCCTAGAATTTGAGCCGTTACACTGCCGAAATTCTGGTGATTGCGGGGGCTCAAATAGGATCTTAATGCCTTCGGGCAAGGAGGAGTGTCATACTTTTTCCTTTTTTATACACTTTGGCCATAAGTAGAGACCGCTTAAGAGAGGGTTGATTGGGGTGCCTAACACCTTCCTGATCAATAACCGAAGCCCCTACCCAAGAGCCTTTGGAAAAGACCGGTAAATCGGAGTCATATTTTTCAACTTCGGTGCTTACGTATTGATTTTTGAGGTATCCCGGGTCACCAAGAGCTCCGGGTGGCGACTCTATCTTTTTTAGAGAGTGCGCATCGTCGCGACGGACTCACAAGGTCCACGGTTGCACACCAGCCCATTGTAAACAATGAAGATATGAGTCTATAAGAACTCTATATGGGCCAGTCATAAGATCACTAATATAAGAAATCCGTATGCAAGCTCTATACAAACAATAATGATAAATAGTCCAATGATAAACAATGTGGAACAAAAGCAATGAGATCATGACATGTACATGAGCAATATAAAACAGTAACTAAGAATAAGCATTGATACATAACATGTGACTTGTTCATGTCTCTTCCTAGTTTTCGTTGTGGTAATTTTCATTATTAATGTTGAATGCCATGCAACATAAATCTCATTCATCAAGATCATTTTTCATCTTTGGTTCGTCATCCCAATCTTCACCCTTATCGTACATTAATTGGGTACAGAGCTTCTACACAGTCTTCTCTTCTTAGACACACATAGTCACCATCTCATATCTTAGATTACTTGCCTAGTGGATCCGAGCTAGTTACAACATGCAACGGTAATCTCTTAATATATTCATTAAGGCTAATATGCATTATGTCTTCATTAATTCATTGTTTTCGTGGCTTTCATCGTATCATATTATTTACTTTAAATAGATGTAAATTTACTCATAACATTCATGGTGTCTAATTCATTCATGGTATCATGGTATAGTCTTGTGAAAATCATGAATCTTACCACTTTCATAAGCTATGAAATGTACAATAAATATGATGCAAAAAACTTCGGAAAAAATGTCATGCTATATTCTACTCTATTAGTCCATAGCATGATCTATTATCATAGTCTCAAATTTATTAAATTCACATGAGTAGGAATCAGCTAAGTAATATGAACATTAACATAACTTTCATATGAGAGTGACATGGCAAAAACATAGTAAATAAAATGTGAAATTGCTAAGGAACAATGGTATAAATCATGTGATTCAATAATTGATCATTAAGGCATATGGTGATTAAATAAACATATTGTTTCAATATTTGAAAAGGAATTAACCTCATCCTAGCATTAAAAACCCTATGATTTTTCCATTCCTTATGGTTTCTTGATTTTCTTGATTTGTATTCTCTACTTAATGAAGAGCTTTAATGAATCTTGAAGATGCCTACTTGATAATCCTTTTGAAAAGCCTTGGAAAAATTAGAATTATTAAAAAAGTCTTAAAAAAATTCTTTAAAAAAAGCCTTAAAAGAAAATTCTAAAAGGCCTTAGTAAAGATTCTAAAAAAACCAAAAAATGAAGATTCTAAAAAAAAAACCTGAAATCTTGTTTCCTGACAGGAATTCTCGAAAAAACCTTTTAAAAAATCTTCTTCAAGGATATTGGAATTATTAATGTTTCTCTGTCCTAGTTTCTATCATTCACTTTTCTCTCTCCTACCTTCAAAAGGCCTTTTTGAAAAGTCTTCTCAAAGTCTTGAAAGTCTCTTGAAAAAGCTTTACTTTAAATAGCCTTAAAGATAAAGTTGTAAATCTTAAAATTTATAAAAGGATCTTCTTAAAGGTATTTTAAAGTTTTGAGGAGATTATTGAGGATGTTGAAGGTTTATCAAATTTTGGATAATTTAAAACACAAAGGAAAAACTCATTTTTCTTTTGAAAATCGTGATTCTTGATATTTATGAAATATAAAATTTACCTTTAATTTTTTCTTTATGAATTTCTTTTCCCATTCTTTCTTCTTCTTTTTCTTTCCTTCTTCTAAAACTCACTTTCTCTCTCTAGAACTCTCTATTCCCTCTCTCTCTAACACTCTAGGGTTCTCAAAAGTTCTGGAAATTCTGTAAGTTAAACCTAATACGTATATTTATAATACTTTAAAGTTTCTTATTTAAGTTCTAATTCTAATTAGAATTTCCTACATGGGTCTTAAGTGATTCTATGGGCCTTTAAAATTACTAACAGGCATTACTAATGGGTTATAATTATTCTAATGGGCTTTGTTAATTTACAACCACATTTTAAGGTCCATTAATCATTACTAATGGCATACCAAAGTTACTTATTATTTAAAGGCTTTTAAGGTCTATTAATTAGATTAATTAATTATCTAAGGTCATTATTAAATAAATAATTAAGGTCTAATTAAACATGAAAATCTCAATCGTTACATTGTGCAACATTGGCTTGTTCTTTCACAAATCCAGGTATGAAGAAGCACAAGGGCGTAGGGATTGGCATATAGCATCAATTTCCTCTGAGCGGGGTAGTGGTTACCTTGTGCTCAAGTCATGAGTTGATCCAATTGCTTGGACAAGGTGTCGACCTTGTGCTCAAGTTCCGAGTGTTTATTCACTTCATATAGTCCTCCTTGAGTTAGTTCAGAATCAACTCTACTCAATGCAGCATGTTGCATTGAGTTTTCACTCAACGTTTCAAAAAATTACCAACCCTCATTCTCATTCTTGGTAAGAAAAGTGCCTCCGCATGAAGCATCAACCATATTACGATTGCGTTCATTTAACCCTTCATAAAAGCTATGTACTTGCTCCACTTCGGAACATTGTCATGTGGGCATTTCCGGAGCAATCCTTTAAGTCGGTCTCAGCTCTCATAAAATTCTTCACTGCGGAGTTGGGCAAACGATGTGATGGATTTCCGCGCATGATTCATTTTACCAATTGGAAAATACTTTCGCAGGCATTCTTGCTAAAGTTGATTCTAGCTGGTAATCGAATTAGCGGGTAAAGAGTGCAGCCAATCCTTTGCCCTATCCTTAAGGGAGAACGCAAACAGTCTTAAACGAATTGCTTCGTCAATCAAGCGAGAAAGCTTGAAAGTAGTACAAACCTCCAAAAACTCATCAATATGTTTATACGCTTTGTTACTAAGCCCATGAAAAGGATGCAGCATCTGAATAGTAGAGGGCTTAATTTTGAATTGACTACCCACAATGGCTGTAGGCAGTGTGATACACATAGGAGATGTGTATGTACCCCGAGTATAATACTGCTTGAGAGATTTGGCTTGTTTCTCATCGGCCATGTTGATCTCAGGAGGTGTAGAAAAAATAACTCAACCTTAATCAAAACAAACCTAAACTAACAGAAGGAAAGAAAAGCTAGGACGTACGTGAGAGTCTCGCAGTCCTCAGGTAAAATTCCAAGAAACTAAGGAAAAATTGAGAACTAAAGAAGACAAGAAACTAAGTTAGAGACTAAGAAAAAAATTAGAGAGTGAAAAAAAATTAGTAATTCCTAAAATAAGAAAGTAGATTAAAACTATACTAAAACTAAAATTAAAAAGTTCTAAAGGAAGACTAAACTAAACCTAGAAACTAACTAAACTAGAAACCGAAACTAAAATTAAAAACTTCAAAACTAAAGTTAGTAACTAAAACTAGAACAAACTTAGTATTCAAATAAATTACTCCCCGGCAACAGCACTAAAAACTTGATTGATTTTTTATGTTGTCCTTGCAAGTGCTCAAGTGTTTTATAGCTCGTAGCAAATACAAGAGTGTTGAACCCCACATGGAATCTATATTAATTCTGAAATTTTCCTTAAAAACTAACTTCACTCTAGTTTAAAGAAAACAGTTTTGAAATAAAAGAAAACAACTAATAGAAATAGAAAACAGTGTGCAGAGGTTTAGAGAAAACATAAGAATAAAAGTGCAGTTAGGGATCCGAATCCACCATAAAAATGTAGCAATCCTCTTTGTTTTGTAATCAAACCACCATATGAATATAGCTAACTATTAAGCTACAAGCTCTAACAGTTTCGTAAAGAAACTTGAATCAATTTTTATCACAAATTATCTCGGCTTGGCATACTCTATCTACGAATCATAGGCATAAAATACCTCACCCGCTCATAACCCATTCAAATAAATCAAAGCAAGCACAGTAAAACCATTGTTTGAATTACCTAAACTAGACTACAAGTACTTGAGTAGATAACTATATCAAAATTAAACCTATTCACACTCTACAAGAAGAGTAAATAGATAAGAAATAGACTTAAAACATTAAAATCTGGATCATAAAAAAATCCCCTATAAAAGAACACTTTTTAATAAAAAAATTACAATTAAATAGTCATATTCACTAAAAACCCGTGATTACAATACAAAGTATCAAACTACTTCATCATGGCTTCACCTTCCTCCTAACTTGCTAAGATCTAGTCGCTCATTGAGAAGAAAACCATAAACAAAGTCATGGTTTCTCTCTTACAACTATTTCTCTCTAAACTAAGCTTTCTCCGCTCTAGCTCTTGAATTCTTTCGCTCTAGAACAACTCATCTGTTTAGGAAGTTTGGCCATCTATTTATAATCCCCATTGGTCGATCTTGGCTTTAGAATAAAAGTTCTTTAATTAGAATTGAAGTTGGAGAAGGAAAGATTTGAATTTAGAAAGTTGTAGCCATCTAGAATTCGTTTCTGGTTATAAAATTCGTTCAAACGAGTCCCAGGTTCGTTCAATCGAGCTCTAAACTTGTTCGATCGAATTCCAGGTCATTTGCATCTGTTGAACTTTGACTCGGCATAACTTTTGATCCAGGGCTCCAAATTAAGTGATCTTTGGCTTGTTGGAAAGCTCTTGAGTTCTATTTTTCATCCATTGGATACTTTGATATGTAATCACTTAAACAAACTAAAAAAAATAGTACTATACAAAAGCTTTGGGGTATAATTGACATATTTTGGAGATATATCAGTGGTACAACCCCAAGATGGAATCCTTCTCATACCATTGAATAGGATCCTTCTCTAGAGACAAGTCTTGTTGCTTCAGATCTTGATCTCCCTATTTCTCTCTGAAAAGTTCCTCGATCTTACACTCGACATCCCATTGCTAACTATGTGTCTTACCATGCATTTTCCCCATCTCATAAGTCATTCATATCTTCCTTGGATTCTATTTCTATTCTTACTCATATTTCTAATGCCCTAGCCCAGCCTCAATAGAAAGAGGCCATGATGCAGGAAATGAGAGCTCTGAAACTAACTAAGACTTGGGACATTGTTAAACTTCCAATCGGAAAGAAAGTTGTTGGATGTAGGTGAGTGTACATTCTGCAATATAGATCAGATGGTGAGATAGAAGGATACAAGGCAAGACTTGTTACAAGAGGTTCAAAAAAACTCAACGAGATGATTATTAGGAAAGTTTTACTCCTATGGAAAAATCAAATACAATAAGAATGCTCATATCCCTTACAGTGTCCAACAATATTAGTTTGATGTGAAGAATCCATTCTTACATGGTGATTTGAAAGAGGAAGTTTATATGGCCTTTCCTCCCGATTTTACAAATGAGGGGGAGAAAGATAAAGTGTGCAGGCTTAGGAAAATCATCTATGGATTGAAGCAGTCACGAAAGGCATAGTTTAAAAAATTTAGTGATGGCGTGATGAGTTATCATTGTCACATGGGATGATAGTGGATTGAAGCAGTTCCTGCTGTGTATTTGGATGATATCATTGTCACATGGGATGATAGTGATGAAATTTTGAGACTAGAGGATTACTTGAGTAAAGTGTTTAATATCAAAGGCTTGGGCCCCTTGAAGTGTTTTTGAGAAATTGAAGTGGCAAGGTAAAAAAGGGGGATTGTCTTATCACAGAGAAAATATACTCTTGATGCCTTGAGTTATATTGGCATGTTGGTTGTAGTCCTACGATCACTCCTATGGAACAGAATCATAGGATTAGTGGAGAAGAGGGTGAGCCCCTAAAGGACATAAAAAAATATCAACAGTTTGTGGAGAAACTTATCTACCGTGACACCCCTATATATTGCTTATGTTGTGAGTGTAGTGAGTCAGTACATGCATGCTCCCAAGATTGTTCATCTTGATGTTGTTTATAAGATTTTGAGATATTTAAAGGGAAGCCTAGGTTGTGGTCTTCTCTACAGAGACAGAGGTCACTTGGAGGTCAAAGTGTTTACAGACTTAGATTGGGCTGATTCATTTAGTGATGAGAGATTTACCATAGGTTATTGCACTTTTTTTTTTTTTTTTTTTTTTTGGAGGGGGGGGGGGGGAATTGATAACCTAGAAAAACATGTTGTTGCTAATTCAAGTTGTGAAGATGAGTATAGGGTGATATCCCAAGGTGCAAGGGAAGGAATGCGAATTTGGTTTATTCTTGCAGGCAATGTATATCTTCCAATGTTACTATATGGAGACAATGAAGTTTCAAAACATAGCTGAAAATTCAGTCTGTCATGAGCGAACCAAACATATCGAGGTTGACTATCATTTCATAAGAGATAAGGTGGAAACTCAGGAGTTTAGGATTCCTCAGGTTCATACAGAAGATAAATTGACAAATATTCTAACCAAAGTTGTAGAAAGAAATCATCTTATTAGTATTTATTACTAGCAAGTGGGCATGATTGCCATTTATGCTCCAACTTTAGAGGGAGTGCTAGTGGGTGTTGGTGTGCCTATAGGAATTAATTGATGTGTGAGTGTATGTGTAAATGGGTGTGCATACAATAGTTTTGTAAGTGAAATGTGTAAATGGGTGTGCATACAATAGTTTTGTAAGTGATATAAATACTAGTAATTAGAAGGGGTTTGAGTTACAATGAGCCTACCCTAATTTCACCAATTCTTCTTCTTCTTCCTCTTCTTGTCATAAATTTAACTTAGTTCACCCTTAATCCCGCAAATAAATTAACCTGGTCTTTTAGAAACCTTAGGAATCTCTAACCTTTTTGGAATTTACCTAGTACTCGTCTCTGTTCTAACTATTTACTTATTACCCCGTCTAGAAAACTTTGAACTATTTGACATTTGTCACATCGAAGACATCAAAGAAGAAAATCAAATTCTTGTAGTACAAGATCGGCCAATGAAAGCTTGACACTTGTCAAGCATTCAATGGTCCATCTTGGAGCCATTCTTCTATAAATTGAGCCCTGTTCTCCATGCAAAGGGCTGGATTTTTAAAACCCTGAGTAAACTGTCATTTTAATCTATCATCTTTCTCAGAACACTTACAAAAACCCTTACCTTAGAAAAAACCTTAGATCATAGGTCCTCCACCCTATTACCTTTAGAAAACCTCTCAATCCAAGCTTACTAACTATGTTGAAGACTTCTTGAAGATCATCTCCTTCTCTAATCTCTTTCTACTATCTTAATTTCTTTATTGCATCATTTTCTTTTGTCTACCTTTTCCTCCCTTATTGAGCAATTACTGGGTTTGAGCAGATGTAGGGTTTGGGAGTTAGAGTTTCTGCGTTCAGGCAAGCAGAAGTGTTGCCCTTTTTGAGGGCCTTGATAGTGGTTATATAACAATTCAAGGGGCCTATGGGAAAAAAAAAACACGAATGAAGGCTTGTAGCTACCTAGCTGTGCCATGAAGGCGCGGAATTGGAGCCACCACCTGATTTTCAAGGACGAATCGGGAATCATCAATCAATACAAGTGACTCCACTATCATTCGTTTTTTTTCTTCTCTTTTTCTGTGACCAAGGAAATAGGGCAAGTCTCTTCGTCCTTAAACTCCCCAAAGTGGTATCAATTGTCAAAAGAGTTGTTGATATGCATGGGAATCTTAATCTGCTCAAATATGGCTGTAATCCATGGGAAAATGAAAGAACTGAGTTTGATTCTCATGACCTTGAAACAGCTTCATTTTCACTTAAAAGGAGAGCCCCATAAGGGCGACCTCATCCCAACAACATGCATGGAGAGGTATAAAAAATTTAAATGCATCACTTTATAAAAAAGATCAGATTTCTTGTTCTGACAACTACGAACCACATTTGACTTGCAATAAACTTGCTAGAAATAACTGTAGGCATCTCGTATGGTGTTGAGTTTTGTCATATAATAGGAGATTTAGCAGAATAAAGACATCAAGGAATTGATTACTGTTAACCATTTGTTCATGTTATTTTATGGCGACATCAATTAATATAGCAGTTTTTTTCCAAAGAATTGGTATCAGACCCCAGACCCGTGCACCAAGGGCAGCGTGCAATCTCCTTCCACCAACCTCAGGAGATGCACGGGCAAATTCGTGAAAGGTAAACTTATACTTTCACTGATTTTTGTGCTCATAGATACCTGTGCATCCCCAACGTTTGACCAGTTTTACACAGAGAGATTGACGCGTGCATCGCCCTTGGGTATTGAATACCTACTCATCTTAAGAATGATCCAATCTTCCTTGACCTTTATTCATTTTTTGTGAAAGCAGAGCAAATAAAAACTAACAATGATTTATGGAATACACAACTGATATAATTTTTCAGGTAAACACAGAAAGTTGTGAATGCTTAATTTCTATTTTGTGTAGTTATAATACAGAAGTTCTCATATTGAATAATCATAGTTTGAGAAATATACTTAGAAGAATAGCAAATGCATACTCATGCACGCGAGGAAGAATAACATGAATTATTAGAGGTGTCCTTAGAAATAGACTAAGAGGGAACTTTACTCCATCATGGGCGAGGGAGTAGAGACAGTGAAGGCCAAACTGTCCTAGCCTGCAGAATTTTAAATTATTATAACTCTTGCTCACTCTCCTTTTCTCGTCCTCTCTCTCTCTCTCTCTCTCTCTCTCTCTCTCTCTCTCGTCCCTAAATCCTTAATCCTTGAGACTCTAAACCCTAAATACATTTCCTAAGCCCTAAGCCATAAATGTCTAAACTCTAAATCACTAAACCCTAATTTCTAATTTCCTACACCAATTAGGGCAGATTAGAAAACCAAAAAAAATTGAAAAATAGCTCAAGAATATTACTGAAAACAAAATCAAACCAAGACGGATCCGAAAATTTGAAATTTTTGGGTTCTGGTTCAGTTTTGATTTCAAACAAAAAAAAAAAAATCGAACCGATTCGTTTCGGTTTTGGTTCCGGCTGAACGGGACCGAAAGCCAAAATTTTTGGTTTCGGTTTAGGTTGGTTAGCCGAATCTGCATCCCTACCTCTATATATGTGTGAAAATTTTAAAAGTGTACTTTTTTAAAGTATTTTGTAAATATATGATTTTAAAAATGTAAATATAAAATCATATTTCTCCCCTGCTAGAAGAAAATCCTGGGTCCGCCACTGTGCACAAGCAAGCAGATTAGTTCCTTCATTCTCATGTTGTGCTGGCACACACACACAAGCACATGTTGGTAGGAAGTATCTTTTGTTCCAGTAATGTGTAGTTGCTTAAACTGATTATACCATAATTCATCTAGTTTTGATAATATTTGCCAGTGTGTACTTTTTACCTTTTTTAAACTCTTCATTTGGATTGCATGACGTATTTTGGTGGCACTTTTCATGTTGTCTCCAGGAACCGCCAGATGTATTTTCATAAGGAGATTTTCAAAAGGGCAGATGTCATCGTTACACCCACAACTGGGTAACTATTTTTCCTTGAACCACATAATATCTATTGTTAAAGAACTTGAACTTGTTTCATCTATTTAAATCAACAAATTCTTGCATCACAAAACTACTTATATCTTGAAGCATAGTTGCTAAAAGGGAAACTATTTGGGTTTCTAAAATTATGTAAAGAGTAGCCGTAATATGGTAATATTTGATAAATATATGTGAATATGGTAGAAATGAGTGACAAATGCATTTCAATGATTATCTAAATGTGTTTTAATTGTTCAAATTTTTTTCAGTTAATCCCCTCTACCAGATGATGGATGAGCTCTTCCATTTCATGGACTAAACATTTTCTCCATGTAAAATAGCCCCTTCTCATCATAGGAAGTTAATTGTTACTAATAAAACCCCAATTTTCATAATACTAATCATCAATCACTAGAAAATAACGATACGGTGATACATACTTAGGCTTCCAAGAGAACACCCATTGGCTATGATAATAAAATTTAAAAACTTAGGTACAATATAAGAAAACCCAGCAGAATTCCTAAAGAAGAATGCTAAAGAAAATAAAATTAATTGTGAGGCTATGATTTTATAGCATGTTTCCATGTGATTTTTGCTTTCTGTCCACTTTATAGAGTCTTCTCCAAAAGCTTTTGGAATAATTTTGACAAATAAGTTTTCCCACATTTTCCCTGTGTTTCTTAAATGTTTTCTTATTGTTTCTTATTATTCTATTTTCCTTAATCTCTTCTTCGGTTGTTCCTGTTCCTGCATTCATCCTCAACTCTGATCAGTACAGTCCACATTCCTTATAAACTCTTAATTCAGCAGAAAATGGAAAACAGGTGGGGGCCCTAAGGACAAAGCCTACAGGCTATGAAAATATATAGCAACCCGCCCCAGATAAAAGATCCTAACCATTGTCCCAGACACTAGCAACAGCGATTGCATCCCAAATCCCAGTTCCGTATGGGATGAGGAGCACCTTGAGATCGAACCCTAGCTGAGCATGGATTCCTTGATAAACCCTTAATTCCTGCAAGCTACACTTTCTTCAAAGATCTTGTGATTCCTTTCCTTTCAAACGCCCCAATAGGTTCCAACGGACAGCAGGTTCCACAAAATGGTCAGCTACAGTGAAAAGACTAATAGACAACCTCGCAAGCAGTTCCGCACAAGACTGAAATGAGTACCCACCGACACCAAATCTCGGCAGAAAGTTACTCCACTACTGATAGGCCACCTGCAATGGATGAGATGTTCCACAATTTCCTCACTATTAATACCTTTGCCACACCTGTTTGGAATCATCATTCCCTTGCTAAATAAATGATTATAGTAATAATTCTGTCTCAAAAAGTGTACTAAGTTATAAAAAGAAAATAATAAAAAGATCAGCCCGGCCCAATGTTGTTCAATAGCACACCGAAGAAAATGATAAAAAGATCTGACATAAAATATCCCTTTGGTTCTTCCTTCCAAATTTGATTATTGTCATGGCGCATTGTATTTGTAGCCCCAAAAAGTGTCTAAAGAATCAGCCTTATAAGATTGGCTCGGTGACGGGGAACGTCAAGAAAAAAAAAAAAAATACTGTTCGTAGGTCACGGACGTCCGTGATTTTGCCCCTTCACTGTCCGTAGGTCACGGACGTCCGTGGGGCACTACGGACGTCCGTGGACGTCGTGACGGGCTTTCGAATTATGAGTTTTTTTTTTGCGAAAATTTGTCTTTTTTGTGTTTTATTTCTATTAGAACTCTTTATTTCGAATTTTAATTATTGGTGGCCTATATAGAGGCTTGAAAAGACTTTTTAATTAGTTATTGAATATTTTGAATGCTTTTATGCTTGAATATTCTTTGCTTGAGATGGGTTTGGTGTGAGGCCAAGGGAGTGATTCCTAAAAGCCATTGTTATCTTCTCTATTATATTGGTTATCTCTCGATCTGTGTTTGCTTCCCCTACACCGTAGCCTAATTGTTTCCTTTCGATCCCAAAATCCTAAGCCTATTTGAAACCCTAAATCAAACATAGCCAACACCCTTTTTCCAAACCATAAACCGATCCGAAAACCATAAACCTGTTACAAAACCAAAACCTATTACAAGCCCATAACCTAATTCCGCCACAGTTCGTTCGAACGAATCTACATCGGATCGAAGACGAGCGCCTAAGCCTGGAAAAGCTAGAGTTCTATCTCTAGGCCGATCTCGCATCAAATCTAATAGTACTCGCGCATCGGACTAGACCCTAACTGGATCTCGTGTGATCTACCAACCTGAATTCTCTGAACCCTAAGGTATTTAAGATAGTTTTGAGATTACGTTTGATTAAATTCTAATTAATTTCGGCAAATCGCATTAAAATCATATTCCGTATTTTAGGGTTGTCGTCCCGCGTCAGTTTTGGTATCAGAGCCCTAGGTTTTCTAGGTTAGGGCATTTTATTTGTCATATTTATTTTATTGCATTATTTTTTTCTTTTGTGAGTCCATATTGCATGCCATATTAGAACCATAATAGACCTTGTGATCACCATGGCTTCGGATGAGGTTCTTAATACTCTTAGAGCTATGCGAGAAGAATTGGGTGCAATTAGTGCACGTTTGAATACCATTGAGCAAGCCCAAACATCCCTAGGAGTTGGTAATGATAGATTACGTGATCGAATCAACCAACTGGAAGCGATTGATGGGCTGGAAAATCAGCACCAAGAGCGTGAATGTCCCCACTTGGAACGTAATGGTCGCTAAGACAACCGGGACCGTAGGGATCATCGTAGAGATGACTATGACCCCGAAGTTCAACTCCTTAAGAATGTCCGAGTTGAGATTCCGACTTTCGATGGAAGAATGGACCCTACAGTCTTCCTCGATTGACTTTCTGACATGGACCAACACTTTGATTGGTATTCCATGAATGACGACCGTTGCGTTAGACTCGCAAAAATGAAGTTGGTTAGCCAAGCTCGGCTTTTCTGGCTCAATGTTGAGCGCATTAGGGTGAACGCGGGTTGTCCTCCCATTACCCGTTGGGACGACATGAAGAAACGACTTACTGAGAAGTATGTTCCTTTATCATACCACCAATGCCTCCTTGACCAATGGCAAAACTTACGCCAAGGTGGTATGTCCGTGACCGATTACATTGCCAAATTCGAAGAATTCATGATGAGGGCAAAAGTATCGGAAGACCCTGAAATCACTCTCTCTAGATTCCGCACTGAATTGCGACTTGATTTGCAGAAAGAGTTGATTTCTCACCCCGTAGAAACTCTTGAAAGATGCTATGCCGTTGTGCAAGATCTCGAACGGTATTTGAAAACTACGGTGGTGAAGAGGACCGAGTCCCAATATAGTAACTAACGATCTAGTGAGGGACGATTCAATCCTCCTCCCAAACCTACACAACCTGCCCCTACCAATTCTAGGTTTGAAAAGGGAAAAGGTGTAGGCGGAGAATCCTCAAGGGTTAATTCTCAAGTAAAATGCTATAAATGTCATGGGATGGGACACTTTGCCGCCCAATGCCCTACGAAAGAACCCCAAAGGACTCTCTTCATTGAGGGAGAGGAGGATGATGATGAGGTAGTGGTTGAAGATGAAGTATTTGAACCGGTTAGCACACCCAGTGATGAAGAGGGTGATGCTATTGGTCATGCTTTAGTTGTGAGGTGTGCTCTTGCACAGCCTCAACGGGATGAAAAGGATGACTGGCGTAGGGAAAACATCTTCCACACCTATGCCAGATTTGGTGAAAAGAATTATAGGGTCATCGTGGATAGCGGTAGTTGCACTAATGTTATATCCACTCATGTCGTACGCCGCTTAGGGCTTACACCCGAAGCCCACCCGAGACCATATAAAGTCTCATGGGTCAATTCTTCATCCATTCCCATGGTGAAAAGGTGTCGTGTACCGATTCAGTTAGGTTCTTATTCGGACACCATATGGTGCGATGTGGTGCCGATGGATGTGGGCCATATCATTTTGGGAAGGCCGTGGCTCTACGACATGGACGTCACTCTTTCTGGTCGAACAAACATATGCACGTTCATGCACAAGAGTAAAAAGATCACTTTACACCCTTTGCCTCCCAAAACACCATCGACCAACACCGTCGAAAAGAAGGGCGAGTCTTCTAAATCGATTAAAATTGTGAGCCCTTCTGAGTTCGAGAAAGCATCGAAAGATGAGAGTGTGGTGTATGTAGTTGTCACCATAGAGAGTGCTCCCGAGTCGGTGAGCGAGTGTCCCCAGGAGGTTGAGCAGATTTTAAAAGAGTTTACGGATGTCTTCCCCGAAGACTTACCAAACGAACTCCCTCCTTTGTGTGATATCCAACACGCAATAGACTTGGTTCCCGGATCTACCTTACCGAACCTGCCCCACTATAGGTTGAATCCGGTTGAGCACGCCGAGTTAACTCGGCAAGTTAATGAGCTCCTTCAGAAGGGGTTCATCCAAGAGAGTTTGAGCCTGTGTGTCGTACCTACCCTACTCACTCCTAAGAAAGATGGCACGTGGCGCATGTGTGTGGATAGCCGTGCGATCAATAAGATTACCGTTAAGTGTCGGTTTCCCATACCAAGGCTCGATGATATGCTCGACATGATGGTTGGTGCCACTATCTTTTCAAAGATAGACCTTAAAAGTGGCTACCATCAAGTCCGCATCCGCCCCGGTGATGAGTGGAAAACCGCCTTTAAGACTAAGGATGGTCTTTACGAGTGGATGGTCATGCCTTTTGGGCTTTCTAATGCCCCGAGTACTTTCATGCGACTCATGACCCAAGTGTTGAGGCCGTTTCTAGGTAAATTCCTTGTTGTTTATTTCGATGACATCTTGATCTATAGTCACGACAAGGATCAACACTTGACCCACCTTAGGCTGGTTTGTGAAACCCTCAAGGGCGAGAAGTTGTTTGCCAATCTCAAGAAGTGCACTTTCATGCAGCATTCCGTTGTCTTCTTGGGATTCATTATCTCGGCCAATGGAATGGTCGCGGACCCTGAAAAGGTGAGAGCCATTGTGGAGTGGCCCGAACAAAAGAACATACACGATGTCCGCAGCTTCCATGGCTTGGCTACTTTCTATCGTCGCTTCATCAGAAGCTTTAGCACCATTATAGCCCCAATTACAAATTGCATGAAAAAAGGGGATTTTAAATGGGGCAAAGCGGCGACAAAAGCCTTTGCCGAGATCATACAACGAATGAGTAGCGCACCCGTCATGCGATTGCTGGACTTTTCCAAAGTCTTTGAAGTTGCATGTGACGCATCGGGTGTAGGCATAGGAGGAGTGCTTAGCCAAGAGGGTCACCCTGTGGCCTATTTTAGCGAAAAACTTAACGAGGCGAAGCAAAAATACTCCACCTATGACAAGGAATTCTATGTGGTCGTTCGATCTCTTTGGTATTGGAAACATTACCTTAGACCGCAGAAATTTATGTTGTTCTCTGACCATGAAGCCTTACGCTTTCTTGCTTCACAGAAGAAGTTGAACCCAAGGCACGCGAAGTGGGTGGAGTACCTTCAAGGGTTCACATTCGTGTTAAAGCATAAAAATTTGAAAATAGGGCCGCTAATGCACTTAGTCGGCGAGTGGTGACTTTGCGCACAATGAGCACCGAGGTCGTTGGGTTCGAAAAGTTAAAGGATGAGTACCCCGAGTACCTAGATTTTGGGGTTGAGTACACTGCTCTCCTTAGTAACCCGATCAGCACACACTCTGTGTACATCCAGGATGGGTACTTGTTTAAAGGCAATCGCCTTTGCATCCCTCGCACTTCATTGCGTGACTTTCTCATTTGGGAGTTACATGCTGGAGGGATGGCCGGACATTTCGGGCGTAATAAAACTGTTGCGCTCGTAGAGGATAGGTTCTTTTGGCCTAGCCTGATGAGAGATGTCGCTCGGGTTGTCAAACATGGTCGTACTTGTCAAGTGTCAAAACAGACTAAACAAAATACCGGCTTGTACACTCCTTTACTCATGCCACACACACCGTGGCAAGACCTCTCTATGAATTTCGTGCTTGGACTTCCTAAGACCCCTAGGAAGCACGACTCTATCTATGTCGTAGTAGACCGATTTTCCAAAATGGCCCACTTCATTCCTTGTTCCAAAACCTCCGATGCATCTCATATTGCTAAACTATTTTTCGCGAAGGTAGTACGTCTTCATGGGTTGCCCAAAACCATTGTGTCTGATAGGGATGTTAAATTCACGAGTTATTTTTGGAAGACCCTTTGGGACATGATGGGCACATTGCTTCAATTCTCAACAGCTTACCACCCTCAAACGGATGGCCAAACTGAAAGCACTAATAGGAGCCTTGGGAATCTCCTTCATAGTCTTGTCAGTGATCATGTTAGGACCTGGGATACCATCTTACCTACAGCTGAGTTTGCATATAATAATTCTATCAATAGGTCCATAGGCATGAGTCCTTTTGAGGTAGTGCATGGTCATAGGCCTAGGACCCCATTAGATTTGATCCCCATGTCTGCATCCCATAGAGTGTCAGAGTCTGCCGATGCATTTGCACAACATATTCATAGCTTGCATGCCGAAATTAAACAGAAAATTAATTCAAGCAACAATCAATATAAATTATCTGCAGATGCTCACAGGCGTTCTAAAGAATTTAACGTGGGTGATTATGTGATGGTCCGGGTTAGGCCTATGCGGTTCCCAGCGGGATCCGCAAAGAAGCTCCAATTTCGAGGCGCTGGGCCTTTTAGAATTTTGGCTAAGAGTGGTCCTAATGCATACGTGCTCGAGCTTCCTCCAGGTACGGGGGTTAGTTCAACGTTCAATGTGGAGGACCTGGTTCCTTACTTGGGTTTCACCCCACCTCTTGAAAACCCACTCCAGCCACCCCCTAGTCCCACCCCTAATCCAACCTTACAACCTATACCTCTTCCTTCCCCACGTAGACAGAGATCAGATGAGATAGAAGATATAATTAACGATCATGTCGTCTCTACACAGGACGGGGGATTCCATAAATACTTGGTTAAATGGGTCAGCAAACCGGAGTCCGAAAACACTTGGGTCCACGAGAATGAAGTTCACCGCTTGAACCCCGACTTGCTAGACATTTACCACAAGCGCGTTTCATCGGTGATGAAACCTTTTTAGTCCAGGGGAATTGATGGCGACGCCACATACATGGACATTGGATTCGGACCACATCGTTTCTACCGGCGTCGAAAGAAGAGGAGAGGGAGCCTGAGCCCGAGTACAACATGCGTGTTTCATCGGTGATGAAATATTTTGAGTGGAGGAGAATGACGGGGAACGTCAAGAAAAAAATAATAATAATAAAATAAAAAATTATTGTTCACGATGAACAGTGACGGACGTCCATGAACAGTGACGGACGTCCGTGATGAACAGTGACGGACGTCCGTGAAACACTGACGGATGTCCGTGATTTTGCCCCTTCACTGTCCATAGGTCACGGACGCCCGTGGGGCACTACGGACGTCCGTGGACGTCGTGACGGGCTTCCGAATTATGAGTTTTTTTTTTGCGAAAACTTGCCTTTTTTGTGTTTTATTTCTATTAGAACTCTTTATTTCGAATTTTAATTATTGGTTGCCTATATATAGATGCTTGTAAAGACTTTTTAATTAGTTATTGAATATTTTGAATGCTTTTATGCTTGAATATTCTTTGCCTGAGATGGGTTTGGTGTGAGGCCAAGGGAGTGATTCCTGAAAGCCATTGTTATCTTCTCTATTATATTGGTTATCTCTCGATCTGTGTTTGCTTCCCCTACACCGTAGCCTAATTGTTTCCTTTCGATCCCAAAACCCTAAGCCTATTTGAAACCCTAAATCAAACATAGCCAACACCCTTTTTCCAAACCATAAACCGATCCGAAAACCATAAACCTGTTACAAAACCAAAACCTATTACAAACCCATAACCTAATTCCGCCACCCTGGTTCGAACCGTGAATCTACATCGGATCGAAGACGAGCGCCTAAGCCTGGAAAAGCTAGAGTTCTATCTCTAGGCCGATCTCGCCTCAAATCTAATAGTACTCGGGCATCGGACTGGACCCTAACTGAATCTCGTGTGATCTACCAACCAGAATTCTCTGAACCCTAAGGTATTTAAGATAGTTTTGAGATTACACTCGGACTTCATAGATGGATGGTGGGCCTTTAAGAGTTGCCATCTACTTGACAAGCATTAGTAGACTACTGGCTTTTGGAAGGGCATCAAGAAATCCTTGCTTGGTACGAGGGAGGTCCCTCACTTGGGGCAGTCAGGCTCCTTTTTGCCTTCTCCTATAGCTACCAGATGGCTTTTCATGAAACAGAATGGAAGGGAAGATAATCAAGGATGTTTTAAGTAGATCAGGAGGTCTCGAAGAACAATGTAGAGGCTTCGACGTGAGAGAGAGAGAGAGAGAGAGAAAGCATTGAAAGAAAATTGTGGATTCTTATACGTAGCATGTGACGACCCAAACCCACACACTACGAGATTGTTCGGTTCTAGGCTCAAGTCCCCTCCCCCGTTTTACTCCTAGTATGGGCTTAAATCCCCACCCAAAAGTCGTCGTAACATGTAAGGTTCCCATACACCTTATAACCCAGGCTCTGGACATTTCCCTCTCCGATGTGGAACTATTACAATGCTCCCACCTTATAGAAGAATTGTCCTCAGCTCTGATACCATTCTTTGACGAGCCATATCACACACCACGATATTGGCCAGTTGTGGGCTTAAGTCCCCTCCTCGGTTTTGTTCCTGGCATGGGCTTAAGTCTGCACCCGAAACATGTCAAGACATGTAAGGTCCACATACACCTTATAACCCAGGATATAGACATTTCACTATCCAATGAGGGCTATTAAAATAAGGAGTAGAGGTTCCGGAGAGGAGTAGAGACCATTGGGTAGTGAGCCTATTCCGGCATTGGGATGCTATGTTCCCGCCTAATGGGATGCTTCAGTCCCACATTGGTTGCAAACTCATTCTGAACCTAGGCTATAAGTGAGCCCTTACCTTCTAGATATGACGCATTTTAAAACTGGGGAGCCTAGTGTGGTAAAACCAGACAATCTTATATCGAGTCGGGTTGGGTCGTCACATAATAGGTGTTGGGCTAGGGAAATGTCACAATGCTTTCATCACGAAGAGAATCTAAAACAATTACAACCTGCTAAGGAATACCTTGCTTTGATCTAGCCAACCCAAGGATGGCAAGCATTGGTCAATCAGATGAAATCTCACTCCTAATCACCTGATGAAGAGAAAGAGGGAATAATTGTTCATAGAGGATGATCAACCCTTAAAAGGAGGGATTTGGTTCTTGTACTACTGTGTGCAAGGATGGCCTCATGGTGTAAATTGAGGTTTATGATTATAATGATGAAAAGGTAATAAGAGTTTCGGTCCTCTACTTTTCGGCCCATAATTAGAACAATTCCATGAGAACTAAGGCTGGGACAACTATTCATCTTGCTTGTTTGCTTATGCCTAAGGATTAAGCAGTAGATAAACCCAACCATGAGAATTAGACACTAGATCATCCACGATAAACCTATCATTCCCATGCCCTTCCCCTTAAATTACCTGATCCCATATATCTAAATTTTCAAAGTAATAACATCAGTATAACAGCCACTTTTTTTTCCAAATCGTTGACACAACCTTTATGATTGCTTCCAAACCTTTTAAGTTAATTAGTTGTTTTAGAGATTGTGTGACGCGGGACGGAAACCCTAAAATGCGGAATATGATTTTTATGCAGATTTTGCCGAAATTAATGAAATTTAAATCAAGTTAATCGCTAAATTATCTTTGATACCTTTAGGGTTTGCAGAATTTTGATGGGTAGATCACACGAGATTCAGATAGGGTCTAGTCCGATGCGCAAGTACTTTTAGAATCAAGGCGAGATCGGCCTAAAGATTAGACTCTAGTTTTTCCAGGCTTAGGCGCTCTTCTTCAGTCTGATGTAGATTCACGGATTCCAAATTAGGTTGTAAAAGGGAATTAGGGTTTGTAAAAGGCTTATGGTTTGGTTTTAGGTTATGGTTTTGAAAAGGGTTTTGGCTCTGATGGATTTAGGGTTCAAAAAGAAAGGTTTAGGGTTTCGGATCTAAAGCAAGAGATTGAGATTCAGAAAACAAGCAAGGATCAATAAGGTAAAGGATTCAAAGAGAAAACAAGAGAAAATATAGATTAAAGACAATCAAAAATCAAAAGATAATAGATAGGAATCACTCCCTTGGTCTCACACTAAACCCATCTCAGGTAAAGAATATTCAAGCATAAAAGCATTCAAAATATTCAATAACTAATTAAAAAGTCTTTACAAGCCTCTATATATAGGCCACCAATAATTAAGTTCGAAATAAAAGAATTCTAATACTAAATAAACACAAAAAGGAAAGTTTCACGTAAATTCCCGTCTAAAGTCGTCGTTGTGGCTCGCTTGAGTGAGGTCGCTTGCACGAGGCTCGCTCGCACGAGGTTAAGTGGTCACTGGCGCGAGGGATCGCTGTAGTACTGTTCTCCTCGCTGTTTGTATCCATTTCTCCTCTGAGGCTACGGTACCCGGGCTTCCTCTACGCTTCTTCCGACGCCAGTAAAACCGATGTGGTCTAAATCCGATGTCCATGTATGTGGCGTCCCCGTCAATTCCCACAAACCAAATAGGTTTCATCACCAATGAAACACACTCGTGGTAGATGTCAATCAAATCGAGGGTCAATCGACGGACCTCATTCTCGTGGATCCAAGTATTTTCGAACTCCGGTTTGCCGACCCATTTGACCAAGTACTTCTGAAATCTCTCGTCATATGTAGAGACGACATGATGATTGATTATATCTTCTATCTCATCTTTTCTCTAGGGAAGGGGGAGGAACAGGCTGTAAGGTTGGGTTGGGGTTGGGGCTGGGACTAGGGTGGCTGAAGTGGATTTTCAGGAGGTGGGGTGAAACCCAAGTAAGGAACCAAGTCCTCCACATTGAACGTTGAGCTAACCCCTGTGCCTAGAGGAAGCTCGAGCACATATGCATTAGGACCACTCTTAGCCAAAATTCTAAAAGGCCCAGCGCCTCGAGATTGAAGCTTCTTTGCGGATCCCAATGGGAACCGCTCAGGCCTAACCCGGACCATCACATAATCACCCAAGTTAAATTCTTTAGAACGCCTATGAGCATCTGCAGATAATTTATATTGATTGTTGCTTGAATTAATTTTCTGTTTAATTTCGGCATGCAAGCTATGAATATGTTGTGCAAATGCATCGGCAGACTCTGACACTCTATGGGATGCAGACATGGGGATCAAATCTAATGGGGTCCTAGGCCTATGAGCATGTACTACCTCAAAAGGACTCATGCCTATGGACCTATTGACAGAATTATTATATGCAAACTCAGCTGTGGGTAAGATGGTATCCCAGGTCCTAACATGATCACCGACAAGACTACGAAGGAGATTCCCAAGGCTCCTATTGGTGCTTTCGGTTTGACCATCCGTTTGAGGGTGGTATGCTATTGAGAATTGGAGCAATGTGCCCATCATGTGCCAAAGGGTCTTCCAAAAATAACTCGTAAATTTAACATCCCTATCAGACACAATGATTTTGGGCAACCCATGAAGACGTACTACCTCCGCGAAAAATAGTTTAGCAATATGAGATGCTTCGGAGGTTTTTGAACAAGGAATGAAGTGGGCCATTTTAGAAAATCGGTCCACTACGACAGATGGAATCGTGCTTCCTAGGGGTCTTAGGAAGTCCAAGCACGAAATCCATAGAGAGGTCTTGCCACGGTGCGTGTGGCACGGGTAAAGGAGTGTACAAGCCGGTATTTTGTTTTGTCTATTTTGACACTTGGCAAGTACGACAATGTTTGACAACCCGAGCGACATCTCTCATCAGGCTAGGCCAAAAGAACCTATCCTCTACGAGCGCAACAGTTTTATTATGCCCAAAATGTCCGGCCATCCCTCCAGCATGTAACTCCCAAATGAGAAAGTCACGCAATAAAGTGCGAGGGATGCAAAGGCGATTGCTTTTAAACAAGTACCCATCCTGGATGGTGTATACGGAGTGTGTGCTGGTCGGGTTACTAAGAATAGCAGTGTACTCAACCCCAAAATCTGGGCACTCGGGGTACTCATCCTTTAACTTTTCGAACCCGACGACCTCGGTGCTCATTGTGCGCAAAGTCACCACTCGCCGACTAAGTGCATCAGCAGCCCTATTTTCAGAACCAGCCTTATGCTTTAACACGAATGTGAACCCTTGAAGGTACTCAACCCACTTCGCGTGCCTTGGGTTCAACTTCTTCTGTGAAGCAAGAAAGCGTAAGGCTTCATGGTCAGAGAACAGCACGAATTCATGCGGTCTAAGGTAATGCTTCCAATACCAAAGAGATCGAATGACCGCATAGAACTCCTTGTCATAGGTGGAGTATTTTTGCTTCGCCTCGTTAAGTTTTTCACTAAAATAGGCCACAGAGTGACCCTCTTGGCTAAGCACTCCTCCTATGCCTACACCTCATGCGTCGCATGCGACTTCGAAGACTTTGGAAAAGTCCGGTAAGCGCATGACGGGTGCACTACTCATTTGTTGTTTGATCTCAGCAAAGGCTTTCGTCGCTGCTTTGCCCCATTTAAAGTCCCCCTTTTTCATGCAATCAGTAATTGGGGTCATAATGGTACTAAAGCTTCTGATGAAGCGACGATAAAAAGTATCCAAACCATGGAAGCTACAGACATCGTGTATGTTTGTAGGCTCGGGCCACTCCATAATGGCTCTAACCTTTTCGAGGTCCGTGACCATTCCATCGGCCGAGATAATAAATCCCAAGAAAACAACAAAATGTTGCATGAAGGTGCATTTCTTGAGATTTGCAAACAACTTCTCGCCCTTGAGGGTCTCACAAACCAACCTAAGGTGGTTCAAGTGCTGATCCTTGTTATGACTATAGATCAAAATGTCATCGAAATAAACAAGGAATTTGCCTAGAAACGGCCTCAACACTTAGGTCATGAGTCGCATGAAAGTACTCGGGGCATTAGAAAACCCAAAAGGCATGACCATCCACTCATAAAAACCATCTTTAGTCTTAAAGGTGATTTTCCACTCATCACCGGGGCAGATGCGGACTTGATGGTAGCCACTCTTAAGGTCGATCTTTGAAAAGATAGTGGCACCAACCATCATGTCAAGCATGTCATCGAGCCTTGGTATGGGAAACCGATACTTAACGGTAATCTTGTTGATTGTACGACTATCTACACACATGTGCCATGTACCATCTTTCTTAGGAGTGAGTAGGGCAGGTACGACACACGGGCTCAGACTCTCTTGGATGAACCCCTTTTGAAGGAGCTCATTGACTTGCCGAGTCAACTCGGCGTGCTCAACCGGATTCAATCTATAGTAGGGCAGGTTCGGTAAGGTAGATCCAGGAACCAAGTCTATAGCGTGTTGGATATCACGCAGGGGAGGGAGTTCGTTTGGTAAGTCTTCAAGGAAGACATCTGTAAACTCTTTTAAAATCGGCTCAACCTCCTTGGGACACTCGCTCACCGACTCGGGAGCACTCTCTACAGTGACAACTACATACACCACACTCTCATCTATCGATGCTTTCTCGAACTCAGAAGGGCTCACAATATTAATGGATTTAGAAGACTCGCCCTTCCTTTCGATGGTGTTGATCGATGGTGTTTTGGGAGGCAAAGGGTGTAAAGTGATCTTTTTGCCCTTATGCATGAACGTACATATGCTAGATCGACCAGAAAGAGTCACGTCCATATCGTAGAGCCACGGCCTTCCCAAAATAATATGGCCCACATCCATCGGCACCACATCACACCATAAGGTGTCCGAATAAGAACCTAACTGAATCGGTACACGACACCTTTTCGACACGGGAATGGATGAAGAATTGACTCATGCGACTTTATAAGGTCTCGGGTGGGCTTCAGGTATAAGCCCTAAGCGGCGGACTGCAGGAGTAGATATTACGTTAGTACAACTACCGCTATCCACGATGACCCTACAATTCTTTTCACCAAATCTGGCATAGGTGTAGAAGATGTTCTCCCTACGCCAGTCATCCTTTTCATCCCGTTGAGACTGTGCAAGGGCACACCTCACAACTAAAGTATGACCAATAACATCACCCTCTTCATCACTGGGTGTGCTAACCGGTTCAAATACTTCCTCTTCAACCACTACCTCATCATCATCATCCTCTCCCTCAATAAAGAGAGTCCTTTGGGGTTCTTTCGTAGGGCATTGGGCGGCAAAGTGTCCCATCCCATGACATTTATAGCATTTTACTTGAGAATTAACCCTTGAAGTTCACTTTATACATTTTCCTTTTCAAACCTAAATTGGTAAGGAAGCGAGGTTGTGTGTGGCGGTTTGGGAGGAGGATTGAATCATCCCTCACTTAGGATCGTTTAGTTCTTATTGTGGCTCAAGCTTCTTCACCACCAGTTTTCAAATATCGTTCGAGATCTTGCTGTGACTTAGCATCTTTCAGAAGTTTCGAGGTGAAAATCAACTCTTTTGCAAATCAGTGCAATCCAGAGTGCGGAATCTAGAAGAGTGATTTGAAGGGTCTTAGAATACTTTTGCCCTCATCATAGAACTCTTGAATTTGTGATATGTAATCGGTCACGGGCATCACCACCTTGACATAAATTTTGCCACTAGTCGAGGCGTTGGTGGTATGATAAAGGAACATACTTCTCGGTAAATGGTTCCTTCATATGCGTCCCAAGACAATGGGAGGACAACGGCTCGCGTTCACCTATTGTTCTCGTCATTGAGCGAAAAGTCGAGCTTGACAACCAACTTCATTTAGTGAGTCTAGCATAGCAGTAAATCATTCATGGCATGCACCAATCAAAGTGTTGGTCTATGTGGAAAAGCTTAATCGAGGAAGGCGGTAGGAATAGTTCTTCCGTAGTCTGCAGTCGAAATCTCAACTCGGACATTCTTAAGGAGTTGAACTTGGGGTCATAGTCATCTCTCACGTGATGATCCCTGATTCCGGTTGGAATTATCTTAGCGACCATTACGTTTCCAAGTGAGGACATTCACACTCTTGGTGTTGATTTTCCGCCCACCCATGCTTCAGGTGGTTGGTTGATTCGATCACGTAATCTATCATTACCAACTCCTAGGGATGTTTAGGCTTTGGAAACGCTCAATGAGTATTGACCGATGGTACGTTGCACTAATACCCAACTCTTCTACTTAAAGCGAATTAAGGGCATTGAGAATGCTTTTCAGTCCGAGTCCTGAGTCCATATCCTAAGGAGTCTATTAGGGTTCCTAATATGGAATGCAATATGGACTTCAAAACAATGCAAGTAAAATAAAGATAGCCAGATGAACAAAAGATGCCCTAACTGAAACCTAGGGCTCACGATATCGGCGGCAGCAGGGCGATAACCTAAAATGCGTGATTGCGATTTTATGCGATTTTTGCCAAAAAAATTAAATAAAATTAAATCAAATCTCAAAATCTCAAAACTATCTTAAATACCTTAGAGAGGGTTGTTAGAGGAATTGAGGTTGGTAGATCACATTGAGATCTGGAGTCCCAATTCCCGTGATCCGTCTTTGAGTACTTTTAGATTTGAGGTGAGATCGGCCTAGAGATAAAACTCTAGCTTTTTCCAAGCTTAGGCGTTTGTCTTCGTTCCGATGTAGATTCGCAGGCTCTAACTAGGGCTTTGAAAATAGGTGTATGATTTTTTAATGGGCAAGTATATGCCTGTAATTTACATCAATAAAATGGTATGAACTAAAATTTAGGGTGCATAAAAGGTTTAGGGTTTTGGGATCAAAATCAATAGGTTGAGATTTATAAAACAAGCAGGGATCAATAAGGTAGAAGATTCAAAGAAGACAGTGATAGATAATAGAGAAAAAAACAATAGCTTTTGGGAATCACTCCATTGGCCTCACACCAAATTCATCTCAGGCAAAAGAATATTCAAGCATAAAGCATTCAAAATATTCAATAACTAATTAAAAAGTCCATACAAGCCTCAATATATAGGCCACCAATAATTATACTCGAAATAAAGAGTCCTAATACTAATAAAACACTAAAAAGAAAAGTTTTCGTAACAAAAAACTCAAAATTAGAAGTCCTGTCACGACGTCCACGGACGCCCGTAGTGCCCCACGGACGTCCGTGACCTACAGACAGATAGGGGGCAAAATCACGGACGTCCGTCACTGTTCATCGTGAACAGTAAATTTTATTTTTTTTATTTTTTTTCTTGACGTTCCCCGTCATTCTCCTCCACTCAAAATGTTTCATCACCGATGAAACACGCATGTTGTACTCGGACTCGGGCTCCCTCTCCTCTTCTTTCGACGCCGATTGAAACGATGTGGTCCGAATCTAATGTCCATGTATGTGGTGTCCCCGTCAGTCATCCTCCGTGAATATATAATCCAACTCAATGAGATCAAAATATTCACTATCTGTATGGGTGAATATGATAGATGAATTAGTATATGCCTCGCCAATTACATCAAATAAAAATGGTATGAACTAAGACTTCATATAGTTACTTATCAAGGTTGGTCCTCTGAATATTCCTAACCCTTAATCGCATATTGTAGTGGCAGTAGAATAACTTTTTCAATCATTCTATAGGTAGCCTATTCCTTGTCTTCGTGTGAATGAGAGAGAAGGTGCTCCAATTCCACTCACAGTTGGACGAGGAACATGTTTGCAATAAAACTCTCATTGCAGTCGGCCTCAGTATCGGACCATCACCCCCATAGTGCATCCACCAATCAGCGAGTGTATCGTACTTGATTTGGGATTGCGCCAACAGGGTCCCAAATGACCCATGTCTCTTGCGGAACATGTCAATCTATAAAGATGAAATACAGTAACCCACATATCAATATAATGTTCATATGGCATTTGACTTATTAGTTATAAGGTATGCTTACTCACATCTCTGATGGCTTGACCTTGGTCCGCTAACTCAGGGAGCATTCGTTGGATCCCATTGAGCAAACCGTTGTACACTTCATCAGCCTCACTCAACTCGAAGCATCGCGTATATTGGAAGGTCGGATTCAAGTAGTGTGTTATACATCAAATATGAGCATTCTCATCAGTATATGGAAACAGTGAATAATATGAAAAACAATAAATAAAAATCACTACAATATCGTTTATAATCACCCACCTCTTGTCGATAATCACCCAATATCGTTTATATTTTGTATGGCATTTAGTTTTAATAATCAATTTTGCCTTATCCGTTGACTCATAAACATACCCATCGTTGGTTTCTCATCACCATCTACCAACCTCAACACTTGCACTAACGGGGTAGTGACTGCGATTAGGTGATCAACATCTACCCAAAACTGGGGGGTATATATCAGGTCACCAACTTTATTCAAAGCAGGTCACTTTGGTCGTGAGAGTTCTAACTCATATTTTCTCCATTCTTCGGAGTTGACCATATTTTTCAACTCACGATTATTTCTAGACAAGCTCTATAGGGTTAGAAATTATATTGCAAATCGTGTAATCGCAAGCCGGAGCAGCTCATTCTTAGTGAAGTCTCTCATTAGATTCACCAATTTATCACTGTTGTACAGGTAGGAAGTAATCATTCTTCCCTTTTGAATAGTTACCTGTGTTTTGCTTCTCTTTTTCAAATCCTCAAGAATGAGGTTCACGCAATAAGCGGCACACGGAGTCTAGTACAAGTGACGTCTCTTCAACATTAACTGTCTTCTTGCAGCTTTGTAATTGGCGGCATTGTCTGTTACCACCTGTACAACCTGCTTGTCTCCAATCTCTTGAACTACCTTATCCATTAGTTGGAAGAGGTAATCAGTCGTCTTCGCGTGTTTAGAAGCATCAACTGATTTAAGAAATACTATTCCGACATCGCTGTAGACCAAAAAGTTGATCAAACTCTTCCTTGTGGGACCGGCCTATACATCGCACATAATTGTGCAACCTCTCTCATCCCATACTTCGTAAAAGTTGTCTACATAAGCTTCTATTTTCTTATACTCATCATCTAGTAAGGAACTAGATACCTCTTATGCAGAAAGTTTTTTTAACTCCTGGACTAGCTTTTGTACTTGTATCAATGATACTTTTGAAGTACGGCGACTCCGCAACTTGACTCAGAATGTGGTTGTATATAAAAAAATTTGTAATAGATTTTCCAAGCTTCTTCCCCATTTTTTTCAGTGAGATTGCACTTAAATTAGTTTGTTTGGAGCTTTCTGTTCGATACATGAACGGATCCATGAGACCTGTAATACTTCATGTAGTAGACGGTTTGGTCTCCCTCACGAATGCTGACCTACGCAACACCGCAGTCTCCTGAATATCCTCATCATCATCAACAACATGTGGCCTATGACTAGATCCACCACCACCAGCAGGCATGGATGGGCCCCTCAATCTGGACCGAAACCGATAATCAGCTTCTTCCCGATCACGTCGCTCTCGTGCTTCTCTAGCACTCTCCCTCATGGCTCTCACTGTCTGCTCATCCTCATCCTCCTCATCCTCATGATCCTTAGGTCTAGGTGCAGGAAACTCTGAATCTCCCCTCCTTATTCTCTCATACATTTCTCTATCTCGGTCGGCTTTTGCTTTTTTTCTTTCCCTTAGTCACTTGTAAACTAACTCTGATAGCTTCTCTCACCTCTCTGGGCACATTGGGACACCCTTTTGTCTCTCCCTTAACGTGAGCCAAATGTTCCTTCAACCGTGTGTTATTTCCTCTCAGTAATTTTTCCCACAAAGCTTGCATTTTATTCGAAATCTATCACCATTTATTATCATGTTATATTTATTTCACTTGCATGAATAAGCAAACGATTTGATTAAATTAAAACATTTAGATTACACTTGAAAATCAAATTTACTTGATATTATTCTAATTTTTAAAAAATTTAGATTACATTTGAAAGTTTATTTCATATTATTCTTATTTTTACAATATTAGAGTATATTTCATCAAATTTATTTGATATTATTTTAATTTTTTAAAAATTTATTTGATATTATTCTTATTTTTAAAATATTAGATTATATTTTATCATATTTATTTCATATTATTCTAAAAAAATTTAAAAATTTAGATTACATTTGAAAATAGTATTTAGTTGATATTATTCTAATTTTGAAAATATTAGAAAATCATATTATTCTAATTTTTGAAATATTTGAAAATAATATTTATTTCAAAATCATATTTTTTTGAAATTGATGTGTCATATGCATCATGGGGTATGTGTGACATGTGTAATTGATATGTCACATACCCCATGACACATGCGACACATGTGTAATTGATGTGTCATGGAATATGTGTCACATGTGAGATACATGTGACACATCAATTACATGTGTCGCGACACATGTGTAATTGATGTCACATGTGTCACATACCCCATGCCACATGAGACACATGTGACACGTGTAATTGATGTGCTATGGGGTATGTATCACATGTGTGGCACATGTGACACATCAATTACATATGTCGCGACTCGTGTAATTGATGTGTCACAAGTGTCACATATCCCATGCCACATCCATTACACGTGTCACGATACATGTAATTGATGTGTCACATGTATCTCACATGTGACACATATCCCATGACACATTAATTACACATGTGTCGCATGTGTCATTGGATATGACACATGCATCCTGCATCATGATGTGTCTCATGTGCATCTTGATGTCTCACATGTAACATATGTCACACATGTCACATGCCCCATTACACATGTATCGCATGTGTTATGGGGTATGTGACACATGCATCATGCATCATGGGATATGTGAGACATGTGTAATTGATGTGTCACATACCCTATGAAACATGCGACACATGTGTAATTGATGTGTCATGAAATATGTGTCACATCAATTACATATGTCGCAACACGTGCAATTGATGTCACATGTGTCACATACCCCATGCCACATGCGACACATGTGTAATTGATGTGTTATGGGATATGTGTCACATGTGTAATTGATGTGTCACATGTGAGACACATGTGACATCTCAATTACATGCGTCGCGACACATGTCTCATTGATGTGTCAAACATGTGACATATCAATTACATGTGTCGCAACACATGTGTAATTAATATGTCATAAATGTAATTGATGTGTCACATACCCCATTACACATGCGACACATGTGTAATTGATGTGTCATACATGTAATTGTTGTGTCACATGATACATGTGACACATGTGTAATTGATGTGTCATACATGTAATTGTTGTGTCATGGGGTATGTGACACATCAATTATATGTATGACACATCAATTTTGACATGGGTCACATACCCCATGACACATGTGACACATCAATTACACATGTGTTATGGGGTATGTGACATACCCCATAATTAAATATAGAACATGCTTTTAAAATGCATCTATAATTAAATATATTTGCACCATTTGATTAAAAAAATCAAATATATTTGCACCATTTGATTAAAAAGTTCTTTATTTTAATTATTTTATTAATATTTCTTATTTTAATATTGATAAATAATTTAAGGGTTGATTTTAAAATTTAAGGGTAGGTCTTGACATTTTAAGAGTAGATCTTGAAATTTAAGGTTATATCTTGAAATTTAAGGATAAATCTACCATATTTAAGAGTAGATCTTAAAATTTGAACCCTTAAAATGTCAGAAATGATCTAAAATAGTAGAACACGTACCTTCTCCGTATTTTTCGGCGATTCGGCGGCGATCCCGAGCTTTTCGGGTGGTCGGTAGTGAAATTTTGGGTCTCCCAGTGGCTAAGAAGTAAAGAGGAAGAAGAATGGCTGAGAAGGAGAAAAAAATGAGAGGAAAAAAAGGGGGTTTTCGGCTAAAAAAACTCCCCCAAACCCGTGCCTTTAAGTGGCTGGGACCCACACCGAAATTTTCAAATTATTGGACGATAATTTCAAATTATTGGACGATACGGACGATAATTTGCCCATATCATCCGATAATTCGAAGATTTTTAGGGTCAATGGGTTTTGACCATATTATCGGACGATATATTGAAATTATCGTCCGATAATTTCAATGTACCGTCTGATACGAGCAATAATTTGCCTGTATCGGACGATAAAATGGCTTTTTTAGGGGGTATCCGAGAAAAAGCCTATTTATCGTACCCATGAGGTCCAAAATCGATACGTATCGGTATCAGACGATATTTTGACTTATGATAACAACCTATTATACCAAATTTTATGTCTATACTTTAAATTAAATAAATAAATAAAAACCGAAATCATGTATAATGGAGAATTATGGGAAAACGTCAACGATTGTTAGCTTATTTGTCAAAAAAAAAAAAGGGAGCCATTACCTGCTCACACTTTTTAAGTGATTGCACCGAGGTTAAAGAAAGACTTTGTATTTTAGGGACATGTGAAATGTGAAAACGCAATCTAGGCCGTCTGATTTAAAGATTATGATCTATAGATCCTTAGTGGATAAGATGGGAGTAAAAAACGATATTTATCATATGATCTATTGTTGTCAACCGTTGAATCAAATAATAGTCTTTGACTATATTTAATCACATGATGAAGATTATATTTCGTGTCAATCTTATCCACTAAGGATCTATAGATCATGAACCTTAAATCATACGGTATAGATTGCATTTTCACATGTCACATGTCCCTAAAATATAAAGTCTTTTTTAACCTCGGTGCAATCACTTAAAAAGCGAGTGCAAGTAATGGCTTCCAAAAAAAAAAATAGAGTTCTTACAAGGAATTAATTGGTCAGTTGGATATTATGGAGCCAAGAAGGACCTGACTCCTTTCACATTCAAAGGAGTCGTAATTTCCAAGACCACCTTCACGGTGCGCTCGTCATCCTTAACAGCTTTAAACTATTCTTCATCTCTTTCTGATCCACAACAAATTGATCGATGAATGTATTGCATCAGAATTGCTCACATTACTTCCATGTAAAATTAATCTTGAGAGGGGGCATTTTTGTCGTTTAGTTAAAGAACAAAGGCATTTTAGGCATTCCATATAATTATGAGCGATTTTGGTCAATTTGTATACTTGTAATGACTTAGGCTTTATTTTAGCTGCCCTTTATATGCATTGCTTACGTTGAAATGTGTGTCAGTGAATTTCTTAATAAGAATTTATATATTCTAAACAGTGTTACCGCATACCCAATTATGAATGATGCTCTGAAGTACGGTGAGCTTGACTATATAAATGGAGGTATGCAGCAACTAACCTAATACACCTGTGGTTTGTAATAAGCTCTCATTTAAATGTAGCATGAGGTTCTGCACCTCTCTACTTTTGATGGTTGTGTACATGATAATTTCCATGATATCCAAACTCAGCCGATACCGATACATCGGTTTCGTTGAGAACTGATACTGGTACCACCCCTATATAGGTGTCAGAGTAGTATCGGTATCTATATTACTGGTCAGGATCAGCCGATACTGTCTCGATATCAGCAGATACTGACCAGTACAACCATTTTCTTCTTTTATTTTTTGTGAAAAAAAAATCGACCAATACTGTGCTCGTTTCCATATTGGCTGATACTTATCTGTCCAAGATGGACCGATACCGAGTTTGACACCTTGGTAATTTCATATTTATTATTTCAGCTGCTTTCGTAAGGTATCAGATAGCTGGAAATTTTCTTGGATTGCCTGCAATAACTGTTCCGGTAAAATCTCTTCCATTTTCCTTTATGCGGTATACCTAACAATTGACTTTGCCATAGAATAATTATATAGGACTGACATTGAAGTCTCATAGGTTGGATATGACAAGGGAGGCATGCCAATTGGCATGCAGTTTATTGGAAGACCATGGTCGGAAGCAACCTTACTCCATCTTGCTTTCGCAATGCAGGTAGATGATTACAGTTCTTATATATTTGTCCGTTTTGTCCTATTTATTTTTCTGATTTCATGAAGCTAGTATATTATAATTTTATGAAAGTTCAGCTATACACAAATTGCTTCATATATTCTAATTATAGGATATCAGCAGATTGATGCTTTTTTTCATTGTTTCAATAACTTGGATAATGTATCATTTCAAATTCAACAAAATGGTTAATGAGGATGCATCGAGTGTACAAATTATCAGTAACATGCATACATCTCCTGGCACCCAAACTGGATTCGTCATGCCAACCCATCAAATAATTTTAATTAAATAATAAGAGCTGATATCACAGGTTTCTTGTGTAGCATATCATCACTGTCTGAACCTCATCTTCTAGTGTCATAACTTCTGGGTATTGAGACCTCCGGGTATTGGGAATTGGGATATATTCAACTGATGATTCAATTTTTATTTTTTCTAATGTGCCATAATAGTAGCACTTTCTTTAGCAATTTTCTTTTTAACATTTCCATAGTTAAGAAGGAATTTGTTGCCACTGTGTCGCCCAAGAGGAGTCGTCCTTCCCAGCTCCTCCTGTTTTGGCCTCTATCCACCTTGTCTATCCTGGCTGAATATTTCCTAAACGATGTGCCAACTTCTTGCCATGACAACATGTATCGACATGACTTCAGTTCCTCAACCTTTTTTGGCAACGTGTTTGCCATATCAATCAGTATTCGCCGAGTCAACATATCCAACAGTCTTCATAAAGCTAATGGTGCCTATTTTTACCTTTACGTTCATGTCTATCGTGATTTTTTTTCCTCTTGAATCTTATCAGCTGTACAGATTCCTATATTTACTCACCACTGGGAAAGGTATCCTTCACCTCCATCCACCACAGTCCAAACTCCCCAAAACTTCAGTCCTGTATTTTATTCTTATATCATACTTAAATGCATTATCTTATTCTTCATAGACCAATCATAGTGCCTTTTAAAAGTTATGTGGTACTGATGCAATAACCGTTCATGGCCAGTTAATATTATCTTCTAGGATTTTCCTTTCTATTCAATAAGGTTGACTTCTTGGCATTTGGGATTTGTTCAGGAAATTGGTACAAAGCATTAGATGTATGACAAGTGAGCTTTGAAACCTGTGGGTATCAATAAAAATAACCTTTTCTCCCCCCACCTACACAACCCACACAGATACAAACTTTGGAGTACTGTTTTCGATAATTATGTGGCTTCATCTCTGAAAATACCAGGCTTTCTTCAGCATTGTATTCCATTTACATGTTAGAAGCTATTCCAAATTAATCAGGTTACTAAGCAAGAGCAAGGCAAAATGATACATTAATTAAATGTGACACAGTTTTTTGGTGTCTCAAGAATATTTATTGATCGACCATGTGTGAGTGGGTGTGTTGTGGTGGTGGTGGTGGCAGTGGACCGGTGGTGTGTGTGTGTGTGTAGGAGTGAACAAAACTGTAAAAGGTAACCTTCATCAGAGGCTAGATTATTACTTTACATTATGCCCTCATATTCCTTAATTTCTAAAAACAACAAAATATATAACAAGACCGACTTGCTGGAAGTATGTAAACAGCTAGGGACATGACAGTGCAAGCTTAACATGGCACACATCTTTGATCAATCTAAGTGGTCTAACTGCCATCCTATCATTGGCACGCGCCCCAGATAAAGAGTCACGCTGATGTGAAGATTGGAACCATCCTATCAGTGCACTTTAATATCAACCTAAAAGAATGCACAACCATCCATACTGTCGATGCAGAGATCAGATGATTGAAATCCTCATTTAGTGCTATTTATGGGCCTACAGTCGCTCCCAATATGAGCTACGACTTTGAAAATTTGGATTGCTCGAAAGAGATGCCATGTGGCCTAAAAGGGAGACCGTCATGCTCCAATCTGTAATGGGATGGTCAGGTCCCCTTTTTTTTCATGATAGTCTATACAAATGGAGAGAGAACAACTGACAATGCAATTGTTTCAGGTCTTTGCAAGAGTAAAAAAGGCCACACCTTCATCTTATAACTACTCAAAAACTATAGATAAAATTAATTATAATGCACGTTTTAGTTTTTTTATATGCCTTATTAATATATATATATATATATATATATATATATATATATATATATATATATATATATATATATATATATATATATATATATATATTACTAAATACATTATAGTTATAACATACTCAAAACTTGAACATTGGATTGCAATCAAGTATGCTTAATCTTTTGACTCGAAACTCAGATCCATCTGTGTTTGAGCTCCCATCTCCCTCTGATCCTGAACTGGACAGTGAACACGTTGGGTCCGATGACCTGCAAAAGTAAACAAACTAGTCTGTACTTGATACATTCATAGCTTTTAATATTTCAGTCAAAGCATCCAAACTTCTCATTCTGCCTTCTGGTATACATAATTATATATTTTTTTAATCAGTAAATCATTTGTTTGTTTTTATTTCAGGAGCTGTGCATTACTAACTACAGAAAGCCAGAGGTTTCCTATGATCTCCTCCATAAAGAGTAGGTGCAACTGGATAGCAGCTCTTTATTGAATTGTGCAGCTGAACACCTAAAAGTGCATCATACGAAAATTGTTGGATTTCTCCCATATTTATGCAGTATATTGACTTTTACCTGTCTCTATTATATATAAAGCTGGAATGCAGTGGTTGCAAAGCCTCCAAATCATGATCCAATGGAAATTAATCAGTAATGAGCTGTAAATGGTGAATGCTCGGTTGATTAAAAATTAAGAACATTATCAAAAGGTATTGACCTACTAGGTACGTGACCTAGTGTCACCTTCGCACTCAGGTTAATCTCCCTCCGACAACCTTGGGAATGTGAAGATATTGTTGAGTGCCATATCAGTGAAAGGTCACGAGTTTACTGTCACTGATTTACATGCTCATAAATAACTGGGCATTTCTCGAGGCTTTCCACTTGACAAAAAAGAAATTGACCCAAGTCAATACCAACTCTTTTTTGAATGTGTAAAAGGGCACAAAACTCGCACATGCTGCTTTCTTGGAAGGATTACTTGGTCTGTCAATGAAAGAATTTTAGATTGTCACATGGGTACTGATCAAAAGTCTCCGCCGGTGAGTCATTGCCATAGTCGTCGTCGTCATCATCATCACCACCATAGCCTGATCTCATCTATTTGTGGTCGCCTTTGGGAATCCTATTTTTCCACTTGTTCTTGTTCAAAGCTAAGCTCTCGATACCTTGAAAATCTGTTTTCACTATTCACTACTTCCTTCCAGTCTTCACTGATCTTCGTTCTCCTCACAATTTCGTCCAAGGTTTGTTACTAACCTCAGATGGAATAGCACTAGTGGCTGTTGGGTCCTAACTCCTAACCTTTAGGCAAAAAAGCCTCAACTCTAAAAACTGAAAGTTACATTGATATCAAAGTACTAGTATCTCCATATAAAATATGGACAGAGGTAACCTATTTACAATGGACTAGGTCTAGGCATAAAGAGAAAAGAAATACTCATTAGGGTTTATTAGGAGAGAAAGAATAAGGGGAAGAAGAGAGAAAGAGAAGAGAGCACAATAACTAGTTAAGACTACATTGCTTTTATTCAAGATGATTTGTGTTACAAGAGAAAGGCCCTTTATATAGAGGGCTACATAGAGACCTATTGCATTTCTACCCAATGTGGGACTAAACCCACTATGCATGCCTCTCATGCTAGTGCTACTCACTAACACATATTTCTCATACATGACATCCCTATCACTCCCCCTCAAGTTGAGTATCATCGATGCTCAACTTGTCAATGATAAAAAGAAAAGCTCCTGAACAATCTCTGACGCGGGATGACACACTAAAACCCTAATATGTGAACTCGGGATTAACTTTAGAATAAATTGAATAGCGAAAATATTCAAAAATCATACAACACAAAATTAATTCAATGAATTCAATAAAACAGTTCGATTAATTCATTTAGCGTTCGCATGCATGAAGATCTCCCGATCTAAAAAAACAGCTCCGATGAAGGAACTGGAATTTCGTTCTTGTTTAGGGCATCAAGTGATAATTACAATATCGTCTTTTAACTCCTAGGGGATTTTGAGATGAAATAAAATTTGGATAAATAGCTCAAAAGGAAAAATCAAGGATATCAAAGAATAAAAGATTTGAGATTTTAATCTTTTTATCAATGGATATAAGAAAGATATTACTTGACAATAATTCAAAAGGATAAAATAAAGGGATAGATTTCAAGGCTTCACACCACAGCTGTACGTCGGCTTCGCACTAAGTCGCACGAGAAATGATTGCTCACTCCTCAAAGTTTGAAGGATTCACTCCCTCGATTGAAAACTCTTCTCAAGCTTTCTAGGGTTTGTACAAAAGCAACTCTCTTTCATTCAATAATAAAAAACCAATTAATAAAGTGTTTATAATGTTTTTATATAGGCTAAGAAAACCTAAACTCGAAATAAAATAGTCTTAAATTAATAAAAGACTAAAAAGGATAATTTTTGTAATAAAAATAGAAATTCCGTCGCTAGCGGCGTGACGTCCACGGATGTCCGTACTGGGACCACGGACGTCCGTCACATATGGACACTGAATGTCACGGACGTCTGTGGGACACTACGGACGTTCGTCCCACAAAAACAGTGAGACTATAATTTCACGGACGTCCGTCCTGAGCCCACGGACATCCGTCATTGGATGATGTTTTCTCTTTTGTTTCGTCTCACCTATAAATGTTGCTCTCTCTTTTATTTCATCTTTATGCTTTCATCTGTCTTGTGGGAAATGCATCCACTAATCAATCAATATTGTGGGAAAGACATCTACATTAAAGGGCTGCATATCACAACAGCAAAGGCCGCTCAACATCGGTGTAAGAGGGACAACAGGCAGCAAAAAGAGTGTAAAAAACACCATAAACACATACATATATCAGCAATAAATGAAAAAAAAAAAAGAGGCAGAAGAGATTGCAGCATGCACGAGTGAGTACCACCATCAACAATCTTATCTTGAGGTAACAACAACTCAAATCACAAAGCAAGAACATCAATAAACACTCCTTCAAATCCAGCATTGATATCAGCCATAGCCACATTATTATCCACATTGCACCAAGCAGCAAACAATTAAGTACGGAGATAGAAAGAGATAGCAGCAACTAGCAGCGTGAGTGAGCAGAAACACAAATGGTAGCTATGATATTTTCTCTAGCGGCAACGCCAACACAACAACAAATATACTATTCAGATTTCTTTAACTGCAGCAGTGAACATCTCCAAACAAATACAGGATCCAAGAGCGGTGGAGAACCATCAACAAAAATCAGCTCCACAACAGGCATAAGACTGAATAATATCACAATAATCAACACATAAGCCGCAAACAATGACAATTGGCCTTCAAATAATGCCGCCACAATCATCACCAAACAATGCCACGACTTTAGTAGATTATAAAGGTCGCTGAAACAACCTCTAATCACTCACAACTATCAAACACAATCAACCTTCAGCACCAACAGATCACATGAAGAGTGTCACGCCCCGATATCCAATATACCGCGAATTTCGGTACGTGAGCAAATTTAATAATTAAAACAAAACTAAAAGGCTAAACAAAACACATAACATCATATTTCATTCATAATTTCAAAAGAAGGGTACATCATTGTTATAATTCATTGATCATCATGAATACTATTACAATTCAAAAGTCCCTTACAACCCAGCACAAAACCTTACAACTCCTCAGCTAACTCTAATTCAAAAGATCTCCCAACGTCTCTGCTTAAGGAGATGTCCGAAGGTCAACTCGATCCACCACTGAAATGTTAACAATAGGGGGTGAGATAAACTCAACAAGTGGCCCCCTAATAATATCTAGTAACCTACATCTTAATAATCAATAAGAGAGACAAAATTCATTTATGAGCATTCCTTTAATTTCAGTAGATGTTGTATATATATATATATATATATATATATATATATATATATATATATATATATATATATATATGCAAATTTGCTATTTAGTTTTCAAGGCATTGTATTTGCAGCTATCATCAAGTAGGAAATGAGATGTATGCATAAAAGAACACGAAGTTTTCTTTGAAAGGAAAATAAAATAAAATAACTTAATTTCAGCGGCTACACATTTATAGGTGTAGGTTCTACTCATATATTACCGAATCCATCGTACAGCCACATGTGACCCTTTTGGACTTCACCACTTATTCAGGTAGTTGTTACTACATCATATTGTATATCTGTATTTTACACCTTACCGCGACAGATTGGTAGGCAATATGTACTTTATATTATGAAAGCACTAGCACGAACATTCGTCCCAAACTCATGCTGTCCAACGAGGGATCCCGACTAGAAATATCATATAATTATATATATGCACAACGTATATAGTAGAAAATCATTTGTTCAATAGTAGATGTTTTCCATAATCAAGATGGTATTTCATGATTTTTTCGAAAAGAAATACATACTACGATCAATCAATTTTCATAATCATCTTTCTACTAGTTTATGATAAGAACCATACTATAATTTGTTTGCTCATATGATCAATTGTATGCTCATGTCAAGTATGCCATCAAGAATCGAATTACAATTAACTTTATATAGGAATTTCAATTATCAATCATGATTGTATAGTGTTAAAGGAATAAGCTCTTATATAGGTATACTCTCATATTTATAATATCAACGTACAACAATGTCTCGTAGATGTATCACACTACGTAAGGTTTCAATTCATAATTATAGGGTTATATATACTTGTATATTAAATAGTACTAATTAATTAAACAGAACATGGTGATAAGGGTAGGTGACTTGCCTTGATATGCGCTTCCCTGGTGATTGCGATGGGGGTGATTGAAGCTCAGGTTGCCCAACGTGTTGCCTACACGAGAACAAGGGTGTGTTAGTGTAACGAGTTTTCGTTATTTAGTCCTTAATTATTTGTTAGATTTGTAGTATGATTAGTTTGATTGATTTGATGCATGCGATTAGTTGTTACACATGAATGTAATGTTTACTTTATTTAATAAGGACTCATGATAATTAATTGTTCCAATTAATATAACCTAAAAGCCATTAAATATGTGTTAGTAATAATTAGAGTACGTTTAGTAATGTTTAATGAACTTTTAAAATATGTTAGTAAAGTAATTAAAAACCCAATAATTAATTAAAGACCCATTAAGTAATTAAAGGCCCATAGAATCACTTAAGACCCATGTAGGAAATTCTAAATAGAGTTAGATTTTAAATAGGAAACTTTAAAATATTCTAAATAGAGTTAGATATTAAATAAGAAACTTTAAAGCATTTTAAATAAAATTAGATCTTAAATAGGAAACCATAAAGTATTATAAATATAGAGATTAATTTACAGAATTTTTACATAACTTTTATAACCTAATAATCTCATAGAGAGAGAGAAAATTCTAGAGGAGGAGAATTAGAAGAATCCTAGAGTTTTTTATTTGAAGGCTTAGAAGAACACAAGAGGAGCCTACGACGCGACCGAATTTCGGATTAGAGCTTCGAATTAAATCGAGGGAATGCGTCAATTTTACGCGAAGACTAGAGGTATGGAGAAATCATGTTGAGATTAATTGAAAACATAGATAACATAAAATAAAATAGGAATTAGGGTTTACTTCATTTAATGAATATTCTTCATAATAGATTGTTAAATTTTATGCTTAATCACGAGTTTTCGATGGTACACGGGATTTCGTGATTGATCATGAAATTCTGTGCAGAATCCAGAATCTGTTTGGAATTCAGAATCTGTTCAGAATTCAGAATCTGTTCAGAATCCAAAATCTGTCCAGAATCCAGAATTTGTCCAAAATTCAGAATTTATTAGGAATTTCATAATTTATCTAGGATGCAAGCAACGAGTTTCTATTCAAATATTGTCTATGTTTAATCATCATACTTAAATGTTTATTTATGTTCATCATTATTTTATTGCTTAAAATCCATGCAACCTAGGATGTTTGAATTACACAATATGAAATAAGTAGGAATCGATAGAGATTACATATTTATGATGTGTTAAGCTAAACAAGTGAAAGAGCTATTGCATGATCGATTAATTTCTAATTTTTTTATGCATATACATTCATGACATTCATAAAAGTGAAAAGATATGTTTACAACATGACACATGAAAATAAAATATTTTTATGATTATGATAGAATTCCTATGGGCTTATGCTAGAGGAATTAACATAAATAAAAATGACAAGTAATAAAAGTTATACATCTATGCATTAACGATAAGACTAAAGAGATGAAGAAAGTCTTCAATTTTAAACTTACTACTTAACTGAAGAGAAGTTATGTGAAGGTTAGCATAGATACTAATCGAAAGATAAGAGAAGATTAGGATAATTATTAAGAAAGAAATAACTATGTCTATTATGTATGCCGATTCATGAGCATTAATTACACAATAAAAATGACCACACATGAAATTAGGGTAGAGACGCAAGCCATAATGTTTATTTAGATTTAATGCTATGTTTCAATTTCATTCTATTGTTTTACTTATTATTTATGACACATGCTATATTTCTGTTATTGTTTGATTTTATAAGATGATTTGAGTTATGGACATTTTCTATTAGTCTCATCATGTTTGGTCCATACCGATTTATTTAATAAGCTGACTCATTATTTGAGATTCCAGGGAGTACAACTATACATAGAGGATAAAGTAGATGCGTCAATGATTGATGGAAATCCAGATTTGAACAAAGAAGGATTTGAAGCTTAGTTGATTAGTTTTTTCTTTATGCATTAGGAAGGATCTTAAGATATTTATTTCAAATTTATTTTTATGAACAAGTTCATGTTAATGATGGATTATACTTGATTTCAGTTTTATTTAATTTAAGGAGTATGCATACAATTCGGTATAATAGGTTGTTATTTCATAATTTAGTATTGATGGTGATGATATAAAAAGAAAATCTATGCATGCACTTTTAATAGTTATTTTTCCGTTGCGTTTATATGCGGATCTTTATGGATTAATTGATTTATTTAAGATCACGGATATGTGATATAGTGTGATGTCTCCAAGTGAGCGCATTGATCCAGTGTGTGAATTTGGGGACGTCACAGTTAGTGCAAGTGGTGTCTCGACGAAAGAGTTGGATGATTACGTGGGAGGTATTGAGTTAGAGGTTGAGTCGGTTCACGGGAAGGTTAGCCAATAGGGTCTCGGCTCGGATGGTCAAGCTTCTGAAACGAAAGGTGTAACTACGGGTCGACGTGATTAGAATAGGAATGATCAAATCATATCATGACACCAAATAGGTTGCAAAAAGGGTATGCAGACAAAAATCATTTTCATTACTCATAATATGGATATATATTTTTAACAAATATTAGAAATTATTGAAAATATAATTAGTAATTAATAAATAATATTTAAAATCGGAAGAACATTAATAATCCGCTCTTTTAAATAAATATAATAATTCGTAATAAATAAAATATATTTTATAATAATATGGCTGATATAAAACCTAATAGGTAAATATATTCCTAACATATTCTATAATCGATTAATGACCCAAAAATGCCACTAACAACATATGTGTTATAAACTCTTATATTTTTAATAGTAAAATAAAATAAATAATAAAATAGTAGGCTTTTAAATAATAAATATAGCATTTATATATATAGGTTTTATACCCTACTTTTACATTTATATATAAAAGGAAAAATAAAATAAATAATTTTAAAGTCACTGCTTTGTGACAAAAAAGAGAGGAAAAAGGGGTCATGGGTTGATTATGGCACGGGAGGAAACAAGGAGATTAGTAGAGAAGAGAGGCGAAAAACTCAATGAGGGAAAATGGATTTCGTCGTTGGGTTCAGCATTGCCGTCAACGGAGTTGACACCGATCACAACCCCAAAGGTGAACGACGGTCATGAGGTCGCGAATAGTTATGACAGCCACACGAGCATCTTTTTGTGCTCTTTGGATTATGGGGGAATGATGAAGGTTGCCTCAGATTTTATAGCCAGAGGGGATGGTTGGGCCTTGCGTGATGATGGCGAGTATGTCGCCAGGCTGCGACGGGCTGCAATGCGATTTCGTGTTTTGCTTGCGGCGGATGGGACTAGGGAAAAGGATTTGGTGTTAAGCAGGGGCAACAAGAGGAAGGTTATACAAATTTAGGTTGGGTCTGGCCTGGGCCTGACTTGGGCCAAGAAATGGGTCGGGTGATGCTGGGCTTGGGTCCTCACAACTAGTCACATAATCAAAGTTGGAATATTAGCAACGACTAAGAGCACCCGACAAAGGCTTGTGCATGAGAGACCTCAGCAGAAGGCAAAAGGTCCCCCAAAATATATTGAAGCACTCTTTACAACTTATGAGATTAGGATAAAAATGGTGCATTCATATCACCGAAGTAGTGATATAAGCCCAATAAATGATGCCAAACCAACTATTAAATATCAATAATCACGAGGAGAACATGGTAAATAACAGCTATAGCATAGCTCTTTGTTAGCCTCTGCCACAGCAGAGTTCTCCTGCTTTAGTTGATTCCCATTCTATATTCTAACTCCCTGCAAAGGGAGGATTTACCTACTCTAACAGCAACCTCTCTGCTCTCTACTAACTCCCTACCAGAGCAACATCTGCTCTGACAATGAGTGAATAGAGAGAAGGGAACTACTGAACAGGTAAATTTGGCATAAAATCTTGCTATGCAAGGAGAAGGGGTACTTGCTAAAACAGGTAACAGAATGTTAGTAAAGAGGATGGGAACCTGCTAAAGCAGGTAAACTCTGCTATGGAATGGACTACGAGAGAGCTATGCCATAGTCTCTGCCAGAGAGAGCTATGCCATTCGCAGCCATAATCTCTGCCAAAGAGAGCTATGCCATACGCAGCCGTAATCTCTGCCAAACAGTCCCATATCATCTCCAGAAATATAACAAAACAAATTAAAATACGTCCATCATTGCATGGTCAGCTTGGCATTTCATCCAACGGTCATGAGCATTCACTAAACAAGTTTTAAACCCATTTACCACATGGTGTAAAAGAAAATGAGCAATGAAATGATGATGGCGTTTGTTGTTGCTGAAAAACTTGTGGATGTTTATGAGAAGAAGAAGAAAATTAAACAGAAACAAGAAATTGAAGCTCGAAAAAAATGACGAGATTTTGCTATAGCTGAAAAAAGAGGCATGAAGGGAATAATATGGAAAAGCTAGATGATGCTCCAAAGACAAACCATTAACGGTTGCTGAAAATAAAATGATAAAAAAGAAACAAAGCTAACTGCTGGATGTTGATGATTGATGAGCGGAAATATAAAGACATTGCCGGATACCCTGCTGCTGGGGTATACTAGCTATAGCCTAAACTGAAAAAAGATGAGGCAGTCCGCTACGTGAAGATGTTGGAAAAATTGATGCTGCTAGAGCTGAAACAAAAAAGGTTGTTGTAGCAGTCAAATCTAGAGATGAAAAAGTAGAAAAGAAACTAGCCAAGGTTAAGGCTATGATACCCTGTAGACATTAGATGAGAAATACTCATTAGGGTTTATTAGGGGGGAAATTTTAATTAAAAAAACACTGAACTTTAACCCAATATCAATACGGCACATAAACTATTGCTCCTATACAATAAGCATATACAATTTACATAAGTTAATCCTCACCGTACCTTCTATTAACATGTGAACAGAAAATGTTGAGTTGGCATGCAGCACTCTAAGAAAGTATGTGGCATGCCAATGTGGCAACGACTTAACAGAAACAGTTTGAAAGAGAAAAAGAAATCATAAAGAATCGTTAGTCCATCCCCTCCACACATAAATTTTACGTGACCTATAAGTTATAAATTTGGTATTTGGCGCTGCAATTAAAATTTGTAAACAGAAAAGATGGAGAGTTGGGTGGAGACGACGAAGTTTATCGCAGAAACCCGTGTGGCGTCTGCGGAAATCGGTGACAAATTCAGACATCGTGGAGTGACTGGAGTCTATGAAACTGGGGAGAAGATTGGTGAGCTGCCCCGAACAGAGCGTGCAAATACTTTGGTTGGGTTGATCCCCCAATGTGTGAGAGTTGTTTAGTGGATGAACTTATATAAACTTTACGTGCCTATTAGATAAGAGCAATAGTTTATGTGCATTATTGATGTTGGGATCAAAGTTTAAGTTTTTTAAAAAAAATTCTCTTTATTAAGAGAGAAAGAAGAAATGAAAGATGAGGAAAAAAGATGAGTTCACAATAACTAATTAAGACTATATTGCTTCTATTCAAAATGATTTGTGTTATAAGATAAAGGCCCTCTATATAGAGGGCTAAATAGAGACCTATTATATTTCTACCCAATGTAGGACAAAAACAAAATATGCATGCCTCTCGTACTAGTGTTAGTAACGCATATTTTCCCATACATTACATCACTAACGTAACACATGATCGGGTCGCAGTGAAGAAGCGACTAAATGATCAAGATCAATGGACAGTAGATGAAACCACATTGTCAAGGTGTTACTCATGTGGAAAATTAACAGGAAAGAAGTTTAATTCCATCTTTCATTTTCTATGCGCTTGACAATATCAACTGTGCCGATATGCATAATGATTTTAGAATTTTTTTCCAATGGTCCTGACCATCAACCCATGTATCCCTATGATACCTGATCACGTGATCAGATGCCACATAGCAATCAACGAGTATGAGTCTATATAACTTATCGAGTTCATTAGACTGGAAAACCTTTATTTATAATATTTATAGAGAAAATTTCTAAAATTTTCCCCCTTTGAAGTTACTTTTTTAAATCCTCCCTAAATTTTCTTAAATATCTAATAAATCCTGGAACTTAAAACTTAGTTATCTAAATGCCCCGTCAGCTCTAATATTCACCTTATTATTTACATTTAAAATGCAGTTTTTACTATTTTTTCTTGAGATTAAAATTTTTTTTTTTTTTTTTACGTATATTTTTTTAGTTTTCTCAAAGATTTTCTAAGTTTTTGGATTTTTTACTGAATTTTTTTCTTTTCTCTGGGTGAAAAAAATATTTTATTTTATTTTTTTTAATGCAATTTTTACTAGCCTATTGGCCCAACCAACCAACCCATTTTCTAGAATATTCCCCTTTAAGGGTAGTTTTGATATTAAGGCTGATATTTATTGTTGATAGGGCATTTTTTATTTTTATTTTTAATACTGTCATACGGCATAGGCAACATGGATGTGCTTTACATATTGTAGAGATTATCGCTGCGTATGACATAGCTCTCTACTAGCCACCGCCACAGCAGAGTTCACCTCCTTTAGTTGGTTCCCATTTTATTTTCTAACTCCCTACAAAGGAGGATTTACCTGTACTAGCAGCAACCACTTTGCTCTCTACTAACTCCGTACTATAGCAAATAAAATCTGCTCCGACAAGGAGTGAGTAGAGAAGAGGATAAAATTGTTGAACAGGTAAATCCTGTATAAAATCTTGTTATGCAAGGAGTTATCAAGGAGAAGGGGTACCTGTTAAAGCAGATAACAAAATATTAGCAAAGAGAATAGGAACCTGTTATGACATGGGCAAGTAGAGAGCTATACCATATATGATGGTTAAAAAGGAACACTAGGAGAATAAATCTCACATAATAAAGCACTCACATCCCAAATAACAAAACACTCACATTGAGTGACACTGAGAGCAATAAATCTCACACAACAGCACTCACCTTATTAATATAAGGACCAAGCAAAAGTGGAGTTTAGAACCCATACCCCACAAAGGAGGGAAGATACCAACTAGCTACCACTAAATCTATGGTTGATGAGGCATTTAGATAACTAAGGTTTTTATTTATTAGATATTTATAAATATATGGGGAGGATTTAGAAAAGTAGCTTTATAAAGGAGAGATTTTAGAAATTTTCCCATATACTTATTAATTAATAGTGAGTGTGTATTTCGGAGTCTGTGTGCAGTGCATGGCCCGCATGCTGTGTGCAGGTGATCGGTCCATCATCTAATACCAGCTCATACGTTTGATGGTTTAACTAGGGCTGTTAATAGGCCAAGCTCGTGTATGCCTTTTTATAGGCTTAATTATTTTCTAACCCTTAAAAATAGGACAAACCTGGTCTAGATATAAAATTGGGTCGTGTTTGGACTGAGCTTTTAAACCCAAATAATGCTCGTATCGGGTTCAGTCCGAGCCAGATTCGGGTCAGCTTGATTTTTCCTTACTACTAGTAAAAAGCGTGGACATTAGGACCTTGATTGAACTTGATTTTTAGATATCTATCAGGTGATTTGAACATTAAAAGAATATAATATATAAGTGTTTGTTACTATATTTTATGATTTATTAAAGACAAAAAAAAAAAAAAAAACTTATTATTTCATGTGTCTTCATTATGTATAATTTAAGACTATAAAAAATATATAACTTATATTGTCAACTAAGTATAACTTATAAAATTTATAAATAAAAACTAATAAATAAGTATAATCTCGAAAATTCAATTAACATTGACTCTGATCAATGGATATAATCATGGGAGTAGTATCAGAAGTGATGAAAATCACTTTTTGGGTGGGCCTAAAAATTACACTCATACGTGTTTTTGGCCCACCTGATCTATCCACTCTAAAATCAATGATCGTACATTTTTTTTTTATGGTTAACATTAAAGTGTACAAATCAAATGATTCTAATCTTTTAAGACATGATTATAATATTTTTATTTATTTTTATTTGAGAACCCATGATGTTGCCCTTTAGTTAGTCTACTATAATTACGATTGTCGATGGATGCTTGGCCTGGCTCTGTCTTAGGCCGAGCTGTAAGGGCCATAGTCCTAGGCCTGGTCAACATGAACTCAACCCTAGCCCTAGCCCTAGCCCTGCTTTGAGCCTGTAGGAGAAGTTGGTCCAATTCAAACCATTTATTTCTTTCGATAACATTTTTTTATATATTTAGTTTATCCATAGCCTTCTCAATTATTTACCTAGGCTAAAGGTCTATTGAACAACAGAATCGAAGGTAATTTAGTAAACTGTTATAGTAATAACAAGGGAGCCATTACTTAGCACTCAGGCATTTAGTCCTTAGACTCTCTCTACCATGAGTTAAAATACCAAAAAATCGATACGTATCGTCTGGTCGAAAAATCGGTGCGTATCGGATGAAACGTATCGGTACCGGTCCGTATCAAGCGATACATTGAATGTATCGTTCGATGCATTCTATACAATTGAATATATCGAATAATACATTCAATGTATCATTCACATCTAATACTGATACGTATCGGTATCGGACGATATTTTGATCCATGCTCTCTACCCAAGCACTGCAGGTGGTGCTCCAATTGATCTCCTCTTACCCCAAATAGTTACAAAGTTCATACTCAAGAGGTACATGATTATTTATGACAACATGTAAATTTGTGAAAGTCATCTCTAAAAGAGATTTGAGATAGAGTAATCAAGTAATATTTCTTCCCTAGATCTGAGATAGAGTAATCAAGTAATATTTCTTCCTTTCTTATTGTATTTGGAATCAAATCGTCAACGAATTGTCAAAATCAGAGATTTCTGTCCAAATTCTCTTAGGCTGCGTTTGGGAACAAGCATTTGCATTTGAGAATTTCAAATCCAGGCGTTTCAAATTCAGAATTTGAAATATTTGGATTTGCAAATCTCTTGTTTGGATGTTTAAGGATTATATTAGGATTTGGCCCAAGGCTTTACAGATAATCATTTGGTTTTTTTCTTTTTATAAAAATAATTTATATTTCATTGGTTTCCTTCATTCTATGTAGGGGTGGAAGTTCGGTGAGCCGAACCAAAATCGAAACTGAAAATTTTGATTTCGGTGTTGGTTCACCTAAAACCGAACCATAACCGAAATGTTTTGAGTTCGGTTAACCGAACTCCCCACCCCCTGAACCGAAACAGAACCAATCTATTTTCGGGTTTTTTGAATATATATATATATATATATATATATATATATATATTATTTATTTATTTTCGATTTTTCAGCTTAGGGTCGATTTTCCTTTTATTGGAAATTGATTTATCTTATTTGATAACATGGAAGTGTAATTACATAGGTGGAATAAAAATTGTGTTATAAAATAAAAGTTTGACCAAATATCAAACTTTGATCATAAATAAATATTTTTATTATCAAAATACAAATAATACATTAATAAGCATTATCTACTATCAATATACAATTCTCAAATTTTGACCAATAAAAATGGGATAATATATTTTAAAGTTATAAATTAAACAATGATAGATATATTTAATTATAGTATTCCACTAATTACAATTTATAACTTTTTATTAAAAAAAAAAAAAAAAATCAAACTTTGGAAAAAGTCAAACTTTGACCAAGGAAAAATTGCACTGATGCAATATAAATTTATGTAGTAGTAGACTCTATCTATAAGCAGGTTTTGAGTTTGACTAAAAATAAATTGTGTAAAAGTCAAAGTTTGACCAATAAAAATGAGACAATGTATTTTAAAGTTATCAATTAAACAATGATAGACATTTTTAATTATAGTATTCCACTAATTAAAATTTATAACTTTTTATAGAAAATCAAACTTTGAAAAAAGTCAAACTTTGACCAAGGAAAAATTGCACTAATGCAATATAAATTTATGTAGTAGTAGACTCTATCTATAAGCAGGTTTCGAGTTTGACTGAAAATAAATTTGGTGTAAAAGTCAAAATTAGACCAAAAGTCAAAGTTTGACCACTAAAAATGACGCAATATATTTTAAAGTTACAAATTAAACAATGAGAGATATTTTTAATTATAGTAATCCACTAATTAAAATTTATAACTTTTTATAAAAAAATAAAACTTTGAAAAGAAGTCAAGCTTTGACTAAAGAAAAATTACACTGATACGGAATAAATTTATATGATAGTGGACTCTATCTATAAGCAGGTTTCGAGTTTGACTAAAAATAAATTGTATAAAAATCAAAGTTTGACTAAAAGTGACAAAAAGTCAAAGTTTGATTAAAGGACAAACTATTGACTAATAAAATTGAGATTCTAGTATCACATTATAGATGAACATGGATTTTTTCGCTATCAAATTGTAGGAGTCAGTTTAATAAAAAGTAAAATTTTAATTAAAAATTAAAGTTTGACCTTAAAGTCAACCTTTGACCCTTGGTTGGGATGCCTCATGCCCAATCCAACTAGATCAGTCAAGCTTAAAAATACTCGGCTCATGTGGGTTGAGTATCAGGTCGAACCGTACTTATTATAGCACTGGGTAATAATTTTTTATTCACAAAACATAGCCAATTATATGATGGTGTAAGATTTGGATTTTCAAATAACGCCTAGGAGGTGTTATTTACAAATCCACTTTTTTATATGGAGAAATGGATTTCTAAATTCCGATGGATTTACCAAGTCCAAATCCAAATCCAAACACAAAAATGTGGAACCAAACGGTGGATTTGGATTTAGGAGATCCAAATCCAAATCCACGTTCCCAAATGCAGCCTTATTGTATTTGGAATCAAATCCTCAACGAATTGTCAAAACCAGAGATTTCTCCCCAAATTCGTGGAATTAGGGAATCCCTATTAGGTCCACTCTTTTAGTAAGCTCAGAATCTGAGCGATTTCTCCGGAGTCCTCTCCGATACGAGGCCTTTTAAGGTGAGGAGAGTTGATCCCATTTTCTAGAAGAGGGCCAATAGAATTAAAGCAATGGCTTCGAAAACCCTTACCGCCGATTGGACCGTTGTACTACCCCGCCGCGGCAAAGTAAGGAGCAAAAACCGAAACCTCCCCAAAACCCTAACTCTAGAAACCCCATGGACACCAACGGACTCCCAACCCGATCCCAAATGCGAATCCAAATTGCTTCGAAAGATGCGATTCTCCCTAAAAAAAACTCGAAGAATCTGATTTCTACCTTTGTCTCATCAACCAGCTAAAAACCCCTAAAACCCTCGCCAACTTCTCCAGGGGTTTGGCTGCCGAATCTGAAATGAAGATGGTGATCTACGGCATCGACAGCATCGAGTCATACGAACTGCCTCAATTGCAGCTCACCCTCACGAAGTAGCAGGTTAGGAAAGCACTGTCCTTTAACTATTTTTAAAAGGGTATTTTTGGTATTACAAAATATGACATAAACTGTTTTTACTTTTATATAGTAGTAAGATAATCAGGCTTGGCCAGACTTGGGTTTGGTTTTGGTAGGCTCCATCAGTTGTCACCTTAAAAACTCGGCCCGAATTTGAAATCGTGACAGGTTTGGCCTAAGTGCTTTCAGGCTCAGGTTTATTATTTCAGTCTCAACCGAACCGAAATTTCGGTGCTCAATATTTTTTTTAAACCCAAAATTATCGGCCAATCATCAAATTATCTGTTAATCATCATATTATCTGCTAATAATTTGCAGGTTCTATATTTTGGCCAAAAATTTTGAGATTTCGTTTCGGTGGGGTCTGAAACCGATGCGTTTCGACCAAAATTTTGATCCATGAGCCCAAATACAAAATCGGGTCGGGCCCGATCTAAAGCCAAACCTGCTGCCAGCCCTAGGTCAAACTGTCGATTTGGGTTTACTGAAAAATAAAACATAGTTCAAACTTCTAATGTGGACATCCTATAAAGCTATTAGTGGTGCCGAGAAATGGGACGGTGATCAGGTTCAACTGCCCATTAAAATTGGGACCGACTCTACTCGCAAGCCTTATCAATCCTCCCATATTAGATAAATGAGCACAAATTTGTACTACACTAATCAATCAAAAAAATTTGCTGTAAAATTATATCACTTTAATAGACTAAAAAAATATGAACAACGGTCCATATTGAAATGAATCTATTGAACCTCCAATGAAAGTAGCTTTTAGGTTCAACTCTTGGAGATTTTTATAAAGAAAAAGAAAAAATTGTATAAAATCTTCAATAATTTAGAGAAGACTTATAATATAGTGTCGAGACAGATAATCTAATAGACATTAAGGAAAATATGCATCCAAAACTTCATCATTACAATATATATATATATGGACATGGGAGAAAATATGCATCCAAAACTTCAGCATTACAATATATATATATATATATATATATATATATATATATATATATATATATATATATATATATATATATATAGTAATTAATGTGAAAATGAGGTGTACAGAGACAAGTGTGTGTTTTGTTGGAGTTGAGTTGCATCAAAGATCTTTCTTAAGCCCTTATTTGTTTATTCGAATCATAGATACTTTTAATTATAGGCATACAAAACAAATATGCCAGCCTAGCCCAACTCGAGATTTTGCGAAATGAGTCGAGTCAGGTTGGTGTTGAGTGTTTCAATAAACCGGTCAGGTCGAGTTCAGGTTTAGGTCAGGCGGAGTGGGGTTGATCCAAACCCAACCCAAACCTTTACCCAAATTCACCCCTAATCACTTGCAATTGAAATATACAGCTAACAATACTTTGTCATGTACCTATTGCAACCTCTCTTTCAGTTAGGTTGGTTGGTCCTTCCCTTTAATCAAGGGTAGCTGGTTTCGTAACAAAAGATTCTTGAGGCGCCAGTAATGCTTCCATCATTTACCATGGTACGCCATGACGATGATCACTTTGGGGATATGTGCCACATATAAATAACATCTAACCGATCTAATATAAGAGATATGAGGATGGAAAATGATCTCTATCATCTGATTCAAGACAGTCAATAGTAAAACCATCAATTGCACCGCAACGAAAAGAATCTTTTGTTGCAAACCCGCCACCCAAAAATAGGTACTTGAGAAAACGCACCTATCTTATCCTACTGGTTGAATGTGATGACCAGTTTAACTGATTTTGAAATCCTTTAATAGAAGGAAGTCTCATGGAAATCATGATTCCCTATTATTGGATGGTTTTAAAATTGGTTGTTGTTTAGCCTCATATTGGATATTTATAACCTTATCTCTCCTCTTATAAATTTTTGGGTCCCTCCACTCGTAGCTAATTGATTTTGAGATGGATGCCCTAATTTATTGCTGGTTGATTAAAAAATAGGTTCAATTGTGGAAAATGCTACTTGACTAATAATATCTTTTTTTCGATAGGCAAGCTGGGTCAAACTTATGACCCTACGGTTGCGTGCCATGTGGAGTGATCATGTATGTTGTTTGATATTGAGTATGCTTATTTACTAAAAGGAGTCATCGTGTGTGTTATCTAATATGTACATCATGATCTAAAGATCTTTGGGACAAAATATTAGGACAAAAAATAATTTATATCATCCGAGCCAAAGCATTTAAAAGCTATTAAATTAACAGCTACTGCGTAAATCCAACATACGTTAATTTCAAATGCCCTTTGGCAGCTTTGAACTAGACGGGGGAGATCATCTCTCGAAGCAATTTTTACCGCCATAGATTTTGTAATCATTGGCATCAATGCATCCCAAATGACGAGAGTACTAAAACTCGGGTTAATACCCAATATCAACTCTTCTCTAAAAAGCTTCAGTACCGTACAACCTATACGTTAAACTGTTATAGACTTTTCTAGTGTATCATCATGCCGGCATATCAAGAGGAAAAATACATTTCTAGTGTATCGCCTGGCCGGCATATTAAGAGAAAAAATAAATAAATATAAAAATCATGTCTACTGCCAAATTTGCACGGAGCCGGTGAGAGACATATTGAGTGCTCACTTTCTTTATTTGGAGTACACAAAACTCTCTATCATCCACACAAAAAGTATGTGACGGACATTATTTTCCTAGAAGTGAAGTGAGCTTTTCTTTTAAAATTTATATTATAATTTTTTGTAAATTAAAATTTTTATTTATTAATAAAAAGGAAAAATAAGATAATGCATTCGAATGCATGATTCACGTGCATTCAAATGCTAGAAGTTAAACTACACTTCTAACAGTACACTCATTCCCCTAAATTTTAGAAATCACAGGTCAAAAGTTTTATTATTATCGACATTGTACATTGAAATTTTATACATTTGATCCAAAATTGAATTGTAGAAAATTATTCGTTCAATTTTTTTATATAGTGACTAAATGACCATAGCCGTGTTGCCATTGACGCTGAATCCTTGGGTCGGGTGCCACATGGCATCCAACTAGTTGCTCACCATGCATTCGAGTGCATACTCTTTATACTCAAAGAAAACAATAAAATATTCCTAACTTCTTTTTATTTGATAGAAGCTATTACTTTTTTTTTTTTTTTGAGAAAGATAGAAGCTATTACTTGATAAAGGCATAAGAGAACAAAATTAAACAAATCACCTAGATCAATCAAAATAACAAATTCAGACAACTTCAAATGTATCATGAGGTCACTCTCTTTAAGACAATAATTATTCCCACCATGTCAAGAATATCAGGACAATAAAACACGGTTACTACACTAAATGCATACTCAATTAGAAATTTGATAGCGCTTGGGCTCAACTTTAGGCCTTCATTTTTCAGATAAGTAAGCTGGGCTCAAAACCACGACCATGAGGTTGCAATATTGTCAACCTTTCATTGTCCTACAAACCCTAGCCCTCATTTTATAGGCCTTTACGTGCCATTTCACAAACACTTGTGACATTTGGATTGGATGCTTGAGGAGTGTGCGTTAATCTATCCACCGAACAGTTAGTTATTAATATGGCACCTCTAAATGCACCCATGCATTCTCCGAAAGTGCCCATGTCCCAGACCCCTTGAAAACTATTGATTCCTTCGAATCAGATGATGGAGATCAGTTTTCTCCCTGATCTTTCACACAATAAATCTTTAGATCATGGCACACCGATCAAACGGTCAGTTTGCGATTCCACGTTTCTCAAATCTCTAAAAAATGGCCCTAAAATCACGTTTGAGCATGATCCAAAAAAAAGGGCCTAAATTGTATGAGACAGGCAGTCGGATTCCTGGAAATCAAGTCGAGCATATCTAAGAACAAAGAACTTGAATTCACCATTTAGTTTCATGGAGTTTTTAAATCTCTATTTAGCATAAACTTGTCTACCCTGAAGAGATGGTATTAGGCACCTCACTTGAGCACCGCTGTCAGTGCTCGAGTCAATCTCCTGCCAAAAATGGCTATGCCTCGGGAAGAGCAATTGGGCAAAGCGGTTTATGAGCACACAAATCTTGGCGCTAAAAATATTGCTCAAGCTAACTGCAAATCAAAATTATGCCATTGCAAACCACTTTTAAAAAAATAGTACTTTTGGAGTTTTTAAACATCTAAGTCATCTGATTTAAAGGCCATGATCTAAAGTTGGAAAAATATTGGCATGAAACATGATCTCTATATCTGACTCAATGGAGCTGGCCAACCATTAATTTATGCCAAAGCCTATGATTGCATTGAATCAGATGATAGAGAACGCATTTCATGCCTATATTTTGCAACAAAGATTTTTAGATCATAACATTCAAATTAGGCGGCTTAAATGGTGTTGAAATATGACACAAGTCTCAAAAATATGAACTCTATATTTTAAATGACTTGCCATGGTATAATTTTGAATCGCAATTATCTAGACCCAAAAATATCCAGGCATCTCCCGAGGTTGGCAGAGGGAGATTGACCGAAGCACCGGGTGCCTGATATCAACTCCTATGATGAAAACTGTAGCTAACCTAAGAGGTATTCGGCCCTAAAGAAATTGGCTTAAGGGCTAATGGGAAGCACTCCTTGCTAGTTTAACATCTAGAACAAATAAAAGCCGCATTTTTCGTAAATAAAAGATGCATTATATTATTTTAGTATGATATATAGAATCATGTACAACAAGTCTGCCCCGAATACAAATTTTGTTGACCGATAAAAAAGAAAATACAAAATAAAAGACTAAGAAATTCTACCTTCATATCTCCTACCAAAAATCCAAACTGGCGTAAACAATCTGGTTCTATCTCACCTATATCCTCCTGCAGCAGCAGTATCCTTATCATATTCTCCTTGCTCCTCTTTTGCAAATTCTTCTATTAGCATGCGTTGTCTCTGAGTCAAATTCCTGCCAAAAACATAAAAATGACCCATCATCACATGATAATAAATAGTTATTTTATCTAGATAAAATATAAGTGTTTTAATAGTTCTTTTATCTAGATAATAAATAGTTCGAGATATATGGCAAGCCAACTGAGTCTCCAAAACTCGTGTCATCAATTTAATTACCTATATGCCACGCTGCTCAAATTGGTGAACCAATGAACACAGTTTCATTTATCATCATCTTGTTTTACCTATTTAGGGTTAGTTTTGGGAGCCCTATTTCTCCAGCCATTTGTCACACTCATCATAAACTCAAATTGCTTCCCATATTTATTTTCTTTTGTTGGAACGTCCCTAAACTTCCTCTAAGGTACCCATTCGTCGTTATATCTTTTCTCATTACTCCATGCATCCATCTTAGCATAAACATCTAATAGGATTTTCATTACCGATTAATTTACTTTTAAAAGAAACAACAAAAACAACATATCCGGGAACAAGAAACTTACGTTGGAATGTTGACATTGAAGTGAACATATTGATTACCATAGCTGGCCGACTTCCTGGTCTTTATCCCTGAGAGTCATTGGAAGGACTTTTAACTCAGACAGAGGCATTTAACAGAAAAAATCAACTCTTTGAATCATTCATAGAATGTTTCTGAATGTCAAAAAAAAAAAAAAAAAACCCCTAATCCCAGTAATTTCACTTTACAAAATGAATAATAATTCATTTTAATATCCAAAACAACCTCATTCATTTCCCTTAGAATTGGAACGCTGAGCACAAGAAAATTTTAAGAAAATATATATTTCTATATGGTATGCTTTTTAAAGTAAAAATGAACATACAGTCAGTCATATTCATCTAGGCCTCACCTTTTCCCTTCAGAACAACTTTCTGACCAGGTTGAGTGCCTTGCCGGACCTGCAAACCAGAACACGAATTAATCATACCACCAAGAGAGTGAGTCAACAGAAATCAAAGGCGTCTAAAGGAATCTCAACAGGGAATTTCATAGATGTTCCCAAATTAAACTTTCATCCAACAAATATTACCCTACAGACATTAAATTTTTCTCCTTTACATTAATATAATTTCATGTCTGCTGGAAAGAAAACAGAAAAGAAATCAAGCACAGCTTGAAATAAACCTTAAGAACGACATCTCCTGTAAGAGTTGGGACCTGAATGGTTCCTCCCAGAATTGCCTGCACAATAGCAATCCACCAACCTCTATCAGTAAAGATTGAGTTACTATTATCAGAGAAACTTAAAAAGTAGGTTAATTGTCAGTAAAAGAAAATATATAGGAATGGATAAAACCTTAACAAGAAAACTAGTCACAGGTCCGAATTTATGCCTCCCAACTTATCATCAAGCATAACCCTATCATCCATCTCAGATGTAGGGGCTGGGTAGCCCCGCCTGGCCCAGTTTAAGAAGGGTTTGGGCTTGATATAAAGCCGCTTGGGGAAGCACTTCAAGCCCAAAATTTAAACGGGCCGGATTGGGCTTAATCCCCTGGGCCTGTTGGGCTCTCATATATGATATGTATATTGAGTTTTACTTGTAATATCTTAAAAAACTTTCAAGAATAGATTTTCGATTTTTAAACTCTATACTTGCTTGGTAATAGATATTAACAGCTTATGAGATATTTGCAATATATCAATGTTTCTATTTTTATTAATATAGAGCTAATTCTTACAACTCAATAAGTAATTTATTAATAAATGGGCCAGACCATGCCGAGCTTGGGCTTTGAAAATTTATGGCAGGCCAGGGTTGGGCTTATGGTCATAAGCCTGCTACTGGCTCGGGCCGGGTTTGGACCAAGTTCAAATCCACCAGGCCGGGATTGGATTTACCCTAGACCGGCCCATTGCCACCCCTATTCAGATGCATATGGTATGAACAATATAACCAAAATAAACAAACAAACAAACAAACAAACAATACAACCATGGGTCAAAAAACCGGAATTCCGATACGTATCGTCCTGACCTCCAGGACGATACGTATCCAGTATCGTCCGATATAAAAAAAAAATCCCAAAAAAATAGCAAAAAAATAGCAAAAAAATCTGAAAAATTATATTTATTTATTTTGTATTTATTTCAACTATTTTTGCTTTTATTTTTTACTTATTTGATGCATTATTTAGATGAATATATAAGTAACTTAACTTAACCCAAGTCACATGCCTATTTTGTAACTTAACCCAAGTCACATGCCTATTTTGTGACTTATTTTGGACTTAAGATCACATTTTTGACTTAATGTAATAGATCTTCTAACATTATTTTCGACCAGCTGATCACATGCCTATTTTATTAACAATATTTCATAATTTGATCGACGCAGACACGCAGTGACGCATAAACTAAATTAACAATGTATATTGACAAAAATAAATTATATATTGTCAAAATTAATAGTTATGTTGATAAAAATAAATTTTATTGTAATAGATCTTCTAACATTATTTTCGACCAGCTGATCACATGCCTATTTTATTAACAATATTTCATAATTTGATCGACGCAGACACGCAGTGACGCATAAACTAAATTACAATGTATATTGACAAAAATAAATTATATATTGTCAAAATTAATAGTTATGTTGATAAAAATAAATTTTATTGTATATGAAAAAACTACTTTAGAGCCACATTGAATTTCGTGGTGGTTCTTGGCCCTCATGATCATCATCGTCATCGGTGCGCCAACTTTCCAGCATTTGTCTATAATGTTGGCCATATTGATACCCATAATCATATGTGCCCCCTTAAAACTGAGGCTGTAGCAACGAATATGGCTCAGTGTAGTACGTAAAGGCCGGTCCTCCAAAAATCTGACCAACGAAGTCATATGGCACCGGGTAGGTTTGTTGTGGCTGATAGTATGGGTTACTAGTTGCTGAATCTTCGGTATTTTGCAAACTGAATCCCCCGAAGCTAGAAGTCATACAACCCATATCTGTATCATCTTGTGAAACTTGTGGTGGTGGTGGTGTTTGATATAATTCCGACGCTCCTCTTCCTTCAACCCCTCCCATTCTAAATGTAGGAGTGTCGAGCTGTGTTAACGGTGTCGAGTCATTGTCTCATGCCGCCATATCTCTATAAGGATCAGAGGTACCAGCATCCTCCCTTCCACCACTAGTGCCAACGTCTCCACCATCATGCCCTCCACCATCATCCTCACCACTCCCATCATCACTACCGGGCTGCGTTTCGTCATCAGATCCAACCACTGAATGACGATTCAATCTTCTTTTCCGCCTCTGTGGTTAAGAAGCTCTCTTTGCTCACTTCTCTTCACATTGTCCGACCATTGATGCTCTCAGTATCCAAGACTGGCTCTTCTCTCTCTTCGATCCATTGATTCAAAGGGTCATCCTCCTCGAATATATAATCCAACTGGATGGGATCAAAATATTCCGCTTTATACGCAAGGTAGAATATGATAGATGAATTAGTATAATATGTAAGTAAGACTTCATATAATTGAGGATCTAAGACTTCATGTAATTGCTTACCACGGTTGGTCCTCTGTATATTCCTGACCCTTAATCGCATGTTGTAGTGGCAGTAGACTAACTTTTCCAATTGGTCCATAGTTAGTCTATTCCTTGTCTTAGTATGAATGAGAGAGAAAGTGCTCCAATTCCGCTCGCAGTTCGGCGAGGAACATGTTTGCGACAATACCCGCCTCAATATCGGACCATCACCTCCATAATGCATCCACCAATCAGCGGGTTTGTCGTGTTGGGATTGCGCCAACGGGGTCCCAAATGACCCATGTCTCTTGCGAAACATGTCATAAATAGATGATAATATCACATGACATTTGATTTATTAGTTATAAGGTATGATACTATGATTACTCACATCTCTTATGGCTTAACCTTGGTCCGCCAACTCAGGGAGCATTCTTTGGATTACATTGAGCAAACCGGTATACACTTCATCAGTGTCACTCAGCTCGAAGCGTCGTGTATACTGGAAGGCTTGATTCAAGTAGTGTGCTACACATCAAATATGAGCAATTTCGTCAGTATATGAAAATAATGAATAAATAAATAAAAATCACTACATAATTGTGCAACATGTTATACTTTGCATCACAATCTTGGTGAAATTGTGCATCCCACCTCTTGTCGATAATCGCCCAGTATCGTTTATATTTTGTAAGGCATTTGATTTTTATAGTCAATTTTGCCTTATCCATTGACTCATAAATGTACCCCATCGTTAATTTCTCATCACCATCAACCCATCTCAACACTTGCACCAACGGGGTAGTGACGGCAATTAGGTGGTCGACATCTACCCAAAACTGTGTGCTGTAGATCAGGTCAGCAACTTCAGTGCAAGCTAGTCTCTTTGCTCGTGGGAGTCCTATTTCATGTTGATCCCATTCTTCCAACGACACCATGTTTTTCAGCTCACGCCTATATCTAGCCAAACTCTGTAGGGCTAAAAACTGTGTTGCAAAACGTGTAATCTCAGGTGTCATTAAATTGACCAGCTTGTCACTGTTGTACAGGTAGGAAGTAATCGTTCTTCCCTTCTGAATAGTTGTTTGTGCCTTGTTTTTCTTTCCTAAATCCTCAAGAATGAGGTCCACGCAATGAGAGACACACGGGGTCCAGTACAGGTGACGTCTCTTCATCATTAGTTTTAATCCAGCGATTTTGTAATTTTGCCGCATTGTCTGTTACCACCTGCACAACCCGCTACTCTCCAACCTCTTGAACTACCTTATCCATTAGTTGAAACAGGTAATCAGCAGTCTTTACGTGTCTAGAAGCATCAATTGATTTCAAAAATACTGTCCCGACATCGTTGTAAACCAAAAAGTTTATCACTCTTCTTTGTGGGACCAGTCCATCCATCGCACATAATTGTGCAACCTCTCTCATCCCATACATCCTCAAAGCTTTGTACATAGGCAGTTATCTCATCATACTCATCATTTAGTAAGGGCCCGAATATCTTGTATGCAGAAGGCTTTTTAACTCCTGGACCAACTTCTGCACTTGTATCAATCATGCTTTTAAAGTACGACGACTCTGCTACTTGAGTCGGAATGTGGTTGTATATAAAAAACTTGGCAATGAATTTTCCAAGCTTTCTCATTTTTGTAAGTGAGATTGCACTCAATTTAATTTGTTTTGAGCTTTCAGTGCGATACATGAATGGATCTATGGGGGCTATAGTACCTCTAGAAGGGATTATAGGCCGTCTACTAGAGGTACTATAGCCCCCATGGATCCATTCATGTATCCTCATCAACATCAATAACATGTAGCCTATGATTAGATCCACCACCGGTAGCAGGCATGGATGGGCCCCTCAACCTGGACCGAAATCGATAATCGACTTCTTCCTGATCTCGCCGCTGTTGTGCTTCTCTGGCACTCTCTCTCATAGCTCTCGCTATCTGCTCATCCTCATCCTCATCATCCTCAGGTCCAGGTGATGTAAACTCTGGATCTGCCCTCCTGATTCTCTCATACATTTCCCTATCACGATCGGCTTCAGCTTTTTTCTTTCCCTTTGCCGCTTGTAAACTAGCTCTGATATTTTCTTTTACTTCTCTGGGTACACTGGGACACCCTTTTGTTTCTCCCTTTACGTGAGCCAGATGCTCCTTTAATCGTGTAATGCCTCCTCTCAGCAATTTTTTTCCACAAAGCTTACACTGTATCCAGAGTCTATCACCATCTATTGGTGTACTGTATTGCCATGATGAATCTGACGATCGTACCATATTTATTTATTTCACCTGCATGAATGAGCAAACGATTGCATTAAAATAAACATCTAATTTACACTTGAAAATAAAATTTATTTTCTAATTATTGCTATTTTAAAAATATTAGATTATATTTTATTAAATTGATTTGATATTCTTTTAATTTTTATAAAATTTAGATTACATTTGAAATTTTATTTTATATTATTCTAATTTTTAAAAGATTAGATTATATTTTACCAAATTTATTTAATATTATTATAATTTTTGAATATTTATTTGATATTATTATAATTTAAGAATGCTTATTTGATATTATTTTAATTTATGAATATTTATTTGATATTATTATAATTTATAAATATTTATTTGATATTATTCTAATTTTTAAAATTTTATTTGAAATTTATTTCATATTATTCTAATATTTTATCGGACATATCCCATAATATTAATTATTTTAATCATATGTGACCCATAATTTTAAGGGTATATGTGACCCATATTGACCCATATTATTAATTATATTAATTATTTTGTGACCCATAATTTTAATTATATGTGACGGTCACATATAATTAATATGGGTCACATATAATTAAATTTATTATTAAAATTAATATGGGTCACATATAATTTAATGTGACTCATATTGATTTTAATAATAAATTTAATTATATGTGACCCATATTATTTTTAAGTTTAAATTATATGTAACCCATATTGACCCCATTATTTTATTAATTATATGTGACCCATATTGATTTTAATTTTAATTATGTGTGACCCATATTGACCCCATTATTTTATTAATTATATGTGACCCATATGATATATGACCCATATTATATGTGACCCATATTAATTTTAATTTTAATTTTATGTGACCAATATTTATTTTAATTTTAATTATATGTGACCCATATGATATGTGACCCATATTATATGTGACCTATATTAATTTTAATTTCAATTATATGTGACCAATATTGATTTTAATTTTAATTATACGTGACCCATATTGACCCCATTATTTTTTTAGTTATATTAATTGTTTTGTGACCTATACTTTTAATTACATGTGACCCATAATTTTAATTATTTATATTATTTTTGACCCATAATTTTAATTAATTTAAATATTTTAATTATTTTAATTATTTCAAGATCTACCATATTTATGGGTAGATCTGCCATTAAATATGATAGATCTTCCATATTTATGGGTAGATCTACCATTAAATATGGTAGATCTAACAAATTTATGGCTACATCTACTATATTTAAGGATAGATCTACTATATTTATAGGTAGATCTACCCTTAAATAAGATAAATCTACCTTATTTTAACCTTTAAAACGAAATAAAACGATGAAAAAATGATAAAACACGTACCTTTCGCGTTGATCCCGAGCTTGTTGGTGCGATTCGGCGGCAATTTGGGGTGAAAATAAGCCAAAAATGAGGAAGAAGGAAGAAGGAAGAAGGAAGAATGGAGGGCTGGTTTTGCAATGGAAAAAACAAAAACAAAAAAAGAAAAACCCGACCCTAAATTCGGGTTGCAAAAGGTCACCCACGTGACTGGGCCCCACAGATTCTTGAAATTATCGGACGATAATTTCAAATTAATAGGAACGATAATTTGAAATTATCGTTCGTATCGGACGATGGACGATAATTTGAAATTATCGTCCGATAGGAACGATAATTTGAAATTATCGTTCGTATCGGACGATAATTTCATTCTTTTTTGAATTTTCTAACTTTTTCAAAATTATCGAACGATAATTTTAAATTATCGTCCGATAATTTGATATTATCGTCCGTATCGGACGATACGAGCGATATTTTGCTGGTATCGGACGATAATTTCACTATTTTATATAGGGTACGATAAATACCCTATGTATCGTACCGCTGACCTCCAAAACCGATACGTATCATCCGATACGTATCGGTATCGGACGATATTTTGACCCATGAATACAACCATGGTATTAAACAAGGTGAGCACTAGAATATCTATAGATATGATTTACCCAACCGATCCAAGCTCAAAAAAAGTATGAAGTGGGAATTACCTGAGTGGCGCTCAGAACAGCATCCACATGAATGTCAGGGCCTTCTCTCCTGAAAACAGGGTCTTCTCGGGCCTTCAAGAAAATTATAGTGTCAAGTTTCCATGCAAGAATGACCGGCATTTTAAAATAAATTTGTATTAGGTGCCAGACCAGGCTCTAAGTGTGGTGCACAGGTCCATCTCCCTCCATCAACCTTAGGAAATGCAATATATTTTTGAGCGCCAAATCTGTGAAAGGTCAAAACCATACTTTCACTGACTGGCATGACCAACAATATATGTGCATCTCCCAAGGTTTAAATAGTTGGACGAAAGAGAGTGATCCCTGCATTGCTCATTCGTAGTCACAAAAGTTATATATATATATATATATATATGGAAAAGGGATCCGTCCTCCAACCTTTCACATGGAGCTCCACGTGGCACCCAAAATATTGTTCCGATGCCACATGGACCTTGGGTGCATTGCTTAGATCATCTTTGAAAAAAAAAAATTAAAAACTCATCTCCACCATGTATTTTTTGAACCGTGAAATGTGGACCAATGAAAATCATCAAACTTTGACTTGTGGGTTTAAAAAAAAAATTCAAATTTTTTTTTTAATATTGATCTAAATCGTCCACCTGTGCTCCACGTGGCACCCAAAAAGTGTTTTGGATGCCACGTGGAGCTCCACATGGATCTTGGAGGACGGTCACCGTCCTCCATTGGAGGACTTAACCGGCTCCCTATATATATATATATATATATATATATGACCCTAAAAATCTCCAAATTAAGGGTGTGCCTAATTTAACTGAGATGAATCATGCATAAACATTTAAAGGTTGCATGAATGCTGTAATTATAGATTTGCCTTGCATTGAACGATGAACGCCTTATAGGTTATTTTGATAATTAAAACCATTATTTCTAACTAGTGTACTGGTGAGGTACCTAATACCAACTCTTTTTATATAGCTACTTATCACCAATAACATAATGGTGGCAAAAGCAGTAGATAGATTACCTTAATTGTAACATACAAATCGCCAGGCTGATTGCCATCTGGATCTGCTCCACCACTTCTATAAATCCTTAAAGTTTCATTATCATCAACACCTACATGCACCAACGAGCTCAATGACAAACACAGAAAGTGGTGTAGGATACAGGAAAAGTATAACTGCAATATGAATTAAAGAACCTTATTTTTAGGGCCTCTTACATATAGTGTATTAGTAAGCCAATATTAAATGCTGACATAACAAAGATTCTAGCAGCATGAAAACAGATTCTAGCAGCATTATGAGCTGGCTCAAGCATCAATCAGGGGCAACCTGAAGGTTCCTCGATTGGTTCGATGAGGTGATCCACGATTAGTTCGATGGGGTGATCAATATTCTTGCATAGATCCCGATGGAGATCTCTTATTCCACAAGATGCTAATTTGGAGCCTGACATGCTTGCCAAAGGATATTTTAGAAATGCCCTCTCCATCAGAATAGGAATTCATTACTGTAATTACACTTTTTGCTGTAAGTTACTCAGTGATTGCTGCTTTTGTCATTTTAGTTGATAAATTGCCATCTATATATATATATATATATATATATATATATATATATATATATATATATATATGAGGAGTGTAACATCTGACCATAAAGCTAAAATATAAACAATGATACAGGGACTGACATCTGGCCAAAGATGTGAACAATGCTCAACAATAAAAAGTGCCTTCTACATGTTATCTTCAAAAAGGCATTTTCAAGCATACCTGCCATGACATCTATTTTGACTGACTTTGACCCTCTTACAACCTGTGCTCCCTTACATGACTTGCAAAAGCTCTACATAATAATTACACAATTTAGAACCTGAAGGGATCAAGATAATAAAAGAAATCCATATCCAGAAACATGAAGATAAACAATCCAAATTTAAAAAAAAAAAAAAAAAAAAAAAAGAGAGCAAATATGAGGAGAGCAATAAATAGAAATAACTCAATAAATAGAAAATTAGCCATTAAGTAACACTGTTTTACAAAGTCATCAGAGCCACGAGTATGAGGAAGATTAAATTTTTAGACAAATAATACCCTACAATCATGAAAATTTAATTTCCAGCCTTGGACATGTTCATGACGTAAAAGGTTGCTGAGGATTTATTCATTTATTTCACTGAGTTGCAGCTAAAGGATTTGAGTCAACTTTATTAATTTGATAGGGATTTTGCACTTCCATTGAACTCAGAAGAATTGGTTGGAGGACGGCCTGTGGATCCATTTTATGCTAATATGAATGTTGTGGAGAAGCCTTCCTTTTGCTCATTTTGGAGCATTTGGAAAGAAATATAAATGGACTCATAATGGATGACATTTTTTTTTATCAGTTACAAACAATTTACTAAAACGAAACCAAGTATACAGAATATAAAAAGAAAACTGAAGCAGCAAGCAGCTGCAACAAAAACCCAACAACCTCATACTCTTAAGTCTCAAGCATTATGACCCCAAAGTAAAACGGAATTAACTTCCCGCTCCACTAACGCCTAGACATTTTTGAAGTATTGGTTAGGATCTTAACAAATGGTATCAGAGCCAGCACCACGTCCTGAGTTCGAGTCACGGAAGGGGCAACCTGGGGAAGGGGTACCGGGGGGCTCCAAGAGGGTACCAGAGTGAGAGCCGCCGCAAAGTGGGCCACCGCGGAGCGTGGTAGTGTGTTACGATCCCAAAGTAATAATGAATTAACTTCCCGCTTCACTAACGCCTAGGCATTTTAGGAGGTATTCATTAGGACCTTAACAATCTTCCCTCTGGCTGAATTCCCCTCATTTCCCTTAGAAGACAGCCTAACCCAATTCACATCAAAGTCCGTAGAAGCAATGTTCTTGAAGTTGTCGTGCGAGTTTGAGTAGTTGGGTGGATGTTCGGGCAGAAGTCGTCGAGTGGCGCCCAAGCAGGCGCCCCAAGATCAGGGCGGCCCCAAAACATATATGTGTGTGTGTGTGTTAATATATATATATTTCAACATAAATGTATATAACTTTCAAATCCACTTATAAGCTCATCAATCGGATGATTCAAATCCACTTATAGGCATGTTTCTTTGGGCTAAAACATGTTTCAATGATAGATTGCCACTTGGACAATTTAAATTGATCACAAATGTTCACCATGTGGCATAATGAAAATCACACTTCAACAGTGTGATTAAAACTTTTAACTTCAGCAGTATACGATCATTTAAACACCATTCTGGAGTTTAAATGTCGGTCAGGAGCCATTATCCCTAGGCAATAAGGGCTTCAAAGATATAGGGCCATCGACAGGTCAGGTTGGGTGGTGTCCAATAAAAAAAATGACATATGCCCGACCATTTGAAAACCCCACCCAACCCGGTAAGAACCCGTTAATTTACAAATTGACCACCCCGCCCCGCCTTTAAAACGTCCAGGCGGGAGCCCCAGACCTGGTCTGCCCGAGAAGACACCCAGGGCACGAACCACTCGGGCAGGCGCCTCGACCACCGTTAAGAACACTACATAGAAGATTTGATCATTAGGTGCATAGGCCTCCTAATCCTCCTGGAGACCCTCTCATTTCTTCCCAACCAAATGGTGCACATCACAACAAAGACCCGATATATTCTAAAAACCCCCCTTCAGCCCATCCAATTTTAAGCCTCCCCTGATGTAGGATGGAAAGGCGTTAACCCTAAAGTAGCGTAAAATTCCGCACGATAGGATTTGGGTTCTAGATCTTCAAATAAAATAAAAATAAAAGAAGAACAAAGGTAGAAGATCTTCGAAATCACTCCAAAGAGACTTGTGAGCTTCGCACCAACGGATTTGGAGAATTGCACTTCAAAGAAGAAAACACATCGCAAGTTTTCAAATGAAAAAATCTCTTTTTCAAAATTTGCACACCAAAAACTCTCAATTTCATTCATAGAACAATATCTCATAAGAGATTACAATGATTTATATAGACTTGAAACCTTAATTAGGTCTAATCCAGCTAAAATAAAACTCCTAACTAACCATTAAAATTTTCTAATCTAACGATCACAATTAATTTCACTACTAATCTCATTTTTTATTACGCGACCACTTTTGAAGGATCAAACGATGCCTAATTGACACAAAATTAGTCTTGTTAGAAAGCTTATCGAAGTAGCTTTCCAACAAAACAAGAATTGCGCAATTCCGACATGTATTGAAATAATTATGACCATTTTTTTAATGGTTATACTGAAAGTCACGAAATTAATGGTCACATGTCACAAATGTGTTTAACCCTTAAATAATTCAAATAAGGAAGCTAATCTTAAAGTAAACCACTTACTAAACGAATTCTATTGAAAATAAATAAATAAACCTAGACAAAATTGCTAAAATAACGTGCACACAGGTCTTCAACCCCTCTTTAACAGACCTTTTAAAAGACCCATTCGCGGGTCCACTTCCTTTTCCGCTTACTCCTCTTTATCCGGCCACGATCTCGGCATGTAAGCTTCGATTCCGCATCATCCCCACGCTGCATAAAGCAGGCCACACTCCTCAATAAAGACCTAGCTTACATTAAAAGTATCGAGAACGGCTTTCCAAACATCTTTTGCCACCCAAAAAAGCAACAAGAGATGGTTTATAGACTCCTTTTGTGAAGACATAGCACACATCTATTCCTCAGGCTAACCCCCCTCTTGACCAAGTTGTCAATATTAAGGATCCTTCACCACACTCCAATCGAAAAAGTTTATTTTAGAGGGTATTTGCACTCTCCAAATGTTAATCAACGCGTCTCGTCCATGGATATCTACAAATGAAATGGTAGAAAGCCTTAATCGAAAAGATACCTTTAGCAGTTTGATTTTGTCACTGTAAATCCCCTATTGGCTCTGTTTCTACGGATAGTATTCAACAAAGTAAGCAGCATAGAAAGCTCCTCACACCCCAGATCCCGAAGATTCCTTCTAGTACAAATATTCTAGACAGCTTCTTCGTGACACAGATCCACCATGTCACCCACCTTAGCCTTCATTCACAGACACCTGGTAAACCAGAGGGAAGACATCTTCCAAGCTCTTGCGGCTAGCCCACCTGTCTTCCCAGAACCAGTGCTACCTAGAAACGTGGCACAGTGGCAAGTGTCAAGGTGTCATTGATGTTTGGCACACCAATTTCTAAATATTCCAGTACGGTGGCACAACCTTAAGAAAAATAAATTAAAAGAACATGGAATGCATATAGAAAAAAAGTTGAAAGGAAAATCTTAGAGAGCCAATTAAGATATGTAATGAAAATAACTTATTCTACGTTATGAACCTAACCACTGTTCTGAAAATCGTCCGAGGCGGCCGCCTGGGTGGCAGCCCGAACGGCTCAGGCCCCAGGGTGCCCCAATTTAGACCCGGGCGGACTCCGAGGCGGACTGGATTGGGGCGGCCGCCCCGGACCAGCCCCGAGCGCCCCAGTCCCCAAATTTTTTATTTTTTTTTATCTCCTCTATTTTTCTTTCTCTCCAGTTTATTTTCTTCTTCCTCTATTTTTCTTCTTCCTCTGTTTTTTATGATCTTGATTCTTGCACAACACTTTTTTTCGTAAACTAAGCAGTGAGCACAACTCTTTTTTTTGTTCTATTCTTTTTTTCTTCCTCCTATTCTGGCAAGTGGCACACACACACACACACACATATATATAGCGGCTGCCCGGATCTTGGGGCGCCCACCCGGGCGCCGCCCAAAGATTTCCTCCCGAACATTCCCCCGACCATCCGAACCCGCCCAGCAATTTTAAGAACACTGAACCTAACTGATAGTATATTATATAAATCGTTTTCAAGCATTCAAGCTTTTATTTTATAACTTACTAAACTTTAAACAGTTTTTTCTTTTTATAAATTGACGGTTCATTTTATCGTGTCAAAACAAGGAACATTTTGATAGTATTAGTTGGCATTTTCATACATGTCTACAAATATTGTGTTGTGTTGAGGAGTGTCCAAATGCCACCAAGTGTCGGCACGGCAAAAATCCTAAAAATAGAAGTGCTTGGGTAACATTGGCCATAACATAATTCCACCACCAACTCCCCTGCTAAACTGAACACATTTACTGAACTAGCAACACGCCTCCCAGTATCAAAAGGAACTTTTTTTCTTTACTCCCTCCCTCTGACAGAAAATATCTAAGGTTGTGTTTGGGTTGGCTCTTATAAGTGGAAGCAACTCTCCGCCTGAGTCTCTATCAGAGCAGATAAAATTTGCTCTGGCAGAAAACAGGTAGAGAGCAATTTTATTACTTAAAACAGCTCCCCGCCATTACAGACGGGGCGGGAAGCAGTGTTACCAAACTTGAACACAGTTCCCCGTTTTTGCTCTTTGATGCGAAAGAGCTAACCCAAATGCTAACAATTTCTCCAAATCTTTCAAGTTTTATCACCATGTCCGGGGCTTTAAACATAGAGAGAATAGAAAGGTAGGCTTGACGAGTAAGCCTGCCCCTATTACTAAGCATCTTACTTTTGCAAACCACCAATCTTTTCTCAAACCGCAAAATGATTGAATCCTACTATTATGTAGGAAATATTGCATTTACATATGTTTGAGTTGGCCTTTGGAGGATAGTTTAGACCTTTTTATGTCTTAATTTAGATTTTGAGGGAGCAATCTATAGGCTCAAGCCACTCGACATACAACTTAATATATTCTTAAAAACTTTTGTGGGCTGAACTTGGTGTGCCGGACGTTTAGACTTAGTTTGTTGACCTAGTTACTCATGCCTTTCCCCCTGCATAACCTTTAATCGAATCACTACCGATCTGAGCTATTATCCTTCCTATTTTAAATTCTAAATTGCTTATTTTTCTAAGAATGAACATCTTGCCACTCGGATTTTCTCATCTTTATCATCATAACTTTATCCCATCCATATGGTGAAAGCTTTGCGAGCGTTATTTCTCCCCCATTTTTTATCAAGCTAAGCTCTCTATATCTTCACAATCCGTCATGTCCCTTCTAACTGCTTCCCTCCAATACTTGTAGCATCTCCATCCTTCATGCAAAGTCTTTGTTTCTAGCCTCCGATGGACATGTCCAAACTTTCTCAAGCAAAATTCCAGAATTTTTTTTCCTTATCACTTTTTTGTGGCCCAACAGTCTGCACCATATTATATGGTAGGTCTAAGAGTCGTCTTCTTATAAAGTAGAGCCTAAATAGCGAAATCTATGATTCTGATTACTAAGTACATAAATGATGATATAAGAGTTTTGATGTGGGAACTTACTAAATGCAATGCTAGTGCTGAGATTAAATTGGAATTAATTTAAACACTTAAAATAACAAATTCTCTAAACAAATTAACACAGAAATATTTTAGAAATTCAATTGGATAATTTAATTAAGGCCCAAAATAGTATTACTTTTCGTGCACATTTCCTATCGGATCTAAAAGACTAGGGTTCTTATGAACGGCTAGATCTCCAATAGTTTTAGGGCGTCGAATGAACTCGCAAGCGCACTCTCGATACCGAGTAAAAATAAAAGGGTAACAATGAATTAACGATGAACAAATAGGTTAATTTTTTTGGATTTTATGAGATAAATAAGCGAGATCTGGGATTTAATTGAGAAATAGTTAATTAGAGTTACGCTACTTACGCAAATCGTAGATCTAAAGATAGAGATGGAAGAATAGTTGGCCTCGCACCAAACCGCACGCGGGATCGAAGAATCGCTCTCCGTTTTGAGATAATCGCACCCTCACGAAAATTTAATACTCTCAAGCTTGCAAAAGCAATTTTAATTAACCAAAAAAACTAATAATAAAGTTGTTTATAAGCCTTTAAATAGGCTAACCAAAACCCTAATACGAAATTAGAAGAATCCTAATGCTAATAAAACATAAAATGGCAACTTTTGACCAAAATTATAAGTTTTCGCCAAAATTCACGTCGTTGGTCAATCGATCGGTGCCTGGGGTCGATCGATCGAGTATATAAATATATACTTGTCCCCAGTCTCTGCCCGAAAGCCATATTATTCCTAACTACAATCGATCAATCGAAGGTGGTGTCGATCGATCAACTTAAGCTTATAACTTTGCCTCAGAATGTGTAGTTGTTGTCCTTCCTCGATCAATCGATGGCTGGAGTCAATCGATCGACTAAGCAATTTTCAGCTCTCCGAATTTAAGCTGATTTTCCTTCTTTCGCCTTTGTTGATCTTCTTCCGCTTTCTCGTCACTGGCGGCTGCTTAAACCTAATGTCCCCATCAACTCTCCCCGGGTTAGATGGATTCATCCCTGAGGAATACTGGTTGTGATAGAGATCCAAGAGATCCGGATCAATCTGCTGAAACTCTTCCTTGGTAATCCCCGTATTTCTCTAAATCCGTTTTATTCTTCCACTAGACCAAATACTTTTGAAGTGACAGGACGTCGACATTGTAGACATTAGGTACGGACCGTTTCGCATGTACCGCCGTTGGAAGAAGCGGAATGGAACGTAAAGAAGAAGAAAAGACAAATCTGCCCATCTCGATTAATCGAACCAGTATTCGATTGATCGAAGCCCATATTTCGATCGATCGACGGCGGCGAGAAAAGGATTCAACTTTGGCATATATATATATATATATATATATATATATATATATATATATATATATATATATATATATATATATAATTTGATCGATCAATTACCCCTTTCAATCGATCGAGTGTCACTTTCGATCAATCAAAATCGCGCTAGAATGATTTTTTTTTAGAATCTGAACTTAAGTTTTAGGGGCAAATTTGTCTTTCTTTTATGTTTAGTTTCGTTTTAGGGTTTTATTTTAAGACCTCCTATATAAGGTCTCTCCATAAACAATGTAATTAATTTTGATTAATGAAAAGAGCTTTTTTGCTTCCTTGCTTGAGATGAGCATCTTCGAAGAGTGAATCTTCGTTTCCCGAGAAGGGTTTGGTGTGAAGCCAAGGGTGTAAAGCCCAAAATCTATCCTCTATCAATCTCTTTGTTTTATTTTCTTTCTCTACTTTGTGTGATCCCATAAGCCTTAAATCCAACCGTCACCTTTTCCAAATCCCCAAAACCATAAATCTTAACACCCATCGGAACAATTGATTCGAACCCATCTCACAAATCCCTATTTCAACCATTAAATCTCCAAACACCTTATCCCATAAACCATAGAAGAACTTGAGATTCCATCATTGAACCACGAGTAAGTGCCCTAATATGGAAAACCTAGTTTTACCTCTAGGATCGATCTGCGCCGCAACTCTAACGGATCTAGCGCAAAGACTGGACCCTTTCCTGAACCCGGACGTGATCTTTCGTATGAAAAACAATGGAGCCCTAAGGTAACCGAATTATTTTCAGGTTTATTGTTCAAGTTAATTTAAATTAATTTCGACAAGTAATTAATTCATCGCAATCACGTGTTTAGGGTCCTGTCCTGCGTCATGAAGTCCCCCTTGGTTGGTGGACACAATCTGATCTTCCAGCACATCTTCGAAGATCTCACGAATTTGCCAAATAGGTAGAGCTAATGGTGTGGGTAGGGGAATAATTGGGGCATCGGATGTAGAGGGTTTAAAGGGGTTGGTAGGGATGATTGAGTGGTCATGGAACAGAACAAGGTCCTCCACATTGAAGGTCGTGCTAATCTCTAATTTCAACGGAAGATCTAAGATGTAAGCATTAGCACCGGTACGCTTTAAGACCTGATAGGGTAAAGCACCACGAGTTTGTAACTTCTTTGCAACTCCTTACGGGATTCGCTCGGGTCTATTCCGAACCATCACAAAATCACCCTCTTGAAATTCTTTGAACCGTCTGTGAGAATCTGCTGAAAACTTGTATTTTTTATTGTTCACACTAATTCTTTTCTTAATCTCATCATGCAACTCATGAATGTGATGCGTAAATGTGGATGCAGATTCTGATGACCTTTGATGAATGGGCATTGAAATGAGATCTATGGGTGTCCTAGGCTTATACCCATGCACAATTTGGAACGGACTCATGCCCTGTGGTTCTATTATCTGAATTGTTATACGCAAACTCAGCAACATGTAAGATGGAATCCCAACTCCTAATGTGCTCTCCTACAAGACACCGTAACAAATTTCCTAGACTCCTATTGACAACTTCGGTTTGTCCATCAGTTTGGGGATGATATGCAGATGAAAATTGATGTCGGGTCCCCATTTTGTGCCACAGTGTCTTCCAAAAATAACTGAAAATTTTAATATCACGGTCAAACACTATAGTCTTAGGAAAACCGTTTAAACGAACGACCTCGTTAAAGAAAAGACTAGCAATGTTACTTGCATCGGAGGTCTTCGAACACACAATGAAGTGGGTCATTTTTTAGAAACGGTCCACAACCACGAACACCGAGCCATGCTTTCGGAGGGTTTTAGGGAGGCCTAACACGAAATCCATGGACAGGTCTTGCCACGTGGTATGTGGCACCGATAACGGTTCATATAATCTCGCGTTTGCGTCTTTTGTTTTGCCAGTTGGCAAACACGACACTGGCTGATAATTTTCGCAACATCTCAGCTAAGATTGGGCCAATAGAAGAAGTCTTCAACCAATGCAACGGTTTTGTTGCGACCAAAATGGTCGGCAACCCCTCCAGCGTATAATTCCCAAACAAGAAAGTCCTGTAAAGATGTGCGGGGAATACACAACCGATGTTTTAGAAACAAGTACCCCTCCTGTAGGGTATACTTACTTTCTTTGACAGATTGTCCACTCACAAGCAAGGTATTCTCTTCACCAAAATCCGGACATGTGGGATAATCCTCCACAGGGCACTCGAATCCGATTACCTCTACGCTTCATGCGTGCAACGTTGCCACTCTAAGGCTAAGCGAATCAGCGGCTCGATTCTCTACACCAGCCCTATGTTTCAGCACAAAGGTGAACCCTTGAAGTTGTTCAACTCATTTCGCATGTCGTGGGTTCAACTTCTTTTGAGAACTCAAAAACCGAAGGGTTTCGTGATCTGAGAACAAAACGAACTCATGTGGTAGTAAATAGTGTTTCCAATATTTAAGAGATTGTACTACCGCATAGAACTCTTTATCGTAGGTAGAGTACTTTTTGGCCCCATTCAACTTCTCACTGAAATAAGCTATCTGCTGGCCCTCCTGGCTCAATACTCCTCCAATACCTACACCTAACGTGTCACACGCAACCTCGAAGACTTTAGAAAAGTCAAGAAGGCGAATGACAGGAGCTTTCGTCATTCGAGACTTAATCTCCTTGAAAGCTTTAGCCGCAGCAGGTGTCCATTTAAACTTCCCTTTTTTTATGCAATCAGTGATAGGGAAAGTTGCCGTACTAAAGTTATAGATGAACCGCATGTAAAGCGTGGCTAATCCATGGAAACTACGGACTTCGTGAATGTTCTGATCTTTAGGCCATTCCACGATAGCTTTAACCATTTCGAGGTTCGCGGTCATCCCTTCAGAGGTCACTATAAACCCTAAGAAGACAACGCTATTTAACATGAATGTGCACTTCTTCAGGTTCGCGTATAATTTCTCTCCTCTGAGAGTCGTGCAAACTTGCCTTAAGTGGTCTACGTGTTATAGATAAGGATGTCGTCAAAATAGACCATAAGGAACTTGCCTATGAAAGGCCTCAAAGACTGTGTCATGGTACGCATGAAAATACTCAAGGCGTTTCAAAGCCCGAAAGGCATGACGAACCACTCATGCAAGCCATCTTTGGTTTTGAAGGCAGTTTTTCAATTGTCCTCGGGATGAACTCGAATCTAATGGTACCCACTCTTCAGATCAATTTTCGAAAATATTGTGGCACCGACCATCATATCCAACATATCGTCCAATCTTGGTATCGGGAACCAATACTTGACCGTGATTTTGTTAATAGCGCGGCTATCTACACACATCATCCAAGTCCCATCTTTCTTGGGTGTGAGCAGTGTTGGCACGACACATGGACTCAAGCCTTCTTTTATGAACCCCTTTGGAGAAGTTCATCAACTTGCCTCTTTAACTCGAAGTGCTCGAATGGATTCATACGATAGTGGGGCAAGTTAGGCAAGGTAGTTTTAAGGACCAAATCATTGGGCATGTTGGATGTCCCGTAGAGGTGGTAATTCGTTTTGGAAGATCTTCAGGAAAGGCATCCCGAAACTCATGCATTATCGGTTCAACCTCTTTTGGAACCTCAACGCCTGATTCTTTGGATTTCTCAATTGTGACAAGGACATAGACGATGTCCTTTATTTTAGCGCCCCGTTCAAACACAAGAGGGCAAACAATGTGAACGGTCTTAGGCATTTTCTCTCTCTCTATCAGGCCTTTATCGCTTGATTTGGTTGGTTTCACTGTGGGTGGTTTAGGAGGTAAAAGGTTGATCTTTATTGTGTTCTCGTTATGAGTGAATGAACAAGTTCAATTTCTCGAACAGTGTAACGTCCATGTCATACAACCACAACTTCCCAATGATGATATGCCCCATATCCATAGGCACAACATCGCACCACAACGTGTCCTTATACGAACCGAATTGTATAGGAACTTGACACCTTTGTGAAACAGGGATGGATGATGAATTGACCCACGCAATTTTATAGGGTCAGGGGTGAGTTACGAGCACAAGCCCTAAGCGAGAAATTGTGATCTCGGAAACCACATTGGTGCAGCTTCCGCTGTCGACGATGACTCAACAGGCTTTCTCCCCACACTTGGCTATGGTATAGAAGATATTTTCCCGTCGCCAATCTTCACTTTCCTTTGACTAGGCTAGAGCACATCTAACCACAAGAGCCCGTGAGGTATTATCCTCATCAACGGGGTAGGAGATATCCCTCAAACAAGCAATTGTTCATTTCCCCTACACAATCTTCTTCTGTCACTAGAGAATGACTCAGGCTCGTAGACTTCAATTGTACCCTCGTCATGCTCGTTTTCAGTGTCCTCAGCTATAAACAAGTTTCAAGATGAGCATTGTGCTGCAAAATGTCTAATGTCGTGACACTAATAACATTTGTTCTGACCACCACTCTTGGGGCCTTCAAGCATTGGGCCTTTACCCTTATCGATTCTGGTTACCGGTGTGGTAATTGGGTTAGGCCTAGCAGGTGTGGCACTAGTATTGGGTATTGACTCGAGAAGACTGAATCTATAACTAGACCTATAATTAGACGGAGGACTAGTCTTGAGGTATCGCTCTAACTCCTCGACTCTAGCAAAACATTCCTCTAGATCAGCAACAGGGTATGGAATAAGTTCCCTTTGCAGTTCTGGGCGAATGCCCATTCAAAATCGAGATAGGGTAACTTTTTCCGGTTCATCCACATCGGCCTGGGTTTTCAACTCTTCAAATCTATCGATATATTCAGTGACCGGTGAATTTCCTTGGCGTAATGAATGCCACTGATCGAGAATACGTTCATCGTAGGATAGAGGAACGTACTTCTTGTTCAATTGGATCTTCATCTCTCCCCAAGTGGAAACGTGAGGAAGACTCTGGGCCTGCCTACGACGCTCTAACCCCATCCAATAAAGTCAAGCTTGACCCATAAGTTGGACTTTAGCAAATCGGACTTTTCGCTCCTCGGACATGGCGTACGACTCGAAGCAGTTTTCCATGCCAAAGACCCAAGGTAGTTAAGGCAGTGTGACGAGGTCATGGCAAAGAGGCTCGCTACGCCATGGCGTGGCCATAGCGAAGCCATGACAAGGCTATTTACTATTGTAATTTTTTTTAATAATTATTTTATCTATTAATTAGTAGTATTCTTTTTTATATATTTTTTATATAAGAAAAAAATTTATAATTTTTTTAATAATTATTTTATCTATTAATTAGTAGTATTCATTTTTTATATATTTTTTATATAAGAAAAATATATATATAGGAAGAAAAAAATCTACTAAAGCATCATACTTTGATTCTAATATTGAGGATTTCATGTTCTAGGAATAAACAAATATCGATAAATACAAATCAAATATGAAACATCAACAAATTTGCAACATGGTAAATATAAATATATAAATATGAAATATCAATAAATATAAAATATTAAAAAATATGAAATATTAAGTACACATACAGCAATGTCGTCAATGCTGCGGTTTCGACGATGTTGGTGTTGGTAGCTGTTGTGACGAGAGAGAGAGAGAGAGAGAGAGAGAGAGAGTTGAGGATTTTATAACTTATAAGTCGAGATTTTGTAACTTGTAAGTTAACTTTTGTAACTTATATATTATAAAAATGGCATAACTAATAAGTATTATATGTTATTCAAAAAATAAAATAGCATGCATAGCGATGCCATAATATTATTCCACCGGGATGTCGCTATTTAGCCATCATGGCTATTTGGTGATATATGGTATTTCTCATCGCCATTCACCATGGCGAGGCCATAGCGAGGCTATAGTATGGCCTTAACAACTATGCAATGTGGCGAGGCTATAGTGTGGCCTTAACAACCATGCAATGACCCACTCGAGAAAGACCTTAGGTTGTCTTTTCCCGTTGAAAGTAGGGGCGTCCATTTTCACAGATTTCATGATTTTATCGTCCTGGTCTGTTTGAACTTCACGACGATGAGGACCTTCCCTCCTACGTTCATTTGTGTTGGCTCTATTGTGATTTTCAGTATTAAACTAATAAGAGTTCTTCAACACGGGTTTCCAAAGTCTCATGTTGGGCTTGTTGGTCACGCAACTGTTGTTGCAATTGATTGTGATTTTCAGTCATCTGGGTTTGAAGAGCGGACAACTTAGATGTAAGGTCTCTAATTAGGGCTTCCATCATAAGGGGATCCATGATGATGCAAGACAAAACTATATGATGCAAGACAAATATCGGATGATGAGAGAGAAAATCTGAAATTATGCAAAATAAACAATAAAAGAAATAAATTCTAAAATCTATATGAGCACAGGAACCCTAAAACTAAATTGATGCTTTGATACCAATTTGATGCGGGAACTTACTAAATGCAAAGCTAGGGGTGAGATTAAATTGGAATTAACTTAAACATTTAAAATAACAAATTCTCTAAATAAATTAACACAGAAATATTCTAGAAATTCAATTAGATAATTTAATTACGGCCCAAAATAGTGTTACTGTTCGTCTACATTCCCTATCGGATCTAGAAGACTATGGTTTTTATGAACGGCGAGGTCTCCGATAGTTAGGGCTCTTAATGGGTCCGGCTGGCCCGAATTTTGGCCCGCACCCGGCCCGGTATCCGGACCGGGCTAAACATGTTGCCACACGAATAAATCTTGGCCGGGCTTGGTTTGAGTATTCCAACACCCGGCCTGGATATATATATATATATATATATATATATATATATATATATATATATATATATATATATCCTTCTAAAGTTATAAAAAAAATTCTTTTAATTAAATATAATTTACTTAAATGCCATGAGATTAACCGTTGTCCGTTATAATCATTGTGCAACAAACTAAATTGAAATATTTGAATAAAAGTATGTACCTGAGCCTCTATAATATTAATATAATTATTTAATTAAATTTTTAACCTTCTTCAAACTTTTATTAGAAAAAAAAAAAAAAAAAAAGGCCCAAGTCCAACCAAATTTTATTAGAAAAAAAAGCTGAAAAAGCTCAAAATGCCCAAGTCTGTAGAGTGGTTTTGAGTAGATGGTAGCGGTTAGTCAGGTCTTTGAAAAATTTGGGAACCCAGCCCGAGTAGGTTAGGGCTGGGTTGAACCCCAACGCGGTCCTAATCCGACCATTGAGAGCCCTACCGATAATTTTAGGGCGACGAACGAACTCGCAAGCGGGTTCTCTCGATACCGAGTGAGAATAAAAGGTTAACAATGAATTAACGATGAACAAATAGGTTGATTTTTTGGATTTTATGAGATAAATATACGAGATCTGGGATTTAATTGAGAAATAATTAATTAGGGTTACGCTACTTACGCAATTCGTAGATTTAAAGAAGATAGAGATAGAAGAAGAGTTGACCTTGCACCATGCGGGATCGAAGAATCGCTCTCCGTTTTGAGAGAATCACACCCTCACGAAAGTTTAAAACTCTCAAGCTTGAAAAGCAATTTTAATTAACCAAAAAAATTAATAATAAAGTTGATTACAAACCTTTAAATAGGCTAACCAAAACCCTAATACGAAATTAGAAAAACCTTAATGCTAATAAAACATAAAATGGCAACTTTTGACCAAAATTATAAGTTTTCGTCAAAATCCGCGTCGTTGGTCGATCAATCGATGCCTGGGATCGATCGATCGAGTATATAAATATATACTTGTCCCCAGTCTCTGCCCGAAAGCCATATTATTTCCAACTACAATCGATCAATCGAAGGTGGGTGTTGATCGATCGACTGAAGCTTCTAAGTTTGCCTCAGAATGTGTAGCCGTTGTCCTTCTTCCTCGATTGATCAATGGCTGGAGTCGATTGATCGACTGAGCAATTTTCAACTCTCCGAATTTGAGCTGATTTTCCTTCTTTCGCCTTCGCTGATCTTCTTCTGCCTTTGATACGTCCCTAGCGGTTGCTTGAACCTGATGTCCCCATCAAGTTTCCACTCTCTTTTGCTTGAACCTGAACGCATAAATAATACTTGTCATCCAAATTGCCCCTACCCGCTTCATGTTAGATTTAATACACAACATAAAGTTGTTCTTTATATGGGAACTAGTGCTCTAGATTCCTTCATACCTATGTCGTATCCGATACCGAATATGGTAACTAGTGCTCTATATTAACCAAAGGATTATATAAATTACATCAGCACTTTGGACTGACTATGAAGGCTGATTTTTTATCGGCAAAGGGAAAAGAACAAAATTTCAAGGTTGCTTCATACCTATAACAAAAAAATTGTCGGCAAAGGGAAAAGAATGAAAAAAAAAAAAGCACAAGCAGGTTGCTGCAACGAGAAACTGGAGCAATACACTACCAAACACCAGGATAGAGAAACACTATCACACTAACCGACCTAAAGGGCTAAATGACACCATATTTAGGAAGGCCATTCCAAACAAAGAAGGTAAAATTAGGACATATGTAGGTTTTCCCACTCCAGATAATCCCTACCTTCTCCCATCCTCTCATACTTATCCAATTAAACCCAAGTAATCACAAAATCACGATTATTCTTCATCATCATTCACATAGGCTTTCCAACCCTCCTGAATATCTTGTTATTTCTCTCCATTCACATAGCTCAAAGCAAGGTGAAGACTGAAATTTCCCAGAAAACTCCTTAACAAGTTTATACTTCATAGTAAAAATAATTTCGCAATCCCCCACGTTCAGAATTTTCAGTGTTGCGGCAACCTATTTGGATCGTAACAACACGCGCATAATGCTAGGTAATGATAAACTTTATTTTGGGAAATTAACGTAAAAATAAAATAATAACCCCATAAGTTCAAACTTGGGAGATGCCCGCATCCAGGCTGAGGACATACTTTCAAGTGAGATATGGATTGGTCATATCATTTAGCTCATGGAATTAATCAAGCTATAGAATCAAAGATGGCAGTATCTCTCTGCATCAGCTCAAAAAAAAGACTTCCTTCCAGCCTACCATGGTTATTGAAAATAACAACTGCTTCTGGAGGGTTTTCATCTCCAGTCACTATAACCTACTTTTGTTTTGTCCCTCGTGCTAGGGAGAATGGGGAGTTGTAGTTCCTAGATGTGCATAAAACATTTGGGATTCGCCTGTTTTGAACAAGCATGCCTCCACACCGAAATCACGGAAACCACCCAATGTGTTTCAGCATTCCATTAAATATTTATTGTACATTTGCCATACCAAATATTCAATGTAGTTTTAATATTAAAATATGTGTACACGGATATTCTACATTTCGGGTTTTCCAGGGTGGTCATGGCTAAAATGCCAATTCATATATTAAAATCTCTCAAATAATTCAAACACTCATTATAGAAGATCAGAAGCCCTAAAACAGTCCATGCTATTATGGAAAAGAAAATGCTATTGAGACTGATAATTTAATTGCAGATACAAAATCATCAACATAATTAATAAAGTACATGTGCCAGCCAAGCAGGCAGGCGAAACCATCTGACTCATATGCTTATAGGCATATATGCATGCTCAAGCATACAATAAGAATTGCTAACTGCAATAAAATCTCAAAAGACCTAAGCAAAGCTTTCAGAGTTATGGGGACAGTAACAAAATGCTTCATGTGGCATGTATGATAAACACCTCGATAGAATATCCTAATAATAATATTATATGAATGAAATTTTGAAATTATTATAATTCCATGTAAAAACATAGGCTCTGTTTGGATGTTTCAGCGGAAAAGGATGGAAATGGATTTGAAGATCCCATGGATTCCAGCCCTTTTGGAATCAACGGGAATTCATTGTTTTTTGGCGTTTGGATTGTTTAATAACGCATAAAAAATAGAAGGGGAGTACCATCTTTGGTTTACATAACACACACCAAATCAATAATAATAAGAATAGGTTGACTTAGATAGGTAGAGAGGGAGAGATTGTGAACGGGACAGAGATTCGGAGAGAGAGATTTGGGGAGAGAGAGAGAGAGAGAGATCCGGAGACAGAAATTCGGAGAGAGAGAGAGAGAGAGAGAGAGATTGTCTCGGGTCCCGGGAGAGATAAATAGAGAGATAATTTCTAAGAAGAGAGAGAGAACGCCTACCGTGAGAGTGATTAGTTTTCCTACGGAAATCACATCTTTTAATTTTAGGGGGATTTCGCGGTTTTCAAAGGTGAGAAAAACAGTTTCATTTTCCCCCTATTTCTCGCATCGTAATTTTGTTGCCAAACGCGAGAATTTAGTGCATTTCCTTTCATTTCCATCAATTTCTTTTCTTTCCCCCTATCCAAACAGAGCCTCAGATAATTCCATGTACAAACAGTAAAGATTTTATGACACACGTAGATCATAAGCATCTCATACCTTTACAGTTTTCCCAGTTCCACCACAGTGTGAGCAAGTCGACTGAATGCTGAAAGGACCCCTTTGCATGAATGTCTTCAAATATAAAAAGAAACATGTCAGATGTTAAAGAACAAAATCTTTTGCAAGTTACGGTAAATTCAAATCCACGGAAGGTAAAACTTGTCACTTGATCTAACCATTCCTGAGCCTTTACAGGGCCTACATGTTTCCGGTCTGGTTCCAGGAGGAACCCCAGTACCACCTGCCAACATATAGTCCAAAGAACAATATCAATAATATGCTTGAATCCTTTAGATATGGGTACTAAATTAAGGATTACAGGCCAATGAATAATTCAAAAAGCAACAGAAATCGACATTTAGAGGGGGGGAAATAAACATATAAATATCATACCACAAGTTTCACAAGGTACAGCAGTTTGAAAATTTACTGTCTTTGTGCACCCTTGAACAGCTTCCATAAATGATAGTTCAAGGGAAACCTATATATAATAAATAAAAAAGGTTGATATCATGAAATGGTTAGCAATAAAATTGAAACTAGAAACTTCAAACTAGTAGCAGCCCTCATAAAGATAAAGAGGGAACCTTGACATCTTGGCCTCCAACTCCTTTCTGATTGAAAATATTTTTGAAGAACTGGTCACCGGAGTACAATGTGCCACATCAAGCACATGACAAGATCAGAATTAGATCACAATGCTGAAAATAGATATCCCACAAAAATGCAGGTATTACAAATGAGACATCCAAACAGAATGAATACACAAAAATGGCACGGGAGAATCACCATGGTCAATCATTTTTTGGGTACACTGATACCTACAATATTAAGGAAATAATGTTGTCTCCCGTGATAGGGAACAACTCCCAATCCTTCATTTTCCGAATAACAGTTTTCCAATAGGCATTTGTAATATTATATCAAACATCAGAAATAAGAGCACCAGCTATAGTAAAACTAAAACATAAACACAACCCACCCAAAAGTCGGGAAAGGAGGGAGTTCGAAAAGCATTTAATCAATGTAAACTTCACCTGTAACAACTTCAAGTACTCATAAACATCTTAAAGCAGTTCAAATTACTACTTGCATTCAGATTTTAAAATGGTGTACGTTCATGCCAACAATAATGCAGAAGATACTCCCAACACAGATAGAATGCAGTAATGGCTAAACCAGAAACAAAGCGTTTAAAATGTTTCATTAAAGATTCAAAATCAGAATCAAAGATTAAGCTACTGCAAGAAATAAAATAGAGGTCTTTGGAATCAAAGGAGCTCAAGGAAGAATTTCTTGAAAGAAAGTATGAAACCATGGATAATGCATGATAATGCACAGCAAGAACATATATGGTTTTTGCAAGTTGCAACTTCCAACCCATGAATAAAAGTATAATATATCATTGGCCATGGTTAGTTTCGAAGATGCATACAGGCTCGCAAAAATACACAGCCCTGCTGAGTCAAGAAGCATGGAGAAGTTATACTGGAATGAATTCTTGAACTACATAAACAAATGCAATTACTGGTTCCACAAGGAAGGTTACAATTTCCTAGATTCAAAAAGTCATAGTGAATCTGTATATCAGTACTAAAAAAAACAAAGATATAAAGTTTGTCATATGATGCACATAGTAACTGTAACTTTAGAGATCTATATGACGCAAACACGACCAAACACCCAGCAATCTCTGTATGGTTAACAGTGCAATCTTCTCAATAGTCAGTCGTAATGCGATCCAAACCACGCTACTATAGAAGTCGTAAAAGGTTACATTGTCAATGATAGCACAAGAAAGAAAAAAATAGCACAAGAAAAAAGATGTTAGTAGAAATAAAATGCACATAAATATCCACCATTTTCAAGGACAGCATAATCTGAGCTGGTTAAAGAGCTACGCTTTGTTTCCCTCACATCATTTTGGCTGCTAACATAATTCTTTTTTAAAACTATGAGCATCTCAGCTTTTTTTCGTATACAATCATGAGTATCTCAACATAGGTAAGAAACACTCACAACCTTCTTTAACAAATGAAGAGGAAGTGTCAAGGAAGACAAAATGAAGATCTGAATCCAACGAGTACTAGGGAAGGAGTACATACATCATTCATTCCACCACCTCCGCCGCCAAATATGTCCTCAAATGGATTACCAAATCCAGCACCTTCAAAAGGACCACCAGAGCCTCCACCTCCCGCAGAAACTTGTTCAAATGCCTCAGCACCAATCTGGAAAATTGCCCAAATAGAAACGTCAACATAGCTTCGACCAGAACTAACGAGAAAACTGGGAGTTCAATAATTTATTATATACAGTGCTGATGATGAGCAAAACGGTAGGTGGTTTTGCTTGAGAACTAATTGACAGAATCAATAGAACAAGACTGGTATTTCAATCCACAGAAAAGTATGAACAATAATAGAAACGGTACAAATTAACCTGCAACATATAATTCCCAATACAGACAATAATTAAACTTTAATGGTATCTCAAAGCTGCACCCACTTACAAATTTAATGCTACTCCAAAAAAATTTAATTATGATCAAAAAATTCAAACATAGAGTTAGCCTTAAACACAATTGAGTGGAGAGTAAGACCCGCAAAACCGACCCCAAATAGAAGGGACAAGGCACTGATGATGATATTTTTCAAACATAGTACTGTCAGCATGCCACTGTACAAAGCCATTTTTCCCACATGGCCTCATTGAACCTTTCAAACAGCCGTTCGGCATACCCACTAAACCTTTATCAGCTGAATATGAATCCAGGTAGCTGTAATATAAAATTTTCTTGCAGATCTCATGAAGAAACAAATTCTTCAAAAGGCTAGCTATTCCAACTTCCACAAACTAAATTATAGTGACATATACTTCTTACCGCAAAACCAGTGAAGGAAGGCATCAAGTTGATAACAAAGGCCAAGATGAGAAATACTGTTCCCGCGTTGATGCAAATTACAGCTCACTTCACGAATTCGATCCACGAGTAAAAAGAAAGTATTGAAAGAAGTATCACCTAGAACTAGGATATACACAATGAGCAAACTCTCCATTACTTTTTTAAGAAATTCACTAAAACATTCCATGCCCTCTCTTCTGGGATCTTATTTATACTAAAAAGAATTCTAAACTATTGAAGACTACCTGAATCAAATTCTTAATTCTAAATAAGATTGTAGCTATTCTTTTTTAAGAAGTAAATTTTGTAAATAAGCTAAATTCTGAAAGATATAAAAATACAAGCGTAATGCAAATCCATTCTAATACAAAAAACAAGGCTTACAGAAGTTTTGCCAAACTTTAAAAAATAAACAGATATGGTTACAACAATAATTCAACAGCTGTTCATTAGTTAGCATGTTAGCCTTGACGTTAACCTCTCTACGGTTGTGAGAAAAATCCTGACATCATCCACCTCATTAAAGAATAAAGCAAGAAAATGTCTTATACCACTATCTCAATGAGTTACCATATGCAATGTCATTACATTTCTCTCTCCTAATGAGCTTCATGCATGAACCTAATGACAATCCCCGACAGCATAGGTCATGTCCATCTCAGATCTTCCATTTTATCCAGTTCCTTTTCCTGGGGGAACTGAGCTCATCCGCATTGAACAGGAAGCTGAGCAAAAAACAGTAAAGTTGAGAATTGGATGAAGGAGCTGATAAACCAAGGGAAACTTAGCTCTATCTCTCTCTCAAAATATTCAATGTAAACCTTATCTTTCTCTTTTCTTTAACTCCAACTAATCAACTAATGTCTTTCTCTAAAATTACTCTAGCTCACATAGCCCCTATTTTTTTCTCAAAGAAATCCTATGCCCACATCATGAGAAAAGAGCACATCCTGGGGTTTCAATCACCCCTGGATGAGACATGATAGAATGTGGGAGCAGCCATAGATGAATTCGCTAGGGGGAGATCCACCTGTGTCGTGTAAGCGGAGGTGTTCTCCAGTAGTAGTCCTTAACCAGCTGGTCTTTTAAGTGAGATTTCTAATAGTGTTTGAGACCAAAAAAAGTAGGCCAACCATCCACGTGAGGGTTGGACATTCCCTCAATTAACTTTTTGGTTTAGAGAGATGAACTAGGGTTAAGAAAAGAAGTTTAGGTTGGGGTCACGAAGAAGAAAGGAAGAGATAGAGAGAGAGAGAGAAAGAGAAGAAAACTAGGATTGTCAAAGAAGGTAGCTCTCATTCTCTTATTATTACTATATGGACAAAGGTACCCTAGTCCAAGGTTTAAATCTCGGTTTTCCGGTACGTATCAGCCAGCTCCAAAACCGATATGTATTGGACGATACAGTGGTTAAGTATCAATCGATACATACCAACATATATGGGTCGATACATTTTAAGCGCAGAAAACTGATGCATATCGGACAATACAAATCAGGTATCATACTATATTTTGAACCATGCCCTAGTCCAAGGGACGAGGTAAGTTACCTAGTCCCATATCGGTTGGCTTCCATGTGGCACCGACACATGATAGGGTGTCATGTGAAGGAGCAACAAGACGATCAAAGACCATTGACAAAAATAAAAAAATAATAGTATAAAATCATGCAGTCGATGGTGTCAATCATGTGGAATATCAATGGTGAAACTAAATATAGTTCCACCAATCAATTTCCACGCAATTTACGTTGTTGACCGAGCGGATAAATAAAATTGTTTTAGAAAATTCCTTTTCAGTGTTCCTGATTGTCGGCCCGCTCATCCATGGGGCACCCGATCATGAAATCACGTGACATATGGCAGCCAACAAGCATGAATCTAGGTAAATTACCAAGTTCACAGGACTAGGAAACCTTTATCCTTATTTCACACTCTCACACTCTCACACACACACACCCCCCCCCACCCCCCCACACACACCCACACCCACACACGCCTCACACCCCCACACACACACATGTTATCACTTACAATAGGATTACATATGAATCACTAACATCAGCTTACATGATATTGTTGCTAGAGACAAACCAATATTGACACGCAAACTGTTGGTTTGTCTACTACAGTATAAGTTGGGTGTGTCTGTAGTCTACGTAACGTATATGTATGTGTGGTATACAAGAGATCCTTTTGTAAGTGGTATGTATAATAATAATAATAATAATAAAGGGTATGAAGAATCTACCTTGCAACCCAATTTCTCCCATCTCTCTCTTCCTTCTTCTTTCTTCTCCCTCTCTAACTTCAATCTTCTCTAAGCTACTTGATATTAGAGCGAGATTTCTCGGGATCACAACTTTCTTATGTCACCTTTCTGTTGCTAACGTCAGCATGGTCAAAGAGTTGACCTCAGATGGGGCCAAAATTAGGTAATTTTGATCCATTTTTCAAGGTAAACAACTTTAAAAAAGCATGTGTTGCGTTTTTAGGTTGTTTTCATAGTGTTTTGAAAGGTTTATTACCAATTAGTTGTTCACAATTTTTGGTATACCAATCTGTGTGGCTCTAAGTTTCACTGATTTTCGGACCATCGGACATTAGAAACACCTCCAACCGAGTAAGATTTTGACTGGAATCATTCAAGCCTTCTAGCGAGGATGGCACTGTTGAAAGGTATAAAGATCGTCTTGTTGCCAAAGAATTTACCCAATTACCTGGCCTAGACTTCACTGCTACTTTTTCCCATGTAGTGAAACTCACCTCTATCCGGTTATTATTTCTTTAGCTGCTTATAGTTGGCATCTCTACCAAGTAGATATTAAAAATGCCTTTATTCAAAGCAAGTTGGATGAAGACGTTTATATGAACCCTCATCCTGATTATCGTCTTCAATGGCAGTATTCTGGGAAAGTCTTTCGACTTTTGAAGTGTATCTATGGGCTTAAGCAATCTCCTAGGAAATGGTTTCACAGATGCAGTGTCATTGTCTTTGATATAAGCTTTGTGAGATGTCATTCTGATCAGAAGTGCTTCATACATACTACTGGAGAGTCATGCAGACCATATTATTGGTATACGTTGATGACATCATTATTGGGGCTGACATTGCCTTTACTGCCCATGTAAAATATGAATTAGGCAATGTTTTTTATGTGAAAGATCTGGGTCACCTTCGATTCTCCCTTGGAATTGACTATTGAGATTGCTCATTCACATCATGGTATATCCCATGGGTCAAAATATCATCCGATACGTATCGGTTTTGGAACTCACCGATACGGTTCATTCAGAGTACCGTATCGGTGCCTCCCATACATAAATCAAAACTATCGGACGATACATTGGAATGTATCGTCCGATACCGATACGTATCAGTTTTGGGGCTGGACAATACGTATTGTTTTTCCGATATTTTAACCCATGGTATATCCTTCTCTAAAAGAAATATGTCCTTTGTCTATTACGGGATACTGCTATGTTTGGGTGTAAGCTAGCTAAGTGACCCATGGACCCTCATGCCAACATTGGAGAGCTATTTCCATATCATTCTGAGTACCAGATACTTGTTGGTTGTCTCATTTATCTTAAAAATACTCATCTACATATCACATTTTGGAGTAGCAACTCAGTGACCCATGGACCCAAACATCACCTTCACGCCAACATTGGAGAGCTATTTCCATATAATTGTGAGTACCAGAGACTTGTTGGTTGTCTCATTTACTTTAAAAATACTCATCCAGATCTCACATTTTAGAGTACTAATCGCTGCTCTACCTCGAGTTATTGTGATTTTCTTGGGGGTAACCTTGTTCTCTGGAAAGTAAAAAAGTAACATGAGGTATCAAAATCGAGTGTTGAGTCTGAATATAGGGTGATGGCACATGGCACATGTGAGCTCTTATGGCTATACTCTCTTCTTACTGAGAGCTTGAATCTCCTTCACCCATCCTTATGCCACTACACTGTGATAATCAGGCAGCAATCAACATTGCAACTGACTATGTCCTTCACAAGGGGATGAAACACATCGAGGTTGATATTCCCTTCATCCGAGAAAAGGTTCAAGTCTGCCTGATTGACACTCCCAAAGTTGCATCTTCTGATCAATTAGCATATATCTTTACTAAGGCTCTTGGTGCTACATAAATTCAAAGTATTATCGTCAAGCTGGGCATGAGAAATATCTATGCACCAGTTTGAAGGGGGAGTTGTGGGATATGTGTATGTATATGTTGTATAATTATTACAAGAGGCGTTTAGGTCATAATAATGGGTGGGTGTGTATTGTAAGGCGTTTACGTCATTATATCATAATAATGGGTGGGTGTGCAATTAATGGATGGGTGTGTAACTGTAAGGTGCTTACGTCATTCAGATGACGTAAACACCTCCCTCCCTCCCTCCCTTCAGTAAGACAACCATTTTAGTCAAAGATAATAGTCATCATTGGCATACAAGATTTGCATGTCAAAATAATGTGTAACAGATACGAAGTTAAATAACACACCTGGTCATAAAGAGAGCGCTTTTCCTCATCTTTTAGAACCTACATCGTAGCATAGCAAGACAATTATTGCCACATTGTTCGAGAGTGTACTCACTATGTCTTTATTGATTAAATCAACTTATTACAAGCTAAAGTACCTCATAGGCACGCTGAACTTCTTGGAACTTTCTTTCAGCATCAGCATCATCTTTATTTGTATCGGGATGGAGTTTCTTTGCAATCTGCAAAAAACAATATAGAAGACAATTGAAAACACACTTTAAAAGAGAGAGAGAGAGGGGGGCATATAAGCCAATGTGGATACCAAGTCTTGCATGGGACAAGTAACTAGTAAGGTTAATTTAGTCAAAATCAAAAAACATTATTATGCAATAGATTCGACATTTACCACCTAAAATCATATTGAAAATAAGGATATCAACAAAGAATTCAAAGAACTATTGACATAGCAATCAATCTATCATTGCACAATCATAAACAAGTCCAAAACCCCACTACCAATCAAGGAGGGGAGGGGAAAGGAAAAAGAAAAAAAGATCGCATATATTTTTCAATGGATCCTCATGGTTGCATAAAACAAGAAACTATCTATTATTTTGGTTGGTAAGAAAGCATGAAACCTCAAGGCCGCAACCTTCATGTGGTGAATCCTAAGCAGTTAGCACAAGGCTAAATTTGCAGGGAAGATCTTGCTCTATCAATATCTCTACTTGCTTAGATTTTGTGACGAAATCATCAAAAAACATTCAGTCATATTACTATTAAAATATGAGTTGATATTAGGTACCCAACCAGTGCACCAAGGTGGCCAAACTTGGAAAATGCAAAGATATTTTTGAGCGCCAAATCAATGGAAGGAACGAATGTACTTTTACTGATTTGAGTACTCATAAATATCCGCCTCCCAGGGTTTGGCCAGTTTGGTGAAAGGAGGTAGACCGTGCACTCCCCTTGGGGCACAGGTCAGTGACCTAATACCAATTCCTAATATCTCCTCAAAAAGTGCAGTCAGATTATAACCATTCAAGCAAAACAATCAATCAATTATTAAACACAGCTGTTGAGTGTATTTTCTACTTCAACTGCCACATCAATTATTAATTGAAGTGTGCCTATTTTCTAGACTTTATTAGGACATGTTTAACAATTCATTTTTTATCTATGTACAGCTTATTTGGGGTTTTAAATAATCAGTTTACTAAGTAGTGGTTTTTATAAAATTTAGGCTTTGTTTGGATATTTTCCAGGAAAATATTGGAAATGGATTTATAGACCCGATGAATTCCAGTCCTTTGGGAATCAATAGGGAATTCAATGTTTTTCGATGTTTGGATTGAGTACTAAGTACTAACACATGAAAAATAGAAAGGGAGCACCACCGTTGGTGTATATGTTACACACCAAACCAAAACTTGAATGGTGTAAGAGAGGGTATGAAACTAGGGGAGAGAATGATTTGGAGAGAGAGAATTGAGAGAGAGAGAGAGAGAGAGATTCGTACAGAGAAAATTACTAATAATCCCAAAAGATTTCACATTTTATCATGCGATACAAACAAATACACAATTTGCACCGAACAAGTATTGGTTATTATAATATTGGTTTTTTTCTATTGTGGGAATCAACAAGCAATACAGAGAGTTCCATCCTTTATTCCCAATATAGCCTTTTTACTATAAGAAACAAAACATAATTCAAAGCAAAAATGGCTTGTAGAGCAAGGGGGGAAAACATACTGCATAATAAGCTTTCTTAATTTCTGATGGATTTGCATTCTTGTTAACTCCGAGTACATCGTAATAATCTCTTGAAGCCATTGATTGTGATCCTAACAAACAGTCACAAAAAAAATGCATTTTCATGGTCCATTACAAAACCAAACAAACATATAGATTAAAAGCAATAAAAACTTAAAAGAAGGAAACAAGACAAAAAATTTAAATACCAGTGGCATGAATCCATCTTGTTGTACAATGATTTCCACAAACAACTCCACTCCACATCCTGTCTCTCTGTTTCACTGATTGAGTAAACACATCCAAATCAAATACAAATACCCACGAAAACCCCACCCAAAAGAAAAAGCAAACTTAGGAGTTAGGTCCAGTTTGGATGTTACACAAAAATGTAACTAGTCATGGTTTTGCGTGAATTTAAAACATAAAATTAGAAAATAATTGTTTATATGGCATAATCTGACTTTTTAAAGTTGCAAAAATAGGCAAAAATGTGAGAATTTCTCATAAAATCCCCTAAGAAAGAGAAATTTATATTTGTTCTCTTCGTCTTTCCTCAAACCCTTCCTTTTCAGGATCACAAAAGAAAAATGAATGGTAGGGCTTCGAGGAACAAATCGTATTGAAAGTTATGCTTATGAACCAGACTACTCTCAAGCATAATCTTTCGCCACCTAAATCTTCCTCCAAACGACTTCTCCTTCATTACAACAATCAGCCCAATCCACTAGTTTCACTTCAAATGCACAGCCAGAAGCAGAGGACCAAAGAAATGCTATCTGAAGTCTGAACCCAGTTCCAAATGCTCAAATTAAGATGCCTCTTCAACCACTAGCACAGGGGCGGAGCCAAGATTTTTTTCATAATGTGGTCAACTAATCAATTAATGTTGAAATTTTGTATAATTTTTTTTCTAAGCAAACGCTAAAAATAAAAGAAAATATCAACAAACGAAACTAGATACGAAATAAAAGAAAATCATATACATATCGATTAGGCAGTTCCAACAAATTGACCTAATTCAAAATTCCCTCGAAGAATGTTTACGATGTAGCATCATCCTCATCCTCATCGTCCAAAGAGTAGGATGATGTGGCAGTACGTTGCAGGGAGCTCGTGAGACCTTTGAAACTATTGAACATATCCCGATGATGAACAGAAAGACCAAACATTTTTTTATTTAATAATTTTGATGTATTTGTAAAATTATATATGTATTAATTTGTTTTTGCTCTTTACATAGTGAATTGCTCTAGAGGTAGACTTCGTGCTTTGTAAAGGTTAGGTTCTAAGTTCAAACTTTGTTATGTGTAATAAATTTCTTAATTTTTTTAATTAATTATACTAGAACTCATATACCATATATGTGAATGTATAACTCTACAACATAGTGGAGCCCCTTGTGAGAGAAATCTCTCCGAAAATAAGTCCGTAAGCACTGGAGGTTGACCAAAAAATAGGCGAAAATTGTGGGATTTAGTTAAAAAAATCAAAGAAGAAATATTTGTTATGAAAACAAATACCATAAAAAAGTTTTTTGAAGATTTTGGATAATTTTGGGTGGTCAATATAATTTTGAATGGATTAGAATCCACTAATATAAATTAGGACACCTAGAGCTTAGTAACAAATTTTTAGAAAGTTTGGTGGTAAAATAAGTTCGTGAGCACCTAAATAGATGGAGGTTGACCTAAAAATAGGCTAAAATTGTGGGATTTAGTTAAAAAAATCAAAGAAGAAATATTTGTTATGAAAACAAATACCATAAAAAAATTTGTTTGAAGATTTTAGATAATTTTAGTGGTCAATATAATTTTGGATGGATTAGAATCCACTAATATAAATTAGGACACCTAAAGCTTAGTAACAAATTTTTAGAAAGTTTGGGTGGTCAATTGACCACCCAAGTCATAACGTGGCTCCGCATCTAACTAGCAGAGAGAGAATGGGATGGAATGCCAATATGTCGGGCATCGTTTAACATAGTTGAAAATGAACCATCGTCTCAATGTTCATTTTGCGTTGTCATCATTTCTAGTACTATCTTTTGCATGCCATAATCTGTAATTGGCTGGTGACAGAAATCATCATCTGAAATCTTCAACTTTTCTTGGCTATAAATCCTGTGTATAGAGATTTACAACTCCCCATGGTTACTCTCTTCTTTGATGAGAAGAATTGTGCAAATATGGCACCCTGCAATGAAGGTATAAAGAGTCTAAGGATTGATCGTTGTTGTTCAATTTTGCCAATTTTGTGGTAAATAAGATCCCAAGATCATATATTGTGTGGCATTACAAAGTGGTTATTTTTCATATGAAAGCACACTGCTCAACGTTTTTAAAAAAAATTCTCTTCTAGATGATTTGACTATGGCATGGCAATCTCCTCCCGCCCTCATTCATCACATAGAAGATTATAGAGCAGCAGATTTGGTTACAAGTCATGGGGGTGAATGTTCTTCAGATGTTTTCCAAACACCACCAAACTTCTTGTGTGCACTTCTCCAAGAAGATGAAATGGACACCTTTCAGTTGAGAAGTATCAAATGGTTGCTGAAAGCAACCATTTAATGAATTGCTTGTTTACCAATAATATATATATATATATATGGTTGCTTTCAGCTCCTATATTTAGTTCTCTCATCTGATTTCATGTTCAGGGCACATATAACAGGAGATTATAGGAGTTTTGGATACAGATGATTGCAGGAATTGACACTTCCAGATTTCCATATCTACTCTAAGCTTTTCAGCATCATAAGGATACTACTTTGGCTTGTGCAGAAAATTTCCAACATAACTGAGTTCATAAAATCAGAGCTCAAATCTGAATATGTGACACAACAGTTTTCATTACGGTGAAGTAACCCAAATGTATTTTCTAGGACTTCATAAATTTGAAAACTTTTCGCTTTGTGGTATCTGCCGATCCCAACAACTCCGTTGCTGCCTTTCCCAAGCCCAGATGAGAAGAGGAGAGTTGGCGTCAGGTTGACAAACAACTATAAGAAATCCCATTAAATCCCAATGACAAGACCTATTATGAAGAAATTTTATGAAGAAATTTAAGAGTGGTTCTATAAAGGAACAATTATGGCATGTCACTAGAGGTGGTTTGGACATGTACATCAGAGTCCAAAAGCGGACCTGGTACGAAGAATTGGGACGCTACAAGCACAAGGAAGTGGGAGAAGAAGAACATTGAAGACTTGGAGGGAAGCGGTGAGAAGGGACATGAAGGATTGCAAAGTTGTAGAGAGCATAGCATTGATCATAAAATGAGTGGAGAATAGGACTCACAAAGCCGATCCCGAATAGATGGGATCAGGCTATGGTGATGATGATGATGATAATTCTTTGGATCGCACTCTCCTTCAATAGGTGGACACCAACTGCAACTATTGTATATATATTTTCTTCAAAAGACCGACTCCGATGACCACATGTACAAAGATTAGGGCCATGGCAACCCACATACAGTTTTTTTATCGGTAACCATGGCTGGCCTTGAGATTTTGGGGGCCCAAGGCGAGTTCCTAAAATGGGGTCCTCCTTTATATTAATCCCAAACAAAAATTCGCCACAATTCTTTTTAAACAAATAAAATAATACTCATTTCTCCAATAGTGACAAATTTCTCTGATATTTTTCAAATTTTCACTCAAATTTACCAAAACTGAAGTTGGACATAACTTTCAGCGAAATGTCAATGATTTCTCCGAAATCGCCAAATTTCATTAATTTCGGCGAAATTAACGAATTTTTTTCAAATTTAATGAATTTTCTTTTAATTTAGTCATTTTTGTATAATAAATAAATTATTAAATTTAATTTATATATAATATTTTTTGCACTTCCTAAAATACCAAAATATGGCTGAAATTAAAATTAGTCACCAAAATTGTTCCTAGATTATGAATGTTTGCATATTTCATTCTATTGTTTATAATTTGAAAAAGTAACTAATAAGTTAACGAAAATATATGTTAAAGAAAAATAAAACACAAAAAGAGAAAAGTTAAATACCATAACGTACACCACGGATCGAGTAACCCAATTAATAACATTGTGGCATTTTTTAGCACTTTAACTGCCATTAAATCTTTACTATCATATCGATCAAAAATAAATAAATCTTTCCTATCATATTTTAGCACTTTAACAGTCTCAAAAAGTTCCATAAATAGGTTCATTGGATAACTCTCGTCAAGTAGATCCAAATTGATAAGTCATTTGCGAAAAATTGAGCTATAACGAGCATAAGATCGTTGTTTTAAGTTGGGTCATTTAATAAGAAAAGACTTGTATATATATATAAAGGATCCGGTCAAACAAATCCGAACCGATCAAAATGGGGCCAGAGAATCCACTAGGTCAAATACATAAGGTGGACCTGACCCAGTGAGGCAAATGACCTGACCCATGACCAACACTAAAGCGGCATAGACCAGATCCGACCCATAAAAAAAAAGCAAATATGGGACATGAGGAGTTGAACCCATAACCTATTGGGTAAAAAGGAAAATAACACAAGTAGTTTAACCAACTAACCCATTGACTTGATTTATTGTTTTGATACATTGGCAATTATATTAGCCAATACCTCATAAAGACTTCCAAGAATATGGGGCCCCTAAAATTTGGGGGCCCGAGCAAGGATCAAAATCTTGTTTTTTCGATACGTATCGTTCAGCCCCAAAACCGATACGTATCGGATGATACTCTTCGATTTTTTCGATACGTGTCGGTAACCCACTTGTACAGTTTCACATGTGGCACACATCACTGGTTAATCCAAGGAGTACAACTAGCATCCCATCATTGGAACATGTCTCAGCCAAAGAATCGAGCCTATAAGAGCTTTGGAACCATCCGATCGGTGCACTTTAATACCAACCATTGAAAAAAATTGCACAACCATCCATATTAAAGTGCATAGATCGGATGGTTCAAATCCTCCAATGAGTGTGTTCCTTGGGCATATGGTAGCTTCCTATATGACTTACCACTTTGATGCATTGAGTTGCTGAAAATATATTCCAATTAACCGAAAATTGGGGCTGTCCACCCCCCAATCCGTAATGGGGTGGACGTGCCAAGGTTATCCATTGTTCAATTTAAACAATTCATTTTCTTTTGAAAAAAAAAATTAATTCTTCTGAAGCTTTCTCACTTCATTAGAATGCATCCATGTGCAGGTTATTACTCACAAGGACTGATGTTCTATACAAGCTTCCCTATCTCAAGCCATATATAAAAATACTTTCTAGAACTGTGCTATGGAGTCTATGTTACTAACTGACGTATTTTTCTTAAGTTAATTATGTCATATACAGGAAGCTAGGTAGTTATTGTTTTTTAATGAGGTCAAAGCACAGCTGGTGCAGTAAATCGCAATCAGGATTTGTATTGATCTTTTTTTTTAGGTAAGCATGTGATTTGAACGGATGACCTAAATGCTACACGCTTAAGGGCATCATCACTAGGGCAAAGATCCAACATCAGACCTTATAAAAACATTTCTTTTATAAAATTCAGAAAGTATCTAGATTAAAAAATTGAAAAATCAAACAAATTTTTACATTAGTTCAACTGGCCTTAATTGCCAAATCAAAATTATTTCGGAAACAGAACACACCTGTTTCGGGACCCCCATTTCTCAAAATTTGATACGGATTGCATATTCCCGAAATAAATTTGTGAAGACCCGCTCGATGCAATGACGCATCCAACTATCAAAAAAACAAAATTGCAAAATCACCAATCATTCGATTGAAGTCAAATTTTATTAAGAATATATATATATATATATATATATATATATATATATATATATATATACATGCAATCAAAATTTTAAAAAAAGAAATGAGTTTTTACCAAATTTGGAGAACCGGCGACAAGTTTTGAAGCAATAGACCTTCGGGCGAACAAGTAGGTGACTCGAGCACTGTCGTTGAGCACCATTTTGAGCTTGAATGCTCTAAAAAAATGGCTATTTTCTGAATTGCAGTAAAACCCTAAGCGTAATCTATTGGAATAATGCAGGGGAAAAAACTCCCCTGTTTTGATTTCCTTTTATTTTAAAGACTGACTATCTGGTTTTTTGAGATTAAATAAATGTGTGAATTGCTAATTTTTGAAGACCGACTATCTAGTCTTTGATACGGTAGAACGTTTTGGGTACTCACGTTATGTGAAGGTAATAAGGTTTAGGGTTTAGGATTTATGATTTATGATTGAACTTATTTGTATAAAGTTAATATCAGATGCCCAAACAGTGCACCAAGGGTGGAGCATAGGTGTTGGACATTGAGGGAGTCCATAAAACCAATGACTCCCTTATTAGTCCCTTTAGTTTGCTCGAAGATTCAATTTGTTCTCAAAAAGCGTCACTGGAAACTGGGGTTTCAAGATCTTCTCTACATCTTGTGTTTTGTCATTCCTTAAACACTTCTTCTCGGCAATTGACTTTCAATCTCTGGGTTCCACCAGCATATTTTCTTATGTGTACTGATAGATTCCCCTAACAACTCATTCACAACTCTTCTAAGAAACAATGTCATTTGTTCCCACATCTCAATTGGATTTTATTTTTAAGTGGTGTTTTGCCATATTTTTAGTCACATTTGACTCTTGATAAGAACATCCAAAAACTATCAATCTATGTTGTATTGTAAGGCTCTCTATTTGTATGACCATACAATCCTTACAACTTACCCACTCAAAGGCCGAGTTTAATGTTTCATGATCGACATGATGGGTCAAGTTTACGTGCCCAACTTGATAAAATATCGGGTCGAGTCTAGGTATCGGGACGAATCGACCCATTGACAACCCCAGCTTCAAGTGACGTTTTTCGAGAACAAATTGAATCTTCGAGCAAAGTAAAGGGATTAATAAGGGAGTCATTGGTTTTAGGGACTCCCTCAATGTCCAACACCTATGCACCACCCTTAGTGCACTATTTGGGCACCTGATATTAACTTTATCATAAATTCAAACCTAAACCTTAAATCGAATAGTATTCTTATAGACAATAAAGGCTTCAAAATTGAATGATTGGTGATTTTGCAATTTTTTTATAGTTGGATCGTCATTGCATTCAATCAATAAATTATTTGATTATAATATTCTTAAAATTATGAATGATTTTATAATTTGAAAAAAATAAATTGTTTGAAATTACAATGGATAATCTATCATCAATTAGTTCGTGGACAGCCCAGTGAACGTTTTGAACATATTTTACAATTCATCAAAAAATCTTTTTGTATGATCTGTTAATGTGAATACATGATCAGAGCAAACAAATAAGGACTCAAGGCAAACCCTTGATATAGCCCAACTACTACAGAAAACTTATTCTTCTCTCCACACAACGTGCTTACACACATCACTGCCCTTTCATACATGTCTTGGATAATATTAATATGTATGTTCAAGAAGCATTTCTTCCTTATCAATTAGCATCCACCAAATTATCCGTCTCAGCACTCTAGCATAAGTCTTTTCCAATCAATAAAACCATATTAAATTTTTGCTTCTCTCCCTAATCTTTTCCATAAGCTGCTCCAGTAGAAAATGGCTTCAGTTGTTGATAATCCAAACAGGCTCTTTGATACACTCGATTCTTTTCTTAGTTGTTATTACAATTTTCTCCCATAGTTTCATAGCCTAGCTCATAAATTTAATGCTTCAATAATTGGAACAGTTTTGATGTCCCCTTTGTTCTCTTAAAAAGGAACAACAATGCTATTCCTCCATTCCTCAAACATTTTCATTATATTCAATATCGTATTAAACAATTTAGTCAACTAATTCAGTCCCCTCTCTACCATCACAATCCGAACTTCTATACATAAGTATTCTATATGGTCCCAATACTTTTCTTCATCTTTGCTAAGCCTACTTTTACTTCAGCTTCCGAAACTTTTGTTGATCGTCCCTTGAATTGGTTCCTCTTCTTGCATACTTCCATTGCATATTTACTTAATGCTTCAATAATTGGAACAGTTTTGATGTCCCCTTTGTTCTCTTAAAAAGGAACAACAATGCTATTCCTCCATTCTTCAAACATTTTCATTATATTCAATATCGTATTAAACAATTTAGTCAACTAATTCAGTCCCCTCTCTACCATCACAATCCGAACTTCTATACATAAGTATTCTATATGGTCCCAATACTTTTCTTCATCTTTGCTAAGCCTACTTTTACTTCAGCTTCCGAAACTTTTGTTGATCGTCCCTTGAATTGGTTCCTCTTCTTGCATACTTCCATTGCATATTTCGTATTTACTACATCTTTAAAACATACCTGTCATCTATTTATATCTAGTATAATTTATTACTTCCAATTCAAATAAACAAAATAAAGCAAGTGTGAGATAGGATAACTCGTAGATTATTATTAGGAAGAATCCAGAGTAACAGTTTGCCTATCCTACTGACAGATTATGCTATTAAGCAACAAAAGGATATAACGAAATGAAAACTGTAATACAACATACAAAAAGAGACTTTTCTGCTTACATGGAATCTGGCGCCCCCAAAGAGGAACAGTCCCCTTATGCAACCTGGGAAAATTAGCGCACATCAAAAAACAATAATTTACGACCTGCAAACAAATCCAATGCTAGATCTCCTAAGGGAAAAGAAAAAGAATTAAACAATTAAGGATCTGATTGTTCATACCCAAGAGCACCTTCAGATCTGACAAACTTAGGCAACCCATCGGACAAGCCCCTAGCGAATCCAGGTTGAGTTTGTACTCTAACCTTCACTTCCTCCATGGGGCAACGCGCAATATCCGCAATTACTTCAGCAGAGGCGGACCCTGCAAGGTATATGAAGGTTTTGTATTTGGTTGCAAACTCAGGGCCGGCAATGTCAGAGTAGTATTTCTTGAAAAACTCATAAAATCCAAACTTGCAGGCGCCCTGAGCACTGTAATCGAGAAGAGTAGGCACCCAACCCTTGAAGAAACCTCGAACACCCTGCTCTTTGAGTAAGACACCGAATCCAGACAACATGCTCTTGCATTTTGCAGGGTCAATCTGAACAATAGCAAAGACATCTAACATTAAATGAAATTCTCCATCAGAAGAAACAAGAGATGATAAAATTAAGGAAATGATGGTCTAAAAAGGAAAAGTTACCATACGCAATTGAGATCTAAAGATCACAAACTAGACAATAAATAAAAAATGAAAACAAATTGAGATCTAAAACAGATCAAGACAAGCAACATCCAGAATATCTGGCCCTATCAAAGGCAAAACCACAAACATCAAGACGAATCAACATCACGCAGATCATCATATCAAAATCAAAATATAAAGCAGGTCAGCAAATCTCAGATCCATATATTACAACAAATAAAATTAATAAAAAAATACGATCCTTCAATAGAAAAGCCAAAACCATTAAAAATCCAAGTAATCCAAAGAAATCAAAACAAAAAAAGTAAAAATAATAACTCTAGATCTCAAACTCTCCGCTCAAATAAGAATACTAGTAAAAAACCCCAATCCACAAGCAATATAACAGAAAATCAAAAGAAATAGTACAGATCAGAAACCCGAATCCAACCAAATCTGACCAAAAACCAAAAATAAACATCAACGGCAAGCCAAAACCTAAAATCGAATCCCTGAGATCTAAAACAAAAAAAAAAACAGAGAGAGAGAACGATATAAGAGGACCTGCATATTGCACTTGACAAGATCCAGAGGCGTGACGGCCATGTGAGTAAGACCACAGCTAAAGATCCCGCCCGCCGTGCACGGGGCGTAGAAAGCCAGAGAATACATTTCGATCTTCCCGGGCTCGCTCGGTGCAGGGATCACGAAACTCTTAGAAACTCCATCATATGAGATCGAAGAACGAGATGGCGAAGGAGATGAGGGTAGGATAGGGTTTCTATTGAGGAGTTTCTCCAAATCTAGGGTTCTTGGAGAGGAGGTGGAGTAGAGAAAGCTTGGAATAAGCGACTGGCGCGATTCGGTGAAAGCCATTAGGGCTTGTCTAACAGAAGAAAAAAGGAGTGTGAGGGGGTTTTTGTTGTTCTTTTTTAGAGAATGGAGAAAGGGAAGAAGGGAAGAAGAAGAATAAAGGGGCTTTTTCGTTGCTTACTTTAGGATGCAAGGGATTAGGCAATACAAGGGCAGGGGAGATCGGACGTGAGGGAACCGATGGTTTTCCCTCGTTTTCTCTCTGTCCGACTGGTAGAAACCTAAAGCATCAGTTGGTCCTCATTCGCGTGAATTTATAGAACGAGACGGAACGGAAATGCTTCTCCATTTTGACAACACTACGAACATTTTTAGAAAGGGTGCGGGTATCTCATAAAGGGTGCCTCTAGTCGCGCCTGCCGATTACTAACGGTGCCTGCCTATCTAAACCATTGATCAATGATTTAAATCAGATGATAAAGATCATTTTTTTAACCTAATCTCCTCTACAGTGTAACTTGAGATTATATGTGTACTATCGGATGATCGATCTTTTATTCCATGTGATATTGATCCCAAAAGGAAACTAAAATTGCATTTAATTGATGTGACATGATTTTACGGCAACTTTTTTGGATTATTGACACGTGAAATCCAAAAGTGATTGTTTGATGGTAGCCATGTTCACAAGATCATGTGTCGAAGATTAGAGGAAACTGATCGCTAATTCAAATTGGTCAATAGTTTTCGGACATAGGCACCCTCTGTAACACGTCAAGCACAAATAGAGGGCGCCTATGTTTTAAGGTCCAAAAACTTTGACACAACATTCAATCCGTGACACATGGTTAAAACAAAAGACTTGTTAATATGATGTAAAGATCTTTGGCGGCCAAAATTTCTTTTGACGTTGAAACCTAATTCTAAGGTCGCTTATTTTGAGTAGGTGTCATGTGAAATTAAAAAAAATGCCCCATAATCTCAAAATCCATATGAAATGATGGGAGGAAAAAAATATCTACATCGTCTGATTCAAAGCAGTTGAGACAATGGGCATGTTCAGCGGCGTAGCTACATAAAAGGTTGTGGGGGCTCAAGCACCCATTTAAATTTAAAATTTCTATGAAGTATGTATCTTATATAACTTTTGTTTGTATATAAGCCTCCAAATCTATGATGCAAAAGCTCCCACCCAAATCAATGATCAAATAGATACTAACACTATATTTATCATTTGTAGCTCCCACCAACAAAAATTCCTTGCTACGCCCTCGGGCATGTTTTATGGGCGACAACATGTACGACGAGCAAATACGAGGGTGGCTCCTCGTATTCATTTTTCGGTAACCGTAAGCTAAAAGGCTATCAAAACACATTATATGTTGCTCTATCAAACATCCGCTCACGGTCAATGTCATAATTATAACTTATAACTATGAAACGCGTTTCAAAAGGTAATCATATGTATCGAATAAGTTATAGCGTGGGTGAACTCAAAGATTTTGTAGGTAAATAAAAGCATTACTTGTAATTGCTTTCATTAACCTGTTAGAAACATCCATGAACGGGCCTAAAAAGTACAAGGCATAATTTTGTTCTTTTGGTTAAATGTATGATGCACTACCAAATACATGTGACGGGTATTCTTAAATCTAAGACCTTTTTATTTGTGAAACTAAAAGGTGTTAGATGCGGTGACTTTATTCATCACTTCAATAATGTATTTAAAAGGTCAAATTCACAAATGAAAGAGTTTTGATAGAAAATTACCCATCAGTTTTTTCTTGGCCTCTTTGGTTAGATGAGTGTCTAGCGATGCTCCCTCAACCCTGAGAGATGTTCAGATGCATTTGTGTTAGCACTTTTGGGGCAAAGAGCAGCTCTTTCACTTTTTGGCTGCAGTGGGAAACTGCTTTCTCGTTTAATAACACAGCTCCTCGTCCCATTTGCTCTGGCAAAGAGCTATTTGAAGTAATAAAACCACTCTCCTCCATAGCAGATTTTATCTAGTCTGACGGAGAGTAAGCAGAGAGGTGCTTCTGCTCTTATAAAAGCTAACCCAAACACAACCTAAAAGAATTTTGTGTGCCAAATTAGTATGCATTCACGGATATCTGTGCTTTATAAATATTTGCATATTTCACAAAACTCGACCTATTTGATTCAGACCACCTTATCGATCATTTAATATAAAACATATTTTTGGATCGAGATATGTTCTAATGATGTATTGCCACTTTGGATAATTTAGATTGATCACAGATAAGCGCCACATTGCATAATGACAGTCACACTTTAATGGTGTGAGATATATATATATAGTCTAAGCATAGTCACAAAGTCGGGAATCGGAAAGAAATCGGCAAAAGCCAAAGTTGGTATAAATATGAAAAATCAGGGAAAATAAATAAATATATATATATATAGATATATATCGTACTATATTTCAAGTTAAAACAATGGTTTTATTGAACAATATAGTGGAAAATACGCAGAACATAAAGATCTTTTATGAACAAAATGAAGAAAATATTATAAAATTAAAATCTAAAGGTTCTTTTCCCTTTAGGCATAAGTAGAAAAAAAAGGACACACAAACACCCTTAATTAATTGGCTGAAACACGACTTGGCCGATTAATCGGCGATAAAGTCGGGATTATTGCAAGTTCCCGACTTTTTCCGATTTTTCAACAAGTCAGAGACTTTTGTGGCCATCTAAGCAAACAATTTATAATGCAAACATATCATACAAGCTTGTCAAGACGAGTCAAGAGTCACCAAAGTCAATGTCCACAGCACAAAATCACCCCAACCACATGCCTTCAGCAGTTTGCATAAAGCATTTTTTAATAAGAAAAGAGGAAATTTTATTTTGACTGTCCATTCAAGGAGGACTCTTAAGCGAATGGCTAAGATCATCAAACTGATATAAATTTTGGATTGTAGATCATTAATGTGATGGTCTTCTTCCACATGGAAGACAATGGTGCATTTGAAACTTATCTTGTACAACAAACCACAGCAGTCAGTTCCTTGCACTTGTTAAGGTTACATGTGGTTGTCTCTTGTCATGTTAGACTTCTTGTTCAGCATATATCAAGGTTACTCATGCATGTTGTGACTCTATTTGTATCTGGAACAAAACCAATTTATTTATGTAGCAATGTAAATTTCTAGACAGCTCGTAGTTAAAGGTGTACCAATTATACTTTCTGTAAATAATCATCAATTCATATCGACATCGTTGGAATCAAGAAAGGCGTGCCCCATAATATCTGCCCTGTCAACCATTTTCATCAGGTGGCATCACTTAGTCTCTAGCATATACCATACTTGGACAAATCTCAATGGATAGCATTTTCTATTATCTTCTAATCCATTCTACGCCTCCCCTACCTACCATTATATTCTATGTTAACCATGTATGGGCATGGGTGCCAGAATCCAGATGTTGGATTGATCTGAGCACTTTGACAAGCCAGACTCTTAAAAGAGTACATGAGTGCTGCTACAATTGTATCTTTATATATATATATATATATATATATATATATATATATATATATATATATATAGTAACAGTCCAATTCGGGAAAATTCTGTCAAATTCAGCAAAAGGTGGGAAAATAAAAATAAATAAATAATATATCATAATATATTACAAGCTAGAAATAATATACTTAAAGAACAAAAAGTACAAAATAACCGTGATTCATTAGTATGCATGACCATTCATTCATGAATTATGAACACATGTAAATTGTTAAGTATAACCATATAAATCCTAGAATGAAATGCACAGCTAAAGATCACATGACATAATTCAAAAGAAAGAGAGAAAGGTGTATATCTAACTTACAAAGAAAATATGAAAAAAAAAAATATATATATATATATATATATATATATATATATTAAAAAAAAACATCACAAAACTCGATGAATATTCAGCAATGAGACGAATTTTCCGAATAATCACCGAGTCAGTCGGCATACCCTTGATTCGCCGAATTTTTCCATTTTTTCCAATAATTCAGAGGTTTTTGTAACTATTGTATACATACATAAATAATAATAATGCATGTAAAATGACCATACAAATCCCTGCCTTTTAAACCACTACAGCACGCCTAGATTCACTTTCTAATTCGACTTACAATTTATTTATTCACCTAGGTAAATATTTAATGTCACTTAGCAGGCTAAAGAAGTTATCAAAGGAAAACAGTAGTGCAATTTATTTTATCTTTTTCCATATTCTTTTTATTATTTTTTTCAATTTAATTTTTTTAAATCTTTAGGAAAATATATTCGGAATACTTATACTTTAACTTATATGTATGGATATCTATCATATGTGCCTTTTGGAAGGTGATACATGTAACATCTCATATTTATGTACCAAAACGTGCCCATGACCTTGGTACATCATGTGATGCATCTTTGAGTTCTTTCAACGCAATTTGCTCAGATGTTGGAAAATCATCATAAAGATATCACTGTAATCAGCACTATTAATCTTAAGAGATTATAAGTAAGCAAGATATTGCAATGAGCTGACCTAATATACAAGGTGTTGACATAGAGAGAATATATAATTACCATGATGAGTAAGAAAAATAATATAATGGGTTGTTAGAATAGAAAACAACATTCTACTTGTTTCAAAGCACAGAAATCAACATGATAACTGTCACAAGGTCGTTCATAAATGAAGATTAAAAAAATATATTCGTTGTCAATGTAGAAATCAAAACAAAAAAAGAAATCATAATAATTCTAGATCTCAAACTCTCCGCTCAAATAAGAATACTAGTAAAAAACCCCAATCCACAAGCAATATAACCAAAAATCAAAAGAAATAGTACAGATCAGAAACACGAATCCAACCAAATCTGACCATAAACCAAAAATAAACATCAACGGCAAGCCAAAACCTAAAATCGAATCCCTGAGATCTAAAACAAAAAAAAAAAAAAAGAGAACGATATAAGAGGACCTGCATATTGCACTTGATAAGATCCAGAGGCGTGACGGCAATGTGAGTAAGACCACAGCTAAAGATCCCGCTCGCCGTGCACGCGGCGTAGAAAGCCAGAGAATACTTTAGGATGCGAGGGATTAGGCAATACAAGGGCAGGGGAGAACGGACGTGAGGGAACCGATGGTTTTCCCTCGTTTTCTGCCTGTCCGACTGGTAGAAACCTAAAGCATCGGTTGGTAGGGTTCGCGTGAATTTATAGGACGAGTCGGAACGGAAATGCTTCTCCATTTTGACAACACTACGAACATTTTTAGAAAGGGTGCGAGCATCTCATAAAGGGTGCCTCTAGTCGCGCCTGCCCATTACTAACGGCGGCTGCCTATCTAAACCATTGATCAATGATTTTATCTCCTCTACGGTATAACTTGAGATTATGAGTGTACTATCGGATGATCGATCTTTTATTCCATGTGATATTGATCCCAAAAAGAAACTAAAATTGCATTTAATTGATGTGACATGATTTTACGGCAACCTTTTTTGGATTATTGACACGTGAAATCCAAAAGTGATGGTTTGATGGTAGCCATGTTCTCAAGATCATGCGTCGAAGATTAGAAGAAACCGATCGCTAATTCAAATCGGTCAATAGTTTTCGGACATAGGCACCCTCTGTAACATATCAAGCGCTAATAGAGGGCGCCTATGTTTTAAGGTCCAAAAACTTTGACACAACATTCATTCCATGACCCATGGTTAAAACAAAAGACTTGTTAATATGATGTAAAGATCTTTGATAGCCAAAATTTCTTTTGGCGTTGAAACCTAATTCTAAGGTTGCTTATTTTGAGTAGGTGTCATGTGAAATTTAAAAAAAATGCTCCATAATCTTAAAATCCATATGAAATGTTGGGAGGAAAAAGATATCTACATCGTCTGATTCAAAGCAGTTGAGACAATGGGCATGTTCAGTGGCGTAGCTATATAAAAGGTTGTGAGGGCTCAAGCACTCATTTAAATTTAAAATTTCTATGAAGTATGTATCTTATATGACTTTTGTTTGTATATAAGCCTCCAAATCTATGATGCAAAAGCTCCCACCCAAATCAATGATCAAATAGATACTAACATTATATTTATCATTTGTAGCTCCCACCAACAAAAATTCCTTGCTACGCCCTCGAGCATGTTTGATGGGCCACAACATGTACGATGAGCAAATACGAGGGTGGCTCCTCGTATTCAATTTTTGGTAACCGTCAGCTAAAAGGCAATCAAAACACATTATATATTGCTCTATCAAACATCCGCTCACGGTCAATGTCATAATTATAACTTATAACTATGAAATGCGTTTCAAAAGGCAATCATATGTATCGAATGAGTTATAGTGTGGGTGAACTCAAAGATTTAGTAGGTAAATAAAAGCATTACTTGTAACTGCTTACATTAACCTGTTAGAAACATCCATGAACGGGCCTAAAAAGTGCCAGGCATAATTTTGTTCTTTTGGTTAAATGTATGATTAACTACCAAATACATGTGATGGGTATTCTTAAATCTAAGACCTTTTTATTTGTGAAACTAAAAGGTGTTAGATGCCTAGACTCGACCCGATATTTTACCAAGTCGGGCACGTAAACTTGACCCATCATGTCGAGCATGAGACATTAAACTCGGCCTTTGAGTCTGACTAAGAGATTTTATTTGTAGAAAAAAAGAAAAAAGCAAATTTTTACCAGGTAATGTTGGGTTTTCAAGTCGGGTAGTGTCGGGTTCTCTAACAGTGTCTGGCGCATTTATTGCATTTGTCAAACCATTTATAAAGCGCCTCGGGAACCAATGTGATTGGGGGTAACTTTCTTTGCACCCATTTATTTTCAGCGATACTTTATACGTATCGGGGACCAATATGTATCGGTTTGGCTGAAAACCGATACATTTTGGTATCGGCCGATTTTTGATACCTTGGTCAAGCTAACTCAACCAAACACTACCCAATAAAAATTTGCTATTTTTTTACATTACTTTGTTCTTTGCCTTACAAAATAAGGTAGCCTTTTACATTGCTTCAAAAGTGGAATGTCATAGAGGAGAGAGAGAGATTTGAGGTATGGTATGTTTGGACTTTGGATTGCGGTTGTTTATGACTTATGATAACTGCCGAGGCTCGACTACGTTTACCCAGTCATAGACTGCACATAGTAAAGAGCTGAGTTGCAGTGAAACGGCTCTTTAGATTTAAAAAACTAATAGCAGACTAGCGGTATAGGCCAATACGTATTAGTATCGGCCGATACATATCAGCCGAGTCGTATCAGCCTCGGGCAAACCAATACCCGAGACCAATATCGATTTTGATACCTTAACTTGAAACTCTTATTTGTTTTTGTTCTTTTATGTCATACTGCATAGATAATATGGATGTGCCTTATATACCATAGACAGTAGGACGCAACAAAACACGCACATTAATTGACATAATTATTAAATCAATCGGTAGACTCTTTCCTTATTTGTTAAACCATTGTCAACTACAAAACTGCTAATACTCAAACAACTCAAGAACTGCATCAACTTTCTTCCTTTCTTTTATATCGGTAACAAAAGATTTCATTAAAAATAGCAAACAAGCATACAGAGCAAACAGGGTGGCTAGCCCAAAAGAAAAGACGAAAAAGTGACAAAAACATCAACAAATTACAACTAAACAAATAAAAAAAGCCGAGCAAAAATTGACCCAGACCAGAAACAAGATACAAGACAAGGCTAGCAAATTGAACGCTAGAGATGGGGCACCACCCACCCCTCTAGCGGAAGGACTAAAGGTTCAAAGACAGGTTTTCCCAAACCCAAAAAGAATGGCACTCTACGTTATCTTCCTTAACCTTCAGGCCAATCCAGCTAATTGCAAAATCTTTGATAAAGTTCAGCACAGTGTTAATCAGTCTCTCAATCTTGTTATAGAACCTACTACTTCTTTCCAGCCAAAATTTTCAGAAAACTACTTAAACCGCGATATGACAAAAATCTCCCCCTATTTAATTAAGACCATGATGCTCCATAATTGAAGCATCCTTCCACACTCTTCCTCGAAGACCTATGCAATACCGAAATTGCTAAAAATCATGTTCCAGATTCTGATAGAATAGCCACAATGGAGAAATAGATAGTTAGTGCCTTCCTTGTGCTGAAAGCATAGAACACTTTTTTTTTTTTTTTTTTTTGATAACTTGGGTATCCGGGCCTCTTAGAGCACCCGCCTAATCCTAGGGGCACATGCACACCCCAAATTCAGCACATGTCGGGTCAGCACAGGATATAAATCCCTAGGGTTGCCTCAAGGGGGGGAGGGGATTTAAACTTAGGTCTTCTGCTTTTGGAAGCAGGTACCTGGCCAGCTCACCTAACCCCTTGAAAACACATTTGTTCCGCAATCGGATCCCCCTTTTAATTAATAAGTTGATCCATGGTTTGAATTTCTCCTCGGGACAGAGCCTTAGCCCACAGGCAATGTGATGTGGAGTGGAGAAATAATTGCTTTGATACCATGATAAGAATTCCATGGGCCTAACTCAACCTCACAAAACTGGCTTGTACCCAATACCTCCAATCACATAGGTAATGTACGTGAGACTATTCTAACAATCCAGAACCATCCGTACCATCGAAATTGATCTCCCATTATGTTTTCGCTGAGACCACACTTGTTAACAATAACCTGCTACCGTAGATTTTCTCTCTTTCTCATCCCCATCCTCCATAAGCATTTTCCAATAAGAGATTTGTTCATCTGATCCATTATTCTCATTTCAAGCCCGTCGTCCTTTTTGGAGAAGCAACAAGCATTCCAATTTATGAGATGCATTTTACTACCCTGACTGCCCCTTTCTCAAAGAATTGGTTGGTAGCTTTAATAGGAGCCACAAACAAAGACATAGTAAAGGGGAGGGTGGCAAAGGTTGATATGATGAGGGTTAGATGTCCCCTATTATTAGGCATCTTGCATGTCTTTTTCTTGAATGACTTGACTATGAGTATCGATGGGAGTCACTACTATATGATCAAGCCCAAACATCTCATGATATGGAAAACATTAGTTTTTATAATCATGAATTTTCATAGGAAACGACACACTGACAAATGAGGGGTCGTCGCCATTTTTTTTTTTTCAAATTTCTAGTTTTATGTCGATGAGTTCATCAGTTGCACACTCTCCATTTTTTGTGGAGCAGTCAATCATTTCATTTTCTTCAACTATGGTTGAGTTAATTGTTATAATTATAAGCTAGACTGGCCCATTTGGCCCACTTTGTTTTTTGGGTCATTGGCCCATTTGCAATTATATTGGTCAATCTTGAAACTCTTTTTTTGTCATAGAAAATTGGTGTATTTAATATAATGTCTTGAGAATATAGAATATATTTTAAGAATGTAATTTTCTATCTTTTTCTAGGCTAAGTAGTTGCTTTCGAAGTATATGCTTATTTATTCTCGATTTTGTATTTTGGCCTATTTTTATCACTCATGTATTTTCATTTTACAAGTCATATAAATGAAATTTGAAAGGTTCTAAGTAGTATATCACTTTAGTCTTCATTTTTTTGTGTTTTTCTACACAAGAGAACAACTTTCTTCTCTTTAGAGTGTCATCTTCTTCCAATCTTAGTTGGTGTATTCCAACAAAGTGGTATCAGAGCTTAAGATTCATGGCTTCCAATATGTTGCAACCTCAACTTCCTCGTTTCACTGATAAGAACTACAATCAATAGAGTATTCAAATGAAGGTTTTATATGGGTCTCAAGAATTCTGGGATATTGTTGAGACCGAATATGTAGAGCCGGAGGATCAAGCAGCTCTCACACAAGCTCAACTCAATGAGTTAAAAGAAAATTGCAAGAAGGATAAACAGGCTTTGTTCTTTATCTATCAAGCTGTGGATAAAGTTATTTTTGAAAGAATTTCATCGGCGTCATCGGCAAAGCAAGCATGAGATACTCTCAATACTTCATACAAAGGCGAAGATAAAGTCAAATTGGTGCGGCTTCAAACTCTTCGAAGTAAGTTTGATTCTATAAGAATGAAGGATTCAGAAGCGGTTGGAAATTTTTTCAATCGAGTAATTTCTCTCGTTAATCAATTAAGTATTAATGGTGAAAATCTTCGAGATCAAAGAATTGTAGAAAAAATTCTTAGAAGTTTGACTCGTAAGTTTGAATATATTGTTGTTGCCATTGAATAATCTAAGGATTTATCTACTTTATCTTTGGAAAGTTTGTTGGGATTGCTTTAATCCAATGAACTTCGTATGAAGTAATTTGATTCTTATCCTCTAGAGAAAGTTTTTCAAACTCAAATTTCCTTTAAGGAAAGTACTAGAGGTGGAAGAGGAAGGCATTCTAATCGCGGACGAGGAAGGCATAATGGAGTAAGAGATGAAGATGAGTCATCTTTGTCATCAAGAGGAAGGGGAACCGGAAGAGGTCGATCTTCTCTTTCTAATATTTAATATTATAATTATAAAAAATATGGTCACACCATAAAATTTTACAGAAAAAGATTGGCGGAAGAAGAAAAAAATGAATCAAATTTTGTTCAAGAGAACAATCAAAGTAAGGAAGATGACACTCTCTTTCTTGCTTGTAATGTTCAAGAAGTTGTATCCAATGAAGATTGGTATCTTGACAGTGGTTGTAGTAACCACATGACGGAAAACAAAGGCGTATTTGTCACTTTGGATGAATCTATTCAAAGTGAAGTAAGGACCGACGATGATAAACGACTTTCCATAAAGGGAAGTGGTGATATTCTTGTTCAATCAAAGAAAGGCATCAAACGCATCTCAAATATTTTTTATGTACCCGGCCTCAAGCACAATCTTCTAGGTGTTGAACAACTCATTTTGAAAGGACAGAATGTTTATTTCAAAGGAGATGCATGTGAAATCAAGGATATGAACAACGCTCTCATTGCCAAAGTAAAGATGACTCCAAACAAGATGTTTTCACTTAAGTTTCAAAATGAAGTTCTTCCTTGTTTCAATTTCATCATCCAAGATAATTCATGGCTATGGCATCTTCGGTATGGCCACTTGAGTTTTAGCTTTTTTACTCACATGTGCAAAAATCACATGGTGAGAGGCATGACAAATATTGATCGCAAAGATCAAGTTTGTGAAGGATGCACACTCGAAAAGCATCAAAAAAATTATTTTCTGGTTGGGAAAGTTTGGAGGGCATCAAATCCTCTTGAGCTTGTTCATTCGGACTTATGCGGGCCTATGCACACCACTTCTATTGGCGATAGTCGTTATTTTCTCACTTTTATTGACGATTATAGTTGTAAATCTTGGGTTTATTTTCTCAAAGAAAAATCGAAAGTATTTGGCCACTTCAAAACATTTAAGGCCTTGGTTGAAAAGCAAAGTAGTTTTTTGTTGCAAACTTTGCATACCGATCAAGGTGGTGAATATGTTTCTCATGATTTTAAGAATTTATTAAAAGATAATGCCATTCGGCATCAATTAATCACTCGGTACATACCTCAACAAAATTGTATTGCCAAAAGAAAAAATAAAACACTTATGGAATTGGCTAAAAGTATGTTAAAAGTCAAAGGGATGCCAAATATATTTTGGGTCGAAGCTGTTTCATGTGCCAACTATCTTTTGAATCATGTCTTATCCAAAAGTGTTAAAGACATGATACCACAAGAAGCATGGAATAGACACAAACCATGTGTTGCGCATTTAAGAATATTTGGTAGCATTGCATATTCTTATGTGCCAGATGAAAGAAGAAAAAATTAGATGATAAATCAGAAAAATGTATTCTTATTGGTTATAGTGAAACTTCAAAAACATATAAATTGTTTAATCTCATCACTAAGAAAACTATCATAAGTAGAGATGTAAAATTTAATGAAGAAGCTTGGGATTAAAATTTTCAAGAAAAGACACAAAAGTCTATTAGTGTCAACGAAGAAGAATTGAAAGATGCTCAAAATTGTGAGCATGAAGAGGATAAAACTTTCTTTCCATCATCATCGTCATCAAGTTCTAATTCTCTTTTAAAGAAGATAAAAAAGCATCAATGAAATTTATGAAGCATCAAGAAGACTTTTTGATGAAGATGAGATTAACTTTGCACTATATGTCGATGCCGATCCAATTTCTTTTGAAGAAGTATTTCAAGAAGAAAAGTGGAAACATGCAATGAATCAAGAAATTGACTTTATCAAAAGAAATGAGACTTAGGAGTCAATGGAACTTCCAAATTGGCACAAATCCATTGGTGTATGATGAGTACTGAAATATGATGATATTTCACCCCTAAATACCTATATTTAGCTATCCGATGAAGGCTATCTGATAAAAATTATTAGATTTAAAGTGTTTCAGATAAATACAAGCCAAGTGCAGAAAACAGGCCAAGAATTCTAAACATAGTGTCAAAACACTGCAACTTTGGGTCATCGAGAACTTAGTGCGCCTTGCGGCTCAATTTGGACCTTCAATATAGCCGAATTATGAAATTGTCAAAACACAAAAGTTGTAGATCTTTCTGTCAACTTTCCAACGACGTAAGAATTACCTCAATCTGAGTTCGGGATAGAAGGTTATGACCGAAATACCGAAGCAGTGTCTGATACAAAGTTGGGCTGTAATTCACAAATTTCTGAGAAGGTCGATCGATCGACCTTCTAGTTGATCAATCGACCAAAATGATGGAATTTGAGACGAAAAGGACTTCTTAAAGCAAATTTTTAGAGATTTGTGGAGGGTCGATCGATCGACCCTATAAGGTCGATCAATCGACCCTAACTTTTCGAGCCAGGAAACTCGCATGACTTGGATATTATTTAAAGCCAACTCAAACACTTCGAGAGAATTAATTAAGATTAGCTTTAGAGAGTTTTTATTTTTTAGAGTAAAAGTAGAGATAGAGTTTTTATTATTTCGTTTTTTGAGAGCTTTGTTCCTTTAACTTTTCAGTATTCATTCCTTCAGTTTATTATTTTTTTTGTTCAGTTAATTCCTGCATTAATTTCATTTTTGAAGATCATAGTACTTTTGGATCAAATAATTTCTATTGAAGCTTAAAAAATTTTTAGTTCATTAAATTGATGTTATTTTCCCTTTCTTATTTTTTATGTCATTTAATTATAATGTGTGGCTAAATTCATAGGGATGGGGATATAATGATTCCCATCTGAGGGATGTACTTTTAATAATATAAATTTAGGATTAAAATATGAGATCTTATTTTTATGGTTGTTATGCTATCACGAACGGATAAAATCTCCGCCACTAACTGGGATCGCGTGTGCCGAGTCATGCCCGAGATCTCAGATTTGTGACGATAATTTTACCCCAATCATTGTTATATGGTCTTTTTGCTTTCATCGTGTAGATTTAATTACGATTATGATCCGGGATCGAGTGTGCCGAGCCATACCCTGAATCTTGGATCTGTGATAGTAAGTTTATCTTAATTACTCTCTAATCTGAAATCAAGTGTGTCGAATCATGCCCTTGATTTTAGGTCTATGGTGGTATTCTTATTAGAATTTTCACCCACTTTGGGGATGATTTTTATTTGAACCTGATATCAAGTGTGCCGAGTCATGCCCTTGATCCCAGATCTATATATGAAAATCATTTAAGTCCAGATTGCAGGGATGCAACGTGGAATCTATCGGGGTTTTGACCATTTATCTTCCATAAAAGATATTTATTTTCAATAGTATATCTCATAATTCTTAGATTTATATTACGGGAAGAACGGACCAAAGATGGGAGGATTTAGTATTTTCATCTTTATCTTTATTTTTGAATTATCAGTTAAGTTTTAGTTTGTAGTCAGTAATTATCATCAAACCGCTTAAATCATAAGACTGGTAGAATACTGTTAGATCTTGATAGATTTCTTAAATTACTGTCTTGTCTTTTTAGATTTTTCAAAAATAGTCATCATGAGAACGATCTCGTACTCTGCACCCACTATATACAATCTGATTCGTGTGCTTGCAAGTAAAACATTACAATTAAAATTCACATCAGTGTAAAATGGATATATAAAACCAAGTTAAATGCAAAAGGTGAAGTCGAAAGATGCAAAGCTCGGTTAGTGGTGAAAGGCTACAATCAAAGACATGACATAAACTTTAATGAAGTTTTTGCTCTCGTTGCTCGGCTTGAGACTATTAGATTAGTCTTAGCATTGGCGGCTCAAAAAAATTGGAAGGTTTATCAAATGGATGTCAAATCAACATTCTTAAATGATATTTTTGAAGAAGAAGTTTATGTTGATCAACCTCCCGAGTATGTGAAAAAGGGTAAAGAGCACAAAGTTTGTAGATTGAAGAAAGCACTTTACGGTTTAAAGCAAGCACCAAGGGCATGGTATAGCCGTATTGATGGGTACTTCATGAAGAATGGATTCAAAAGGTGTTATTTTGAACACTCTCTCTACATCAAAGAAAACACTCAAGGTAAGTTCTTAGTTGTTTGTTTATATGTTGATGATTTAATCTTCACCGATAATAATTCAAGCATATGTGATGAATTTAAAAAATTCATGATGCTTGAATTTAAGATAATCGATATGGGTCTCCTACATTTTTTTCTTGGCATTGAAGTAAAGAAAAATGAAAATGAGATTTTTATATCTCAAAAGAAGTGTGCAAAAGATTTATTGAAAAGATTTAGAATGGAAGATGCAAATCTTATTTACACTCCAATGGAGGTTGGTTTGAAACTTAGCAAAAATAATAATGAAAAAGAGTCAATGTAACTCTTTATCGGAGTCTTGTTGGTAGCTTCATATACTTGACCGCCACAAGACCAGATATTATGTTTGCGATTAGCATGATTAGCCATTTCATGGAATCACCTAGAAGAAGTAATTGAAATGCCGGAAAGAGAATTTTACGATATATATGTGATACCATTAATGATGGTATACATTACCAAAGGGTTCAAAATTCATGTTTGGTTGGATATTGTGATAGTAATTTGGGTGGAAATGTAGATGATGGCAAAAGCACTTCCGATTATAATTTTAATATTGGTTCGGGTTCAATTTCATGAACTTCAAATAAACAACAAGTTGTTGCTCTCTCTACAACCGACCCGGAGTATATTTCATTAGTATTGGCCAGTTGTCAAGCACTTTGGTTAAGATGGGTTTTAAAAGAACTTAAGCATCCATCAATTAAAGCTACAACTTTGTTTTGTAATAATCGTTCAGCCATTGCACTAATCAAGAATCCCGTTTTTCACTACAAAAGTAAGCACATTCGAATTAAGTATCATTTCATTTGTGACTTGATCAATGATGGTGAAATTGATATGAAACCTTGCAAATCACAAGATCAAATAGCGGATATTTTTATAAAGGCATTGAAGAAAGAAACGTTTATCAAGATCAGAGAAAAGTTCGGCATTCGATCGGTCTAGCTTAAGGGGGGCTATTAGAATTATAAGCTAGACCGGCCCATTTGGCTCATTTTGTCTTTTGGGTCATTGGCTCATTTGCAATTATATTGGTTAATCTTAGAACTCTTTTTGTGTCATAGGAAATTGGTGTATTTAATGTAGTGTCTTGAGAATATGAAATATACTTTGAGAATGTAATTTTTTATCTTTTTCTAGGCTAGGTAGTTGTTGTGGAAGTGTATGTTTATTTATTCCCAATTTTGTATTTTTGTCTATTTTGATCACTCATGTATTTTCATTTTACAAGTCATATGAATAATATTTGAAAGGTTCTAAATAGTATATTACTTTAGTCTTCATTTTTTGTGTTTTTCTACACAAGAGAATAACTTTCTTCTCTTTAGAGTGTCATCTTCTTCCCATCCTAATTGGTGTATTCCAACATTTCATATGACAACTTTTTGTGTTTTTCAATCATTTCATTTTCAACTGCGGTTGAGTTAGCATTATACGAGATAAATAGTTTTATACGAACTCAAGAAATTGCATCGAATAATGAAATCATTCTTCGGCCATTAGCTAAACCTTCCACCTCAAAGAAGTCGTAAGTACTCATTCAGCTCTTCATTTTCATAATCATAGATTAGAGCCTATGACAATGGAACTAAGGTGATTTTTTTGAATCCTCATAATTATCTAGGACCTAAGAACATTCAATTTTTGTAAGTGGTTTAGTGAAGAATGCTAATACAGTTATGACATTAATACTCCCTTCTTATTATACACCACCTTTTGGCTTTGCATTTGTGATTTATCTTTTAAATCTACCTTTCAAGGCAACGCCATCTTTCTTTCAAACTATTTACAATGAAGACTTGAGTTTTCTGTGGACTTCTGCCATATTTCAATACCATCTAAAACAGGTTGAGCTATTCTCTTCCCTTGAACAATAGCTCAACTGGTATTCTAATCCCCACGCCTGCTCATGCCTATTTTGCAGGTCTCCTCCTAGTGATATGCTAACAATTCTTCCTTTATGCGTGCAGTTTGCACAGACAGTATTACATCAGGGCCCTCTATGTCGAATGATAGAGAATTAGAGTCACTGTCAATTTTTTTACACCAAAGATATTTATATTTGTGGCCTTCAAACCAAACAGTTAGATGGCATGGCATCAAGTATTGGCACATTGTTTTTCGTGACAATCTTTGGCATCAAAGATCATTAGATCATGACCTTCAAATCAAGCGACTTAGATAGTGTTCCACATGGCGCAAGTCCCAAAAATATTCGAATCTTTCTTTGTAACCATGGTACAAATCTAGCGTGCAAGTTGTAGCTCTTGTTTCTTAATTGCAAAAAAAAATTTGGAGTTACAACTTGCACACTAGATTTGTACCATGGCATATGGGTTGAAAAGAAAGACTAGCATTTTTGGGACATGTGCCATGTGGAACACTGTCTAAGCCATTTGAGTTGAAGGCCATGATGTAAAGATCTTTGATGCAAAGATTGGCACAAAATATAATCTATATCATATGATTCAACGTAGTCAACGACTAAATCAGATGATAAGTTTTTATTGTGCTTAATCAGGTGATAGAGATGGTGTTTTTGTGCCAACCTTTGGTACCATAGATCCCTATACCATGGCCTTACAATTAGACGGCAGAGATGGTGTTACACATGGCAAACATCCCACAAATACAAAGTCTTTCTCTTCAACCCATGTGCCACGACACAAATCTTGTGTGCAAGTTGTAGCTCCCTCTTTTTTGAGAGCTACAACTTGCACACAAGATTTGTACCATGGTATATGGTTAAGAAAAAGAGTTGTTTTTGGATCAAGGTCACATATAGCACAATCTAAGTCCTCGAATATGAGGACCATGATATAAAGATCTTTGAGGCCAAAAGGTGCATGACACTAACATAATCTTTAGTATCTAATGGCCTTTGAATGTATTCAATCGATAATAGAGATCTCGATTCGTGCCAATCTTTAGCCTCAAAGATCTTTCCATCTTGGTCTTTAATTCATACGACTTAGATGTTTTTCCACATGGCACACATCCAAAAATGTTTATCTTGCACATGAATCTTCTGTGCAAGTATTATCTTCCATTTCTTTTAGTCTCAATTATCAACGTCATAAATGAGAGCATGATGAAAAGTGTGTGTCACGTATGACCCATCAGACAATCACTTGGCACTCGGGCCCCATACTAACTCAGGGTTTAATACCCCATCTCACATTCTCTTCCTTTCTTTCTCATCCGGCGAAAAGAAAACCAAAAACCCTTGCCAGAATAGTAGTTGCTCTTGCGCTTGCATGCATAGTCACAAAATTGCCTAATTTTTTGAAAAATTGCTAATAATTTGTGAATTTAAGGTCTCCCGAATTATTTGCGAATTTTCAAAAATTCGACTATTTTCAAAAATATGAGAATAATTCCTATTTTTTTGAAAAAGGTTGACTTACTAAAACTTTTAATACTTTTTTTTTATTTTATTTTATTTTTTTTATAGTTTTAATGTTTTTATTTTTATTTTTTTCTCACCGATTTTTCCTCCAAATATTTCCCCGAACTTTCCGAATTTGCTGGATATTTTCAAATTTTAACCTCGCCGAATTATTGCCGAACCCCGATTTGGTGACTATACTTACATGCAACAGATCTCCGTTGTATGGTAAGATCATCAAACTGTTTCTTCTAGGCACTAACACTACAAAAAATAAGACTATTAGCGGCAGTTTTTGGCTACCAAAAACTGCCACTATTAATAAAAACCCTATTAAGGGCTATTAATACTATTAGTGGCAAGGGTATTAGCAGGAATTTTTTTGTTAATAGCGGCAGTTTTTGGCTGCCGCTAATAGTCTTATTTTTTGTAGTGTAAAATAAGGCAGACCTGTGCAGAATCTGCATATTATTGTATGGTACCTAAATAATATCAATTTTTTCTCTACTAATCTAAATGATTTGTCTTCATCATATAGATAAATCAATTTCAAAGGAGTTGGGGAATGGATCTTAGCTACTTTGAGCAAGCAGGTAATAAAAAAAAATATTTACTTTCAATGACATTGTTATTCCATAATGTTCCATGCACATCTGCCACTAGGGGTTGCAATGGGGGATTCATTCCAATCTTCCATTATGTGGAAGATTGGGACGAAAAACGATCTCCATCGTCTATTCAAAGCAGTTAGTGATTTTTAGGGTAGTTGCTTGCAATAATAGGTGTGAATAAAGCTATCATTTTTGAAATTTCTTTGAATGTTATCATAATTTTTCCGAAAGAGAGCAGAAGCTTTCGGTGAAATTTCTCCTATTTTAACAAATTCTTGTGATTTATCAAAATTTGTCAAAACATTTCAAAGTTTCAATAGAAATTTTAGAATGTTTTGACTTATAAAGTTGGATTCATGGATTAATTATCCTTTCTATTGCCTTCACATAATGTTCATTTTTATGATTATTGATTTATAAACTTAGTGGCAAATTTCGCCAAAATTCGCCAAAAAGGGGGGTCAAACGAAAATATAAGGAAATTTCGGTATTCTTTGGCAAAATTTTGGTTTTTTTTGTTATGTTTATTTATTATTATTTTAATATGTTAGTAATTTAGTACATACTGTAGTAATTTAAAAAAATATATTATATATATATATATATATATATATATATATATAATCCCCGAAACTTTCCCGAATTTTTTCCGAAAGGTATCGAAATTAATCTGAAATGTACCAAAAGGACCACCATTGAAAAATTACTGAAAACGAAAATTGTCATTATGTTTATAAACCATACATATAGTGAATTATAATGCACTTATTTTATTATTTAAAATTACTATTAAACATGCACGTGCTTTGCACGTGTTGCTCTATAAAATCATAAAAATGTTAACAAATTTATAAAATGGAAAAGGTCTATGGATGAACTTATGCATTCAAACCTTAGATCATATGTCACATGACACCTAATTCCAAGATAGTACTTTTTTTGTGATCGTGTGCAATGCTACATGTCATCTATTAAAAAAAATTAATTTTTTTTTATGATCTAAACTTCAGCCAAAGTTTGCTTACTGCCTCACACATCATAGCGCATTGAATTTTGTATTGTTTGATCACATTTTGGATCGTGGATGTCCACTCTTTTTCAACAGTTTGTAGTCATTGAATGCAGTGGCTATAACATAAAGTGATGTGCCGATAACACTAACCAAAATTCATTATTAGACTAATTTGATTTCATCCCTCGGATCAAGTTTGAGCATGAATCAAGTGAAGATTAGGTTGACAAATTTTTTGTATGCAAAATATACAAAGATAAGAAGAATTATGGGAATTGAACTAAGCTATGTTTGATAAAGGCATGCACTGAAACAATTGGGGTCAAATGTATGTGTAAACCTGAGGAGCATTGTGAAATGAGTTTTATCAAGATATATGTGTTTGATGCACCATCCACAACCACAAACAACCACAATAGTAAAAAATTAAAAATAAATAAATAAAATAAAATATTCACGAGAGGTGCGTGGGGTGTTCAGAAATGTAGAATAAATTAAATAATCTTTTTCAAGCTTCTGATCAGTGGTCATTTTCATGATAGGGAGGGATTACTTGTACACGCATAGTTGCCCTTACACACAAGTTGAAAGAAATGCGTTCTATTATCTATTATGGAGACTTGTGCCATGTGTAAACACCATCTATGTCATATGATTTGAAAGCCATGATTTAAAGATCTTTGGTGCAAAGATTGGCCCGCAATACTATCTCTATGATATGGTACAATGTAGTCAAATGTCATCATCTGATTCAATGCTAGACTCTGCTGAATCATATGATAGAGATGTGTTTCATGCCAATCTTTTGCACATAAAATCTTTAAATCATGGCCTTCAACTCACAAGACTTAAATGGTATTTCCCCATGGCTAAGGTTCCCAAATACAGGGTCTTTCTTTCACTTGTGTGCAAGGGCAAAATTTGTGTGCTAATTAATGACTCCTTATATGTTAAAGGTAAATATGTGTCATCTATTTTTAAATCATATAAAATTTTATTGGGATGTGTATTATGTGAAATAAAACATTGATTGTATGGTGATGCACACCCATGTTTCATCGGTTGAAAGATTAGGACGAAAACAATATTCATCATTTGATCTAACCCAATCAATGGGTTTCAACATGAGTGAACTTAAAGAGTCGATTGGTGAATTTAAAACTACTCTTTTGAAGTGGTCATTGGAGTTTTTTCAACAGATAAACTCATGGGTACATATATTCTTCCATCATTTAAATCAAATTTAATTATTTAAGTACTATCTTAGTCAAATAATTCAAATGATGATTGATGGTAATAAATTGTATCTATAAAGGATTGAAAATAGTGTCGGATGTTAAAAATCTCAATATATAAGGCTATTATAATCATCATCCCCTTATCCCATCTATTTAGGGTTAGGGTCAGCTTTGCGTGTCATTTCTCAATTCGCTTTTATTTAAGAATATTTGAGGGTTGTCATATGGAGCATTTATTGATCAAACGGTCTGTGTTTTATTTCACACGATGGATCTTGAAATTATCGGTGTACCATTGATGAGTAGTGAAATATGATGATATTTCACCCCTAAATACCTATATTTAGCCGTCCGATGAAGGCTATCTGATGAGATTTGTTAGATTTGAAGTGTTTCAGGTAAATACAATCAAAGCTTCTAAAACAGCCCAAGAATCCCGAAAATAATGTCAAAACACTGCTATTTTGGGTCATTGAGAACTTAGTGCGACTTGCAGCTCAATTTGGACCTTCAAGACGTCAGATTCAGGAAATTGCTAAAACATAAAAGTTGTAGAGCTCGTCGTCAGCTTTCCAACGCCTCAAGAATCACCTCAATCCGAGTTCGGTACAGAATATTATGAGCAAAATACCAAGGTAGTGTCTGATGCAAAGCTAGGCGGGAATTCACGAAAATTACTCTTAGATGTCAATCGAGAGAGGTATTAGGGTTAGGCTATTATAAAAAGGGAAGCCACGAGTTTCTTAGGGGGATTATTATTTTTTGCAATTAGAATATTATTCATTCTTTCTTTTAGTTTTTAGCTCTTCACTTTGGGGAATATTTTCTTCGTCTTTTCAAGTCTTCTTCTCTCCTTCTTCTAGGGTTTATTCAGTAGATTGATTGTTTATTTTTAGAAATTCATAGATTGTATTTAGGAAAAACAATTGCAAATATTTTTGGAAGAAATAAAGAGGAATGACTTTGAAAGAAAAAGGAGATCAAACACCAAAGATGGCCTTCATCGATGGGTCGGGAAGATGCGATCCCCAGATAAGTACCAATGTTTATGATTAATACCGCAGTCTATTATTGTTATCATGGAATCGTTTTGCTCAAAGTTTGTGTGATTGAAAATATTTTGAATGCTTTATTATGACCGTTGATTATTGCGTATCAATCGGTGTAATCGCTAGATCTGGACTGCAGTGATCTATCAGAGAGCGATTATATGTGATTGTCGTGATCTAAATATCATGAGATACGCTTATGCTTTTACATGACTCATACCGCAATGTTAGGCTCGATCATTGTTTTAGATAGGGTATCTTGGGATTGATGATCATATTTTATTTCAAGTCATTTTTAGATGAATGATGGTGTGAATGATGATTTAATGGCGTGGGATTTAATGATAGAAAAGAGTGCGAATGCGGGTAGCATATTCCTTGATCTCATTTTAATATTGTTCGTAGATTTATCAGTAATTAATTGTTTAGATTAATTTATTTTTCTGCATTTAGGAAAAGTGTGTTAAGTTTTTGGTAAAATTGAATCTGCCCTTTGGTACTTCCTTAGGGACGTTTTTAAAATCTCTAAAAGAATTAATTAAAAATTCACGTTTCCCTGTGGGTTCGACACCCCTGTTCTTGCCATACTGCAATAGATCTTGTGCACTTGTAAGGGTTACATTCTAAATCGATCAACCATCAGACGGTTAGTGTTTTATTTCACATGACACACATACCAGAAAAGTGACCTTAACATCACATGCACGCTAAAATTATTTTTAAGGTCACTTTTATGGGTTGTACCACATGAAATAAAAAATCGACCGTCTGATTGTACACCCATGATCTAAAGATCGATCGCATGAAAATTGGGATAATAAACAATCTCCATCGTCTGATTCAATGCAGTCAACGCGTTTCAGCGTGGGTGAACTCAAAGATTTTGTGGGTGGATTTAAAGGTACTTAATAAATGGCATTGAAGTTTTTACTTTGAACTGTGGCAGATGATGTGACTTAATTTGACTTTAAAAGCGCTCTCATTCGTTTGATCAAGATCTTAGGGTGTAAATCATATATTGAAGTGCAACATGCCTAAAAACAGTATTTTAAGGAAATCTAAACCATTGACTATAATATCACTCGTTGCTTTTAGTTTTAATGGTTGACATTAAAGTTCGTCAATCGGATTGTTGACGTCCACTTATCTGCATATTTCATTGGCTGAGATCGTCATTCCAATTAGGGAGATTTAAGTCATCTGATTTGTGGAGTTAATATCAACCATTGTTTTTAATTTAATGATTGATATTAAAGACTATTAATGAATGGTTTAAGATGGGCTCTAAAGGTATAGATTTTAAAATTGGTTTAAGATGGGTTGTGCTTTTAAAAATTGAAATCCATAATTTTTAAGGGACCGACTCTTCTGACCGTCATTGGTGTTTAAATGATCTTACACCATCAATGGTTTAAGTTGTGGTTGATCTGACCCATCAATGTGACATACCATATATTGAAGTGCAACATATCTAAAAGTAATATTTTAAGGAGATCTAAATCATCCGATCCATTGACTATAATATCACCCATTGCTTTTAGTTTTAGTGGCTGATATTAAAGTTCGTCAATTGGATTGTTAATGTTAGGGTTGTGAACAGGTCGGACCGGGTTTTGCACCCGACCCATTTTTTTAAAAGAAATTTTTTGGGCCCGACCCGATAGCTAATCGGGCTGGGCCTAGCCCGATTTTGAAATGTTGCGGCCGGAACCCAGCCCTGTTAGCTATCTGAGCCGGGCCGGGTTCGGGCCAGATTTCTAATAATTTCTATATTGTCAAAGTTCCATTGTGTTAAGCATGCTCATATATATTCCACCATATTTGTGAGGTGAACAGTGCGGTGGTAGGCCACATACATACCGAGACTGGCGGACAAGGTTAACCAGTACGCATGTGTTGTATTGTTTCTGCCAACTCGTATGAAAAGCAATAAGACCAACAGGCAAGAGCCATCTATTTCATCATCATCTCTCTCTCTCTCTCAATCTTTCACTTCGTAGCCTTATTTGTTGCTCCTTCTTCAACGTGGAATGTCTCTTTGGAAATAGAAACCAACCAAAAGGCCTTTGTCTCTTCCTATAATAGGACAGTTCCACTTCCTCGAGGAACCCCTACAGATCCCTAGCCCATCTCTCAATCTGATATGTCCCGGTACTCCTCCGATTCGGCTCGTGCCCAGTCTTTGTGAGGGATTGTTCGGCGGAATAGGACAGTTCCACTTCCTCGAGGAACCCCTACACCGATTCCTAGCCCATCTCTCAATCTGATATGTCCTGGTACTCCTCCGATTCGGCATGACATCAACTTTGCGAGTTGCCCTCGCTTGCCGAGAAACACCTACAGTGACCCTTAGCTCAAATTACCCGTATGTACAAAAGTGAGGAGCCGAACAATCCATCACAAAGAATGACATCAACTTTGCGAGTTGCCCTCGCTTGCCGAAAAACACTTACAGTGACCCTTAGCTCAAATTACCCGTACGTATATAAGTGAGGCTAAGTGGGTCACATGCCATCCTGGTGGGGTAGGTGAGCATCTACATTAGTCATGTGTGCGGCCCAAGGGGTTTGAGGTCTGGACACCTCTGTTATCATTTTATATATATGCACTAAATATTATATATTCTTTTTAATCTTCAAAATTTTGTTGAAATTTTCTCGAATTTTATACGAAATGGACCAAAATAACCTCCCACTGAAATTTTGCCGAAAATGAAATTTGCTACTACGATAGAACACCTCAAAGTGATGGTATCAAAATAGATTCAATATCTTGGTGCATGTATTCTCTATCGAATTTTTTTATTTCAAATATATTTCTATACAGGGCGCTATGACATTGCTCGTGCATTGGAAAAATGGGGAGGACTTTACAAAGTATCACAATTGCTATCACTCAAGTTGTAGCACTCAAGTGTTGGTGTCTCTCTTTTGTGATAACAGGATGCCTCGTAGGGGTGTGTCAATCGTAAAATACTTGTTACACGGTGGGGGCGAGAGCATCCCTTAGGGAATAGTTCAAGCGTAAGCTTGGGATTACCCTTAGTTATAAATAATAAAAAAAGTTGCAGCACCCGAGCAAACATGCAAACCTTGCTAGCTGGGAAAACGGAGAAAATCATGGGATTCTTTTGTTTTCCTTTACTTTTCGTTGTTTGGATAATCACATTGCTAGCTGGGAGAACGCAGGATTAACCAAATTCTGTGTTTGGATACATATGCATAAAATTGTAGGGAAATAATATATTCTAATAAAAAAATAGCCATAATACCACAAAAGATCATCCAAACTAAAAAACAACTGTAATATCATAAAAATGACCAAAAAATTATATATGTATCAAGTTTTTTTGCTATTTACATATATCTTATTGATTGCTCTAATGGTTGACTTAGGTTGCGTATCGCATAGCTCTCTGCTAGCCCTTGCTTTAGTAGGTTCTCATCTTCTTTGCTAACATCTTGCTACCTGCTTTAACAGGTACCCCTTCTCCTTGATAATTTGTACAGTAAGATTCTGTGCAAGATTTACCTGTTCATTAGTTTTACCCGCCTCTCTACTCACTCCTGTAAATTTTATTTGTTCTAGTAGGGAGTTAGTAGAGACCAGAGAGGTTGCTGCTAGAGCAGGTAAATCCTCCTTTGCAGGGACTTAGAAAAGATAATGGGAACTAACGAAAGAAGGCGAACTCTACTCTGACAGGGGCTAGCAAAGAGCTATGCCATATGCAACCTTAGTGTTTTGTTAAGGTTAGGTTCTTGGTTCAAACGTTGTTATGTGGCAACACAGTGGAAGCCCTTGTGAGAGAAATCTCTCCTAAAATAAGTCCGTGAATCACCTAAATAGACGAAGGGGAGCCTAAAAATAAGCCAAATTTGTACGATTTAGATCAAATCAAAGAAAAAATAATTGTTATGAAAACAAATATCATAAAAAAGATTGTTTGAAGATTTTTGATAATTTTGGGTCTTCAATATAATTTTAGATGAATGAGAATCCACTAATATAAATTAGGACCCCTAAAGCATAGTAACAAATTTTTAGAAAGTTTGGGTGACTAATTGATCACGAGTCATAACGTGGCTCCGTTTCTAATTTTTGGGAATGTGTACCATATAGAATCAACATCTGACCGTTTGATAGGAGCGCCATGATCTTATGATCTATCATGAGGAAGATTGGAAAAAAAACAATCTCTATCGTCTAATTGAAATTAGTCAATAATTTTCGTCCGTGAAAAAATTGTATGATATTCCTAATAAATCGGTGAAAAGAGGCGTACTCTTATCTTTTTCTTCTCCACTCTTATTATTTTTCCAAGATATTGGCAAATAGAATGTTGAGGTTTCCTCAAACTATTAAGTCGGAAATGAGCATAAGAATTGTATTTTGTACTAAACCAGCTGGACATCAATTGGGTAGAGTGAAGAAAAAGCAAGCATTTTAAGTATAAATGTGCTCTATTCTCATAGTTAATCCCCGTGTACATGATCATCATATATAGTCAGTCATGAACTTGTCGCCGTCCCTTTCTAGATCACACGGTGTACAACCGCTCAATGCTTATCACGAAGGAGAGAACAGTGGTACCTTAAGAGTCGTGCATGAAAGGTAGATTTCACTAATGGATGGTGTTAGGTTCACGTAGGTCCCCACCCTTTTTCCTTGATGATTTAAGATGTGGGTTATCCATACTATCAATGTGAGAGTTCATGGGCTGAAGTGCAACAGGTCCAAAAAAAATTTAAACCTTCCAATTTGTGGATCAGCCGTTATTTTTAGTTTTAGTGGCTGATATTAAAGTTCATCAATCCGATGATACGGCCGAGACAACTTCGATAATCGAGCAGTGGTGCTCAAGGAGTGGTGCAGGCATATAGATGTGACAATTACAAAACTGCCCCAACGTAAGTGGTGAGATATCTACTTATAGTTATGTTTCTTTCGGCTGAGACATGTTCTATGACGGATTTTCAATAGGGCAATTTAGATTAATGAGACATGTTCTATGATGGATTTTCAATTGGGCAATTTAGATTAATCACACCTATACGACAAATGGCATAATCATAAAAGTCACTTTTAGTGGTGAAAGACCATTTAAACAGGGCCGGAAGATTGATGGATCGGAGTTGGTGTTGGACTTACGCAAATCTAACGCTGGTATGAAACCTATTTTTGGGTCCTTCAGCTAGCCCCAAGTCCCCCGCCGGTAGTGGGATGTAATGGTTTACAAATATAGGTAATCGACCGACACTGAAGCATGGGTCAAAATCTTGGTCTAAGCCGAGCCGAAAATATGGTATTTATCGGCCCTCCTCTGAAATTTGAAATTATCGGTTGAATACCAATAATATGAGATTTCAAATTTTTGGCTAATAATTTCATTATTGGTCAGGACATGATTTTTTTCAAGGGTTTTAAAACTTATTTTTTGCCAAAAAAAAATACACACCCATTTTTTTTCTTCCTTTGGTATAAAACTCATAGAGAAGAAGCAGAAGAAGAAAAAGCCCATGGAACAAGGCATCACATGCAATACTTGCCTCTACATTTTACACGCGTCCCAACTTTGCAGTGAAGCTTTAGTAGTGTGATGGGTCTATGTACCTTTTGAATGAGGGACCGACTATCCTGATCGCCATTTAAACACCAAATGATGTTTAAACGACCTTCCACCATTTATTGGCTTATGATCTTGGAAATTCATACCGATAAATTTTTTTGTCATCAATTGAAAGGCTATGGGTCTAAAAATAACATTTTTTGAGAGATTCTAACCATCTGATATGTGCACTCTAATATCAACGATTGTTCTTCAGTTTGATGGTTGATATTAAAGTTCATTGATCGGATGGCTTACATCCACTTAGAATCATGGTCCTTTGGCTTGGGCAATTTAGATTGATCATAGATGTGTGTCACGTGGCACAATGATAAATCACACTTCGAGGAAGATTATTTAAACACCATTTGGTGTACACTTTTTAGGAGATTCTGCTTTGTGCACTGTAATATCAACGGTTGTTCTTAAATTTGATGACTAATAATAAAGTTCATCAATCAGGTGGTTTACATTCACTTAGAAGCATGGTCCTTTGGCTAGAACATGTTATCATTTGGTTCACACTTTTTGGGAGATTCGAACCTTCCGCTCTGTGCATTGTAATATCAACGATTGTTCCTAAGTTTGATGGTTGATAATAAAGTTCATCGGTCAAATGATTTATATCCACTTAGAAGCATGGTCCTTTGGATGGGACGTGTGTCAAGGATGGGTTGCCACCATGGATCAAAATGCCGGAAAATCGGTACGTATCGTCCGGAAAGCGAGGAAAATTAAAATGCGTGTTAGACGATACGTGCGAAGCGATATTTATACCGACGATACATTGAATGTATCATTTAATGTCGGTATTGGAAGATATTTTGATCCATGGTTGCCACTTGGGCAATTTAGATTGATCATAGATTTGTGCCACATTGGCACAATGATAAATCACACTTCAATGGAGAGTTTAATGGTGGAAGATCATTTAAACACCATTTAGTGTTTAAATCTCGGTCATGAGCCATTATCATGGGACCGACTATTCTGACCGTCCGTCATTTAACTTATCATCAATTGAAGTGCTATGGATAAAAAAATCACACTTTTTGGAAGATTCGAATCATTCGATCTGTGTACTCTAATACCAACAGCTGCTTTTTATTTTAGTGTTTGATATTAAAATTCATCGATTGGATGGTTTACATCCACATAGAAATAGGAATAGTGCACACTAGCGCACCCAATTGCTATCCGATTGATATCAGTTGAGTTTTAAGCCAATATTTTATTTTAAAAGTTTAAAAAATAATAAATATTTAGAGGATATTTTATTTGATTTATATCAGATGCATTTGGGCCGATAGATATTTGACCTATTTGACCCGATTTTCTACCCTATATTAAAACAGGGTATATATCGACTTGGAAGGAGCCTAACCCAATATCCGCCTCCAAGGATAGTGACATTTACTTTTAACCCGATACTATTGGCAGATATGAATCGAGTATGGCCGATATTTACTTTTCTCACATCTCCACTCCGTATCCAGTCCTTTTAAATATAACTTTCTTAAAATGATAAGAGTCCCTTAAATTCACCCACCAAATTTTTTAGTTCACCCACGCTAAAACATATTAACCACTTTGAATATGATTTTGGAGATCGTTTTGTGTCTCATTCTTTTAGATGATGGATCATGAGATCATGAGCACACTAACATAAGGTTAATATTTTATTTCGCATGACACACAATTAAAAAAAGTGTCATTTTTTTTGTTGTTTGAAGATTGTGGAACCCAATTTTATGCACAAAATCTGTTGTTGTAGTTGCAGATTTTTTTTAATAGACATAAAAGTTTTTTTTTTTTTTTTTGATACAGATATATATAAGTATTTTAAATTAATCAAAATTAGCCTTAATAGTATAAATATATGTTCTAATAATATTAAAGAGTTTAGAAAAATCAATAAAATAAACTTTGATAAAGCCTCCAATATATTTATAAAAAAACCTAAAATTCATTATATTTGACCAATTTAAGATTTGGGTTTTAGGTTTTGACCGAAATCATATTTTGATCCATGCACCTTTAGAGGTAAATGACGATATTATCCTAAAGGTTTGGGTCTTGACCGAATGGCTAACTGTTCAAAATTAAATTGGTCATCCCAAAGGCACATTGGCTTTTACAGAAGAAATCAAAATTGCTTGTGTAAGTAAAAACCACCGTATAATACCGCCATTTACAATTAGAAAAACCGTGGGCTGTTAAAGTGGTATACAAAACCGCTATTCTAAGCTATATATAGAAGGGGGAGGATTGGGAATTTGACAAAAGTAAAAAGTAGAGGGAGTTATGAGGGCACGGGAATGGGAGGGTATCTACTGGATGCACGTTGCACGGGGTGCTCGGGAAGCTTCTGCTCGAGCCATTGGTTTTCAATGGATCCTCCCTGTCCCTCGCTTCGTTTGGTGCAGCAGCTTCTACTCTTATCATCTCCCAACCAAAAGCTTTCTTAGGCCTCGTTCGGGAGCTCAGATTCACTCGGAATCTGAATTTCTATTCCGATAGTGGTGAAAATCTGAGTAAATCTGAGCAAGGTTCAAATTTCAGGCCAAAATTTCGGTTTTGGGCCTGACCAAGACCCAAATCCTATAATTTGGCCGAAATTTTGATCCCCATATAAAAGCGATCAAAATTTTGTTTCGGCGGGGACCGAAACTGATAATTTGAAGCAAAATTTCGTCCCACCATTTTTCAGCTGTTCAGGAGTTAGCGGTTCGGGAGTTTTGATCCTTGAATCTGAGGGAGTTAGCTGTTCGGGAGTTTGCCAGCGTCCCACCAGTTTTCGGCTGCTTTTCCGAGTGAGAGCAACCTTCATGCCTCCTAGTAAATTGCTCAGATTTAGTTAGAATATGAGTTCTAGAAGGTATACTTTCACCTTGTATATACACCATATACTTGCCTTTGATACATTTAAAACCCAATAGCTCTCTTTTATTCCGACATCCTTTTTTAATCCTAATTTTTGACAAAATAGATTTTTAGATCATGGCCCACAAATAGCGATTGACATCTTGTTGTGTGATAGGTGGGCCATGATCTGTATATCAATTTGTTAAAGATTAGACGAAAGGGTTCCTTCTTTTTTTATTTTTTATTTTATTTTATATGACCATCTTTAGGAATCGAGGAGCAGGCACGCATACACATATGACAGATGGGAAGCAGCGGGAGGGAGCACCAGCTATAGTGGTGAGGGTTAACTAACAGAACCCAACCCACACCTTGAAAAGACAAGAATGTGAAACAACATGAAGGACGAGTATCGAACTCACGACCTCCTTCCTCACAATGGAGGAAGGTTACTAATTTGGCTAATGCCTCTTTGGTGAGGATTCCTTAGTTGCAACTATCATAATATTAGTAGAATTTGAATTTTTAAAAATAGTACCCAATTACCCATAATTGGGGCCCATTTTTTGGTACAATTTTTAAAATCAAAATAATGCATGTGTATTCTACAAAATTATTAAATAAAAAATGTCAAGCTTCCTCTTTATCATCATGTTCGACAACTTTGATGGTATCATGGGCTCCCCACGACGTGTTGCCATATCCTCTTACACTACCTAGTAGTAGTCCAATTTTTGAAACGGCGTAATATATTTATATATATATATATAATTTGCAGATATTTTAAATAAAATCAATTTTCTCATAATGGCTTAATTGTTATGTATTGTCATTTTCTTTTCTTTTATATATATACAAGTAAACATGTACATGCTTTGCATGTGTTCTATAAAATCATAAAAAAAATAATAAATTTATAAAATGCAAAAGGTCCAAAAGTTTTAATGTATGGATGAAGCTATACATTCAAACCTTATATCATATGCCACATGACACTTGATTCCAAGATAGTGTCTTTCTGGGGATTGTGTGCATGTCAAATGTCATCGATTAAAAAAATATATATATATATTTTTTGTGTTTAAACTTTAACCAAAGTTTGGATAATGCCTCACACATCATAATGCATCGAATTTTTTTATCGTTTGACCATATTTTGGATCGCGGATGTTCACTCATTTTCAACAGTTTTTATTCATTGAATGCGGTCGCTGTAACATAAAGTGGTGTGCAGGTAACACCAACCAAACATTATTAGTCTGATTTGATTTCATTGGTTGAATCAATTTTTTAACCAGGTCGAGCATATGAACTTAACCCATTTGATCAAATTTGAGCATGAATTATTTGAAGGGTAGGTTGACAAATTTTTTGTATGAAAAATATAAAGACATAAGAAGAATTATGAGAATTGACCTAAGCTAGATTTTGTAGTAAAGGCATGCACTGAAAAATTTGGGGTCAAATGTGTAAACCTAATGAACATGGTGGGATGAGTTTTAAATGATATTAATCTAATTTCATAAGTTTAAATCGGTGATGATGGAGATTATTTTTACCTTACTAATGATATTATATGGACTTCTTGAATGATTATCCTATGAGAGCCATTACTTGCACTCATAAATTTGGTCATTACACCGAGTTTAAAACAAAGACCTACAAATTTTGCAACCTTTGCTATATGAAAACTCTATTTAAGCCGTTTGATTTGGAACCATTATTTAAAGATATTAAGTGTAAAAGATTAGCACGAAATATAATTTTTTGGGTTTTAAATGATATTGATGTTGATGCAATTCACAAGTTTAAACGATTGATGATGGAGATTATTTTTCACCCTACTAATTACATTATATGAACCTCTTGAATGATTATCCTGTAAGAGTCATTACTTGCACTCAGAAATTTGGCCCTTGCACCGAGATTAAAACAAAGACTTACAAGTTTGGCAACCTCTGCTATATGAAAATTTCATCTAAACCGTATGATTTTAAAGCCCATCATTTAAATATATTAAATGAAAAAGATTAGCACGAAATATAATTTTCATCGTGTGATTAAATATAGTCAAATGCTATTATTTGATTCAACGATGGACAACAATAGATCATATAATAAATATCATGTTTTATTCCAATCTTATCCACTGAGGATTTATAGATCATGAACTTTAAATCAAACGGCCTACATTGCGTTTTCACATGTCACATATCCCTAAACACTACAAAAAACAAGATTATTAGTGGCAGCAAAAGACTGCCGCTATTAACAAAAATTTGTTGCTAATACCCTTGTCGCTAATAGTCTTAATAAAGTTTTTATTAATAGCGGCAGTTCTTTGCTCTAAAAAATTGCCACTAACAATCTTATTTTTTGTAGTGAAAATATAAAATCTTTGTTTAACTTAGGTGCAAGGGCCACATTTTCAAGTGCAAGTAATGACTCTCTTATCATATATGTCTGTCATGTGTAGTTTAGAGACGAAATGAGAACTATTTAAAAACACGCAAGTCAAACACTTTATATAAACTCCATTCTTCACCCATGAAATCTTGACTCAATGGTCTTTCATCTAAAAAGCATGTTAGAGAGAGAAATTATCTCTCACTAGCTATAAGATCTGGGTTTCTATTTCTGTCAATCGCTATCGCTCTACAAAATATCTCTTGTTACCCCACAAGATCTAGGTTTCTATTCAATTGTTATGAGTTGGATTTTTATTTTTATTTATAAAAGAGTTATATATATATATATATATAAAATTGGACCTTCAATTAGAAGTGTAATCAATTTTTATTGCGATAAAGAGGTAATCCTCAATATTTTTCAAACAAAAATGGATATTTTTATGTTAAAAAGTGTAAAAATAAAACTTGACAAAAATAAATATGTAGAAGTTTTAGGGAAGAGAAATATAGGTGCTCAAGAATTTTAGTTTTTAGGCTAATTATGGGCAATTTGATCCTAATATATGTGAAAACAAAATTTGACATAAACTATTTTTATTTTTATATAGTACAAAATAGTTATATATATATATTAATTATGTATTGTAATTAGACTTTAATTAGGAGTCTAATCAATTTTTATTGAGATAAAGAGTAATCCTCGATAATTTTCAAAGAAAAACGGATATTTTTAGTATTAAAATATGTAAAAAAAAAACTTGATAGAAATAAATATGTAGAAATATTAGGGAGGAAAAAATTATAGGTGCTAGGAGTTTTAGTTTTTAAGCTAGTTAGGGGCAATTTAGTCTTAATACATGTGAAAACAAAATTTGATGGAAACCATATTTGCTTTTATATAGTAGTAAGGATATATATGTATGTATATGTCTTATGTGATAATTTATGTTCTAATGTTTTCCATAATCTTATATATATATATATATATATATATATATATATATATATATATATATCTTACGTGATATTTTATGTTTTAGTGTTCTTCATAATCTTCTCTTGCCACCATTTAATTGATTGTTATGTATGATTTACAATCTTTTAGTCATTAAATTAGAATCAGAAAAAAGCTCCGTCAAATATGTTCAGCCTCGCATTGATTAGTTGCCCGTTTAATTTGAGTCAAACCTGAGTATGATACATAATCAATCGATGATTAGATAATATTTCTACGATCGTAGTACAACCACCCATTGAATCGATTCTAAACATTTTGTAAGAATAACTTAAGAATGAAGGATTATGAACTTTTATGAGAAAAGTCAGAAATTTGAATAACTTAAGAACGCATATAGGAGAAGCTAAGAATCTGAATCTGTTAACAATGTACAGAATTCTGAGTTTTCATGAATATGAACTTTTCTAGGAAAAATAAGGATTCACCCAAACGAGCCCTTAAGGTTATTTTCTTGCCTTTGCTTTTTTGCAGCTAATAGATATAATCCCGAACAAATAAGGAATTATTGGGGACAAATATTTATAGTGACCTTGTTGGGGTGGTTTAGGAATAAATCGAGTACGGAAATTTTTGGAAAAATCCAAAAAAAATCTTCAAATTCGGTAAAGAATCGTTCGAACTTTGGAAATATAAAAAATGAAAATTAGAGAAATTTAAAGAGAAAAATTTTGTAAATTTTTGAAAAAAATAGAGAAATTTGTGAATAGTTATTTAAATTTATAATTTTTTTTTTTAATTCAAAATTATTTGAAAAGTCACGTAGGAATTATAATTTTCTTCGTTTTTCAAAAAAATGCAGATTATTGGTGAATTTTTTAAATAATTAGGGAATTGAATCACTATGCATACATTGGCTGCATTGAATACGGAGCTCATAATCACCAACGGGTGTTTTAATTCAATGTGGCACACATTCCAAAAAAAATTATCATCTCATTTAAAACAATCAATGATTGTCAATGTTGTGCGTGCTCAACAATATTGTAGTGCAGATAAAGTTATCCTATAAGATATCAAAGCTTACATTTCCCAATAATGGATGGTATGTAAATTATAAACTTATGAATTCTCACTTATGTCTGTTTTTTGTTTTTGTTTTGAGAGTTGACTTCTTAAGCAAAAGCAGGGGTGTAAATTAAAATCGAAAATCAATCGGAAACCAAGCCTTCCGAATTGGCCTGAGTCGAACCAAACTAAACCATTTTTGTCCAATTTCGTTTTGATTTTGATAACTGGAAAAAGCAAAAACTGGCCAAATCGGGTAAGAAAACTAACCAAAATCGTTTTTTTAAAAGCAAACAAAAACAAAAGAAAAATAAGAAAAATCAAAAATCGAACCGAATCGGCCGAAACCAAAATCTAACCGATTCGGTTCAATTTCCGTTTAGGCGGGGGGGGAAGTGAGAAATTCAGTTAATTGAAATCGAATCTTCTCGATTTTCAGTTTTGCAAATCCGACCAGAAAATTGAACTTTCAGTTAGGTTCGATTACTTTAACCGAATATGCACTCCTATGCATAAGTGACTCGCGAGCTGCTTTTTTGACAGCGTCTTACCATCACAACTATGGTTTAAAATTTCGCCTGAGCCAAGACGTCTTGCATCCTGCAAATCATCGAGAGGAGATGAGGGTGTGATTTATTTCAATAAGCCACACAACATATTTTAGTTTTATATTTTAGTTTATATAGGGTGTTAGGCTTGTACTCCATTGAAAGTATTCTACTCATTATATTTATATACACGACACTATTTTATTTTGTTGTATCTTCTCAATTTTCAATTTTGCAAAATTGATCGGAAAATTGAAATTTCAGTAGTTAGGCCTTGTTTGATAACATGGAAGTGTAATTTCATAGTGGAAATGAAATTTAGTTTCCAATTATTGTTGTTTGATAACTATTTAAGGAGATGGAAATGAAATTAAGTTGGCCCCGCATGGAAATTGAATTTTCATACACCAAATCATTGTAAGAGGAAACCATTTCAACCTATTAAGTTGCTTAAATTGAGTTTCATACTAATAAAATAATATTTTTTTGTCATTATAAATCTAAAGTTACTTCTAAAAAATCTAAAATTAAAAAAAAAAATTATTTTTTTACTATTAAAAAGTAACTTTAATTTCTATGACCATCATACTAACATGATCACTATGATGACCACATTATCTACAACATATTCTTTTAAGCTAATATTAGACTTTGATCAAAGTTTGAATTTTAATTGGATTTATGAGTTATATAAAGTTTTGACTTTTGATCAAACTTTACCTATTAAAACATGATAATAAGTTGTAAGTTAGTAATATTATTAAAATGTTTGGGGTCAAAGGTTGACTTTAAGGTCAAACTTTTACTTTTTATTAAACATTAACTCCAATAATTTGATGGCAAAAAAAGGGTACTACCATGTTGATATATAATTTGATATTAGATTCTTAATTGTATTAGTCAATACTTTGACTTTTAGTCAAACTTTAATTTTTGGTGTAACTTTGACTCTTACACAAAATTTATTTTTAGTCAAACTTAAAACTTGCTTATAGATAGAGTACACTACTACATTAATTTATATCGTATCAGTGCAATTTTTTCTTAGTCAATGTTTGACTTTTGGTTAAAGTTCGATTTTATATAAAATGTTATACATTTTTATTAGTAAAATATTATAATTAAAAATATATATCATTATTTTAATTTAAAACTTGAAAATATATTGCCTCATTTTTATTGGTCAAAGTTTGATTTTTAGTCAAAGTTTGACTTTTAAAGTCAAAATTTGATAAGTGTATCTTGACAGTAGATAATGATTATTATTATTGTTATTTATATTTTGGTAATGTAAATTTTTATCAGTTAAAGTTTGATATTTAGTCAAACTTTGATTTTTTAATACAATTTAATTTTTTTGAACTTCTGTATCCCCAATGAGATTATAATTTTTTAATTTATTACTTTGTAGTACATTACGAAATTTTTACTTTTTTTTACATTTGGTCAAAGTTTGACTTTTTAAAAAGTTGATATTTAGTCAAAATTTTTACTAGTGTAAGCTAGTGATGGAAATGAATACGTTATGTTAATTTGTAGGTTGACGATAGATTGTCAATTTTTTTATTGGTTAAAGTTTTTAAAAATGGTCGAAATTTGACTTTTTTAAAAAATTGAATTTTCTTTCAAGTTTAAAAATTGAATTTTGTTTCAACATGTAACCTTATAATACATCCTAGTATTTACTATATGACTTTGTATTTTAGTTTTAAAATTTTTTAGTAATCAAAGTTTTATGTTTGGTCAAAGTTTGACTTTTATTAAAAGTGGATATTTAATCAAATTTTGACTAGTATAACCTAATGATGTATATAAATACTGTTATATTAATTTGCAGTTGAACGTTTGTAACTTGTTGGTGTATCGCCAAATATTCTCTTGGACAAAATTGAAATTTTAGTCAAATTTTGACTTTTACAAAAATTTAATTTAATTTCAATGTATAAACTTATATTAGATACTAGCATTTACAATTTTGTTGTTTAGCTTTACATATTTTTTTTATCAGAATTTTAAGTTTAATCAAAGTTTGATTTTTTATTTGAGTTTAACTTTTCAAACTCTGACTTAATTAATTTAGTAATAAATAGTGATTACTATGGTATTAATTTGTAGCGTAATAGAATATCATTAAAAAAATTATTGGTTAATATTTGACTTTAATTATGATTTTAATAATAAATGATCAAAACTTAAAAACTAATTTTCAAAGATACTAATCAAACAAGAAAAATCAATTTCCAATGAAATTCTTTTCTCAAACACACTAATCAAACAATAGAAAATTCATTTATAGAGAAAATGATTTTACAGGAAATCAATTAAGAAATTGATTTCATTTCTTCTTTGGAGTTTCATTGCTATCAAACAGGGCCTTAGGTTCGATTCCTTTAACCGAATCTGCACTCCTATGCATAAGTGACTCGCGAGCTGCTTTTTTGACAGTGCCCTACCATCCCAACTATGGTTTAAAATCTCGCCCGCGGCAAGATGTCCCACATCTCACAAATCATTGAGAGGAGATGAGGGTGTGATATGTTTTAAGAAGCAACGTAAAAGATATTAGTTTTATATTTTAGTTTATATAGGGTTTTAGGCTTGTATACTATTGAAAGTGTTCTACTTATTATATTTGTATATACGACACTATTTTATCTCATCGTAGCTTACCTATATGATCTCGTGAATGACAATCATAGTGTGCCCAAATCTATGCACACTAGTATCAATATTTTTCTTACTTTTTAATGGCTAATAATAAAGATCCTCAATAGGACGGTATAAAATTGACTAATAAGTGCAATTTTTTTATTAAGATATGTTCCAATCATGAACGTTCACTTAGATTGTTTAGGTTGATCCCAGATATTTGCAACATAGTATAATAGTGAGGTATTCTTTAATGGTGTAAGATTAACTGTCTATTTTCATGGTGTAAGATTATTTAAAAGGTTATTTTTATTTCACGTAATCTCACTGATATGTAAGAAGTCTCGATCTCCGGGATGTCCGAGACAACTCAGAAATATGAGATTTCAAACCTTGATCACAACAACCACTCGCCCTTAAGCAGGATTCAAATATTTGACTTGTGTTTAAGGGGAAAAGTTGGTAAGAGCGAGTATGTCCCGTATAAAGACCATCAATTGGTCTCGTATGAGATGCATCAATCGGACTTTTATGAGACCGATTAATCTGATATGGGATCCATCAATCTTATAGTTGATTCGATTGGTCAGTCGCTTATGAGATTGATTGATTTGTTCGTGAATTGATCGGTCTTATATTGGACCGGTGGGTCTCAAATAAGAGTGATGGTTGCTCTCATTTGGGATCTAAGAGCATTTGGATATAATCAATTTTTTCATTTAAATTGAAATTTACATTATGTCAAATATTTGAATTATTTTTTTTTTGAAAGGATCAAATATTTGAATCTTATTTGCATGATTTTTTTTAAAAATATAAAGTTTGGGCGATATAATTATTTTAATGATTTCACACTTAAAATAAGAATTTAATCTTACTCTTTAAAAAAATAAAATCACTGTTATAGGCAAGCATTTGTGATTAATTTAAACAATTCAAGTGGCTATCCATATTTGAAACATGTCGGAGTTAAAGAATATATATCTTAGCTAAAGAATTACACTTGTAAATCAATTGCATGCGATCTGATCAATGAACTTTAATATTAGCCGTTAAAAAGTAAGAATAATAGCAAAAATTAGAATTTATAAATTTGGATGCACCATAGTAGCCATATGTATAAATATAATAATTAATATATTTTCAATAGTGTACTAGCCTAACATCTTATATAAATTAAAATATATAATAAATATTTTTTATTACATCTAAAAGGAGAAAATGCATTTAAATCTCCTCTCTCCTAAGCCGGTCGTTTTCTAGATTTCAAACCATTAAGAGCATCCGAACGACACTCTTCAAATATAGTTGTTGCGGATGCGGGTGTGGCTTAAAATTTAAATAGTGTCTATTGTGTGGTAAAATTTGAAGAGTTTGCGCTTTGTCTCTTCTCTAATCACTCTCAATTTTTATTATTTTAATATATATATATATTTTTGGTAAAGAACAAGTAACTGATCCTTTTGATGACCAACAATTTCAAATAAAATAATAATTTTTTTTAATTTGAAGAGTGGGTGGGATTGGGGGAGTGACTCTTCGAGTTTGAAATATGAAGTGGGTTTGTAAATGTTATTCAAATTGAGTACCTTTAAATTCATTCATCAAATCTTTGATGAGTTCCTGCGTGAAGCAACACGTTGATTACATTGAATCGGATGATGGAGATTATTTATTTTCTCAATCTTTCACACGATAAATCTTGAGAACATGATCATATCAGCATACGAACATATTTTTATTTCATGTGTCACACACAAACAAGGTGATCTTAAAATCAATTTTGAATATGCATGTGATGTTAAGGTTATTTTTATGAGATGTGTGCGAAGAAAAATAAAATACTAATCGTGTGATAATAGGTCCATGATCTCAATATCTATTGTGTGAAAGATTGGGAGGATAGACGAATCTTAATCATCTAATTCTATCAAATCAATGTGTTTTAATATGAGCAGCCGTGAGCGAACTCAAAGATCTGCTGGGTGGATTTAAGAGCACTCTTTCAAAATAAGCCGTTGAAGAGCCGATGAGCAGGATTTGAAGAGCACCATTTGGAGATGCTCTAAAATTCCAGAAGTAGGATGAATCTGTCAGTTTGCGCGTCGACTGACACAGTGAGCGGATTTAGGGTGGTTTTTTAAAAACCGTGGGCGTCGAAAAGCAGTATTCACCTTTTAATAAAGGCACGCGTTTTTTGTTGGCGTATTTATGCGGTAGTGCCTTTCACAGGTCTATCTATTCATATGCTTTCCACCTCTTCTTCCATTTCTTGTTCACTCCCCTTTGTTTCCGTTTCTTTTTCTCTCTCCTCTTTGTTTCCGCTTCATTTTTGGCTGAGGTAGGGATATGATGTGGTTTAATTTGGAAAGTAGAGAATGGAACTTAGCTTCTGTAAGTCGTTGGAATGGGTGATTTGGTAAGCCTGCTTCCACTTTAAGTGATTTTGTGGTTGCCAAGTCCTCCCATACCTATGGCTTACAGGATTTATTTCCTTTCAATCTTTTTCTCATCAGCTATTTGGGTTTGTTCCACAATTTCTTCTTGAAACAGGTGAGGAGTTTGGGAAAAATGGTTGTCAGGTAATTTTTTTATTCACAAAATTACTTTATTTTTTATTGACTATAATTTTCAGAAGAGAAGAGTTTTGGAGAATTTTATCTAATTTGGGTCCGACTCTCATAACGTCATGTAAGTAACAAATGTTGTTTAAATGATGAGGAGGGAGGCTTGGGAGGGGGAGGGAGATTGAGGGGATGTTTGGAGGGTTTTAGGTTTCAGAGAGGCGGGGATTGGTTAGGGTTTGAGAGGGTTCAGTGGAGAGGAGCTCGAGAAGGCAACGAATGCTTTGTATGAATTTGCGAGCTGTAGGGGTTGGTTGGTTAGTTTGAGTGGAGAAGAAGAAGAAGAAGAAGACGAGAGAGGCGTTTAGGGTTTGCAAACGAAAATGGTGGAGTTTTTAAAAGCTTCGATTACCGAGAATCGAACGACCGCGGCTTAAAATATTCGACCGTTAAGACGAGTTTTTTTGATTATATGCGTATTATTTGGACAATGTAGGATAAAAAAAAAAAATCAATAGTATGAGATCCTTTAAACACCATCTTGTGTTAGATGCTATATCACCGAGACACATAATGGTCTTATTATACATCTCGTAATCAAGGATCAAAATTTTTGTTTTCATTTCAGTTCCAGATTGGATTGAAATCGGAATTTTGAGGCCAGTCGGAAAATTTTGTCCTTTGTTAAAAAAAAAAAAAAAGAACCAAAAATACTCTAAAAATATCATTTTCGTTTGGATTAGCGTGTCGATTTCCATGTTTTGGTGGTAGATATAAGAGAGAACGTCCTGAGATAGATTTGAAACAAGCGACTGAGATTTGCCGCTTGTCGATGTTCCTCGTGACTCAGTCAATCGATTTGCTTCGCAGGAGAGCTGCAAACCTGTAGAAATCCCTGAGCTACCTGATTTCTCGTGAACTTTAGGCAAGTTAACGAAGCAAATCGATTGAAATCGGAATTTTGAGGCCAGTCGGAAATTTTTGTCCTTTGTTGAAAAAAAAAAAAAAGAACCAAAAATACTCTAAAAATATCATTTTCGTTTGGATTAGCGTGTCGATTTCCATGTTTTGGTGGTAGATATAAGAGAGAACGTCCTGAGATAGATTTGAAACAAGCGACTGAGATTTGCCGCTTGTCGATGTTCCTCGTAACTCAGTCAATCGATTTGCTTCGCAGGAGAGCTGCAAACCTGTAGAAATCCCTGAGCTACCTGATTTCTCGTGAACTTTAGGCAAGTTAACGAACCGTAGCTGTTGCGGTTCTGAGATCTGATATTGCGGTAGAGCCATTTGATCGTCTCTGCTTCGTTTTCTGTGTCCAGATATATTGCAGGTCAATTCGCTATGCAGATCGCTAAAACCGGTTCCGTTGAAGATTTGTTCTCCAATTCAAGGATCAAAGTTTCGGTTTGGGGCATGACCGAAACCGAAAACCAATAATTTGGCTGAAACTTCGGCCGAAATTTTGATCCCCATACAAAAAGGACCGAATTTTCGGTCGTTTCGGCTGAAATTACGATCATTTGGGCCGAAATTTTGATCTTGGCCCAACTGCATATATATAAATTTTTATTTTTTAATTTTTTATAAAAATTACAAGACTATATGAAAACTTCTTTCATTTAAGAAAAGAAAGATTGAGAAGACAAATTTTTATAATCGAGTAAATTGTTTATCAGATAATATTTATCCCGAAAGAAGAAAATGTATAAATAAGATTGCATATATAATAGAAGGTTATATACAACTGAAAGTGAAAATGAAAATGGGGAGTGTGAATAGTGATCTCTAAAAAAATAAACATGGATAGTTATTTAGAAGTGGAAATAATACATTGTTGAGCGCTATTATCTAATATTACAATGAAAACAATAAAAGAAAAACAGTCTCGTTAACTCACCGAAATTATTACAAACTCCAAATAAATTTCCGCCACTGTTTTAGCATTGCTGCAGCTGTTGCAAATTGGAACTTTGAATCTAGAAAGCAAAAGAAGACCAAACTTTTGTTTTGGATTCGACGTCAAGGGGGAGCACCAAAACAGCCGGTTCTGATTCGGTGTGGTGCACTAACAAACAAAAATGCTTAACTGTTTGCCCAAAATTTAAAAGCATCAAATTATCAGCCAAAATTTTAAAATTATAAAATTATTGATGGATAATTTGATAATCACCAAATGATTTGAATCATCAAATTATCGACTTATAATTTAATGCTCCGAAAAATTGAAGTTTCGTTTCGGCCCCCACTTAGGCCAAAATTTTGAATCATGCGCATAGCAAAATCTTGCTTCCATATTATATCCTTCTTGTTTTTTTTAAAAAATTTATTTATGCGGCTTCCATATTAAATCTACTTGCATACTACTAAAGAGGCATTAGCCCAGTTGATAGGAGAAATGCCCCGGAGGTCGTGGGTTCAATACTTGTCTCCCACACTATTTCTCACCTTTGTCTTTATAAAGTGTCGGGTGGATTCTTTTAATCAATTCTCAACATTGTAGTTGGTGTTCCCTTGCATTCTCCAATTGTCATATATATATATATATATATATATATATATGATTTTAGAACTATTTTGTTTTTGATCTTTGACACAGAATAAAAAACAAATGGTCTTGGGACGTGGGAGATTTCAGAGATGGAGTGGGCGCATATATTCCATACAGACAATTGGTGTGCACGTACAACAAATTTTGCGCTAGCCATCCATACGATTGCTGCATCACCATCAAACATCACCATCAAATCTTTGATGGTTGTTTAGAACTAATTTTACACAGGATTCTTTGGGCTGGATTGATGATACAAGTAGGGATGCAGGTTCGGTGTACCGAACCGAAATCAAAATTTTCGGGGTTTTCGGTTCTGTACACTACAAATCGAAACCGAACCGAATTATGAGTCGGTTCGGATCAGTGTGCCGATTTGCAAGAATATCAAAACCGAAACTGAATCAAAACTCATTTTTTTGGTATTCGGTTTGGTTTGGATCGGTTTGTTTGGTTTGGGTTTGAGAGAGAGAGAGAGATTATAGAGAGGGATTTGCAAGAAATTTTTTCTCCCTCAACCTCCTCTCGTCTGATTTCTCCGTACCACCCATCGGCCTCCTCTCGCTGGAGTTCTTTGTGCCGCCCCAGATCGAGGCTTGGGCGAGGGTATTTGGGTTGGATGAGTGCTTGACTTTTCATGAGGAGTGAAACCGGAGGCGCTGAACGCCATTAAAGCAAGCTGGAGCCGAACGTTAGGCGCCATTAAAGCAAGCTGGAGACTGAGGACGGAGGAGACGAAGCGGAGAGTCGAGTCTTTCCCTGGAAAGCTGCTAAGTTCTATCTCTCAGTTAGAGTAGAGTTAGTCTTAACTAGTCAAAATATATTATAATAAAGTTATACTTTCGAGAAAAAAGTTGGTTCTCTCTCTCTCTCTCAGTTAGAGTAGAGTTAGAGTCATCAGTAGAGTAAAAATATATTATAATAAGATTATATTTTAAAGAAAAAAGTTGGACAAAATTTTCTCTTCTAAAGCAGATTTCAAGTCACTTTATTTCAAAAACAACTCCCAAGCAGATTACAACGTTCAATCGGCTCGGTTCAATGTAAGTTCGGTTTGGGGAGTCGGTTTAGATCGGTTTGGGCGGGTTCGTGCCGGTTTTGACTTATTAATGGATTGATTTATTCAACACTTAATCAGTTCTCGATTTTCAGCCACCTAAATGGAAAATTGAACCGATTTTACTTAGGTTTGGTTCCGTTTAAGTTAGTTTTCGGGGCAGTTCGGGAGGGCCAGTTTTCGGGTCTGTTTCGGTTTTCGGTTTAGAGTTTTTATTAAATCATAAATACGCCCCGAACTGGGTTCTGGTCACACCAGATTTGGGTCAGCTGCCATTTCCCTTGAAAAGTAAGAGAGCTTGTTCAAGCTGGTCCGGTCTTTTGTCCGCCCTATTATTTCTTATCATAAATATTAGGTTGAACGTGGCCCATATACAAAATTGGGTCAAGCTCAGCCCGAGTACATTCATGCTCGTGGTTTTTACTTCAACTAAAACCCTGACGCAAGTGAGGTTGGGATTGGGCTGAGGCCCGACCCGTTGACAGCCTTGAATGAGATCATAAATTTATAAATGCTTTTATCCAGTTGCTTAACTTTTTTGTAACCAATGACAGAGAATATTTATAAGTATATGAAATTGCTTAGATAACATAAAGAGTGATTAGTTGATAATAAAAGAAAAAAAACATTTAAAGGGATTAGAGTTTGATTAGAAATGTATTATTAAAGATAGACTTCAATAAAAGGGGGGGAATGTTTGAGGGCGCACCATCATGGCTGGATGACATGCCATGTGGCATGATGAACTCCCATTTTCGGCTGATTAGCTATGAGACTAGTATTTTAAACAAAAATATTTTTTATCCTCCGTTTGATGAGTCAAAAATAAGGTAACACCCCCAAAATTTGGTGCACTTATTTTCTCCAACTTTGACTATATTGTTAATCAGTGGAAGCAATAATTTTATTTTATTTTTATAGGATATGATAGACCTTGCTTAAATTACCGTGGCAGCCGATCATTGTGATGGATGCCACTAGATGGCCTACTGACAATCGGTGTAGAGATTTCTCCGCGCTCGGGCACATAGTCTCAAGCCTCTAGACTTAATAAGCTAACTACAAAAACCAAAGTTTTTAGTTTCAGTTCAATAAATCAAATACACATCCCAATATGAGTCTACCGAACCAAAAACTTGACATCAACACCAAAGATTTTTACATTATGGCTTTCAAATCTAATGGCTTAGATGGTGGTCAACCTGAAAAATCCTAAAATATAAGTACCTAAGAATCAGATGGCTTTCAAAGTTTTCATCCATTGACGGTCATTTAAACACCAAATGGTGTTTAAATAATCTTACACCATTAAAATTATACTTTTCATCTCACACTGTTGAAGGTCACCTTATCATTATGCCAAGCGGCATACATCTATGATCAATCTAATTTTGCCAAGTGACAATCAATCATTGGAATATGTCTCAGTCCTATGAAATATGCTGATAAGTGGATGTGAACCATCCGACTGATGAACTTTAAGATCAACAATTAAAATTAAAAGCAACCATTGACATTATAGTCTACAAATCATATGGTTTAAATCTAGGAAAATTTTCAGGATCAATTCTATCAGATTCACCTTTTTCGTCAGAGACCTTATAGTTTCACCTTTCACTAAACCGACAAGCTCCAAGCCGAGCCAATTCCAGCTAGGACAAAAAGTCTCAAATAACTCTTCTTACACTTTTTATCGTTCTACATAATTTAAAATTTTAAAATTTACACTTTTTTATATATACGCAATGTGAAGTAACGTCTACGCCGTCTGATTTGAAGGCCACAATATAAAGATCGAGCTATTATACAATCGTTATCGATTGTCTTAGACAGTCGTTATCGACTGTACAGACAATTGTATAAACAGTAACACCTATTTAGATGGTCTTTTTTTTTTCTTTTCTTTTTTGTTAAAAGAGGCAATATTGCCCTTTTTCGTGTCAATCTTTGGCACCATTAATATTTATATTGCGGCCTTGAAATCAAACGACATATATGCTACTTCACATCACGTATGTGACAGCTCGGGTTTTGGCACCCCGAAACTTGTGCCATCAGCACAATTTTCTAGACCGTGCCCCATGACTATGTACGAAATATTGGTATAACAAACAATATTAAGACAAAATGAAACAATAACTATACGATGCGGAAGCAAAATACTATTCTAAGTATAAACTCAAAAGATAGTTCTACTTTCATGCTGCTGCATGAAAAGAAAACCGATCCGAGCCATCGGTGATAAATAGATCACCCCAGATGTTTGCCAAAAAGAATATATCAATTAATTACATTGTTTATCAAAATAAAAGTTTGATATACCAAGCCGTACCAATGTGCTCTCGAAACTACTCTCTTAAAGTACTCAGCAGAGTCTCCTAGAAGAAGTCTTCAGGAGGGGGCTCCAACTCTTCCCCAGGCACGCAATCCGAATCACCATGATCAACGTCTTCCGAAGCCTCGGCCGCCACTAGCACTGGACCTGCGGCGTATAATCTAAAGGGTGAGCTACATCCTAGCTCAATAGGGAACAACACAATGAACATATAAGTCAAAATCTCACATATATTTCATGATATTCGAAGCATGATGTATCTTTGCATTTGCTAGGAAAACAGTTTTAAAATATGACAATTATGCCTTGAAGTTTACTGGTGGTTTGCATGTTTTATTTATTCTCAACTGTTCATGAATTACACTGATTAGGCCTAAAGCAAAACTTAAATCTTTAACTTAAGTAGTCCACGAACAATATAACATCGAGCCCTGATAGAATACCCTCCTTCGTCGTCTAAATAGACAGTTGTTATATATATTCCCTGAGAATCTACTTAAGCCCCTAACTCAATAGGCGGTGGGGTTAAATCTCATCTCAACATCCTTGGGATGTGCTTACTGTGTACGGATAAACCTCCGTACCGATGTATAGATTGGCCGCCGTACTGGTCACGAATAACATGTCGAGTCAGTCGTGGGTATCCCGTCACGTCGGTGGAGTATTTTATTCAAACCTTAAATAACAAAAATATCATGTGCTTTACATATTATTATTCATTGTGTAAAAGTATTACTTTATATCAATTAGACCTCATAAGTAGTTATCAAATCTTACTTACACCCCTGGGATGTCTAAACTACTCGCATCACACTGAAGCTCTTATCACTTTCTCATCCTCTTGGAATGTCTCATTCTCATTTACTTTCTTGGTGTCACACACACACACACCATTTTTACAAAGATTTACACAGTTAAAATATTTTCAATTTGATTTGTATATCACTACATATATGCTTTTGTTATTAAAGTATATGTTCAAGGTGTTCCCTATCTAAAGTGTCCGAAGGTCCGAGCATTAAAGTCCCACACGGCTCCTTATGCTTGCTCTCACACGTACCACTTATGGTATATCATAACACATAGAACATATCACTAAAGATGCAATAGAGAAGGTCCTAGATCCTCCATGAACCCTAAGGTCTAATTAAGAAGTCAAGTGAAACTGCCAAAATCGATTAATCGACTCCTAAAATCGATTAATCGAACCTTAAATCGATTAATCGAATATTCCTGAATGGTTAAATCGATTCTCAAATCGAGTTGTCGAAATTCTGAAATCGATTAGTCGATCCCAAATCGATTAATCGAAATCCAAAATCGATTAATTGATTTCTCAAATCGATCAGTCGATTTTCCCATGTCTTATTTCTCCAGTCATTGGAGGTACTCGATCGATTAGTCGATTTCCAGATCAATTAATCGAATTTCAAAATCGATTAATCGATTAATCGAAATCGGGCATCCTTACTTTTTCAACTTCTACACTAAAATTGATTAATCGATTTGGCCAGACTCAGCCCCTTCTTTGGCTGTTCTTCCAAATCTTTTCCTTATCAATTTTCTTTCTTTTCTAGGTATTTAATCTATCATTTTAACTGTACTTGACTGAATTAAATTCATCAAATCTTTAAGTATTGAAATCTAACAAAACTCATCTCAATAAATCTCTTAAAGGATTGATTCGTTAGGTTTGATGGCTAAGGTTCTAGCCCTTAGTTCAACGGTCTTTCACGCGTCGAATCCGACAATCAAAGCTTGGTCCCCTCTTGATTTACATTAACTCTTAGCTCAATAACTCATCTTGATTTCTCCTTCTCTCTCTCTCTTCTTATCTCTCTTTCACCAACCAAATAAAAGCAACATAGGTTTATTAAAACCCTGATATCCTCTTTCTAGTCTCGGTGTTAAGTACATACACCAGAGATAGGTGTATGTGGCCTTAAACTCACACCATGCACTACACTTAGGTCAAATTGACATCACATTAGTTTATCCCTTCATGAGTCCACAGTTTGACCATCACTTGGTCAAACCTACGACTAGTTGGGCACGGATCCTGAGGTCACTGCTTAACGTTTAAATTTTCGGGATATTACAGCGTAAATATAAAAAAATACAAATATTTAAAATTTTTAACTATGTAGAACGATTAAAATGTAAGAAGGGATATTTAAGACTTTTTTCTGCTAGCTGGAACTGGCTCGGCTTAAAGTTGGTGGGTTATGGGAAAGGTGAAACTACAGGGTCTCTAACGGAAAAGCGGAATCTGATAGGGTCGATCCTGAAAATTTCCCTTATATTTACTTAGAACATTGCTTTTGGGCATGTTGCACTTTAAACTATGATCTATTATGCCATTGCAACCATCAAAGCGGATATCCGATATGCAAATGGAAGAATCCATTTAAAGCACAGATTTGCAAATCAAGCCATTAAAGGTTTTTAATATTAAGATTTGTGTTGTCAAGTTATCACTAATTAAGTCATTAGAGCTCATAAATATTATTATGTTCCTCCAATTCGCCTCAAATTTTATTGTCCTCGCATCAACCACATCAGCCATTGGAAATAGGAGTCAGCTGCTACAAGCAAATCTAAATGTTTTTGAGCTTTTGATGGCTGCATTGGTGATAGCTCAGGTGGCACAAATCTGAATATCTACTATTGAAAAAAGTGCAAACGGCAGACAGGTTTTGTGCAAGCAAAGTACAGGCAGCTGATGTGACCCGACTGGCTGGCTCTCCCAACTTGCATTGTTTGGCCCCCACTACACTTGCAGCCAATTGTGTCACCCGCTTGCACTTTGCCTACATAAAACCTGCCTGCCATATACTATTGTCCTATTTAGGATGGTTAATGGCTAGATTTGTAGAAGTAATCTATGGTTTATTGGCTTCTTCCATAGGCAATTTGGAGAGTCGTAGATTTGTAGGAATGCAATAATGACATTGATTTAAGGGAAAATTAGAAAAACAACCTTCGTTTAGAAAAGTTTTTGCCTATTATAGGGAAACTAAACGTTTTAGAAAAGAAAAAAAAATTATAACCCCTTCTTATATGCTAAGGTTGTTTTCAATATGACTTTACTAAACAAAAAATTTCAACATGCGCAAGAGCTTCTCCTTGGTTTCTCTTCGGTTTTTTGTGCCGATTCTTCTTCTCTTAGCAATCGTTCCAATTGCGCAGGTTCCGAACTTCAAATCGAAACCGAGCAATATTGAATCTTTTCAGGTGAGATTTTTGAATCGTGCCAATCGGGTTCTCTTCTTGAAGACGAAGTAGGTTATTGAAGAGTACTGGTGACCTCCATTAATGGTGACTTAGCCACCCACTTCTTAACGGTGTTGTTCATTCAAGAATAGATGCTTCTTCCCAAATAGAAACTGTTTCATCCATTAATGGTGATTCATAAAGCCACTTGACCTCCATTAATGGTGTTTTCGTCCGAGACAAAGAGCATATTTACAGATCCAAAGCAATATGCTGGTTCGAGTGGTTGAAGAAAAATGCCGAAACCCATTTTTGTTCGATCAGGAATTATAAAGATAAGAACTTCGGGGAAAAATGTAGATGGAGAAGAGCCTGCACAGCGCAGAAAACTAATCTAACGAAAGTTTTTGGCTTCTAAACTAGCGCTTATAGAAGAGTAGTTTAGTAAAGTCACTTTTCCAAAATTTCCAATCTCACATTTCTAAAACGTGTAAAGCGTTTGGAAAGTAAGGTTGTTTTTCTAAAGTGCCCATGATTTAAATGGAGAATTGATTGGAGGAAATATAGGAGCTTTGATGGCTTGCTTTATTGGCCCTTCCAAGCCGCAGCTTCAGAGGATTTGAATTTATTGACCTTTGCAATGAAGAGATATTTGCTTAGTTCTAATTGCATTGATGCTTATCTACCTTCCATTGAAGAGCAAAGTTGTATTGATGCTTATCTACCTTCCATTGCCTTCAAATAGCAAAGTTGCAGAGGCCTTAATGGAGATTCAGGCGAGTGAAGAGGAGAGAGATGAAGCTAAGGAGATAAATAATCGGTTGTTATGCGGTTGGTGTTTAATGCATTGGGTGGCCTTAATTAATTTTAAATAAAAAGTTACTCTTTCCATCAAAAAATAAAAATTAAGTGTTAGCCTACAACGGTTGTCCACCATGGTAATGGTCATGTCGCCGGATGGAGCCACAAACTTTCATGGGAGTTCATGGGAGGGGGAGTTCATGGGAGGGGCCAAAATATGAACAAATAAATATCGAGATAGAAGAACTAAAAAATGAATGAGAAATATATTAAGATAATAAAAAATAAAAATAACATTCATTGGTTGTTAATAAATTATAAACAAAATAAAATCACAAAATAATTATTTTTTAATATATTTAAATTTCAACTCAATCACCTAATGTATTTTAGGGCGGATGCCCCTTTTTTATTTTCAAAACTACCTTATGAAAGATATTTTAAAGTCTCTCTCTCTCTATATATATATATATATATATATATATATATATATATATATATATATATATTTCAAATAACTTTGCTCGGACTCTCGCCCCTTTCATGACTTTACCACCGGGCCACTAAAGCCAGTCTACGATTAGGGCTGTCAACGGGCCGGGCCGGCTTGAGCCCGACCCGAATAAGCTGGGTTCGGGCCCAATTTTTTTTGTATTTCAATTAAATGGGCCGAGCCGGGCCTAGCCCGAATAAGAATCGGGCCGAGCTCGGGCTGCAAAGTGTCCGGCCCGGCCCGTTTAGTTTGAATATTTTTTTCTTCAATGCCCTTTGAAAAACTACAAGCCCGGCCTGAATAGCTAATCGGGCCGGGTTCGGGCTATGGATTTTATAAACAGGCTCAACCCGGCCCAACTAGATTAGCTATTCGGGCAGGGCCCAAATTTTTTTGGGTTTTTAAGATAGGCTGGGTGACAATTCAGCCCGAATTCAGCCCAGCCCGTTCACACGCCTATCTACGATAGATGGGGGCCATATTAATTGGGCTAAGCCCAATCTTTAACTTTAGAGTTTGTTTTGATAGAATAATAAGAAAATGGTGGATTTGAATTTATCTACACCAATGATTATGTTCATACTTTGGGATGTGTGCCACATTGAATAAAATTTGACATGTCTGATGATAGGAGCATTATCGCAAGATCTATTATAACGAGCATTTGGACGAATAACGATCTTCATCGTCTGATTTAAAGTAATCAACTATTTAAGGACATGAAACTCGAGTTGAGAAAAAAGAATCTTGGCTGGTATAGAACGGGACCTTTGAGAATAAAGTGGATAGGCCCAATTAGTTTGGCGCCTTAAAAATAGGTGAAATAGAATAGAGAAAAGAAGAAAAAATTAAATAAGTGGTAGGGTCGTGGCCCCTGTCAGCTCTCCTTTGGCTCTATCCTTGGTAGGGCTGCAACAGAGCCGACACAGCTCGACAACTCGGCTTGGCCCGAAAAAATAAGAGCTTTTATCTTTAGAGCTCGATTCGAGAGCAGAGCTGAGCTGGGCAATTTGTAGCTCGAATGAACAGAGCCGAGCTCAACCTAAGGCCGGTTCGGCTCTATAGCTCGGTTTATAATTATTTTATCCTTCATAGTAATCGTTTAAGTTTATCTAACGCTTACTTTGAAGGGTAAAATATGAATTTTTGCCCTTACTTGCCCTAATTTTTATCTACCATATTTTTTATCTTAACTTATATATTTTGTCAAGGGAACACAATAATTATCAAGTATATTTCAGAAGCTCAAATTATTATAAAAATATACTATTTTTCGTAATTTTATTTAAAAGTTATGCACTCAACTGACTTCACTCAATCAATTTAATTTCATTAATGTTCATCATGCTACATGAGTTTGAAAAAAATCTCAAAGTCTTAGCTTGGCAATCAAATTAACCAACAAGTAGATATAAATCAAATGATAAGTGTAATTCAAAAAGATATCTATTAAAAAGGTACGAGATTTTTATTATGTGTTAAACTTCACATATATCTCGTTTATTTATTTCATATGTTGCATACTTGTATTTAATCATTCATTTAAATATTTTATAAAATGAATATTTAATGAAGTAGAAGTTTTAAAAAGTATTAGGAGTAAATTTTTTATAATAGAACATACTTGGCTCGAAGGTAAACCCAAGCTCTACTCAAGCTAGGAGCGTCAAGCTAGAGCTTGAAATTTTTGAGTTCGAAAAGTCTAGAGCCGACCTTTAGCTCGGCTCGTATAAGGTAGAGCCGAGTTAGAGCTGACCGCAACTCGAGCTCGGCCCGGCTCAATTGCAGCCCTAATCCCTGGCCAAGTTCAACCAAGTTGTATCAGATTTCAAGCTCAATCACATCTTCAATCCTTGAAAATAGGAGAATCCTTATTGCATATCTTATAAAAAGTAACAACTATATAGGTCAAGAATCTCCTATTTCCAAGGGTTATAGAGGTAGTTGAACTCCAAATCCGAATCAACCTGGACTTGAGCATTGCCCTTCCACCCATTATGAGTAGAAAAGATACTCCACACATTTGTATGATTGTGTGATATACCCGTACTTCTAATGTATGAAAGTTTGTATAATTCCTATCCAATTTGCTTGTGGACTGTTTTACTACCTATGATTTTAAAATTTTACCATCTCCAACCTTGTAAATTAAATATATTAAAGGAGCTGTTATGTCGGATTCTACAACATAAATGTGACGAAATGATGAGGCATGAAAATTTTATTTTCTAAGGGCAGGTACATGAGCAATATGATGCGTTACCCTTAACCCTTGGAAAATAATATTTTATGAGATGCTTAATATCCCTTTTACCATTAGAGAGATTCTTGAGATATGCTACATTAAAAACATTAGAGTTTGTTTAATAACAAGGAAAAGGATCCCAACCCTTCTGACCGTATTTAAAAAGCCAAAATAATGCATGGATCATAAATTGTAAGGCAATGGGCTCAAAATTATATTTCCCGAGAGAGTGGAACCATATGATCTCAAAGATCAAAATTTCAGTCGAAAATCGATAATTTAACTAAAATTTTGGATGATAATATCAATCTCATACAAAATTTGAGTAATTTTGGCCGAAATTTTGATCCTCATCCGATCTGTCCACTCTAATAATAACCATGGTTCATAGTTTAATGGTTAATATTAAGTTCGTAGATCGAATGGATCACATCCTCCTAAGGGGATGATTCTTTGGATAAAATATATGCCAATGATGAATTGTCACTTAGATAATTTAGGGTGATCACAAATATGCACCACATGACATAATAATTACATGTATTTCAATGATGTAAGATTAAAAAAATTATGATTATGATAGTGTAAGATTAATTAAACATTTGGTTCTTAATAGTAGGAGCCATCATCCTCCATGAAAATGGCTCATTTTCTGTAGGAAGTGAGTTGAAAATTAATTTTCTATCATCTATAGCATTTGCGTCAAATTAGCTTTCCCTAAATTTGTTTTTATTAAAAATCAATTTTGTGCACACACTACAAATATGTTTGTGTCCAAGTGTTACATTGTTTAAACAATATTAAAATAGGTACCTCTATTAGTGTCTATGTAATCTTTGAAGGCACTCACATGTGCAACTGCTTCAAAATCATTGACAGATCCGATGATGGAGATCGTATTTCACCCCGATCTTCAACATAATTGATCTTGAGATCATGTTGCATCTATAAGACTATCATTTTTATTAGATGAGGGCAATGGTCAGCTACTCAATTCCAATCAGGCTGAAACGAATTTCTAAGTTCACCCACATCTCTAGCCCTTAGAAATAGGAGAATATGGATTGGTGATCATCCTATAAAAGTAAAAACTATGAAAGTTGAGATTCTACCATATCAAAGGGCTTGAGCCAGGATATGTAGGTGATAGCAAAATCATTCAACCAGGGAATGGTCAGGTCCTATCAGATAGAATTGGAATTCTAATCTTAACCCATCCGTTGCCCTTGAAAATAGGAGAATCTTGACTTCATTGATTTTCACTTTTTATAACATGATGTATGGTCAAGATTCTCCTATTTCCAATAGGAGCGAATGGAGTGGGACCGGGACCGGGACCGGAATTCTAGTTCTACCCACTATGACTTGGCCATTGCCCTCATTCAACCTTATTGGACCCTACTTTTGCCTTACCAACTAACATTAAAGTTAATCAATTATTTTTTTATTTTAAATTTATTTTATTTTTTATACAACTATTTGGCTTAGACATTCTCGAGAATAGAGGAATAAGCACACATATACATCTGCATCTGACACTTGCATAGAAGCGTGAGAGAGCACCAACTATAGTAATGAGGGTTACCTAAGAGAATCCAACCTCCCCACACCTAATCGAACCAATGGGCAATTTTCGGTCCCTTTGTAGTCTTTAGGCAAAGTCAAAATTTTAATCCAAATTCCGGTTCAAAATTATTTGGCAACCCACAAGTTACTCCCTCATCAATTGAACGACGTACTCCTCATCAATTGAAATTTTGAATTTATTGGATATCGCCACATGACGTAATTGATTAGTAATCTTTAATGGTGTGAGATGAAAACAACATCCGTATGGAGCCATATAATTTTTTAGCCAAAAAAAAACACTCGAAAGGAAGAGAGAGAAAGTCAGATATCCTACGCCGATACATGCTCTCTCGTACAACATATGGTTAAATTTTAAAAAGTAAGAAAAAGTAATTAGGGGGTAAGTAATTATTAGCTGATAAGTATTACAATTAACAACCAAGGAAGCTTCTAGATGCGGCCTTGTGGGTGGATACTAGATAGAAAATTTGGCCGGGATTTTAGAGTGGTTTTTTGAAACCATGGGCTAACAAAAGCGGTTTTACGTTTTGAAAACCTCCTCTTTACGCTATAAATGGAGGGTGGTTTTCTTCTTTTCCGAAAGTCATGTTTCCTTCTCGAGGGGCCTGAAAGATGAAGGTTTCCATTTGCTCGAATACTTCTTCCCTTCTTGTCTTGCCTCTCACATCTTTTAGTATTTTTGGAGTTTTGGCTTTGATTTGAAGAGGTTGGCAAGTGTAGAATGGAAAGTAGTTTTTGGAAACTATTAGATTGGGTAGGTTGGGAACGTCTTTTGATTTAAGTGTTTTTTTGTCGTTCCCAATACCGCCCATTCTCATGGTTTCCAATACTTCTTCCCTTTCTTTTCTTTTTTTCTTATTGAGGATAGCGTGTTGGTATCAATTTTTCAACCTTTCATCGGTAAGTTTATGATTTATATTTATTATATAGACGCTCTTTATAGTCTTATCTGTTTCTACTTTCTTTTGCGAAGCAGAGAATGTGGGACTGATGGAGTACATAGAGTGAAGTCACCCTGCGGTTGTGTTTTTTCAGCCGTCCACGATTAATCTATTTATCTGAGGACGTTTTTATTTTTTGGCTATTATAATTATTACTGATCAAGATTGCGTTTTCTGTGGATTTTATGACGTGGATTTCCATGTAGCGAGGGATCGAAACATCGACTGTGGGGCGTCTGTAGATTTATAAAGTACTGTGCATAGTTTAAGGTCATATTTTGTATCTCATCTTTCTCAGTTCTCTTGTACACCAGAGAGAGGACGAGAGGCTTTTACTGCTTTATTCTTTTTTGCAAAGTCGAGAATGACACTTGGCGCAGGGCAAGGCTCGTTTGCCATGTGGCCTAGTGTAGATATATATATCTCTATACCAGTGCAGTGTCCAGGCCTCCAGGGCTTCTGTTTATAAATTTAACTTTGTTTAATAAAGTTTCAGTCCCCTCTAATGGAGTTGCAGGGCCGGCAGCCAAGGGCCAAGGGAGGCCTTCCCGTCCTCCAAATGGATCTCAGTTTGGTCGGTGCATGTCATCGGCCGGGTTGCCCGCCTCACTAGGTAGAGCGTGCTATATGTATTGACCCCGTCGATTACCTGACCCAATTTTGCATTTATGATGCCTCTGAATGCGCTCACATATATTTTTTTTTTTTTAGAAAGTGCCCGGGACCCGTAAAAAACCCTTCATTCCTTCGAATGAGGTGAGGAGTTAACTTTTCATTCTATGTTTTATAGAGATATAAATCTTTAGATTAGATGGTCAATGTTTTATTTTGTGTCACAAAATTTTGAATCATATGACACCACATCGTTCAAATGTGATTTTATTGCATTTTTAGGGATCCGTGAGACTATGACACGTTTCCTATTGAGCTTTTCATTTGTATGTTGCATTTTTTTTTTTAAATATACTTTCGCGATAATATAAAAGTGATATTTTTAAATTAGAAAAAAATATAATGGAATAAGAACATATTTGTAATCTAGCACTCTAGCTTTTCATTTGAATGCAGCATTTTAAAAAAATATATACTTTCGGTAATATATTCGTGATATTTTTAAATTATAAAAAATAGAATGGAACAAGAAGATATTTGTAGTCTAAAGAGGAGCCAAATTATAGGAATAAGTAGATATTTCAATCATAAAATAAAAGTGACAGAGTAGTACACTTTCAATGGTGTATGAACTTAACACTATAAAAGTAATATTTTGACATATTTCAGTATTTCTGAAGTTATCCCGCTATAAATGTTGAATAAGTACTTGGTAATTATAATTATGGAATTACAGAGATCATCGGTATACTGAGCTGCTTTTGGTAACATATAAGATTAGTGTTAGGAGAAATCCTAGGGATTAGGATTAGCGGAGATTTTATTGACTAAACATTCCAAAACTAGTAACTATACTAGTTCTTTAAGGATTGGGCCCTCAATTTTTAGGGATTACGGTAAATGCAAATGAATTTTACTTGTAACTTGTCAGCTTCAATGTCCTAGTGAGGAATAATCAATTGGAAGGCTTGTGAGAAAGTCTTCTTCCATCCATAACCTTGAAAGCACATTGAGCTATAGATATTTTTCTTGTTTTTTGTTGAAGAAATACATCAAAGATTGAATCTCATGTAATTTCGTAGAAAGAGCTCAAACATTGGATTCTATTAGTAGGACTTAGGAGAGCGTATATTTCAGGGGCATGATAAGTGTATGATTAACACTCACACCTCGGACAATATTTAGAATCCAAGGAGATGTATGATTAACACCCCATCGGTGTATGATTAACACTCACACCTCAGATCGTGATTGGAACTCACCCATGGGATAAAGTCATATTATCAATTCGAGATCAAGGAGATGTATGATTAACACCCCATGAGTGTATGATTAATACTTACACTATTAGGGTCTTAAAAAGCATCTGACATCTCAATCACTAAAATATCGTAAAGAATTATCCACAAAAAGCTTTAATCCAAGTTCTTGAAAGTGAATTCAAATCAGAAAATTAAGACTTATCTTCTTTCTCAAAATGAATAATAAAGATAGTTTAAGAAAATGAGACTCAATGCCCTTACACTTTGAAACGTAGAAAAATTAAAAATAAAAGAATGTTTCTTAATTGTCAAAAAAGAAATCGCTTTTTCTTTCAATATTTTATTTTGTGAAAAGAGTACCGAGATTCTCGCGGCCAAATAAAATTCTGAACTCAAATTCAAATTTGGTTGATCAATCGACCTCCTAGATTTTCGTAAATTCTCGCTACACTTTGCATTCAGACACTCTCTTGGTGTTTTGGCCATAACTTTCTATCCCGAAGTCAGATTGAGGCAATTCTTGCCGCGTTGGAAAGCTGACGACGAGTTCTCCAACTTTTGTGTTTTGACAATTTTCTGAATCTAGCGTCTTCAAGGTTCAAATTGAGTTTCAAGTCGGGATAAGTTTCGAATGATCTAAGGTAGCACGAATTTGACGTTATATTCTGAACTTTTGGGTTATTTCATGCTCAACCTCCAAATCTACACTTTCCTAGTCCTTGAGCAAAGGAAAAGATAAACAAAACTTAAAAATAAACTAACAACCTAAGAAAAGTAAAGAATGTCACTTTCGTAGGGAACACGATTACATTTAGCATATGCAACAAGCCTTTATACCGCTAGGTGATCCCTAGTGGAGGAGTTTTGTCTCCTAAGGGTTTTCAGTGAAGTTACCCACAAACTTCAAGGCATTGATTTATGTGGAATTTATTAATTGATCTTATTATCCATTTCTTCCACAAGTATTATGCATGTCATGTCATTTCCATTGATGCTTAGTTAAGCTAAACTAATGCTTCAATTTACAGATAAATTTTTCACCCATCTTTAGATGTTTCAATGTGATCATCAGATCAAATAATTTTTTTATTTGAGAATTTATCTTATTTGTGAACTGTGTAGATTTTTGCTTTGATTCAAACCTCACAATAGGTATATTTATCAAACTAAAATCACTCTGATGATGGGTAAGTTTCGCACACATGTAAGAGATCAATACAAAGCAAGCAAAAAGGTCTCACATGATAAATGAAACACGATGATACTTGTATATTCTAAGCATGTCATATCAAGTTTCATAGGTATCACATATTTGCTCTCCACCAGGCAGTTAGCAATGCAAGATCGGATCATGAGGGTAGGGTTGTAATGAGGCTCAGGTACGGGTAAGCAAGAAAGGAAATTTGGATTCAAAATTTCTGAGAAATTTGAAAAAGAAACAAACTTCTGATTTTTCTATTTCTCCTTTTTTTCTTTTATAATTTCTCGCCTTTTTTTTTCAATATATTATTTTTTTCTTCTCTTCTTACAACACCTCATATTTTTCATTCTTTTTCTTTTTCTCTCCCTTCTTTTTTTTTTCTTTTATATTTTTGCCATACACTCTCAGTAAACACCACAACTCGGTATCTCTCTACTTACTCTCTTTTCGTTCATTTTCATCCCTCACGTGACTTATCAAAGGTAAATTTTCAATAGGCTCAAAGGGGTACTAGAAGGATAAATTTATATGAGGTGAGGTATTTTAATCACAAACGAGCCAAAGATTTTCAATCACGTCCTCAAAAGATGGTAACTTTACCTATTTGTCAAAGTCACAAGTCAAAATAAAATGTATGAAATTATGCAAGAATAATTCGTATTCAAAGATAACTTCGAGTTTATTTAAGCACTCATCAAGGACGGAAAATTGGCGCTAAAGCTCACCGGATTTTAATCTCCACTAAAATCCTTACCGTTTATAAATTTGATAAATTTTCATGATTTAAACTCTTTGAACTAACTCAAACATCAAAAACTCCTCAAGAGCGGGTTTAAGATTTATATGTTAATTTCACTTTAGCTCTTTTCTTCTAAGAACAATGAAACAAAATTGCATTTAGTATTCGTTTTAGATCATATAATTTATCAACTTGTAAATTCTACACAAACCATCACTGTGCTCAGTCGATCGATCGACCATGAGGGGTCGATTGATCGACCAAATCCGATTTGTTTTTTTTTTTTTTAATATAAGAGAGACTACACTCCCAAACCTAATCTGTGATACTCAAAAATCAAACAGGCAAAGGAAGTAAGACGCATAAGTGAAATTGAAATAAAATTAATGAAGAAAAGTAGTAGAAATTACACTAATTCAATCCAGAAAATGAGAAATCCTAAAGCTACCTAAGAACAGAAAATAAATCGCTAAAAATTTAATCCTAAACTTCCTAAAAGATTCTAAACTACGTAGAACATCATAAAAACTCGCATCGGTCCCTTCACTTGGCTTCGGCTTGGGAAATGCGAAATCCCACATTGCAGTGGTGATCCTTCACGGATTGAAGGAATTAGGAATCACATCCGACGGTTGTGGTGATGAAGGATTGGGCGTACTACTCGAGAGTAGATCTTGAAATGGTGGAGACGGATACAATTTCGTCCAAGTCTCAGGTGGAATGAGATCAATAACCTCCTTGGGGATTGATTTAGGGATGAATGCCACCAATGAAGTAGGTGGTGGTAGAGATGAAATGGAAGGAATGGGTAATGGAGAATTTGGGATAAGGGTTGGTGACAGAAACGCATCCAAATCAATCATCTCGATATCGGTGGAGAAGGATGGGGTAGATTTGACGGAACGATTCACTCTTTTACGTGCTGGCTCTTCCCAAAACTGAACAGGGAAAGGGTCCAGATCAACCACAGTAACGTTGGTGAGATCCAACGGAGGGTGTGTACCCGAAATCCGTTCTCGTTTCCTTTCTGGTTCTTCCATCTTCCTGAGGGTGGACCTTGTAAAATAAGTTCTGCCCGCCATTGATGAAATATGAGAAGGAGGGGGTGATGAAGAAAGGATGGAGGCAAGGTTGCAGGGTGTTTAGTTTAAATAGAAAATGAGTGTTTGAGATATGATGAAAGACGTCTACGAAGCAAAACAAAGAATCCGATCGTATTAAACAACTTAAAATTTTCGGAAGTCGATCGGTCGATCGATCGACCAAGAAGAGTCGATCGATCGACTAATCCAGTCAACAAAAGTTGACTTTAAAAGATATTGGCAGAGTCGATCGATCGACCAGAAATGGTCGATTGATCGACTGTTATTATGGACTCAACAGAGTCGATCGATCGACCATGAATGGTCGATTGATCGACTGCCTTTTTTTTTCTCAAAAAATCGATCGATCGACCAGTCATGGTCGATTGTTCGACTGTTATCAGTGCGCAATAGTAAACAGAAAACTCTTCTTTTTTTTTCGATTGATTTTGCTTTTTTTTTTTTTAATTATTATTATTTATTTATTTTTCAAATGTGTAAATCACCAAAAACAACATGGGTTCCCTCCCAAGAAGCGCCAAGTTTAACGTCGCTAGCTCGACATTCAGAAATTCGTATTTCATCCCGATTGATCAGGATTCCTCAACTCAAGTTCATCGAACTTTTCAGTGTAATTTTCCAAAAACGGTTTTACCCGTTGCCCGTTGACTCGAAACGTACTTTCATTTCGCAAGTTGCACACCAATCCCTGCTTGGAAATACTCGATTGACTAGGAAAGGACCGCTCCAACGGGTTTTGAGTTTCCCAGGGAACAGATGTAGTCTTGAGTTATACAACAACACCTTCTGTCTCACAGCGAATGATTTTCTCAAAATAGACGGATCATGAACACGCTTCATGCGGTCCTTGTAGGATCTGGCACACTCATATGCATCAGCTCTCACTTCCTCTAATTCTGTAATTTCCAATTTTCCCTTATCCCCAGTTCTCTGCAAATCGAAGTTTAAAGACTTAATAGCCCAATAGGCCCGATGTTCCAATTCAACAGGTAAATGACAACCTTTGCCAAAAACCATTCGATAGGGAGACATTCCTATGGGAGCCTTGAATGCTATCTGAGAGGCCCAGAGTGCGTCGTTTAATTTCAACGACCAATCCTTCCGATTGGACCTTATCGTTTTCTCTAGAATACGTTTAATTTCTCGATTTGAAACTTCGACTTGTCCACTAGTTTGAGGGTGGTATGGTGTAGCCACCATGTGAGTGATCCCATATTTCTTCATCAGCTGAGTGAAAATTTTATTACAAAAGTGCTTTCCACCGTCACTAATAATCGCACGTGGAGTATCAAATCTTGGAAATAACTCATTTTTAAGATACTTAACCACTACTCTGTGGTCATTGGTTTTACAAGCCAGTGCTTAGTGCTTCCACCCACTTTGAGACATAATCCACTGCAACCAAGACGTATAAATTTCCAAAAGAATTGGGGAATGGGCCCATGAAGTCTATTCCCCAAACGTCAAACACTTCAACTTCCAGGATTGAATTTAAAGGCATCATGTTTCTTTTTGAAATTCTGCCCAGCATTTGACAATTACTGCATGAAATGCAGTGCTGATGACAATCTTTAGAGATTGTTGGCCAATAAAATTCACACTGGAGAATCTTCGTTGCAGTCTTCTTTGAGCTAAAATGTCCTCCACATGACAACTCACGACAAAACGAGATGATTTTTGACTGCTTCTGTTATGGAATGTACCGTCTGATGATCTGATCAGCACAATATTTGAACAGGTACGGGTCCTCAAAGAAATAATGCTTGGCTCGTGCTCGAAGATGCCTTTTTCATTTTATTCAATGCTGTGTATCCGATCCTACTAAATAATTAACCAGATCAGCATACCATGGTAGATATTCAACAACGAGCAATTGTTCATCAGGGAAGCTTTCCAAAATTGGAATCAGATCCTCAGATTTTTCAACAATGATCGAGACAAATGATCAGCAACTATATTTTCTGATCCCTTTTTGCCTTTGATTTCCAGATCAAATTCTTGTAAGAGTAGAATCCATCGGATTAATCGAGCTTTTACATCTTTCTTTTAAAAGAGGTAACAAAGAGCTGCATGATCAGTAAACACTACCACTTTTGATCCCAACAAATAGGATCGGAACTTGTCTAAAGCAAAGACTACTGCTTGGAGTTCTTTTTTGATGGTAGAATAATTCAGTTGCACATTATTAAGGGTGCGACTTGCATAGTAAATGACATGCGGAATTTTCTCTACCCGTTGTCCCAAAACAGCACCGATTGCATAATCCGATGCGTCACACATGATCTCGAATGGGAGCTTCCAATTTGGTGATTGGATGATAGGGGCTTTGACCAATTCTGCCTTAATACTTTCAAAGGCATTTGTACACTTTTCATCAAAGATGAATGGGGCATCTTTAGCCAATAGGTTGCACAATGGTTTTGCAACTTTGCTAAAATCCTTTATGAAACGTCGATAAAAATCGGCGTGTCCAAGGAATGACCTAACTTCTTTTACTATTCTTGGTGGTGGAAGGTTTGAGATCAATTCTAACTTAGCTTTGTCCACCTCCATACCTCGGGATGATATGATATGTCCCAAGACGATACCACTTTTCACCATGAAATGACATTTTTCCCAATTTAGAACAAGATTTTTCTCTTCACATCTCGCAAGAACAAGAGATAGATTATACAAACAATCACCGAAGTTGTCTCCATAAATAGAAAAATCGTCTATGAAGACTTCCAGAAATCTTTCCACCATATCAGAAAATATACTCAGCATACACTTTTGGAATGTAGCTGGAGCATTGCAAAGTCCGAACGACATTCGACGATAAGAAAAAGTTCCAAAGGGACAAGTGAACGTTGTCTTTTCCTGATCTTCTGGTGCAATGACTATTTGATTATACCCAGAATAGCCGTCAAGGAAACAATAGTATTGGTGCCCTGCCAATCTTTCTAACATTTAGTCAATGAATGGGAGAGGAAAGTGATCCTTTCTAGTCATTGAATTTAACTTCCTGTAGTCAATACACACTCTCCAGCCAGTTTGAACTTTTGTTGGTACTAGCTCATTCTGCTCATTTCTCACCGCTGTAACTCCAGACTTTTTGGGTACCACTTGTGTTGGGCTCACCCATGTGCTATCGGAGATTGGATATATGATCCCAGCATCTAGCAGCTTAATGACCTCATTTCTCACCACTTCTTGCATTATGGGATTCAATCTACGTTGTGGTTCTCTTGAGGGTTTAGCGCTTTCTTCCAGATGAATTCGGTGCATACACACCGTTGGGCTGATTCCTTTAATATCTTTGATAGACCATCCGATCTTACTCTTGTGGTCTTGAAGTACTTCAATGAGCTTTTCTTCTTGGTCCTCATTTAAATTCGCTGAAATAATTACTGGCTCAGTTTCATCAATGTCCAGGTACGCATATTTCAAATCCGGGAGGAGGGTTTTAGTTCGACTTTGATTTTCTTCTTCATTTGATCGATGTGATTCGCCTTCACGATCTTCTTCCTTCTTCTCATCTTTCAGTTGACATTCTTCTTCTCCCAAGAGAGGCGTTGAGTCTAGCATCTCATTGACCTCGTGTATCACCTTATCCACATCGAAGTCTTTGCCAAAATGTGCTAAACAGGCCTCCAAAGGGTCCTCATATTCTGAAGAAAAAAATTCATTTTCCACAATGTCATCAATCATGCAAACTTGTGCATGTTCCTCATCTTCAGCAGGCTGTTTCGAAATATGAAAAATATTCAGTTCGACAGTCATGTTCCCAAATGATAAATTCATTATCCCATTTCGGCAATTGATTAGAGCGTTCGATGTTGCCAGAAATGGTCTTCCTAAAATTACGGGAACATTGTTTCTGTGCTGAGGAGTGGGTTCCGTATCCAATACAACAAAGTGAACTGAAAAGTAGAAGGTGTCTACTTTGATCAGAACATCTTCGACTATTCCCCTAGGAATCTTAATTGACCTATCAGCAAGTTGAAGGGTCATAGCTGTGGGTTTTAGTTCCCCCAACTCAAGTTCCTTGTACACCGTGTATGGCAACAAATTGACACTTGCTCCAAGGTCTAGGAGTGCTTGATCGATGCGATTCTCTCCTATGATGATTGAAATCGTAGGACATCCGGGGTCCTTATATTTAATTGGGAGTCTCGCTTGTAGAACCGAGCTTACCTGTTCTGCTAAGAAGGCTTTCCTTGGGACATTAGTCTTTCGCTTTATCGTGACTAAATCCTTTACAAACCTAGCATATGCTGGCACTTGCTGAATGGCGTCTAGGAAGGGGATATTTATTTTTAGTTGCTTCAACATTTCAATGATTCCTTCCTGATCGCGATTCTTCTTCGGTCCCATTAGCCTTTGAGGATATGGGGCTTTGGGTATGAAACTCTTCTCTCTCTCGTTCTTATCTGTCATCTTCTTCTCTTGCTTTCCTTGTTTCTCTTCTTCTGCTGCTTCCTTGTCCTTCTCAATTTCGACTTCAGGTTCATGCTTCTCATCTTCTTCTGGTATTTCTACTTTGTTGTCGACTTCCTTCCCAGATCGCAATGTAGTGATAGCCTTGATCTGTTGTTGGCTCTCCTCCTGAGATGAGGTTGAGGCATGCTCAATAGTCATCTGTCCTCGTGGATTTGGGACCGATTGGCTCGGGAATGATCCCTTCTCTCTCTCGTAGAGGAGTGTCGCCAGTTGCCCTAATTGTGTCTCTATCCTTGATATTGAAGAGATATTGGATTGAATGAACTTTCACATATCCTCACTCTGAGGATATTGATTTTGAGACTGACGCGGAGTAACATTTCCTTATTGATTATTAAACCCTGGTGGAGGAAAATTTTTTGCAAACCCCGGCTGACTTGTTGATTGTGAGAACTGGTAATTTTGGTTTGATTGCCTGGGTTGCACATTTTGATTTTGATTTGGGTAAAATTGGTTTCCTCCTCCATAGTGATGTTGGAATTGTCCTTGACCAAACTGTTGTTGTGGTCCCTGATTGAAATTTTGATTTAGGTATAAATTCATCCCTTGACCTCGGCCTTGAGGTCTTTGATTTCCCTGTTTCCATGAGAAATTCTGATGATATTTCTAACTATTTGGATTGTTTTCATTAAAAACATTTCCCTGATTCTGCCCATAGGTGTTCAATGCATTCAATTGTTCACTAGGATCTTACGATGCGTTTTGCGTAGGCGACCTTAATTGTAATGTGCATTGGGCTTGCACAATATGAGCATGGGTCTGGTTGCACATTTACAACACTTATATTTTTCTTCAATTTTAATTCTTCAATTTGTTGAGTGAGGAAATCTATTTTTGTCATCAGGTCGGGTGTTTCTTTCACCACATACAATCCTCCTTTCTTTGCTGAGCTTCTTGCTTGATCTCGAGTCTTCTTTGCCTGATCTCGACTGCTAGAGAAGTCCCATTGTTGTGAGTCTTTTGCTAACTTTTCCAAGAATTGATAAGATTCATTTTCTCTCAATCCCAATAATCCTCCACTGTTCATGGATTCAATCAAATATCGATTAGCTTGATCCAATCCGTTGTAAAAACATTGGACCAATCTCCATTTTGAGAATCCGTGGTGAGGACATTTCAATAAGATATCCATGAATCTATCCCAGGCTTCATAGAATCTCTCATCATCTTCTTGTGTAAAATCGGTGATTTCACGCCTTAAGGCATTAGTCTTAGCCATGGGAAAGAATTTTAACAAAAATTTCTTAACCATTTGATCCCAGGTGGTTATGGATCCAGTTGGTAACGAGTTTAACCATGCTTTAGCCTTATCCTTTATAGAGAAAGGAAATAGACGTAATCTCACAGATTCTTCACTAAAATTTTGATATACCGATGAACAGACTTCAACAAAGTCTTTGATATGTTGATATGAATCTTCCCTATCCATACCGTGAAAAATTGGTAAGATTTGTATCACATTGGTACGAATTTCAAATCTGCCACCAGGTGTGGCAGGATACGTGATGCAAGAAGGGGTATCTGTAGTAATTGGGGCGAACAACTCCCTCAGGGTTGGTTCCTCCTCATTTTCATGATGTTGATTTTCACAACTGTTTGCATTCATTGTGAATTGAATTGATGGTTCGGTTCTTACTTCTCGACCTGTTCTAACTTCTTTTCGATTTGAACGACACGTTCGCTAAATCTCAGGATTCAGAGGTTCTAAAGATTTATCTCTAGAAGACCTTGTGTGCATACACAAAGTGTAAAGATTTTTTATTTTTTTTATTTTTTTTTATTTTTAGAACAAAATCAGGAAAACGAGAATTTTTTATTTTTTTTAAATCCGAATTTCAAAAATTAAAATTAACAATTCAAATTTTAAACCTAATGGCAATCCTACAAAATCTTATCTAAAAGAGAAAAATAAGAGAAAGAATAAAAGATTCCTAAATTTTCTAAGGAAGGTATCCTAAAAATCTATACTTCCTAAAAAGACTCTTACAAAATCTAAAATAAGAAGCCTAAAAATTTCAACTTCCTAAAAGACTCCTACAAAATCTAAAATAAAAAGCCTAAAAATCTCAACTTCCTAAAAGACTCCTAAAAAAAAAAAAAAATACTTACCTAAAAGAGAAAAATAAGGGAAAGAAGATTTTACAAAGCAAAAATCCAAAATTTAATTTTTTTTTTTTTAATTAAAATTAAAATTCGAATTTAAAATAAAGAATTTTTTTTTTTTTTTTTTTTAAGTTACCGAATTCAAACCTACAAAGATTCTTAAAATTAATTTTCTATTTTCCAAAAGTTTTAATAAAAAACTTGACGTGTCCTAAAATTTGTACTCGCAAGTGCACGAATCATGATATAGTCAGTGGGTGTAAAGTACGAGATCGTTCCCACGATGATTGGTTAGAAAATGCAAAAACAGAAACATCAATTAACTAAAAGAATTTCCACAGATCTTTTACAGTAACCAACAATGTAGGGTTCTGATAACTTTTGATAAAACAGATAAATACTAACAAAATCTAAGAGATTTAAACAATTAATGAAAGATAAGGATTGGGATGCTAAATCCTCCCATCGTAGGTTTATCATTTACAAAATACCAATCTGTGGATTGAGATATGAGATCTTTAACAGATTTCTCAAAAGAAGCACTGCCCTATACACACGTGAGTTCTAAAATATAGATCTGAGATCACGGAGATGTATGATTAACATCCCATAAGTGTATGATTAACACTCACACCTCAGACAATATTTAGAACCCAATCTCTAGGGTAATTTTCAAAGTACGATCTAAGATCAAGGAGATGTATAATTAACACCCCATGGGTGTATGATTAACACCCATACCTCAGATCGTGATTGGAACTCACCCCTGGGATAAAGTTATACTATCAATCCGAGATCAAGGAGATGTATGATTAACACCCCATGAGTGTATGATTAAAACTCACACCTCAGATGATGGTAAAACTTCACCCCGAGATGGGTGATAATTAGGATAAAATCATTATTACAGATCTGAAATCATAGGGCATGATTAGCTCCTAGATCTCGGACTGAAATAATGATTTCACCATTTTCAATGAATATTAGGGTCTTCAAAAGCATCTGACATCTCAATCACAGATTTATATTAATATAAATGAATACCTCGGATGGGGTTCATTAGATCTCCATCCTTAATGAATCTAGCAATACATAACTAAAATAAGCAATAAAATAAATGCAGAAGTTGAAAATGCCATTAAAATACCGTAAAGAATTATCCACAAAAATCTTGAATCCAAGTACGTACACCTCCTTGAAAGTGGATCCAAATCAGAAAACTAAGACTTATCTTCCTTCTCAAAATGAATAATAAAGATAGTTCAAGAAAATGGGACTCAATGCCCTTAATGCCCTTACACTTTGAAACGCAGAAAAACTAAAAATAAAAGAATGCAGAAAAATGAAAACTCTCTAAAAAACAGAACTCTCTAAAAAGAAGAATGCAGAAAAATAATAAGAATCAGAATTATCTCCAAGAATATCTTTTTCCTTAAGTGCCAAAAAAGAGGCCGTTTTTTCCTCCAAGATTTTATTCCGTGAAAAGAGTACCGAGATTCTCGCGGCCAAACAAAATTTCGAACTCAAATTCAAATTTGGTCGATTTCGTGAATTCCCGCTACACTTTGCATTCAGACACTGCCTTGGTATTTCAGCCATAACTTTCTATCCCGAAGTCAGATTGAAGCGATTCTTGCGGCGTTGGAAAGCTGACGACGAGTTCTCCAAGTCAGGATAAGTTCCGAATGATCTAAGGTAGCACGAATTTGACGTTATATTCTGAACTTTTGGGTTATTTCATGCTCAACGCATCTCCAGCCCTGGAAATCACTAAAACTATATAAAACATGTTAAATAGCTTTCATCGGATAGCTAAATGTAGGTCTTTAGGGGTGAAATATCATCATATTTCACTGCACATCAATGAACTTTAATATTAACTATTAAAAAAAAAAATTACTAGTAAATTAGCAAAAGCCATTATCCTAGGGAGCATTGCTCAATTTTGGTTTTCCTATAAGTTCTACTGCACATCAAAATTTTCAATTAGTTTTCCTATAAGTTCTAAAGGCATGGGTAGAGTTATATATAAAAATATATTTTTTATTTAAATATCCTTTAAAATTAATCAAAATTTCTGCCTATATATATATATATATATATATATATATATATATATATATATATATATATATACACACACACACACGCACGCGCACGTGTACTTACAAACTACATTCGGTTTGGTCGGTTCGGTCCAAAAAATGCACAACCTTATGTAAATCGGATGTGTTGAATTGAATTGAAGATTGTTTGAGAATTTAAAATAGTAATTCATCATCCATATAGAAATCAAAAGAACTAAAAAAGGAAAATAAAAAATTGCAGTGAGTTACGATCCAGTTAGGGAGGAGAAAATATAGGTCCTCAAGAGTTTTATTTGTAGCAAATTAGGAAACAATTTAAGCATGGACGTGTGTTCAGTAAAATTTGAAGAGAAAAAATATAGGGTTATGATGAGTGGAGAAATAAGGGTAGATGAGGGGTATTTTGTTCCTAAACTGTGGAAACACAAAATGGATCAAAATTATAGGTAATTCTTACTTTTAAGAGAAGTAAGATAAGATTATCAACAGAAAAAAGATATTTCAAGTCATTGAGTTTTTTTTAAGACCTCTCTTTATAATAGTGACAAATTTTATTTTCGGCAATAGTTTGATAGGGGGTCATTTTAGATAAATTTTGGAAAAAAAATAAAAACATTTCGAGAAAATTTGGAAAAGTATAAAAAAAAAATATTAATTAAGTTTAATATTTATAAAAAAAATTATGTATTTTTTAAAATAATGAAAATTAAAAGAAAAATCATCATTTCGACAAAATTTTGTTAATTTCTCTGAAATGAATGAACTTTCGAGGAAATATTGAAATTTCACCAAACGTTTCGTCCATAATAATAATATAATATATATTTTGGTAATTTAATCGTTAATAATACAATATATTTTTAGCCACAAATTAATATTATGTAATATTTAATTAAAGAGATGCAGGGGCTGGGCTATGAGGTTTAACTTGTTAAGCCCTTACCTGATCTGAAAGACGACTTTTTAATTTTGAGACATTTAAGTTATCTTTTTACCTCGTTTTTAGGGGCGTACAGAGGTACTTGGTTAATAACAAGTTGGGCTGCTTCGAAACAATTGTTATTTGACTTGATTAAACCAGAACATGAGATGTAGAATCTCATGAGCCTAACTCAACCTCATAAAAACAACTTTTAAGGTGAGGGGTGAGGGTTGCCCCAACTTTATATATAGTCCAAGTATATGATACCCAGCCGATGTGGAGTTATTGGTTAGTAGAAAAGGGGTTTTTGTAAACCTCCACTTTTCAGCCCAATCAATGAAATTCCCGGCTTGGCTCAAGGCGGAATCTTGTCCAGCATGAACCATCAAACTTGACCTTTGACCTGTAGAGTTGAGCAAAAATCAGGTTGAATCGAGCTTTATCCAGCCTGATATTTTATATAGAAAATCAAGGAAAATAAGGGTTGATGGGATTGAACTCGAAATCAGGTTCATCTTGGTTGGACCTGACCATTGCCCTTTCACAAGTTGTATTGTTGAATAGATTGGCGTAAAAGTCATATCCTAATAACAAATCCTTACATCTAAGGGTTCTAAAGCCAGTTGAACACTACATAGGGTTCAACCTATGACATCCCAACCCTCAAAAAGCTCAATATTCTGAAATTGAAAAATAAAACTTTACCTCTCTAACAACCTAAAAGAATGAATAAAAAAACAGTTAAGATGCGATCTCGGAATTTGCCATGAACCGTTGTTTTATAAAGTGATTAAGAGTTGGTTATAGGTACCCCATCTGAACACTGCTAGCAATGATCTATTCAGTCTCCCTTTGACCAACTTTGTTTTTTTTTAACATGGTCATCCGGTCGAGACAACCTCGAGAATTGAGGAGCAGACACACATACACATATATTATTAAATTCAAATCAAAAGAATCATTTTAACGGAAGGAGATTAACAAGAGTACCATCTTCTGTATTCGGGTCAGGTACCTAATACCAACCAAAATAGTCATGCAACTAGTATTAAATTCTGAATGATACCTTTATTTACAATCCTAGATTCTTCCTTCCCAACCCGAGTTGCACGTGCAATAGTTGATTGCTTTGAATTAGATGGTAGAGACTATTTTTTATCCCAATCTTTCACACATTTGATCTTGATATTATGATCCTCTCATCAAACAACATAATATTGAATCTATATGGCACACATCTCAAAAAGTGGGTGTGATCACATGTTCCATCAAACTTAATTCACGTTATTTTTTCAGATGTGTCCCACATGGAATCAATATCTAACTATCTGAAGGTAGAATCATAATCTTAAGATCTATTTTTTGGAAGATTGGAACGAAAAATGAATCTCCATCTTTTGCTAACCCGGATTGCAAAGGAAGAATATTAGGTTGTAAATAAAGGTATCCAATTCTCACTTTCTTCTTTTAATTTGTTGCAATTGGGGACTTATATAGGAGATATGAGTTAGGGGCATTTTAGTCATAAAAAATTGTCAAAAACTACTTATACTATATAGTAGTAAGGATATAAAAGTCATAAAATAGGAAGTACTTTTCCTTACCTTACTTCTTGGTTGACCAGGCATGTCAAGTGTTACGGTGCCGGTCTTGTAGCAAGATAAACTCGGGTCGAGTGGCTCAGCTATCGGATTGACCTGACCCTTTTACAGCCTTAGTTTTAAGCTTAGTAACCCAGATTGAAATGGGTGAAAAATATGACGAAAGTATAAAATTGCTTGAGTTTGATTTAGGTAGCACACATCCCAAAAAGTTTAACATTAAACATGGTTGAAGGTATATAGGGATCATTTCGAATCAACATATGATCTATGATGGAAGGCTTTTCTTTTCAAGTTCTATTGTGCTAAAGATTAGGACGAATAATGATCTCTATCGTCTGATTCTAAGTTGTTGATAAATATTTCCTTAATTCAAGGGTTGTGTGTTAGAATAGTCCTACATTGCCTGTTGGTTTGGAGGTCTTAGGACTATATATAATTTAAGCACTCCTCACCTTACAAGTCGGTTTTGTAAGGTTGAGTTAGGCACATGAAATTCTACATAATATCAAAGCGGTATAAAAAATAATTGGGAATAATTCGGAAAGAAATGTTTAAAAATATGGCACCTCTAAAATCACTTCAAATCCATTGATTTCTTCCGATCAGATGATGAGATCGGGGTGAACTCACCTATTACTACCCAAGTCAAAAAAGTTGGGAGCTTCGAAGCAAGATATTAAATCGGAATTCAGTATCAGGTATCGGTTTCTCCGATGACAGATACACCGATACGGCAAATTTTATTTTATTTTGGTTAAAACTTAAAAAAATATAAACTGAAAAGTGAAAAAATAAAAAGAAAAACATTATTTGGGATTTTGGGTATCTCTTTATTCACGTCCACACATTTAATGAAAACACTCACGCCGAGAAATCATTAAAACCCATTGATTGGGTTGGATAGGATGATAGAAATTGTGTTTCACAATGATCTTCTACAAAAATGGTCTTGAGATCACGTTGCACCTACCAAATGGTCACTTGTCCTATTGCACATCATTGCATTTGAGTGTGAAACCCAAGTGTAGCACTGGAGTTTTTGATCAAAATTCAAAAATGAAAGCCTAAGGAGACGAGACATTGAATGCCAAATATCTTGTGGACAATGGATTAGAATCTCATGCACTATGTCCCCACTCCCCAATCCCCGCAATCTGAAGTTAGCCAAAATAAGTGCCTTTGGTCCCCCACGGCCCCACCCCATTATCTTGTACGGTTGTACCCAATTATTGTCGAAGGCACTGGCCGATACGGTATCAGCCGATTCGGATATGTATCGGTTTGGTCGAAAATTTAAACGTATCATTATCGGCTGATTTTTGATATCATACTTTGAAGTAGTTTGAAACATCGACTGGTTTTTGCAGTAGTTTCTTAAATCTATGCATAAATAAAAACAGTTTTGCTCTCTAGAAACCACCAGTGAGGCTCAGGTATACAGTATGCTTTTGCTTTTCTTACGAGGTTGCCACTTGGTTTCCGGTTTCCGAAGCTTTTTTTCCCTTTCACTCTCTACGTCTGCTTTTGCTATAATTTTTTCTTGGTTATGAGTTGGGAGTTGGAGAAGCGGTGATTTTGGTAAAGAGATTATGGAAAGTAGCTGCCGAAAGCCATGGCACTTTTTAGGGAACATAGGAACGTATGCTATGTTATTTGAGAAGTTTTGTCGTTCCCAAGTCAGCGTTGAGGAAGTTGGACCTTGGTTTGGTTCTGTATCCGTTTTCCTAGATCAACCCTGTTAGGGACCTAATACTTGCACACGTGGAACACTGTGTAAGTTGTTTGATTCGTAGATTATGATGGAAAGATTTTTGTGGCCAAAGACTGACACATAACATGATCTCTATCATCTTATTGAATATGGTCAAAGGTGATCATCCGATTCAATGATTTATTATGACAAATTAGATGATAGAGATCATGTTTCATGCTAATTTCTTGCATCAAAGATCTTTACATCAAACACTTCAAATCATAGAGTTTTAATGGTATTTCATATGTCATAGATCTAAAAAATAATTGAGTATTTCTTTTTAACCCTGTCCCTTGTTATTATTATATTAATCTTATTGTTATTATTAGGAAAATTTTCAAAAATAACCTGAAACTTTCAACCCCGCTATCTCTTATAAACCTAAATTATTGATATTGTCAAATTACCACCCGAATAAATCATAAGTTTATTACTCTTGGCATCATCTTCTGTTAATATGTGAACAAAAAATATTGAGTTGACACCCAAATTAGCATCCAAAGAAATCATTAATTTATTACTGAGTTGGCATTCAAATTAGTACCCGGAGAAATTGTTAGTTCATCAATTAGACCCTTGCCGTCAATGTTTTCCGTTCGCATATTAACGGCAAGGGTCTAATTGATGAACTTATGATTTATTGGGATGCGAATTTGACAATATCAATAATATAGGCGTGTTAGCGAGGGTAAAATTTTATGATTTTTCTAAAAAACATTCCCTTATTATTATTGTTAAATATTACCATCTTCACCTTTTCATTATTTTACAGAAGCAAGGATCCCTGGAAAAGAGGGCTGCTATTCGCACACCACCTTTATCTTTAGCACAGTTCTTTAGTGGCACTCCCAGTTTTGTATTTGCAGGCCATTCAATGAGAATAATATTAGATTTTATTTGGACATGGCTAATAGAGATAAAGACTTGTATCACTTCACAACAGTTGTTCATGACAGCTTTTGGGTCTACACAACTTTTCATAATTTTATTTTTTATTTTTATTAAATAAAATAAGCTGCTTAGGTAATAGTAGGGTTCTCAATGGGCCGGATTGAAGCCGGATCGGGGTTAAAAGTGGCCCGATCCTGCTTGTGCCTTAAAGCATTGAGTCCTCACCCGGCTCTAGGCCAAAATGTATTTTGCCAGCTGGCCCTTCTACAGGGCTGGACCCGGACCCGTCAGTTGTCAAAATTATTTTCAACCAAAAACATAGAAATAAAAATTACATTTCAATTTGCTTTAAATTCACTTTTTTTTACAATTATTTTAAAAGAAAATTAATAATTAATATATGTTCAACAAGTCTAGTGGTGGTGGACCGGTGGTTGCTAGTTGGCCCTAGTGGTTCCAATTATAGTGACAAATTTCTTTGAAATTCTTCGAAATTTCTTCGGAATTTACCGAAACAAGGGGTCGAGCGAAACTTTCAACGAAATTTTAATGATTTCTCCGAAATTGCTGAAATTTCATTAATTTCAACGAAATTAATGAAATTTTGTCAAAATTAATAAATCTTTTCTAATTTTTATTATTTTTTATATAATAAATAAAATAATTGTAAAGTTTAAATATAATTTATATTTAATATTTTTTATATTCTTCAAAATTTTTCAATTTTCTCAAAATATATCCGTAATGAATATAAATGACCCCTATCGAAATGTTGTCGAAAACGAAATTTGTCACTAGGGTTCCAATTCGTTGGGCACCTATGATGAAAATAGGAAACATATGGAGCTGCTAAGAGAGAGAGAGAGAGAGAGAGAGAGAGAGAGAGAGAGAACTTGTAAGGTTTCAAGGGATCAGAAATGTTTGTGGATGAGCTTCAATATTAATATTAAAAAATTATAATAATAGCGTACGCTAGAGTGTGCAAATTTGATCAAAGCATGACAGTTGTTCTTCCCAATGGCCAATGGGTGAGCCAAACCACTCTACTCAAAGCACGACCAGTTGGGTAAAAATGGTATATGCCAAGGGCCAAGGGGCATCAATGAAAAGGGTCGGGCCGGGCTTTAAACGACCCTGTTTTTTATTGCACTTAAAATTAGCTTGGCCTAGAGCATTTAATACTAAGGATTCAGGTGGGACTATCTTAGGGTCAAATTTTAATGGGCCTGGCTTCGGCTCAATTTTTAACTAGGCCTAATATCTTAGCCCGAACACAGTCTCAACGATAGTCACCAAATTAGAGTTCGACAATAATTCGGCGAGGTTAAAATATGGACAAATCTGGGAAGTTCGGAGGAAAAATCTCTAAGAAAAATTAAAAAATAAAGAAATTTAAACTATAAATTTTAGATATATATATATATATATATATATATATATATATATATATATATATATATATATATAATATTACAATGTCACAATTTTTTGAAGATTTTGGGAATTATTCGAGAATAATTCGCAAACTATTTGCGATTTTTTTGTGATTATCCCCAATTTAATTTGGGGGACCTTAAATTCGCGAATTTATAAAAAAATCGGTAATTTCTGTGACTATGGTCCCAACTAGATCAGGTTGGGCCTGGCAAAATATGATCATTTGCCCTTGAAGTGGTTGGGCATGATCATGCGGGGCTAGATTCTTAATTTGGGCTTGAAAACCAAACCCGGCTCCGCCCATTTAATAATTGGGCGAGGCCGGTCTAGTCCCAATTATTAATCGAACATAAACCATAGCTGAACCTAGCACAAACTGGCCGTCGGACCACAGTCCAGCCTGCCGCATTGCCACACCTATATATGCCCAACCGGTTTGCTCAGGATGGATGAATCGGCCACACATGTTTTTGTTTTTCTTGTTTTTTTCTATTACTATAAAATAGGGATCAAAATTTTGGCTGAAATGACCGAAATTTCAGTTTCAGTGGGGACCAAAACCGAAACGAAATCCCAAAATTTCAGTTTTTTTTGTATGGGGTTAAAGATTTAAGCCAAAATTTCAGTTTCAATTAAGGGTGTTATCGGGTCGGTTTGGGTCGGTTTTGGGGCAAAACCGAAACTGAACCGATAACTATCGGTTTCTATTTTATAAAAACAAAACCGAACCGATAACTATCGGTTTCTATTTTATGAAATTGAAACCGAACCGATAACTATCGGTTCGGTCGGTTTTCGGTTTTCGGTTTCTAAATCTCAATTTTTATTTATTTTTATTAGGAAGCCATTGTCAATTCATAAGGGTCAGACCATTGAAGACTCTATAAGGTGTTGCCTAGATCGCTAATTCGCTATTAACCATCCAAAAGAAGGTGATTGATCAGATGGTTAAGAATATTTCCCAGAAATTAATGCACTAATCAGACAATCCATATCGATGAGTATTTTCTATATAATTTTATTTTAAATAAAAAATGACAAATATATGAGAACAATTCAGGAAACCAAAATCCCAAATGCAAAACCCCAAACTTAAATCAACACAAATACAAACTACAAAGGGAGTCCTAAGAAAACCCAAAATCACACATTCGAATACAATACAGAAATCACAATTAAACAAAATGGAGTCTTAAAACCCCATAAATACACATCCTTTAAACCCATTACCACTCCCCAAAGCCTTTAACTTAAATGGTTCTTCCAACAACAGAAAAACACATGAGAATATAAGATTTCAAAGGAGAAAAATAGACTTTTTTGTTTGCAACCTAAGTTTTGTATGCACTATGCACTTGTGCAACCGGATAGCACCACCATTGGTTTCTTATCGGTTCGGTTTTAATTTTTTAACGTAAAATCAAAACCGAACCGATAACTATCGGTTTCTATTTTTCAAAATCGAAATCGAACCAATATGTCCCAAAATTGAAACCGAACTGAAATTCGGGTCGGTTTGATCGATTCGGGTCGGTTTCTGCACAGCCCTAGTTTCAATGGCCGACACGGAAATGAAATCCTGAATTTTGATCCTTGCTACTAAAGGCATCTTAATAGGATTCGAACCTTATTCTTCACTCTTATAAAGGGACACAAATGACTACCTCTCTGTCCCTACTAATTACTCTACTGAATTTATATGGTCCACTCGTTCCTGTAGCCTAATATTGATGTGAAGAGTCTTAGTAACTTTGTTGATGGGTAGCATGGGACATGGGTACCAAACACCTCGTTCTGTTCGGGAAAAACGCGTTTAAAACATGTGTTTTAGACAAAAAAAAATTATTTTTCAAAATGTTTACTTTTCTTTGTTGAAAAACGTATTTTAAACCCAATTTTTCGAAAAATATGTTTCAAATCCATTTTCGTTAGGAATTCTACCCACACTATCGAACTCCCTATTGCGATTAATACAGAAAAATAAGAACATGCAAAAAAATAATCACATACAATATAAAGATTTATGTGGTTCACCAAATCGAGGGCTACGTCTACGGGAGTATATGCGCTATTTATTAACGTTTACAAGGCCTATACTCTGTCCTCTCTAGTGTAAACTTAATCAATATCAAACACGATCTTTCACAGCCAACTCGCTGTATAAAATAAGGACGCGATCATTCAAAAGAATTGAGAAGAGATTTGCCGAAATATAGTAACAATTTTGGTACAAAAATAGCTTCAATTGGATCTTCAATACCCAAACAATTTTTCAATACCTTGCCTCCCAAAGTATTCACCATAGTTTTCTCTCTTGAAAATTTTCTCAAAAAATTGCAGGAACCCTAAAGAAAATTTTCTACTAATAAGCTTCAAAACGCATTAGGAAACTTGACTCAGGAAATCTTCTAAAATTGTCAAGTATTCAAAACAACATAACTGAATCCACCCAGAATCGATTGATTGACTTTAACACTTCGATCGATCGACTGCAGTCCGTGAGCAACCCAACATTAAATGCTCAGATCGATCGATCGACTTCTAAAGTTCGATCGATTGAGCAACTTGATGAATCTGTGCGTTGGGATTAAACCTTATTGAACAGTTTTTTTTCCCGTTTAAATCTGAGTTTGGTCAAAACATATATAGTTTTTATAATTATTAATACTTTTTTTTTTTTGGTAATTTTTCCTCTCTTTTCTTGAAATTACCAAAATTTACTATTTTTTTCGTATAGTTCCGGATCGATTTTATTTCCATACCTATACTTGGTCACTATGATGGGTACCTTCATTTTCAACTCACGCTTATTCCTTTTCAACCCAATTTCACATGCTAGTAGTGTTACGATTTTGAATTAGAAGATGAAGATCTCTATTGGTGTCCCAATCTTCCACATAATGATTTTAGATCATGAGCATATCATCAAATATCAGGTTTTGGTTACACATGGCATACGTCTAGGAAAGTAATCTAAAAAAATGTTTAACGTATGCACATGATCATAACACTTATGAGGATATATCCTTGTAGAATAGAAATCAGAGTGTACTCATGATCTCAAGATTCATTGTGTGGGAGATTAGGGAGAAGATGGTCTCCAATCTCCATAACAAATTCAAAGCAACCAATATCTAAGGTAGAATCCAGGTTGAGAAGAAAGAATCTTGGATTCTAAACCCATGTGATTCTCCTTAAAAAACAATCAATGGTTGTAATCTTTTTTACCAGTCCACAAGCCCCGGCCCGGTCCATTACCGGACTCGGGTCATGACCCGATCCAGATCATGGTTCGGTCCAATCCATTAATCTGGCCCATGATACGACCCAAATTTAGCACATATTATTTCTTATTCTTTTCAGGCCATTTATGAGGTATCTACATGTCCATTTTTTAGACATTATATATGAATTTTGACTTCCTCATACATTCTGAATCTATTTTTGGGATTTATTTTTACATCTAACCTCTATGTTGTGACATTTTAATGACCTAACTCATTTTTTTACCTTTTTTTAATCACATGATTATTTTATATTTGGTTGTTGAGGCCACAAACTCGACACCTTCCGAGTCAAAGCGCTCTTTGCTTAAGGATGATTCTGGAGCTTTATGGCATAGGAGGTTAGGTCACATATCGAAAACGAGAATAAAATCATTAATTAGATCTTATATTATTAGACCCTTGGATTTCACCTATTTTGAGAATTGTATGGATTGTATGAAGGGTAAAACTTCTAAGCAGAGGAAGTTCTTCGCCTCTCGGGCCACTAAGATTATTTTGTTGATACATACGGATATTTGTAGGCTCTTGTTGATTGTTGCTCGTGGCGACAAAAGGTATTTCATTACCTTTATTGATGACTACTCCAGATACACATACGTCTTCTTATTAGAGATGAAAGATCAAGCTTTAGAGGTCTTCAAGAGTTATCCGTTAGAAGTTGAAAATCAACATGGAAAGAAGATTATGACTATGCTTTTAGATAGAGGTGGAGAATATTTCGGTAGAATGGGTGTTGATGGGGTCAATTTTGGACCATTCGTGGAGTACTTACAGACTCAAGACATTGTTCCACAATATATTTCTCCTAACACTTTTGCAACAAAATAGTGTTTCAGAAAAGGAGAAAGTACTTATCAGAAAATTGTTCGAAGCATACTTAGTCACTCTACACTTAAAGAAGAGTTTTAGAGTGAAGCCTTGAAGACAACAGTTTACATTTTTAACATGGTTCCTTAAAAGATTGTACCGAAGACTTCTTACATGAGATGGACAACAAAAGATCTAATGTTTGGACATTTACATATATGAGGTTGTGAAGCTGAAACTAATTTTTATAACTCCAACATTAAGAAGTTGGATCCTTGCACAGTCAGTTGTTATTTTATCAGTTATGCACACCAATCTAGGACTTGAAGATTTTATTGTCTTGAAATAGTCATTGATATCGCTAAGACTCATATAGTTAATTTTTTGGAAGATGGCTAATTCAGTGGGAGTTCTTGTAAGAATAATATTAATTTTATTGAGAACTCTGAATTTGATTTTATGCATTTATTTGGTGGTAATTCTTCTCTTCCTATACCACCTGATCTCACAGATATTGATACTTTGATTCAGAGGAGTCTAAAGACGCTTCTAATTGAAGAAGAATTTCCTATTCCACCTCATGTTTCACCAGTACCATCAACTCAACCCAAAAGATATGAGCGTCAGCGTAAACCTGCTATTCCATATTTTTACGAGGTGCATGCATAAGAGGTCCAATTTGAGGGTGTTGATCTTGATGATCCATCAACGTTTCAGTAGGCTATTGATAGCAATGAATCCTCACACTGGCAGAAGGTCATGAGAATAAGGTTTGAGACCTTGTGGATTTTCTAAAGCATCGCAAGACAGTTGAATGCAAATTAGTTTATAAGACTAAGAGAGACTTTAGTGGAAAGTTGAAATATTCAAGGTGGGGCATGTCGTGATGGATTTCAAACAGAATGAAGACATCGATTATGATGAGACCTACTCTCCGGTCTCTTCTAAGAATTCATTGAGAATAGTGATGACTTTAGTTGCACATTACAATATTGAATTACATCAGATGAATATGAAGACTGTTTTTCTAAATGGAGACCTTATAGAAGACATATACATGTCACAGCCAGTGAGTTTTATGATTGAAGGAAAAAAATAACTAGTTTGCAGATTGAATAAGTTCATTTACGGACTTAAGTAAGCTTCTAGGGAGTGGTATTTGAAATTCGATGAGGCTGTGAGTAGTTATGTGTTTAGAAAAAATATTATTAATCGTTGTATATATCTTAGAAATAGTGAGAGCAAATTTGTCATTATGGTTCTCTACATAGATGATATATTATTGGTGAGCAATGACATTCATTTGCTCTATGATACCAAGAGTTTTCTCTCAAGGCATTTGATATGAAAGATTTGAGTATTGTTGAGTATGTGTTTAACATCAAAATTCATCGTGATAGAGTTATCGGTTGTTTAGGTATTTCACAGACGACCTACATAAAGAAAATGCTTAAACGATATGACATGGATAGATGCACTCCAAGTGAAGCACCTGTACTGAAGGGTGACGTTATTTCCTAGGATTTCGAGCCCATAACTAAGGCAGAAAGGTAACAAGTAGATCCAAAGGAGTATGCTTCAGTTATGGGTAATCTTATGTACGCAATGATTTGTTTACGTCTCGATATTAGTTTTGTTGTTACCCAACTTAACCGATATCAATCTAATCCAGGAGTTGCGCATTAAAAAGTTGCGAAGAAGGTACTTCGTTACTTACAAAGAATCAAATATTTTATATTGACCTATTGTAAGTCAGATGAGCTTAAAGTTGTCAAATACTCAGATTTCGACTTTGTTGGTTGTTAGGATAGTGTCAAATCAACAACAAGTGTTTCTACTTGCACAGGGCATTGTGTCATGGAGAGGCACCAAAGAAACTTTGATGGCGAATTCAACTATGTATGTAGAGTTTATTGGTTTTTATGAGGCTACTCGCCATACATTATGATTGAAGAATTTCATCGGAGATATAAAAATTATTGATTCCATTAATCATTCTCTTATCATCTATTGTGCCAATGAGGTTGTGACTAAGTTTGTAAAACACAAAAAATGTTACTAGGAGGAATAAACATTTCGATGTCAAGTATTTCGTTATATATGAGAGCATTCGATATAATGTTATAGAGATTTCTTACAATGAAACCAATTATCCGATTGTAGACATTTACAGGTTATGGGATCATTACCATAACAAGGCGGCGGTTATCACAAGGTATGGTGGCGATTATCAGAAAATAGCCTGGAGTGTTTGTCACTCAAATTACTTTCGGCTAAACGTGGGTTGGCTCCACGTTGGTAATGTCTTCACTCTAATAAAAATGTGACTAATTTGTCACAAAGAGGGATGCAAGGTTACATCAGAGTGACATGCAGTAGCATGAAGCATGACTCCATGAAAATGAGTATAAGACTAAGTTTTAAGAGTACTACATCTCTCATACCATATTGTTTAAAATAGTTATTTAAAGGTTATGGACATTGAAGTTTCGAGAGTAGTGTTAGTTTTGTGAACATGAAATTGTCATAGTTTCAATAATGAGTACACTAGTGCATTCATGATTTTCACTAATGCTGCTCAAGACGGAGATGAAAGGTTATATCTCTCTAAGGTTTTTAAAATTGGTACACTCTTTCAAGGTTTCTAAAAAGAACGATTTGGACTCGTTTTTCAAAATATTTTAAAGATATAAAGCTTTAAAAAAACTCTAATGGGTCTTAAAGGCCAAGTGGGAGACTGTTGGATTTCATGGATTTATGTGACCCTTAAATCACAAGTTAGTCAATGTCAAATAATCAAAATTGTTAACTTAGAGAGATGGTGGAACACTAATTATGGTCAAACTAGAAGTTTTCAGTTCAATGGTTGTGATTTTACCCTAACATAAGTATGGTAATCCTAATCGTTAGATTCCTTGATGGACAAGTTTGTAACCTAATTGGCTAACATATTTAAAGGGATAAAAGTTTCTCTTTCTAAACACAATATACGTATCATTGAATTAGAAAAATTCAAGGAAAACGCATCTTCTTTACAGTGTGCAAAGAAAGAGAAACCTCTCCATCAAATAATCGATTGCCAGATTATTGCTCAAATTGTTCAAGGCTAAATGTAAGTTCGTTGGGTAAAAATCTACGGCATAAGGTATATTAAAGTTCCGTTTAATTTTGCTTTCGATTGCAGGAAGAGCTTAGTAACAACGCTAACATTCTAAGGATGTTGAGTAAGAGGATGTGAGTAAGAGATTGAGGACAATTCTCACAAGTGGGTTTTTGTCATTCTAAGGATGTGAGAAAGAGATTGAGGATACTTCCCACTAGTGGTTTTTTGTCTTTTTTGTTAAAAATAATTTTTCTATAAGCACACCAACTTTTGCTACTATTTGTAGATAAGTTGATTTACTTTTTGAGCATTTGAAGAAAAAGGTGGTTTGCCCTTAGATGGCCTCTTGTTTTTTAATCATACATTGGGTGGGCAATCTAATCAAATATTTGTCAGTGTTTTCCACTTGCCCTTTGTGCCTTGTTTGTTAATGAGTTGTTGAAATGTGTAATTGGCCTAAGGATGGGAAGGAAATTAAATAGGCCCACATAAATATTAATTTATCATTACTTTAATAATTTTGGTGAATTTATTTTTTTTTCCAAATAATAAAAACTGTTCTTATAAGGTTTATTCCAATGAAAATAATTTATCAACAAACATTTGATTTTCATGGGAAAGCAAAATCAATAAAAAATTTGATTTCATTTTCTCATTGAAGTTTTCCAACTATCAAATCGGCCCTTAAGCTCGATCAACATCGCATGATGCCATGTGGTGTACAAATATTAATATGCCAGTGATTTAGTTTGCATATTTCCTTTTGATTCTATGGTGCTAAATTTCCTTGATTTTTCAATAAAAAAAGTGAAACTATGGATCCTTTGTGATAAAAGGTGGAATCTAAAAGCACCAAACTCTAATTTAGAGCTGAAAGGGCTCCCAAGAGTTAGATATTTTTCTATGGGCACGTTTGATGGCAGTTAAGAGAAATTGCTACGCATTAAGAGGCCTTTACACGTGCCATTCACTATAAACGGTTGTTTGGTTGCATGTTTGCTTAAATCATTCATTGTAATCATTAGACCTTATTTTGCAATGCTGTCAATTTTTGGTTGCATGCATACTTTAAAAAAGGGAGCTGCTAGTGTGGTTGGAAAAAAAATATCGAAATAACGAAAATTGATAAAAAACCGTAATCAATTTTGGGTGCGGAAAACTGAAAATTTCGGTTTATGGGGTGGGTGGAAGGTTTCGGTTAATCGAAACCGGAAATTTTCTGTTGAAGTTCAGTTTAGCTGAACAAATACCAAAACTGAAGTTTTGGGTTCAATTGAGTTAACCGATCTTCCCCTCCTAGCTGCTAGTAACCATTTCACTAAATATTAACTGAGTCGCTTTATTAACTTCTACGGAATCTTGGAGGGCACCTATGGCAAAATCCGCTGACTTTTTGAATCAAAGGATTGATAGCATTTTTGCCTCAATCTTCCATAAAAGGGATTTTGAGATCATCCAAGTCCCATCAGAAGGCCAGTTTTTTTTTTTATAACTTAGGTATCCGGGACTCTTAAAGCACCCACCTAATCCTAGGGGGACATGCGTACCTCAAATTTAGCGCATGTCAGGTCAACACAGGATATAAATCCCTAGAGTGGCCTCAAGGGGGGGAGGGGATTCGACTTAGGTCTCCTGCTTTTGGAAGTAGGTATACCTGGCCAGCTCGCCTAGCCACTTGAGGTTCCATCAGAATGCCAGTTGTTGATTCCACGTGACACATGCAGGAAAAGTGATCTATAAATATGAATTTTTTGGGATGTGTCACGGGCACCAACAACAAGATTTCTAATGGTACTCCTATGATTTATAGATCTCTTATGAGAAAGATTGCAAGTGAGCATTCTATGAATGTGAGAAAGAAGAACGAGGGGACGTGGAAGTGGGACAGACACTTTGGATTGAGTACCTTTATTTTCAACCTAAGATTCTTCATTTTCAGCTCGTGTTTCACGTGATTAAATAGTTGACTGCTTTGAATGTTTGAATAATATGATGGATATCATTTTTCGTCCCAATCTTTGACTCAATAGAAATCATGATCATGTTTTTAGCATTAGAACGTCAAGTTTTTATTTGACATGGCCATGACACACATCTCAAAAAACAAATATGATCATGAGATATAACAAGCATGGTTCTTGGGTCACTTTTAAAGATGTGAGCCATGGCCATAGGAAATAAAAATCTCACAATGTGATTGTATAACCATGATCATAAGATCTATTGCGTCACATTGGAACGAAAAATGATCTTTTTCGTCTAATTCAAACTAGTCAATCATTTAAGCATGTAAAATTCGGGTTAAGAAGGGGAAATCTTGAATTATAAATAACAGCTCCCATTAAGGTTGCGTTTGAGTTAGCTCTTTCAAGGCAAAGAACAACTCTTTTACTCTTTGGCTCCGACAGAGAACTGCTTTCATGTTTGATAACACAGCTCCTCGCCAAATTTGCTCTGACGGAGAGGTCGTTTTTAAGTGATAAAACTATTCTCTTTCTGCTCTCAGTCAGAGCAAATTTTATCTGCTCTAACAGAGAGTAGGCTGAGAGCTGCTTCTGCTCTTATAAGAGCTAACCCAAACACAACCTAAGAGCTGTAAGAGAATAAGGGGCGGTGGCACTAAAAAGTATTATTATAATTATTTTAAAGAAAAAACTAATTTCTTCATCTCACGAATTCAACCATGTAACTCGGCCTTCTCACATTTTAATATAAAGAAGGTGAGTAACACATTTGCACTGGCATATAAATAACAATCGTAAGCTGTATTAAAATCAGCATACTTGCACTATTTTGAAACAACCTTAGGTTGTATTGAAGTTCATCGACCAAATGGTTCTTATTGCTAATAGTGAAGCTCATTCAATTGGATGGTTTGCATCGTCTGTTATAAGTGTGATTCTATAAATGAGATATATCCCAATAATGAACAATACCTTAGACTAAAAAACATTGATTCAGATACATTAAAGTGTATTTTAATGATGTAAGATCAAACATGTATGTTAATGATGTAAGATGATTTGGAAAACAACTTTTTTGTTCTCACTCGTGAAGCCCAAGAGGTCTCATAAAGACGCACATGAGGCATCAGCCCTAGAAAAATCATAAACGGAGGACATATTTGTTGAGGATAAAATGTTGACGGCTGACGTGGTGTGACGTGACTAGCTGTAATGACGTGCATTAATTGAGCCCCATCGCACTTGCAGCCAATTGTATCGCGCCACGTCAGTTACCTGCACTGTTTTTATAAAATTTGTCCTCCATATAACACTGTCCATCAGCCCTATCTTTCGCATATGAGATTTCTATGATTTAAAATCATGTGCATTATATTTGACGCTCTGTTGGACCTTTTGAAAACGTGTTAATAGCATTGAACGACAAATATTTTAATTTGCGTGCTAAAAAATAATTTAATTTGTCCCCTCCTTTTGATCAGGATGTTGACCCTAGTGGGAAGGCTAGCCCTTTGGCTTGGGTACCTAATGACAAGAGCATTTGTTAAATCGAATTTTGTGCTCAACCGTATCTATAATCTAAAGTGCCTTATAAGATTGCATGAGTCCCCAAAAGTGATCTATAATCAGAAATCACTTTGACTCATAGACTGTGCTTTTCTCATAAATAGACCATTTTTAAGGGTGATTGATCACGTTCCTATATTTATTGCATCATTTATTATAATATATAATAAAGGTTAGTAATGACTCATTTTCTGTGTTAGCCTGTAGAACCTTTTGAAATCCGAACCCCAAAGGCTAAAGATGCTTTTAAATCTGGTAAAACATCATGACTGTCGAATCATCGGTGAGGTGTAGCATTTGGGAGAGCATGTCATATTTATAGGAAACAATGATTTGTACAGTAAGTGGTTTAAGAAAAAATGGTCTCCGATTTTGAAAACCGCTAATAGATGCCATAAATGAACCTGAGATGTTGTTTCCTTAGCTGCCTGGTAAGGGGTGACCACCGAAAGGAAATTTGTCAAGCGAAGCACTAGTTGGGCACTTTAGAAAAAAGGGATTCAAAAAAGAAAGTATAGCCGCCATATAGTGGGTGAGAAAGTTTTGTGATTTAGGGATTCTCACGAGATTCGGATCCCATGATTTTCTTTTGTTAATGTGAGTTTACCTTGCTACCCTCCTATAAAGAAAGATTCTAAGTTTGTAAAATGACCAAACTGCCCGCCTTCTTCTTCTTCTCTAACAACCCAAAACAACAACCTAGTTTTTCATGAAACAACAAACCTTCGTTAATAGAAATCATCCTATTTATACTCTATTAAAATAAAATGGGGAGAAATCTACTAATGAGCTTCAAATTAAGAAGGGTAAGATTTTTTAGTACCGTAGCTACTCAGACACCTCTTCCTTTCTCCAAACTAATTGTTTATTGCCAACAGAAATTTGAATGATGAAGATTTGCAGTTGGAGATTGGCGTCAAGATCTTCGTGGCTTTGGAGGGATAGCCATACAGAGAACTAGTGGAGAATGGAAATGGACCCTAAAATCAAGTTGGTATCAGAGCCAACCTAAGCCTAAAATGCAATTTTCTAAGCTTGTGTTGCTCCTCACTGGCATCATCCATCACCATTGAGGTTATCGCTGACGCCAGCAACGTGCCGTCAGTCGGATGACATCGAATTTAGTCAAAAATTGACTAGTTGTGATCGTTTTTCGCTTATGGTCATTTTTCTCTCTTGGGTCAAAGCTTATCGGGGGCTGAAACCTGGTGGTCTAAGCAACTCCATCTTCATCTTCTTCATCTAGCCGATAACCCCAAACCCTAACAAGAGAGCTTCCAAGGTCTTCCATCCTAACCAAATCTTTAGGTTAGGATCAAAATGAGTAAAGACTGTGTTTTCCAACTTCATTGATAATTTTTGTTGTCTTAATGTGGAAGTTTTGGTCAGATGGGCGACAACTTCATCGAAAACCTTGTGAGTTAAAGGACATATGGGTCATTTCATTTTACCATATAACCCTGAAATCAGTAGATGCTAGGTCATTTTCATATTTTGCTACTCCTAATATCGTGTGAGTCTCTTTAAGCTTAAACTTTTGAAAAGAGTATGATAGCTTCAAATTATTTCCCCAATAATCTTGTTTAGCTAATATTCCCTTATTTATAACTATAAAATTTGTGAGATCAATAATTATGGTGATTGACGGCTGAAGATTTGTGACTAGTATTTAGCTATTATCATTTCTCATATTTAAGAGAAATGGGTTTCGCTGAAATTTTGTTATTTTTCGTCGAAGTTTCAGTAATTTCGATAAGTTTTAATAGTTTTGATAAATTTCGGTAAATGCACCCTGAACTCTCCAATGAATGTTTACAAGATGCAGCCCCCAAAAAATAACTTGCAACCGTGAGAGTTGTTTTAAAAGACTCAGAACCCATCGACAAGAGAGGATTTCTATTGAGTGTTTGAGGCTTGAGATTTGAGAAACCCAAACCCTAAGCCCATCGAGCCCCACCTCGCGCCGTCGTCCCGTCCATTGATCCGGCGAACACACAGGTAGAAAAGATCGGCGAACCTCGCCGCCGACCGCCGTCCCTATTCATCATTCTTTTCTTTTTCTTGTTCGTGTTCTTCTCCTTCTCATTTCTCAAGGTTTAATTTTTATATTTTTCTTAGGACGAAGCTGCGACATCCGGCAAACCTCCGAAGCTCCAAACCCACACAGCACAGGTGTGTTAATATTTATTTATATTTTTTTGTGCTTTTGTTTTTTTTCAGTTTTTCAATGGTTGAGTGGAGCTTTTTTTTTATTATTTATCAAATGGGGCTTTATTTCCAACTAACAGCAACACCATTTTGGTGTTTAATTTAATCGGCTATGATCATCCAAAGTCCAAACACGATTTTGGTGTTTAAAAGTGGGTTATATATATATATATATAAAACCAACAACCTATTTATCTAATTGGTTTTCTGTTTGGTTTATTGTATTTTGATGGTCTTCCATTTTTTTATTTAGTTATATTTTTTTTGTCTTTTCAATTTACTGTCATTTTCCCTTTATGCTTTGTTAGTTTAATGATTGTTGTTGTTGAATATTGATATCCGAATTGTAAATTACTGAAGCATCATAAATTCATAATTCACAGTTTCACACACCCATTATATTATTTAAAAATATTTTTAAAATTTTAAATATGTTAGTAATATATTTTAGTCATTTTTTAAAATATTAAATATTTTTAATCCCCGAAATTTTCCCAAAAGTCATTGAGATTATTCCGAAATGTACCGAAAGGATCCCCCACCGAAAATTGCCGAAAACGAAAAATTTTCACTATGGCTATAGCCCACAAGGTCCATATTATTATTATTGTTATTGTTATTATTATTATTCTTATTATTAAATTTGGTGTTCAGAGCATGGATTCAATCTCTAATTCATATAGCATATTGCAAATATTGTATTGGATATATCGGATCTGTAGCTACTTGGAAGGCCAATATGCAATTAAAAAATAATAATTAAAAAGCTATAAAAATCATAAAAAAATATGAAAACAAAAAGTGGGAAAATTTAGGAAGTGAATTATTAGAACAACTCCAATGGGGACGACAAATCTAACTCAACCGAGCCAAACCATTTTTTTGATGTACAACCAGCTCCAATCCGGTGCCCTATTTCATATGGAAAAGCGTGTTGGTTTTAAGGCCGTTAAAGTTGAGGTCTTGCGAGCCCTAACATAAAATAAATAAGTTTTTATTTAAAAAATGCGACCGTTGTACATTTAATACACAAAAAAATATAATGTCTAATATTTTTATATTCATAAAAATAACAAAATTTTCTCAAACGGTTACTTTTGATATCCCCCGTTGGACTTCTCAAAATTTGAATCCTGGAATCGAGTACTCAAGTTTGGAGTTGAATGACATGGTAACTTGAGTACTTGAATCGAGACTTCAAATTTTGGGAGGTCTAACAGGGGACGTAAAAAATAGCCGTTTGATGATAATTTATTGATTTTCATGAATTTAAAAATATTAGATAGTATGTTTAGTTTATTAAACAAATGCCACATTTTTTAGATTATATATATATATATATATATATATATATATATATATATATATATATATATATATATTACGTTGGGGTTCCAAGGACGTCAACTTTGACGTCCTTAGAGCTGGTACCCTATTTCACATATTGTAAGATACTAGATTGGAGCTGGTGGGGGCATAAAAAAGAGCCATTCGGCTATGCTAAGTTAGATTTGACGTCTCCATTGGAGTTGAATTTAAGTGGTGATAGAAAACAATATGACTTTGACTATTGGTCATACAAAATCGGTCGATATGTATCGGGTTAATACAATATGATGTCCTAATTGCATATGGGTCTAAATACAAATTGTTCTAAATATCGGCCGGTTGGATTGATTATTAGGCTGTAGGTCTAATCCTATATGATAAGAAGCCCGATTCAAAATTTAACCTTTTCGCCAATATTTTTAAATTATTATATATATATATATATATATATATATATATATATATATCCAATGGTGGTTAAAATTGAAAAAAAATAAATCAATGCTTCAAGTATGTTGGACATATCCAAATATTTGTCCCCATTTTTTACAAGTCGGAATTCTGTTTATTAATTTTTTAAATCACGTGTCATGTGAAATGCGATCTGAAAACGGGTGTTTTTTTGGGATCATGTGTCACGTGACCTGGGCAACAATGGAATGTTCAAATTGCTTCACTAACCCAATGACTCCTTAACCCTATATATATATATATATATATATATATATATATATATATATATATATATATATATATATATATATATAGAAAGGGGTCCTTGCACTAGTTATGCAACTTTGAACGCGTTGCTAATGTCCAGATCACGTGTCACGTGATCCCAAAAAACTCTCATTTTGGGATCACCTGCCGCATGGTACGTGATTTAAAAATTTAAAAAAGAAAATTGACATTAAAAATATGATCAAATAGTAAGTGATTCCCAACTTATTTGGTGCATTGATTTTCCCAACTTTAACCACCTTTCAAATGGTGAATTGAACGTTTTGTTCATTTTGTTGGATAGATCTAATTGATCTTGTGCATGTTGCTTTGACACCTGATTTTCAACTTAAGAGTCACTTGGACTCCAAATGGCACTAGTGTAGTGTTAAACCCTACAACGCTAGTGCATGGTTATTGCGTTCATATATATATATATATATTATGTTTCTCTAATGTTATGAGGTATTAGTTATGTCTCGTGCTATCATTGACTGCATGTCACATTAATTGCTAATAAAAGTCGATTGATGTGACATGCAAGCAATGGTAGCTCAAGTCATGGCTAAAGTCTCATGGCACAAATTATGATATCATTTCCTTATATATATATATATCCTTATATATATAATTTAACATAAATTGAATGGTCAGTACATATTCGAAATTTATCATCCTAAGACCCAACTATATTTATGGATTATAAATTTTACTTGTGTGGTAGATTATAGGTGATATTGTTGATTAATAAGATCGGGTTTCGTTATATTTTATTATTTAAATCAAACTTGAGTACAACTGTACTCCATTAGTCAATTGCTTGTAATTCAGTTGACTAATGAAATACAGTTGTACTCAAGTTTAATTTAAATGATAGGATACAACTTTGTTGTCATATAAATTTTCTAATTGTGCAAAGGAATATATATATATATATATATATATATATATATATATGATTAGATTTGACTTTTCAAAAGGTGGTTATCAATGTATACCAATCACTTTGCTTTGCTTTGAGGAAGGGCATTGGGCTTCATCAATTACCTGAGGGTTCATTTCTTTCATGAGGGACTTTCCTCTGAAGAGAGGATTAGCCTTTGTTTGGATAAGTGTGCTCTCCTCACCATCTAAAAATGAAGCATAAATTGTTGAATAAAAATTAATTCCTCCTTTTGTAAATATTACAACAACTAATGTTGTCCTCTTAGCCATAGGATGGAGAAAATGAGTTAACATTAGTTAGTAGTGTTAGGTAAGTAGTATGAGTGCCATACGACTTGGTACTCAAGTCACTTTTTGGGATGTGTGCCATGTGAAATCAATATGTTACCATTTGATAGGTGTATCATGATCTAAAGAAGTTTCCTGTAAAAGATTGGGGTGAAAAACTTTGTATCATTAAATTAAAATTTTTAAACACCATCTAAAATTACCGTTGCCATGTAAATCCAACAGACCGTCTATTTTAGATGGCCTTTGGTTGCATTGAATCAGACAATAGAGATTGCTTTCATTTTTCACTTTTATAAAATAAAAATCTTGAAATCATGTGTTGCAAATCACATGGAACATTTAATGGTTCCACATGACACAAATCCCAAAAAGTGACTCGAGTAATAAGGGCGTTGGCAACGACATCACACATTTAATACTAGCTCAAAATTGAATGGTGCGGGCGACTGTGGGTAAAATGGGGGCATGTCTTTTTAACTAAGTAGGCCATGCTATAGCTTGACTAGGTCTGTTAAGCCTAGTACTTGTGTTTGCAGAAGTTAAGGAGCAACTGCCCCCAAAGCTCTACTCTTTACTTGGTGAATTAACTATCCCCTCATCCAAACAAATATTAAGTTTAACATTTCATTATCTTTTTTGATAAGTTACTAATTTAAGTTTGGGTTATAAGGGTTTCAAAATCTATATATATAGATTACGATTTCTTTTTGGATGGTGAGATGTTAGCTTCCACAATTAAAAAGAAATTTTATGTGTATCATTTGTTTCAAAGTATCATTTAGAATTAGTTAAAAGAGTAATTTACTTGGATTATTTGTCAGATCCTGTATAGGGTCTTTTGAATTCGTCTCTTCTCGTATGGGATTTGAAATTTGTCATATCCCTTTTGAAAGTGACATAAATCACTTTTAACGCTAATAGAATTGGTCGTTAGACCAAAATACCCTCCACTTTTTATTGGAAAAAGTCACTCCTTTTGTCCAATAGGAAAGTGTTTTGACCGGACAAAAATGGAGCCACTTTTTCCATTGAAAAGTAAAGGGTATTTTGTGAGTGTTAAAAGTGGTTTCTATTACTTTCAAAAGGGATATGATGAGTTCTTAAATCTCGTACGGGAAGTGGCGAATTCTGCTAGTGGCTCTGACAAAAACCCAATTTACTTTATTAAACATATTAAAGAGTCTACTAGTCAATTAACCTTAAAGAGTTGTTGATGTAGTGCGTGAGGGAGTGCTGCTTCATCTAGTTTTCTTCTTTATTATTTGATCCCTAAGAAATTTAGGATGGACAACAAAAGTGAAGAAGCCATCTTGATGCAATCGTTGATGAGTGAGCGTGTGGTGATGCCAAAACTCTGGTTTCTTTACGAGTTGAGGGAACCAGAGCCGGAAACTCGACTCAACTCTTTTCTTTTCTTTTTTTCTGATAGGTAAGATGGGCTCGAACATGCAATTGAGGTTGCAATATTGTCCACCGTTCGATGTGTTAAAGCCTCAAGCCATAAAACCAGACTCAACTTGACGCCCGATTGTGTTCCAAATGTCTTAAAACTCTAGTGTGGACGAGTCAGTTAAGCATTTTGAAAGTCATTGAAGAAGTGGGCATGGGGTTGTTTCATCTAGTTTTACTTCTCTAATTTCCATGTATGACTCATAGACAACAAAGTTGAAGACATCTTCAACAATTTGTTCATCTAATTTTTGTTCTCATAGAAACAGGAAAAACTCTTACGGGCTCATTTGAGAGTTCAAAAAGGCTTGGAACCTGAGTTGACTTAGAAAGTGGTGTTTCTATGTACTTTTCGAGTACTTTTTTGAGCTTTTTTTTTAACTTCGTTTTTCTAAGCTTTTTTGAGTGAAAGCGACGTACCAATTTCTTAACAAAATACTCAAAAATTCTCATATTCTAAGCATTTTTGGAAGCTAAAGAAAAATACTCTTCTAAACAAAGAAAGTGGAAACTCAAGAACACAAAAATTTGAGTATTTATGGGAAAAGTTTAAAAAAATAGCAGTGTGACTAAACTCAGCAACACATCTCAGAAAAGCTAGGAATCTGAGTAAGCTCAGAATCTGTAGGATTCTAGTTTAATAAGATTCTGTGGTTTTCCCAGAAATGTTCGAAATCCCACAGATTATTAGCTTACTCTGATTCTAAGCTTTTTTGGGATATGTTCTTAAGTTACTCAGATCTGGGCCTTTTTTGAATTTTTCCCAGAAAAACTCAGATTTCCTTTGTTTTTGAGTTCATTTTTTCTGATTTAGACATGTATATTGCCTTTAGCTTTCTGAGTTCAGAATCTAAGCGCTTTTGAATGTTTTACTTGAAAATTATTTTGTCGCTTTCACTTAGAAAAGCTAGGAAAATGCGACTTTGTAAAAAAACTCTTAGACAACAAAAAAGGCTGAAAAGTGACCATAAATTGCATTTTTTGGAGAAAATGCTCAGATTATAAGTGTTTCTCAACTTCCGAATGAGGCCTAACCTAGGCGCCCCTAAGTAAAGTGTCACATCACCTCTACACTGAGCCTATGGCTGACTAGACGTTTTTTTAACCGAAAAAGAATATATTTAATTTAAGTATTATGTGTTATGTAATTAATTTAACATTTTAATTATATGATATATCTTGAAAATATAAAACAAACTATGTAATAAAAGAAGATGCCCGAGACTATGCTCCCGAGTGTGGAGAAATCTCTACAGCCATTGTCAGTTGGCCCTCATGTGGCGTCCATCACGAGGATCGGATGCCACAGCAACAAGGTCGATCAAATCTCTTTAAAAAATAATTGTTTTTATGACTTTTCCATTGCTTAAAAATGTGGTCAAAGATGGGGAAAATCAATGCGCCAAATATTTGCGGCGTCACCTTATCTTTGACTCATCAAACGGAATGCAAAAAAGTCCATTAAAAAAAAAATTCATTTATCCCATGGCCGATCAATCCAAAACGGGAGTTGTTTTGGATTGATCATGCCATGTGGCATGTGGTTTGGCCACCGGGCGCACGGGTCATCCTGTGCGCTCGGGCGCTTTCTCCCATCTGCTATGAAATGAATGAACCATTTTTTTCTTTAATTTGATTACTTAGGGTAACTGAAGCTTATGCTTGGACTAATTGCTAGGGGATGCCCTTGCCCCAAATCAAGTTAGAAGTTCCATCTGGTTGGGTAAAAAATTGCTTGACCTTACTCAATTTGACCCAAAATTTTAGGTTCAGGTCCAAGCATATGTCCTTGTCCAAATGGGTAGGTCCTTTTCCAAGTCCTTTGTGCCTCTAAATAGCAAAATACCAGAAAAATAAAGAAAAGAGGTCTAACATATGGATATCTATCTATAACCAAGCTTCTCTAAAATCTCTAAATTCCCCTCAAATTAAAACGACAAATAAAAAAGAAATCTAAATCATAGCAATAATTCCATAAAAAATCCTCCTTTTTTTTCCCCATTCTCCTACTTCTTTAAGATTGAGTATGAAGTAATTCTTGTGTGATTTGGATCACTTGGTTGTCATGGTTTTCCTTTGCCACTATAGTTTCCTTTCACCACAATTAAGATGCAATAATGAAATATTAATTGATGGGGGTTTGTATCCATGCTCCACACACATGTGGTTTTATAGTGGTTTTATGTGGTTTCGGCTAACCATTTACTCAAAAGAGTGGAACTAAAATCGAACAGAAGTGGAAAAAATAGATTCAATTCTTTGGTGAAATGGTTCGATTTGGGATCAATTTCGGTCCGATTTCATATCCGCTTGGTTCTGTGGGCCGATTTTTTCAGTCAGTTTCAGTTTTCAAATCAAATCGTGCACTCCTAACTCCAGTACTGGATCACTTCTACAGCCACTACTTTCTTGTACGCTTATGTTACTCAACATCACCATAAAACATATGATATATAACCGGTTGAGTGATTGCTCAACCGGTATCCTCTTCCCTTGTGGAAGTAACAAGTCATGGGTTCTAATCGTCACGCTTGCTCCCCCCCTTTGTGCGGGTCTCCTCCCAGTGTGCTGCGCCAAAATGGATCGTCTCTGCGTGCAAGTTGTCTACACAGGCACTACATCTGGGCTGTCTATGTCGTATGGCATCCTAAAAATAAAATAAAAAATAATGGTATATGTAAATGCATTTAATGCCATCATTATTATTAAGACTAAGATCAGACGGTTCAAATTTTGTAGACAACATGTCCTTTTAGTGATATTAACTTGATCACATTAAAGATGAATCCATATGGACTGGATGATAGTTAACAAGAATTTGATGTATATTATTTAGAGAAAAGTGGTGTTTATCATCTAACATTTCCTCAGGATGCGAGTGTAGAAAGGAAACTATTAGACGTGTCTAATGGAGGTGATTTACTCTTTTACCTAACTTTATTTAAATGACCTATAAAAAAATTAAAATAATAATAATAACTTTAAATGATAGTGAGGTTGCTTGGGTAAATGATGTGCATTAAATGCCTCTTTAAGTGACTAACCTAATCTCTCATCATCCAAAGGGTGATCATAAGATTTCAAATTTTATATATATATATATATATATATATATATATATATATATATATATATAAATATAATATAGATATATTTGTGTGTGTGTGTGTATGTGTTATGATCCCTTCTGGGCATATTGACAATATTATTGTCTTCGAAGAGTTTGGGCTGATATACTATACACATTATTCTGAGAAAATTGCTATGCTTTGAATATTAGCAAAATTTTGATTGATGAAATAATTTTCAAGAAGTAATTTACTTTTGAGTTTTGTCTTTGATGGGCGGTCCACCCATCGTGGGCGGGAAAGTTGTCCACCATCCATGTGAACTTGTGATGTAGACGGACACCCGTGCACTGAAAAGTTTTTGCACATCACATGGTCGCATGGACGGGGACCACTTTCCTACACATGATGGATGGTCCACCCATCGTAGACAAACTCTACTTTTATCTCTTCTTTAGATAAAGTATAGCATTCTTATAAATTCTTGTGTTCACTTATTTATCAAGGTACTTTATCTCTTATAAAGATAAAAGACTAGTTACTTCTGAGTCATTTCGTTCAACATCATGTCGTAGACAAAAAAATGTCGCAACCCAATACAATGTTTCTATTAGAAACATGTCACTATCAGATCCTATATTTCAGTTTAATTTTATGTCTGATCAAACTTCCTATCACAGTCAAACTTCAAGTCACAGATACAGATAAACTTCATGTTGCGGTCAAATTTTCTATCGTGGATAGAAGCATGACGCGATTAAATTTCATGACATTGTCAAACTTCAAGTCATGATTAATGTCGTCTTGTGATAACACTTCATGTGGCAAATAAAAACTTGTGGCCATTTCGCGATTACATATCAAGTCACGGTCAAACTTCACGTCGCAAGCAAAGTTACATCTGTTTCCAACATGATATTTGATTGACTTAAAATTTGACCGAGGCATGCAACTTTGACCGCAACCACAATTGCAGTATAGTACTTTGTCAATGACAGGTAACTTTGACCCCAACTTGTAACTTTAATTACGGTATGAAGTTTGATTGCGATATATTTCTCTATGGTCATGATCTGTTTCTATACTAAAACATCCATCTTCTCATCAAAATAAAACCTTGTAACAAGTAAAATATGTCCATTGAATTATTTTGCATGAGCGATGGAAAGTCAAATTTTGATTTATAACACATCAATGAAAACACTATAGCTCAAGAATAAAAATTATAAAAACCTAAAGGAAAACCGAAAAAGTTGGTAGTTTTAAAAAACATTAAAATAACAGAAGAGGGTTGTAACTAAGCATTGTCGGTTTTTTATTGTCAGTTTTTGTATCCACACTCATTGTCTTTTGAGAAGTCAAAAGGCTGGTGTTGTAACTAAGAACTACTTAAGTATTTATAAATGGTTTCCATTATATGACTTTTCGATATGAAATTTTCCTATATTAAATGATGGAATACCGAGTACCCTTGTTCTGACGGTCAGTTTTGTGGAAGATGGAGATGAAATAAAGCTCTACATTGTCATATTCAGAGGGGTTCAATGCATGATTGCGAAAGGAGATGGATGTGCTCACAGTTCTATAAGATGTAAAGAATGCTATTCAAATGGAGAGATAGGAATATCTTAAATTTTTGCTTTGTTTCTTATTTGGTTTCACTATTTAAAACCTTTTAAACCATGGCCCATCTCCTACCTTCGACATTTATTCACCGAAATAAAAAAGAAAACTGAAGTTTCTTCATAGCACGAGAGTAATTTCGAATGATCATTTCTTGATTCCATGTAACTCAAATCTCAAAAAGTGACCCTAAATCACGTTCGATTGGTTTGGCATTTGATATATTCGCTACGTACCTTTTATGTTTATATCACAGGACTATAAAAATCAGGGTACCCTTATTCGCACTCCACGCTGCTTTCTCACATTTTTTTCATGCTGGCATGCACTCCACCTTGGAATTAGTCGATGGAGATCGGTTTTCATCTCAATCTTTCACATAATGGATCTCAGATCTTGAGATCATGGTCGTTCCATCAGACAATCAATTTTCACATAATGGATCTCAGATCTAGCATAAGCCCATAACAATTTTATCGTAATCATAGAAATGTTTTACTTTCATTTGTCATGTCGCAAATGTATCTTTTCACTTTCATGGATGCCGTGAATGTACATGCATAGAAAAATTGGAAATCAATCGATCATGCAATAACTTTTTCACTTGTTTAGGCTTAACTTATCATAAACATGTAATTTCTATCGATTCCTACTTGTTTCATGTTGTGTAAATCAAACATCATACGTTGCATGGATTCTAAGCAATAAAAACAAGGATGAACATAAATAAACATTTAAGCATGGTTATTAAACATAGGTAATATTTGAATAAAGATTCATTGCTTTCTTCCTAAACAAATTCTGAAATTCTTGACAGATTCTGGATTCTGCACATATTTTGGATTCTAAACAGATTCTTGATTCTAGACAGATTTTAGATTCTGGATTCTAGATAGATTCTGGATTCTGCACCTACAGAGAATTTCGTGATCAATCACGAAACCCCGTGTACCATCGAAAACCTGCGCTTAAGTATCAAAATTTAACAATCTAACATGAAGAATATTTATTAAATGAAATAACTCTTAATTTCTATTTTATTTTGTGTTCTCTACGTTTCTGATTAATCTCAACATGATCTCTCCATACCTCTAGTCTTCGCGTAAAATTGACGTAATTAGGATCCCTTGAACCTATCCGAAGCTCTAATCCAAATCCGATTGCGTCGTAAGCTCCTCTCGCGTTCTTCTAAGCCTTCAAAACTCTAGGGTTTCTCTTCTAATTCTCCTTCTCTAAAATTTTCTCTCTGATCTCTATAAGGTTATTAGGTTACAAAAGTTATGTAAAATTCTTTAAATTAAACCTAATCTCTAGATTTATAATACTTTATGGTTTCCTATTTAGGATTTAACTCTATTTAGAATATTTTAAGGTTTCCTATTTAAGATCTAACTCTATTTAGAATATTTTAAGGTTTCCTATTTAAGATCTAATTGTATTTAGAATTTTTTACATGGGTCTTAAGTGATTCTATGAGCCTTTAATTACTTAATGGGTCTTTAATTAGTTAAAGGGTCTTTAATTAGTTATTGGGTCTTTAATTAATTTAGTAACATATTTTAAAGGTCCATTAAACATTACTAAACGCTCCCCAATTGTTACTAACACATATTTAAAGGCTTTTAAGTTATATTAATTAGATTAATTAATTATCATGGGTCATTATTAAATAAAATAAGCATTACATTCATGCACAACAACTAATCACATGCATCAAATTAATCAAACTAATAATAATTACGAATCTAGCAAATAATTAAGGACTAAATAAGCGAAAAATCTCGGTCGTTATAGCGATATACTTCTTTCTATGGTCATGATCTGTTTCTATACCAAAACACCCATCTTCTAATCAAATAAAACCTTTTAACAAGTAAAATATGTCCATCGAATTATTTTGTGTGATCGATGGAAAGTCAAAATTTTATTTATGACACATCAATGAAAATTATAAAAACCTTAAGAATAAAAATTATAAAAACCTAAACAAAAACCGAAAAAGTTGGTAGTTTTTTAAAACATTAAAATAGAGGTTACGAAACAGAAGATGGTTGTAACTAAGCAATGTCGGTTTTTTATTATCAGTTTTTGTATCCACACTCATTGTCTTTTGAGAAGTCAAAAGGCTAGTGTTGTAACTAAGAACTACTAAAGTATTTAGAAATGGTTTCCATTATATGACTTATGGATATGAAATTTTCGTATATTAAATGATGGAATACTGAATAATACCCTTGATCTGAAGATCAGTTTTGTGGAAGGAGATGAAATAACGCTCTACATTGTCAGATTCAGAGGGGGTTCAATGCCTGATTGCGAAAGGAGATGGGTGTGGTCACAGGTCTATAGGATGTAAAGAATGCTATTCAAATAGAGTGATAAGAATATCTTAAATTTTTTTCTTTTTTTCTTATTTGGTTTCACTATTTAAAACCTTTTAAACCATGGACGCACCCCATCTCCTACCTTTGACATTTATTCACCGAAGTAAAGAAGAACAGAGAAATTTTCAACATAAATGATCTTCATAGCACGAGAGTAACTTCAAATGATCATTTTTTGATTCAACGTAACTCAAATCTTAAAAATTGACCCTAAATCACGTTCGATCGTGATGTGTACCGTGTAAGTTTATATAAAATTTTAAAGTAGGGTGCCACATTTAACAAAAAAATCACCACTTTTTGTTCTAGCCATATGACTTAGACTTGCTTTTTTTATCCATTTGACGATATAGTTGATTGCTCAAATTGTGACTTCATTAGCATCTGACCTTGGACTTGGTTGTTTTTTCGCTCACATGCATCGCACGTGCATTCCACTAGTGTGTGTGTGCGTGCATGCGTGTGTGTGTGTGTGTGTGTGTGTGTGTGTGTGTGTATATATATATATATATATATATATATATATATATATATATATATATATATATATCAATGGCCTTGTTTAAACATCTGTATAATTTGAGAATCACCCATTCCACTAGTGTGTGTGTGTGTGTATATATATATATAATATGTTTTAAAAATAAGAAAGGTACTCCAATAGCGACCGGTTTGGCATCTGATATATCCACCACCTACCTTTTATGTTTATATCACAGGACTATAAAAATCAGGGTACCCTTATTCGCACTCCATGCTGTTTTCTCACCTCATTTTTTTCCAGCCGGCATGCACTGACCTCCTTGGAATTAGTCGATGGAGATCGGTTTTCATCTCAATCTTTCACATAATGGATCTCAGATCTTGAGATCATGGTTGTTCCATCAGACGGTGAATTTTCTATTCCTTGTTGCACATATCGTAAAAAGTGACTCTAAAATCGTGTGACATACATCACGCTCAAACATGATTTTAGGAACCCTTTTCTAGATGTATGTTATGTGTAATAAAAGATTGAACGTCTTACGGTACACCTATACTATACAATTTGAAGAAAGAAATCTAATTAAATTTAATTACTTTGTAATTTACCTCATGAGAAGATGTTTTGGAGAAGACTTGCGCGATGGGATGGTTGCGAAAAGTGTATGGAGAGAAGATATTCCGGAGACAGGGACGGCAGTTTTCAGAGATCTTTTATAGTACATTGATTACTTCCCCTATTTTTGGGTGGCATTTGTCAATTTTATTCTTTCCTATAAGACCATTACATTATATTATTAAGTCATCCATGCATTAATTTTTTATACTCTGTTACTAACATTGTTGTCAAAAGCGATCGCATATGCGATTAAGCGATCGCTTACACCTCCAACGGTCATAAATACGACCGTTGGAGTTTTTTTTTTTCTTTCTATTTTTTACATTTTAGGCCTCCCCAATGCCTATAAATAGGAGAACCCTCTTCCTAATTCATACTGCATCCATCAAAGGTATGATTTTTGTCTCTTTGGTCTCTTTTTTAAGTTTTTAGTGGTCTCTTTGCTCTCTTTTATGGGTATAAATAGGAGAACCCTCTTCCTAATTCATATCTACTTTTCTTATATACTTTTATTCCCTATTTTAGACACTACAATATCAATGGAGGACAAAATTAACACACAACATATATTATATACTTTTGGGAATTTTTTGGGATTTTGTTGGGTTTTTTTTTTTTTTTTTTTTAATGCCATTGCATCATCGCATATGCGATTTGACAACAATGGTTACTGATATAATTGATTTTGAAATGGGTAATCTGTGCATTGTTTGAAGAATGAGACTCTGTGATCTACTCGGCCTATATATATATATATATATATATATATATATATATATATATATATATATATATATATATATATATATATATATATATATATATATATATATATATATATGCCCAAAGGGCATTTTTGATATTTTGTCTGATACATATGGGCCGATATTTGACCCAATGGGATTTATACCGTATCGAATCAGGTCCACCCTCTACATATCAGCAGATATGACCGATATTTAAAACCATGGTCTAGGACACAGTCCCCATAAAGCATCAAATTTTCCGAGATAAATTTTTAGAATAAAAAATTCATGATTTTTTTTTTTAATCTCTCTCTCTCTCTCACTAAAGAAAATCAACTACCATAAGTATTTGAGAACAAACACGAAATCCAACTTTACCCCAAACATAACCAGAAATATGTATAGATATGATTAAAAAAAAAACACAAATTTAGCATTTTAGCTTCGAGAAGAAAGGGTTTGATGATCTTACTTACACAACGAAGATCTATTGCATGCGAGCGCAAGAGCAACTACTATTCTGGCAAGGGTTTTTGGTTTCTTTTCCCCGGACGAGAAAGAAAGGAAGAGACTGTGAGGTGGCGTATTAAACCCTGAGTTAGTACTAGATATGGGTTCCGAGCGCCAAGTGACTTTTCTGATGGGTCGCACGTGGCATGTACTTTTCATCATGCTCTCATTTATGACGTTGATAATTAAGACTAAAAGAAATGAAAGATAATACTTCCACACAAGATTCATGTGCGAGACTATTATTTTTGGATGTATGCCACGTGGAACAACATCTAAGCCGTCTAAATTAAAGACCATGATGGAAAGATCTTTGGGGCTAAAGATTGGCATGAATCGAGATCTCTATTATCAATTGAATGCATTCAAAGGCCATCAGATGATAAAGATTATATTAGTGTCACCTTTTGGCCTCGAAGATCTTTATATCATGGTCCTAATATAGTAGTTGCTCTTGAGAGGGCCATCTTGAGAGGGAGAAAGAGAGAAGCTTGGAGTTAGAGATATTTAGAGAGCAAGAGAAAATATTTTAGAGACATTTTTGCGGAGTTTTTTTCAAAAGAGAGTATTTTAGAGAGATATTTTCTAGAGAGTAAGAGAGAATAGGAAAAGAAACGTCTTAGAGAAAAAGTTGTTTTTTAGGGTACTGTTATTATCATAAAATTTTCTGTATTCTCACCGATCCCATCTCATCCCATCTCCATATCTTTGAGGCCAAAAGGCGACACTAACATAATCTCTATCATCTAATGGCCTTTGAATGTATTCAATCGATAATAGAGATCTCGATTCGTGCCAATCTTTAGCCTAAGAAATCTTTCCATCATGGTATTTAATTCATACAACTTAGATGTTGTTCCATGTGGCACACATCCAAAAATAATAATCTTGCACACGAATCTTGTGAGGAAGTATTATCTTCTATTTCTTTTAGTCTCAATTATTAACTTCATATATGAGAGCACGGTGAAAAATACGTGCCACATGTGACCCATCAGACAAGTCACTTGGCGCTTGGGCCCCATACCTAGTTCTAACTCAGGGTTTAATACCCCATCTTACATTCTCTTCCTTTCTTTCTTGTCCGTCGAAAAGAAAACCAAAAACTCTTGCCAGAATAACAGTTGCTCTCGCGTTCGCATGCAATAGATCTCCGCTATATAAGTATGATCATCAAATCCTTTCCTCTAAGCGCTAAAATGCTAGATTTTGTTGTTGTTTTTTTAATCATATTTATACATATCTCTGGTTATGTTTTTGTTAAAGTTGGATTTCTTTTTTGTTCTTAAATGCTTATGGTAGTTGATTTTCTTTAGAGAGAAATTCTCAAAAAAATAAAATCATGATTTTTTATTCCGAAATTTTATCACGGAAAAATTTGAGATTTTCTGGGGATTGTGTAGACCATGGTTTTAAATATCGGCCATATCCAATACATATATGCTGATATGTAGTTCGTGGGCGCCATCCGATACAATATAAACCCCGATTCATTATGAGATCAACTATTGGGTCGAATATCGTCCATATCGAGTCATATCGTCCCATATGTATTAGACAAACGATAAAAAATGCCCTTTGGGCATATATATATATATATATATATATATATATATATATATATATACACTATTATAAAAGGCAAGGCCGAGTAGATCACCCGGTCTGATTTTTCAAATAATGTGCACATTACCCATTTCAAAATAAATTATATCAGTAACAAAGTATAAAGAATTAATACATCACATCTCCAGATCTTTGAGGCCAAAAGGTGACACTAACATGACCTCTGTCATCTGATGGCCTTTGAATTATTCAATTGATAATAGAGATCTCGATTCGTGCCAATCTTTAGCCTTCATGGTCTTTAATTTAGATGACTTAGATGTTGTTCCACGTAGCACACATCCAAAAATAATAATCTTGCACACGAATCTTGTGTGGAAGTATTATCTTTCATTTCTTTTAGTCTCAATTATCAACGTCATAAATGTGAGCATGTTGAAAAATACGTGCCACGTGTAACCCATCAGACAAGCCACTTTGCGCTCGGACCCATACCATGTACTAACTGAGGATTTAATACCCATCTCACATTCTCTTCCTTTCTTTCTCGTCCAATGAAAAGAATACCAAAAACCCTTGCTAGAATAGCGGTTGCTCTTGCGCTCGCATGTAATAGATCACCGCTGATAAGTAAGATAATCAAAGCTTTTCTTTTGGGCGCTAAAATGCTAGATTTCTTTATTGTTTTTTAATCATATTTATTCATATCTCTGGTTATGTTTGGGTAAAGTTGGATTTCGTGTTTGTTCTCAGATGCTTATTGTAGTTGATTTTCTTTAGAGAGAGAGAGAGAGAGAGAGAGAGAGAGAGAGAGAGAGAGAGTGAGTGAGTGAGATTCTAAAAAAAAAATGGTTTTCTATTCGGAAAATTTATCTCGGAAAATTTGAGGTTTTCTGGGGACTGTGTAGACCATGGTTTTAAATATTGGCCATATTCGATTCATATCCGTCGTTATGTAGTGGGTGGTCCCCAATCGATACGATATAAACATTGATTCAATATGAGATCAACTATTGGGTCAAATATCGGCCCATATTCAGGCATATCGTCCCATATGTGTCAGAGAAAATATCAAAAATGCCCTTTGGGCATATATATATATATATATATATATATTTTTTTTTTTAATTATATATCTCCTATCTCATTGTATAAAAAATTAACACATGGATGACTTAATGATATAAAGTAAGGGTCTTATAGGAAAGAATAAAATTGACAAATTCCCCCCTAAAATTGTGGAAGTTATCTATGCAATATAAAAGATCTAATTGGAGAAGTTATCAATGCACTGTAGAAGATCTCTGAAAAATACCGTCCCATCGCGTATAGACCCTACTAAGATTATATAAGAGAGAGATGAGAGATGAGTACGGCAGGGATTAGAGTTGTTTTTTTAAAAGAAAAGAAAATAAGTTCTTTAATTTGCAACCTGCCAAACTGGCTTAGTTTAGGTATGGTATATAATTTTTCTTATATATATCCATATATAATTAAAAAAAACCTTTTTTAGTGAGTTGTGACGAACCTGAAACTAAAACTTCTTTAGTGAGTTTTAATTCATTTTGTTTTTTCAATCATTTTTATTATTTAATTTTCTGAACTCCTAATCTCTATCTTCCAATGATTTGAATTCCAATGATTTGAATCACACACATCTTCAGGATTTCTATAGACTCCAAAAGATAAGAATTTTTTTTTTGTTCTCTTCTGGGTAAGCAACAGGTAAGTTTCTGTCTTTTTATTCCCCTTTTTTATTGTTAAACTACTTTATTTTCTAACAAAAAAATCTTATATATTCATTAATTATAGAGTTCACTTTTCCACATTTCCATTGATTTGGACCATTGATCATCTGAGTTTATTTTTCCCTCCATAAAAATGAGGTAAACTTCTCTTTTATTTTTTTTCCTCCATTTTTCTTGAATAACCTTTGTCGGAGTATATGTTACAGAGAGGGAGAGTTTTTTTATATAGAGCAATCTTGGGTGGGAGAAAGAGAGAATTTTGGAGAGACTTATTTAGAGAGCGAGAAAAAATATTTTAGAGACATTTTACGAAGTTTTTTTTCAAAAGAGTATTTTAGAGAGAGATTTTCTAGAGAGTAAGAGAGAATGTTGGAGAGATGGAATGAGAAAAGGAAACGCCGTAGAGAAAAAGTTGGTTTTTAGGGTACTGTTATTCTCATCAAATCTTTTGTATTCTCACCCATCTCTAGATCTCCTGCAATGACATGCAATGACCACCTTTGAAGTAGATGATGGAGATCGATTTCCTTCACAAAATTTCACACCATGGATCTTTAGTTTATGGGTGTACCATAAAACGGAGAGTCTTTTATTACACATGACACACATGTAGAAAAGGGTCCCTAAAATCATGTTTGAGCGTGATGTGTGCCACATGATTTTAGAGTCACTTTTTGAGATATGTGCAACACGGAATAGAAAACTGACCGTGATGGAACGCCCATGATCTCAATATTCATTATGTGAAAGATTGAGATGAAAACCGATCTCCATCGACTAAACTGATCATTTGATGTTACTCCTGTGCTCTGTTCTTATTTATTTCGGTGAATAAATGTCAACGGTGGGAGATGGGGAGCGTCCATGGGTTAAAAGGTTTTAAATAGTGAAACCAAATAAGAAACAAAGCAAAAATTTAAGATATTCTTCTCTCTCTATTTGAATAGCATTCTTTACATCCTATAGAACTGTGACCACACCCATCTCCTTTGGCAATCATGCATTGAACCCCTTTGAATCCGACAATGTAGAGGGTTATTTCATCTCCATCTTCCACAAAACTGATCTTCAGATCAAGGGTATTCGGTATTCCATCAGACAATACAATTTTTTTTCGATGTGGCACAAAGCCAAAAAATATTCCTAAGTCGCGCGGCAAACATCCATTCAGACATGATTTTAGAGTCACTTTTTGGGATGCGTGACACCTTGAATCCTAAGCAGAATGGTTGATGGTGCACCCATGATCTAAAGATCCATTATGTGGAAGATTGGGACCAAAGAAATTCTCCATCATCAAATTCAAAGGGGCCAATATATACCAGCTGGGGGACATGGGGTGAGGTCACCAATTCACGGGGTGTAAATAATGGTACCTTTTATGTTTACATCACACGACTATAAAAACTAAGGTACCCTTATTCACACTCCACCGCTGTTTTCTCACCTCATTTTTTTTTCAGCCAGCATGCACTGACCACCTTGGAATCAGTCGATGGAGATGGACTCTTACCAAAACAGAGATGGACTCTTCCCAAAACAGTTCCTTCTTTCTCCGTAGTGATTTAAGTTTTTTTTACCATACCTATATGATGCAATTTAAAGAAGGAATGATGGGAGGGTTGCTAAAGTTTATGGACAGAAAAGATATTCTGGAGAAAGGGATGGTAGTTTTCAAATATCTTTTATAGTGCGTGTATAACTTCCCCTATTTTAGGGGGAGGGGCAGTTGTCAATTTTATTATTTCCTATAAGACCTTACTTTATGACATTAAGTCATCTATGTATTGATTTTTTATAGACTTTGTTACTGATATAATTTGTTTTGAAATGGGTAATACAGGCATTATTTGAAAAATGGGACTGGGAGATCTACTCGGCCATCTCCTTATTATAATAGTAGAGATGTTTGGTTTTCTTGTTTTCGAGTTCTCTGTTTTAAGTATATGATTATTGGGCCTTACACAAATATTTTCTTTTTTCTTTGTTCTCTTTCTTTTGGGTTCTCATTTCTTTTATACTACTGCAATATCCAAAGTATTAAAGGATTGACTGCTTCAGGATGCAAGAGAAAAAAAAACTGAAAGTGAAGAATAAGAAAAGAGCACATCTTCTTGTAAATCTGCAATTTACAAAAAAAGAAAAAGAAAAAAATGTCAAGCAGATGTCAATAAAGAGGTTAAAAACAAAAATACAACATAAAAATAATTTTTTTAGTCTTTTAAAAAAAAAATATTTATAGTGATACACAATATACAATTTGAATTGTTTGATTCATATTTAATTGTACATTTCGTGATTCAGTCTTATAATTCAACTTGTGGATCGTACAATTTTAACAAATATGCCACATCCCATATTTATAGGATGTCTAAACTTTGGAAATAAAATTCCTGAACCTAGTTAATTACTGGAACTAGTAATTAAATAAACCCAAATGGCCAGGCAAGTGAACAGCCAGCCAAGTTTCTTCTACCTCGCCTGAAAAAGCATGATAAGATTGAAATTTTGATTTGGATTTATTATTAGTAGTGTTATTTTGGGTTTTTGCCATAATTCCCATAATTTTTTTGTTTTCTCTCTACTTTTGAGTTCGTTGCATTATCCATTTCCTGTATTGCATCTATTTATTAGCCTTTTCTCCCCAGTCTATTCATTGATGTGTTATGGGCCATTTTGTATGCAGCTTCTAGGAATACGTAAAGATGTCTTGGTGCACTATTGAATCTGATCCTGGTAATTATTTTTTCACCATTTCTATTTGACAAATACATATTTTTATATGGTTTGTTATTATCTCTTTTCTTGATTCACAATAGACCGTATCCTTGTAATACTTCTCCAGTTATTTTCTTAAAGAAACATCTAGTTCTTAATTTGTTTAGAATAACAAAATTCTTCTTGAAACGAGTAAATATACTCAGCATGAAATATCATAAAATTATGATTTCATAGCAGTTATTTGTTTTCATTTATGAAAGGGTTTATTTTTTGGATTTGGGAGTTGTATACCATTATCGTAATCTGGTTGTTGTTGTTCCGGTGATATTTTTTGGTTTTCTTTTGTCCGTAGCTCGGTTTAGGACATAGCTGTTCTTTGATAAATTATTGATGCCAATAAAAAATTGGTAAAACTTGTATTGCTATATTTTATTTTCATAAGCAGCATTCTGTAGAACACTGATTTTGTCTGTCATTTGAGTTGCCACTCATCTAGTTGGAAAGTGCTTTCTTGAGAGCCTACATAATGAGATGGTGATTAGGTTTATTGTGTTGATTAAGGCAAAAAGAACTGATTCCTATGTAAAAAGATTCAACGCCTAGCTTAGTAATGGTCAACTTGCGCAGCTTTGTAATGGTCAACTTGCGCCTCTATCCATGCAGGAAAATAGGAACCATGCTAGCTGATGCAAAGTGTGATCATCTTAAAATGATTTGAGTGATTTATATTTGTTTCGTCGAGAATCTGATACTGATACCACCCCGATACAACTATCGGGGTGGGTGTATCAGTATCCGTATTGGATCAATATGAGTCAGTAATGCCTGATTCCTATTTTTTTGTACTTTATTAAAAATAAAATATATACATTGGCCGATATGGTATCGGCGATGCCTTATCTGTATCGACCGATACGTAATGGTCCAAGATGGACCCCTACCGAGTTTGATACCTTGATTCAAAGGGCTGTTCATGTATGACTTTATGTGATGTCATCGAAATGCCATTTTGATTTGGAGAAATTTTGCAATTAAGTGTTTTCAGATATCTTTTAGAAGTAGGTGTTAATGGGATTCTTTTAATAGTTGTAGTTTCTTTCATTGACAGCTATTAATTGGGTTTGTTTAAGATCACAGTAGTAATTCATGATTGGTCAGCAGGTCATCTTAGGTTAGCAGTTATAATTTAATTGGGAAAGGTGTAGATGATCTAGAATTTGTGATTGTTTAAGAAGTAGTGTCGTATTAGGAAAGGAATTTGGGTCCTAGTGTGGAGGCCATAGTGGACAAGGACTAAAATCCCAGTCTTGGATCTTGGATTGTTCTATTCCAATATCGAGACGATATACAAACTTGTAAATATGTTTGGGACAAGATAACCAAATTGGGTTATCATCCAGATATATATATATATATATATATATATATATATATATATATATATATATATATATATATATATATATATATATATGTGTGTGTGTGTGTGTGTGTGTGTGTGTGTGTGTGTGTGTGTGTGTGAAAGGTGTGCTCACCAATGGTTTGGTGCGGATATTGGCACTCTAAACATGAACAAACCATGGATCTTGATGGGTTTTCTTGGGCTTCTTTCAATAGTTTTTGGGCTTGGTGCAGGGGGGCATCAGGATAATGGATAAGCTCCTTTTCTGCCATGAAACATATGAGGCTTTCAACACTTCTTTATTTGCTACAGTTCCAAAAATTACGCAAAACAGCCACATATATGCTGAATGAGAACTGAAAAGCAAAATATGTGTGTTTTCTTCTGTTGGCTTGGTCTGCCAAGCATGAAAATGTGTGTCCGATCCCCGAGAGCAACCACTATGTATGTAGCCATGACTTTAGGTGGAACTGTTTGTGCAATTTACCAAAATTTCACTGTAACCCCTTTTTTTCCAGGCGATTCATGACCATTTTTGATGTAGGAGAAACGCTAAAACCCTATTTATGCGAATTTGGGGATTAATTTCAGATTTAATTGAATAGTGAAAATATCAAATTACCCAACCAAATTTAAGAAATTTAATTAAGGCAATTGGTATAAGTCAATTTTAGCGCTCACATGCATTAAGTTTCCCGATCTAGAAAAATGGCTCCGATGAGGGAACATGAGTTTCGATCTAGTCTAGGGCACCAAGGGACAATTGTGGGATCGTCTCTTGGCTCCTGTAGGGTTTGAAGAAATTAAAGGCTCGATGGGTTTAATGAATTCAAGGGAAATTAAAGAATATAACAATAATAAGATGTGAGAAAAGATCTCAACAACTAAATAAATAGGAATTTTGGTATTTTGAATTTTTATCAAATAAATAAAATGGAAATCATTCACCTGACAATAATTAAGAAGGTAAAAGGAAAAAGATAGGCTTCCAAGGCTTCACACCAAGGATGTACGTCGGCTTCACACCAAGCGCACGATAAAACGAAGATTTGCTCGTCGATTTTTGAAAGATTCACTCTTTCGGTTGAAAACTCTTCACAAGTTCTCTAGTGTTTTTGCACAAAAGCAAGCTCCCAATTTCATTAATCAATCAACTCCTTTAAATTGTGTTTACAAGACATTTATATAGGCTAAGAAACCCTAACTAAACAATAAATTCGAAATAAGAAAGTCCTAAAATAATTAAAACTCTAAATGACAAGTTTTTGCCTAAAATTTGCGTAGCCTCCAATTTGCGGGTGAAATTCACATCCGTCCTATGTTCACGGACGTTCGTCCTTGACGGATACATTTAAGACCAGAATTGCTCTTATTCACGGATGTTCGTGGGTTATTCACGGAAGTTCATTCTTTGGGCATGGAAGTCCCTGCCTTAAATTCTAGAACATCTTTATTTCACAGAAGTCCATGCCTTAGTCACGGAAGTTCGTCATATGATGACTTTTCTTCCTTTCCTTTGCTCCCACGAGCATTCCTTCCAAGTATTAGGTCTTCTCACACGTCGCATGCGTATACATGGGTCTTCAAGATGTTCCAAGCTTTGAATCTTCTTCTTACGCTTTTCGTACAAATTCTGTATCATTATGATGTGGGACGCCAAGATCAAGGGTCGTAAATTTGAACCGCAATAAAATTTTCAGCCAAGAAGAAGTGGAGCGAAAACCAAAACTAGGCATAAAGACGAAATTATGAAGAATTAAAAGGAGCACAGGAAAATTTGATTGATCGAATTTAAATTTCAATCAATCGAATGTCGATGGCGATATTTTACATATATAAATTTCGATCAATTGATTTTAAATTTCGATCGATTGATTTTCAATTTCGATCAATCGATTTTCAAAATCGATCAATCGAAATCGCACCGAGATTAGTTTAAATTTTTTTTATTTTTCTATTTCGAACTTAAGTTTTAGGGACTTATTTGTCTTTTACTTAGTATTTGTTTTAGAGTTTTATTTTATTGTAAGACCTATATAAGGTCATTAAGAAGAACATTGTAGGAAGTTTTTGATTATTGAATGAAAGAGAGTTGCTTTTGTGCAAACCCTAGAGAACTTGTAAAGAGTTTTCAATCGAGGGAATGAATCCTTCAAACCCTTGAGGAATGAGCAATCGTTTCTAGTGCGACTTGGTGCGGAGCCGACGTATAGCCGTGGTGTGAAGCTTCGGAAAACCCTTGGTGTGAAGCCTTGGAATCTATTTTTTAGTTTGTCTTTTCTCTAGTTATCAAGTATTATTTTCTTTCTTTCCATTGATAAAAGAACAAAAATCCCAAAAGAATCGTATTACATGATATCATTAAGCTCCTCCTCTTTCTGAACTATTTATCCAAGTTCATCTCCTTCAGAATCCTTGAGGAATCAAATCTGATATTGCAATTATCGCTTGATTCCCTAAACTAGAACGAATTCCGAGTTTCTTCATCGGAGCCGTTTTTCTAGATTCGAAAAATTTTCACGCATGGAGACGCTAAACGGATTAATCTAATTGTTTTATTAATTTCATTGAATTAATTTTAATGTATTGCATGATTTTGAATATTTTCGCTATTCAATTCTTTCTAAAAGTTAATCCCAAATTCGCATATTAGGGTTTTAGCATTTGTCCCGCGTCACATTATTTCTATTATTAATAATAAATTAATAAAAAACAATGGATGGCTGTCCATTTGCATGGCTATTGGTGATAGAGACCATTGGCAAGGATTACTAGTATCTCCACTCAAGAAATGACCAACATGCAATCTCGGTTTTCTGGAAACCAGCAAAGAAAAACATCCTGCCATGTAGAGTAAATAATAGTGTTGCGCGATTCATGGTCAGTTTGTTATGAATGCTTCTCAGTTTACTATATTTCTAGTGAACTTAAGAGAAAGTGAACCTTAATTAGATGATGGGCTTGCTAAATGTGCATCGGCGGATTGCTGGGTATTATAGTGAAAAGTGTAATTTGTTACATGTCGGGTAAGCAAAACCAAATTGCCGAAATCAATTATTTTTTATTTAAAAAAAAAAAATTGATCGATCAATACCACCATCAGCTCCTCGTTTTTATATTATTCTATTTCTTTTTTCTCTTTTAACTTTATCCTATTTCTCTTCTTCTTCAAATTTTGTCGTTTGGTTTTTTCGTTTGTTTATTTTTCTTTTTATTGACTTCTGAAAGGTTATAGCTATTGGAAGAATTTCTTCTCACACAATTATGAACAAGGATCTTCAAAAATGAATGTAGTTTTCTTTGAGGAGTTTTGTCAAATACCATGATGGCATCCTCTAATTAGCCACTTGATGGAGTTCAAAATCATGTGTCGCTTTATAGTTCAGGAGTTTTTTTAAGTTATTATTTTTTATATGTAAAGGAGCCCAATGTTTTTTTTTTGAAAAAAGAGAAGCTAAGGACCAGGAGGCAGTATGTGAAGAAGAGAAAAATTTTATTAGAAGAAAAATATAGAAAGGGCACTTGCTTTATGTATTTTAAAATAAAATATGAGGGTATTTGAGCTATTAGTGAAATTAAAGGGGCGTTTATTCTTTCCATAACCTAAGACGGGAGATAAAATTCATGAAGTAGAGACTCATTCGAATTCCATCATGCATATTGGCATTTATATCAGGCCATACTTTATATTTTCCCTCTTTTCTCGAGGTTTGATATCTGGGGGGTTTTGTTTGCCATTTGCTTATTGCTCTTGTGATTTGTGAATAAAAATGATTTTGATTTTGCTTGTTTTTTATAATAGTTTTTTGGCTTGTATTTTAGGCGTTTTTACTGAACTGATACAACAAATGCAAGTGAAAGGTGTGCAGGTACACTCATTGCAAATCTTTCTGACATTAGCTGGTTCTTATTTCTAATCGCCTCATAAGCATGCATGAAATTGAAATTTTTTTTGCTACATTTTGAGTTTCTTTTCAGTATTTGTATACATAAAGTGCTCTATCGAAACAATTTATATCATATTTCTGCATGTTAAGTCACTTGATGTTTAGTGAATCCCGTCAAGGTGATTCTTCCATGCATAGTATCAAAACTCGACCGAAACTGGTCGTTTTCAGCGATACACATCGGTTTCAGTGAGAACTGATACCGATACCACCCCGATATAGGTACCGTGGTGGTATCGGTATCAGTATCGGACTGAGACTGGCCGATTCAAATTATTATTATTATTTTGTTTCAATTATTTTTAGGCTGATTCAGGATTGGCGATACCGTATCCGTATGGGCCGATACGTATCAGTTCAAGATGGACCGATACTCGATACCGACACTGACACCTTGCTCCCATGCCACAGTGAAGCTACTTTGTTGCATTCAGGTGCTTTTGCACATCGTGTTTGTTCAGTATTCTAAATTCACATGTGCAATAGTGGAAACTGCTCCAGTTATTAAAAGCAGAAATAGCTTTTAGTATGCTTGTGGACTAGCCAAATTTCTTCTATTGTGCAGAAGTTGTTTGGTTATCCCGATCAATAGGATAATTTGACGTGCATGGCGCATTTCAGTTATCCCAATGAATGTGATAATTTGACGTGCATGCACATTTCCATTAAAGACTGTTCTAGCGTTGTATTTCCTGCTTAGTAAATTTTCATGTTGTTAGACCAATACGTTTGTTTTCACTTGGATGATTGGGAATTTCCACAATGGACATGTCTAAACTTTCTAGCTTTCTCAAATTGGGGAGAGCTTGTTTTAAGTGCATGGGTGGGATAATTTGACGAGCATGGGACGTTTCGTATATCCCAATCAATGGGATAATTTGACGTGTATGGCATGTTTCCATTAAAGATTGTGCTAGCGTTTTTTTCATTTTTTTTTTCGCTTGGATGAATTGTGAATTTCCACAAATGGACATGCCTAAAATTTCTAGCTTTCTCGCATTGGGGAGAGTTTTCACTAAGTGCATAGGTCACACGATCGTACATGTTCATACATCTTCACAAATCTGAGTGATCCAAGTGGCAGTGTATTGTTTGAACAGGACTATGCCCCATAATTGCCAAGAGTTGGTATGGGGTTGTCACGCCCCAAAATTCTATACACCGCGAACTTCGGAGCGTGAGCAAATTCAATAATCAAAACAGAACTAAGGTGAAACAAAACACGCAATTGGATATTTCATTCATGGTTACAAAAATAAGGGTACATCATTGTTACAATTCCTTGTTCATCGTGAATACAATTACAATTTCAAAAGTCCCTTACAACAAACTCGAAATCTGACTAACTCCTTGGCTCTAATTTAGAAGGTCCTCCAACGTCTCTTCTTGAGAAGTCTGATTATTAACTTGATCCGCCGCTGCAGTGTTAACAACGGGAGTGAGATAAACTCAACAAGTGGCCCCCTAATAATATCTAGTAAACTACGTCTTAATAACAAGATGGAAGACAATTCATAGGTGATCATTCTATCGATTTCAACAGGAGTTGTATATATATATATATATATATATACATTTTCATCAATTGTTCTCGATACATTGCATGTGCACTATCATCAAATATGAATGAGGTGTTTGTGCCAAAAACATAAAGTTTTTCTTTGAAAGGGAAACAAAAGAAAAAATAACTTAACATAAGCGGCTACACGTTTATAAGTGTAGGTTCTACTACTATAGTACCGGATCCATGGTACAGCCACATGTGACCCCTTTGGACTTCACCTATGTCCATGTGGTCCTTACCACATCACATTATATGTCTAACTTTCACGCCTTGCCATGGCAGGTACGTAGGCAATATGTACTTCGTAATCGGAAGCAATAACACGGACATTCGTCCCAAACCCATGCCTGCCCGATGGGAGGATCCACACAAGAAATATCATATATTTATATCGATGCACAATGTATGCAGTGGAAAATCATGTGTTCAATGATTGATGCCTTCCATAATCAAGATGGTATTTCATAATGTTTTTCGAAATGAAGTATAAGCTATGATCAGTCTGCTTTCACAATCATTTTCTCTTTTGACCAGTTTATGATAATTCATGCGATATCTATGCTTACTCATGTGCTCAATTAGAAGACATGCTACCAAGAATCAACTACGATTTACTCCATGTCGGAATTTGAATTAACAATCACAATTATGTAGAGATAAATGAACAAGTCCTTACATGATTATTCTAGCATATCTATAATATCATCACCCAGTAATGTTTCACAGATGTATCACACTACCTAAGGGTTTCAATTCATAATTATAGGGTTGCGCGTAATCGCATATATATATATACTATTTACTTAGTACTAATTTACTTAATCAGAATCGAGTGATAAGGGTAGGTCACTTGCCTTGATGCGCGCCTCCTTGGTGATTGCGGTGGGAGTGGTTGGAGTTCCGGTCGCTCGACGTGTTGCCTGCATGAGAACGATGGTGTGTTAGCGCTACACAATGACTAGATGAAAGCATTGAATGACTACGTGGGGATTATGAGTTAGGGTTGAGTCGGTTCACGGAAGGGTTAGCCGATAAGGTATTGATTGGAATGGGTTGAGTTTCATAATAAATAAAAGATATTTTATAATACTATGGCTGATATGGAAACTGATATACAAATATTTTTCTAACCTATTTTTTACTTGTTTAGAGGCCTAAAATGTTACTGACAGTATATGGGCTGTGAACTCCTATATCATTTATAGTATAAATAAATAAATAAAAGGATAGGTCTTTAAAATATAGAGGATGTAACACACACACACACACACACACACACACACACACACACATATATATATATATATATATATATATATATATATATATACCGGTTCATATTATATAAGTGTATATAAAAACAGAAAATACAATGATATCAGGAGGTTTTTAAGGTCACTGTCCTCAGTCAAGGTAGAGAAAAATGAGGTATGACTTTTATAATTTATATATTATTAAGGAATAAAAGGCATTTTGATGTCGCCGATCTGCGAAAAAATTCGAGATGGGAGTGGTTGTCAGCTAATGGTAATACGGGAGGAAGAAGAAGAGGTTTGGCAGGGAAGGAAGGGAAAACACAGAAAAAGGGAGGTAGATTTCATCGTCAGTTTCGACATTGCCGTCGACGGGAAAAGGCGCCGATCGCAACTGCGATGGCGAACGATAGTCGCGAGAGTGCCCAGTAATGGCAATCAAGCGAGCGTCGAAATGGACGGCTGTGATCGTCTTGATAATCATCGTCGGAGATCGAGCCAGCCACAAAAGAAAACAGAAGATGGGGAAGAGTAGAGGGAGAAGGAGAAGAAGGCGGCCTTACCAGTTGAATAGTTGGTGGAGAGGAAGGGGTCGATTTCTATTTATAGCCAGAAAGGGGGAGGGAGGTGGCGTGAAGATGGTGCTGTCGTGCACAGGGGCCTCTCACCGGACGGCGCCGGACAACAGGCCATGCCGAGCTCCATGCCGATTCAGCGGAGTTCTCGCCTCAGCTTCTGGGTCGACTGATGGGGGTAGGTGGGAGAAGATTTGGGTGATAAGCGACAATAGAAAGAAGGGGGTTATAGTGGTTTTAGGTTGGGTCTGGCTTGGGCCTAGTTCGGGCCAGGAGATGGGTCTTAATCGGCACAGGTCTTCAGAAGTCTTGAATGCGAATGCACGGTATTGATGCGTTGAGGAGAAAAAAAATTCATGAATGTTTTTATTGATACTTTGGTACGATATTGGGACAACATCGAAACGAAATTGATACGTTGTAGATACGACATAGAAACAAAAGAGATGCGTTACAGGTGCGAAATCGATACGCCTTTGGTACGGCATAGATTCAAGATGGATTGTGATAGAAACACTAATTGTGCGATATAGGTGATAAATGGATGCGACATTTATAGATATTAGTATAAAATTTGTACTTCTTTTGTGTAATTATAACGAGTTATATTTATATGTATGAATATTTATATTTTAGAATTTTAGAGTTTAGACATATGATTCATTGTACTCATCTATCAATGGACGAAAAACACATGATTAAATTTATCTATTAGTACTTTAGTAGTATATATAATATAATATACTATCTATATTACTTATTAAAAATATATTTAAAACGTACATATGATTTTCAATCATATGCACATGAAGCTCATTCCACGATTTCATGATTTATTAAAAATAATTTCAATATCCTAAAATTTTTTGTCATATTTTGACCTATGGCTCTAAAAGATTGTGATGTAAAAAGGACAATTATTTTCATAATTAAGAGATAGAAGTATCAGTTAAATAGGAAACACATTTCTTTTTTAATAGAAACGAGTTTCTTCTAAGATAGAAACAAGTTTTTGTTTAAAATGAAACAAGTTTCAATCATGGTTTTAAAACATGGAAACTCGATTCGACTTGGAAATCATCTGAGTGAAGTCAACGCGGAAAATCGGTCCGACTCTACTAACTTCGACTCGGGTTATATATATATATATATATTTTTTTTCTTCTTCTTCTTCTTCTTTCTTTCTTACGTACTTTGCTTTCTTTCTTTTTTCCTTCTTCTTTCTTTTTTTCTTTCCTTTTTTCCTTCTTTCTTTCTTTCCTTCTTCCTTCTTCTTCTTTCTTTTTTTCTTTGCTTCTTTGCTTTGCTTTCCTTTTTTCCTTCTTTCCTTCTTTCTATCTTTCTTTCTTCTTCTTTCTTCTTCTTTCATCTTTCTTCTTTCATCTTTCTTCTTTCTTTCTTTTTTCTTCTTCTAGTTCTTCTTTCTTCTTGGGTCATTAAAGTCGACAAACTCGACTAGTCGGAGTCTCACCTCAAATCGAGTCTCAGCCGAGTGTCATCTGAATTGGGTCGAGTCGACTCACCCGAGTTTTGAGTCGACTCAGCGAGTTTTAAAACAGTGGTTTCAATTATATATTGAAAGACATTTCTAAAGAGGTTTCTGAAAGGTTTCAAAAACGCTTCGTACCAATTCCTGGTACTGAATAGGGTAAAAAGGGTTTCTGGGTAGCTATGCTCTGCCCACGCATCATCTTTGTTGGAGGATTCAAACCATTCGATCAAAGCCATTTTTTTTATTTAGTATGAGTTGTCCATACCTACTTCAACTATTCATGTGAAGGCTTGCTCAATAAGATAATTGTCTACAAACCGTACTAGTTGTTCATACCTGTACACTTACCAAAATCATAGCCTGATTATGTATTGGATTGGGCTAGTTTTCAATCTATGGCTTTGGTAAGTATACAACCTTGTAAGGTAATAATAATTAAAGAGTATATTAGCCTCACTACTAAGTATTGAATGCTAAAAAAACGAAAAGAATTGGCAAATGTTTGGGAAAAACTAATGAATTTTTTTGAAAGTATCAAAAGATAAACATGCTTTTGGCAAATAAAAAAAAATAAAAAATGGAAAAAATTCATTAAAAAAACACGTTTAAAATGTAAAAAACGCGATTTTTTCAAAAAAACAAGTTTGATTGAAAAACTTGTGTTTAGACGTGTTTCTGACGTTTCATGAAAATTTTCGTCTTTTAAACGAGTTTTTTCATAGAAATGCAATTTTGGTAACTATGGTCCCACACTAACCTTGTATTAGTAGATGCATTAGATGTATTATAATACTATTTAGCGGTAGTAATGTCATCAGTATTTATTTGCTTCAAGTTAGTTAGATAGGGATAAAGTGGTTGATATGATTAGTTACAAGGAGCATTTTTGTAACTACTGAGGATGAACCCCCTATTGCTCATGGTCTCTCTCTCAACTCATGCATATGCATCCTCACACATCTCTATCTTTCTTCTATATTTATTTTAGCCAAACTAACCAAGTCTGGGTTCGGAAATATCGGCTTGCAAAAAATTCAGCAAAAAAATTTGATAAAATAAGAAAGAAAATTATAAACAAGTATTAAGTTAAAAAGTATAAATTTTTTCAAAAAAATTGTAAAACAATTCAAAATATTCAGGGGAAATTCAGAAAATTCGTGAATTCTCAAGTAGTTCTTGAAATTTGTGATTTTTTCAAAGAGTGGCAAATAATTATATTCTTATTCATTTTTTTTCAAAAATTGTGAATTATTCGCGACTTTTTCAAAAAGTTGGAGAATTTGGTCACTATGATTTCAGGTAGGTATCAATGCCTAACACTAATGTTGACTTCCACCCGTTTTCTCATTTCTTTATCATGGAAAGTATTTTCTCACAAATTCTAGGGTTGTACAACTGCCACCATCAGCCATACAGTGAGATATCTTCCATGGAGGTCTGATAATGCCTATGGTCTATCCAAAGTTCACATTAATAACATAAAATTTTAAGTTGGGGTATGATAACATCTATAATGTCCTAGGCTACCTTGGCAATGAGCTATAGAAACAAAAAGTACAGCAGATTAAAGAGGTTGAGCGAGAAGCTCAACCCGAAAGAAAAAAGAAACAAAACATCACATTTACAAAAAAGGGTACAAAAAAGAAAAGAAAGGAAAAAAATAATACACAATGTACAACCCGGGGGTGTAAGCTACAACATCCCCAACCACATAAGCAGAAGCCTTAGTAGGGCGGAGCTGCTCCCACTCTCTAATGATCTTTGGGCGAGACCAAACACCACCCAAAAATATTGTCAAGTATCATGTCTATTACCCTGTTACATGTCCCAAACTTCATATAATTTTTTTTTTCTATTCCGTTCTTTTCATATTTCCCATAAAATTGCTAACGGAAGCAACCTCCACAGAATGATCATATTATCCACAAAGGGAAATCACTAGAATGTATAGTACTTGCATAAGCAACTGATTTGATTGACGAATGACTAAGTACACTCAATGCATCAACAATCAAACTTCCAAAACAATGAAGCATTTTCCAACAAAAAATAAAAAAAATAAAATGAAAATGATATGAATACATGATCACATGAACATGTTAACATTAAGAATTTAAGAATATTAATTCTTAAAGTTGATACCCCGGACCATAAAAAAATAATATAAGCATAAAACATTCACTAATCCTCGCATAATTAAATGCTCCAAAAGGCTCAAAGAACACCAAATTTATGATATGCAAGGGGACCATTTTCAAAATCTTATGGTATTGAATGCGATTGATATGTCCAATGTGTGATGTCCATGTTTGTTAATGCCCGCTTGATATGCCATGTGTGTGATACTTTTCCATTCGATTTCCTGTGATATGATATCTTTTGGCCCTGAAGAATGCAGTTCCTACCCAGCTTCCTACTACCCTTGGAGACTGACCATCATCCCCATCATCATTATATATTGTCCATGTATCTCTCATTATTTGCCTTCCAAGTGGCCCATTTTCTAGATAAGTTTTCTTGTTCTTTCCCATTGAGTCTGTAATTTCCTTTTGAATGTCCTTAGTGGCTCTTTTATTTTTGGGGGCATTTTATCCAACTACGGCGGTAATATGTACTTTGTGGTGGAAAATTTTCATTGCTTATATAAACACAAAACTCGCTTTTGACATCTTATTTATTAGTCTTGCTTCCAAACTCCTTCCTTGCCAGAAACAAGCTGTCAGTTCATTTGTTTGAAAAACAGAAGTTTAAAGCAAGCTAGATCTAAGTTTGTTATGGTTGAGGGAAAAAAATAAGAACTGAATTTTTATTTGTTCATTTTGATGTGAATTTTAATATTGTACTTTGTGGTGGAAATTTTTCATTGCATATAGAAACACAAAACTCGCTTTCGACATCTTATTTATTAGTCTTGCTTCCGAACTCCTTCCTTGCCAGAAACAATTTGTCAGTTCATTTGTTTCAGAAAAAGAACTTTAAAGCAATGCTAGATCTAAGTTTGTTATGGTTGAGGGAAAAAAATAAGAATTGAATATTGACTTGTTCAATCGGTAATAAGTTTGGAAAAATGTGTCCAAAAGAATTTTTTTGGGATATAATAGATAAGAAACTTTCCTAGGCCCCAAGGCTGCAGTTACCCAGTTCCTGTCCTGCAACGAGGGCAAATACCTCGGGCCCAAGTTAGGTGTAAGGGATTAGACAATTTCCTAGAGGAGTACTGAGCAGTTGCCTAGGCCCTGTAAAGCCTAGCAAACGATCCCCACAATAACTACAACCGCATAAATGTTGTGTGGAAGCACACAAATTCACCAACGATCCACACGATGGACAGTCAAACAAATATTGCGAAAGAAAAATAAATAATGAAATACAGATTCAATCACACAAGAGACGGGATTTACGTGGTTCGGTAAGATTGCTACGTCCATGGGCGGTGATGAACAATTTTATTCATGAATCTCGAAAATTCAATACAAAACTTGGGGGTTTTTTTTCCCGAAAGACAAAATATAGCGTCTAGGGCATCCAATGCATTTTCTAATAGCGAAAATGCCCCCACTAAGTGTACTAATGCCAAAATCGGGGCCTGACGGCCCCCGAACCCCAAGTATATGTGCTATCTCCTTTTTTGGTAGCAATGGTCTCCAATTGTATAGAGGGTGATTCTGGCAGGTGCTTTGGGTTGATACTTTTCCTGCTCTCTGAGATGGAAATTTTGTTGTTGGGGCCTCCCTCTCCCTTTGTCCTAACCAGGCTATCTGGTCTCTTATCCCCTCGAGGATGTTCTCTAGGAGGTCCCTTTTTCCTTGTTTCCTTTTGTGTATCTCTTCTTTTTCTATACTCCCCAAGCTCCTTCTTAGCAACCCATTTATGACATTGTCATTTGTTCCCATATCTCACTCGGATCCCGTTCACAATTCCCAACTTACTCATTTTTCCTTCAAAATGAAAAATCATAAAATTTGGAATTTTTTGGGTCTGTAAATTTGTCACCAGTTGTTTTTATTCTGTTCAAAAATCAAAATGGAGTTTGCATAAATGGAAGGGAAAACTGAATTTTAAAACCCGTTGTGGGTTTTAATCTCTTGAGGGCTCTTGCTGTCTTGGGGTGTCAGTTCTCAGCTCAAGTGCATGGTAGTGACGGCAGCCACTAGCATCAGTCAAGTTGCATGTGCAACTTGGATCATAGTTACCAAGTTCGAATTCGGGTAAAAATTGGGAAATGTTGAAAAATAAATATTTGTTAACATATATATAAGGAAAATTGTGGAAAAAAAGCGTTTAGGAGGCAAAAATCACAATTTTCCAATTTTATTTATGGAACACGTTTTATGAAAAAATGCCGATTTTGGTAACTATGGCGGCATTTAGCCAAAAAGTCAAGCGGGATTTGAGTCGAATCCCGTATGTGCTATTGGACTCAGTTTCGGTCGACTGAAACCGAGTTTTAATCCTTGTTCTTTATTATTAGCATATGCGAGAGCATGGAGGGAAATGAGGTAGGTGACAATTTATCATTCTCAAAATTAGTCACTTGATCATTAGCATATACAACATATTGTTGAATTCATTAATTAGGGTGTCACAGCTGACAGTGCAATTCTTGCAGTTCCTAATCGCTCCTGATCTTAAAAATTGCTTATGTTCCACTTTTTACTCAGTTTTCCATATCTTCTGATGATTAAGATGCAACAAATGGCACACAACTTGTACTTAAATGTGGTATTTTCAAGTCAACAACGACTGAAGTGCCATCTCTAAGCAAAGTCTGGATAAATAAACAAAAAACAGAATGAGTACCTTTAAATATGCCCACCGAATCTTTGTGAGTGCCCCCGCTAAAAACTCATTGACTGCTTTCAATCAGATGACGGAGATAGTTTTTTCGTCCCAATCTTCAGCACACTTGATCTCGAGATCATGGGTGTACCATCAGACGGTTAGATTTTGATTTTACGTGGCACAAATGCCAAAAAATTGTGCACTGGTAGATGCCCCTTCTAAATGTGGTTTGGCCGCTTATTTTTTTTTTTTTTAACCTGCTTGACATAATATGCAAAGCCAATCCCTTATTTTACGTGTGAATTGTGAACAGGTGGAAGAATTGTATTCGTTGGATCTGGACTCTCTAAACAATCTTCGGTACATTAGTTGTCTTCTCAACATTTACATGGCTTATTTCTCTTCCACTCTCGTTATTCTAGTTTAGCGAGCTTTTTCATCTGCAGACCGGTGTATGGGCTGGTATTCCTTTTCAAATGGCGCCCCGGGGAGAAAGATGACCGTTCCGTAATTAAAGAACCAAACCCAAATTTATTTTTTGCTAGTCAGGTTTGTATCATGGCTATGGCATTTGTCACAACTTGGAACCACATACCTAGGGATGCAGATTCGGTTTACCGAACCGAAACAAATCGGTCTATTTCGGTTCCTTTTTCAGTTCCTAAACCGAAACCGGGAAAAACTGGTTTCTGTTTGGTTTTTTTAGTTTCAGTTCAATTTCGGGTTTTTGTTTTTGTTCCTCCCGGGGAGAATGATGACCGTCTTGTTTGTATCATGGCTATAACATTTGTCACAACTTGGAACCCACATACCTAGGGATGCAGATTCGGTTTACCGAACCGAAACAAATCGGTCTATTTCGGTTCCATTTTTTTCCCCAATTCCCAAGCCGAAACCGGAAAAACTGGTTTCTGTTTGATTTTTTTAGTTTCAGTTCAATTTCCCCTGGGAGAAAGATGACTGTCCTGTAATTAAAGAACCAAACCCAAATTTATTTTTTGCAAGTCAGGTTTGTATCATGGCTATAACATTTGTCATAACTTGGAACCCGCATACCTAGGGATGCAGATTCGGTTTACCGAACCGAAACAAATCAGTCTATTTCGGTTCCTTTTTTTTTTCAATTCCCAAACCGAAACCTGGAAAAACTGGTTTCTGTTCTGTTCGTTTTTTTTAGTTTCTGTTCAATTTCGGGATTTCTGTTCGGTTTTTGTAGTTTCTGTTCAATTTCGGGATTTTTTGTTTTTGTTCCTTAAACCATTTTTTTCAGTTTTTCTTTTTTTTCTTCAGTTTTCTAATCCTTCCTAATTGGTTTTCGGTTTCTGCCTCCCAAAACCAAACCAAACCGGAATCGATTCGGTTTAATCGGGTGCTCTTGTTTGGACCAGTTTTGTTTGCCCGGTTTTCGGGTCGGGTTCAGGTTTCGGGTAAGAAATTGCATCCCTAGATATACCCCATCTTCAATTTGTCTGATTCCTTCCCTGTGCAGGTTATTAATAATGCATGTGCAACTCAAGCAATTCTTTCTATTCTGATAAACTGTCCGGAAGTTGACATTGGACCAGAACTCTCAATGCTGAAAGAATTTACTTGGAACTTCCCTCCCGAACTGAAAGGCTTGGCAATAAACAATAGTGAAGCTATTCGTACAGCTCACAACAGCTTTGCGAGACCCGAGCCCTTTGTTCCCGAAGAGCAGAAACTTGCAGGCAAGGATGATGACGTTTACCATTTCATAAGCTATTTACCTGTTGATGGAGTTCTTTACGAGCTCGATGGATTGAAGGAGGGGCCAATTAGTCTCGGGCAGTGCCCGGGTGGTCCGTGTGACTTGGACTGGTTGCGGATGGTGCAACCCGTAATCCAAGAACGCATTGACAGGTACGCCCGAAACGAGATAAGATTTAATCTGATGGCTATTATAAAGAACAGGAAGGAGATGTATACTGCTGAACTCAAGGAACTTCAGAAGAGGAGGGACCATATTACGCAGCAACTGGGTGGCGAACAATCTATGAGTGCGGGATCAGGAGCCGGTAAGCCGACACCGGTTGTTGAAGCACTGAACAAGTCGCTATCGGAAGTGAATTTGGGGATTGAGAGTGTGACCGAGAAGATATTGATGGAGGAAGAGAAGTTCAAGAAATGGAGAACGGAAAATATAAGGAGAAAGCACAATTATATACCATTTTTGTTTAACTTCCTCAAGATTCTAGCTGAAAAGAAGCAATTGAAACCTCTGATTGAGAAAGCTAGACAGAAAACATGCAGCCCCTAGGGCTTTGATCTGCCCTTTAGATCCATCTTGTTGGTCTCCTCTCTCAAACAGGATTGTATCTAGAAGATCTTAAGAGGACTTGTTTCTCCAACCTCTTTGAGTATCAATCCAATCTGCTTTTAGTTAATGTATTTTGTTTAGTTTTTAATGGCAACAACTACAATATCAGTAACTTCAGTATGATGCCATGATTACTCTTTTCACTTATAATTCGTCAAATCATTTTATATTTTTGTTTGACAGCAGGGAAACTTCAAACAGGAAATGAGATCAATTTCCTCGTTAGTTTGTTGTGGTTATTTATTTATTTATTTGGACTAGGTTGTCTAGAAAACATTTCCAGTGGAAATTGATTTCTCTTATTTGAGTAGTGTATCGGGAAAAGAATCTGGATGTAAGTCCTTTATTTTTTTTGTCCAAACAGTAAAACAATAGCCCTTACTATTTAGTAGGAGGATTTTTTTTTGAAAATTAGTATTGAAATGACAAAAAAGCCTATTATTCTGCTGGCGAAAATCTCAGTTTAGTTTCCAGCCACAAAGACATTGAATTGATTTCCTCGTAATATCGCTTGGTGTATGAAAATTAAGTTTTTATGTGGGCCCATTTTATTTTTTTTTCGATCACCTTGTATTGTTATCCAACAGAAGATTTTATTTCCGACCAATATTTGATATTTCTAAGCTTTCTAACAGTGCCTAAAACTCGTCCTATTCTTACTGACCAAGTTTCGGTTGGGTGCAGCGAACAACCAATTATGAACCAAAATTGGACCACCGATTATAACAATAACAGTTGGAGATGGGTGGTACGCTTACGCATGTGCCCTAGATCACTTGAAAAGGCACAAACCCATGTTCTGTCTAGCATGCCAAGTGTACCACTTGCAGAATTTGTATAAGAAGCCTTTTCTAAACATTTCCAAGAGTTAAATGGGTATAGCCAAGGTATAAAAAATCGGCCGATACCGTTAGGTATCAGTATTCCGTACCGAATCGGTCGATATGGGCCCGTATCGGCCAATACGTCTCGGTGAGACGTTGAGTTTTTTTTTTTTTGAAAGGCTGATTCTCATTGGTATTGGCTGATAAGTATCGGTTGAGTCGTATCGGTCTCGGGCAAACCAATACCTGAGACTGATACCAAGTTTGATAGCTTGAGTACAGTGTCGTACTGTTTTATGTGGCTCTGCCCCTATTGCAATTGGGTATTTTCAAGCTTGTTTTCATTAGTTTAAAACAGTTCTATGGCTTGCAATTGGTTAAAAATATTTGGTTTATAATGAATTTGCCATCCACCAATTGAATAAACGAATTTTCCATCCTAAATATAAATATTGAATTATTTAAGCATTTTCAAATGTGATAGTAATTCCACTTGTTTTGCCATGTGACACTATCCTTAACCAATACAAGTTGCAAATTATCATGTGAGCTGATTTAGCTAAAATTTGGTGCCCATGTAAGCAGTCTAACCATTTCATTCAGTTCTTTAATTATAATAAAGACCAAAGTTTATATAGGGTACCTTTAGCTGAACCTATCAAAATTTTAACTAATGCCTATGTTATTTAATTCGCAATTCCCTCAATTTCGCTCAATTCAAAATGGTTTGTAATGGGCAGTTCACTAATGTTTTGGGAACCTCATTCGTTACGAGTAGGATGAGTTTTTTAATACCCATGGAATTTTATTTTTTTTGTAAGTAATAAGAAATAAGTCCAATAATTATTAAAGTTTCATTAGCTCACTTTAATTCAAACGATGGAGATTAATTTTGGTCTCAATGTTTCACACAATGGGTCTTGAGATCATAGGCCATTAGATGATCATATTTTGATTCCATATGACACATATCACGAAAAGTGATCCGTGAATCGCATTGATGTACACCCGTTTTTTTATAAATGTGTTGTTGAATGATACCAATTGTGTTTTATCATATTGATCGGTTGACCGATCGAGTTCAAAAAATTGAAGAAGAATGATTGTTCACAAACCCAGCTCGAAGGGATTAATTGGTCACCAAAATCCACCCCGGTCAGACTTCCAATGGATTTATAAAATATAAAAATAGCCTTTGGAAGTCAATAGGTTTTCAAGAGCTCGAATTGCGCTTAAGAAGCTCGAAAATTTCTTCTTTTAAAAAAATTAAAAATTAAAAATCAAATGATAACCCAAATCGGACTTCTATAAACCACATGGGGCACAAAATTTCGAATCAAAAGCCGTATACCCGACTCGTCTTGAGAACTCGGGCACCAAATTGGTTGCAAGAAGCCGACTAGGTGCTCCACATCGGCCTTAAACAACTCAATTCAGGCTCAAAAAGACAGAATCGAGTGTCTTGAAACCGAACCTTTCTTGCTTCTTTGCTTTAGGCCTTTTCGTAGTGAACAATTTTTTTACGAAATCTCGATGACATTTTTTTGACGTTCGGCCGAAAAAGCATTTTGTTCTTTACGCCCGTCACCAATTATCGTTAAATGATAAAGCTAAGGGTAAGATGACTATGAAGCTATTTTTTCTGTTAGGTGTGGGAAATGAGAATATAGAATCTTTGAGGAAAATTGTCATTTTAAAAATATCCTTACATATTCAATGTTTCATTTCGACAAGAAGGCTAATCATCGGATCATAGTGACAAATTTTGTTTTCCGCAATATTTTGGTAGGGGATTGTTTCCATTCAATTTAGATAAAATTTGAAAAAAATTCAGAAAAATGTTGAAAAAATTTCGACGAGTATAACAAAATTATTTAGTATTTATAAAATATTAATCATTCTTTTAAAAATGATCAAAGTTAAAAAAATTTTTATTAATTTCTGTAAAATTTCATTTATTTAAGTACAATTAATAAAATTTCAGAAATTTTAAAAAAATCACCAAAATTTCGCTAAAAGTTGTGCAACCCATGTTCAACGAATTTCGCCAAAATTTGTGCCCCGGACCAGTACTAGCATTTTATTTATTTTCTCCATCTAAGTTTGGGTTCCCATCTATGGAGCGTGCAAACTCAAAGTACCATCACTTGGACCTGTAGGAGACGGCTAACTTTTAATTGGGGAGATTTGCAACCTCAGCCCTTATATTTTATGAATTTGCAATTTTGACCCTATAATTTCAATTTGTGCAGAAACAGACAACTCTTAGCCAAGCCATTTCCACGTCACCACTGGGCAAGTGAAAGTCCCAAATAACCCTTATGTTTTTCATTTAAAAATTTAAACGAAACTTTAAAACTTACTTTTTACCTTGATTTTGTCTTCCTAGCGGCAATTCAGTAACCGCAACGGTGTATCGATGATCAAGTGCTTTTTTTTTTTTTTTTTTCTAAAAGAAATTAGAAGCAGAGCTTAGCTTAAGTTATAACTCCCACTATATTTCCACTAGTAACGTCTCGCTCCATAAGATAGTGAACGCTAATTTATGATAGCATCCACTAAGTTACAGTAGCGAGACTAACTTAAGGTAGCGTCTACTACTTTATATTAGCGGTGCTGACTTAAGGTAGCATACGCTATTTTATAGTAGGTTAGCGGAAGTTTTTTTCCTATTCTACACTGTTTTACCGTTATTTCTTTTTCTCGTTATCTCAATCCCTCCCTCCTTGAAAGATGCGTAAGGATCTATATGCATACAATTTTAATGGTGTAAGATCATTTAGTCATCATTTATTGTATCAATTGCTATTATGTCATAACTATCGCTACCACATATATATATATATATATATATATATATATATATATATATATATATATATAGTTTCTCCGCTACAATATCATATTTGTCGTTATTATATCGCTACCCTATTGTATCTATCGCTATCATATTGTATCTCCATTACCATATTATATATCCGCTTACAAATCATATCTATCATTAATATATTGTATCTCCGCTACCATATCGTATCTGTCACTATCATATTGTATCCCCTCTACTATATCATATCTACTATTACCATATCGTATCTCCGCTACCATATATTATTATCTCCGGTAATATATCGTATCTATCGCTACTATATCATATCTATATGATATTGTATTTCTCACTTCAATATCATATTTATGATTAGATACCGAATCAGATTCGATATCGTATCTATTGATCCATATTTTTTTAATTTATCGCTGTGTTGCTATTTTACTCTACCCTAGTGAGCATACGATAAAGTAGTGACGCTGTAATAAGATAGTGGACACAACTTTAACATAGCGATAAGTTAGTGAAAGTCTTATGGTGACCCTAAGGTTATATATCAATTTTTTTGAAAAAATACCTTCAAGTGCGAACAAGGAAGCAACATCTCGATCGCCAAATCACCGCAAAATCGTTGCTCACAAACATTAGAACATAGATAAAGGTAAAAAGTAAAAAAAAAAGTATTTAGACAAAAATTGAAACGATAGGAGTATTTCAAACATTTCAAAGCCTTGGATGTGATGTGGAAACTACTTCGCTTGGAGCAGTCAGTGTATGCAATGATCGAAATCATAGAGCCGTTATGGCAAAAGGTTTAAATACGAGGATCGAAAGTGCAATTTTCCCTTTAACTATAGCTAGGTGCTCAGCATGCCTCCTTTTCATTAATTGCCATTCTTCACAATCTTGGTCACAAAATTCTCCCAATTATCAAATTAATCCAAATTTTAGAAAAATTCTCCAAAGAGGGGCATTTTCGCTACATATTTATTTGATTCGTCAATGTGAAGGATTAATTAGCTTATATGCCACAATATTGTCCGATTCTAGGCTTAGGTCTTCGCCCCGATTTTGTTTCTAGCATGGGTTTAATCCTCACCCAAATCCGCAATCACATATGACGCAAGGTCAAGACTTCTCTAACTTTTTTCAATTTTTAGAATTTGATGAATTATTTTAATCGTGAGACATAATGTAATCATACTCCATATTGTTATATGATTGTAAAATGTTAATGCATACAGACTATACAATCTCTGCGTTTTCTTCGAATCCTTTTGAATTTATCCCAAATAAATTGAATTGATATCCTAGTAAATGATTGCTGAATCCAAACAAATACAATGCTCACAACTCACTTTTCATATTTAATACAGTACCTCTATTCGCGCCTACGAACTTATTGGGGCACTTACAACCGACAAGCATTGACAACTTTCAATCAAACAAGAGATATTTTCACCCTCAATCTTCCACGGCCTTCAGAAGGCCAAGTTTTCTTATTAATGATGATTCACCCAAATAAAAATCAACGTTTGAGCGAGCTGTATTCAATGTGGTATTTAGGTTGCGTTCTGATTCAAAGTAGTCAATGATTTTCAATATAGGTGCCCTCAACAATTCGGTAAGTGTAAATAGAGTCACCCTATTTGAGAATGTGCTTGATGCACATTTGAGATTCTATAATGATTTAGGTGTGTTTCGCATTGCTCTTTGGAAGAGTAGAAAAGAATTGTTGATGCTCCCTATTCTTGTAAATGAAATGGGGAAGAGGAGAGACAAAAAGGAGAGACCGCTATTTGAAACATGAAAAACATTTTTCTTTAAACGAGCATGAAAAATCATGCTCTTTTAAAGTGAGTTGTTTTTCTTATTTCAAAGGGCAACCTTTTTTTTATTTTTCTTCTAATTTTTCTCTTTCCCCACTTTTCTTTGCAATAGCAGAGAGTGTTGCTCTTTTCTACTATCCCAAAGAGCAATGCCAATGGGAGGTCATTTGACCCAAGCAAAGGGGTTTCAAGGGGCCGGGCTGGGTTTGAATTGGGCCTTAAGTGGCTCTATTCTGATCAAGCATCTTTAAGATGGCCCATATCTAGCTTGATTACTAAACGGGTCGGGTGGGATCAATCCAGTTATTATTTGGACTTACTTTAACTTCACCCATACCAGGTCCATGTACGCTCGGGCCAGGTCAACCCGCAAGCCACTAGCCAATTTTTATATAAATTAACTTATTTGATGGAGTCGGGCCAAGTTCGGTCCGGGCTTAAACATGCTGTTTTTTAATTAGGCTTTTGGGAGTTGGGACTAGCCCATATCTGGCCCAGCTTACTAATTGGGTCGGGCAAGTCCAGGCCATTTAGCATCAGGACTTACGTAACTGAGCAATTACTCGGCCCATTGGAGGCTGGGCCGGAGCCACCTTAATCCCGACGAAAGTATCCTTTTTGGAGTCCATTTCAATTACCTAATATAGGATGAAGATCACCATCTTCCTCAAAGACCTCATATAGGATGGAGATCACCATCTACCTCTCCTTGATTCCGCTGAAAGCGAGAGAGCCTTAGCAAATAAACTTCCCTTTAATTTCTTTTAAAACTAAAAAAAATTCAAACCTCAGATCAATTTCTCATTTCTCTCTCTCCCCATCTCATCTCTCTCTCTCTCTCTCTCTCTCTCTCTCTCTCTCTCTCTCATCTGTCTCACTGGAAGCAAATACCCAAGCACCTCTCTCCCCTCTCTCTCTCTCTCTCTCTCTCTCATCTCTCTCACTGGAAGCAAATACCCAAGCACCTCTCTCCCCTCTCTCGGTCGCCGCCACCGGCCGCCGCCCTTCACCTTTGGACTCCGGATCTCGATCACCGCCACCGGTAAGGTTTCTCTCTCTCTCTCTAAAGTACACAACACTCCGTTTTCTTCCTCCCCCTCTCTCTAACTCTCTATTTTCAAATTTATTTATCTAAATTCCTAATTTTTATTTTATTTTTTCTGTTTTTGCAATCTCTTATCCTAAGTTTTTTTAAAAATTCTTTTTGTCATATTTAACAAAGATTCACATCCCATTGTCGCTTCACGCAATGCAAGCCGGTGATTTCATGAGATCAACTATCAAGCTAAATTAAAGGTAAATTAAAATTTTATTTATTTAAATTTATTTTAGTTGTAGTTACATTTGTATGTGTTGTATGATTCTAGTAGAAACCCCTAAATCCAAAATCTCCTAAATCCTAAACCCTAAACTCCCAAATTAATTTTTTTATTTAAATTTATTTTAGTTTTACTTTAATGTGTGTGTTGTATGATTTTAGTAGAAAGCCCTAAATCCAAATCCCCTAAACCCTAAATTCCTATATTAAAATTTTATTTATTTAAATATATTTTAATTTTACTTTAATGTGTTTGTGGTGTATGATTTTAGTAGAAAGCCCTAAATCCAAAATCCCCTAAACCCTAAATTCGTATATAAAATTTTTATTAATTTAAATATATTTTAATTTTACTTTAATGTGTATGCGTTGTATGATTTTAGTAGAAAGCCCTAAATCCAAAATCCCCTAAACCCTAAATTCCTATATTAAAATTTTATTTATTTAAATATATTTTATTTTTACTTTAATGTGTATGTGTTTTATGATACTAGTAGAAAGTCCTATGTCCGAAATCCCCTAAATGCTAAACCCTAAATCCCTAAATTAAAACTTTATTTATTTAATTTTGTTTTCGTTTTACTTTAATGTGTTTGTTTTGTACGATTCCAGTAGAAAACCCTAAATCTAAAATTCTCAAACCCTAATTTGTCATTTATGATTTACCACTATTGAATGAACTTAGCTTACCATTGACCATGGATAAGTTGAGTTTGATATAAAAATTTAAATTATATATTATTAATAACACTAATAATATTTAATTTTTAAGCAAATAAGTGGTTGCTAACTTGTTGATTACTTATTTTTCACATGGTAAGAGTACAATCGAAATATTTGGGTGCCATGGTACAATTTTTTTAGTTCGGCGAGGAGCTATACTGCTACCTCATGAAGACCAAGGTGTGCTAGATGACAAAATTCTATTTGCAAACCTTAGGTTGGTCACATATATATACTTATTATTGTTTATATTTAATGTTTACTATTGTTTGATCAACATAAATTTGGTGTTAAATTTTAGTTTAATGGTTAGCATTTGGTGTAGTTTTGTCGTCTATTAGAATTTTGTCCAAGAGTTTATATGTAGATATTTGCTTCCTACATAACAAATATTCCCTATAAAGTCTTGAATTGTCTCATTAATTAGACAATTCGAGTATAATATTTTGTATATGTTCTGTTTCTGTTTCTTTTTATTTTTTATTTTATGATAATATGTTTTGTTTGTAATTCCTTATTGAAATATAAAATTTGCCGTAAACATGTTTAATTCAATTGATTGTTATTATATTTTTATACGCTTGTAGGTTTATTAATTTGAAGAATTTTTTTATATATATAATAGGCCCTATTTCGGACTCTCGCTAGAGGCCCCCGAAATCTCCCGGCCAGCCTTGATTCCACGTGGAATAGGGTACCTGATTAGAGCTGGTGGGGGATCAAAAAGAGTCGTTTGACTATGTTGAATTGGATTTGACGTCCCATTGGAGTTGCTGTAATGGCTCACTTTCTAAATTATATATATATATATATATATATATATATATATATATATATATATATATTTCATAATTTTTTTCTTTCTTTTTAATAGTTTTTAATTTATTTTTTTAAAAATTGCATAGTGGCCTCCCAAGCCGATACATATCCCATATATCCAATACAATATTGGCGAAATGATATATGAATTGGATATTGAATCCTTATCCTCTACACCCGATTTAATTATAATAATAATAATAATAATAATAATAATAATAAATATATGGATCTTGTGGGCTATAGCTAGTCGCAAAGCTAAAAGATCACCACTGAAACAAATCCATCTAAATAACTACTAAAACAGATCCATCTAAATAAGTATGAGCAATGATAATAGCGTAGATCTTCCTAGTCACAAATCTTCAGCCGTCAAATCTCCAGGATTAATTGCAGTAAATTAAGAAATAAAGAAAACTAAAAGAAATAAAATCGGAAAAAATAAATAAGTAAATAACTACTACACACATTTCACCAAATTTCCTTTCGGTAGTCACCCATTATCAAGCAGCCGAGGAAACAATATCTCAGGTTAATTTATGGCATCTATTAGTGATTTTCAAAACCTGAAGCCGCTTTTTATTTGCTCACCTTTATTTGCTAAACCGCTTACCGTATGAGCCACTGTTTCCTATAAATATAGCATGCTCTGCCAAATACTTTACGTCATCGACGATTCAACGGTCAGGATGCTTTATCAGATTCGTTTCGTGATAGCATCTTTAGCCTTTACGGTTCAGATTTCAAAAGGTTCTGCAGGCTGACACAGAAAATGAGTCATTACTAGCATTTATTATATATTATAATTATAATAAATGATATAATAAATATAGGGTTTGTATTAGGTGCTCCATAAGCATACAAAGGGAAATGAACGTGGTTAATCTCTCTTCTTAAAAATAGTCAAATTATGAGAAAACCACAGTCTAAGGGTCAAGTGTTTTCTGGGACACATGCGATTTAATAGGTCACTTGAGATTCTATTATATCCAATAGTTATAGATACGGTTGAACACAAAATTCGATTTTACCAATTGCTCTTGCGATTAGGTACCCACCCAAAGCGCTAGTCTTGACACTTGGGTCAATATCCTGGTCAAACGGAGGAGACAAATTAAATTAATCTTTAACACACATTGAAATATTTTTGTTGTTCGATGCTATTTACACGTTTCTCTTGATCCAGAAGAGCGTCAGATACAACGCACATGATTTTAAATCACAGAAATCTGAGAGGCAAAGGTATAGGGCTGATGGGCCATTTTGTGAGACCTCTTGCGCCTCAACGAGTGAGGAAAAAAAACGTTGTTTTTTCAAATCATCTTACATCGTTAAAATACATGTTTGATCTTACATCATTAAAATACACTTCAATTTATCTGATTTGTGATCAATGCTTTTTAGTCCAAGTGTTGTTCATTATTGGGATATATCTCATTTAAAGAATCACACCTATATCAGACGATGCAAACGATCCGATTGATGAACTTCAATATTAGCAATAAGAACCCTTTGGTTGATGAGCTTCAATACAACCTAAGATTGTTTCAAAATAGTGCAAATATGCTGATTTTAATACAGCCTAAGAATGTTATTTCTATGCTAGTGCAAATGTGTTACTTGACCTTCTTTATATTATAATGCGAGAAGGGCAAGTTCCACGAGTGAATTCGTTAGATGAAGAAATTAGTTTTTTCTTTAAAATAATAATAAGAATACTTTTTAGTGCCACTGCCCCTTATTCTCTTACTACTCTTAATGGGAGCTGTTATTTATAATCTAAGATTCTTCCTTCTTAGGCCGATTTTTACATGCTTAAATGGTTGACTACTTTGAAATAGATGAAGATCATTTCTTGTTCCAATTTGACGCAATAGACCTTATGATCATGGTTCTACGATCATACTGTCATATTTTTATTTCCTACGGCCATGGCTCACATCTAAAAGCCCGGGAACCATGTTTGTCATACATCATGATCATGTTTATTTTTTGGGATGTGTGCCATGACCATGGGAAATAAAAAATTGACTGTTTAATGCTAAAACATGATCATAAGATCTATTGAGTCAAAGATTGGGACGAAAAATGATATCCATCATATTATTCGAAGCAGCCAACGGTTTAATCACGTGAAACACGGGCTGAGAAGGAAGAATCTTAGGTTGATAATAAAGGTACTCAATCCAAAGAGTCTCTTCCACTTCCATGTCCCCTCTTGCTCACACACATAGAATGCTCAGGCACAATCATGGATCAAAATATCGGAATTCTGATACGTATCGTCCATCACTCCAGGACGATACGTCGGGTATCGTCCGATACATTGAATGTATTGGTTTGATACATTTTTTTTTCAAAAAAATTCCAAAAAATATTTTTAAAACTCGAAAAATTATATTTAATGGTTTTCTATTTATTTCAATTTTTTAAAATTTTATTTAAGGCTTATTTGATGCATATATTTTCGTTGTGCTTTTTCAAAATTAAAAAAAAAATGTGTATCAGATCAAAGAAAAATTCCAACACCAGCATACTGATTCATGCAAGAAGCTTCAATAGCTTGTTGCATTTCATTACAAATAGATGGATTACTTGAATAAATGATGGGGATTGGTGAATCAAAACTAATGAATCTCACGGGTTTTCAAATGAAGAATAATGGCAACTTAACTGCGGCGGCGATCCCGCATTTTTCAATGTCGATTCAGCAGCTTAAAAACAAAAAATGTGGAAGAAGAGCCGAAGAAGGAAGAAGAGGAGCTGAAGAAACAAGGAGAAAAAAGGCTAAGAATTTGGGTTTAAAATCCCAAAGTAGTGCATCATGTGGGTTGGGGGACCCACTAGAAAAATTGAAATTATCGTCCGATACATTCAAATTATCATCTGATAATTTAATCAAATGGGGTCTATGCCAATCTGCCTGATTATCGGACGATAATTTCAAATTATCGTCTGTATCGTCTGATACGGACGATAATTTCAATGTATTGTCCGATAATTAGGGTGTTTTAGGGGGTACCCGATAAAAACCATTTGTATCGTATCGGGGACCCTAAAAAACGATACGTATCGGTATCGTCTGATATTTTGACCCATGGGCGCAATCTTTCTCATAGATCATGGGTGTGTGACAGGGACGCCACCAACAAGGATCTAGGTTTCAGGCTGTATAAGGTGAACTGGCGGAAGAAGAAGCGACGGAGGAGCCATGGAGCCACCAGAGGAAAGCTATAAGGAGCGGTCCAAAAGAAGAGTCCCTGCCCAGGGTCGCTTGAGCTAGCATCACTCTCGCTCGAGCGAGAATGCTTCAGAAACGTAGGCAAAATTTTGGGTTTTAGTCGCTCGAGCGAGGGGACATCAGAAATCCAGGCCAAAACTTTCAGCCAAAACTCACTCTAGCGAACCCGAGTTGTTGCTCGAGCGACCTCTTGTAAAGATTCCCGCTCAAGCGAGAATTAAATTCGCTCGAGCGTGTCACGTGACACAATTTGTTCTTTTTATCCTTTTTGTTCTTCTTTTCTTGTGTCACATGTAAGTTACCCTTTTGGGTAACATGATACTTTTATATTTTAGGATTTTTTTATATTTGTAATCACTATAAAGCATATTTTGTAAGCCATTTTTGGCAGTTATTGAAAATTAATGAAAGTGCATTGCATTTTGAGCTTGAGATGAGCTTTAAAGAGTGAGTCTTTTTCCTCATGTGGTGTGAGGCCAAGGGTGAGATGCCCATGTTATTTTGATCTTCTCTTTGCTTCTTATTCTTGTTTGATCTTTCTATTTTCTCTTTAATCTCTTGCATCCAATTTTCCCCTTTTAATTGATTGCTCCAATCCCAAACCCTAGATCTAGAACATCCTTGATGTCCATCCTTGTGGATCAAATCCGATCTTAGCCCGTCGATCCATGACCGTTGTTGGGCTCGTGCTTGTTTGATTGTGCCGTTAATCATCTCAATTCAAAAGCCCTAGCGAGGAGCGATCGATTCCACCGCGGTCTACGATCTAAAGCCCTGATGTGGACGAAACTAGAGTTCTATCTCTAGGATCGCCTCTTCTGCATTTCCTAACGGATTTTGCGCATCGACTTGGACTCTACGTGAATCAAGCATGGTCACTTAAGCAGAACCCTACGAAACCCTAAGGTATCGCTTTAGTTTGTCTTTAATTGTTCGATTAATTAGTTTAATTTCGGCAAATTAGCATATCATGGACATTCACGTAATTTAGGGTCGTTGTCCCGCGTCAGAGTACCGTTAGAATCATGTGCACTGTATCTGACGCTCTGTTGGATCCTCGGGAAACGTGTTAATAGCATTGAACGACAAATATTTTAATTTTCGTGCTAAAAATTAATTTAACTTGCCCCCTCCGTTTGACCAGGATGTTGACCCTAGCGGGAAGACTAGCCCTTTTGATTGGGTACCTAATGGCAAGAGCATTTGTTAAATCGAATTTTTTGTTCAACCGTATCTATAATCTCAAGTGCCCTATTAGATCGCATGAGTCCCCAAAAGTGATCTATAATCAGAAATCATTTGGCTCATAGACTTCTTTTCTCATAATTTGACCATTTTTAAGGAGGGAGATTGATCATGTTCGTATATTTATTGCATCATTTATGATAATATATAGTAAAGGCTAGTAATGGCTCGTTTTCTGTGTTAGCCTGCAGAACCTTTTGAAATCTGAACCCTAGAGGCTAAAGATGCTATCAGATCTAGTAAAGCATCCTGACCATCGAATCATTGGTGAGGTGTAGCATTTGGCAAAGCATGCCATATTTATAGGAAGCAATGGCTCGTACGGTAAGCGGTTTAGGAAAAAACGGTGGGCAAAGAAAAAGCGGTTTTCAATTTTGAATATCGCTAATAGATGCCATAAATGGACTTGAGATACTGTTTCCTTGGCTGCTTGGTAAGGGGTCACTACCGAAAGGAAATTTATCAGGCGAAGCATTGGTTAGGTGTAAGGTGTGTAGTTAGTTTTATTTATTTATTTTCTTGTTGTAGTTCTCTTTATTTCTTAATTTACTGCACATATAATATATTTGATGATTATTTATAACCATAAAATCTGTTGGATCAGTAATCCTGGTGATTGACGGTTGAAGATTTGTGACTAGGATCTAGCTATTATCATTGCTCATATTTATTTAGGTGGATCTATTTCGGATGTTATCTTTTAGTTCTGTAACTAGCTATAGCCCACAAGATCCATATTATTATTATTATTATTATTATTGTCATTATTATTATTATTATTATTATTATTAAATCTGGTGTCCAAAACATGGATTCAATTTCCAATTCATATAGCATATCGCAAATATTGTATTGGATATATCGGATATGTATCGGCTTGGGAGGCCAATATGCAAATTTAAAAAAAATAAAATTAAAAACTGATAACAATCATCAAAAATATGAAAACAAAAAATGAAAAAATTTAGAAAGTGAGCCATTAAGACAACTCCAATGGAGACGACAAATCCAACTCAGTAGAGCCAAACCACTCTTTTTGATGCACCACCAGCTCCAATCCAGTGCCCTATTTCACGTGGAATAACGTGTCAGCTCTAAGGTTGTTAAAGTTGTGGTTCTGCTAGCCCCAACATAAAATAAATAATTTTTATTTAAAAAATGTGACCGATGCACATTTAATACACAAAAAATATAATGTCGAATATTTTTAAACTCATAAAAATAACAAAAATTTCTCAAACGGTTACTTTTGATGTCTCCTATTGGACCTCCCAAAATTTGAATCCTAGAATGGAGTACTCAAGTTTGGAGTTGAATGACATGGTAACTTGAGTACTTAAATCCAAATTTCAATTTTTGGAAGGTCCAACATGGGACATAAAAAATAACCGTTTAATGATAATTTATTTATTTTCATGAATTTAAAAGTATTAGATTGTATATTTAGTTTATTAAACAAATGTCACATTTTTTAGATTATATATATATATATATATATATATATATATTATGTTGGGGTTCCAAGGACGTCAACTTTGACGTCCTTAGAGCTGGTACTCTATTTCACAGTGTTGTAAGATGCTAGATTGGAGCTGGCGGGGGCATAAAAAAGAGTCATTTGGCTATGCTGAGTTAGATTTGGCGTCTCCATTAGAGTTGGTTTTAAGTGGTGATAGAAAACAATATGGCTTTGAATATCGGTCATATAAAATCGGGCGATACGTATTGGGTTAATACAATATGATGTCCTAATTGCATATGGGTTTAAATACAAATGGTTCTAAATATCGGCCGGTTGGATTGATTATTGGGCTGTAGGTCAATCCTATATGATAAGAAGCCCGATTCAAAAGTTAACCTTTTCGCCAATATTTTTAAATTATTATAATATATATATATCCAATGGTGGTTAAAGTTGAAAAAAATGAATCAATGCTTCAAGTATGTTGGACCTATCCAAATATTTGTCCCCATTTTTTACAGGTCGGAATTTTATTTCTTAATTTTTTAAATTACGGGTCATGTGAAATGCGATCTGAAAACGGGTGTTTTTTTGGGATCATGTGCCTTGTGGCACTTGATCTGGGCAACAATGTAACGTTCAAACTGCTTCACTAACCCAAGGACTCCTTAACCATATATATATATATATATATATATATATATAGAAAGGGGTCCATGCACTAGTTATGCAACTTTGAACGCATTACTAGTGTAGAGATCACGTGTCACGTGATCCCAAAAAACCCTCGTTTTAGGATCACCTGTCACATAACACGTGATCTAAAAATTAAGAAAAGAAAATTGACATTAAAAAATATGATCAAATAGTAAATGAATCTCAACGTATTTGGTGCATTGATTTCCCAACTTTGACCACCTTAGGGATTTATATCCTATGCTGAGCCGACATGTGCTGAATTTGGGGTGCGCATGTGCCCCTGGGATTAGGCGGGTGCTCTAAGAGGCCCGGATACCAGGTTATCAAAAAAAAAAATGTTTTGTTCATTTTTTGTTGGATAGATCTTATTGATCTTGTGCATGTTGCTTTGACACCTGATTTTTGGATTAAGAGTCACTTGGCATCCAAATGGCACTAGTATAGTGTTAAACCCTAGAACGCTAGTGCAGGGTTATCGTGTTCATATATATATATATATATATATATATATATATACATATATATTATGTTTCTCTAATGTAATGAGGTATTAGTTGTGTCTCGTGCTATCATTGACTGCATGCCACATTAATTGCTAATAAAAGTTAATTGATGTGACATGCAAGCAATGATAGCTCGAGTTATGGCTAGAGTCTCATGACACAAATTATATCATTTCCATATATATATATATATACATATAAGTAAAAAAAATATTTTAACATCAATTGAATGGTCAGTACATATTCGATAGTTATCACCCTAAGACCCAACTATATTTATGGATTATAAATTTTACTTGTATGGTAGATTATAGGTGAAATTGTTGATTAATAAGATCGGGTATCGTTATATTTTATTATTTAAATCAAACTTGAGTACAGCTGTACTCCATTAGTCAACTTCTTGTAATTCAGTGACTAATGGAATACAGTTGTACTCAAGTTTAATTTAAATGATAGGATACAACTTTGTTGTCATATAACCTTTTCTAATCGTGCAAAGGAATATATATATATATATATATATATATATATATATATATATATATATATGATTTGACTTTTCAAAAGGTGGATATCAATGTGAACCATTCACTTTGCTTTGAGGAAGGGCATTGGGCTTCATCAATTACCTGAGGGTTCATTTCTTTCATGAGGGACTTTCCTCTGTAGAGAGGATTGGTCTTTGTTTGGATAGGCATGCTCTCCCCACCATCGAAAAATGAAGCATAAATTATTGAAGAAAAATTAATTCCTCTTATTGTAAATATTACAACAACTAATGTTGTCCTCTTAGCCACACGATAGAGAAAATGAGTTAGCATTAGTTAGTAGTGTTAGGTAAGTAGTACGAGTGCCATACGAGTTGGTACTCGAGTCACTTTTTGGGATGTGTGCCATGTGAAATCAATATCTGTACCATTTGATAGGTGTATCATGATCTAAAGAAGTTTCCTATAAAAGATTGGGGTGAAAAAATTTCTATCATTTAAATTAAAATCGTCAAACACTACGTAAAATTAACGGTTGCCATGTAAATCCAATAGACCGTCAGTTTTAGATGGCCTTTGGTTGCATTGAATCAGACAATAGAGATTTCTTTCGTTTTGCACTTTTATAAAATAAATCTCTTGAAATCATGTGTTGCAAATCACATGGAACATTTAATGGTTCCACATGACACAAATCCCAAAAAGTGACTCGAGTACTAAGGGCGTTGGCAGCCACGTCACACACTTAATACTAGCGCAAAATTGAAAGGTGCGGGTGACCGTGGGTAAAATGGGGGCATGTCTTTTTAACTAAGTAGGCCATGCTATAGCTTGACTAGGTTTGTTAAGCCTAGTACTTGTGTTTGCAGAAGTTAAGGGGCAACCACCCCCGAAGTTCTACCCTTTCGCTTGGTGAATTAACTATCCTCTCATCCAAACAAATATTAAGTTTAACTTTTCTTTTTTGAGAAGCTACCAATTTAAGTTTGGGTTATAAGGGTTTGAAAGTCTATATATATATATATATATATATATATATATATATATATATATATATATATATATATTACGATTTCTTTTTGGATGGTGAGATGTTAGCTTCCACATTTAAAAAGAAATTTTATGCGTAATATTTTTTTCAAAGTATCATTTAGAATTAGTTAAAAGAGTAATTTACTTGGGTGTTTGTCAAATCCTGTATGGGGTCTTTTGAATTCGTCTCTTCTGGTATGGGATTTGAAATTTGTCATATCCCTTTTGAAAGTGACATAAATCACTTTTAACGCTAATAGAATTGGTTGTTAGACCAAAATACACTCCACTTTTTATTGGAAAAAGTCACTACTTTTGTCCTATAGGAAGGTGTTTTGACGAGACAAAGTAAAGGGTATTTTGTGAGCGTTAAAAGTGGTTTCTGTTACTTTCAAAAGAGATCTGATGAGTTCTTAAATCTCATAGGGGAAGTGACGAATTTGGGAGGCCCCACAGTGGATCTGACAAAAAGCCCAATTTACTTCATTAAACATTTTGAAGAGTCTGCGCAACTCTTTTAGTCAATTAACCTAAAAGAGTTCTTGATGCAGCAATTGTGAAGGTGTGTTGCTTCATCTAGTTTTCGTCTTTTTTATTTGATCCCTAAGAAATTTAGGATGGGTAACAAAAGTGAAGAAGCCATCTCAATGCAGTCGTTGATGAGTGGGTGTGTGGTGATGCCAAAACTCTGGTTGCTTTACGAGTTGAGGGTACCAGAGCTGGAAACTTGACTCAAACTTTTTCTTTTCTTTTTTCCTGATAGGTAAGATGGGCTCGAACGTGCAATTGAGGTTGCAATATTGTCCACTGTTTGATGTGTTAATGCCTCAAGCCATAAAATCTGACTCAACTTGACACCCAATCGGGTTCAAAATCTCGTAAGTGTAGACGAGTCAGTTAAGCATTTTGAAAGTCATTGAAAAAGTGGGCATGGGGTTGTTTCATCTTACTTCTCTAATTTCCATGTATGACTCATAGACAACAAAGTTGAAGACATCTTCAACAATTTGTTCATCTAATTTTTGTTCTCATAGAAGCAAAAAAGTCTCTTATGGGCTCATTTGAGAGTTCAAAAAGGCTTGGAACCTGAGTTTCTAAGTACTTTTCGAGCCTTTCTCTTAGTTGAGCATTTTTTTTAAGCTTTTTCGAGTGAAAGTGACATACCAATTTCTTGACAAAATATTCAGAAATGCTCATATTCTGAGCATTTATGGAAGCTAAAGCAAAATACTCCTCTAAACAAGGAAAGTGAAAACTCAAGAACACATGAATCTGAGTATTTATGGGAAAAGTTCAGAAAAATCAGCAATTTGACTAAACTCAACAACACATCTCAGAAAAGCTAGGAATCTGCAGGATTCTAGTCTAATAAGAATCTGTGCTTTTCCCAGAAATGCTCTAAATCCCACAGATTATGAGCGCACTCTGATTCTAAGCTTTTCTAGGATATGTTCTTAAGTTACTCAGATCTGGGCCTTTTTTGAATTTTTCCTAGAAAAACTCAGATATCCTTTGTTTTTAAGTTTCACTTTTCTAATTTAGACATGTATATTGCCTTTAGCTTTCTGAATTCAGAATCTGAGCGCTTTTGAGTGTTTTACTTGAAAATTATTTTGTCGTTTTCACTTAGAAGAACTAGGAAAATATGGCTTCCTAAAAAATCTCTTAGACAACAAAAAAGGCCGAAAAGTGACTATAAATTGCATTTTCTGGAGAAACTGCTCAGATTATAAGTTTTTCTCAACTTCCGAATGAGGCCTAACCTAGGTGCTTGTAAGTAAAGTGCGAATGACATCACCTCGACACTCGGCCTTTGGCTGACTATACTTTTTTTTAACCGAAAAAGAATATATTTAATTGAAGTATTATATGTGTTATGTAATTAATTGAACATTTTAATTATATGATATATCTTGAAAATATAAAACAAAGTGCGTAATAAATGAAGAGGCTCGGGACTATACTCCCGGGTGTAGAGAAATCTCTACACCCACTGTCAGTTGGCCCTCAAGTGGCGTCCATCACGAGGATCAGATGCCACGACAACTTAGGCAAGGTCTATCAGATCTCTTTAAAAAATAATTGTTTTTATGACCTTTCCACTGTTAAAAATGTGGTCAAAGATGGGGAAAATCAATGCGCCAAATATTTGCGGCGTTACCTTATCTTTGACTCATCAAACTGAATTCGAAAAAGTAATTTTTTTTAAAAAAATCCCTTATCCCATGGGTGATCAACCCAAAATGAGAGTTGTATTGGGTTGATCATGCCATGTGGCATGTGATCTGGCCACCGGGCGCATGGGTCATCCTGTGCGCTCGGGCGCATTCTCCTGGATGAACCATTTTTTGCTTTAATTTGATAACTTAGGGTAACCGAAGCTTATGCTGGGACTAATTGCTAGGGGATGCTCTTGCCCCCACCTTCGACCCTAATCAAGTCAGATGTTCCATCTGGTTGGGCAAAAATTTACTTGACCTGACTCGATTTGACCCAAAATTTTAGGTTCAGGTCGAAGCATATGTCCTTGACCAAATGGGTAGGTCCTTTTCCAAGTCATGTGTGCCTCTAAATAGCCAAATACAAGAAAAATAGAGAAAAGAGGTCTAACATATGGATATTGATCTATAACCAATCGTCTCTAAAATCTCTAAATTCCCCTCAAATTAAAATGACAAGTAAAAAAGAAATCAAAATCTTAGCAATAATTCCATAAAAATTCCTCTTCTTTTTTTTTTTCATTCTCCTACTTCTTAAAGATCGAGTTTGAAGTAATTCTTGTGTGATTTGGATCACTTGGTTGTCATGGTTTTTCCTTTGTCACTATAGTTTCCTTTCACAACAATTAAGATGCAATAATGAATTAATTGATGGGTGTTCGCAACCATGGTCCACACACATGCTATAGTGGTTTTATGTGGTTTCTGTTAACCATTTACTCAAAATATTGGAACTAAAATCGAACCAAAGTGGAAAAAATAAATTCGATTCTTTGGTGAAATGGTTTGATTTGGGATCAATTTCAGTCCGTTTTCATATCCGTTTGGTTCTGTGGGCCGATTTTTTCAGTCAATTTCAGTTTTCAAATCAAAACGTGCACTCCTAACTCCACTACTGGATCATTTCTACAGCCACTACTTTCTTCTAGGCTTATGTTACTCAATTTTACCATAAAACAGATGGTATATAACCGGTTGAGTGATTGTTCAAGTGGTATCCTCTTCATTTGTGGAAGCAACAAGTCATGGGTTCTAATCGTCATGCCTGCTCCCGCCCTTTGTGTGGGTCTCCCAGTGTGCTGCCCCAAAATGAATCCTCTCTGCGTGCAAGTAGTCTACACAGGCACTACATCTGGGCTGTCTATGCTGTATGGCATCCTAAAAATAAAATAAAAAATAATGATATATGTAAATGCATTTAATGCCACCATTTTTATTAAGTCTAAGATTAGACGGTTCAATTTGTGTAAACAACATGTCATTCTAGTGATATTAACTTGATCACATTAAAGATGAATCCATATGAACTGGATGATAGTTAAAAAGAATTTGATGTATAGTATTTAGGGAAAGGTGTTGTTTATCATCTAACGTTTCCTCTGGATGCTAGTCTAGAAAGGAAACTATTAGACGTGTCTAATTGAGGTGATTTACTCTTTTAACTAACTTTAAATGACCGATAAAAACATTAAAATAATAATAATAATAATAACTTTAAATGATATTGAGGTTGCTTTGGTACATGATGTGCATTAAATGCCTCTTTAAGTGGCGAACCTAATCTCTCATCATCCTAAGGGAGATCATAAGATTTCATATTAGATATGTGTATATATATGTGTGTGCATGTGTGTGTTATGATCCCTTCCGGGCATACTGGCATATAGACAATATGACTCGGGACAAAAATGCTAAACCCTAATTATGCAAGTTTGGGATTAACCACAAATTTAATTGAATAATGGAAATAATCAAAATTACCCCAAACACATAAAATAAATTTAGTAAATTCAATAAAACAACTAGGTTGATTTAATTTAGTGTTCACATACATCTATATTTCCTGATCTAGAAAAGCGGATCCGATGAAGGATTCGGTTTTCGCTCTAGTTTAGGGTACCAAGCGACAGTGACGGTGTCGGCTCTTGATTCCACTCGGGTTTGAAATAAAGGCTCAAGGAATGAGATTTAGCAAAAGGGATAGATCGAAGATAAACTAAAAATATTTTGGGCTTTTGGAATTTATCAAAGCAAAGAAAACTATTACCATATGATAGATAGAGAAAAGATGGAATAAGAGGGTAGAGTCCAAAGCTTCACCCCAAGGATTTTCCGAAGCTTCACACTACAGCTGTACGTCGGCTTCGCACAAAGTCGCACGAGAAACGATTGCTTACTCTTCAAGGTTTGAAGGATTCACTTCATCGGTTGAAAACTCTTCTCAAGTTCTCTAGGGTTTGCACAAAAGCAACTCTCCAATTTTCATTAATCAAAAACTGTTTACAAAGTTTATTTAGAGACCTTATATAGGAGGCCTCACAAAAGAAATAAAACCCTAAAAACAAAAATAAGCAAAGACAAGTATGCCCATAAAATTTAAAATTCAAATTCTGGTCACACGCCAATCAATTGATCGACTATTGGTTTTCAATCGATTGACGCATAGATGTGTCGCCAGAATTAAATCCTCATAGGCCTAGTCAATCGATTGAATCCCAAGTGTCAATCGATTGACTGTGCAGCTCCAGTACGCTGGTTTTGCTCCTTTAAGTCTGGTTCTGATTTCTGTTCCGCTTCATCCGACGCTTGAGAATCTTTTGCGGTTCACGTCTGATGCTTTTGATCATGATGTCCCCATCACAATATTATTGTCTTCGAAGAGTTTGGGCTGTTTTACTATACACATTATTCTAAGAAAATGACTATGCTTTGAATATTAGCAAAATTTTGAATGAAGAAATAATTTCCAGGAAGTAATTTACTTTTGAGTTTTGTCTTTGATGGGTGGTCCACCCATCATGGGCGGGAAAGTGGTCCACCCATCCGTGTGAACTTTTGATGTAGACAGACACTTGTGCGCTGGAAGGTTCTTGCACGTCACATGGTCGCACGGATGGGGACCACTTTCCTTCACATGATGGGTGGACCACCCATCGTAGACAAACTCTTTACTTTTTATCTCTTATTTAGATAAAGTATATCATTCATATAAATGCTTGCGTTCACTTATTTATAAAGGTGCTTTATCTCTTATAAAAATAAAAGACTAGTTACTTTTGAGTCATTTCGTTCAACATCACGTCATAGACAAAAAAATGACGCTGCCCAATATCATGTTTCTATTAGAAACATGTCACTATCAGATCCTATATTTTAGTTTAATTTTATGTCCGATCAAACTTCCTATCGCAGTCAAACTTCAAGTCACGGATACAAATAAACTTCATGTTGCGATCAAATTTTCTATCGTGGATAGAAGCATGACGCGATTAAAGTTCATGACATTGTCAAACTTCAAGTCGTGATTAATTCTGTCTTGTGTAACACTTCATGTGGCAAATAAAAACTTGTGGCCATGTCGCGTTTACATATCAAGTCACGGTCAAACTTCACGTCGCAAGCAAAGTTACATCTGTTTCCTATATGATATTTGATTGTGACTTAAAATTTGACCGAGGCACGCAACTTTGACCACAACCACAATTGCAGTATAATACTTTGTCAACAACACGTAGCTTTGACCACAACTTGTAACTTTACTTACGGTATGAAGTTTGACTGCGATTGTGACGCCCTCAAATTCACGCACTGAATCAATGTGCTCACTTGGAGACATCACACTACTTCACATATTCATGATCACAATTAAATCAATTAATTCATAAAGATCCGCATATAAACGCAACGGAAAAATAACGATTAAAGGCGCACACATAAGTTTTTTTTTTTTCAATCATCGTGAGAGCAATACTAAAATATGAGATACAACTTATTATACCAAATTGTATACTTACTCTTTAAATTAAATAAAAACTGAAATCAAACATAATCCATCATTAACATGAACTTGTTCATAAAAATAAATATGAAATTAATGTTTTAAAATCTTTCCAAATGCTTAAAGAAAAACCTAATCAACTAAAGCTTCAAATCCTTCTTCGCTCAAATTTGAATTTCCATAAATCATTGAAGTATCTACTTCATCCACTCCATGTATAGCTCTGTACTCCTTGGAATCCCAAACAATGGGTCGGTTTACCAAGTAAACCGGTATGGACCAGACATGATGAGACTAATAGAAAAGGTCCATTACTTAAACCAACTTATAAAATCAAGCAATTACAGAGATATAACATATGACGTAAATAATGAGTAAAACAATAGAATGAAACTGAAACATAACATTAAATCTAAATAAACATTATGACCTGGGTTTCTTCCCTAATTTCATGTGTGGTCATTTTTAATTGTCCATTTAATGCTCATGAATCAGCATGCATAATGGACATGATTTTCTCTTTCTTAGTCATTATCCTAATCTTCTCTGATCCTTCGATTAGTATATACGTTAACCTTCGTATAACTTCTCTTCAGTTAAGTAGTAAGTTTAAATTAAAGACCTCCTATCTCTTCAGTTTTATCATTAATGTATGGATGCATAACTTTTATTACTTGTCATTCTTATTCTTATTAATTCCTCTAACATAAGCCCATAGCAATTTTATCGTAATCATAGAAATGTTTTGCTTTCATGTGTCATGTCGTAAATGTATCTTTTCACTTTTATGGATGTCATGAATGTACATGCATAGAAAAACTGAAAATCAATCCATCATGCAATAGCTCTTTCACTTGTTTAGGCTTAACATATCATAAACATATAATCTCTATCGATTCCTACTTGTTTCATGTTGTGTAAATCAAACATCCTACGTTGCATGGATTCTAAGCAATAAAAACAACAAGGATGAACATAAATAAACATTTAAGCATGATGACTAAACATAGGTAATATTTGAATGGAGATTCATTCCTTGCATCCTGGACAAATTCTGAAATTCTTGACAGATTCTGCACAGATTCTGGATTCTAGACAGATTCTGGATTCTGCACAGATTCTGGACTCTATACTGAATTTCATGATCAATCACGAAACCCCGTGTACCATCGAAAACTCACGATTAAGCATCAAAATTTAACAATATAGCATGAAGAATATTCATTAAATGAAATAAACCCTAATTCCTATTTTATTTTGTGTTTTCTACGTTTCTGATTAATCTCAACATGATTTCTCCATACCTCTAGTCTTCACGGAAAATTGACTTAACTCCGATCCCTTGATTCAATCCGAAGCTCTAATCTGAAATCTGGTTGCGTCGTAAGCTCCTCTCGCATTCTTCTAAGCCTTCAAACCGAAAACTCTAAGGTTTCTCTTCTAATTGTCTTTCTTCTCTAAAATTTTCTCTCTTTCTCTATAAGGTTATTAGGTTATAAGAGTTGTGTAAAATTCTGTAAATTAAACATAATCTTTAAATTTATAATACTTTATGGTTTCCTATTTAGGATCTAACTCTATTTAGAATACTTTAAAGTTTCCTATTTAAGATCTAGCTCTATTTAGAATAGTTTAAGGTTTCCTATTTAAGATCTGACTGTATTTAGAATTTCCTACATGGGTCTTAAGTGATTCTATAAGCCTTTAATTACTTAATGGGTCTATAATTAGTTATTGGATCTTTAATTAGTTAAAGGGTCTTTAATTAGTTATTGGATCTTTAATTAGTTAAAGGGTCTTTAATTAGTTATTGGGTCTTTAGTTAATTTACTAACATATTTTAAAGGTCTATTAAACATTACTAAACTCTCCCCAATTATTACTAACACATATTTAAAAGCTTTTAATTTATATTAATTAGATTAATTAATTATCATGGGCCATTATTAAATAAAGTAAGCATTACATTCATGCGTAACAATTAATCACATGCATCAAATCAATCAAACTAATCATAATTACAAATCTAGCAAATAATTAAGAACTAAATAAGCGAAAAATCTCAGTCGTTCCAGCGATATATTTCTCTCTATGGTCATGATCTGTTTTTATACCAAAACACCCATCTTCTCATCAAAATAAAACCTTGTAACAAGTAAAACATGTCCATCGAATTATTTTGCGTGAGCGATGGGAAGTCAAATTTTGATTTATAACACATCAATGAAAATACTAAAGCTCAAGAATAAAAATTATAAAAACCTAAACGAAAACCGAAAAAGTTGGTAGTTTTTAAAAACATTAAAATAGAGGTTACGGAACAGAAGATGGTTGTAACTAAAGCATTGTGGTTTTTTGTTATCAGTTTTTGTAGCCACACTCATTGTCTTTTGAGAAGTCAAAAGGCTAGTGTTGTAACTAAGAACTGGTAAAGTATTTAGAAATGGTTTCCATTATATGACTTATGGTTATGAAATTTTCCTATATTTTTATATAATGTTTTTAAGTAGGGTGCCACATTTAACAAAAAAATCACCACTTATTGTTCTAGCCATAAGACTTAGACTTGCTTTTTTTATCCATTTGATGATATAGTTGATTGCTCAAATTGTGACTTCATTAGCATCCGACCTTGGACTTGGTTGTTTTTCGCTCACATGCTTCGCACGTGCATTCAACTAGTGTGTGTGTGTGTGTGTATATATATATATCAATGCCCTTGTTTAAAAACCTGTATAATTTGAGAATAGTGTGTGTATATATATATATATATATATATATATATATATATATATATATATATATATATATATATAATGTTTTAAAAATAAGAAAAGGTACTCTAATAGCGACCGGTTTTGCATCCGATATATCCGCTATGTACCTTTTATGTTTATATCACATGACTATAAAAATCAGGGTACCCTTATTCGCACTCCAACCTGTTTTCTCACCTCATTTTTTTCCAGCCAGCATGCACTGACCCCCTTGGAATTAGTCGATGGAGATCGGTTTTCATCTCAATCTTTCACATAATGGATCTCAGATCTTGAGATCATGGTTGTTCCATCAGACGGTCAGTTTTCTATTCCATGTTGCACATATCTCCTATACTATACAATTTGAAGAAAGAAATCTAATTAAATTTCATTACTATGTAATTTACCTCATGAGAAGATGTTTTGGAGAAGACTTGCTCGATGGCAAGGTTGCGAAAAGTGTATGGAGAGAAAAGATACTCCAGAGAAAGGGCCGGTAGTTTTCAGAGATCTTTTATAGTACATAGATAACTTCCCCTATTTTAGGGTGGCATTTGTCAATTTATTCTTTCATATAAGACCCTTTCTTTATATTATTAATTCATCCATGTATTAATTTTTTATACTCTGTTACTGATATAATTTATTTTGAAATGGGTAAGGTGCGCATTATTTGAAAAATGAGATTGCGTGATCTACTAGGCCTTCTCCTTTATATATATATATATATATATATATATATATATATATATATATATATATATATATATATATGCCCAAAGGGCATTTTTGATATTTTGTTTGATACATATGGGACGATATGACCCGTTATGGGCTGATATTTGACCCAATAGTTGATCTCATATTGAATCGGGATTTATATCATATCGAATGGGGCCCACCCTCTACATATCGGCAAATATGTATCGGATATGGCCGATATTTAAAACCATGGCCTAAACAGTCCCCAGAAAACCTCAAATTTTTCGAGATAAATTTTTCGAATAAAAAACCATGATTTTTTTTTTTATAATTTCTCTCTCTCTCTCTCTCTCTCTCTCTCTCTCTCACTAAAGAAAATCAACTACCATAAGCATTTGAGAACAAACATGAAATCCAACTTTACCCAAACATAACCAGAGATATGTATAAATATGATTAAAAAACAACACAAAAATTTAGCATTTTAGCGCCTAGAAGAATGGGTTTAATGATCTTACTTATACAACGAAGATCTATTGCATGCGAGCGCAAGAATTCTGACAAGGGTTTTTGGTTTTCTTTTCGTTGGACAAGAAAGAAAGGAAGAGAATGTGAGATGGGGATTTTAAACCCTGAGTTAGTACTAGGTATGGGTTCCGAGTGCCAAGTGACTTGTCTGATGGGTCACACGTGACACGTACTTTTCATAGTGCTCTCATTATGACGTTGATAATTGAGACTAAAAGAAATGAAAGATAATACTTCCACACAAGATTCGTGTGCAAGACTATTATTTTTGGATGTATGTCACGTGGAACAACATCTAAGCCTTCTACATTAAAGGCCATGATGGAAAGATCTTTGAGGCTAGAGATTGGCACAAATCGAGATCTCTATTATCGATTGAATGCATTTAAAGGCCATCAGATGATAAAGATTATGTTAGTGTCACCTTTTAGCCTCGATGATCTTTATATCATGGTCCTAATATAGCAATTGCTCGAGTGGGCCATCTTGAGAGGGAGAAAGAGAGAAGTTTGGAGTTTGAGATATTTAGAGAGCAAGAGAAAATATTTAGAGACATTTTTGCGGAATTTTTTCAAAAGAGAGTAGTTTAGAGAGATATTTTCTAGTGAGAGCTAGAGAATGGGAAAAGGAAACGTCTTAGAGGAAAAGTTGTTTTTAGGGTACTGTTATTATCGTCAAATCTTCTGTATTCTCACCCATCCCATCCCATCTCCAGATCTTTGAGCCAAAAGGTGACACATAGTCTCTATCATATGATGGCCTTTGAATGTATTCAATTGATAATAGAGATCTCGATTCGTGCCAATCTTTAGCCTCAAAAATCTTTCCATCATGGTTTTTAATTCAGACAACTTAGATGTTCCATGTGGCACACATCCAAAAATAATAATCTTGCACACGAATCTTATGTAGTCTCAATTATCAATGTCATAAATGAGAGCATGATAAAAAGTATGTGCCACATGTGACCCATTAGACAAGTCACTTGGCGCTCGGGCTCCATACCTAGTTCTAACTCAGGGTTTAATACCCCATCTTACATTCTCATCCAGCGAAACGAAAACTAAAAACCCTTGCCAGAATAGCAGTTGCTCTTGCGCTCGCATACAATAGATCTTCACTATATAAGTAAGATCTTCAAACCCTTTCTTCTAAGCACTAAAATGCTAGATTTTTTTGTTGTTTTTTAAATCATGTTTATACATATCTCTGGTTATGTTTTTGGTAAAATTGGATTTCTTGTTTTTTCTTAAATGCTAATGGTAGTAGATTTTCTTTAGAGAGAGATTCTAAAAAAAATAAAATCATGATTTTTTATTCGGAAGTTTTATCTCGAAAAATTTGAGGTTTTCTGGGGATTGTGTAGATCGGGATTTTAAATATCGGCCATATCCGATATATATCTGCTGATATGTAGCAGGTGGGCGCCATTCGATACAATAAAATCCCCGATTCAATATGATATCAACTATTGGGTCGAATATCGAGTCATATCGTCCCATATATATCAAACAAAATATAAATTTCCTTTGGGCATATCTATATATATATATATATATATATATATATATATATATATATATATATATATATATATCTACTATTATAAAAGGAGAAGGCCGAGTAGATTACCCAGTCTCATTTTTCAAATAATGCCCACATTACCCATTTCAAAGTAAATTATATCAGTAACAGAGTATAAAAAATTAATACATCCCATCGCATCTCCAGATCTTTGAGGCCAAAAGGTGACACTAACATAATCTCTATCATCTGATGGCCTTTGAATGCATTCAATCGATAATAGAGAGCTAGATTCGTGCCAATCTTTAGCCTTCATGGTCTTTAATTTACACGGCTTAGATGTTCCACGTGGCCCCCATCAAAAAATAATAATCTTGCACACGAATCTTGTGTCGAAGTATTATCTTTCATTTCTTTTAGTCTCAATTATCAACGTCATAACTGAGAGCATGATGAAAAGTACGTGCCACGTGTGACCCATCAAACAAGTCACTTTGCGCTTGGGCCCCATACCTAGTACTAATTGAGGGTTTAGTACCCCATATCACATTCCCTTCCTTTCTTTTTCATCCAGTGAAAAGAAAACCAAAAATCCTTGCTAGAATAGCGGTTGCTCTTGCGCTCTCATGCAATAGAGCTCCGTTGTATAAGTAAGATCCTTGGCTTACCCACTTTAAATCGAGGGTATGGGAAGAGGCCCGTCCCCTTTTCGGTTCGAGAACCAATGGCTTCTTAGCGCCGACTTTAAATCCAGGGTGCCTATTTGGTGGAAGGAACCCATCCCTCAAGAATCGACTGCTTTTAAGCTGATCTCTAAGCTGTGACATCTTAAGGTCGGATTAAGAGTTGGAACAGCGAGATTTTTGGCCTTACCCACAAGTGGAAAGCGACTCTATTGGCCCGTCTTGACGAGTTGAACCTCACCGAAGAAGGGAGAAGCCTAAGCGATACCGAACGAAATGAAAGAATCAACCTGAGAATGGAATTTAGCGACCGGTGCCTCCAAGAGGAGGTGTGCTGGAAACAGAAATTGAAGGTGCATTGGCTAAAAGTGGGGGACAATAACACAGAATTCTTCCATGCGGTCGCCAACGCAAGGTCCAAGAAGAACTTCATGACAAACATATCAGTCAATGGGGTTGAGGTAACAGATTAGGAGCAGATTCGGAATGATGGGTGGTGCAAACCTCAACTGGACGGTCTAGTACTCCCGACCATCACCTCAGTGGACAGGGATTTTGTTGAAAGGGGTTTCTCCGAAAGAGAAGTCTGGGCTGGCTTCAAGCAAAGTGGGCGAAATAATTCGCCAGGTCCCAATGGTTTCACAATGGAGTTTTATGCGTGCTTTTGGGAAACCATCAAGGATAATGTTATGGCTTTCTTCAGCGAGTTCCATGCTTGGGCTCACGTAGGCAGGTCTCTTAACTCCACATTCATCACTCTTATCCCCGAAAAAGTTGGTGCCACCAACAGCCGTGATTACCGTCCCGTTAGCCTCATCAACTGCCTTTTCAAAATTTTGTCTAAGGTGCTTGCGAACCATCTTAAGCCTATAATGGGATCCATTATTTCAAAGGCTCAAAATTCTGTCCAAGGGTCTTGTCCAGGGTCGGCAACTTACGGATATGGTGGTTACAGCTCACGAGGTGGTCCACTCGGCGCATAGCAACCGTTCCTCGGCTTTCGTATGGAAGGTCGATATGGAGAAGGCCTACGATCGGATCAGCTGGGAGTGCCTTGACTACATGATGATGAGATTCAAGCTTCAGTCAGCTTCAGTGATGTTTAGAGGAAATGGATTAGAGCTTGTGTCTTGTCGTCTTGGTTCTCGATCCTCTTAAACGGATCCCCGATCGGGTACTTCAAAAGCTCTAGAGGCCTTAGATAGGGAGATCCCCTTTCCCCTTTCCTGTTTAACATGATTGGAGAGGTGCTGTGGGCCCTTATCTCTAGATCACGGATGATGGGTCGGATTTCCGGAATATTGGTTGGTAGGGGTTGTGACGCGATCACCCATCTTCAGTACGCGGATAAAAACATTTTATTCGGAAAGGGAGAGCCGGGAGAAATTGCCGGCATCGGGCTTCACTCAGCGTAGCTGGCCTTGTTGGTGGAGAGTGAGTGCGCGACTGCTCCCCTTCCCATCACCTACTTACGCCTTCCCCTTGGTGTTGGCAAGCCTAAGGCTGGGGTGTGGGATTTGGTAGTGCAGCGTTTTGAGAGGAAATTGGCGGGCTGGAAAGGGAAGTTGCTCTGCAGTGGGGGGTGACTTCAACTCCTCAACTCGGTTCTGGCTAATCTCCCTATATTCTTTATGTTGGTTTTCAAGTGTCCGATGGGGGTGATTGCGCTACTCTTGAGAGAATTTCTTGTGGGAAGGTTCAGGTCTTGATAGAAAATTTCACTTAGTGGCTTGGGAGATTTGCTTGTTGCCTATGCGATTTGGAGGGTTGGGTATTCAGAATTTGCACCTTGTCAACCTTGCCCTCCTTGGTAAGTGGGTGTGGCGGGCCAACAACGATCAAGATAGAGGAAGACTATGGGTTTCGATTCTTCATCTGAAATATGGGTCTATGCCGAGAGACTGAGGAATCAACATAAGGCAAATTGGTCGGGTTTCAGCTTGGTGGAAAGGCATCAGTTCTGTTTGGCCTATGTACCTGAAGTGGGCCCGCTTCAATTGGGGGGATGGGAGGCGGATTTTATTCTGGGAGCATCCTTGGCTCGAATTTTACCCTTTGAAGGAGAGATTCCCGGCTATCTACACCTTAGCGTCTCAGCCCCTTGGTTCCCTTGAGGATTTCGATTTCCGCGGGGGGGGGGGGGGGGGGGGGAGGAAACCTGTTGTGGAACTTAAGTACTAGGAGGGAAACCAGCAGCGCCTCAATGTGAGGTTTTGGATGCCAAGTATAAAAGGGGTCTTCTCAGTTAAGTCCTTTTACCACACTCTCTCACCGACCGCTGATTGTGGCTGAGTGGAGTTTCCTCTAGAGGGTGCCGATTCCTCCTAAGGTCCGATTTTTTGCGTGGCCTACAATTAGAAGCAGAATCTTGACCTTAGACGAGCTCGTCATTGGAGGCAAGGACATTCCTAACCGCTGTCCAATGTGTCTTTCCTCGGAGGAGTTGATCACCTATCTTCTTATCAACTACCGGGTCGCACCTGAAATTTGGAGCACCATTTTAAGATCGTTTGATCTCTGCTAGGTCTTTCCGGACTCGCTCCCTCGCCTGCTGGTGAATTGGGACGGGCTCAAATGGGAAGGGCCTCACAACGCTTTCTGGAGGGTGGGAGCGTACGCGATCATTTGGTGCATATGGCATGAGAGAAACGCCTGTATTTTCAAACGAATTCGGCACCCTACTGGGATAATCCTTAAATCAATCAAGGACTGTATGTCTCTGGGTCACCTTGGACAAATTTGGGGTGCAGGGATGCGAGGAGTGCTGGGATTAGCTCGTCTTTTGGGAGTAGTTTTTGTGTTGCTTTTTCTTTCCTTTCCTTTTCCCCTTTTGGGTTGCCTGCTGGCCGGTGGCCTCGACTTGTTTTTTGTTTCTTCTCAGTTGCTCGTTGATGTTTTATATATATGATCTCATTTTACCAATAAGAAAAAGATCATCAAACCCTTTCTTCTGGGCTTTAAAATGCTAGATTTTTTTATTGTTTTTTAATTATATTTATACATATCTCTGGTTATGTTTGGGTAACGTTGGATTTCGTGTTTGTTTTCAAATGCTTATGGTAGTTGATTTTCTTTAGAGAGAGAGAGAGAGATTATAAAAAAAATAAAATCATGGTTTCTTATTCGGAAAATTTATCTCGAAAATTTTGAGTTTTTCGAGGGACTGTGTAGACCATGGTTTTAAATATCGGCCATATTCGATACATATTTTCCGTTATGTAGCCGGTTTCCCCAATCGATACGATATAAACCTTGATTCAATATGAGATCAACTCTTGGGCCAAATATCCGCCTATATCGAGTCATATCGTCCCATATGTGTATCAGACAAAATATCAAAAATGCCCTTTGGGCATATATATATCCTATTATAAGAGGAGAAGGCCGAGTAGATCACCTAGTCTCATTTTTGATATAAAGTATTACCCATTTCAAAATAAATTATATTAGTAACAAAGTATAAAAAATTAATACATGGATGACTTAATGATATAAAGGGTCTTATAGGAAAGAATAAAATTGACAACTGCCCCTCTAAAATTGGTGAAGTTATCTATGCACTATAAAAGATCTCAGAAAACTACCATCCCATCGCATATGGACTCTACTAAGACTATATAAGAGAGAGATGAGAGATGAGTGTGGCGGGGATTAGGGGTTTTTTTTTAAAGAAATTTTTTTTTTTTTTATTTGCAACTTGCCAAACTGGCTTAGTTTAGGTATGGTATATAATTTTTCTTTTATATATATATATATATAAAATAAAATAAAAACCTTTTTTAGTGAGTTGCGACGAACCTGAAACTAAAACTTCTTTAGTTAGTTTTAATTCATTTTGTTTTTTCAATCATTTTTTTCGTTTTTTGTTTTGTTCTGGGTAAACAACAGGTAAGTTTCTTTTTATTCCCCCTTTTTATTGTTAAACCATCTTATTTTGTAACAAAAAAATCTTACATATTCATTTTTTATAGAGTTCACTTTTCCACATTTCCATTGATTTAGACCACCGATCATCTAAGTTTATTTTCCCCTCCATAAAAATGATGTAAACTTCTCTCTTATTTTTTTCCTTCATTCTTCTTTAATAACCTTTGTCGGAGTATATGTTAGAGAGGGAGAGTTTTTTACAGAGTAATCTTGGGAGGGAGAAAGAGAGTTATTGAGAGAGCGAGAGAAAATATTTTTGAGACATTTTTACGGAGTTTTTTTTTCGAAAGAGTATTTTACAGAGAGATTTTCTAGAGAGTAAGAATGTTGGAGAGATAGAATGAGAAAAGGAAACGTCTTAGAGAAAAAGTTGGTTTTTAGGGTACTGTTATTCTCATCAAATCTTCTGTATTCTCACCCATCCCATCTCCAGATCTCCTGCAACGACATGCAATGACTGCCTTTGAAGTAGATGATGGAGATCGTTTTCCTTCATAATATTTCACACAATGGTTCTTTAGTTATGGGTGTACCATAAGACGTTCAGTCTTTTATTACACATGACACACATCTAGAGAAGGGTCCCTAATATCATGTTTGAGCGTTGATATGTGCCACATGATTGTAGAGTCACTTTTTGAGATACGTGCAACATGGAATAGAATACTACCTTTTGATGGAACAACCTATGTGAAAGATTGAGATGAAAACCGATCTCCATCGACTAATTCCAAGGTGGTCAGTGCATGCCGGCTGGAAAAGAAATGAGGTGAGAAAACAGTGTGGAGTGCGAATAAGGGTACCCTGATATTTATAGTCATGTGATATAAACATAAAAGACGTAGTGGATATATCGAATGCCAAATCGGCCGCTATTAGAGTACCTTTTCTTATTTTTAAAACATTATATATATATATATATATCCTATATACTAGTGGAATGGGTGATTCTCAAATTATACAGGTGTTTAAACAAGGCCGTTGATATATATACACACACACCCATACTAGTGGAATGCACGTGCGATGCATGTGAGCGAAAAATGACCAAGTCTAACGTCGGATGCTAATGAAGTGACAATTTGAGCAATCAACTATATCAAATGGATATAAAACACAAGTCTAAGTCATATAGTTAGAACATAAAGTGGTAATTTTTCTGTTATATGTAGCACAATACTTAAAAACTTGATATAAACTTACACGGTACACGTCACGATTGAACATGATTTAGGGTCACTTTTTCAGATTTGAGTTACGTTGAATAAAAAAATGATCATTTGAGTTACTCCCATGCTATGAAGATCATTTATGTTGAAAATTTCTCTGTTCTTCTTTATTTCAGTGAATAAATGCCAAAGGTAGGAGATGGGGCACATCCATGGTTTAAAAGGTTTTAAATAGTGAAACCAAATAAGAAACAAAACAAAAATTTAAGATATTCTTCTCTCTATTTGAATAGCATTCTTTACATCCTATAGAATTGTGACCACAATCATCTCCTTTGGAAACCATGCATTGAACCCCTTTGAATCCGACAATGTGGAGCGTTATTTCATCTCCATCTTCCCCAAAATTGATCTTCAGATCAAGGGTATTCGGTATTCCATCAGACAATACAATTTTTTTTCGATGTGACACAACCAAAAAATATTCCCAAGTCACGTGGCAAACATCCATTCGGACATGATTTTAGGGTCACTTCTTGGCATGCGTGACACCTTGAATCCTAAGCAGAATGGTTGATGGTACGCTGATGGTACGCCAATGATCTAAAGATCCATTATGTGGAAGATTGGGACCAAAGAAATTCTCCTTCGTCAAATTTAGAGGGGTCAATATATACCGGCTGGAGGACATGGGGGAGGTCACCGATTCACGAGGTGTAAATAATGGTATCTTTTATGTTTATATATATTTTTTTGATAACCTAAATAGTCGACTCACCAACCCTCTTCATCTCATAAACTGGAAACTCTTTGCCGCAGGTGAATGCCACAAGATCATCTAAAATCTCCTCAATTACCTCTTTTCTCTGCTTGCTTAGGGAGGGAAGGGGTATTGGCTGCAATGTTGGGTTGGGGTTTTGAATCGGAGGCTTTTGAAAAGGATTCTAAGGAAGTAGGGTTGAGCTCAAAGAAGGAACTAGGTCTTCCACATTGAACGTAGAGTTGACCCCAATATCTGGAGTAAGCTCAAGATTGCACGCGCTAGGACCATTCCTTGCCACAATTCCAAAAGGTCCAGCGCTGTGAGCTCGGAGCTCCTTTACGACTCCCAATGGGAATCGTTCAGGTCCAATCCGAATCATTGCATAATCATTCAATTGAAATTCCATAAAAGCCTTAGGTAACTGCATCAATATTTTGAGAGTTTCATTGCATAAATTAATTTTAAGCTTAATTTCGGCATGCAATGCGAAATAAGATTCAAAACTTGACTCACAATAAGAATCGGAATGTGAGGTGCTATGCGAATTGAAACTATGATGTGTATGCATGTCTATGGACTCGATACTCTCATGTGCATGCGACGCTAACGACTCACTTGCAGTGGCCTCTATCAACACTAGTGACTCATGTGTAGTGGATTCTACCAACACTAGTGACCCATGTGTGATCGAATCAAGTGACATTAATGACTTATGTACACTCGTCTCGGTTAACTCGTGTGCTCTTGTCAACTAAAACCAAAGGTTCAAGTGCACTCGACTCTACCACCAATAAGGACTCGTGCACACCGGGTTCTACGGGCACCAACAAATCGTGTGTATGTGACTCAGTAGATTCTTGTGTAGGTAACTCGGTTGACTCACGTGTGGGCGACTCAACATCACCACTCACAAGGGAAATAGAATCCTCTTTAATACAAGCTAGACTCTCATCAGCTTCTTCCATCTCCTCTTCACTCATCACTGTTCTAGGGTCATCCACTTCCTCTTCTACTTTCATATTTTCCGGCTCCTTAGAACTTTCCCTTTTAATCAATAAATTTGGAGTAAGAAGTTTTATGGAGCATTGGTAAGCAAAGTGTCTGAATCCTTGACACTTAAGACAACCAGGGCACTTATTTGTCTTGGTTCTCAAATTTTGTAGAAGGTGATGGTGTGTCAAAGGAAATCACCTTCATAGGGTTTAATCCGATGAAAGTCGATACGAAATTCTATATGAATCCAAAAATTTTTGGCATTACCTGTAAACTTTGTGGTTACTAGCCTAATTTTGTACTCATCTGGTACGACATACCAATCAAAGTACTCCTCTACACTAGATAACCACTCCATGAAGGTTCTAGGGTCCGTCGTACCCTCAAAATCTGGGACCTCATTGCGAATAGAGTTTAGAAACTTCTCGGCAGGGTCGTACTCAGGTTCCTGATGATGAGGATATCCCCGAACTCTAATCTCATCACGACTTTTGGGGCTTTGCCAAGAATGTGGGGTGTAGTGGTTCCCTCGTTCGGCTAGCACCCTTTCATGACGGGTAACGAATCATGGTGACGTGTAAGTGACTCACATGATGCTTGACACAAACACAACCTAGACACAATTCTATGAACCACACAACAGTTGAGGAATTTTAACAAACACATGACGTGCACACAAATGAAGACACAAATGACATGACATCGAAGACATCGAAATGACATACACATGTGACTCAAAATGAATAAGGACTTTTGTCGAACACAAGACGTGCACAATGATGAATACAAATGAAATAAATTTCTATTAAATTAAAATGACATGCACATATGAACCAACAATGAATGGGGACTTTTATCAAACACTAAATGTGCACAAATAAAAACTGAAATAAAATGCAAAGAAAAGTGGAATGCAATAGACCAATGAATATCAGTCAATCGATTGATATTGAATGCTCTGTCGGGATAAACAAATAGCACTTTTGGACTGGTAACAGTAATGATTTGTCGATCGATTGATACAGATCAATCAATTGAAAAGAATTGGAAATAACTCACTTTTGTGCTTAGTCAATCGATTGAAATTAATAAATCGATCAATTGACTGGAACAGAGGCAGAGCTACAGAATCAATCAAATCAATCGGATTCAATCGATTGAATAAGAGTTCTCAATCGATTGACACAGAAGACAGAGAATATGCCACACAGTATGCCCTAACCTAGAACCTAAGCTTTGATACCAAAACTGATGGGGTGAGGTCACCAATTCAGTCTTAATTGTACATTTCATGATTCGGTCTTATAATTCAAATTGTGGATCGTACGATTTTAACAACTATGCCACATCCCCATATTTATAGGATGTCTACACTACGAAAATAAAACTCCTGAACTTAGTTAATTACTGAAACTAGTAATTAAATAAACCCAAATGACCAAGCAAGTGAACAGCCAGCCAAATTTCTTCTACCTCTCCTGAAAATGCATGATAAGATGGAAATTTTGATTTGGATTTATTATTAGTAGTGTTCTTTTGGGTTTTTTCCATAATTCCCAAAATATTTTTATTTTCTCTCTACTTTTGAGTTGGTTGCATTATCCATATCCTGTATTGCATCTACTTATTAGCCTGTTTTAAATGCGATTTTGTATGCAGCTTCTAGGAATACGTAAAGATGTCTTGGTGCACTATTGAATCTGATCCTGGTAATTATTTTTTCACTGTTTTTATTTGACAAATACATATTTTTATATGGTTTGTTATTATCTCTTTTCTTGATTCACAATAGGCCATATCCTTGTAATACTTCTCTAGTTATTTTCTTAAAGAAACAAGTAATATACTCAACATGAAATATCATAAAATTGTGATTTCATAGCAGTTTTTTGTTTTCATTTACAAAAGGGTTTATTTTTTGGATTTGGGAGTTGTATACCATTATCGTAATCGGGTTGCTGTTGTTCCGGTGATGTTTTTTGGTTTTCTTTTGTCCATAGCTCATTATGTAGACATTGCTGGTCTTTGATAAATTATCGATGCCAACAAAAAATTGGTAAAACTTACATTGCTATATTTTATTTTCATAAGCAGCATTCTGTGGAACACTGATTTTGTCTGTCATTTGAGTTGCCACTCATCTAGTTGCAAAGTGCTTTCTTGAGAGCCTACATAATGAGATGATGATTAATGTTTATTGTGTTGATTAAGGCAAAAAGAACTGATTTCTATGTAAAAAGATCCAACGCCTAGCTTAGTAATAGTCAACTTGCGCCTCTATCCATGCAGGAAAATAGGAACCATGCTAGCTGATGCCGAGCGTGATTGAGTGAAATGAAAATGGGTGGATGTGTCAAATCATGGTATCAAAATTTCTGGTATCCGTGATACGTATTTGTTTCGTCGAGAACCAGATACCACCCCGATACAGGTATTGGGGTGGGTGTATCAGTATCCATATCAGATCGATACGAGTCAGTAACGCCTGATTTCTATATTTTTTGTACTTATAAAAAATAAAATAAATACATTGGCCAATACGGTATCGGCGATGCCTTATCTGTATCGACCGATACGTATCGGTCCAAGATGGGCCCCTACCGAGTTTGATACCTTGACTCAAAGGCTGTTCATGTTTGATTTTATGTGACGTCATCGAAATGCCATTTTGATTTGCACAAATTTGGCAATCAAGTGTTTTCAGATATCTTTTAGAAGTAGGGTGTTAGCGGGATTCTTTTAATATTTGGAGTTTCTTTCTTTGACAGCTATTAATTGGGTTTGTTTAAGATCACAGTGGTAATTCATGATTGGTCAGCAGGTCATCTTAGGTTAGGAGTTAGAGTTTAATTTGGAAAGGTGTAGATGATCTAGAATTTGTGATTGTTTAAGAAGTAGTTTCGTATTCGGAAAGGAATTTGGGTTCTAGTGAGGAGTCCATAGTGGACAAGGATTAAAATCCCAGTATTGGAGCTTGCATTGTTCTATTCTGATGTCGAGATGACATACAAACTTGTAATTATGTTTGGGACAAGAGAACCATATTGGGTTATCATCCAGTGCAAAACAATATATATATATATATATATATATATATATATATATATATATATATACTAGTAAAAGTGCACGTGCGTTGCACATGTTAATATAAATGTGAAGACGCCATCGAATTCCTCTTAATTAAATATCATATTCTAAAGATCTCCGATCTCTATCATATGACTTAACACAATAAATGATCATCATCTCATCTATATTTGATTGCTTTGAATTATATAATAGAGATTTTATTTTATACTAATCTTTTGCATTAAACATATTTAGAACATGACCTTCAAATCCAATGGCTAAGATGAAATTTTCACCTGGCATAAGTCCTCCAAATACCAAGTCTTTCCTTTAAAGGATAACTCTAATTATACCAATCAGATTTCTAAGTGCACTACATTCGAAAACTCATTAACTGATGTGAACCAGATGATAGAGATCGATTTTCTTTTCAATCTTTCACATAATGGAGCTTGAGACCAATGGTGTACCATCAGACGGTCAATTTATAGTTTCTATTGCATACATCCCAAAAAAATGATCGAAAATTATGGGGCACGCATCATACTCAAACGTGATTTTCGATCACTTTTTGGGATGTTTTATTTGTACCACATGCAATAAAAAATTAACTGTCAGTACACTCATGATCTCAAGATCTACGATTTGGACGAAAACGACCATTATTGTCTAATTCAAAATAGTCAATGGTATTCGGCTATAATGTCATTCAAAATTGATTTCCAATTCGATCTTCTATATGATGATCCTGAGGTAAATGGTGTACTATTAGACGGTCAATTTTTAATCTGCGTGACACACATCTCAAAACAGTAACTGAAAATCATGTGACAGACATCATGCTCAAACATGATTTTCGATCACGTTTTGAAACGTGCAACGCCTGAAATAAAAAGTTGATTGTCGGTATATCCATGATCCCATACATTATGGGGAAGATTGCGCAACAAACGATCTCCATCTTCTGATTCACAATAGTTAATGGTTATCAGTTATAGTACCATTAAAATTTTGATCATTGTAAATAGAACGGTTCGATTTTCGTTTTAATTTTTTATCCCAAAAAATAACTGGAAACCATGTGGCACACAAAAATATGATCATGGGCATACCATCAAAAGGGCAAAGAGTCATATAGCTTACTAATTTTTGGAATATGTACAAGAATTTGATTCATGCAATTGACAGACCACTTCATGTCATTTGATATTCAATCGGTTTATTGGTTATATAGTTAAAAACTTAGAATCATTAACTATAAATCTCATAAAAATGCATGTGCATTACACATGGTGCCAAAATAAAAATTTTAACTGAAAAATGTGACAGAAGATGTATAATAATCACTTGCACCATGTATTAGTACATGGTGTCAAAATGGTGTCCCATATATAAAATCTCTAACCTTAATTTTATATGCATGCCATCATTTTAAAGCCACATGATTCACATGATCATCATATAAATCATATTTATGTTAAAATAATATTAAAAAATAAAAATAAACATATAATTTAGAACTTAAAAGTAGGGTTGCCAATGGGTCGTGTTAAAGGTTTGACTGTCCGATTGGTAAATGGCATATGCTGACCTGGCCTGGCCTGGCCTGATGGTGCACCCTGATTCGACCTAATACTCGAAGGGTCAAGGGTATATGCCCAACCCGACCTGACACCTATCCCGACCTTAACCTGAAGAGTCGAGTGTATATCCCCAACCCGACTTTGATTGACACACTCTATTTTATTATTATTATTATTATTATTATTATTATTATTACTACTACTACTATTATTAATTATTATATAAAATCTTGTAACTCGAACTTAGTCGACCAAACCCGATTTGACACCTATCCCGACCTTAACCTGAATGGTCGAGTGTATATGCCCAACCTGACCTGACACCTGACTTGACCTGATTGAGAACACTCTATTTTATTATTATTATTATTAATTATTATATAAAATCTTGTAACTCGAGCTTAGTCGATCAAATTTTTTCTTAATCTGACCCAACCATACCTATAGACTCTGTCTGACACTTCATGCTTGACTTAGCTGAATAACCCAAGTTTAGTACCTAGCCCAATAAAAAAGTCGATTTGTTGAGAGCCCTGCGTAGAAGTATTATATGTTTGTCTAAGTCATATAAAGTTAAGTGCTCCCCTTAGTCTTACGACCAACATACGTATGAGTGCAAGTTTTGGGCTCGAATCCGATTACGTAAATGACAAGATTTGATCAGGGGTACATTAATCGTGGCTCAGAGGGTTTCAACTTTCCAGTAAATTATTATTTTGGTAGCTTTATTAACACTCGCGGAATCTTAGAGGGCACCTATGCAAAAAATTATTGACTCTTTGTATTAGTTGATGGAGATCATTTTTCGGCCCAATCTTCCACATAAGGGATCTTGATATCATTGGCTTACCTTTAGGTGATCATTTTTTTATTTCATAAGGTGCAAATCCCAAAATATGGCCATAAATTTACATGACATACATCATGCTCAAATTTAATTTGTGGGCTATTTTTATGTGATCTATGCCACATAATTCCAAGCAAGTCAAATATTTTATGGTAAAATTGTTAATTCTCTTAACTTTGTGGATTTCTTTGAAGGTGCTAAAAATAAGGAAGGAAAGATAACTTTTATAGCAAAATTGTTAATTCTCTTAACTTTATGGATTTCTTTGAAGGTGCTAAAAATAAAGAAAGAAAGAGAACTTATTTGGATACCATTATTTACGTATTCCCATTGGAAAAGAAATTCTATTTTAGTATCATTATTTGCAACCCTTAAAATTGTGACCTCGTCAATATCCTCTAGTAGGTATGAAATGACCGCTTTGAATTAGAAGATGGAGATCATTTTTATCCCCATCTTTTACCTAAATGATCTTGGTATCATAAGAGTATTATTAGACCGTCAGTTTTTTAAAAAATGATATTAAAATCATGTTTGAGAGTGATGTATGTCATTTGATTTTAAAGTCACTTTTTTGCTTGTGTCAAGTGAAATAAAAATTTTACCGCCTGATGATACAAACAGGATGCCAAGATCAACTATATAGAAGATTGAGACGAAAAATAATCTCCATCGTATGATTCAAAGCAATCAATATATTCAGACTGAAAGAGGTGAGATGAAGTTACAATTTTTTTGGATGGTAAATAATGATACCCATTTTAATTTTATTGTCACGGCTTAGGAGTGTATATAAGGGCAAGTATGGAAACAAAGATTGAGAGAAACTATTTTAGCTTTCATATAGTAGTAAGAATAGGGATACATAAGAAAGAAGATGAGGGTAAATGCATGGAGTAGCTTAGGGGTATTTTGTTACTGAAAATATGAAAACACTAAAAGTGACAGAAATTATTTATACTTTTATATAGTAGTAAATATATATATATATATATATATATATATATATATATATATATATATATATATATATATATATATATATATATATATATGCAGTGTGTGTGTGAAAGGTATGCTCACCAATGGTTTGATGTGGCTATCGGCACTCTAAACATGAATGAGTTATAGATCCCTTTCTCTAGTCAAAAAGTAAGTAATAGGGTATTTCAATTTAGTAATCGTGAACAAGCCATGGATCTTGATGGGTTTTCTTGGGCTTCTTTCGATTGTTTTTGGGCTTGGTGCAGGGGGGCATCATGATAATGGATAAGCTACTTTTCTGCCATAAAACATATGAGGCTTTCAACACTTCTTTATTTGCTACAGTTCCAAAAATTACGAATGCTGAAGTTTCCTTTGAATTCCCCCTTTGATTGGGTGTTACAAGGTTATTGTTCATATTTTTTCAAGGCATTTAAGGGCTCCACTTAAAGTCTTAAACATATGGTTTCCACCAACCAATGTGGCTTTATTGGTTGTAGGCAAATCCATGACATTGTAGTGGGCTTTGTGGCTACCTGGCCATCAGCTTTGCCCAAAAGTTGTTATGAAGAGTATTGTTATAAAGCTTGATCCCTTGAAAACACTTGATAGGCTCGAGTGCTCTCTTTGTTGGTTGTAGTAGGGCCGGTCAGGGTCAAAAGAACAATAGATGTTGGAGATCAAAAACGCAAACGCAAAAGAGCCACTTATATGCTGAATGAGAACTTAAAAGCAAAATATGTATCGTTTTCTTTTGTTGGCTTGGTTTGTCAAGCATGAAGGCGTGTGTCCGAGCCCCAAGAGCAACCACTTTATATGTAACCATGTAACATCTTGAATTTTCCAAACATTAATACACCCAACTAATTATACGTGCTTAACGAGGCATACCCCACCCGCTATCAATTTTCGAAACATTTTATCCCAAAGATATACTCCTTCGTGTAAAAGGCTCACATATATAATTGTGTGAATAATTATACAAGCTACGTGATAGCACAATGGTTAGAGGCTTGAGTTGTAAACAAGAGGTCTAGGGATCAAACCTTGTTGAGTGGATTTAAAACTCTATTTTTGGACCTTGTGATAAAAGTCTGTACACTTATTCTTGGCGTGTCAGCTTAACACCGATTAAACCCCATTAAATTATAAGAAGTTACGGAGAACCTTAAATCACAATTTAAGAATTCTTCTCGAGAATAGAGTCGTAAGAAAACCCTAGCCACCTTTTCTTTCTTTTCTTCATAAGAAAACCCTAACCGTCACCATTCATCTCGTTCGATCTTCCTCAACCCTTCTTCACTCAAGAAAAATCTTTTGTCATTTCCGTCATCAAGAAACCTTCGATCTTCACCACCATTAAGATCGAAGAGGGAGATCGAAACATCGGACGAGCGAGAATTTAGGCACCGATCTCCTTTGACATCTACCATCGTAGACTTGGCGTTCACAACTTAAGAAGGTAAATAACATAACTTAGTAGTATGGATTTCGTTTTCTAAAATTTTAGGCTTAGTTTATGTTTATCGGGATTGTATTAAAATTTTTGGGGATTTTGAGTTCTGGTAAAAAGGGGACCCAAATGCATATTCGCACCATTTCGCTCGAGCGATATTAACATTTCGCTTGAGCAAGATGACCTCAGAAACGAGGTAAGATTTTATGACGAAACTCGCTCGAGTGATTTTGGTTGTCGCTCAAGCGAGGTATTGAATACGACACATAAATTCTTCTGTGATAAGTCGCTCGAGCGAACTAGAACAACTTTGGCTGTCCCAACCTTCTTGGTAAAAACTTAAAGAAACTTCGAACACCCCTTATAATCGTAGTCAGTCATTGACACATCACTTGTGAATGTGATGTAGAAGGAGAAGCAGAAGCCGTCAATAAGGACCACCTCATTCCCTTCTCACGACATCAAAACCGAGGTAGGGAAATCTCAATGCACAATTATGTTTTAGACTTTGAATCATAGATTTTAATGACATAATTGAATTGAAATTGCAATTATTAGATTTGAATCCGAACTTGTTGAATCTGATTGCAACTGATTATTTGAAGTTCTTTTGAATATTAAAATGCATTTAAGTGTTGAATCTTTTGAAATATCGAATTCTTTGTATCGAATACTAATCTGAATATTGAAACCTCAGAACTTTGAATTTGGAATAAGAATGAGAACTATCCATGGGTCAAAAGATCGTCCGATACCGACACGTATCGGTTTTGGACCTCACTGATACGGTACATTCAGAGTACCGTATCGGTGCCTCCCATACATAAATTGAAAATATCGGACGATACATTGGAATGTATCCTCCGATATCGATACGTATCGTCTGATACGTATCGGTTTGGTTCTGAACGATACGTATTGTTTTTCAGATATTTTAACCCATGGAGCTATCTACGAATTGAGAACACCTTACTACGTGCTAGAATTTGCATTTGATTTGAGGTTGATGTACGAACAAATCCTGTGCTTCGGAACTTTTGAACTTTTTTGACGGTCTTTGAACCGCACAAGTATCCCTCACAACATAGGGGCTTGGGCACTTAGAAAATTTGTTCATTGAACGACGATGGTTAGGAGGAGATTCCCATCAGTTATTGGAGACCCATGGAGCTATCTACGAATTGAGAACACCTTACTACGTGCTAGAATTTGCATTTGATTTGAGGTTGATGCACGAACGAATCCTGTGCTTCGGAACTTTTGAACTTTTTCGACGGTCTTTGAACCGCACAAGTATCCCTCACAACATAGGGGCTTGGGCACTTAGAAAATTTGTTCATTGAACGACAATGGTTAGGAGGAGATTCCCATCAGTTATTGGAGACTAAACGCTATATTTGCGTTGGAGATATTTAAGTTATGGATTTAAGTCATACATGAACTAGGAAGATGCATATGAAATGAGAAACTTAAGAAATGACATTACCCAATCTCATAAAATTCAATCTCAGATTATGTGATTTTGAACTCAAGACTCTTTGAATTCTGTTTTGATATTAAAATGCTTTACTAATTGGTCATTGAATTCTATGCAATGATTGGATGAAATGTAGTTGGTATTGAGCTTTCTCTACTGAGCTTAGATTGTTAGCTCACCCCAACACTATGTGTCACAGGTATAGATATTGGTCAAGGCCCCGAATTGAGGAAGATCCTAACTACGTGCCGGAAGGAGAAGAGGATCACCAACCCGAAGATTTTTATCCGTAGACGATTTAGACTTGGTACATTTAAGAATTTAGTAGATTACATGGATCAGTTCTTTCTACATACAAGTTGCTCACCACTGTTTGCGTGGCGAACAACCGTCACCGGTGGTTTACTTTAGTTTTGATTTTATGTTCGTCATGACAATGAAATCATTATTGCTCCCACCTATTTTATCGCTGTTGATTTTCCGCATATGTATTGATGTACCAAGTATCCAACGACTCGGTGTTCCCATAATTTTGTGTTGGAAAGTTGGGTTGTTACAGTTGGTATCAGAGATTATGGCTTAAGATTCTGTCAGAACATAGACTGGACTTTAATGATCACTCCTGATTAAACTCTTGTTCAATCTTGACAGATCCTCATGGCCCCTCCGGTAGACCAAGTACCGTCCATACCGAAGGCACATCGAGTGGTGAAGGAATTGTCATTGGTGCAAATAATCTTCCTCTGGGAGGAGGAAATAACGACGGACGACTGGAAACTATGGCCAACACTATGGCGCAATAGACCACTTTACTTGCGACCAGACAACAGCCTTCTGGATTCTAGGAATTCAGAAGGATGAAACCTCCCAGTTTCTTGGGAGAAACAAATTCTGGTGAAGCCGAGAAATGGTTGAACCAGATGGAGAAAATATTTCAGGTGATACCGTGTGCGGAAGATGAAAGAGTAAGATGGGCTTCATTCCAACTTGAAGGTGAAGCAGACCCCTGGTGGCAATCAATCGAAAGAACGAGAGTGCGGGAAACTCCGAATACACCATGGACCTGGGCTCAGTTTACTGAAAAGTTCAACGAGAAGTACTTTACGGAAGCTGTCAGAGATCAGTGGGATGTAGACTTTATTTCTTTGGTGCAAGGTCAGATGTCTATGGCCGAGTATGAGGCCGAATTCACGAGGCTTTCGAGATTTGCAGCACAACACATCGCCACAGGAGTTATGAAGGTCAAGAAGTTTGAACGCGGCCTAAAACCAAATATCCAGGAAAGAATCTCACTGTTCAAGTTGAGAACTTACGCAGAGGTAATGGACATGGCTCTTATTGCCGAACGAGACATTGAGAAGATGTACAAAAGAACATAACAACAAAATAAGAACAAGGCGAGCAAAGTACAACCAATTTCGGCTCCCTCTCAATCGGCTCAGACCACCAATTTTCGACGAGTTTCTTCGCCACCTACGAGGCCCTTCCGTCCTTCGAACCCTGCTACAACTGCGCGTCGATAGTACAACAAACTTTTTGTACCGCTTCATCCACACCAATTGAGTCATACTCACGATGTGGAAAGCAAGATAAGATGGTGGAATGTAGGTGGGCCACAGGTTCATGCTTCAATTGTTAGGGATGCGGGTTCGGTGTACCGAACTCGATTTTTTCGGTGTTCGGTTCGGTACACTACAAACCAAAACCGAACCGAAATTTGAATCAGTTTGGTCTACTGAATTGCAGTAATACCCAAACCGAAACCGAACCGAATACCAAAAATATCGGTTCGGTCGGTCGGGTTATACATAAAACCCAATGGCAAAGATCAGCAACAACGTCGGAGCTATGCCAAAGACCTTGAGAGTCGCCGGTATCGACATGATTCTGACACCGATTATACTCGTCGAGAGGTTGAACACCGCGCCCGAGATTGATGAGCCGCTGGATTTCGCATGTCGATTATTCAGACATTTTTTCCATCTTCTCCAGGTCACGTTTCAGTGTTGATTGTTGAAGCATGGGAGAGTTTGAACGGGGGAGTCGTTTAACGAAAGAGAGGAAAAGAAGCTGATGTGGTTTTTATAGTGGGTGTTAGGGAGGTTTTTTTTATTGGCTGGTTTTGTTTCACAGGGATCAACTAACTTGGACTATTGGTTTAAGTAGGGGAGAAAAATTGGACGGCTGGAGATGGTTTGAACGGGGGAATCGTTTAACGAAAGAGAGGAAAAGAAGCTGATGTGGTTTTTATAGTGGGTGTTAGGGAGGTTTTTTTTATTGGCTGGTTTTGTTTCACAGGGATCAACTAACTTGGACTGTTGGTTTAAGTAGGGGAGAAAAATTGGACGGCTGGAGATGGGGTGGGTTTGGTCGTCTTTCAAACAATATAAAGTATCATAAAATATAATAAAAAAGTGATAAAAATATAAACAAATCATCGTCTAACAATAGTCACCACCGGTTCATCTGCCATTTGGTTCGGTTCCGTGCATGCTCGGTTTAAACCTCTAGTTCGGGTCGGTTCGGGCCGGTTTTGGCCCATTAAGGGGTCGGTTTACTCAACCTACCCATTCGGTTTTCGGTTTGCAGCTACCCAAATCGAACCGATTTCAGTTCGGTTTGGTTTGTATCGGTTTTCGGGCCGGTTCGGGAGGGCCGGTTTTCGGTTCGGTTTCGGTGTTCGGTTCAAGACTTGCATCCCTAATTGTGGCCAGAAAGGGCATTTGATAAAAGATTGTCCCAAAACGAAGAAAGATAAGACAACATTGGCATCTACTCAGAGGCCCTCCTGACCTACTGTTCAGGGTCATGCCTATGCTGTCTCAGCACATGATGTCCAAGCAACAAATGACATTATCCAAGGTATAATTACATTACTATTTGTCAAATTATTGTTTTAGTCTCAGTTGATGAATATCCTTGGAATTTGTTTTCAATTATGACATTTCATAAATGCCATGACACCATCGTATGTTCACTTAACTAAATCACATACATGAAACTTAGGTACCTTGCACCTGTACCAAAGTAGTGACATCTGTGAACACAAGGCACGCGCCTTGATAGACCCAAGGTCTACGCACTCCTTTATGACTTCTCAATTCACGGCCGAATTGAGTATCACTCCTAAACCCTTGGATTTCATCTTAGCGGTATCAGTCCCTACAGGGAGATCAGAAATCATGGACACCATCTACCGATCGTTCATTGCCCCGATTGAAGACCACGAGACAACGGTCGATCTAGTCATCTTGGACATGCAAGGATTCGACGTAATCTTTGGTATGGATTGGCTATCCGCGTACCATGCAAGCGTAGATTGCCTTCGAAAGATGGTTACCTTTCGCCCTCCAAAGGGAAAACCCTTCCAATTTTATGGCATTAAGTCCAACATCGCACCATTTATTTCCGCCATTCGAGCTGAACGTTTGATGAAGAATGGATGTTATGGATACCTCGCATTCGTACATAATCAACGGGAAGAGAAGATCAACGTCACCGACATTCCCGTAGTATACGAGTTCCCAGATGTATTTCCTGAGGACCTACTTGGACTACCACCAGATAGGGAAGTCGAGTTCTCAATTGATTTAGCTCCAGGCACAGAACCGATATCAAAAGCACCATACCGTATGGCACCTTCAGAGTTGAAGGAGCTTAAAGAACAGTTGCAAGAACTCTTGGACAAGGGGTTCATTAGACCTAGTGTCTCTCCATGGGGAGTCCCCATCCTATTCTTCACGAAGAAAGACAGTTCGATGAGGTTATGCATCGACTATCGTCAGTTGAACAAATTGACGATCAAGAACTGCTACCCACTTCCCTGTATTGATGACCTCTTCGATCAACTCCAAGGCGCTAAGTTCTTCTCGAAGATAGACTTGAGATCAGGCTACCATCAGTTAAAAATCAAGGCCGAGGACATTCCGAAAACCGCTTTTTGCATAAGATATGGCCATTATGAGTTTTTGGAAATGTCTTTTGGGTTAACCAACGCACCAACATCATTCATGGACCTGATCAATTGTGTTCAAACCACATCTCGATCGATGTGTGGTTGTCTTCGTAGACGACATCCTATTCGAAGACAAGAGGAGATCACGAACAATATTTGCGTATCGCCCTCCAGTCGCTTCATGATCATCAGTTGTTTATGAAGCTAAGCAAATGCAAGTTTTGGTTAGAACAAGTTAATTTCCTGAGGCACGTCATCTCTGAGGCAGGAATAACCGTCGATCTAGCTAAAATTGAGGCCATTGTAAAGTGGGAACAACCAAAGACAGTAACAGAAGTTCGCAGTTTTCTGGGTCTTGTCGGATATTAAAGGAGATTCGTTGAAGGCTTCTCCAAAATTGTGGGACCGCTCACTCGGCTCACAAGGAAGAGTACAAAGTTTGAATGGAATGAATTGTGAGAAAAGAGCTTTCAAGAGCTCAACAATAAGTTAACTTCCCCGCCAGTGCTTGCTATACCGTTAGGCAGTGGAGGTTTTGTAGTATTCAGTGATGCGTCACACAGTGGAATGGGTTGTGTATTGAATCAACATGAAAGGGTCATTGCTTACGGTTCTCGACAACTCAAGGATCATGAGAAGAATTATCCGACCCATGACCTCGAATTGGCAGCAGTCATTTTTGCCCTAAAGATCTGGAGACACTACCTTTACGGAGAAACGTTCGAAATCCTCACTGATTACAAGAGCCTTAAATACCTTTTCACTCAGAAGGATTTCAATATGACGCAAAGAAAGTGGATGGAATTCCTCAAAGATTATGATTGCTCCATTCAATACCACCCGGGGAAAGCTAATGCAATAGCAGATGCCCTAAGTCGAAAATCATCAAGTCAGTTGACAAACCTTATTATGAGAATAAACAGATGGCGCTTGTTCGAAGATATAGTCTTATAGGATACGAGGTTCGATGTTGAAGATTCAGGAGCCTTATTGGCTAATATTACCATCCGACCGACGATCTTCGATAACATCCAGAAACTTCAGATGACCGATGAGGACCTTATGGCCATTAGACAAGATGTGACCGTTGGGAATAGGCCCGATTTCTCCATCAGGGAGGACGGATCGTTACTCTTCAGAGGCTGATTGTGTGTACCGGCCAATACCTACCTTCAACGCATGATTCTAGAAGAAGCCCACAAGTCGAAATACGTTATCCACCCTGGTTATACCAAGATGTATCAAGACTTGAAAAAGAGCTTCTGGTGGAGAGGCTTGAAGAAAGAAATAACAGACTACGTGTCAAGATGCTTAGTATGCCAACAAGTGAAGGTTGACCATCGGAACCCCTCGGTTTATTGCAACCCTTACCAATACCTGAATGAAAATGGGAAGCTATATCCATGGATTTCATCTTTGGATTACTGAGAACTGTGAAAGGACACAATGCCATTTGGGTAATCGTTGATCGATTAACCAAGTCTGCCCACTTCCTACCGTACAATACGAAGTATACAACCAGTCAGCTTGCAGAATTGTATCTTAAGGAAATTGTCAGACTACACGGTATCCCTGCTAGCATCGTCTCGGACAAACACCCACTGTATACGTCGAAGTTTTGGCGATGATTCCAAGAAGGAATGGGTTCAAGATTAGACTTTAGTTCAACATTTCACCCTCAGACAGATGTGCAGACAGAAAGCGCGAACCAAATTATCGAGGACATGCTTCGAGCTTGCATGTTAGACTTCCAAGGGTCATGGGACAAGCATCTGCCGTTGATCGAGTTCGCCTATACCAATAGCTATCAGGCAAGCATTGGCATGACCCCTTTTGAAGCACTATATGGTCGGAGATGCAAGTCGTCGCTCAATTGGGAAGAAGCCAGAGAGAAATTCTTATTGGGCCCAGAGATTATCGAAAGCACAGCCGAAGCAATTCGATTGATTCATGAAAGATTAAGGGTCACTCAAAGCCGACAAAAGAACTATGCCGACCTAAAAAGAACAAACATCGAATTTCTAGTAAAACTTAATGAAAATTATTCGTGAGATTTCCATAATATTCATATTCATTATTGAAACACTAGCTTCTTTTCAGAAGGGAGATAAAGTTTTCATCAAAATCTCGCCTACAAAGGGTACAATGAGATTTGGAAAGTGTGGAAAGCTGAGCTCACGCTATGGTGGGCCCTTCGAAATATTGGGATGAGTCAGCGAAGTGCCTACGGGATTGCTTTGCCCCCTCAGCTCTCAATGATGCATAATGTTTTCCACTTCTCCATGTTGAGGGTATATGTGAAGGACCCAACACATGTTTTGGATCACCAACCCATCGAGATCCAGGAAGATATGTCCATCACAGGAGAACCAGTACAGATCCTTGATCAGAAAGAACAAGTTCTGCGTACCAAACGGATTCCATTGGTACTCGTAAGGTAGCGGAATCACTCATCCAAGGAGGCCACTTGGGAGCGCGAGTCGGATATTCGTTACAAATATCCACACCTCTTCGAATAAGGTACTTGAATGCTAATGAATGAAAATTCACCAATGCTTCGACTACTCATGTAAAATTTAAGATACAAGGGGCAAAAACATCAAAAATAAAGTGTCATGTCCGGATCCATCTTCTGTATATATATATATAGCTATGAAAATTATAACTAAGGATGAAAAAGGGGACATTAAAACCATATAACAGTCAATAGACAGTTCCAACTTAGGAAACATATTGAACGATTCCGCTTGAGCAACCTCTATCATCACTCAAGCGACACCTTCAGAATTTAAATGTGTTCACTGTAATGACTGTCTGCAATTTCCGCTCGAGCGACATCTTTAGCAATCGTTACTTAAAATTTCTGGTGCTATTCGCTCAAGCGACATTTGGTTGTCGCTCGAGTGATTCGTGAATCGGCTCTTTGTATTTTGGAGTTCGCTCGAGCGATAACCAACTACCACTCGAGCGACCTCAACAATATATATAGACTACACGCCCACTCCTCTTCATTTTCTCGCGAATTCGACTAGAAAAAGGACGTTTTGGCTCCCTTCTCTTCCGCGAGAACTCATTCATCTTCTCTTCGCGTCATGCTACGTCTTCCCTCGCGCCAGAAAGGTAACATCCCTTCGACTTCGAAATACTTTATTTTCAGTGGCATCTAAGAAAACCACATCTTCGAAAACCACGTCTTCGAAGCATCCCAAGACCGATCCTCCACCAAGGAAGGACAAACCCACTCTTTGGTGGGATGCAAAGACCTTTGAAACGGAGTGGTTGTTCGACCATGACTACTTCAAGAATGAACAAACGATCCAATGGCCGTTCAACTACCTCATAAAAGCCAACTTGAAAGCCCTACTCACCCCATTCCACAAACACTATTACCCATGGATCGTCAAACCATTCTATCAGAACCTTAATTTCAATAAGAACAACGGTAAACTTTATACAAAGATAGATGGCAGGGTGTTCCAATTCGATGTTAATCACATAGCTACAACGATGAGTTGCTCCACAATATTTCTAGGGAATACGGGTCTACTACCATAGGTCCCCGAACCAGTACCATTTCACACTATCATTGCGAGAATGACCCACGGAGAGCACAGTTCTGGGCAATCAGTGAAGAGATCATAATTGCCAGCTAACTTGTGGCTGGTGGATATCATCTTCAGAAGAAATCTGTATCCCTTAAGACACGAACAAGAAAGGGTAGGGATACTACTGCAAGCTCTATACTCGGTCTTTGAAGAACGTTGGTTCAACGCTCCTCAAGTTGTATGGGAGGGGCTAATTTACGCCCACAATCAAATGCTAGAATCGAAAAATAAGCCAATAAATTCAATACCGTATGCCCGTCTGATATCCCGCCTCATTGATGAATACGAGGATGATGATGATGATTATGAGTTACCGCCTAATGAAGAACGGCAGACGGATAATACCAAGACATATGCAGTGGAGGATTGGAGTTTAAATTTTGTAAAATTAAACAAAAGTGTCGAAGATCGACAGTTTCAGCGCATCGCTTCCTGTGCCCAAAATGAACACACTCAACGATCCCCATCCCAGCTGCCACCCGCCTCACACGACAATGTAGTCACCCAAGCGGAGTTCAATCGTAGAATGGATGCTCATGAGCGAAGGATGGACTTTCAAGAGGGATGCTCATGGTAATGATGCGAAACATGTTCCCTATTGACTCCACACTACGCATCTCGAGGGCTCGAGCTTATACCGCCGGTGCATCTAGCTTGCGGACCGGTGGGGTGTCGAAGAGGAAGTTGATTGGACAGAGGAGGCGGGTTAGTGAAAAATTTCGTCTTGTGATTTCCTCGGTATTTTTTGTTTGGTCATGGTAAACACTAGTACTTTTGTTTAGATGTGATGTTTTGTGGTTGTCAGAAATTCTGGAACATTAAACTAATTAGATGTGGATGTCTTTTACTAGTTAACTTTTGGACAATCGTTAACTTTTTAATATTAAACGAAATTGATGTACTAGTCCAGAAACACGCCAATATGATTTTTATTATTCCCTCCAACATAGTTGACTTTCATATCAACCATCTATTGCGTTAAGCACATCAAAAGTCACGTAACAAATTTTCGAGGAAGAAAATTCCTTTAAGGGGGGAAGAATGTAACATCTTGAATTTTCCAACCATTAATAAAACCAATTATACAAGCTACGTGATAGCACAATGGTTAGAGGCTTGAGTTGTAATCAAGAGGTCTAGGGATCAAACCTTGTTGAGTGGATTTGAAACTCTATTTTTGGACCTTGTGATAAAAGTCTGTACACTTATTCGTGGTGTGTCAGCTTAACACCGGTTAAACCCCATTAAGTTATAAGAAGATAGTTACGGAGAACCTTAAATCGCAATTTAAGAATTCTTGTCAAGAATAGAGTCGTAAGAAAACCCTAGCCACCTTTTCTTTCTTTTCTTCATAAGAAAACCCTAACCGTCACCATTCATTTCCTTCGATCTTCCTCAACCCCTTCTTCACTCAAGGAAAATCTTTTCATTTCCGTCATCAAGAAACCTTCGATCTTCACAACCACCATTAAGATCGAAGAGGGAGATTGAAACATCGGACGAGCGAGAATTTAGGCACCGATCTCCTTTGATATCTACCATCGTAGACTCGACATTCACAACTTAAGAAGGTAAATAGCATAGCTTAATAGTATGGATTTCGTTTCTAAAATTTCAGACTTAGTTTATGTTTATCGAGATTGTATTTAAATATTTGGGGATTTCGAGTTCTGGTAAAAAAGGGACCCAAATGCATATTCGCACCATTTCGCTCGAGCGATATTGACATTTCGCTTGAGCGAGATCACCTCAGAAACGAGGTAAAATTTTCTGACGAAACTCACTCGAGCAAGGTATTGAATACAACATAGAAATTCTTGTGTGATATGTCGCTCGAGCGAAACACAGACCGTCGCTCGAGCAAACTAGAACAACTTTGGCTGTCCCAACCTTCTTAGTAAAAGCTTAAAGAAAATTCGAACCCATTATAATCGTAGTCAGTCATTGACACATCACTTGTGAATGTGATGTAGAAGAAGTAGAAGCCGTCAATAAGGACCACCTCATTCCCTTCTCACGACATCGAAACCGAGGTAGGGAAATCTCAATGCACAATTATGTTTTAGACTTTGAATCATAGATTTTAATGACATAATTGAATTGAAATTGTAATTATTAGATTTGAATCCGAACTTGTTGAATCTGATTGCAATTGATTATTTGAAGGTCTTTTGAATATTAAAATGCATTTTTAGTGTCGAATCTTTTGAAATATCGAATTCTTTGTATCGAGTACTAATCTAAATATTGAACCCTCAGAACTTTGAATTTGGAATAAGAATAAGAACTATCTACGAATTGAGAACACCTTACTACGTACTAGAATTTGCATTTGATTTGAGATTGATGTGAACGAATCCTGTGCTTCAACACTTTTGAACCGTTTCGACGGTCTTTGAACCGCACAAGTATCCATCACAACGCAGGGGCTTGGGCACTTACAAAAATTGTTCATTGAACGACGATGGTTAGGAGGGGATTCCCATCAGCTATCGGAGACTCTAAACGCTATATCTGCATTAGAGATATTTAAGTTATGGATTTAAGTCATACATGAACTAGGAAGATGCATATGAAATGAGAAACTTAAGAAATGACATTACCCAATCTCATATAAAATTCAATCTTAGATTATGTGATTTTGGTCAGGACTCCGAACTTGAGGAGGATCTTGACTACGTGCCAGAAGGAGAAGAAGAGCATCAACCTGAAGATTTTTATCCGTAGACGAGTTGATTTTAGACATGGTACATTTAAGAATTTAGTAGATTAAATGGATCAGTTCTTTCTACATACAACTTGCACACCGCTGTTTGCGTGACGAACGGCTGTCACCGGTGGTTTACTTTAGTTTTGATTTTATGTTCGCCATGACAATGGAATCATCATTGCTGTCACCTATTTTATCTCTGTTGATTTTCCATATGTATTGATGTACTAAGTATATAACGACTCGGTATTCCCAGAATTCCGTGTGGGAAAGTCGGGTCGTTATAAACCATGACTTTAGGTGGAACTATTTGTGCAATTTACCAAAATTTCCCTAAAACCCCTTTTCAGGTGATTCATGACCGTTTTTTATATAGGACAAACGCTAAAACCCTATTTATGCGAATTTGGGAATTAATTTCAGATTTAATTGAATAGCCAAAATATTCAAATTGCCCAACCAAATTTGAGAAATTTAATTAAGACAATTGGTATAAATCAATTTTAGCGCTCACATGCATTAAGTTTCCCGATCTAGAAAAACGGCTCCGATGAGGGAACATGAGTTTCGATCTAGTCTAGGGCACCAAGTGACAATTACGAGATCGTCTCTTGACTCCTATAGGGTTTGATGAAATTAAGGGCCCGACAGGTTTAATGAATTGAAGGGGAAATCAAAGAATATAGCAATAATAAGATGTGAGAAAATATCTCATGACGCAGGACGGTACCCTAAACTACGTGAATGCTATGATTTAAATTTGCCGAAATTAAATAGAATTAAATTAAACAATAAAACTTTCAAAATATGACGAATACCTTCGATTTTCGTAGTATTCCATGGGAGGATCATGTATAATTCAGGCAAGGTTCACTCTGGGCGTTAGATCCGTTAGGTTGCAATGTGGCTCGATCCTAGAGATAGAACTCTAGATTTCCAGATTAAGGCGCTCACAATGCAATGATGGAATCGCTAGTTCTCGGGTTATTTGATATGACTGGGCTTAGCAATCTGATGGAGGCTAAGGCTGGTGAATCGGATCGATTCACTGGTTTTGGGAAACTAGGGTTTAGGATTTCAAAAGGATTATGGCCGATTTAGGGTTGCGGGATCAAACAAGCAGAGAAGATGAAAATAGGTAGATAGAAGATAGATTTGCAGGCTTCACACCCTTGGCTTTGCACCAAACCCTTCTCGAGAAGAAGAATCACTCTTCGAGAAAACTCATCTCAAGTCTCAAAGCAAAACGCTCAGTCATTCAATAATCAATAACTAATTACATTGTTTAGTTTAAGGACCTTATATAGGAGTCCTTACAATAAAAGAAACCCTAAAACGAATTATTAATTAAAAGACAAATAAACCCTCAAAACAGAAGTTCGAATTTAGACTTCTAAAGCAACTAAACAACCCGGCGCGATTTCGATCGATCAAAATTCGATCGATCGAAAGTGACAATCGATCGATCGAAAAACACATGCCAAAATTCGCCGCAGAAATTTGATCGATCGAAATTGAAACTCGATCGATCGAAATATAATTCGATCGATCGAGTATATAGTTCGATCGATCGGATCATATACTCCATAACATATGTTTTTCTCTCGCTGCCATTCGATCGATCAAAATGGGACTTCGACCGATCAAAATTTTCGATCGATCGAAGTTGCTGGTTCCTCCAATTTTCGCCTCTTTCGCCTATTTTTTATTTCCATTCTGCTTATTTCGACGTCTGTATACACGAAACGGTCCATATCTAATGTCTACGATGTCGGCTCCAATGTCTACGATGTCAGCGTGCCCGTCAATTCTCCCAGGCCGAAAAGGCTTCATCACCGATGAAGCAGCGTCGTGGTAGTGCTCGAGTATGTCGGGATCCAGGCATCGCACTTTGTCTTCAGCTAACCATGAGTTCTCGGAGTCCGGCTTTCCTAACCACTTGACCGAATACTTTTGAATTCCACCGTCATGGGTGGATATCGCCATATCATCTAATATCCCTTCGATCTCATCTCTGTGTTGCTTGTGTGGGGAAGGGAAGGGTAGAGGTTGCAGGGTGGGGCTGGAATTTGTGCTCGGGGCTGCTTGGAAGGGGTTGTGAGGGGGTGGGGCTAGGGCCAAAGAAGGAACCAGGTCCTCCACATTTAATGTAGAGCTAACCCCTATATCAGGTGGAAGCTCGAGAACATATGCATTAGGGCCGCTCCTTGCCACAATTCTAACCCGAACCATGACGTAATCTCCAACCTGGAATTCCTTGAAGCGCCTATGCGCATCCGCAAATATTTTGTACTTTTCATTGCTTACATTAATTCTTTTTCTAATTTTGGCATGCAATTCATGTATATGTTGTGCAAATGAATCGGCTGACTCGGAAACTCGATGGGATGCAGACATGGTAATTAGATCAATTGGTGTTCTAGGCCTATGACCAAGGACGACCTCAAAAGGACTCATACCTATGGACCTATTGACTGAATTGTTGTATGCAAACTCGGCTAAGGGGAAAATAGAATCCCAAGTTCTAGGGTGATCACCAACAAGACAACGGAGAAGATTACCTAAGCTTCTATTGGTGGACTCCGTTTGGCCATCTGTTTGAGGATGATAGGCCGAAGAAAATTGGAGCATGGTACCCATCATGTGCCATTAAGTTTTCCAGAAATAACTGGTAAATCTCACATCTTGATCCGACACAATCGTCTGGGGTAACCCATGTAGACGCACAACCTCCCCGAAAAATAACTTGGCTATGTGACCCGCATCGGAGGTTTTAGAGCAGGGTATGAAGTGGGTCATCTTGGAAAAGCGGTCCACTACCACAAAAATAGAATCGTGCTTCCGTTTAGTCTTTGGAAGTCCGAGCACGAAATTCATAGAGACGTCTTGCCACGGGGTGTGCGACACGGGTAAAGGGGTGTACAAGCCGGTATTTTGTTTAATATGCTTTGCAACTTGGCATGTACGACATTGTTTTACGACTCTAGAGACATCTCTCACCAGGCTAGGCCAATAGAACCTATCCTCAACAAGCGCACTGGTCTTATCGCGCCCAAAATGTCCGGCAATCCCCCCGGCATGTAACTCCCAGATGAGGAAGTCACGCAATGAAGTGCGAGGGATGCACAAACGATTCCCTTTGAACAAAACACCCATCCAGTAGGGTATATTCAGAGTTAATGTTGTTCGGATTTTCAAAGAAAGCAGTGTATTCTGCCCCGAAATTTAGGCAATCAGGATAATCTTGTTTCAACTGCTCAAATCCGATGACCTCGGTGCTCATTGACTGCAAAGTCGCCACTCGACGACTAAGCGCATCAACAGCCTTGTTCTCGACACCAACCTTATGCTTCAAAACAAATGTGAACCCTTAAAGGTACTCGACCCACTTCGCGTGCCTCGGGTTCAACTTTTTCTGGGAAGCAAGGAAACGAAAGGCCTCATGGTTAGAAAACAACACAAATTCCTGCGGTCTCAGGTAATACTTCCAATATCACAGAGATCGGACGACCGCATAAAACTCCTTGTCATAGGTGGAGTATTTCTGTTTTGCCTCATTGAATTTCTCACTAAAATAGGCCACATGGTGACCCTCTTGGCTCAGCACTCCGCCTATGCCTACACCCGATGCGTCACATGCTACTTCAAAGACTTTAGAAAAGTCTGGTAGGTGCATGACGGGTGCAGTAACCATTTTCTCTTTTATCTCGGCAAAGGCCCTCGTCGCGCCTTTGCTCCATAGGAACTCCCCTTTTCTCATGTAATCGGTAATGGGAGCCATGATGGTGCTAAAGTTCCGGATGAAGTGACATTTGAACATGGCCAAACTGTGGAAGCTACGGACTTCATGAATATTTCGAAGTTTGGGCCACTCCACAATGGCCTTAACCTTCGCTGGGTCCGCAACCATCCCATCTACCGAGACAATGAATCTCAAGAATACAACAGAGTGCTGCATGAAAGTGCACTTCTTGAGATTCGCGTATAACCTTTCTCCCCTCAAGGTTTCGCAAACCAACCTCAGGTGGATAATGTGCTACTCCTTGTCTGTACTATAAATCAAGATGTCATCAAAGTATACGACAAGGAATTTGCCAAGGAATGGCCTCAGCACTTGGGTCATGAGCTTCATAAATGTGCTCGGGGCATTGGAAAGCCCAAAAGGCATGACCATCCACTCATAAAGACTGTCTTTGGTCTTGAAGGCGGTTTTCCATTCATCGCCGAGCGGAATCCTTTTGATAGTAGCCTATCTTGGAAAAGATAGTGGCTCCAACCATCACGTCAAGCATGTCATCAAGCCGCGGTATGGGAAACCGATATTTAACAGTGATCTTATTAATTGTTTGGCTATCCACACACATGGGCCATGTACCATCTTTCTTAGGTGTGAGTAATGCTGGTACAGCACACGGGCTCAGACTCTCATATATGAACCCCTTTTGAAGGAGCTCCCTGACTTGCCGGGTCAACTCGGCGTGCTCAACCGGATTCAACCTGAAGTGGGGCAGGTTCGGTAATATAGATCCGGGAACTAAGTCAATTGCGTGTTCAATATCACGCATGGGAGGAAGCTCATTAGGTACGTCTGCGCGGAAGACATCCGCAAATTCATTCAGGATGGGCTCTACCTCCTTGGGGTACTCACAGTCTGACTCAGATATACTCTCAACAGTGACAACGACATACACAACACTCTCATCTTTCGATGCCCTCTCAAACTCTGAAGGGGTCGCAATGTTGATGGCCTTTGATTGGCCTCCCTTCTTCTCAACTCTATTGATCGATGGTGATTTGGGAGCGAAAGATAATTGAACATGCAAATGTTAGAACGACCGAAAATGGTCACGCTCAAATCATAGAGCCATGGCCTCCCTAAGATAATGTGGCCGACATCCATCGCCACCACATCGCACCATAAGGTGTCGGAGTATGAACCCAACTGTATGAGTACACGACACCTCTGAGATACGGGAATGGATGAGGAGTCAACCCATGCGACTTTGTAAGGTCTCGAGTGGACTTCAGGTGTAAGCCCTAAGCAGGTGACGGTATGTTCTGACACCACATTGGTGCAGCTTTCGCTATCCACAATAACCCTACAACTCTTTGTCCCACATGTGGCAAAGGTGTGGAAGATGTTCTCCCTTCGCCAATCCTCCTTTTCATCCCGTCAAGGCTGTGCAAAGGCACACCTCACAACTAGAGCGCGACCCATGCTATCACCTTCCTCGTCACTAGGTGTGGCATTCGGCTCAAAGACCTCTTCCTCATAAATTCCTTCACTCTCTTCTCCTTCTCCGTCAATGAAGAGATTCCTTTGTGGATCTCTCGTAGGGCATTGGGCGGCAAAGTGTCCCAACCCTTGACATTTATAGCATTTGACATGAGATCCACTCTTCGAGGATTCTCCAACTATACCCTTACCTTTGTCAAACCTCACATTGGTAGATGTGGGTTGCATGGGTTTGGCAGGCGGGTTTCCAGGACTAGATTTCACTTCGCCGATACGGAATTGACCAGTGTGAAAATCAGATCGCCTAGTCACCGTCATTTTCAAATATCGTTCAAGGTCTTGAACGACGGTGTAACACTCGGCGAGAGTCTCAACAGGTTGGGAGACTAACTCTTTTTGCATGTCAAGTCTCAATCCGATACGAAATCTGGATAGAGTGACTTGAGGGTCTTCGGATACTTTTGCTCTCATCATGAACTCTTGAAATTTGCCAATGTAATCCGGGGATACTACCTTGGTGCAGATTTTTCCATTGGTCAAGGAGACGGTGGTAGTATGAAGAAGGGACGTACTTCTCTGTAAGTCGTTCCTTCATGTCCTCCCAATGGGTAATGAGAGTACAACCCGCATTCGTTCTGATGCGTTCAACATTGACCCAAAAGAGTCGGGCTTGGCCTCTGAGCTTCATCTTAGCAAGTCTAATACATCTTTCATCGCTCATGCCAAACCACTCAAAGTGTTGGCCCATATCTGATAACCAGTCGAGGAAGACTTGAGGGTCTAGCCTTCCATCGAAAGTAGGAAACTCAACTCGGACATTTTTGAGGAGTCTCCCTTCCGGGTCGTAGTCATCTCCATGATGACCTAACCTATGGTTCCGGTTCCGATTATGTTCGTAGTCATTTCGCTCGAACCGTGGACCATTACGCTCACGAGGTGGTTCGAAGTACTCATCACCCTCGTCTAACCGATTAACTCGGTCCAACAGCCTCTCGTTGGATGTTTGAAGAGTCCTGTGGGCTGTCTCCAAGAAAATCATTCGATCATTGATCGATTTTAGATCAGCCCTCATGTCGTTAAGAGCCTCGGCAATCCCACTCATATCCATGGTGATACGGGTCACTACTGACAGGTTCTAGAATAGAATGCAAAATGAACACTTTGGCCAAAACAGAAATAATATGTGATGAAAATTAAAGTGCAATGAATGCAATGTCACACAGTATGCCCTAACCTAAAACTGACGCAGGACGGTACCCTAAACTACGTGAATGCTATGATTTAAATTTGTCGAAATTAAATGGAATTAAATTAAACAATAAAACTTTCAAAATATGATGAATACCTTCGGTTTTCGTAGTATTCCATGGGAGGATCACATATAATTCAGGCAGGGTTCAGTCCGGGCATTAGATCCGTTTGGTTGCAGCGTGGCTCGATCCTAGAGATAGAACTCTAGATTTCCAGATTAAGGCGCTCACAATGCAATGATGGAATCGATAGTTCTCGGGTTATTTGATATGACTGGGCTTAGCAATCTGATGGAGGCTAAGACTGGTGAATCAGATCGATTCACTGGTTTAGGGAAACTAGGGTTTAGGATTTCAAAAGGATTATGGCCGATTTAGGGTTGTGGGATCAAACAAGCAGAGAAGATGAAAATAGGTAGATAGAAGATAGATTTGTAGGCTTTACACCCTTGGCTTCGCACCAAACCCTTCTCGGGAAGAAGAATCACTCTTCGAGGAAACTCATCTCAAATCTCAAAGCAAAACGCTCATTCATTCAATAATCAATAACTAATTACATTGTTTAGTTTAAGGACCTTATATAAGAGTCCTTACAATAAAAGAAACCCTAAAACAAATTATTAATTAAAAGACAAATAAACCCTCAAAACAGAAGTTCGAATTTAGACTTCTAAAGCAACTGAATAACCCGGCGCGATTTCCATTGATCGAAATTCGATCGATTGAAAGTGACAATCGATCAATCGAAAAACACATATGCCAAAATTCACCGCAGAAATTCGATCGATCGAAATTGAAACTCGATCGATCGAAATATAACCCGATCGATCGAGTATATAGTTCGATCGGTCGAATCATATACTCCAGAACATATGTTTTTCTCTCGCTACCATTCGATCGATCGAAATGGCACTTCAACCTATCGAATTTGCTGGTTCCTCCAATTTTCGCCTCTTTCACCTATTTCTGAATTCCATTCCGCTTCTTTCGACGTCGGTATACACGAAACGGTCCATATCCAATGTCTATGATGTCGGCTCCAATGTCTACGATGTCGGCGTCCCCGTCATCTCAACAACTAAATAAATAGGAATTTAACCTCAAGGGGTTAGGTGAGCTGGCCAGGTACCTGCTTCCAGAAGCAGTAGACCTGAGTTCGAATCCCCTCCCCCCCTTGAGGCCACCCTAGGGATTTATATCCTGTGCTGACCCGACATATGCTGAATTTGGAGTGCGCATGTGCCCCTGAGATTAGGCGGGTGCTCTAAGAGGCCCGGATACCCAGGTTACCAAAAAAAAAAATAAAGGAATTTTGGTACTTTGAATTTTAATCAAAGAAATAAAATGGAAATCAGTCACCTGACAATAATTAAGAAGGTAAAAGGAAAAAGATAGGCTTCCAGGACTTCACACCAAGGATGTACGTCAGCTTCGCACCAAGCGCACGATAAAACAAAGATTTGCTCCTCGAGTTTTGAAAGATTCACTCTTTCGGTTGAAAACTTTTCACAAGTTCTCTAGTGTTTGCACAAAACAAACTCTCATTTTCATTAATCAATCAACTCGTTTAAATTGTGTTTACAAGGCATTTATATAGGCTAAAAAACTCTTAACTAAAAATTAAATTTGAAATAAAAAAGTCTTAAAATAATTAAAACTCTAAATGACAATTTTTGGCCTAAAATTTGCGTAGCCGCCAATTTGCGGGCAAAATTCACGTCCGCCCGTCTTATGTTCACGGACGTCCATCCTTGACGGATACATTTAAGACCAGAATTGGTCTTATTTGCGGATGTCCATGGGTTATTCACGGTAGTTCATGCTTTGGGCACGGAAGTCCATGCCTTAAATTCCAGGACTGCTTTATTTCACCGAAGTCCATGCCTTTGGCACGGAAGTCCGTCATATAATGACTTTTCTTCCTTTCCTTTGCTCCTCCCACGTGCATGCCTTCCAAGTATTGGGTCTTCTCACACGTCGCATGCGTGTATACGTGGGTCTTTGAGATGTTCCAAGCTTTGAATCTTCTTACGCTTTCCGTACAAAGCGTTTTGGTTGATGTCCCCATCAATCTTTCAAGTGAAACATGCCAAGCAGCGGTCCAAAGCGCGTTGTCTCGTACAAGTTCTGTAACATTGTTTCTATTATTAATAATAAATTAATAACAAACAATGGATGGCCGTCCATTTGCATGGCTATTGGTGATAGGGACCATTGGCAAGGATTACTAGTATCTCCACTCAAGCAATGACCAACATGTAATCTTGGTTTTCTGGAAACCAGCAAAGAAAAACATCCTGCCATGTAGAGTAAATAATAGTTGCCCGATTCATGGTCAGTTTGTTATGAATGTTTCTCAGTTTACTATATATCTAGTGAACTTAAGAGAAAGTGAACCTTAATTAGATGATGGGCTTGCTAAATGCATCTACGGTTTGCTGGGTATTATAGTGAAAAGTGTAATTTGTTAAATGTCGAGTAAGCAAAACCAAATTGCTGAAATCAAAGCAATTTTCATGGGTGGTGTAAAACCTGTGTGGCGTTTGATTCTGAGAGGAACAAGGATTAGGTTCAGTATCACGATCCTCATGTTTTCAGTTATCCAAGTTTTATGTTCCTAATCACAAGTGAACCATAAATTGTTTTGTAAATATCTGTATCATGATATGGATTAGGAGGGAGCTTTGTTCTATAGCCTGCCTGTAATAGCTTTTTGCAGTTTCAATATGAAGAGATGTAACAGAAGAGTGGTTAGTTCCATAAAATACGTGTGGGATTGTGCTCCCCATATTTTCATTTTGCCAGATATAATGTTCCTAATCGTAAATGAACCATCAATTGTGTTGCTCGATTTGGCTCATGATACGGATTTTTTTTTTGTGTTTTTCTTTATTTTTTTGGGGGGGTGGGGGAGGAGTTTTTTTTTATAGCCTGTCAACTTTTAACTTTCATGCTTGTGAATGAAAGAGAACAATTGAAAGTTATCCCACGAATTACCACCATCATTGAAGAAGACATACGTTGGTTGTTACATGAGCTACCTGCACTTATATGGATTATGTATTTCACTTCATGGTTATGTACATACTAAATTGGTCCTGATAGAAATTAAACCCACATTTGATGGATATACAATCCACTTAGCTACGTCTGCCCTTCTCTCTCTAATGTATTCCATGCTTCCAGTCATCATTTCCATAAATGTAAAAGGTAAAAAAAGAAAAATGACTTCTATAATTCATAAATATCCATAAATAACCCGATTGCATAAAACCAGAAGTATGATGTTTGACGAAACATCCATCAGGAACATTTTTGGAAAAAATTCTGAAATGCCTGTATAACTTTGATGAAATAACTTAAATGCCGCTTTATTTTCACTGATAGATCAAATGGCCTCTTATTTTAAACTAAATAAAAATAATGCCCTTTTCTATAATTCCTCGTTACTATCTTATTTAAAATGACAAAAATGCCCCCCTTTTAATGAATTTTTATTTTTATTAGATAAAAGTTTTAAAAGCTATTAAGAAATAAATGTTTGTGTTTCTTATCAAAACATTCCCTTTTTTATCTCATCTTTCACTTTCGTTGTTCTTCTCCATTCTTCAAGGTTCACCGAAGGTACCCATCCATACCAAAACATAAATATATATTTTTTTTTTAAATTGATCGATCAATACCACCATGAGCTCCTCGTTTTTATATTATTCTATTTCTTTTTTCTCTTCTAACTTTATCCTATTTCTCTTCTTCAAATTTTGTCTTTTGGTTTTTTTGTTTGTTTATTTTTCTTTTTTATTGACTCTCAAAGGTTACAGCTATTGGAAGAATTTCTTCTCACACAATTATGAACAATGATCTTCAAAAATGAATGTATATTTCTTTGACGAGTTTTGTCAAATACCATGAGAGCATCCTCTAATTAGCCACTTGATGGAGTTCAAAACCATGTGTGGCTTTATAGTTCAGCTGTTTTTTTAAGTTTTTATTTTTTATATGTAAAGGAGCCCAATGTTTTTTTTTTTTGAAAAAAGAAAAACTAAAAACCAGGAGGCAGTATGTGAAGAAGAGAAAAATTTTATTAGAAGAAAAATATAGAAAGGGCACTTGCTTTATGTATTTTAAAATAAAATATGAGGGTATTTGAGCTATTAGTGAAATTAAAGGGCCGTTTATTCTTTCCATAACCTCAGACAGGAGATAAAATTCATGAAGTAGAGGCTCATTCAAATTCCATCATGCATATTGGCATTTATATCAGGCCATACTTTATAGTTTTCCCTCTTTTCTCGAGGTTTGATATTTGGGATTTTGTCTGCCATATGCTTATTGCTCTTGTGATTTGTGACTAAAAATGATTTTGATTTTGCTTGTTTTTTATAATTGTTTTTTGGCTTGTATTTTAGGTGTTTTTACTGAACTGATACAACAAATGCAAGTGAAAGGTGTGCAGGTAAACTCATTGCAAATCTTTCTGACATTAGTTGGTTCTTATTTTTTTTGCTACATTTTGAGTTCCTTTTCAGTAGTTGTATACATTAAGTGCTCTATGGAAACAATTTATATCATATTGCTGCATGTTAAGTCACTTGGTGTTTAGTGAATCCCGTCAAGGTGATTCTTCCATGCATAGTATCAAAACTCGTCCGATACCAGTCGTTATCGGCGATACGCATCGGTTTTGGCGAGAACAGATACCGATACCACCCCGATACAGGTACCGTGGTGGTATCGGTATCAGTATCGGACCGAGACTGGCCGATTCAAATTATTATTTTTATTTTGTTTCAATTTTTTTTTTAGGCTGATTCAGGATTGACGATACCGTATCCATATCGGCTGATACATCAGTTCAAGATGAACCGATACTAGATACCAACACTGACACCTTGCTTCCATGCCATAGTGAAGCTACTTTGTTGCATTCAGGTGCTTTTGCACATCGTGTTTTTTCAGTATTCCAAATTCACATGTGCAGTAGTGGAAACTGCTTCAGTTATTAAAAGCGGAAATAGCTTTTAGTATACTTGTGGACTCGCCAAATTTCTTGTATTGTGCGGAAGTTGTTTGGTTATCCCGGTCAATAGGATAATTTGACGTGCATGGCGCATTTCAGTTATCCCAATGAATGTGATAATTTGACGTGCATGGCGCATTTCGGTTATCCCAATGAATGTGAGAATTTGGCGTGCATGGCACGTTTCCATTAAAGACTGCTAGCATTTTTTTCCTGCTTAGTAAATTTTCATGTTGTTAGACCAACACGTTTGTTTTCACTTGGATGAATTGGGAATTTGCACAATGCACATGTCTAAACTTTCTAGCTTTCTGGCATTGGTTAGTTTGTATGAAGTGCATATAGGTCACACGATCGTACATGTGGCATACATCTTCACAAATCCGAGTGATCCAAGTGGCAGTGTATTGTTTGGACAGGATTATGGCCCATAATTGCCAGGAGTTGGTATGGGGTACTCGTACGGGTATTGGTACGTTGAGGAGAAAAAAAATTCGCGAATGTTTTTATTGATACTTTGGTACGATATTGGGACAGCATAGAAACGAAATTGATACATTGTAGATGTGCGAAATCGATACGCCTTTGGTACGACATAGATTCAAGATGGATTGTGATTGAAACACTACTAGTATGAATGTGCGATATAGATGCAAAATGGATGCGACATATATAGATGTTAGTACAAAATTTGTGCTTTTGTGTAATTATTACGAGTTATATTTGTATGTATGAATATTTATATTTTAGAATTTTAGAGTTTAGACGCATGAATACATTATTCATGGAACCCATCTATCAATGGACAAGAAACACATGATTAAATTTATCTATTAGTACTATAGTAGTATATATAATATAATATAATATCTATATTACATATGATTTTCAATCATATGCACATGAAACTCATTCCACGATTTCATGATTTATTAAAAAATAATTTCAATATCCTAAAAATTGAGTCATATTTTGACCTAGGGCTCTAAAAGATTGTGATGTAAAAAGGACAATTATTTTCAATTTATACAAATATTGCTTGGGTAGATATGAGGCCCCTCAAATCTTCTTTCCCAGATATCTATGCCATTTCGGTGAACCCGCTTGGTAAGATTATGGAGTTTGTCTCGGAAACAGAGGGGGGCAGACTATGGGATGTTGTTACTAGAAGACTTCTAAGGGACAAGGAGGTGGAATCATTCTCAAATTTAATGATAAGACTCTATGAGGCAGACCGTCAACCTCACGGGCAGGACCGACTGATTTGGACTCCGAGCAGGGATGGTATCTTCAGTGTGAAGTCATATTATAGGATGCTTACGAGGCGCCCACTAGTCATATTCCAAGGGGCAAGAATATGGAAAGCAATCATCCCTCCAAAAATCAAGTTCTTTACTGGGCCCTATTCAAAGAAAAGATCTTAACCATAGATCAGCTTATGAGAAGGGGGAAGGAGGTTCCAAATTGTTGTGTAATGTGCAATGGAGGGGAGGAGATAGCTCCACATGTACTCCATTGTGGGGTGGCTCATGAGATTTTGAACATTGTCATCAAGTCCTTTTCTATGAGTAGGGTGATGTCGGCTACGCCTTACCGCCACTTTCTGATATGGGGGTCCGTTAAAGTGGAGGGGCAGCTTCAATAATATTGGATGGCAGCCCACTTCGCTGTGCTGTGGAGTATATGATGTGAGAGGAATATGCAGATTTTTGAGCATAAAAGCCGCCCGATAGGGGTGATCTTGAAGTCGGTGAGGGACCTGGTATGGTTATGGGTGGCGCCAGAAGGGAATGGTCCTAGAGAAGAGTCCTACTTGTGGGACCCAAGCTAATTTGGCAGTGGCCGGGTGCTTTGTTTTGTTTTGTTTTTTCCCTGTTTTTGGTCGTGTCGTTGTATTGGTCTTTCAGCACCTTGCTGCCTATCAATATAATTCACTTTACTGATCCCAAAAAAAAATGTAACAGAATTCAAAATATTCAGGAAAAATTCGTGAATTCGCTAGTAGTTCTTGAAATTTGTGATTTTTTCAAAGAGTGGCAAATAATTATATTCTTATTCATTTTTTTCAAAAATTGTGAATGATTCTCGACTTTTTCAAAAAGTTGGAGAATTTGGTCACTATGATTTCAGGTAGGTATCAAAGCCTAACTCTAATGTTGACTTCCACCCATTTTCTCACAAATTCTAGGGTTGTACAACTGCCACCATCAGCCATACAGTTAGATATCTTCCATGGAGGTCTGATAATGCCTATGGTCTATCCACAGTTCACATCAATAACATCAAATTTGGAGTTGGGGTATGACAACATCTATAATGTCCTAGGCTACCTAGGCGATGAGCGGCAGAAACAAAAAGTACAGCAGATCAAAGATGTTGAGCGAGAAGCTCAACTTGAAAGAAAAAAGAAACAAAACATAAAATTCACAAAAAAGGATACAAAAAAGAAAAGAAAGGAAAAAAATAATACACAATGTACAACCTGGGGGTGTAAGCTACAGCAGCCCCAACCACATAAGCAGAAGCCTAAGTAGGGCGGAGATCCCACTCTCTAATGATCCCCTTCATAGACGAGACGGAGCATTTGGGCGAGATCAAACACCACCCAAATATATCGTCAAGTATCATGTCTATTACACCGTTACATGTCCCAAACTTCATAAATTTTTTTTTCTATTCCGTTCTTTTCATATTTCCCATAAATTGCCAACAAAAGTGACCTCCACAGAATGATCATATTATCCACAAAGGGAAATTACTAGAATGTATATTACTTGCATAAGCAACTGATTTGATTAACGAATGACTAAGTACACTCCAAGCATCAAAAATCAAACTTCCAAAACAATGAAGCATATTCCAACAAAAAAAACAAATAAAATAAAAATGAAAATGATATGAATACATGATCACATGAACATGCTAACATTAAGGATTTAAGAATATTAATTCTTTAAGTTGATACCCCGGACCATAAAAAAATAATATAAGCATAAAACATCCACTAATCCTTGCATAATTAAATGCTCCAAAAGGCTCAAAGAACACCAAATTCATGATATGAGGGCAAGGGGACCATTTTCAAAATCTTATGGTATTGAATGTGATTAATATGTCCAATGAGTGATGTCCATGTTTGTTAATGCCAGCTTGATATGCCATGTGTGTGTTGCTTTTCCATTCGATTTCCTGTGATATGATATCTTTTGTCCCTGGAGAATGCAGTCCCTACTCAGCTTCCTACTACCCTTGGAGACTGACCATCATCCCCATCATCATTATATATTGTCCATGTATCTCTCATTATTTGCCTTCCAAGTGGCCCATTTTCTAGATATATTTCTTGTTCTTTCCCATTGAGTCCGTAATTTCCTTTTGAACGCCCTTAGTGGCTCTTTTATTTTGGGGGGCATTTTGTCCAACTACGGTAATATGTACTTTGTGGTGGAAATTTTTCATTGCTTATAGAAACACAAAATTCGCATTTGACATCTTATTTATTAGTCTTGCTTCCGAACTCCTTACTTGCCAGAAACAAGCTGTCAGTTCATTTGTTTCAAAAACAGAAGTTTAAAGCAAGCTAGATCTAAGTTTGCTATGGTTGAGGGAAAAAATAAGAACTGAATTTTTATTTGTTCATTTTGATGTGAATTTTAATATTGTACTTTGTGGTGGAAATTTTTCATTGCTTATAGAAACACAATACTCGCTTTTGACAACTTGTTTATTAGTCTTGCTTCCGAACTCCTTCCTTGCCAGAAACAATTTGTCAGTTCATTTGTTTCAAAAAAAGAACTTTAAAGAAAAGCTAGATCTAAGTTTGTTATGGTTGAGGGAAAAAAATAAGAAATGAATATTGATTTGCTCAATCGGTAATAAGTTTGGAAAAATGTGTCCAAATTTTTTTTTTGGGATATAATAGATAAGAAACTTTCCTAGGCCCCAAGGCTGCAGTTACCCAGCTCCTGTCCTGGATCGAGGGCAAATACCTCGGGCCCCAAGTAAGGTGTAGGAGATTAGACAATTTCCTAGAGGAGCTAAGCAGTTGCCTAGGCCCTGTAAAGCCTAGCAAAGGATCCCCCACAATAACTACAACCACATAAATGTTGCGTGGAAGCACACAAATTCACCAGTGATCCACACGATGGACAGTCAAACAAATATTGCAAAAGAACAAAAAATAGCGAAAAAAGATTCAATTAACACAAGAGACGAGATTTATGTGGTTTGGTAAGATTGCCTACGTCCACAGGCGGCGATGAACAATTTTATTCATGATTCTCAAAAATTCAATACAAAACTTAATGTTTTTTTTTTCTGAAAGACAATATATAGCGCCTAGGGCTTCCAATGCATTTTCTAATAGCGAAAATGCCCCCAATAAGAGTACAATTGCCAAAATCGGGGCCTGACGGCCCCTGAACTCCCAGCCCAATAAGAACAGCTGGCTCCATCATACCTCCAAAGATACAGTTAGGGCCATAAACAACAATAAAGCGGTGGGTAAGAGTGGATGGCTATTCTTCTTCCTCTTTTTTTTTTTGGAGTACGCAAGAGTATCTTTTTTGGGAGGATGTTTGATGTGGGGAGGAGTCCATGCCGTCATGTTATTGTCCTAATTTGTATGGGCAAGCTATAGACATGTGGGCCAGAATATGTGCTATCTTCTTTTTGGGTAGCAATGGTCTCCAATTGTATTGAGGGTGATTCTGGCAGGTGCTTTAGGGAGATACTTTTCCTGCTCTCTGAGATGGAAATTTTGTTGTTGAGGCCTCCCTTTGTCCTAACCAGGCTATCTGGTCTCTTATCCCCTCGAGGATGTTCTCTAGGAGGTCCCTTTTTCCTTGTTTCCTTTTGTGCATCTCTTCTTTTTCTATACTCCCCAAGCACCTTGTTTATGGCATTGTAATTTGCTCCCACATCTCACTCAGATCCTGTGCACAATTCCCAACTTACTGGTTACTCAATTTATAAAATTTGGAAATTTTTGGGTCTGTAAATTTGTCAGTTGTCACCAGTTGTTTTTATTCTGTTCAAAAATCAAATGGAGTTTGCATAAATGGAAGGGGAAGCTGAGTTTTAAAACCCTTCGTGGGTTTAAATCTCTTGAGGGCTCTTGCTGTCTTGGAGTCCCAGTTCTCAGCTCAAGTGCATGGACGACAGCCACTAGCATCAGTCAAGTTGCATGTGTAACTTGGATCATATTTACCAAGTCAGAATTCAGGTAAAAATCAGTAAATTTTGGAAAAAAATTGGGAAATATTGAAAAATAAATATTTGTTAACATATAAGGAAAATTATGGAAAAAAAGCGTTTAGGAGGCAAAAATCTCAATTTTCCAATTTCTTTTTTATCAGTAATAAAAATAATATTGAAAGCCAGCAAGACGCTGGAAGGGCCAATACAACGATAGCACGACCAAAGGCAAAAGCAGGAAGAAAGAAATAAAAAAGAAAAAATACAGAAGCACCCCAAAGAAACCAAGAAGACTGAAGCAAGTCAGCCAAGACTGCCCCCCACCTAGCCCGGATCCCAGGGGGGATTTTCACCCCTTACCCCATCGCAGCCCCTAGCAACCCATCGCAGCCCCTAGCCACATTAAATCCCTAACAAACCTCAAAATCATCCCCACAGGGCGATGTTTACGCTCTAAAATTAGGACGTTTCTTTCAAGCCAAATGCTCAAAGTAACCGCAAAGAATCCCGCCTTCCAGTAGTATGCCAGTTGGCCTTCCAAACTGACTAAAAACCACGCTAGATACTGCTGGTAGGTCTATGGGGGGTGACCCAAACCATATCAAACGATTGTAAAATGACACTCCAAATCTTGTGGGCCACCCAACAGTAAAGGAAGAAGTACGCAACGGACTCTTCCCCGTGTAGGCACATCACACAACGGTTTGGCAGGTCCTTCCCCCTCCTAATAAGTTTGTCGATCGTTAGAATTTTTTCCTTAAACAAAGTCCATGCGAAGAATTTTACTTTGGGAGGGATGGTTGCCTTCTACAATCCCGCCCCTTGAAATCTGATCAACGGGCGACTCGAAAGCATCCGGTAGTAGGATTTGACGCTGAAGTCGTCATCTCTGCTAGGACTCCAAATCCGCTCATCCTGCCTGTGCAGATTCCTTCGAGATTCGTAGAGAGAAGATAGCAGCAGAGAATGAATCCGCCTCATCATCTCTAAGCAGTATGCGCGTGGTGACATCCCATGTCTTTCCCCCTTGGGTGTCTGTGACAAAATCAGTAATCAGCCCCTGCTGATTTCTTGTGATGGCGAAAATGTATGGGGAAGCCAATTTGAGAGAATCGCGCTCTACCCAAGTACCTTCCCAAAAGCGGATCCTGGTACCACAACCCCAACTGCAACTGTATTGGAGCCCCCTCTCGTACAAAGCCCATGTTCCACAAATTCCTTTCCACCATGCCAATATGCCTCTGTGAACTGCAATATTGATGCCCCAATGGTCGTTCGACTGCCCATACTTATTAGCTAGCACACGACACCAAAGGCTATCACTTTCACCATCCAAGCCTGCTCGCCAGAACCATTTCCCCCAGAGTGCGATATTAGTCCACCTCAAACTCCAAATACCAAGCCCGCCACAGCTTGCGGGAAGATGGCAGGTGTCCTAGTTAACAAGATAATAACATTTAATGAGCCCTTATCCCTCCCAAAGGAAGTTCCTTTGGATTTGCTCAAGCCCAATCAGACATTTGAACACTGACATCTAGAAAATGGGCAGACTAGATAGGACCGATTTAACCAGGAGAAGACGACTCCCACTGCTAAGGAGTTTTCCTTTCCACGACGATAGTCGTTGTTCAAATCTCTGAATAACTGGTTCCCATGCTCAAGCTGAAGGTGGCTTGATCCCAAGGTGCAGGCCTAAGTATTTAATTGGGAACTTCTCCACTGCGCAATTTACAGTAGCAGCTAAGTGTGTCATCAAAGTGTCGTTGGTCCCGAGTCCCGAAATCGTGGATTTGAGCAAATTAAATCACTGGCCCAAAACGGCCTCATAAACCATAAGGAGCTCTGTCAAGGACCTGAATTCCTCAACGTCAGCTTTCCCAAATAGGACAGTGTCATCGGCATACTGGAGGTGCGAGTTAAAACGACCTTGAGATCCCACCTGGATCCCCGATATGCATTACACCTGTCTCGCTCACGCCATGAGGCCTGATAGCGCTTCACCCACCATATTGAATAGGAAGGGGGACAGTGGGTCACCCTGACGGATCCCTCTGGAGCTTTTGAAGTACCATATTGGCGTCCCATTGATCAAAATAGAAAATCAGGCGGAGGAGTAGCAGGCTCGCATTCACCTTTTCCAAGTGGAACCAAAACCAATCCTACCGAGCATATAATCTAAGCAATCCCAACTTACCCGATCGTAAGCCTTCTCCATATCCACCTTCCAAAGGGCGGCGGGCTGATGCGCATGGTGGGCAGAGTGTATCACTTCTTGAGCTACCACCCCAGGTCCACCAATTGCCTCCCATGCACGTAAGCACCCTGGTTGACCGAAATAATCTTGCCCATTAACGGTTTGATTATGTTGGCCGGAACCTTCAAGATGATCTTGTACAAGCAGTTAATGAGACATATCGGACGGAAATCCGATAGGTCCTCTGCCTCGTCCCTATTTGGAATGAGCGTAATAAACGTGGAGTTGAGGCTTCTACTGGTGTAGTAGAACTCATGCAACACCTCCATCAGGTCCGCTTTAAGAATTGGCCAAAAGGAGCAGTAAAATTCTAATGTGAAGTCGTCGAGCCCCGAGGATTTGTTCTTCCCTCCGAACTTGATGGCACACCACACCTCGTCTTCACTGAAAGGCTGCTCCACTTCCGCACACTCCTCCGAGATTGATTGAAACGCAATACCATCTAGCTCTGGTCGATCTAGACCCTCGTCAGTATAAAATTTGGAATAGAAATTAACCACATGGGATCGGATTTGCTCATAATTTCGAGCAGGTGACTCCATCAACGACGATGTTACCCAAGTAGTTAATTTTGTTGCGCGTGTTGGCTACCGCATGGAAGAACTTGGTATTCTGATCCCCTGCTTTTAACACTGCACCTTAGCTTTTTACCTCCAGCACACTTCTTCGGCTATGCACTTGTCAGCGTATTCTAATTTCTTTAGCGATCTCTCTTCTTTTTCCGCATCCAAAAGGTCTTTATGCTCTTTGAGATTATCAATCTCTTTCACTCGATTAAGCAAACACTCTTTTGCGATGTGAACCAGCCCATTCATTTCCCTGTTTCATTCCTTAATGCATCCCTTGAACCGCTGAAGCTTGGAAATGAAACGAAATGCAGCCGTTCTCGAAGGGGCAGGTGCGCTCCACCAAGAAGAAACTGCCGCTTGAAATTTGTCGTCGAGCAGCCACATGTTCTCAAAATAAAAAGGGGATGACCCCTTCCCCCACGACTCACAGCTGAGCAGTAAAGGCCGGTGATCCGAGCCAGCCTTGGCTAGGCCCTCTAATCTGGCATTCGGAAAGATGTCCATCCACTCGGGTGAGCATAGGAACCTGTCAAGCCAATGAGGGAGACTCCTGAAGATTGGACCAAGTAAATCGAGATCCACGAGAGGGACGTCAATCAACTCCCAATCAGATATAAATGAGTTGAACTGTCACATCACTGCCAAATCTGGCGGCCCTCCCCGCGTTTCATGAGCCCATCTTATGGCGTTGAAATCTCCTTCGAAGCAAAGAGGATGCTCCCATCTGGCTGCAACCCCAGCAAGCTCGAACCAGAATTCATCTCGGTATCTATCATTTGACGGCTCATAAATACCCGAAAACGACCAAATTTTCCCCGTGTCCGTATTCCGAAGAACAACTGAAGCTGAGTACAGCCCCACCTCCTCCAACTTGTTGAACAGTAACGAATTCCATGCAACCAAAATGCCTCCCGAGGCTCCTGCGGAATCAACACCAATCCAACCCCAGCAGTTACCTCCGAGCACAGACGCAACTTTGACTTTGTCGCAGCTGCCCCATTTAGTTTCTTGAAGCGTAATAACAGCCGAGTTGATCATCACAATCACTCGCTTTACTCTGGCGCGCTTCGACCCATCACAGATACCCCTAACATTCCACGCAAACATCTTCATAAACAGCCAAACATAAGCCCGCCCAGAACAAGGACCTGGGTATTAGGCACCCCGGGCTCCCTTCCCATTAGTCATCCCCCACTTCATTTGGCGCTCCGCTTCATCTTGACATTGTTGGACCGGCTGACAAGGATGGAACAGAAAACCTCCCTGAGGGTGTCATCGGGCCCCTTGAATGTCATTCCCAGGTCTCAACCGATACGAATTAGGCGATCTATTTCATCCAAACTTTCGGGACCGTTCCCGACCTCATGGCTCCTAGCGGCAGAAGAGCTCTCCGAACCAGCGCACCGAGCAAACCCGAAAGAGCATTGGACCCAATTTCTGGTGTCATCCTAATTTAACAATCTCAACGAGAGTATTTCCACCGAAAAGGAGGCTGAGGAGGCAAGAGAATCTGAGGCAAATGATGCGGGAGGAGATTGGGTCTGGGCTACCGATGCCTAGAGGCTGGGAGCAGGAATCGCAGGAGGAAGCAGGAATCAATCCTTGATGAGCTCAGAATCTGTCGGGTCAGATTGAGGGATCTCCCAAGACCTCTCGATCCCAAAGTGGTCCATGTTGACCCGCTGCCTCTCATCCATCGGTTCGTAGACCCGCAGATTGAAGCTCGTCAGCGAAGAGCCCGTCTGCAGTTGAACAAGAGTTGAATCGGGTCCCCGACCAATGAGCAGCAAGTCGGTCAGGTAAACCGACCCATCTTGAGCCCATTTGATTAGCAAGGCCAGCTATCGGCCATATGAATTGTCGCTTCCACGTGTTGCCCTCACGAATTTCTGCCTGCATCAACTGCTTTGATCACGTGCCTAACCAAGGAAACGACGGGTCCAAGGCCTAAATCACTTGTGTACCCGTCTCCACGGCACTTTCGATTCCACGTGTCTCGTTCTGGTCCACTCCCTGCGAAACCGTGTGCCGGTTTCCAGAAATCACCATGCGAACTGTTGAAACATCCCCGTTGGGGACACATGTTATTTCCCCAGCGAAGGAAATAGCACCCTTTAACACCCTTTTTGCTATCATCTTTCTTCTTCAAGGGGCAAACCAACGCTTCAGTCTCCATCGAATCCCAAGTTGTACCCCTTTCTTCATCCTTTTCACTTGGCAGCCATGTCAACTCACCAACCGCTCCACTTAGCAACCAAAAGGTAGAGTCCCTATTGTACGAGGAGCCCTCAACTGTCAGATACCTCGACGGTGTTAGATCCTCCACGAAGGAGATCGAAAGTTGCTCTTTGTTCCGCGGCGTCGGGAATGTAGCAGCTGTTCCAAACCCTCATCTCCGACCATCAATCCAAGAGCTTCGCACACCAGATCGCCTAAACCTTCCACAAGTTCCCCTTCTTCCAGATCGTCGTCCGAGAGATGAGTCATCAGATGGGAAACCGAGGCACCATGTCCCCCCGCCGGCAGACGACCCCCGATGGAGAGAGGAATTCATGGGCGGGCACTCCTTAGAGCATCGCTACGATGGCCGACCGGTCCTTTCCATCTCGTCCTAGAATGGTTCAATTACCGACGAGAATTTTTCTGCGGCACAACTGAGTATGTCTACGCCGGGGTTCTGAGGCCTCACAGGTTCATTACTTGACTGATAAGGGACGAACACCCTTTCCAGCTGCATTTCTAGGAAGACCCGGTGTTTTTGGCCACTGACGTGAACCTCGCAGCTTCTAGGAATGCATTCCCAACTATCAACGGCCACGAGGATCCAGGCGAAACCCGTCTCCCAGTGATCGACAAAGCTTCGGTTGACCATGATGAACCGGCCACACCGACCTCCGATCTCCTCGAGGACTTCGGGAGTCCAGGCATGGAGAGGGAGGCCATACAGCCAGATCCACACCCCTCCATCCCACGAAAGTAAATGAAGGTCCCCGACTGTCGGGTTCCAAACGCCACACATCATCGGGGAATCGTCAATGTGAAAGGACTTTTTTCTGCGGAGCCCCATCGCCGACGCCACCGATGAAAACTGTAGGAGTAATGGCCGAAAGAGCGGGCCTGTCTGTAAATTCCCAAGATCGTTGTATCCATTTTAGCAGCTGTAATAGAGATATTGTATCTTTGATAGTGTAGAGTACCACCCAATAATCTCTTAGATTCCTGGCAAGAGAGAAACACTGGGGAGAGACAAAAGTGTAGGTGCATGTTCCTAGCCATCGAATTTCCAATTTTATTTATGCAACACGTTTTATGAAAAAATGCCGAGTTTGGTAACTATGGCGGCATTTAGCCAAAAAGTCAAGCTGGATTCGAGCCGAATCCCGTATGTGCTATTGGACTCAGTTTCGATTGACTGAAACCAAGCTTTAAACCTTGTTCTTTATTATTAACATATGCGAGGGCATGGAGGGAAAGGAGGTAGGTGACAATTTATCATTCTCAAAATTAGTTACTTGATCATTAGCATATACAACATATTGTTGAATTCATTAATTAGGGTGTCACAGCTGACGCTCAATGCAAATCTTGCAATTCCTAATCGCTCCAGATCTAAAAAATTTCTTATGTTTCACTTTTTACTCAGTTTTCCACATCTTCTGATGATTAAGATGCACAAATGGCACACAACTTGTACTTAAATGTGGTATTTTCAAGTCAACAACGATTGAAATGCCATATCTAAGAAAAGTAATAAAAAAACACAATGAGAGCGCCCCCGCTAAAAACTCATTGACTGCTTTCAATCAGATGATGGAGATAGTTTTTTGTCCCAATCTTCAACACACTTGATTTTGAGATCATGGGCACAAATGCCAAAAAAATGAGCACTGGTAGATGCCCCTTCTAAATGTGGGTTGGCCGCTTTTCTTTTTTTTTAACCTGCTTGACATAATATGCAAAGCCAATGCCTTATTTTACGTGTGAATTGTGAACAGGTGGAAGAATTGTATTCGTTGGATCTGGACTCTCTAAACAATCTTCGGTACATTAGTTGTCTTCTCAACATTTACATGGCTTATTTCTCTTCCACTCTCTTTATTCTAGTTTAGTGAGTTTTCTCATCTGCAGACCGGTGTATGGGCTGGTATTCCTTTTCAAATGGCGCCCCGGGGAGAAAGATGACCGTCCCGTAATTAAAGAACCAAACCCAAATTTATTTTTTGCTAGTCAGGTTTGTATCATGGCTATGACATTTGTCACAACTTGGAATTCACATACCTAGGGATGCAGATTCGGTTTGCCAAACCGAAACAAATTGGTCATTTTCGGTTCCTTTTTTTTTCAATTCCCAAACCGAAACCAGGAAAAACTGGTTTCTGTTCGGTTTTCTAGTTTCGGTTCAATTTCGGGTTTTTGTTTTTTTTTCTCCCCGGGGAGAAAGATGACCGTCCCGTAATTAAAGAACCAAACCCAAATTTATTTTTTGCAAGTCTGGTTTGTATCATGGCTATAACATTTGTCACAACTTGGAACCCACATACCTAGGGATGCAGATTCGGTTTACCGAACCGAAACGAATCGGTCTATTTCGGTTCCTTTTTTTTTCAATTCCCAAACCGAAACCTGGAAAAACTGGTTTCTGTTCGGTTTTTTTAGTTTCGGTTCAATTTCGGGTTCTTTTGTTTTTGTTCTTTAAACCATTTTTTCGGTTTTTCCGATTTTTCTTTTTTTCTTTAGTTTTCTGATCCTTCCTAATTGATTTTCGGTTTCTGCCTCCCAAAACCAAACCAAACCGGAATCGGTTCGGTTTTTAATCGGTTCGCTCTTCTTTGGACTGGTTCTGTTTGCCTGGTTTTTGGGTCGGATTCAGGTTTCTGGTAAAAAATTGCATCCCTAGACATAACCCATCTTCAATTTGTCCGATTCCCTTCACTGTGCAGGTTATTAATAATGCATGCGCAACTCAAGCAATTCTTTCTATTCTGATAAACTGTCCGGAAATTGACATCGGACCAGAACTCTCAATGCTGAAAGAATTTACTCGGAACTTCCCTCCGGAACTGAAAGGCTTGGCGATAAACAATAGTGAAGCTATTCGTACAGCTCACAACAGCTTTGCGAGACCTGAGCCTTTTGTTCCTGAGGAGCAGAAACTTGGAGGCAAGGATGATGATGTTTACCATTTCATAAGCTATTTACCCGTTGACGGAGTTCTTTACGAGCTTGATGGATTGAAGGAGGGACCAATTAGTCTCGGACAGTGCCCGGGTGGTTCGGGTGACTTGGACTGGTTGCGGATGGTGCAACCCGTAATCCAAGAACGCATCGACAGGTATGCCCGAAACGAGATAAGATTTAATCTGATGGTTATTATAAAGAACAGGAAGGAGATGTATACTGCTGAACTCAAGGAACTTCAGAAGAGGAGGGACCATATTACGCAGCAACTGGGTGGCGAACAATCTATGAGTGCGGGTTCGGGAGCGGGTAAGCCAACACCGGTTGTTGAAGCACTGAACAAGTCGCTATCGGAAGTGAATTTGGGGATTGAGAGCGTGACCGAGAAGATATTGATGGAGGAAGAGAAGTTCAAGAAATGGAGAACAGAAAATATAAGGAGAAAGCACAATTATATACCATTTTTGTTTAACTTCCTCAAGATTCTAGCTGAAAAGAAGCAATTGAAACCTCTGATTGAGAAAGCTAGACAGAAAACATGCAGCCCCTAGGTGAAGAGGGGTTGGGCTTTGATCTGCCCTTTAGATCCATCTTGTTGGTCCTCGCCCAAACTGGTTTGTATCTAGAAGATCTTAAGAGGACATGTTTCTCTAACCTCTTTGAGTATCAATCAATTTGCTTTTAGTTGTGATGTATTTTGTTTAGTTTTTAATGGCAACAACTACAATGTAAGTAACTTTAATATGACATGGTTACTGTTGTCACTTATAATTCGTTAAATCATTGTATAATTTTGTTTGATAGCAGGGAAACTTCAAACAGGAAATGAGATCAATTTCCTCGTTAGTTTGTTGAGTTTTTATTTATTTATTTGGATTAGGTTGTCTAGCAATCTGCAATCTTTTCCTGTGGAAATTGATTTCTCTTGTTTGATATCGGCAAAAGAATTTGGAAGTTTTTTTGTCCAAATAGTAAAACAATAGCCCTTACTATTTAGTAAAAGGATTTTCTTTTTTTAATTAGTATTGAAATGACAAAAAAACCTATTATTCTGCTGGCGAAAAACTCAGTTTAGTTTCCAGCCTTATAAGACATTGAATTGATTTCCTCTTATAATCGCTTGGTGTATGAAAATTGAGCTTTTATGTTGGCCCACTTTATTTTCTTTTCCATCTCCTTGTGTTGATATCGAACATAAGATTTTCTTTCCAACCAATATTTGATATTTCAAAGTTATCAGACAGTGCCTAAAACTTGTCCTATTCTTACTGACCAAGTTTCGGTTGGGTGTAGCGAACAACAAATTACGAACCAAAATTGGAGCACCGATTATAACAAAAACAGTTGGCGATCGGTGGTACACTTGGCATGTTCCCTAGATCACTCAAAAAGGCAAACCCATGTTCTATCTAGCATGCCAAGTGTACGACTTGTAGAATTTGTATAAGAAGCCCGCTCTAAACATTTTTAAAAGTTAAATGGGTACAGCCAAGCTATCAAAAATTGGCCAATACCAATATGTATCAGCGGATACGGGTTCGTATCAGTCGAGAAGTTGAGTTTTCATTTTTAATTTAATTTAATTTTTTTAAACGCTGATACGTATCGGTCGAGTCGCATCGGCCTCAGAGAAACCAATATCCGAGACCAATACTGATTTTGATACCTTGGGTACAGCCCCATACTGTTGTTTTATGTGGCTATGCCCTTATTGCAAATGGATTTTTTCAAACTTGTTTTCATTAGTTTAAAACAGTTTTATGGCTTGCAAATAGTTAAGCATATTTGGTTTATAACGAATTTGCCATCCACCAATTGAATTAACGAATTTTCCATCCTAAATATAAATATTGAATTATTTTTAAGTATTTTCAAATGTGACAGTAATTCCACTTGTTTTGCCATGTGACACCATCCTTAGCCAATACCAGTTGCAAATTATCATGTGAGCTAATGTTAGCTTTGAATTTGGTGCCTATCTAAGCATTCTAAACATTTCATTCAGTTCTTTAATTATTTTAACTATAATGTAGACCAAAGTTTATATAGGGTACCTTTGAACCTATCAAAATTTTAACTAATGAGTTTTTTCGTACCCATCGAAGTTTATTTTATTTGTAAGTAGTAAGAAATAAGTACAATAATTATTAAAGCTTCATTAACTAACTTTAATGCATACGATTGAGATCAATTTTAGTCTTAATATTCCACACAATGGATCTTGAGATCATAAGCCATTAGATAGTCATAGTTGGATTCCATATGACACATCTCAAAAAGTGATCCGTGAATCACATATGATGTACACCCATTTTTTTATAAATGTATAGTTCTAAGACCGATAAGGAGTGAATGATACCAATTGTGTTCCATCATATTGATCGATAATCGATCGAGTTCAAAAAATTGAAGAAGAATTATTGTTCACAAACCGAGCTCGAAGGGATTAATTGGTCACCAAAATCCACCCCGATCAAACTTCCAATGGATTTATAAAATATATATAAAAAAATAAAAATACCCTTTGGAAGCCAATTGGTTTTCAAAAGCTCGATTTGCCCGAAAATTTATTCTTTTAAAAAAATTAAAAATCAAATGGTAACCCAAATCGGACTTCTATAAACCACATGGGGCACAAAAGTCCGAATCAAAAGCCCCTATGCCTGATTCACTTTGAGAACTGGGGCACCAAATCGGTTGCAAGAAGCCGATACAGTGCTCCGCATTGGCCTTAAACAACTCAATTCAGGATCAAAAAAGCAGAATCGAGTGTCTTGAGACCAATTCTTTGGCCTTTTTACCAAACCTCGATGATGTTTTTTATATTCACCGGAAAAAGCATTTTGGTCTTTACGCGGTGAGAGAATTGATAATATAGAATCCTTCAGGAAAATTGTCATTTTTACAATATCCTTATTCCTTACAAATTCAATGTTTGGTTTCAACAAGAAGGTTAAGCATGGGACCATAGTGACAAATTTCGTTTTTGACAATATTTTGGTAGGGAATTATTTCCTTTCAATTTAGATAAATTTTGAAAAAAAATTTAAAAAAATTCGGCGAGTATAACAAAATTATAAATTTTAAAGAAATCACCGAAATTTCACTAAAGATATCTAACCCATGTTCAGCAAATTTCGCCAAAATTTGTGCCCCGGACCAGCACTAGAGTTTTATTCATTTTCTCCATCGAAGTTTGGGTTTCCATCTATGGAGTGTGCAAACCATGAATCAAAATTTCTTCCGATACCAATACGTATCGGAAGATACATATTGGTATGCCGAACGATACATTCAATGTATCGTCCGATACGTACCGATTTTGGGCTAGGACGATACGTATCGATTTTCCGGCATTTTGATCCATGATGCAAACTCAAAGTACCATCACTTGGACGTATAGGAGACGGCTAACTATTAATTGGGGAAATTTGCAATTTCAGCCCCTTCTATTTTACAAAATTACAATTTTGACCCTATAGTTTCAATTTGTGCAAAAACAGACAGCTCCAAGTGAAACTGTTTCCATGTCACCGCTGGGCAAGTAAAATGTCCCAAATTACCCTTCTATTTTTCATTTAAATACTTAAATGAAACTTAAAAGTTACTTTTTACCTCGATTTTGTCTTTCTACTAGCGATTCAGTGACCGCAACAGTGTGTCGACGATCAAGTACTTTTTTTTTTTTTTTTTCTAAACAAATATAGAAGCAAAGCTTAGCTTAAGTTATAACTCCCACTGTATTTCCGCTAATAGCTTCCCGCTCCATAAGATAGTGAACGCTAATTTACAATAGCAGTACTAACCTAAGATAACGTCCGCAAAGTTATGGTAGCAAGACTAACTTAAAGTAGCATCTACTACTTTATAGTACCGGCACTAACTTAAGGTAGCATACGCTACTTTATAATAGGGTTAGTGAAATTTTTTTATCTAATATACACTATTTCACTGTTATTTCTTTTTCTTGCTATCCCAATCCCTCCCTCCTTGAAGATGTGCAAGGATCTATAGGCATACAATTTTAATGGTGTAAAATCATCTAACCATCATCTATTATATCAATTGCTACTATATTGTAACCATCACTACCGTATATATAGTTTCTCCGCTACTATATCATATTTGTCACTATTATATTTTACCTAACCATTACCGTATCGTATATCTACCACCATATCATATTTATCATTAATGTATTGTATCTCCGCTATCATATCGTATCTATCACTACCATATTATATCCCCTGCTACTATATCATACCTACTACTACCATATCGTATCTCCGCTACCATATAGTATTATCTCCGGTAATATGTTGTATCTATCACTATTATATCATATCTATATGATATTGTATTTCTCACTTTAGTATCATATTTATGATTAGATATCGAATCAGATTCAAAATCGTATCTATTGATCCATATTTTTATAATTTATCATCGCATCGCTACTTCACTTTACCCTAGCAAGCATACAATAAAGTAGCACAACTTATTGCTATGATAAAGTTGCGTACGCTACCTTATTATAGCGTCGCAACTTATTGCTATAATAAGGTAGCGTGCACAACTTATTGCTATGATAAAGTTGCGTACGATAAAGTAGCACAACTTATTGTTATAATAAGGTAGCGTACCCAACTTTATCATAACAATAAGTTGTGAAAGTCCTATGGTGACTCTAGGGTTATGTATCAATTTTTTTTTAAAAATACATGTGCGAACGAGAAAGCAACATCTCTAATCACCAAATCACCGCAAAATCATTGCTCACAAACATTAGAACATAGATAATAGTACAAAGTGATAAAAAAAAGTATTTAGACAAAAATTGAGACAAAAGGAGTTTTTCAGACATTTCAAAAGCTCGGATGTGATGTGGAAACTACTTCACTTGGAGAATGCAATGATTGAAACTATAGAACCGTTATTGCAAAAGGTGAAAACACGAGGAGGGTCGAAAGTGCAATTTTCCATTTTAACTATAGCTAGGTGCAGCATGCTCAGCATGCCTCCTTTTCATTAATTGCCTTTCCTCACAATCTTGGTCACAAAATTCTCCCAATTGATCATAATTAATCCAAATTTTGGAAAAATTCTCCTACTATGGGCGTTTTCACTACACATTTACTTGATTCATCAACATGAAGGCCTAGGCCCACATGCTACAATATTATCCGATTCTAGGCTTAAGTCTTCCCCCAATTTTTACTTCCAACATGGGTTTAATCCTCACCCAAATCCGCAATCACATATGACACAAGGTCAAAACTTCCTCATCTAACGCGGGACCATCCCAGTCCATTGTCTAATTTTTTTCAAATTTTAGAATTTGACCAATTATTTTAATCACTGTAAACATACATCATATTTTTTTTATAAATTGTTAATGCATGCAACTATACAATCTCTTCGTTTTCTTCAAATCTAGAATCTCCTTTTGCTTCAAATCTTTTTTGAAATTATCCCAATTAAATTGAATTTATATGATTGCCGAATCCAAAGATGGTTACACTGCTCACAACTCACTTTTCAAATTTAATTAGGTAGGTCTACTTGCACCTACAACATCAATCTTCCACAACCATCAGAAGAAATGTATGCTCTGTGACACGTTTGAGTGAAATGCATGCCATGTGATTTATAGGTTGCATTTTGTGCAGATTCAAAGTAGTCAATAATTTTCAGCATAGGAGCCCTCAACAATTCAGTAGGCGTAAATAGAGTCGCCCTATTTGATAATGTGCTTGATGCACATTTGAGATTTGAGATTATATAGTGATTTAGGCCGTGTTCCACATTGCTCTTTGAAAGAGTAGAAAAGAATAGTTGATGCTCTCTGTTGTTGCAAATGAAAGGGAAAGAGGGAAGGATTGGAGAAAGAAAAAGGGGAGACCGCTCTTTGAAATATGAAAGACATCCCTCTTTAAACGAGCAAGAAAAATCATGCTCTTTTAAAGTAGGCTATTTTTCCTATTTCAAAGGGCAGCCTCCTTTTATTATTACTCCAATCTCTTTCCCCCCTTTTCTTTGCAATAGCATAGAGCAGCAGCAGCAGCAGCTCCTCTTTTCTACTATCCCCAAGAGCAATTGCCAAGCACAGCCTTCGAAGTCATTTGACCCAGGCAGAGGGGTCTCAATGGGCCGGACTAGATTCAAATTGGGCCCAAATAGCTTGATTCTGATCGAGGATTTTTAACCATAACTAGCTTGATTACTAAATGGCTTGGGCAGGATCCGCCCCGTTATTATTTGGACTTACTTTTAACTTCGCCCATACCAGGTCGATGTAAGCTCGGGTCAGGTCAAGCCACCAGCCAATTTTTTTATAAATAAGTTATTTGATGGAGTTGGGCCAAGTTCGGTCCGGGCTTAACAGGCTGCTTTTAATTAGGCTTTTGAGAGTTGGGACTATCCCATACCCGGCCCAGTTTACTAACCGGGTCAGACATGTCCAGGCCATTTATGCATTAGGCCTTGCAACTTGTAGAACTGAATAACACAAACGATTCCTAGGGATGCAAGCTTTGACCCGAATCCCAAAACCGAACCAAACAGAAAGTGAATCGAACCAGCCTTAAAATGGACTTGGACAGATCACAACCAATTCCGGTTCGGTTTCGGTTGGCAAAAGAACGAAAAGACCCAAAAAACCAGAAAAAACATTAGAAAAATAAAAATATACTAACGAAACCAAATGGAAATTTTTGTACCAAAAAAAGTGAATCTCTCCCTTCATATGCTGCCCAGATCATGTGTGCAAGAAGTTGCTTGCATAAAACTCGAGGGCTGCCACTAATCCCAACTAAATACTCAACATCCAATTGGCGATAATTGAAAACAGTTGACTACTTTGAATCATTATATGAAAATCATTTTTCTTTCCCATTTTTCATGCAATGGATCTTGAGACCATGAGCCTACTATCAAACGATCAGATTTTGATTCCACGTGACACATCTAAAAAAATAACATGATCTAACATACATCAAACATGTTTATCAAATTACTATTCAAAATGTGTCACATGAAATCAAAATCTGACTGTCTAATGATAAGTCCATGATCTCCAGATCTGTTGTGCTGAAAAATAATCTCCACGGAGAAGATGAATTCCAAATATTGCTACTGAGGGATGTTTAGTAGTTCTTGGGGTTAGTAACACCCCTCAAAAGTACTTACAAGCACTAAGTTTGGCCATTGGCCATGGCAAGTAAACTTGAAAACTAGCCACTGCTATTAAACTAAAGGGTAAAATATGGCCTAGTGGCAGAAAGAGACTTACCTGGTCCCATATTAGTTTCATACCACATGACACCTAATCTCATAATCAGGTGTCACGTAAAGGAGCAGCTCGATGATCATAAAATTATTATAAACATATACGATATACAAAACTATGTATCAAACAAAGTCAACTATACAAAAAATGAACAGTTGAACCGCATTTGAATTCATTTTCATTTTTCTTGCCGTTGATATCGTTGACCATACAGATTTATATATTTTATTATTTTTATAATACTCATCATCGAGTCTATCCTTTAGGTGACACCCGATCATATGATGGGATGGCACATGCCAACAAACTAATGTAAACCGTACATGAAAAGGTCTAAGATACCATACCATGAAAAAGTCCAGCAAATTAATTATCTGATTAAAAAAATAAAATTACAACCCACGTTCTCTTTATTTACGACTTAGGAAAGCTGCTACGAGCACCACAATCCTTCTTTCCCACATATAAAAACAACTATCTCGTGGGTGTATAGCAAAAGTTGGTGTGCTATAGGCTCAAGCCTCATATGCAAGTAAAGATCATCCATGTTTAGAAGGTTATCAATTGCACTAAGATCATTCCAAAGACTCGGCGTTAATAAATTTATTAGGATCTTCCCATAATCAAATGGGTAATTAAAACGTAACTTTAGCATATCTAATACCGTAAATTTTCATGCGAAGAACTTGAAGTTGATCGTATCCGAGGCAATCCAATATCCGGTGATTTGATAGAGAGCCTTATCTTCCTTTACACACTATAAAAAAAAAAAAAGAGATTCTTTTCAATTCTTTCAATTCAATTAATACGTACCGTAAATAGAAAGAGACTATATCCCTCATATAGTTTAACCAACTAGATTAGAACCTTGTCCATCAAAGAATACAACTGTTAAGACTACCACACCTATATTATTAGAGTAAATCACAATCCATGTTTTTATTGGACACTACTAGTTTGACCACAACTAATGTTCCAACATCTCTCATTGGACCATTCCACCTTGATCATGACGTGGGTTTGAAGGCCGATATAAAACAGTGAAAGCCAATAGTGCCGCCAAAAATGAACATAAGTCTTATCCATATTGAGATGAATCTGATTTGATCTCCTAAGATTAAATCAGATCTCCTAAGATTAAGAGACGACGACCATGAGTATGAGAGGCTAGCCACGTCAATGATAGAGTCGCAATCTTTCTTGAGATCAAAATGAAAGCGGAAGAATTCATCTTCAAAGGAGAGTATTTCAATGGAACCTTTAATATTCCACATTATAGTGATGACATTTTTGAAACGAAGATAAGAAAGGAAGCTTTCAAAGGAGGTATCCGATGAAAGCATTCTTCTATCGCTTGGAGTCCATTTGAATGACCTCATATAAGATAGTCATTGAAAGGGAGAGCCTTTTGCGGTAGGTACGACCTTTTATTGGGGATGGAGATTGATTCCAGAGACCAAATCTCAAGGATAGAGGGCGAATTACAAGAGACAAACTTCTCCCGACAGACTATACATTGTTAGGTTTTCACATTTTTGTCCCTCAAGTCAAAAGGTCACAGGCTCAAGTTAACTTGGAGAAATGGTGAAAACTCGAATTATGGTCTGATTGGTACTTTCCTAACTTAAAAAAGAGTTGTGATTTATCTTAAATTAATGTGATAATTTTAATCATTAGCTTCTTTGATGAGAAAATTTCTAAATCTAACTGTTTAATTATATAAAGATAAGTAAAATCTCTCTTTCTACGCACAATACGTATTAATTGAATTGAAAGATATTCAAGAGAACATCCTCTCTATGGTGTGAAAACAAAAAAAAATATTCCATCGAATCGTTGACTTCGGATTGCATCAATCACTCAAGTTCAAGCTCATGTAGAAAAACTCTTCACTGTAGGGTATGCTAAAGTTTATTTAATTCCGCAAATTTGATATGAGAAGATCCTCAAATCCTAAGATGCATGTCCCAAAGACCTCGCACCAATGAGGAGAAAAGAACAGATAAAAAGGATTGAATGCAAAGGACAATAGAAAATAAATCTTTCGATCAACAACTGCTACTGAGCAAAACCTGGGGGATTCATGATCCAATGCATTACTAATTTCCTAGGTACAGTGTACATGCAACACCCACATATCACATGTACTCTCAGACATGGTATATGTATCGGTGCCAATACATATCAGGTATCAACTCGGGTATCGTTAATGACCGATACGGGCCCGTATTGGTATCGGCCAATACCTTTATTTTCTTATAAGAAAAATTTTAAGGTACCAATACAACTCGGTATCGGCTGAAACGTACCCGATACCGAGTTTGACACTTTGCTCTCAGTAGGATAAATCCCTCCTAGGAACAAATAAGCCAACCCCCAATTGGTTAGCATGTATTTCTACTACTTCCGAATGTTCTCATCATTTAGTGAAAAGAAGAAAGAAGACGGATCACAAAAATGTGAGCTCTAGAGTGAAAACCACCCATTCCAAAAAACAGAAAGTTAATCCCATCCTCTAGTTTCTCATGTTGGTACTTTGCAAACCATGTGAGAATAGTAAGCAATACATAATATGCTATAATCTTATGCCGTATGAAAGACCACAATTGAGAACAACATTTTTGGAAAGAAGAAAAGGACCAAGGGCCAAGGGCCAAGCAAGAAGAAAACCACCCATTCCACAAATCAGAAAGTTAATCCCATCTTCTAGTTTCTCATGTTGGTACTTTGGAAACCATGTGAGAATAATAAGCAATACATAATATGCTATAATCTTATGCCGTATAAAAGACCACAATTGAGAACAACATTTTCTGGAAAGAAAAGGGCAAGGGCTAAGGGCCAAGCAAGCATTACGCAAGCACAACATGACAGGACAAAAGACTAAGCAATATCGAAAAGTAAGAACTAGATATGGTGGAATTGAGCACCCCATCTTCATATTGTATATTGAAATGGATACAAGCAATCCACCCTAGAGAATTTAGATATGGAAGTAATAAAATAATTTGTTTCAACACAAATGACATTATAAAACCAACCTTTACCTGACAAGGGATCAGTCTCTCTTATTACCTGAGAGCCTCGGGTACCTGTTCTTAAAAAATATAGTGTGTATGTTCAAGTCAATTTAAGAGCTAAAATGTCATTTAAATTAAAGAAAATGTGCATTTATTTTATTTTAAGTGAGACCGTTCGATCTCATATAAAACTGATTGGTCTCAGTTCAAAAAATGTGCACGTGGTTAAAATTGGGCATGGGCATTTTCATCCTTTAACTTTCGCTTAAGGGGGGACAAAATACACTAACCCTTAAATGCACCTACCGAATCTTGAAAAACAACTGCATAAATGAGTGTTTCACTTATTAAGATCCAATCTTGAAAGGCACCCACTTTTTTTTTTTTTTTTCGAAAAAACATCTCTTCTTCCTCCTCAGGGCAGTCGCGTTGATGTCTGATCTTGATCATCGCAATCGTTGTGACTGGCCTAAAAAGAAATAGATGACGCTTTTCAACTAAAAAAGTAGTTACCTTCCAAGATTGTACTTAAATTAGTGAGACACCCACTTATGCAAGTGCTTTTTAAGATTCGATAAGTGAAATTAAATGCACCATATAATTAGTGTGATGTCATATCAATTATGACCATAGTGATTTTTATTATATTAATAATAGTTGTTCACATCATTTCAGTGGTGACGTCATGATACACGTGCATAGACTTTGTTAGAGAGAGAGACCATATACACCATATACCAGACATTTTTTATACCAAGTCGAGTCATCCAAGAGAGGCAACATCATCATGTGAACAAATATTAAATCGGTAGGCGTTCATTAGAGATTTTGAATGATTTGATCCAAACACGTTGAAGGGACAGATTGAAGTTCATATGATAGTCAATCACTTAGCCGAAGTGGATTGTACATCAAATATATGGTAAAAAAAGGTTCTTCGTAAAAGTATTCTCAATCTGACATAAGTGACTAGAATCAATCTCTCTTTGATAATAAAAGTATTTATGGTCCACAATTGACTGATCCCCCAAATAGAAACAATTGCAAATGATATGGTAAAAAAAAGATCTTCGTAAAAGTATTCTCAATCGACATAAGTGACTAGAATCAATCTCTCTTTGATAATAAAAGTACTTATGGTCCACAATTGACTGATCCCCCAAATAGAAACAATTGCAAATGAAGATTCCCATATGCAACCTCAGATAGATGCGAAAAGACTGATGAGGACAGCCGAGATAGACTGCACATTAGGGGAATGCAAATGTCGCTATTGGCTGGTCCAAACGAAGGGGATTTTAGAAAAAGAGGACCAAATTCAAAGAGTTTTAGGCTATTATACTCGAAAAGAAGTTTTTAGGGAAAAGGGATTTTACGGAAACCAGAATTTGAAAGAAATGCGAGATGCAAAAAGTTTCTCACGTATAAGGCCTTGTACATATAAAAATACTAAAGTACCTCGTCTTCTCCAAGAGATGAGATCAATTTTCGGTTCACCATGAGATTTTGGCTCTTCGTCTCCGGCGCCGATGAGTGCTCAGAAAAACTAATCGGTGCCAGAGAAGTTTTGGGTCTCCGATTTTTTATTCTATCTTCCCTGACGCCGATGAGGTTTTGGTTCATCGCCTCCTGCGCCGATGAATTTTTTATCACTCTTTTCCGGCGCTCGAAAAAATGAATTGGCGACGAACCAAAATCTCATCGTCGGTGTCGGAGAAAATGAACAAAAAATCGATAACCCAAAACTTTTCCGGCGGCAATTAGTTTTTCGACCGCCGAAAAAGAGTGACCAAAAACTCATCGGTAACGGAGACGATGAACCAAAACCTCATTAGTGCCGGAAAAGATGAGCTTAAACTCGACTTCATCTCTTTAAGAAGACGAGGGTATTTTAATATTTTCATATGTACAGGGCCTCTCACACATGAACAAAAAATCGATAACCCAAAACTTTTCCGGCGGCAATTAGTTTTTTCGACCGCCGAAAAAGAGTGACCAAAAACTCATCGGTAACGGAGACGATGAACCAAAACCTCATTAGTGCCGGAAAAGTTGAGCTTAAACTCGACTTCATCTCTTTAAGAAGACAAGGGTATTTTAATATTTTCATCACACATGAAAAACTTTTTGCATCTCACATTTCCTTAAAACTTTAGTGTTTGTGAAATCCCTTTTACATAAAAACAAATCTTCCAATATAATAGCCTAAAACTTTGGTGTCTTTTTCAAATTTCCCCCCATACGGAACCCCTTATGCTTAGGCCTAACCCATGTAAGCAACCAAACCCAAAACCCATCAAAGAATTAGAATCCTCCTTTGACACTGCAATCCTAACATCCACCAGACCAGAGGGCCATATCATAAGATGAATCTCAACTCAGTAAGATTTGGGACAATTTATGCCAAGCATCAAGCTACATGCTGGCAGACAGTATGATATACCTTAACATATTACTATGTTAGGATCCCTAATTCCCTATCCTTAAGAAAAGGCTATTGTTTAATATATAACAATGCCTTGACCGATACATACGCACATGCCACGAAATTTCTCTAACTTTGTCATACGAATTGAAGACCATGATCAAGGGATCTATGATTGGACAAAAAAAATGTTTCATCAACTTTCAAAGCAATCAGGAATCATTGTAGTTGCCAGCTTAGATAATATATATTTGTTTATCTCATTCTTCTACACCATAAATCTCTTGACCATAGTCTTCAAATCACACGACACAGTTGGTGAAACCGTATTACATGTGTGCCAAAAGTGACTGACCCAGAGTGCAAATCTTGCTGAGTGATTTGGCTCTCCCCCATTTTAAAGTAATTTTTGGTTGCAAGAAGTCCAAAATGTTTGTAAGTATATTTTTAATACAAATAGATCTAAGAGTGGATCACTTATGCACATAATAGACTAATCGGCAATGTTACCTTGGCACTTCTACTTTTGAGATTTTTTCCGTGCCGACACTTGGACACTCCTCAAAATGTATATCATTTTAACAACGATAAAATGAACTTTGTTTGAAAAGAAAAATGTGTAAAGTTTAGTAACTACTGAAACAAAAGTTTAGGTTGTTGAAAACAATTTTATACATATATTACATATCTATATTATGAATCTAATCGGTCCAAATGTGGACAAATCTGTCCACAATATAGACTGATCAGTCCAAGTGTGGATCAGTCTGTCTTAACGTATAGTTCAAGAATTATCTCTTCTTCTTCAAATGTCAAAGAAAATCCTCAAGTCTGGAAGGGCAGTGGAGAAGTCAACGAAAGTGTTTGGTGAGTAACCAAGGAGGGGGGTAACCAGAGGAAAATAGGGACAATGGCTTGTATACATAGTGACCAAGTTGGGGTTGGGAATAAATGGGCTTGGAAAAAATACATCAAAATTCCTCAAATTAGGCAAAGAATCTGTCAAAATTCGGAAAAGTTACAAAAAAAAAAAAAAAATCAAAAATTTGGAAAATCGGAAGAAAAAATTGTAAAAAAACTGAAAAAAATTAGAGTAATCCATGAATAATTATTTAAATTTGAAAATAATTCTTGAAATTCACAATTTTTTGAAAAAGTCGCGAAGAATTATAATTTTATTCGTTTTTTATAAAAATCACAAATTATTTGACCTTTTTCAAGAGTCAGAGAATTTGGTCACTATGCTTGTCCGTATATATGGTGTGGCGGTAGACTAGTAGTTTATTCTATAAGCTATTACACATGTGACAGTTGCGGAGCAACATAAAGAAGCACCAACTATAGTGGTGAGGGTTAACTAACAGAACCCAACCCACCCCTTGTAAAGACAAGGGTGGGAAACAGCGTGGAGGACGAGAATCAAACCGACAACCTACTCCCTCATATTGGAGGGTGGGTACAAACTGAGCTAATGCCTCTTTGCTGTTAATACTCCCTTAAGTATTAAGCTCTAAACAACCCTATTTCGTAACATATTATAGGCAGCTTGCCAAAGGCCAAAATCTTGTAAGCTAAATACCGAAAACGGCTATTGTTTAATCAATAACAATGCCAAGCACACCAATGTTTTATGAGCTGATAGCAAATATCAAACCCGAACTGAGTGCTACGGTTGGCGCTTGGAGTAGGCGCTTGGAGTAGGCGCCCTCCAACATCCTTGGGGAATGCGCACATATTGTTTAGCAAGAAATCAATAACTGATGAAAAGTATATTTCATAAATTTGTGTGCTCGTAGATAACTAGACATACTCGTGGCCAGACCATCTGATAAGGGGATAAAGAGATTGAACAAAGCACCAAGGCTAGCACTCTAAGTCGAGTGATTTTGTGCTTAACAATATCTACACAATCTTCAAAGTTGCAAAAGGAGGGAGATTAACCCCAGTTCCAAGCACGGCCAGATAAACCATGTATTGGAGCTCCTAAATTTCATATATATATATATATATATATATATATATATATATATATATATATGAGTAATGTTATATCCCTTTAAACCTCAAACAAATTCCTGACACAAGCATAAGGGTAAAATGGTAATTTCACCTTCCAAGTAGTTGTTTGAGGTTTATATATATATATATATATATATATATATATATCTTGGGAGTCGTCCTCCAAGATACAAGTGGAGCTCCAAATGGCATTCAAAACACATTTTGAGTGTCACGTGGAGTACTTGACAATATCCACACAATCCTCAAAGTTGTAAAAGAGACTATCCCGAGTACCTAGCATGTCACGTGGAGTGCTTGACAATATCTACACAATCCTCAAAGTTGTAAAAGGGAGATGCTATATCCCTTTAAACCTCAATCAAATTCCTGACACAAGCACAACGGTAGGTAAAATGACAATTTCACCTTCCAAAGTATGAAGTTTATATATATATATCTTGGGAGCCGCCCTCCAAGCTACAAGTGGAGCTCCACGTGGCATTCGAAACACATTTTGAGTGTCACGTAGAGTACGGGTGTGTTGTTTAGATCAATTTTAAAAAAAAAAATCAAAAAATTGTTTTTAAAGCACGAGTCAAAATTGGACTAGTTTCAACCAAGGATCAAAATTTCGGGTTTCATTTCGATTTCAGAGGGAACCGAAACCGAAATTTCAACCCTATACAAAAATGACCGAAATTTTGGTCCCAAATTATTGTTTCGGTGGGGACCAAAACCGATAATTTCAGCTGAAATTTTGATCATTTCGGCCGAAATTTTGATCAGTGGATTTAACAGTCCAAATTTTATTGCTAAAGAAATACATGGTAACGTTGAGTTTTCAAATTTTTTTTTTTTTCAAAAATGATCTAAGCAATGCACCAATGCTCCATGTGACATCAAAATAGTGTTATGAGTACCACATGGTGCTCCATGTAGGATCTTGGAGAACGCTCATTGTCCTCCATTATAGAACAAAACCCTTTTCACATATATATATATATATATATATATATATATATATATATATATATATAGCAACTCAACTGGAGCCTACATGTTATGTTTTAATAAATACTAAAACAATTTATGGGAATCATGCATATGAAAAGTTCTTTAAGCGTACCAAAGAGGCATTAGCCCAGTTGGTACTCTCCCTCCAATGTGAGGGAGTAGGTCTTGGGTTCGATTCTCATCCTCCACGATGTTTCTCACCCTCGTCTTTATAAGGAGTGGTTGGGTTCAGATAGTTGACCCTCACCACTATAGTTGGTGCTCCCTCACGCTACTTCGCAATTGTCACATGTGTACGCATGCCTACTCCTCAGTTCTCTAAATTGTCTCAATCGAATGGCCGTATCAAAAACATAAAAAATGTTCCTTAAGCATGATCAAGAGAGAATGATCAAGCTTAAACTTGGTCAGAGTAGGACCTATCATATTAACTAATCTATGTAATTTCAAATAAAACTAGGTTTCACCCTTATGGATCATATGTATTTCATTCCAACCATGCCTATACAATTTTACAGAGATTAAATGACTATAAAGTTAATTTACAAGATTCGATAATTTTTTAAAATAATACATCTATATCTTACTTACCTTGATGGGTTAAGAAAGTGAGAGATAATAAATAAATGACTATAAAGTTAATTTACAAGATTCGATAATTTTTTAAAATAATACATCTATATCTTACTTACCTTGATGGGTTAAGAAAGTGAGAGATAATAAATAAAGGCCATTGTTTTCCCTTTTCAATATGGCGTTTACTCGGTTAAAGATTAAAGAGAGAAGAGAGAGGTAACGTGACCTCGTTATACAACTAATGATCATTGTCGAAAAAATTACTAGAAGAGCACAATGAGATGGTTTGAAAGCTTTAAGAAGATCGTTTAAGCATGATAAGTGATAGTATTTTGATTGAATGTATTGAGCCTAAATCCGAGTACGTGGTAAAAGCATAGGAGTTGATTCTAGATGATTGGCCTCAGCTCATTCTTGAATCAAAATTAGGAAATCAGACGTTATTGGAGTGGGTCTTATCTGACATCAACCTCGTGAATCTGATGGAGCGGCTAGCCAAGAGGTTTTTGAGGTTTAAATGCTCTCGGTCAACGATGATTGGCCTCAGCTCATTCTTGAATCAAAATCATGAAATCGGACGTTATTGGAGTGGGTCTTTTCTGACATCAACCTCATGAATCTGATGGAGCGACTAGCCAAAGAGGTTTTTGAGCTTTAAATGCTCTTGATCGACCATGTCATTCAAACAAGTACAATTGGACTATTTGAGCGATGAGAAATTTTGGTAAACCAGACCGAGCGAGGAGAAAGAGTTGAATTTCTCCTCAGCTCACTATTTGAGCAATGAGATGCATCAAAATTGGTGTTTCACCAAAGAAGAGAAATTTTGGTAAACCAGACCGAGCAAGTTTGTCTAAACAACACCGCTTTACACAAGCTAAACCAGCATGTTGAGCCAGGACTAAAATCAGGAGGTTAACAATTCTTATATTTATGGGCACTGACAATGCTGGTCAAAATATTTGGACCACTACCCAACCTATCCATCATCCGTGCTTAGGTGGTGTAGCACCACATAAAGAGAGAGAAACAAAGAGTTGAATTTCTCCTTGGATGACTATTTGAGCGAATGCATCAAAATTGGTGTTTCTCCAAAGAAGAGAAATTTGGTAAACCAGACCGAGCGAGTTTGTCTAAACAACACCCGCTTAACACAAGCTAAACCAGCATGTCGAGCCAGGACATGCTGGTCAGAATATTCTGGACCACTACCCAACCTATCCATCATCCATGCTCAAGTGTGCTACACATCCGTGCTCAGGTGGTGTAGCACCACATAAAGAGAGAGAAACAAAGAGTCGAATTTCTCCTTGGATCACTATTTGAGCGATGAGATGCATCAAAATTGGTGTTTCTCCAAAGAAGAGAAATTTTGGTAAACCAGACCGAGTGAGTTTGTCTAAACAACACTGCTTTAAGGCTAAACCATCATGTCGAGCCAGGACTAAATTGATTTTGAATCCTGATTCCGAATTCCTACTTATTTTCGAATTCCTAGGCTCGATATACTGAGTTGTTCTCAACTCACATGTACTCAATTCGATCTACACAACATGATCTACGTAATTGGCATGGTCTTTGAGCTATAAGTGAAGAAATAATCCATATAAATATTTACAAACTTTATTAAATCAAACAAACAGATTGTAGGTTAATTCTTTAACCGTAAGTCATTTTAAAGGAATTCCGAGGAATTTTAGCCACTAGATGATGTGATCCGACTTATGAGAGTTATGTTCGGAAACTTTTTCATTCAATAATTTGGTTGATTGTGTTTTACTTTATCATGCTGAATTTTTTAATTAAACAATGTGTATATTTGATGTTATAACAACTTTGTCGACATTGGTAATCACTATTAAGACAATTTGCAAAGCGAGATCACATTACCTCTCTCTTTATCTATTTTAGCTTCTAGATAAGGTGACCGATAGATCGAAAGGAAAATAATGTATTTACAACTTTTAACTTATCTAACCAATCAAGGAAATTAAGTTATAGGGTTATTACTTTTCAAAACAATGAAATCTCTACAACACAATTTAGCAAAATTGAAAAAAATCACAATTAATACAAAACGATTCTTGCTGTATACAAAATATAGATTTCCCATCATTTAATATTAGAAAATTCCACATCCAAAAGTCATATTATGGAAACCATTTCTAAACATTTTAGTAGTTCTTTGCTACAACACTAGCCTTTTGACTTCTCAAAAGACAATGAGTGTAGACAAGGCCGGCCCTGAGATTTCAAGGGGGCTTATGGCAAGATCCCGAAATGGAGCCTACTATATATATATATATATATATATATATATATATATATATATATATATATATATATATATATATATCCTCAAATTAATAAACCTACAACCGTATAAAAATAGAATAACAGTCAATTGCACAAAACATATTACCGCAAATTTGATATTTCAATAAGGAATTACAAACAAAATATATTATCATAAAATAAAAATTTAAAATAAAAACAAACATAACATATACAAAATATTATACTCGAACTATCCAATTAATGGAACAATTCAAAACTTTATAGGGAATATTTGTTATGCATAAAACAAATATCTACATATAAACTCTAGAACGGGAATCTAATAGGTGACGACATATATCAAATGCTAACCATTAAACCAAAATTTAACACCAAATTTATGTTGTTCAAACAATAGTAAACAATAATAAATAATATGCATATATATGTGACCAACCTATTAGGTTTGCGAATATAATTTAGTCATCTAGCACACCTTTGGTCTACATGATGTAGCATTATGAGCCCTCACCGAACTAAAAAGCTTGTACCATGGCACACAAATATCACAAATATTTCGATTGTAATATTTGTTATGCATATGCATAAAACAAATATCTACATATAGACTCTTCAACGGGAATCTAATAGGTGACAACATATATCAAATGCTAATCATTAAACTAAAATTTAACACCGAATTTATGTTGTTCAAACAATAGTAAACAATAAATATAAACATTTTAGATTTAGGACTTTCTACTAGAATCGTACAACACAAACACATTAAAGTAAACCTAAAATAAAATAAAATCTTTATTTTATTTAAAGTTTTAATTTAGGGATTTAAGGTTTGGCGTTTAGGGGATTTTAGATATAAGGTTTTCTACTAGAATAGTACAATACATACACATTAAATTGAAACTAAAATATATTTAAATAAATAAAATTTTAATTTAAGAATTTAGGGTTTAGGGGATTTTAGATTTTCTACTAGAATTATACAACACAACACATTAAAGTAAAACGACAATAAATTTAAATAGCAAATTTTTAATTTTGGGATTAGGGTTTAGGGGATTTTGGATTTAGGGATTTCTACTAGTACCATACAACACGTACACATGTAACTAAAACTAAAATATATTTAAATAAATAAAATTTTAATTTACCTTCAATTTAGCTTGATAGTTTATCCGAAGAAATCACCAGCTTGTGTCACGTGATAATCGACAATGGGTTGTCAATCTTTGTTAAACATGACAAAAAAAATTAAACAAAAAAAAATTAGGATAAGAGTTTACAAAATAGCAAACAAAATGGAAACAAAAAATAAAAATTAGGAATTTAGATAAATAGATTCGAAAATAGAAAGAGTTAAGAGGGGGGAAGAAAAAGGAGTGTTGTGTACTTTAGAGAGAGAGGAAGAAGAGAGAGAGAGAGAGAGAGAGAGAGAGAGAGAGAGATGAGAAATAGATATGGGGTTTGGATTCTTTTAGTTTTAAAATAAAATAAATAAAGGGAAGTTTATTTGCTACCTTACTTGAACTAAACATACTTTAGTTTGAATTTTTATTTTTTACAACCAAATTTTTTTTTAAATAAAATAAAAAAAATGGGAGGCCTTTGAAGTAAAAAGAGATCTTTAAAAAAAACTTGGGGCTTAAATTTAACTTTAAAAAAACTACACATGAGCCTCAATATTTGGTGGGCCTATGATGGCCGCCACACGCCTCATAGGCTAGGGCCGACCCTCTCAATGTTAATACAAAAACTGATAATACAAAACCAACAATACTCAGTTACAATCCTTTCCTGTTTCGTAACCCCCAACTTTTTTTTGTTGAACTTTAGGTTTTTATAAATTTTTATTCTTGAGCTTTAGTATTTTCAGTGATGTGTTATAAATCAACTTTTGACTTTCCATCGCTCATGCAAAATAATTCGACGGACATATTTTAATTTTGATGAGATGATGGATGTTTTGGTATAGAAATAGATCGTGACCATAGAGAGAAATATATCGCAGCCAAAATTCATACTGTAATTAAAGTAACAAGTTGTGGTCAAAGTCGTGTGTAGTTGACAAAGTTTTATACCGCAATTGCTGTTGTGGCCAAAGTTGCATGCGTCGATCAAATTTTAAGTCACAATCGAACATAACGTTGGAAACAGATGTAACTTTGCTTGCAACATAAAGTTTAACAGCGACTTGAAATGTGACTGCGACATGGAGTTTGACCAAAAGTTTTTATTTGCCACATGAAGTGTGATAGCAAGAGTCATCATGACTTGAAGTTTGGCAAAGTCTTTAAATTTAATCGCGAAATGCTTCCATCCACAATAGAAAATTTGCCCGCAACATGCAGTTTATCAGACATAAAATTAAACGGAAATATAGGATCTGATAGTGGCATGTTTGTAATAGAAACACGATATTGGGCAGAGACAATTTTTAGCTAGTCTTTTATCTTTATAGGAGATAAAGTACCTTTATAAATAAGTGAACACAAGAATTTATAAGAATGCTATACTTTATTTATATAAGAAATAAAAGTAAAGTGTTTGCCTACGATGGATGGTGCACCCATCAAAGACAAAATTCAAGCAAATTACTTCTTGAAAATGATTTCGTCATTCAAAATTTTGCTAATATTCAAAGCATAGAAATTCTTAGAATAATGTCTATGGTATAACAGCCCAAACCCTTCGAAGACAATGATATTGTCTACGCCTGGAAGAGATCATAACACACACACACACACACACACATATATATATATATGAAATCTTATGATCTCTCTTTGGATGATGAGAGATTAGGTTCGCCACTTAAACAGCCATTTAGTGCACATCATTTACCAAAGCAACCTCACTATCATTTAATGTAACTATTATTATTCATTTATTTTATAGGTCATTTAAAATTAGTTAAAAGAGTAAATCACTTCAATTAGCACGACTAATAGCCCACCAATCATTTTAACAATTTTAAACATAAAGAGATATACTCTCCTTTGTTTTCTAATTGTTTCCTTTCTACACTAGCATCCTCTGGAAAGGTTAGATGATAAGCAACACATTTCTCTAAATAATATACATCAAATTCTTTTTAACTATCATGGATTCATCTTTAATGTGATCAAGTTAATATCACTGGCAGGCCATGCTGTCTACACAATTTGAACCATCTGATCTTAGTCTAAATAACAATGGCGTCATTAAATGCATTTACATATATCATTATTTTTTATTTTATTTTTATTTTTAGGATGTCATACTGCATAGACAGCCCAAATGTAGTTCCTCCATAGCCTATGCAGGCTGAGAGGATCCATTTTGGCGCAACACACCGGGAGGAGACCCGCACAAAGGGCGAGAGCAGGCATGACGATTAGAACCCATGACTTGTCTCCCAAATCAAGCCATTTCACTAAAGAATCAAATCCATTTTTTCCATTTCATTACTATACAAGTTCCAATCTTTTGAGAAAATGGTAAGACCGAAACAACATAAAACCACTATGGCAAGTGTGCGGAGCTAAAATCCATGGCAACCAAGTGATCCAAATCACAAAAGAATTACTTCAAACTCGATCTTAAAGAAGTAGAAGGAAAACAAAAGAGGAATTTTTATGGAATTATTGCTTAAATTTCGAATTTTTTTTTTACTTGTCAGTTTATAGATTATAGAGACACTTGGTTATATGGAATTATTGCTTAAAAGCAGACCATATGTTAGGCCTGCTTTTCTTGGAATTGGCTATTTAGAAGCACAAAGGACCTACACATTTGGTCAAGGAAATATGATTGACCAGAACCAAAAATTTAGAGTCAAATCGAGTATCGCAAGCAATTTTTTGCCCAACCAGATCGAACAACTGACTTGATTAGGGTTGTAGGTTGGAGGGAGCTTCCGTTTGATGAGTCAACGATAAGAGGTAACGCCGTAAAAATTTGGCACATTGATTTTCCGCATTTTTAACTGTGGAAAAGTCATAAAAACAATATTTTTTTTAACAAATCTGATCGACCTCGCCAAAGTTGTCATGGCATCCGATCCTCGTGATGGACACCACGAGGGCCAACTACCAGTGGGTGTAGAGATTTATCTACACCCGGGAGCATAGTTCCGAGCCTCATCATTTATTACGTAGTTTGTTTTATACTTTCAGGATATATCATATAATTAAAATGAAAAATAAATTACATACACATATAACACTTAAATTAAATATATATTTTTTCTGTTAAAAATCATCATCTAGTCAGCCAAAGGCCGAGTGCAGAGGTGCTGTGATTCACACTTTACTTACGGACGCCTAGGTTAGGCCTCTTTCGGACATGGTGAAAATGCTTATAATCTGAGTATTTTCTCCAGAAAATGTAATTTATGGTCACTTTCTGACCTTCTTTTAGTTGTTTAAGAGTTTTTTTAGAAAGCCGAATTTTCCTAGCTTTTCTACGTGAAAGCAACAAAATAATTTTCAAGCAAAACACTCAAAAGCACTCAGATTTTGAACTCAAAAAGCTAAAGGCAATATACATATCTAAATCAGAAACAAAGGAAATTTTGAGTTTTTCCGGGAAAAATTTAGAAAGGGCCCAAATCTACGCAACTTATGAACATATCCCAAAAAAAGCTTAGAATCAGAGAAAGCTCGTAATCTATGAGATTTCGAGCATTTCGAGGAAAAGCACGGAATCTAATTAGATTAGAATCTCGCATATGCTTAGCTTTTCCGATGTGTTGCTGAATTTTAGTCGAACTCCTTATTTTTCTAAACTTTTCCCGTAAATACACGGATTCATGTGTTCTTGAGTTTTCATTTTCCTTGTTTACAGTGGTATTTTGCTTTAACTTCCATAAATGCTCAGAATCTGAGCATTTCTGAGTATTTTGTTAAAAAATTAGTATGTCGCTTTCACTCGAAAAAGCTTTAAAAACACGAATTTCGAAAAAAAATACTAAGTTAGGAGAAGGCTCGAAAAGTACTTAGAAACACCACTTTCCAAGTCAACTCGGATTCCAAGCCTTTTTTATCTCAAATGAGCCGGGAAGAGTTTTTTTTTTTGTTTCTATGAGAATAAAAATTTACATGAATAAATTGTTGAAGATGTCTTCGACTTTGTTGTCTCTAAGTCACACACGGAAATTAGAGAAGTAAAACTAGATGAAACAAGCCCATGCCCACCACTTCTTCAATGACTTTCAAAATGCTTAATTGACTTGTCGACACTAGAGTTTTAAGAAATTTTGAGCCCAATTGGGTGCGAAGTTGAGTCCAGTTTTATGGCTCGAGGCTTTAAACACAACAGACGGTAGACAAAATTGCAACCTCAAGTGCATGTTCGAGCCCATCTTACCTATAAAAAAGGGACGAGTTGAATACCCTCAACTCGGAAAGCAACCGGAGTTTTGGCATCACCAACACATTGATAGCAATACCCCCACACCCACTCATCAACAACTACATTAAGATGTCCTCTACACTTTTCTCTTGCTCACACTCCCTACATCAACGACACTTTTAGGTTAATTGACTAGCACTCTTCTAAATCCACTGTGGGGTCTGCCGAATTCGTCACTTCCCATATGAGATATAACAATTCATCAGATACCTTTTTAAAGTAACAAAATCGCTTTTAACACTTCTAAAAATGATATTTGGACCCAAATGCCCTCTACTTTTCAATGGATATACCCTCTACTTTTCAATGGAAAAAGGGGTTCCATTTATCTTGTCAAAACACTTTCCTATAAGACAAAAGGAGTGACTTTTTCCAACAAAAGTAGAGGGTATTTTAGTCTAACTCAAAAGACTAAAAGATATGATAAATAACCCAAGTAAATTACTCTTTTAACCAATTTTAAATGACAGTCTCTTTTTAAGTGTGGAAGCTATCAGCTCACCATCAAATAAATATACATATATATATTATAATTACATTGAAACCCTCATAAAAGACAATAAAAGTGTGTGTGTATATATATATATATATATATATATATATATATATATATAGGGAGCCGGTTAGGTCCTCCACTGGAGGACAGTGACCATCCTCCAAGATCCACGTGGCACCCAAAACACTCTTTTTTGGTGCCACGTGGAGCACAGGCGGACAGTTTAGATCAATATTAAAAAAAAATCAAAAAATAAATTTTAAACTCACAAGTCAAAGTTTGACAGTTTTCATTGGTCCATATTTCACGGTTCAAAATATACACGTTAGAGATGAGTTTTTAATTATTTTTTTTTAAAGATGATCTTAGCGATAACACCCAAGGTCCACGTGGCAACCAAAAAGTGTTTTGGGTGCCACGTGGAGCTCCACATGGAAGGTTGGAGGACGGAGGCCTTTTCCATATATATATAATAATTACTTTGAAACCCTCATAACCTAAACTTAAATTAGTAGCTTCTAAAAAAGATAATAAAATGTTAAACTTAATTCACCAATCGGAAAGGGTAGCTTCTAAAAGACAATATGTTAAAACTTAAACTTAATTCACCAATCCGAAACATAAGTACTAGGCTTAACAGACCTAGTTATAGCATGGTCTACTTGGCTAAAAAGACATGACCCGTTTTATCAAAGGCCGCCCGCTCCTTTCAATTTTGAGCTAACATTAAGTATGTGATGTGGCTGCCAACGCCTTTAGTACTCGAGTCACTTTTTGAAATTTGTCATGTGAAGTCATTGTGTGTTCAATGTGATTTGCAACCCATGATTCAAGAGATTTCTTTATAAAAGAAAGTAATAAAATCAATCTCTATTGTCCGATTCCATGCAATCAAATGTCATCTAAAACTACCAGTCTGTTGGATTACATAGCAGCCATTAATTTTAGATGGTGTTTGCCAATATTAATTTAAATGATAGAAATTTTTTCACCCTAATATTTTACAAGAAACTTCTTTAGATCATGATACACTTATCAAATAGTACACATGTTGATTTCACATGACACACATACCAAAAAGTAACTCGAGTACCAAGTCGCATGGCACGTGTAGTACTACTTACCTAACACTACTAACTAATGCTTACTCATTTTCTCTATGTTATGGCTATGAGGCCAACATTAGTTGTTGTAGTATTTACAAAAAGTGGAATTAATTTTTATTCAACAATTTAAGCTTCATTTTTAGCTGGTAAGGAGAGTATTGACTATCCAAAAGACTAATCCTCTCTTTAGAGGAAAGTCCCTCGTGAAAGAAATGATCCCTCACGTAGTTGATGAAGCCCAGAAAATAAGGTGTCAAAGCAACATGCACATGATCGATTGGTTCACCTTTTGAAAAGTCGAATCTAATCTTATATATATATATATATATATATATATATATATATATATATATATATATATATATATATATATATATATTCCTTTGGACAATTAATCCGAGAATAAGGTGTCAAAGCAACATGCACATGATCGACCAGATGTATCCAAAAAATAGAAAAAAATGCTTTATCCACCATTTGAAAAGTGGTCAAAGTTGGATAAATCAATGCACCAAATATGTTAAGCATCAATTACTAATTGGTCATATCAACATGCACATGATCGACCATATCTATCCAAAAAAAAAAGAGAAAAAAGTTTTATCCACCATTTGAAAAGTGGTCAAAGTTGGATAAATCAATGCACCAAATATGTTGAGCATCAATTACTAAGTGATCATATTTTTGAAGGTCAATTAACTTTTTTTATTTTTTAAGATCACGTGCCATGTGACAGGTGATCCCAAAACGAGTGTTTTTTGGGATCACGTGTCACGTGACACGTGATCTCGACTCTAGTAACGCGTTCAAAGATGCAAAACTAGTGAAGCAACATGAACGATACATTATTGACCAGATCACATGCTACGTGGCACGTGATCCCAAAAAAACACTCATTTTCATATCATATTTCACATGACATGTGATTTAAAAAATTAAGAAAGAAATAGCCTTCAGAAAATGGAGTCAAAAGTTTAGATATGCCCAATATATCTGATGCATTGATTTTTCAACTTTAACCATATATATATATATATATATATATATATATATATATATATATATATACACACACAATAATTTAAAAATATTGACCAAAAGGTTTAACTTTTAAATCGAGGCTTCTTATCCGATCAGACCTACGAGCCAATATTCAATTGTCGATATTTAGAACCATTTGTATTTAGACCCATATGGATTTAGGACATCATATTGTATTAACTCCATACATATCAACTAATTTATATGGCCAATATTCAAAGCCAAACTTTTTTCGATCACCACTTAAGGGCAACTAGTGGTGATCAACTAGGACATCAAATCAATCTCAGCATATAGCTAATCGGCTCTTTTTAATGCCCCAACAACTCCAATCAGGTACCCTACTCCACATAGAATAGGGTACCAGCTCCAAGGACGTCAACTTTGAGGTCTTTGGAACCCCACGGTTAAAAAAAACATATATAGACATCCTTGGAACCCCAAAGGTAAAAAAAACATATATATAATATTTTACTTTTAAAATATGGTTGTTCTTTAGTACATATATAATACATTTAAAATCATGAAAATTAATAATTTATTAGCAAACGACTACTTTTGCATCTCCTATTGAACCTCCCAAAAATTAAAATATGAATTCAAGTACTTAATTTCATACTTCAAATTTTGAAAGGTTCAACGAGGGCGTCAAAATAATGTTTAAGAAAAAATTTATTATATTTATGAATCTAAAAGCATTAGATAATATACTTTCAATGTATTTTGTGCAATAGTCGCATTTTTATTTTTTTTATGTTGCAGCTCCAAGGACATCAACTTTGACTTTGACGTCCTTGGAGCCAGTACATTATTCCACGCAGGGCCTATCATGGCCTATGGCGAGTGTCGGGGCTGCCAAATATCACGGCCAATGGGGATTTTTAAGTTAAATTTAGGCCCCAAATTTTTTGAAGGCCCCATTTTGCTTCAAAGGCCCCTAAATTTTTTTTTATTTTATTTAAGAAAAAATTTAGTTATAAATAACAATAAAAAAAATTAAAACTAAACTATATTTAGTTTAAAGTAGCAAATAAACTTCAGTATATTTTATTTTCTTTTAAAACTAAAAAAAATCAAACCCCATATGTATTTCTCATTTCTCTCTCCCAATCTCATCTCTCACCGAAAGCAAGCACCTCTCTCCCTCCCCTGGTCGAGGCCGCCTAACTTCAAATCCTGATCTCTCTCTCTCTCTCTCTCTCTCTCTCTCTCTCTCTCTCTCTCTCTCTCTCAATTTACTTGTTTAATTTTTTTATCATGTTTATCCAAGATTCACAACTCATTATCGCTTCACGCAATACACGCCAGTGATTTCATTTGATCAACTATCAAGCTAAATTGAAAATAAATTAAAACTTTATTTATTTTAATTTATTTTAATTTTAGTTTCATGTGTATGTATTGTATGATTCTAGTATAAATTATAAACCCTTAAATCAAAAATCCTCAGAACCCTTAAAATTTTATTTATTTTAATTTTACTTTAATGCGTGTTGTATGATTCTAAAAGAAAGTCCTAGATTCAAAATTCCATACACCCTAAATTAAAATTTTTTATATTTTTTTTAATTTATTTTAATATGAATATGTTCTACGATTCCAGTAGAAAGCTCTATATCCAAAATCCCTTAAACGCAATCCTTAAATTAAAACTTTATTTATTTAATTTTATTTTAATATGTATGTATTATACGATTCCAACAGAAAGTCATAAATCTAAAATTTCTCCAAACCTAACTAAAACCAAACTTTAACATAATTTTTCGATTTCGGTTACTGAAACCTTCCACCCCCTAAACTGAAATTGAATTGGCAAAATGCGGTTCAAGTTTAGTTTGATTTTTTGTTTTTCTTTTTTTTTTTTAGAGAGAGAATTGAAGAAATACAATTTCTTCAGTTTATTGCAAAATTTTTGGGAAAATTTCGGGTATTAAAAATATATAAAAAAATAATATTTATATTTTTTTAAACTGACTAAAATATATACTAACATATTTTAAATTTAAAAAATATTTTTAATTTTAAAATGGGTGTGAGACTGAATGATGGGTTGGTGGTTAAACTGACTAAAATATATACTAACATATTTTAAATTTAAAAAATATTTTTAATTTTAAAATGGGTGTGAGACTGAATGATGGGTTGGTGGTTAATGATGGGTATTCTACACATCTAAAGCATAACATTAGATTACAAGCAATCCATTTATACTCAAGTAAATGATAGGTTGCTGGTTAATTATAATAAAAAATTGATGGGTTGCTGCGTTTGGAAATAAAGCCCCGGTAAAAATGCCCCATTTGTTAATAAAAAAAACAGCACCATCGAAAAACTGAAAAAATCAAAAAAGTACAAAAAAAATTTAAAAAAATATTAACACACCTGTGTCACCGTGTGGCCGTGTGGGAATGTGGGTTCGGAGCTTCAGAGGTTTGCCCGAGCTTCGTCCTCGTTGAAGATTCCTAAGAAAAAATTATAAATAAAACCTTGAGAAGAAGAAAAATAACAAGAAAAAAAAAATGAAGAATATAGTCGGCGGTAGGCTAGAGATGGGGTTACCGAAACTGAAAAAATAAATAAATAAATAAAATATTAACACAATGTCTGGCTGTGTGGGTTCGGAGCTTCGTACTATATGAGGATTCCTAAAAAGAGTTACAAAAAAAAAAAAAAACAAACAAACTTAAGAAGAAGAAGAAGAGAATAAGAAGTAAAAGATGAACAACAGGGACGACAACAACGCCAGGTGGGGCTCGATAGGTTTAGGGTTTCTCAAATCTCACGATTACAACGCCAGATGGGGTCGATAGGTTTAGGGTTTCTCAAATCTCGCGATTCCCAACGGAACTCTCTCGTAGAAACAAGAGAAGACGGATCTTTTAATTTGGACTCTTTAGTCTTTAAAGTTTTAACTCTCAAGTTAAGGTGGTTGGAAATTACTTTTTCAAGCTGCATCTTCTAAATTACATTGTAGAGAGTGTGGGTGCAATTACCTAAATTAACAAAAATTTACCGACAAAAAATAACGAAATTACCGAGATTTGGCAAAATTTTAGGCAGACCCCATTTCGGGGCCAAATTTCGTGGTCTGGAACGAATCCCCTCCCCCTTAAGGTCACCCCAGGGATTTATATGATATGCTGACCGGCGAAAACTTAGGCAGACTGCTGTGACTGAATTTCAGAGAAGTTCAAGCTTGCCAGGTACTTGCTTCCAAAAGCAGGTCTTTTAAGCATACCTGAGTTTAAATCCCCTCCCCCTTGAGGTCACTCTAGAGATTTATATCCTAAGTGCTAACTTGGGGTGTACATGCGCCCCTGCGATTAAGTGGGTGCTCTGGGAGGCCCGGATACCCAGGTTATTAAAAAAAAAAAAAAAAAAAATTTGATACTAATGATGCATAAAACCTTAAAAAGGGAGCTGCTAATAAGGTTGGGAAAAAAACGAAAATTGATGAAACTGAATTGATCCAAATTCGTAACAGGTTTAGGTTCAGTTTGCTTTCGGCTTTGGGAGCCGAAAACCGAAATTTGGTTGGGAAGGGAGAGGAAACGGAATCAAAAAATCGACAAAAAAAAAAAATACATGCAAAAATTGACAGCATTGCAAAATAAGGTCCAACGATTATTATGATATTTTTCCCAACCTTACTCGCACCCAACTGATAGAAAAACTCTACCATGAGATTATAAACTCTTGCGAGCCCTTTCAGCACTAAATCAGAGTTTGGTGCTTTGGATTCCACCTTTTATGGCAAAGGATCCATTGGTTTCACTTTTTTTTATTGAAAAACCAAGGAAATCTAGCACCATAGAATAAAAAGGAAATTTGCAGACTCGATCACTAGCGTATTAATATTTAGAGCTACTCTACAATGGGTAGCCACCCATCATATACATTAAAGCAGTCCACATGTGTAAATGACTGCATGACATCCACGATCTTCTTTAAATACGTTAATTTTATTTATATAAAAAAAAGACGTTTTAAACTATTTTTTCCGAAACTTTCCAAAAAAAAAAAAAAAACGCTTGTTTGGTCAAATGACTCATCTAATATAAATTCCAATAGACCCTTCTATAAAAATGAAAAAAAGAAAATTATGGGTGAAAAAAAGAAATATTAACCTCTCCTAATAAATGAAAACAAGGATCCAAATCAACAAAACAAATAGTTCAAAAGATACAGAAAAATACTTACACAAGTAATAGTTACCGGAGATTGCCGATTAGAGCGCTTCAAAGGAAGGAAAGAAAAAGATTATTGGAAACCATATGGTATGGGGGGTGTTGGGAACGAACGCCAAATCCACTTAAATGAATTCCATCAAAATGAAATATAATTTGTTCCAAAGCTCCCCATACTATGGGCTTCCAACAACCACTTTTCATTCCATGCTCCTGAAAAAATCACCGAAGGAAAAAGAATATAGACAAGTATAAAATTTCAGATCTTAACCTGGTCACGACTCTATATTTATAGAATCTTCTGTTCACGAGAGTGGTTTTGCAAAAGGTAAAACCGCTTTTAGTCGCCCATGGTTTTCACAAAACCACTGTGAAAACCGCTCAATGTTTCCACCCATAATAGTGGGTAGAGACAGTACTGACAACTTTTCATTATTTTGTGCAACGTATACTGCGTAATAAATACTTAGCTGGCATCATTAAATATCTACTTTACTTACTGTAGAGTGCACTTTCTTTATTTACCCGAGCTAATAAAAAAAAAAACCTTTATAGCTAGAGTTATCTTTTTATAATACGATAAAAAGTGGCAACGTCGGTACTAAATAATTAGGTAAAAGTGAAAATGAGCATAATTAAGTGGATATTTATTTAGATATGAATAAGTGAATAATTAGATAAAAGTGAGAATGAATATCAGTAAATGAATACGTATCTAGAAGTAAGAATAATACGGTGTTGAGCGCTTATTACTCTCATCAAAATGATGGGCATTTTTTGATCATTAGCTTGTCTTTGAGATAAACATACGGAGGAGATGACAGAGGTTCAGTAAATATATCAACAATCTGATCGACGGACGATATGTGAAAAACTTGAAGCTCATTGTTGATTACCTTTTCGCAGATGAAGTGATAATCAACCACAATATACTTGGTGCGGACGTGAAATACAAGATTTGAGGCCAAAGTTATTGCAGAGATGTTGTCACACTAGATGATTGGCTTCGATCGTTTAGGAATATGTAGGTCCTAAAGTAACTGTTTTAGCCATGATACCTCAGCTACAGTATGGGCCAATGCACAGTATTCGGCTTCGGTTGATGAGCGAGCGACGGTGGGTTGCTTCTTTACACATCACGAAATAATGTTTTGTCTTAGGAAGAGACAAAATCCGATAGTAGATCGTCGATCTATAATGTTGCCTACCCAATCGGCATCTGAGTAGGTTATAATATCCAAAAAATCAGGTGTAAAAGTTAAGTCATGATTAATTGAACCTTTGATAAACTGTAGAATCTTTTTGACCTCACAAAAATGTTTATTAAGAGGCGTATGCATATGTTGACACACTTTATTTACCGCAAATGATATATCTGAGCGAGTAATCGTAAGGTATTGTAGAGCTCCAACCAAGCTGCGATACAAGGTAACATCAGAGAATTCTTTGTCTCCATTCGAGTAGGTGGATGGCTTTTTGGAGAGTGGGCTTTTGTATGGCTTGCAATCAGTCATAGAGACCCGAGCTAGGATATCATGAGCATATTTGGTTTGGATAAGGTTGACCGATGTTGCAGTTTTTGTAACCTCAACGCCGAGAAAATAGTTGTGAAGCCCCAAATCTTTGATACAAAATTGTTAATCAAGAGTGCGTACAAATTCTGTGATGTAAGTGTTGTCGTTGCCGGTGACCAAAATATCATCCACATAAACAAGTACAATAGTTATGCGACATGCATTGTATTGTACGAATAAGGAGTTATCGGCAGTACTAGATTGGGAGTCTTGGCCGACTAAAATTTTTGACAATATTGAAAACCAAGCACGTGGAGTTTGTTTCAAGCCGTAAATGGCTTTGCGAAGCTTGCAAAGGTGTTACGGAAAGGAGGGATCCTCAAATCCAGGTGGTTGACATATGTAAATGTCATCTTCTAAATGTCCATGGAGAAAAGCATTAGACACATCTAATTGTCTAATTGTCCAATTGTAATGAATAGCCATTGAAATTATAACATGAATTATTGGATGTTGGCAACAAAGCTAAATATTTCTGTGTAATCAAGGCCATATTCTTGATCATAGCCTTTAGCGACGAGTCGGACTTTGTGTCGCGCTATGGTACCATCTGCATGAGTTTTGATTTTAAAAATTCATTTGCACCCAATAATTTTTCTATTGTGAGGCAATGGGACTAGGGTCCACGTGCCCTGTTAGGGTATTTTTTCAATTTTTTTCCTAATTTTTTTTGGTTTACTCTGCCTACTCCCTCGATTTTCGATGTCAAGCAATCCAAACCAAAATCGAACCGAATTGGCGTTTGGTTTGGTTAGGTTAGGTTAGGTTTGTGTTGGGTTCACTGCAGTTCAGTACGGCTTGTGTCGGGTTTCAGTTCTATTCGATTCCCTCAGTTTTCAGTTCGATTTCAGTGTTCGGTTCAAGACTTGCATCCCTGTTAGGTATAAACCTGATTCAAGACTTGCATCCCTACCTAATATAAACCCTGCTTGGCTTATAATCACTTATGACCAGGCCAGCCCAATACTAATAATTTTTTTTAGAAAATCTTAATTCTTTCATTTTTGAAGCTCAACATGTAATGCTTATGTCCCTGATGCGAGGCCTGGGGATATGCGTTCCGGCGTAGAGATATCTCTGCACATATTAATAGGAGCTCGACAAGACCTTCTCATTGGGAACAACACTTCCTTCCCGGACCCATCAAGTATAGTCTTTCCTAATTTTCCTACTGCCTATTTTACTTATCACTGACACTAGAAAACCCCCGTTGTGATTAACCTGAGTTAGTGCAAAAGCATTTTCCACGTGTCCGCTCTCCATTGGTGAAGTGTAGAAAAATCTCTACCCCAAACACATTTTCCCTTTTCCCATATATATATATATATATATGGGAGCTACAATTTGCACAGAAGATTTGTTCCACTGGACATGAGTTTAAAAATAAGGCCTTTGAAAATTTTGAGACCCTTGCCACGGGGAATATGGTCTAAGCTAACTAATTTGAAGGCTACGATATCTTTAACCCTATTGAATCAAAAGATATAAATCATGGTCTAAGCTAACTAATTTGAAGCCTACGATATAAAGATCTTTAACCCTATTGAATCAAAAGATATAAATCATGGTTAACACCTATCTTTAACATCAAAGATCCTTGCATGCATTGTGGCCTTAAAATCAGACTTAGATGGTGTAACATGGGGAACAGGTCCCAAAAATTCAAGTCTTTGTTTCAAATCTTGAATCTTGGTACAAATCTTGTATACAAGTAGAAGCTCTCATATAATATTTTTACCGATACCTCCAAATACCCTCCAAATACGCACATGCATTTTCTGAAAGCAAAACAACAGAAACCCCTTCAAACTCATTGATTTCTCCGGATCGGATGGAGAATATTATTCACCCCAATCTTCAATATAATGGATTGTGAGATCATGAAGCACCTATCAAGCGCTTTGTTTGAATTACGTAAGTCAAAGATCTAAAAAAAAGAAGCTCCAAAATTATGTGAGTGTGATGTATGAGATATGATTCAAGGGCATTTTTGGGATCCATGACTCATGGTATTCACAAACAAGCATGAGCCCTGATCTCTAGATCAGTTGCTTGGATGATTAGGGTGTAAATTGATCTCCATCAACTAATATGAAAAAATCAATGGATTTGAAGTGGTCACTGAAATTGGCACTTTCAGAAAATTTGTAAGCACGTTTAGAGGTACAATATTTTTAAAATTTTCTTTCCCATTTTTTTTTTCCCATGCCTTGTGCCACCTGCAATCAAACTCATGATCTCTCGCATAGAAGTTTGGAACCAAAACGACGAATACTTGACATGTCGGATGAAATAAGAGAGATAGATAAATCGGGTCAACCAAGAAGGTAAGGAAAAATACCTCTTATTTTATAATTTAATATATAAAAAAGGAGTGTTCAAACGATTGTATACCGTCAATAGTTTAAGATGTAGGTGATCACAATAATAGATTAAATGCAAGAGGCCCAAAAATAGCGTTTCAGATTGATTTACATATCAAACAGTTGTTTTGTAATTTTGAAGGCTAATAATGAAGTTCCTCTGGTTTTAGGGTAAAGTCAGGTTTTGGATCTGGGAAATGGTGGGGTCAGGTGCAGCTTTCCATATGCCATTTGCCCATTTGACAACCCTAAAGAAAACAACAAATATGTCTACGTATGAAACCCGTTCACAATCACATCTTGAGCCAAAAGCATCTCCACAATCATCGGTCTAGTTTACATCTTTTCGAGGGTTTAGATTGGCTAATCACTCCAAAATACTTGGATCCCATTTTGAGCACTCCTAGTACTTTGAATTATAATTTTTTTGTTTTGATCAGTAAAACTTTGATTATAATTTGAGATCCTACATGCAAAAGAGGAAGCCCTTCGATTTGAAGGCCAGGATGTACAAATCTTTTTTAGCATCTCATTCATCCGATCCGATGCTGATTTAATCATTCACGGAGAAAATCGGATGGCATAGAGATTACAAAGATATATAAGATACGGATTGAGTACAGCTAGATAAATAACTCAAGCCAAGCACGAACCAATTAGTTAGTCGGGTGGTCTAAAGACCCAACTCGATCAAATTGAGTTGCTTTCATAGAAATCACTGAAATCTCGCTGTTCTTAATCGATACCATTTCTCTTAACACTAATTCTCATTTGTGACCACAAAATACATCAGTATATCGACGTAAATCTATCGAGATTATCTCTGTTAGTTCATAATTACAATTACTAAGTAACCATTAAAACTGTTATCACCAAAACCTCCAAAAATTAGCAACAGAAACCGGGATATCTTTAGATATCCTGAAATATGTTCTGCCCTAATTCGTCAACATAAAAATAAGTGTTAAATCTCATAATAGTAATGAAAGTGTACTGCCCTTTCACTTTGTGATGAGACCACACATTTTCTTTGATGTTCCAGTATCTTATGTATGCGATGGCTATTGCATCTAGGCCCACTAGTGTTGCTATTATTTGCATTTTTAACGGCTAATATTGAAGATTCTTGATCAAATCCTAAATCGTATGCAATTGAGTTGTAGATGTGATTTTATTACTAAGATGTATTTCAGTCATGATCAGCGATCTCGACAATTGAGATTGACCCCAACCATTTGCCCAAGAAGCATAACACTAAAGAACTCCTTAGAAAATGTCTATTTTAGGATCAAATGCCTATTTTAGAGACAATTAAGATCAAATGCCTATTTTAGAGGTGTAAAATCAATCAAAAGATTACTTTAGTCCAAAAGCCGAAAATTAAAATCATGGGGAATTTTCATGATCGACCCTGTCAGATGTACCTTTTACCATAAAAATAGCAAAAAGTCAAAATTACACCCTTTCTTTAAGGCACAAAAACATCATCTTCTTCCTCATTTTAATTTGCTACAATTTCAGAGGTGACGACGTCTTCTCCTCAATTCAATCTATTCTGATCTGTTATTTGAATCGACCCAGATACACTTTCGTAAGGCAATATCGCCTCTTAAGAAAAAAATAAAATAAAATTTAAACAGTCTATACCGACTCTTAACACAGTCGATGCTGACTCTTAAAATAGTCGATGGCGACTCTTAACACAGTCGGTGCCGACTGTTTTAACAGTCGATGCCGACTGAAAAAAAAAAATAAAAAAAATTTATACAGTCGATGTCGATTAGCTCATAACATGCTTATCATAACATTAAACATATATCTTATGACATAATGTAAACAAAGTTACTCTGAATACATGCAAGGTGATGAATCTCATAATCTCGGCACACACACATGCGATGCTAATGAAATCATGACGTGCTCACATCTCTATTCCGACACAAGAAAGAAAAAAAATTTAAAAGGGTTTACTTAAAGTACTAGAATAAGGAACTATAGCCTCAAGCCCCCGATGGAAAACCCACCATCGTCACTCACATGAGTCATTTGTACATATATTTTCGAATCTTTCATTCACATGTCTTATCTCTTCAAAATGCATAAGCGGAAACCACATAACTGAATCGAAGAACATATCATAACACGCATGCTTAAGAAATGCGCGCACATGATACAAAGATTTTCCTATCTCACAATCTCGACTCGCGCGCACTCAAGCCGCCGCAAAGGTCGGTTCTCCGTACTCACGAAGGTTCACCTAAACATGATCATTTTCATCCATCAGAATGATGCAAAACACACTGCCATAAGTCCCCGTAAAATTTCAAAGTCAAAACTCACCAAACGCAGAAATCTGAGAAATTCGATCGATCGAGTTCGTATTTTGATCGATCAAAACTCAATTTCGATTGATCGAAACAAATTTCAATCGATCGAACTCTCACAAAAACCACAAAACATATTTCATTCGATCAGACGAATTCTATAATTTTTTATTTTTTTTATACAGTCAATGTAGACTGTTAAAATAATCGGCACCAACTGTATTAAGAGTCTTCATCGACTATTTTAAGAGTCGGCATCGACTGTATTAAAATCAGCATCGACTGTTTTAATTTTATTTATTTATTATTTTTTTTTGAAGAGGCGATATCGCCTTATAAAAGTGTATCTAAGTCAGATCCAAATATCAGATCGTAATAGATATAAACTGTAACAGATTAAAATTAGGAAGAAGATGATGCTTTTGTACATTAAAGAAATGAGGTAAATTGGACTTTTTGCTGTTCTTAGGGTCGGCGAGGCTTCCGGTTCGATTTGGGTAAAAGTGAAACTATAGGGTCTCTCCAGTAAATTTCCCTAAAATCATATCATGGTGCCCATAATGGGCACTCTCATTTATCCAAACGAGACAGATTACCTCCAACAACTGATATTTTATTAAACAAACTTAAATTTAAAGGCCACTATGTACCGTCGATCGTCGATCACAAGGATTGGATGACACAGAAACTTACGCCGAGAAGAGAACGGAGGACCTCATTTTTTTTATCACAAAAACATAACCTCAAAACTACGCCCAATCAGTTATAATTCTACAGGTAGCCCACAGTCGACGTTCCAATCCCTCGCAACATGGACATAGCAAAGTCCTAAAATCCAGGGAAAACGCTATCATATAATAGATTAAAAATAAAAACGTCAATAAATAAATAGATTAACCATGGACGGCTGTAAAAAACCAAAAGAACGGTTATTTCACCTCATATGTTCCATTATCTCTTTGAGAAAGAAAGTAGAAATAAATCATAAACTTACTTTTGAAAGGTTGCATATATACCTCTCCGCTATAATATATAACGCAATAATATATAAGAAGAAAGAAAAGAAAGGAAAGAATTACTGGAAACCATGAGAATGGGCGGAATTGGGAACGTCAAAATCCACTTAATTAAATCATAAGACGTTCCCAATCTACCCATTCTGAGAGCTTCCAGAAACTACTTTCCATTCTATACTTGCCAAACTCTTCAAATAGCTGATGAGAAAAAGAATGAAAGGAAATAAGTTCTGTAAATCATAGGTATGGGAGGAGTTGGTAACCACAAAATCACTTAAAGTGGAAGCCGGCTTACCAATTCGCCCATTCCAACGGCTTACAGAAGCTAATTTCCATTCTCTACTTTCCGAAATAAATCACATCATCTATCCACCCTCGGCACACAGATATAGAATAAAATGAAAATAAAGGAGAGAGCAAGAAATTGAAGAAGAGGCCGAAAGTCGAAACCAAATGAACGGATAGACTTAGGGAATGGCACTACCGCATAAATACGCCAAACAAAAACGCGTTTTCCCCGGAAAGAGTAGGTGAGACGTTATCCTAACTTTATTCGGAGGTCACTTTAAAAAGGTAATACTGCTTTTGGTCGCCCACGGTTTAAAAAGAAACCGCTCTAAAACCGCTCACTATGTCAGACGACTCACCAACTGAGAGGCTTCCTCCAGCTTGTGTAAAGCTTTTATACCATTGGAGCATCTCGAAAGTCCAAGCGGTGCTCTTCAAGTTCTAGTCATAGCATAAAAAATTAAAAAATTCCCTCCTACTTTTTATAATCCCTCCCACCGTAGTGACAAATTTCGCCGTAATTGGGCGAAATTTTGTGAAAATAGTCGAATTAGGGGTCAAATGAACATTTCAAAGAAATTTCGGGACTCTTCCCTAATTTCAGCAATTTCGGTATTTTTTGATAAAAATTTAAAATTTCGATGCATTTGTCTTTTTTTTTTTTTTTTTTTTTTCAAATGTATTTTTTTCTTTTACTTTTTAATTAAATTAGTAATTTAGTGATAATTGGTAAGCGAGAATAGCGCTCACCACACAACCATAAATGTGGAGGAGACTGACACCTATTATATAGGTGGGTTAGAGTGGAGAAATTTCTCCCCAAACCAATGTGGGACTAAAGAGTGGGGAGATTCACTTCAGAAGTTGCTTTCTCACCCCACCTTATGCAGCTAACAATTTTTGATCGCTCTTGAATCAGATGGCTGACGTCGCTTTTATCCCCATATTCTACACAATGGATCGTGAGGATAACATCAGACGGTCAATTTTTAATTACATATGACACAGATCTCAAAAGTGAACCTAAAATCATATGACTCCTCATCACGCTCAAGCATGATTTTAGCGTCACTTTTTGAGATGTGTACCATGTATAATACAAAATCGACTGTCAGATGATACACTCATGATCTATAGACCCACTACGCAAAAGATAGAGATGAAAAATAACCTCCACCATCTAATCAAAGGCGGTCAATGCATGCCTAGTGGAAGAGGTAGGGTAAAAAAGCAGCCTTTGGGTGAGTATAACTGTACCCTTTGTCAATTTGTTTTCTATAGTTCTATGCCTGAGCTCTGTATCAATGCTTGGCCACTTGGATCAATTGGTAATTTTTTTTTTTTAATATTATATATATATATAATCCTCGAAACTTTCCCGAAATTTTTTCGAAATGTACCGAAAGGACCCCCCACCGAAAAATTAATGAAAATGAAATTTGTCACTATGCCTCCAACTTGGTTTTGAAGAGTTCCTCAAAAGAATTAATAAAAGCATAAAAATTGAAGAATGTATTTATAAAAAATACCAAAATCATACTCTTCAAAGTTTAGTCTAACAAGTAATAAGGCACGCTCTTCAAATTTTACTAGAACTGCCAATGGGTCCTGCCATGCTTGGCCTTGCCCACCCCTTGGTGGTGCCGCCAAGAAGTTAATTGTAGCCCCATCATTTTGGCCGGCCAACAAGTATTCAACCCAAGCTTGGCCCTAAGATAATAAAATTTGAAGAATGTATTTAGAGAAAAATTGCTATAACTCAAGGTATTTAGAGTCATATATAAATAATAGAGTACATCAATTACTATTGACAATTGCATTTAACTTGTATTAATTTCTCTAAGCCCGCTAATGTGAATTGGTGATTTTATCATATTGTATTTCACTTTTAAGGGCTACGAACATTTTTTCTTACTTAATTGCTCCATATAAACTCCAAATACATAACAATCTCTACAGTAATCTCACACATGCATTTAACGAATATATACGTCGGTTGGGTTTAGTCAATAAAAAAATTCTATTTTTTCAAGCCAGGCCAATTGACAATCCTAAATTTTAGCCACATAAACACCTCCAATAGCTAAATTTGAAGAGTACAATTGGAGATGTTTAAGTCTCCAGTGTGCTCTTCAAATCCTTATCATCATCCAAGGACTACTTTGAAGAGGGGATCTATAAAAGAAATTAATTGCTACTTTTGAAGAGCCTTTTTCTACCTTTTTAAATTAAAAAATAATAAAATAATATTATAACAATGAAAATATAGGAGTGTGGTTGAAAAAGAACATACTCTTCAAAATTTGTCACACAAGCCGCACTTCAATATTTAGTCAAATCAATATCTCCAACAGCTAAATTTGTGATTAGAGATGCTTTTAATGATCTAAAATCTTGATACATTTCACAACTACACCATTGAAAATATATTAATTAATATAGCTGTACATATGACTAAGATAGTGTGTCCAAATTTGCAAACTCTAATTTCCCTTGTTATTCTTACTTTTTAACGACTAATATTAAAGTTCATTGGTCAGATGGTATGCAATTGATTTATAGGTAACTAAGATATGTTTCAATCATGCAAAGCCTCTTAGACTATTGAAATTGATTACAGATGTTTGCCCATGACCGTGAAATCTTTTTTAATGGGCGAGATTAAATTCTTATTTTAAGAGTGTAAAATCATTAAAAGAATTATTTTCGTTTTACACTATATCGCTCTGACTTTGTATTTTTTGTAATCATGCAAATACGATTCAAATATGGGTCAATTGCACTGCAGTCTCTATGTTTCTCTGATATTATATGCAGATCCCTGCACTAACATGAGGTAACCTAACTACCCCATCCACTTAACTAGGTATATTTTCTGTAATGAAAATACTAAATTTGTCATTCCTTTGTAGAAACACATTCATGTAGGATTTTAATACCCAAGTTTCAACAACTCCACGATAAACTTTGCTTCTATCAAGTTTTTACCCACCTTGCAATTCAAATAGTCGAACTAGCAATCAACTTAGCCACAAATTAGGCAGCAAACCCCACTCTCTAAAGTGATTGTTTTTCATTTATCCTAAAATTTAAGGACCAACTGCTACTGAGTAATGGGTGTAGTAATAAGCGATCAATATGATTGTTGGGGAATAACATGCTGGCCGTACGTCATAAAAACTTTGAGATGCATGCAAATCTCCATGTTCTTTATGTCCACACAATTCTTCATATCTATGCAGCGCACAACATGCATTATGTGTGCTGGCGATCAGGTTGGTAGTTATATACCAACTTACATTTCAAATCTCAACCCCGATACAGTAGTGGTCTCGATCATGGTTCGTATCAGTATTTACCCGATATTTTCTTAGAATATACCAGCAATTTTTGAAAAAATAATAGAAATTAAAAAAATAAAGACATAAAATCCCACAGAGCATGACAGGTATTTAAGGTTGTCAATAGGGTTGAGCTAGCCCATTAGCCTGCTTGGACTGTCCCTAAAATTAGGGGTCTCAATGGGCCGGGACTTAAACGGCCTGGGTTTTAAATGGGCTAAAATGGTCGCCTCATGCACTACCCAATTATTATTCGGGCCAGTCGGGCCGACTTAAAAATAACTTAGCCCATACCCAACCCAACACATAATCCGGTTTTCTTCGAGCCAGGTTGGGACGAGCGTGGCATAAGCCCATTCAAGCCACATTTCTATCCCTTTTTAAGGTAAATTTGGGCCATATGAGCCCACCTAACCCTTTGGAACAAATGCAATTGAGGTAATTACCAAATATACCCTCATTAAAACACTAATGGATTAAAATGAGGATAATATATATATATATATATATATATATATATATATATAATGAAATAGGTTTGTACTTATATATACATACATATTTTTATTTGGGTTAGACTAAAGCTCAACGTAGAGTAGTTAGAACTTGAGTATTAAAATCCTATGTAAATGTGTTTCTAAAAAGGAAAGGCAAATATGGTATTTTAATCAAATAAATCATATCTAGTTAAGTGGATAAAATAGTTGGGTTACCTCAGGTTAGTGTAGGAACTTTTATGCATAAGACATACAAATGTTTGAATAAATATCAAATAATGAAAAGTATAAGGACCTGCATATAATATCAAAGAAACATAGAGACTACAGTACAATTAACCCTTCAAATATTTAAAATAATGTGAATTTCAAATAAAACTAGCTAATTAGACCCAAATGCCCTTAGATTCTATATGATAGCAAATGTCAGTCTTATTTGAGACTGATCTATATGACCGATCAATTTACGACAAGACCAATTGATTCTATATGAGACAGATCAATCGACTATAAGACTTATGGGTCCCTTGTGAGATTGATCGGTCTCATAGGAGTCCGACTAATGCGCCCCTTATAGGATTGGATGACACGACATGTGATATGGCAATCGAGCGAACGGATCTTCCTTTGCGCCAAGCCGCATGCTCCTCTTTAGCCAGAAGAGTAAAGCATTAAAAATCACTCTCTCTCTCTTGTACAACGAAAGATCCTGATCAATATTATTTATCCTTATTACTATATAAAAGCAAAAATAGTTTCTGTCATATTTTCATGACTAAAATGCCCCTTACTCATATCTAACAAGTCCCAAAAACAGAGTCCCGAAAATAAGTCTCCGAAAATAGAGTTCTATGATCTATCTATATCTAATTAAACTATGACTCTTCTGCTAAACAAACTATGATTCTCTCTCTTAAGACGCCCAAATCATCTCCTTCCACTATTTTCACTTCCCTTTCAATAATAATAGCATCATAATTTCCCGACGAGCTCTTTAGATTCCCCGATGACTCAGTCGTCCCCGAATCAGAGGAACCTATTTCCAGATCCAAATCTAACGTTGGAAATATGCTCTCCAACTAGGTAGGTTGGTAGCTCTCTTTGTTAACTTTTTTTTTTTTTTTTTTTTGAGGAAAACATTCTTTCTTAACTGAGTATGATTTACAATAAAAAAAACAATCAATCTAACATGCATACCCACTAATTATTTAAAAAAAAACTTGGATACCCAAAAACCCAATCCATCGTGGATTTTCATGAAATTACAATATTGTCATTGCATATTCATATATAAAATCATAAAAAAAGCCAAAAAAAAAGAAAAAAAAAAAGCTCAACCTTAAGGCAGTGAAGCAATTTTTCTCTTCCCAAGCTCTTCAAATAGAAGAAAACAATGCTCAGTTCTAATCAACCTAACGTATTTATTCAACGTCGAAACCAGCAGCTTATCGTCACTGTCAAAATTCCTCAACAAATTCCGGACAAGATCTCCATCGTCTGATCTCTCACCTCCTTCTGCCGACCGTTTCTTCAGCCGCGGAATTGAAATACAAGTAATTCCTTTAATGAGTTTTGTCAGATAGGTCTCCTGAGGCCATGGGAGTGTGGGTTTGTGATTAGAATTGGAAGAATTGATACATTTGGCGGGAATGATTGGTGGAGATGGAAGTTAGAGTGATAGGGTTGGTAGATTTGGAGACATTTTTTGAGGTTTCGTTGGGGTTCCGATGGATTTGGAGAAATGGGTCATGGGTGACTTGGTTAGTTATTTGGTGGAGATGTAACTATCCGTTGGATTTGGAGGTGGGGCTCATGGGTTTTAGCAGGGTCTTTGTCTAGTAAATCAGGTGAATTGAAGTGAGGTTTGGCTATTGGTAATTTGGAGTGAAGAGGAATAAATAAGGGTTGTGAACGGGTCGGGTTGAGTCATGGGCACATGGGTTATATGCAAGACTCGACACGGAAACCCATCCCAAACCAATTTAAAATCATCTATTTTCCTTCATTTTAGGAAAATTATATACAAATGGCAGATTTGTTGAGGAAAAGTGCAAGCGGGACCTGGTGCGACGTGACTGGTTGCACTGACCTACATTAATTGAGCTACACCGCATTTGCAGTCAAAGGTTCCTTCTAAAATTGAACAAATATCTGACCATCTGATAGAAGTGTATACCATGATCTCATGATCTATTGTGTGAAAGATTGGAACAAAAGACGATCTCCACCGTCTAGCTCACGACAATCAACTATTTTTTATGGTGGAAATGCATATGTTCTTCACAAAGAAAACTAGTGTAAATAACACTAACTCATTATAAATTAAACAATGCCTCTCCATCACTGTTAATGAGTCCACCCAATACTGAGCCCCACCCCACCCCACCCAAATTTTTACCACATCAGGCAGGGTCAGGTTGGGCATGAAGAATCTGACCCAATTGTTGTTATCTCAACCAATTATAGTTATCTCAACCAATTGTAATCGCTCAAGGTAATATTTGCTTTGCAATCTTATATATACACCTTTTTATCAGATAGCGCCCGCTATCTTATTATGCCCGCTATCTTATTATGCCCGCTATCTTATCATGCGAGAATACGCTATCTTAAGATATCAGATGTTATTTTAGAGTGTACTTATTTGATAACTACAACACACATCAATTATCTAAACCAATTATAGTTATCTAAGCCAATTATAGCCTCTCACGATTATATTTGTAATCTTATTTATACACATTTTTATCAGAGTTGGTGTCTACTATTTGATAAGTATCAAATAAATCAATTATAATTGAATCTTATTAAGAACTGACTTATACCAATGTAAGGACTCTCAAAAATAGTGAAAATCAGCTTTGACACAATGTAATGGCTAAAAGACTCCTCATAAATTTGATAAAATGAAATATTAAACTTTAATACATCTATGAGATTAATTTGAACATAAAAAAAAATATAGTATTTAAAGGTCCTAATGTTCAAAATGCATGTCCATTTTTCCTAGTAAAAGATAAAATCGTCAATAAATAAATAGATTAACGATGTACAGCTAAAAAAAAAAGTTGTTTCGCCTCATTCATCTCTTTGAAGTATTGAAATCATGAGAATGGCGGAATAGGGAACGACAAAATCCACTATTTATCTTAAGAGGTGGTTTTCAAAAAGCCCAACTGCTTTTGTTAGCCCATAGTTTGAAAAAACCACTCTAAAATCCCGGTCAAATTTCCCGCAAATAGAAGCTTCCTTGGTTGTTAATTTTTTTTATTTTTATGATAGTATTCCTTGGTTGTTAATTGCAATACTTATCAGACCGCCTAATTACTATTTCTTACTTTTAAAATTTTAACCTTATGTCGTACGAGCTGCTAGGGCAATGGGCCTTGGTTGTTGATTCCAGCACCTTTGGTATGGAGAATCTTGACTTTGGTTTGGGTCGGTCTGATTTGTTGTCGATAGGCAAATCGGGTACAAAGGTTAAAAAATTACAAATAGGAGGAGTTGATATAGACTAGTTAAACCAACTGCTCTACCATTTCTTTTATAATAATGCCTAATTTTAAAAGTTATATAATAGATATATGTAATAGTCCTAATATAAGAGAACGAAACCGAAACGAATCCATTCGATATCAATTTTGGTCAGTTTGGTTTTCGATTTTTTCTAAATTCTTTTACTTTCATGTTTTACAAGTGTTTGTAAATTTTTGATTTCAGTATGTTTTCTCTCTCTACTCAACCGATTTTGATTTTCGACCCAAAATTGAAACCTAACCTATCTAAAAGTACTTTTGGTTTTTCAATTTTGATCAATTTTCCACTTTTTTCGTCCTTAGGCATTGGCAACTTAAGATTCATCCAACGCAACTTATAGTTCCACCGTTGACTACATTAAGTTAGATAATGAAGATCATTTTTTTGTCCCAATCTTTTAAAAAAAGATCTTAAGATTACTGCCTCAATCAGTAAAATATTGATTCCATGTGACCACGGATGTCTACCTAATAGAACCACCATCCGATCAATTGATAGATGGGCCATGATGTCAAGATTGAAAGATTGGGTCAAAAAATGATCTCTATCATATAATTTAGGGCAAAACAATATTAACTATTGAACTATCGCATTGAAAGAATCTTCACTTGCAAATTCCACTGGTGTATGAGTCAAATCTAAATACACTTTTTACGCATCCAAATAGTTGATTTGTAACTCCAAACAAAAGATTTGTAAATCCTGAATTTCAAATACTTTCACAAGATCCAAATCCTTCTTCTTAAAAGACACCCTTAGAGTTTTAAAGATGGGCGGAGGAGAGTTGGGTCCTTTTCCTTATAACTAAACAAACTCTAAATTTTTAATGTATCATATCTCAAGGGTCTTTCTCTAATAGTAAAAGAATTACTAAGCATATAGTCAAGTTTGATTTTCCAAGGGTTAAGGGTAACACTTCATATTTTTTATGTAGCTGTCTGTCACGGGGTCGCACTTTTGCAACCTCAGTCCCGTGCGGCACCTAACGCACGCTTCGCTAGGTCAGCCTACTTCTGATACCAACTGTCGTGGGAGCGTCATTCGACGCGCTTTCAACCCGCGCGGTGCTTCGCTACCGCGTGCAATGAAGCCAATCCATCTGCACATAAGCTCTGATACCACCTGCCTAGAGGACGGGAACTCCCCCAATATGGTTACCTCTGTTTCACGGCCTACCATCCAGCTTATCATGCCCCTTACGACACGCCAACTTGCACCGCTGCGCTAACTTGGCCTGCTCAAGCTTTACCCTGTGCACTGCACTAGTACCTCCCTCGCAACAGTCTTGGCATGCAGCTCCTCATGCCACCATGCCATGCTCACATACCGAACCAAGCCCCCAGCCTTGTGCCTCGCGCTCGCATGCCCAACTGAGTCCCACGCAGCTTGCCTTCGTGTGCATTCCGAATTACTAGCACACGTTCATCCTTAGCCACATGTTGTCGTGCTCAACTGAGTCCCACGCAGCGCCCTTGTGTTGTCACGCGAGGTTGCCCAGTCGTATGCACCGCGACGTGTAGTCTGGGGCCATACTTCAACCTCCCTTAGGTGCCACACGGCATCGCTGCGTCGACGTCCTAGGCCCATCCTTTCAGACCTAGGAGACACTTGCGCCCCCTCTGGCAACGCAAGGCCCCGTGTGCGGGGGAATATCTCTCAAGCTCCCTTCCCCTATATAAGGGTAAAACAGTCATTCAGCCAGAATGGCAAGAGAACCTCAAACCCCTTGGTTTGACATACCGCAACGCCTCCTGCGTCGCTAGCCCACCTTGGCTATGTCGCGTCCGTGACACTCTGCGTCCTACCCTCATGCGATCGTGTCGCGTCCTCGCAGCGCGACCACGTCGCCAGACTCACTTGGCCCCATGTCACGTGCCCTCCTGGCACCACATGTCGTGCCACACGCACCATGCTGCAAGTTCGAGTATTGGTCCCGTCACATGCCACTGGGAAGCTCTTTAAACCTAGCCTTTTTAAAATTATAAATCATGCCTTTCACAGTAACAGTTGATTACCATTATCTTTTGGACACATTTTATGTTATAAAATCCGACATAACAGCTCTTTTAATATTTTTATCATACGCGGTTGGAGCCGATAAAATTTAAAAATTATGGGCGATAAAACAGTCCACAAGCCAGTTGGATGTGATATGGATTGAAATTCCATGTACGTGATGAAATCAAACAAACTTGAAAGATGTCATTTCTACCGATGATGGGTGGCTTGACAATGGTGAGGTCTAACAAGATTGAATGGGATTTCGAGAGAATCTTGACTTACACATATAGTTTGGGTTTTTTTTCAAATGACCATTATGTTATACTCAAATTGCATAAAACCCTCATTATGCTTACTTACACTGCACCCTTACTTTTATGTTATGTTTCCTTCACAAATACGCCTTTGTCGTTAAACTGCAGTTAACTAGGCATCATTTTTTCAATTAAACGACGTGTTTGTCCTAAGTTAACATTATATATAAAATGATTATTGTATTTTTTCCCAACTTTGACCACATTTTAAATGGCGGATAAACATCAAATCATGCCCAAAATTTTTGGGTGAAACATGATTGATATCCTCTAAGTTGTCGTTTTACTTAATTTTCATGTAAGATTCTATATGACGCTCACGTGGTTCGTAACAATAGTATGGTACTAACGGGGGTAGCATTTTAGTGCTACCCACAAGCCAAGTGAGCGACATGGACACCCAAACATGGGTCAAAATATCGTCTGATACCAATATATATCTTCGATATGTATCGGTTTTGGACCTCACCGATACGGAATATTCAAGGTACCGTATCGGTGCCTCCTATACAAAAGCTCAAAATTTCGGACGATACATTGTAATATATCGTCCGGAACTGATACGTATCGTTCGACACGTATCGGTTTTGGGGCTAGACGATACATATCGGTTTTCTGAATTTTTAACCTATGCACCCAAATCGAAAATTGGGTAACACGATAACTTAGAGGAGAGCCTTATTTCTCCTCTCTTTTCCACACTAAGCCTTCTTCAAGCTTTTCTTCTTCTCTAATTCCCTTGAAGTATGTTTTCCTTTAGTTTATTTTAGTTAAATTTTATAATCTAGTTTTGTAGTTTTTAGTTAAATTTCTGATTTTATAAATTTGTTTTAGGTCTTAAGTCAACTCTGATTTTATATTTAAATTATGGGTTGTATAATATTTGATTTTACAATTTTAAATTGGTTTTATATGCTGAAAGTATATTCTATTTTTATTTAGTTTTATAAATTGATTTTCTATTCTGTTTTAAATTAGGTTTATAATATTAGGTTTATTTTCTCTAGTTTTATATTATGTGATTTTGACTCTGATTTTTATATTTTAGAAATCTGGTTTTATGTTTTATATTCTAGTTTTATAAACTAATAATTTTATATTCTGATTTTTCTAACTTTATATTTTAGAAATTTGGTGTTATATTTTAATATTTTATATTCTGGTTTTATAAACTAATAATTGTATATTCTGATTTCTATATTCTAACTTTATATTTTAAAGATCTGGTTTTATTTTAAGCTTTATAATATGAAATTGTATTTTAATTCTGTCCTATGCTGATTTTATATTAAAAATATAATCAGATTCTAAGATTAAAAATTATTTAAAAATTAATTGTTTAACATTAAATCAAGGGTTTTTAAAAAACTGAATTATAAATCACGTTGTTTTCTGGTATCAAATATTTTCTAAAATAGAGAACAGAAATAACTCGATAGAATTCAACTTTACATCGATAATCTACCCTAGTTCGTTCTTTTTTCTTGACCGAATTTTCCTTGTGCCCAGATAACTACCTAAAATTGTGAAACTTCACACTATCCTCACAAGACCCCTGAATCTGACGATTGAGGCAAGTGACCTATCCCATAGCATGTTTTATGCACGTACCTTATTAGATAATGATGCTTTTGTTCTTACATAACATATATTATCATATTGATAAGTAGATGATGAACGGTTAATGATTGTATGGATATTTCTATATTTGTTTTGTTCAATTATGATTATTTTATTTTGAATAATGTTAGAAAAATATAAATATCGTAAGCATGGTATATTCGATTTATCTATCATATGATATTGTTTACATTGAAATATCACACTGTTTTAGAATGAGAATTGGTAAAACCTGTTGAATAAGTTTTATAAAAGAAACTGATATGAATAACTGTAGAAATGATGAATATCGTAAAGATGATTATGATATGATTGTGATTAAGATCCCCATGGGGCCGCATGGTAGTATTGAATGAACGGATTCATTTGTGTACTTCCATAATACGAAGTAAACCTGTCAAACCGGATTGACACGGTTGACAATGGGATTGATGAAAGTATAGAACCCTCCTTGTGATTGGTATCCATAATGAATGATGAATGATGAATGATGATATGAATGCAAATGCACTTGGATTGGTGCTATTAATTAACAATTGTACAATATATGAAGTACAATTATAAACTAAGTTTTTTTTTTTTTTATATTGAATCATTAGATGGTATAGCTAATGTTATTTCTATTGATATGAAATTCTCAATTTGAAACTGATAAAATTAACAAAAGAGTTATATTATTTATTGGGGGTTACTTGTTGAATTTTATCTCATCCCCGCTGCTATTTAAATTTCAGAGATCGGACCTCGTGACTCAGAAGCTGCATTTCAGGAAAACCTAGAAGACTTGTTGATTTAGCCTTGGTTAGGAGTTGTTTAAACATTGTAATTGAAAATAAATGTACTTTTGAATTTTTATTAATGAGAATGGACCGTTGTGTTTCCTTTATTTGAATTTTGAATATTGAATGCGTTTACGTGTCGAAATGGATCATGTATCAGATTTCGTGGCATGACAATTTGGTATCAAAGCTCAAGTTTAGCAAAACCTTAGGTGACCTTAGGTTAACCCATAGGTTAGAAATAAATAGAATATTAACTATAAAGATTAATTTGAGTATTTCCTTGGTTACCAGGAAATGGTGAGAATGCGTCATACTGCTAGGAAATCTTGTGTTAGACGTCCACGTACACCGTTTCAAGAATGAAATGATGTTAGTTACCCATCTTCGTCTGAGTCTTCTAATGAGCCTTACTATACACCCGGACCTATAGAAGTGATAGAAATCTCTGACGATGAAGACGTCGAAGTTTATACCGTCTGAATATATCACTCTCTGATGATGAAGATGTAGAGGACGACTTAGAACCGATGGACATAGAAGAAGCATCTGATTACAACCCGGAGGGAATAGCTGCTTCTTCTGAGAATGAAGAACAAAATGAAGTCGATGCTTCTTCGAATTATGAACCTGAAGAAATAGAGAATCATGACCCAATCGAGCCTAAGATAATAGATATCTCAGACGATGAATAGATTAGTAATACCTAGAATAAATTAAGTCGAAGTTTAAGTTGTCATTTGTTTTTCAATAAACCATGTTATATGTAATCGCTCTTAAATAAATAAATTGGGTGAAAATTTTATGAAGTATTCTTATAACCTTTTGATTGCAATTAGTAATTACCGTGCCATTTTATTATTACTAGATGGCTGAAGAGAATATTACTTCACCTATTACTACACCTGCCACTGACTCGACTAATGTCGAGAAAGTATTGGAGGGAATGTAAGCAGTTCTGGCAGCCATGGCCCAGAAAAGAACAAATTTCACATCCTCTGACCACGACGCTGGAGCAGGACTCAAAAGACTAAAGAAGATGAACCCTCTGATATTTAGGGGATCAACCAACCCGTTAGAAGCCGAGCAATGGATTGAAGATATCGAAAATATCTTTTTAGCGATGAAATGTACTGAAGAGATGAAGGCTACCTACACTGTTTTCTTGCTGGCTGAAGAAGCCAAGCGATAGTGGAAGATGATGGTGAGATCTCAGGTGGAAAAGGACGAGGTGATAGTGTGAGAGAAGTTTACCAAACTATTTTTCGAGAATTACTTTCCAAAGCATATTCAACAAAGGAAAAAAAGTGAATTCCTTACGTTGAAGCAGAAGAATCTGAGTGTCGCTGATTACAAAGTTAAGTTTGTGGACTTAGAAAGATTTTATCGGCACCTTCTATCTGATGCAGAGAGAGCAGAAAAGTTTGACAGGGGTCTCAGGCCCAATATTCATACGCGTATTTCTACGTTCTTTTCGGAGAATTACACCTTGTCGGTTCGACGAGCCTTGAAGGCAGAAGAAGATTGCCAGGACCTCCGTGAATTCTACGTGAAGAAGAGAGAGTCGTCAGACACTAATGGTAAAGCACCAGTTACACCAAACCATAACTTCAAACGACCGCGATTTGAAGGTTCACAGGCCGTTGTTCTTCCTAATTCCTCATGCACAATTTGTGGAAGGCAACATGGTACCACGCCCTGCAGAATGGTGAATGCAACTTGCTTTAATTGTGGAGAGTCTGGACATGTGACTCGAACATGTTTAAAACCAAAGAAGACTTGCAATGGGTGCAAAAAGTGGGACATATACAGAAATATTGCGGGGTGACGAGGAACGCTCAACCAATTCGACAAGAAGCAAAGAAGATTCTCGCAGCAGAAGACCAACAACAACAACAACAACAATTGGCAAGACCAACCGTCAAGGAAATCAATGTGCCACTCAAAGCCGATTCACCTGAGCAACGTCCAAACGTTCGAGGATAAGTGTTCGCCTTAACTCAGAAGGAGGCAGAAACCTCGGAGAACGTTATTCAAGGTACCTTAACCATTTATGAGAAAACTGCTAAAGTCTTGATTGATTCTGGTTCAAGTCATTCTTTTACTTCACCAACATTTGCTAAGAACTTGAAACCTGTGCCACAACAATTAGATTTTTTACTCTCTGTATCCACACCACTTGAGAATTTATTAGTTACCAACACGATATATAGAGAGTGTACAGTTAACTTAGAAGGTAAAAACCTACTAGTCAACTTAATTCTGTTTGATATGTCCGACTTTGATGCTATCTTGGGTATGGATTGACTCTCTGCTTACCATGCTAGTATCGATTGCTTTAGAAAACGAGTCAGTTTTCGTATTAAAGGTCAACCAAGATTTTCTTTCCAAAGAAAAGTTATGAATTCTAAATTTTCTGCAATTTCCGCCATCAAGGCAAGAAGATTTTTTAATAAAGATTGTCAAAGTTTTCTAGCTTATGTTCTGAGTGAAAAAACGAAGAAAAAGAGTCTAAATTTTTTAGTATTCCCATTGTTTCTGAGTTTCCCAACGTCTTTCCTGATGATCTACCGGGGTTACCTCTCTCTCGTGAGATTGATTTTACGATCGATTTAGGGTTTAGGGTTTAGATTAGAAACCCTAAACCCTAAACTTAAAACCCTAAATCGATTTACCACCGGAAACAACTCCAATCTCGAAAGCTTTATATCGCATGACACCGATAGAATTGAAGAAACAATTAGAAGAATTGTTAGAGAAGGGTTTTATCCGACCAAATGTTTCACCTTGGGGCGTTCTTGTTCTGTTTGTGAAGAAGAAAGATGAGACTATACGGATGTATATTGACTACCGTCAATTGAACCAAGTAACTGTCAAGAATAAGTATCCTCTACCTTGTGTCGACGACATTTTCGATCAACTGCAAGGCGCTTCAGTCTTTTTGAAGATTGACCTGAGATCGGGTTACCACCAGTTGAGAATCAACGATAAAGACATAGCAAAATCTGCTTTCCAGACGCGTTATGGACATTACGAGTTTTTAGTAATGCCTTTTGGTCTGACAAACGCTCCAACTGTATTCATGGATTTAATGAAGAGTTTTCAAACCTTTCTTAGATAAATTCGTCATTGTATTTATCGACGATATATTGGTCTACTCAAGAATCGTGAGGAGCACAAGGAGCATCTGAAGAAAGTTTTGGAGACGTTGCGAGAGCATAACCTTTATGGGAAGCTGAGTAAATGCGACTTCTGGTTAGATAAGGTTTCATTCTTAGGTCATGAAATTTTTGGAGGAGTGTCTGTCGACCCAACCAAGATTGAAGCCGTCGTAAATTGGGAGAAGCCGCAGAATGTAACGGATATAAAAAGTTTCTTAGGCCTGGCAGGGTACTACCGACGATTTGTGAAGGATTTTTCAAAAATCGCACTTCCAATGACTATAAGCTCACTAGAAAAGGCGCCAAGTTCATTTGGACAGACGAATACGAACAAAGTTTTCAGGAATTAAAGAAACGATTGACATCATCACCAATCTTGGCAATTCCATTAGGAAGCGGGGGATTTCAAGTTTGCAGCGACGCATCAGGAAGAGGTTTAGGCTCTGTACTTATGCAGCACAAGAAGATATCACCAACGCATCAAGACAGTTGAAGCCTCATAAATAAAACTATCCAGTTCACGACTTGAAACTTGCAGCGGTTATCTTTGCCTTAAAGATTTGGAGGCATTACTTGTACGAAAAGAAGTTCGAAATCTTCACCGATCACAAGAGTTTAAAATACCTCTTTACACAAAAAGAATTGAACATGCGCTAACGACGATGGATAGAGTTTCTAAAAGATTACGACTGCTCTATTCAGTATCATCCCGGCAAGGTGAACGTAATAGCAGATACGTTGAGTCGAAAATCTTCAGGGACACTTGTCACACTCATGATCAACAAGTGAAGACTGCATGAAGATTTCGGGAATCTAGGAGCAACCATTTGAGATGAAAGATCAAAGTTCTTATGTGCTAATCTTAGCATTCAATTGACTATCATCGAGAAGATAAAAGAAATTCAAACAATTGACCCTCAGATGAGAGAGCTGATGGACGACGTAAAAAACGAAAAAAAGATAGAATTCAGAATATGTGTGGATGGTTCATTGCGATATCGAGATCGGTTATGCGTACCAAGCAATCCAGAGCTAAAGAATGAACTGTTGGATGAAGCTCACAAGTCTCGATATACAGTTCATCCGGGAAGTACGAAGATGTACCAGGACTTAAAGCGACACTTCTGGTGGAACAACATGAAGAGAGAAATTGTTGAATATGTATCAAGATGTTTATCTTGTCAGCAAATTAAAGCCGAAAATAAAAAGCCAGCAGGATTGTTAGAACCTTTGCCTATACCGGAGTGGAAATGGGAGCGGATCAACATCAACTACGTCACTGGGCTGCAAGAACAAAGAGCGATCACGATTCGATTTGGGTAATAGTAGATGGACTTACCAAAAGTACGTACTTCTTACTAGTTAAGATTACCCAAACAGTGAAAAGTCTCGCTAAGGTATATACAACACTGTTTTGGGATGAAAGGACAATTCGCACGTTAGAAGATATATTACGGGCTTGCATGCTGGACTTTAAAGGAACCTGGGACGATCATTTGCCGTTAATCGAGTTCGCCTACAACAACAGTAATCAAGCAAGTATCCAGATGACATCCTTTGAGGCACTCTACGGAAGACCTTGTCGATCACTTGTATGTTGGGAGGAAGTCGGAGATCGAAGTCTGCTCGGACCAGAATTGGTGAAAGAAACCATGAAAAAAATTCAAATCATTCGAGAATGTTTCATTGCTGCTTAGAATCGCCAAAAGAGTTATGCTGACCGAGATCGCCGAGAACGTCAATACGAAGTTGGAGATCACGTATTCCTGAAGGTATTACCAACAAAAGGAGTTTTACGATTCGAAAAGAAAGGAAAGCTCAGTTCCAGATTCATCGGACCGTTCGAAGTTCTCAAGAAGATTGGAAAAGTCGCTTTGGCTTTGCTTCCTTCACTAGCCAACGTACATAGCGTCTTCCACGTATCGATGCTGCGAGATTATAAATTTGATCCCACACATGTGTTAGACCCTACACTTTTAGAAGTACAAGAAGATTTGTCTTTTGTGGAAGCCCCAACGCAAATCATTGATGGGAAGACTCACGGTAATAGAAGCAAAAGAATTCCTCGAGTAAAAATTCTATGACAACATCACTCTAGAGACGATGCAACATGGGAACGAGAAGACCAAATGCGCCAGATATACCTACACCTGTTCAACACTGCTTAAGGTAAATTTCAAGGACAAAATTTTTAGGGAAAAAAAATACTTAAGGTAAATTTTGAGGATGAAATTTTTTAAGGGGGGAAGAATGTGACGACCCAAACTTTACTTGACCCAAACCCTAACTCAACCTGACCCGACCTGACCCGATCTGACCCAAAGCATACACACACACACACTCTAACTTACACATGCCTTATACCATAGCTTATCCCTTACAACTTAAAGCCCCAAATCAAAACCCATCCATAACAGCCAAGCAGTTTTATTCTTCTTCTTCAAATTTGTAACATAGTAACGCCTTGCTCCATTACTCGCGGAGTTAATTCAAATTCGAACGGGCAGTCAACCGAGCCTATAAATAGAGCCCTATTCCTCATCTCTTTTCCACACCAAGCCTTCTTCAAGCTTTTCTTCTTCTCTAATTCCCTTGAGGTATGTTTTCCTTTAGTTTATTTTAGTTAAATTTTATAATCTAGTTTTGTAGTTTTTAGTTAAATTTCTGATTTTATAAATTTATTTTAGGTTTTAGGTCAACTCTGATTTTATATTTAAATTATGGGTTGTATAATATTTGATTTTACAATTTTAAATTGGTTTTATATGCTGAAAGTATATTCTATTTTTATTTAGTTTTATAAATTGATTTTCTATTCTATTTTATTTTAGGTTTATAACATTAAGTTTATTTTCTCTAGTTTTATATTCTTTAATTTTTAGACTCTGATTTTTATATTTTAAAAATCTGGTGTTATGTTTTATATTCTGGTTTTATAAACAGATAATTTTATATTCTGATTTTTTTAATTTTATATTTTAGAAATTTGGTGTTATGTTTTAATATTTTATATTCTAGTTTTATAAACTAATAATTGCATATTCTGATTTTTATATTCTAACTTTATATTTTAAAGATCTAATTTAATATTTTAATATTTTATATTTTGATTTTATATCCTGATATTTTATATTCTAATTTATATGTTAAATCTGGGTTTTTATAAGCTGATATTCTGGTTTTATTTTAAGCTTTATAATCTGAAATTGAATTTTAATTCTGTCCTATACTGATTTTATATTAACAGTATAATCGGATTCTAAGATTAAAAAAGATTTAAAAATTAATTGTTTAACATTAAATCAAGGGTTTTTAAAAAATTGAATTATAAATCACATTGTTTTCTGTTATTAATTTTTTTCTAAAAATAGAGATTGAAAATAACTCAATAGAATTCAACTTTACATTGATAATCTACCCTAGTTCGTTCTTTCTTTTTGATTGAATTTTCCTTGTGCTCAGATAACTACCTGAAATCCTGAAACTTCACACTATCCTCACAAGACTCCTGAATCCGACGATTGAGACAAGTGACCTATCTCATAACATGTTTTACACACGTACCTTATTAGATAATGATGCTTTTGTTCTTACATAACATATATTATCATATTGATAAGTAGATGATGAATGGTTAATGATTGTATGAATATTTCTATACTTGTCTTATTCAATTATAATTAATTTATTTTGAATCATATTAGAAAAATATAAATGTCGTAAGCACGGTATATTCGATTTATCCATCATATGATATTGTTTACATTGTAATATCACACTGTTTTAGAATGAGAATTGGTAAAACCTGTTGAATAAGTTTTATAAAAGAAACTGATATGAATGACTGTAAAAATGATGAATATCGTAATGATGATTATGATATAATTTTGATTAAGATTCTCATGGGGCCGCATGATAGTATTGGATGAACCGATCCATTTGTATACTTCCATAATACGAAATAAATCCGTCAAACCGAATCGACACGATTGATAATGAGGTTGATGAAAATATGAAACCCTTCTTGTGATTGATATCCATGATGAATGATGAATAATGATATGAATGCAAATGCACTTGGATCAGTGCTATTAATTAATAATTTTATAATATATGAAATACAATTCTAAATTAAGTTATTTTTCTTCTTTATATTGAATTATTAGATGGTATAACTGATATTATTTTTATTGATATAAAATTCTCAATTTGAAATTGATAAAATTAATAAAAGAGTTATATTATTTATTGGGGGCTACTTATTGAATTTTATCTTATCCCACTGTTATTTAAATTTCAAAAATCGGATCTCATGACTCAGAAGCTGCATCTCAAGACAAGAGGAAACCCTTAAAGACTTATTTGTTTAACCTTAATTAAGATTTATTTAAATATTATAATTAAAAATAAATATACTTTTAAATTTTTATTAATAAGAATGGGCCTTTATATTTTTTTAATTTGAATTTTGATTATTGAATGCTTTTAATGAATCATGTATCGGATTTCGAGCAGTGAGAGTTTAATTTCTTATTAGTTCCGGGTCGTCCACACCCTTTGGCGCCAGGTATCCCTTTCCTCAAGTCACTTCTTACAGGATTCTACGACATGATGGCTATCACTTCGGTAACTCTTTTTAGGGATCTTAGGTAGCCTTTTTTAGCCAGATCGCTTAACCTTCTATGACTCGAATTGGAGATATAGCACGGGCTATGATACAATTTGTGAAGTACCTAACTTTTTTATTTTATTTTATATATATATATATATATATATATATATATATATATATATATATATATATATATATATTAAAAACAATACTACAAAAATACTTGAGCATTGACGAAAAAGTTAATTTCTTACAACTTTGGGGTCGTAACGCCGGAACGTATACCTGCAGATATGCAGGTAATTCTATTAGAAGCACAAAAGCAAAGGCAAGAAAATACCCTTAACAAAGCTTTGGTCTGAATCTGCTGCACTAAACGAAGGCAAGGACAGGGAAGATCCATTGGAAACCAATGGCATGGGAGGCATCGGAAAGCCATCTCCTCTTTTTCGGCAGGAGCTTACCGAGCACCCCATGTCACGTGCGCCCAGTAGATAACCTCCCACTCCCGTGCCATCGCCGCTCCTTGTACTTTCTACTTTTGCTCTCTGCTTCCTCCTCCTCATCTCTTCTATATAGATAACTACTTGTAATAGCGGTTTTGTATACCACTTTAACCGCCCACGGTTTTTCTTTTAATTGTAAATGGTGGTATTAGATGGTGGTTTTTGTTCCATCATAAAAAAGATGATGGTTGTTGCTTACGCAAGCAATTTTGATTTCTTCTGCAGAAGCCTCTCCGAATTTGTACCTTTGGGATGACCAAAATAGCCTTGGATCTGTTGGCATTCGGCAAAGAAAGAATATATTTATTATAGAATACCGTGATAATTTTAGAGGATAATATCGTCATTTAGTTATAAAGGACAAAGCGCACGTTTTCAATGTAAACAACCTTTATTTATTTTAAAACCATTAGATGTGAAGGACACAAAATAGGTTTCATACCAACATTAGATTTGTACAAGCCTAACACCAAGTCCGAGCCACCACAAGTTCACGGTATAAATGGCTCCTGACTGTGTTTAAATGATCTTTCACGACTTTGATAAACTTTTTATCTCGTACCAATAAAAAGAGTTTTATGATTATGCCATGTGGGGCATAATTGTTATTAGTCTAAATTGTTCAAGTGAAAATCTATCATCGAAACATGTCTCTTTGGCAAGGATCTAAAATTTTCTTTGACAAGGATCAAAATTTCAGGTTTCATTTCGGTTTCGGAGGGCACCGAAACGAAAAATTTGATATGAAATTTTGGCTAATAATTTTAATTTTATACAAAAATATGACTAAAATTTCGGTCAAAATTATCATTTGGGTGAGGATTGAAATCGATAATTTGGACCAAAATTTTGATCCTTGATCTCTGAAAAGGAATATGACTATAAGTGGATGTGATTCATCCATTGAAAAACATTAATATCAACCACTAAAACTAAAACCAATGATTGATATTATAGCCTATCGTTCGGTTGGTTCAAATCTTTTTATGCACATGTTGAACTTTAATTTATGATCTCTCACTTTGATGGTATGGATAACCCACATCTTAAATCATTGATGGTATAAAGATCATTTAATGCAGAATAAGATAGTAAGTGTACATGGTCATTTAATGCGCCAATAATACAATTCATCCGGGAATAAAGGTAGGGACATATGTGAATCTAACACCATCCAATAGTTAAATCAATATTTCATGCACGACTCTTACGGCACCACTGTTCACTCCTTCGCAATGAGCATTGAGCGGTTGGACACCGTGTGATCTAGAAAGGGACGGTGACAACTTCATGACTGACTATATGATGATCATGTACAATTAGCTGTGAGATTAGAGCACATTTACAATTATAATGCTTGCTTATTCTTCATTCTACCAATTAATGTCCAACTGGTTCAGTTTGGAGAGCCATTTTTGAATGTCTTCAGAGACATGAGGTTTCACACTAAGTGCTTTATAATTAGTATCATCTCGATCATCACCAACATCTGCTACAGAATCATCAATTTTCTTATCCTTAGCAAGGTTTGCCTGTCTGCTTGGGTGCCGCAACTTGAGCGATAGCAGTCGTGATACTTCATGAAGTCCTCCCCATTTTTCCAAGGCACGAGCAATGTCATAGCGCCCTGTAAACATATTTGAAATAAAATTTCGATAGAGAGTACATGCACCAGATATTGAATATATTTTGATACCTTCACTTCCATGTGTTATATCATAGTAGCAACTTTCATTTTCGGCAAAATTTCAGTGGGAGGTTATTTTCGTCATTTCAAATAAAATTCGGGAAAATTTTGAAGATTAAAAAGAATATATATATATATATATATATATATATATATATATATATATATATAATGATAACAGAGGTGTCTGAACCTCAAACACGTTGGGCGTGCCACACGCGTGACTATAGTGTAGATGCCCACCTACTCCACCGGGATGGAATGTGACCTGCTTAGCCTCACATACGTACGGGTAATTGAGCTAAAAGGGTAGTTGTATCAGAAGTGTTTCTCGGCTAGGAGGCGAGGGCCACTAGAGAAGTTGACGCCATTCTTTGTGATGGATTGTTCGGCAGCCGAGGGTGAAGAGAGGGCAAAGACTGGGCGGGAGCCGAATCGGAGGAGTACCGGGCCATATCAGATTGAGAGATGGGCTAGGGATCCGTGTCGGGGTTTCTTGAGGTGGAAATGTCCTATTATAGGAAGAGACAAAGGGCTTTTGGTTGGTTTCTATTTCAACGAATAGAGATACGAAGTGAAAGATTTCCATTTGGTTACAGAGAGAGAGAGAGAGAGAGAGAGAGAGAGAGAGAGAGAGAGAGAGAGAGAATGAAAAAGAGGGCTCTTGCCTCTTGGTCTTATTGCTTTTCATACCAGTTGGTATTAGCAACACGACACGTGCGTATGGGTTCTGCCAGTCTTGGTATATGGGCGCACGATGGTGTCTTAGCGCCTGGTTCAATGGCAAAACTTCTAGACCAGGGCCGGGCCTACCACCGCGCCGTTCACCTCACAAATATAGTAAAACATATATTAACATATTTAACACAATGGAAGGTTGACAATATAGCGACCTCAATGTTGCAGGTTCGACCTTAGCTTACCTACTAAAAAAAGTTAATATTTTTAAATAATAAAAGAAGTGCATTATAATTCACTATAAGTATGGGTTATAAATCGATAATCATAAAATGAACATTATAGGAAGACAATAGAAGGGATAACTAATCTGTGAATCCAACTTTATAAGTCAAAACAGTCTAAAATTTCTACTGAAACATTGAAATTTTTTGACGAATTCTGATAAATCATGGAAATTTGTTAAAATAGGAGAAATTTCACTGAAAGCTTCTGTGGACTCTCTTTCAGGAAAATTACGATAAATTCAAAGAAATTCTGAAAAGGATAGCTTTATTCACGCCTATTATTGCGAGCACTTACACTAAACGTCACTGACTGCTTTGAATAGACGATGTAGATTGTTTTTGTCCAAATCTTCCACATAATGGAAGATTGGAATGAATCCAGCCCATTGCAACCCCTAGTGGCAGATGTGCATGGAACTTTATGGAATAACAATGTCATTGAAAGTAGAGATTTTTTGATTACCTGCTCGCTCAAAAGATTTTCTACTAGGCATATAGGTAAGATCCATTCCCCAGCTCCTTTGAAATCGATTTATCTGTATGATGAAGGAAAGTCATTCAGATTAGCAGAGAAAAAATTGATATTATTCAGTTACCAAACAATAATATGCAGATTCCTCGCAGGTCAGCATGGAATCCAGACCTACACGTGAAAGAAACAAAAACAATATGCGGATTTCTCACATTGGTCCAATGAAGAATAGATAATGGAAACCTCTATTGTAACACTATCCATCGAAGAATTAGAAAGTGGCTCTTACCACCATTTTATCATCATTGGATTTTCACCAAAATGCAGTACTAGGTGCCACCATCAGATAATAGTGTACCTTACTATCACAGATAACAGGCTATGAACTATAAAGCTATGAAGGGCTTGTGGAAGTTAGAAGTGTTGTTTTACCCATCAACAAGAAAACCAAAAACACGTGGCTGGTGTTACTACCACACCGCTTTATGTTACAGTCACCTCACTTAAACAAAGGAAACATCCGTCGACTACTTTCAATCAGATGATGGAGATTGTTCATCGTCCCAATCATCCACACAATAGATTATGAGATCATAGGCCTACCATCAGACAATTAGATGTTGATTCCACGTGGTACGCATACGAAAAAGTGAACGTAATCATAGTGTACCATCAAAGTGGTTCACGTTCACTTTTTGGGATGTGTGCCACATGGAATCAACACCTGACTGTTTGATTATAGGCCCGTCAACCCAATATCTATTGTGTAGAATATTGGGACAAAAAATGATTTCTATCGTCTGATTAAAGCAATCAACAGAATTATCCTTCATTTACGTGATATGGTTGTAACATAAAGTGGTGTGGTAGTGACACCAGCAGAAATAGAATCAACACGAAACTAGAAGACGTGGTAAATTACTGTCTGCAAAAGAATTCTGAACTCACCTCTTCGTGCATATTCTCTAGGTTATCCCAGTAGCCCTTTGGTTTCCGATGTTTATAAGCAAGGGAGAGGTTCATCAAGGATGCGATCTTTCTAAATCCCCCCATGCGTGTAATCGCCTTCTCAATGTCCACCCTTCCATGCAAACGGAGTTGCTTTCTCATTGGCATGAATCCTTCTTGTCCATATTTCGAAATGAATGTCAAAAGCTCGGCTTTGAGAACTTCAATGTCCTTTTGCAGACCCGGAACCTTCGGTCTTTTTTGCGATGGATTTGAGCCATCAGAACCATACACATGCTCAGGTGGCTTGGTCTGCTCAACATGCTCGCTGTTGTTGTCATATGAAGTAATTCGTTCATCAGGATATTTTACATCGTTATGTTGGCCTAAATAATTTGACCCGGCTACTTTCTGGTTTTCAACAAAGTCGCGAATAGCACATAAATTTGATGGCAGATCTTCATATATAACCTGCAACAAGATGGGAAAAACTATGGCTTAAGCCTTTAAAATTTAAGTTACAAACAACAAGGGTGCTTAGTTCTGAAATCAAAAGTCATTTGTGGGGTCTAACTCAAAACACTGAAAAAGTGGAAAAAAAAATATTGAAAATAAAATAAAATGCATTTTCCCATCATTTCCATGTGGTAACTATTAATAAACCACACTCTATCAAATCCTAGGTAAACCCGACACCAAATAAATGGGAAGTCAATGATGATGACAATTCAAATTCTAGCCTTTTGAATTGACTGATGACTAAAGGCTCAAAATATAGTTCAATCAAATTCTAGGCTTTCCCAAGAAGCTATTTTCCAATTGAAGCAAGGCAACTTGTGGAGGAGTTCAGAGAGAGAAGGAAAAACCTACATATGATCTTTATTGATTTGGAGAAGGCTTATATCGATCATGGAGACATATAATCTGGTGGACACTAAGGAAAAAATGCACTTCGAACTTATATATTGAGATTATCCAAGACATGTATGAGAGAGCGGTAACTAGTATAAGAACGACTGTGGAGAGACAAGTGAGTTCCCTATCGAAGCTGGGCTGCATCAAGGATTTGCCTTGAGCCCTTATTTGTTTTCCCCGATCATGGAGGCGATAATAATAGACATACAAGAAGAGATTCCATGGTACATGCTATTTGCAAATGATGCGGTTGAAAAGTTAAAGCGCCCCATAATTGACGAACTCATAGGTTTAGTTCTAGTGGGATGCACGCCAATGGGAACGCTCAATAAGTCTACTGGAATTGGCTATGGATCATAAAATTTCATCACCCATCTTCGTAACATTAATTGCCTAAACAAGGAAAGAAATAAATGATAAGTTGGAATAATGGAGAAAAACCTTGGAATCAAGAGGTTTGAAAATTAGAAGAAAAAAGACGAAATATATGGAAAATTTAGTAAACATGATAGCCTGAAGGAGGATTTAGTTGAAATAGAAAATCGTTTAGTTCCACATTACCATAAGTTCAAGATTAAGGCTATACTTTACAATCAGTTGATGGATTTGAAGAGGATGTCTCAAATAGGATAATGCAGGTTGGATGAAATGGAGGCAAACAAGCAGAATATTATGCGACCCAAGAGTTCCACTTAAATTGAAGGAACACTTTTATAATAAGATAGTTAAACTGCCATATTGTATGCTGCGGAATTTTAGACTACAAAAAAGAAAGAAGAAGATAAAATACATCAACGGTGTCAAAGGTGTTGGCGCACCCAAAGAAGATAAAATACATCAATATATATAATGCAATAAATATATATAAATATTTATATATCCATATAAAATGGTGTATATCATGATATTTTATATTTCTATTAATAATTTATGACATTTAAAATCTGAATTATATTTATACATTAATTTTAAATTTTTTTTAAAATATAAACGTATATATAATGAATAATAACATTCTACGAATGTGAAATACAAGAAATAAATAAACACCATAAAGAATTAAACATTACATGCAGTAAACTACAATTAAACAAACTAGTAAGTCGCCAAGTAGCAAGTAGTATAATTATCTAAGAACGAACTAAGGAACTAACAAGTAAATGAGTAACCACTAATAGAATTGGGTCTATAGCTCAACGGAAGGTGCAAGGTGAGGCAACCTTGAGGTTTTAGGTTTAAGAACTAATGAACTAACAATTTAGTATCTTTTACATAACTTGGAAGTTATACAAATTATAAAATTATAACATATAAAACTCAAACATATAAGGCGCCAAAAGTGTGCCCCCAGTTGTAGAGGGCGCCTAGCGCCTAGGTGCGCCATTGACAACACTGAAATACATGTGGTCAAGATGGGGATGCTGATATGGATGTGTGGAGTATAGTGACAAATTTCGGCGAAATTCACAAAAATAAAGGTTAGATGAAATATTCGGTGAGATTAATGAAATTTGTTAATTTTTCTCTTTTTAAAATATTAGATAATAATTTTTAATTATCAAATATATTTTTCATATATTTTCTTGTAATCGCTGAAATTTCCCAAAAGTTTTTTGGATTTTTTTTTTAGAAATTTATATGAAATGAACTGGAACGCCACCCCCAACCGACCCACACACGCACGCCAATATATTGCCAGAACGATATTTTGTCAGTACCAAGGATAAAATTCGGAAGGAGTACAAAATTTGAGAGTGTCACCTATAAAAGAAATAAATTACGGAATGTCGCTTGAGGTGGTTTAGACATGGTCATCGGAGGCCGAAGGCAAATCTTGTATGAAGGGTTGATATGCTACATGAACAAGGAAGTAGAAGAGGAAGACCAGTGGAGATTTGGAGGGAAGCTGTGAGAAGGGACATGAAGGATTGTGAAGTTACAGAGAGCTTAGCGCTGATTAGAAACGAGTGGAGAAATAGGACTCTCAAAGCCGACCCCAAATAGATTGGAGCTGTGATGATGATGATATGAACAAACATACGGTTGCAAGAAAGCATTGTACTCCTGAAACCCTTCATGACTAAGATGGTGCTCATTATCCTTCAATTCTGCCATTACAAAGAAAGTTAACCTTCTTCCTTCAAACAAAACTGTACTTGGGAAAACAAACCACTCAACAAAGGCTTCTAGGTTGAGACACCTCAACAATTACCTCCATATCATCGAACATATGGTCAATAATAGGCTACACAGCCATAAAAAAACATTAAACTAAGCTGCAATACTGCAGTTGACACTAGCACAGCTCATTAGTTCCTCACTGGAGCTCCCCTAGTTGAGATAGCTCAAGAATAAACAGCAATACTGCCCAACACTAGTCAGCCACAGGCTATAGAACCACAAATCACTGCCCAATACGAGTCAGCCACAGGCTATTCAACTACAAATCACATCCCAAAGAAGACAACAATATTGATGTCCTTGCTTAAACAAGTTATCAGTGACATTACATAGTTCTCTATGCCATATTACATCACAGCCATAACAAAAACAACACCCTTATCAAAAATAGATTATCAGCAGCATACTGACCAAAAGTGCCTTTTTTTGAAAAAAAGGGTTTAAAACGCATTTTGTTGAAAAAATGAAAAGAACCACGAAGAAACGTTTTCCCAAAAATTCCTTTTTTTTTTCCCGAAAAAAGTGTTTTAACCCTCCTCTTTTTTCTTTTCTCGAAAAACGTGTTTTACCAGTTGTTTCCCCGTTTAAAACCTGTGCTTGGTCACAACACACACACACACACACACACACACACACATATATATATATATATATATATATATTCATTTTTTTTGTAATTATTAACAATTTTCAAAATTTTGAACATTTCCCTTTTTTTCCCAAAATTGCTGAAATTTACCATTTTTTCCGTAAATTTCTGGAGCTGTTTTATTCCCGTACCAAGACTTGGTCACTATGATCAGCAAGTTAGAATTAACATACAGCAACAAACATATTCAAATAACCCTTCAGCAACACACTTATCAAGAGATCAACCCTAATTAAGATCATAGAGATATCATGAAACCCACTGGAAATCATTTGAGATAGTGAAGTACTCTTTGCAGCACCAGAATATCATAGATATCCAGAAAAGTAAGATATAATTGTTCAGACTTCCCGAAGATTTGAACTATAACAACTAAGACCTTAAATATAGAATGTCATGACATATATCTCCATAAAAAACGATCCACTTCTTCAAAACTGCTCCAAATTGCACAAAATCACAGGCAAATGAGAAGTAGAGAAATTACGATTGAACCCCATGCAAAAAAATTGGACTCTCGATGTCACATAAACCAGCAACACAGAAAAACGTGAAATTATTTATATCCTTGATGCACAAGAAATCCTCAAAACACACTTAGAACCATGGGTTAAAATGCCGGAAAACCGGTACGTATCGTCCGGTCAAAAAACCGGTACGTACCGGACGATACGTACCGGAACAGTAAAAAACCGGACGATACATTCAATGTATCGTCCGGTATTACACATATAAAAGGGCGATACGGTACTTTTAATGTACCGTATCGTCCACCTCCGATACCGATACGTATCGTCCGATACGTATCGGTATCGGACGATATTTTGATCCATGCTTAGAACTATATTAAATCTTGAAATAACTGCTAAAAGCATACTAATCACGAGATTCCGGGCCAAACCCTTGCCTTGAAACATTGCTTTCGATCACACAGAATTTGATTACCTAAGAAAATATGAAACCCTCAGATTTCACAAAACTCTCGAAACACCATTACAGATTCATCAAATAAAAAAAACCTCAGATTTCACAAAACTCTCGAAACACCATTCCAGATTCATCAAATAAAAACAAATTGTAGAAATAAAGTTGCTCACCTTGGAATTTTGATCAAAACCATGTATACTTTTGTCACTTTTGAGGTCAAAAGTTTAACCCTGATGATATCAGCAAGACATCAGCAATGATGGGGTGACACCAGCAAAAGAAAGGTTTTGGTCGAGTGGCTTTGATACCAAATTAAGATCCTTGTCACTAGATTAGGGTTAGGGTTTGGTAGGAGAAGCTGGGGTGAGAGAGAGAGAGAGAGAGAGGGTTGTGAGTTGTGTATGCTCGCCCTCTTTTCATTATATCACTTATAATAGGATGCCATGTATATCGCTGACATCAATCTTTACATGCTACTATCACTAGTGACACACCTAACTAATATCAGCACAAACTAACATAATTTTGATAGGGTATTCCTTAATTCAAATTTTGCTAATTTTGTTCAAAACTAGTACCCTCTCTAACTGGCTATCTTGCACGGACCACATTATTTTATATATGTACATAATTATAAGCAATAATCTTATTATTATATTCTACGTTTCTTGAAGATTTGTGACATTTAAACTTATAAACATATTTGTAAATCAAACTTTGTTATGCATAAATGTGACGCCCCCAAAGTTACACATTGGATCAATGTGCTTATCTGGAGACGTCGCACTACGTAACATACATAACTAGCGACAAAAGATGATATGTATAATAGCATAATGATCCGAACTATAGCACAACGGAATATAAACAATAAAATAAATCGTCATTCATTTATAAGTAATATGAGCTATTAAAAACTGAATGAAATTAATATTAGTCAATTACCTACTAGTAAATAATATAATCAATAATCCAAACAAACTCAACTAAAAAGGTCTCAATAACCTCAAAATAAATAAACTCCTAACGCTCGAAACCGTCTTTGTTCAAATCCCGGTTTGCGTCATGGATCTCAACATCAGTATCCTCGTATCCTATGATCAACTGATCTCCTGGCCATCCCAATGTAAACAATGAAGATGTGAGTCTAAAAGAATTCCGTATGGGTCAGTCATAGGATCGCTAATACAAGAAATCCGTATGCAAGCCTTATACGAATAAATCATGATTAATAGTCTAATGATAAACAATGTGAAACAAAAGCAATAAGATCTTGACATGTATATGAGCAATATAAAACAATAACTAAGAATAAGCATTGATACATAACATGTGACTTGTTCATGTCTGTTCCTAGTTTTCCGTGTGGTAATTTTCATTATTGATGTTAATTGCAATGCAACATGAATCTCATTTATCATGATAATTCTTCTTCTTTGGTCCATCGTCCCAATCTTCACCCTTATTGTACATCAATTGGGTACAAAGCTTTTACATGGTCTTCTCTTCTTAGACGCACATAGTCACCATCTCATATCTTAAGATTACTTGCCCATTGGATCCAAGCTGGTTACGGCATGCAACGGTAATCTCTTAACATTTTCGTTAATGCTAGTATGCATTATCTCTTCATTAAGTCATGGTTTTCATGTCTTTTTCATTGTATCATATTATTCACTTTAAATAGTAGATGTAAATCTACTCATAATGTTCATGGTGTCTAATTCATTCATGGTATCATAGTTTAGTCTTGTGAGAATCGTGAATCTTACCACTTTCATATGCTATGAGATGTTTCTTTGTACAATAAATATGATGAAAAAACCTCGATAAAAACGTCATGCAATATTCCACTTTATTAGTTCATAGCATGGTCTATTATCATAGTCTCAAATTTATTAAATTCACAAGTGTTGGAATCAACCAAGTGAAATGGACATTAACATAACTTTTATATGAGAGTGACATGGCATAAGCATAGTAAATAACATGTAAAATTACTAAGGAACAATGATATCAATCATGTGATTCTACAATTAATCATTAAGGCATATGGTGATAAAATAAAATAAAATAAACATGCTCTTTCAATATTTGAAAGGAATTAACCTCAGCCTAGCATGATACCTATTCCTAGCATTAAAAACCCAACGATTTTTCATACCTTATGATTTCTTGAATTAAATTCTCTACTTCTTGAAGGGCTTTAATAAATCTTGAATATACTGACGGGGACGCCGACATTGTGGACATCGGCTATGGACCATATTGCGTGTACCGACGTCGGAAGAAACGAAACGGGAACCAGAATCAGGCCTAAAGGAGAGCTCACTGCCCAAAGTCGCTCGAACGACTTCACTTCTCCCTTGAGCAAGAAGCTTTAGAATTAAGGCCAAACTTTTGGCCAAAAGTTGCTCGAGCGAGCATCGGTTGTCGCTAGAGTGAGACATCGAAGAGAGCACAAGATTTACTTTGGAACAAGTTGCTCGAGCGAGCATTGGTTGTCGCTCGAGTGAGTCATGTCGAGCATTAATGTTTTTAGTCATTTTCCTAGATTTCTTTTGATTTGTATGTTAGTATTTTAGGGTAGTAGGGTTTTTCTATTTTTGAGGCCTCCTATATAAGGTCATTAAAAACATTATAAAGAATTAATTATTTATGAATGAAAAAGAGCTATTTGCTTTCGGCTTGAGATGAGCTATGTTGAAGAGTGAATCTTCTTTCCCGTGAAGGGTTTGGTGTGAAGCCAAGGGTGCGCAACCCACAATTTCCTAACCCCTATCTTTTCCTCTTTGTTCATCTACTCTCGGATTTATTTACCGATCCCATAAAACTGATTTCAACCATTACTCTTTGAATATCCTGAAAACCCTAAACCCTAAGATTTCGACTGAGCCATTAAACCAATATGAATCAACAACCCTCGAGGTATCTGGTGATTTCATATTTGATTGAAGAACGACGCCCTAATCTGGAAGTAGCTAGAGTTCTATCTCTAGGATTGCCTCTTTCGCGAATCTAATGGGACTTGTGCATCAGACTGGACCCTAGCCGAATCTCGTACGATTTATCAATTGGAGATCAGTTTTGAGATTATGTTTGAGTTAATCAGTTTAATTTTAGCAAACCATCAATTCATCTTTGTCCACGTGTCTTAGGGTCGTTGTCCCGCGTCAGATACTTACTTGATAATCCTCTTGAAAAGCCTTGGGAAAAAAATGTATATTAAAAAGGCCTTAAAAAAGATTCTTTAAAAGCCTTAAAAAAAGATTCTTAAAAAAAAACTCTAAAAAGATTCTTAAAAAAACTCCGAAATCTTGATTCATGAAAGGAATTCTTGAAAAAGCCTTTTAAAAAATCTTCTTCTAGGGTATTGAAATTATTAATGCTTCTTTGTCCTCTTTTCTATTATTCACTTTTCTCTGTCCTATCTTAAAAAGGCATTTTTGAAAAGTCTTCTCAAATTCTTAAAGTCTCTTGAAAAAGCCTTATTTAAAAAAAAACCTTAAAGATAAAGTTGCAGATCATAAAATTAATAAAAAGGGTCTTCTTAAAGGTATCTTAAAGATTTGAAATAGTTCTTTTAACACTTTTAACAAGGATTTGAAAGAGTTTTTGAGAATCTTAAAAATTTAATAAATTTTGGATAATTTAAGACACAAAGAAAAAAGCCTTTTCTTTTTAAAATCTCGTTCTTGATTCTTGATATTAACAAATATAAAATTTACTTCAATCTCTTCCCTTCAATCTCTTCTTCTTTCTTCTTCTTCTTCTTCTTCTTCTCTTATCTTCTTTCTTTTCTTCTCTCTTCTTTCTCTTTCTCGTTCTCTGTTTCTTTCTTTATTTCTTTTTTTTTTCTATTTAAGGTGCATGGGAAATAACCATGTCACTTTATTATTATTATTATAATGTGCTCCACGTCCCACTCCTTCTATAACGACCAAGATTTTTAGCTTATTTAGATCTTAATTATTTACTTTAAATTATGATTATGACTGTTTGATACACTTAATTAGTTATTGCACATGTACATAATGTCTATTTTATTTTATTATGGCCCATGAAAATTATTTAATCTAATTAACAGACCTTAAACTTTTAATTAATATGTTAGTAATTTTGGTGTGCCACTAGTAATAGTTAATGGACCTTTAAGACCCGTTAGTAAAGTCATAAAACCCATTAGAATTATTTATGTTAGTAAAGGCCTGTTAGGAAGACCCTTTTGTATGGCCCATTAGTGATATTAATGACCCATAAATTAATTAAGGGCCATATAGAAAGTTCAAATTAGGATTAGACTTTAAATAGGAAACCATAAGGTATTTTAAAAATACAGATTATGTTTAATTTACAGAATTTTTACAGATTTTTATAACCTAAAAACCTTAGAGAGAAAGACAGAAAATTCTAGAGAAAAACTAGAAGAGAAACCTTAAGAGTTTTCGGTTTGAAGGCTTAGAAGAACGCGAGAGGAACTATGACTCAACCGGATTTCAGATTAAAGCTTTGGATTGGATCAAAGGAGAGGAGTTACGTCAATTTTACGTGAAGACTAGAGGTATGGAGAATCATGGTAAGATTAATTGGAAGCGTAGATAACAGAAAAATAAAATAGGAATTGAGGTTTATTTCATTTAATGAATATTCTTCATGTTAAATTATTAAATTTGGATGCTTAATCGTGAGTTTTCGATGGTACACGGGGATACATGATTGATCACGAAATTCTGTGCATAAATCAGAATTTTAGAATCTGTCCAGAATTCCAGAATTTGTCTAGAATCCATAATCTACCCAAAATTTCAAAATCTGTCCAGGACGCAAGCAATGAATTTCTATTTCAATTCAAATATTGCCTATGCTTAATTATCATTCTTAAATGTTTCATCCTTATTTTTTTGTTACTTAGAATTCATGCAATCTAGGATGCTTGATTTACATAACATGAAACAAGTAAGAATCAATAAAGATTACATGTTTATGATATGTTAAGCCTAAACATGTGAAAGTTATAATATGATTGACTGATTTTTAATTTTTCTATGCATGTACATTCATGACATCCATAAAAATGAAAAGATACATTTACGACATGACATATGAAAACAAAGTATTTCTATGATTACGATATAATTCCTATGAGCTTATGCTAGAGGAATTAATATGAATAAAAATGACAAGTAAGAAAAGTTATGCATCCATGCAATAATGATAAAACTGAAGAGATAAGAAAAGATCTTTAATTTTAAGCTTACTACGAAAAGAAGTTATGCAAAGGTTAACGTAAATACTAATCAAAGGACTAGAGAAGATTGGGATAATGATTAAGAAATATATAACCATGTCCATTATGCATGCCGATTCATGAGCATTAAATGCACAGTTAAGATGACCACACATGAAACTAGGGTAGAGACCCAAGCCACAATGTTTATTTAAATTTAATGCCATGTTTCAGTTTTTTTCTGTTGCTTTACTTATTATTTATGTCACATGTTATATCTTTGTTATTGATTGATTTTATGAGTTGGTTTGAGTTATGGACCAGTCTATTAGCCTCATCATATCTGGTCCATACCGATTTACTTGGTAAACTGACTAATTGTTTGAGATTTCAGGGAGTACAGCTATATATGGAGTGGATGATGTAGACGCACTATTGATTGATGGAAATTCAGATTTGAGCAAAGAAGGATTTGAAGCTTAGCTGATTAGGTTTTTCTTTATGCATTAGGAAAGATTTTAAGACATTTATTTCAGATTTAGTTTTATGAACAAACTTATGTTAATGATGGATTATGCATGATTTCAGTTTTTTATTTTATTTAATTTAAAGGGTAGGCATAGAACTTGGTATAATAGATTGTTATCTCATATTTTAGAATTGCTCTTATAATGATGGGAGAAAAAAAAAATTTGTGTATACTTTCAATAATTTTTTTTTTTTCCGTTGCATTTATATGCGGGCGGATCTTTATGGATTAATTGACATAATTATGATCCTGGATATGTGATATAGTGTGATGTCTCCAAGTGAGTGCATTGATCCGATGTGTAAATTTGGGGACGCCACACCTCTATCTGTAACTCTCTCTTGGTCTTAAGTGAAGGCCAAATGGCCTTATCTTGGGTCTTTAATTACTTATCGAGTCTTTAATTAGTTATCAAGTCTTTAATTAGTTAATGAGTCTTTAATTAAATGAGGTTTTAATTAGTTAATGAGTCTTTAATTAGTTAATGGTCTTTAATTAATTATTAGGTCTTTAATTAATTTACTAACATATTTTAAAGGTCCATTAACTATAACTAATGGCACTACAAAATTTATTAACATCTATTTATAGGCTTATAAGGTCTATCAATTACATTAATTAATTATTATGAGTCATTATTAAATAGATTAAACATTATAGTTATGCGCAACAACTAATGAAGTACATCAAATCAATCTAACTAATCATAATCACAAATCTAAGCAAAATAATTACGGTCTAATAATACATGAAAGTCTCGGTCGTTTCAATAAACAAGTATATAAAGAACAAACAAATATTAAATACAAAAAAAAATCATAAATGTTATACAATATAAACATGGTCAACAAAAATAATTATTTTTTTGAAATAAAAAAATAACTTAATGAACTAGTAACTATGGAAGTAACAACTAAGAGTAGCCCAATAACTAACAAGTACCCAGTGTAAAGCATAAACTAAAAATGTATTGTGTAAACTTCAAAATTACCAATCTCATAAGCTAAATCTAAATATTCAAATTCAAATTAAGTTTAACATATCAAATGGCCAGTTCATTACGAAACTTTCTACCATCTAACAAATCAAATGTCTAATTCAAGTTTTTGTACTCTATCTAATGTTTCTTACTTCAAAACAACAAAAATCGCCCCAAGATGGGACCTTATGTAAGGGGGAAAAGCCCACTTATAATTTTTTTAGGCACGACAAGAGGGCACTTGGGTGTGTGACTAACCATTTTTACAGTTGGAAACTTGATATAGGACAAAACACTAAACCCAAATTATGCGATTTGAAACCAATTTTAGATTTTATTGAGCAGTGAAACTTCAAGAAAATCTGTCTAAAACACATAAAAATATTCAACAATTTAATTCAGACAATTTGATTAACTCGATTTAGGGTTCCGTATGCACATGATCTTTCCCAATCTAGAAAGCAGGGTCCAATGAAAGACTCTAATTTTTGATTAGCTCATGACACCAAGTGACAATCTCGATGTTGTCTCTCGACTCCTTAATAGGGTTTGAATAATTTAAGGTTCGAAGTGTTTAAATCGATTAAAGGGAATCAACAAAATAAGGAATCAAAATCCCAACAACAATACTAGAAGAAAATATATTTTGGTTTTATAAACTTGTAATAGATTACTTGTGTAACGACCGAGACTTCATGCATTATTAGACCGTAATTGTTTTGCTTAGATTTGTGATTGTAATTAGTTAGATTGATTTGATGCACTTCATTAGTTGTTACGCATGAATATAATGTTTAATTTATTTAATAATGACCCATGATAATTAATTAATCTAATTAATAGACCTTAAAAGCCTTTAAAAATATGTTAGTGATAATTGGGGTACGTTTAGTAATGTTAATGGACCTTTAAAATATGTTAGTAAATTAACTAAAGATCCATTAACTAATTAAAGACTCATTGAATTAAAGACCCAATAACTAATTAAAGACCCATTAACTAATTAAAAACCCAAGATAAGGCCATTGAGCTTTCACTTTAAGTCCAAGAGGAGATGTTAGGATGGGTCCCAAGGATCCATTGTGATCCACAAAGGATTATGGATTACAATGCGACGCGAGTTAAGAGTAAGAGAGTGAGAAAGTGTGTGAGCTTATAAAAAAAGGGACGTGGGTTATTTCCACACACCTTAAAAAGAAAAAGAAGAAAGAAAAAGGAGAACGGAAAGGAGAAATAAATAGGGAAAAGAGATAGAAAGGGAAAAGTGATTGAAAGGGAAAGAGATTGAAAAGGGAAGAGATTGAGACAAATTTTATATTTCTTTAGTATCAAGAATCAAGATCCATATTTTAAAAAGAAAAAGGCGTTTTTCTTTGTTTCTTAAATTATCCAAAATTTGATAAATCTTCAACATCCTCAACAATCTTCTCAAAACTTACCTTTAAGAAGAACCTTTTACAAATTTTAAGTATGCAACTTTATCTTTAAGGCTTTTTAAATAAGGTTTTTTCAATAATCTTTCAAAATTTCCTTTTCAAGATAGGATTGAAAAGCATCAATAATTCCAATACCCTTGAAGAATACTTTTTACAAGGCTTTTTCAAGAATTCCTTTCATGAATCAAGATTTCAGGATTTTTCAAAGAATCTTTATTTTAAGTCTTTAATAATTCTATTTTTCCCAAGACTTCCCAAGAGGATTATCAAGTAGGCATTTTCAAGATTTATTAAAGCCCTTCAAGAAGTAGAGAATACAAATTAAGAAAAATAAGAAAATAAAAAATAAAGTATGAAAAAATTATAGGGTTATTAATGCTAGAAATAGGTATCATGTTAGGATAAGGTTAATGACTTAATTCTTTTTCAAATAATGAAAGAGCATGTTTATTTTATTTTATTTTATTTAATCACCGTATGCCTTAATGATTAATAATACAATGACATGATTTATACCATTGATCTTTAGCAATTTCACATGTTATTTATTATGCTTACGCCACGTCACTCTCATATGAAATTTATATTAATGTTCATATCACTTAGTTGATTCCTACACATGTGAATTTAATAAATTTGAGACCATGATAATAGACCATGCTAGGGACTAATAATGTGAAATATTGCATGGCGTTTTTACCAAGGTTTTTGTATCATATTTATTGTACATCTCATAGCATATGAAAGTGATAAGATTCACGATTCTCACAAGACTAAATCATAATACCATGTATGAATTAGACACCATGAACGTTATGAGTAGATTTACATCTACTATTTAAAGTGAATAATATGATACGATGAAAAAGACATGAAAAACATGACTTAATAAAGACATAATGCATACTAGCATTAATGAATATGTTAAGAGATTACCGTTGCATGCCGTAACCAGCTCGGATCCAATGGGCAAGTAATCTAAGATATGAGATGGTGACTATGTGTGTCTAAGAAGAGAAAATCATGTAGAAGAGGAATTCATGTTGCATTGCATTTAACATTAATAATGAAAATTATCACACGGATAAGTAGGAAGAGACATCAACAAGTCACATGTTATGTATCAATGCTTATTCTTAGTTATCATTTTATATTGCTCATAGACATGCCATAATCTTATTGCTTTTGTTTCACATTGTTTATCATTGGACTATTTATCATCTTTTGTTCGTATAAGGCTTGCATACGGATTTCTTGTATTAGCGAGCCTATGACTGGCCCATACAAAGTTCTTTTAAACTCACATATTCATTATTTATAATTGGATGACCAAGAGATGAGTTATTCACATGATACGAGAATACTGATGTGGAAATCCATGATGCAAACTGAGATTTGAACGAAGATGGTTTCGAGCGTTAGGAGTTTATTTATGTTGAGACTTAGACTTTAATTTTAGATTTTATTTAGAGCTTTATTTGATATTGTTGAGACCTTTTTAGTTGAGTTAGTTTGGATTATTGATTACATTATTTATGAGTAATTAATTGATTAATTTTAATTCAATTCAAATTTTAATAGCTTATATTACTTATGAATGAATGGCGATTTATTTTATTGTTTACATTCCGTTGTGCTATAGTTCAGATCATTATGTTACTATTAAATTTTATCTTTTGTCACTAATTATGTATGTTACGTAGTGCGGCGTCTCCAGAAGAGTACATAAATCCAGTGTGTGAGATTGGGGACGTCACAACCAGATAACAAGAAAAGATGGATAGATAAGATAAAAAGACAAAGGAATCACTTCAAGGAAAAACTTGTCTTCACACCAATCCCCACGAGAAGAAGAATCGCTCTTCGGGTGAAAGAATCGCTCTTTCAGTTGAAAACTCTTTACAAGTTTTCTAGAAGACGCTCAAAGCAAAACCATTCATTAATTCATCAAAAAACTAATTAAAAATGTCTTTACAATGCTTTAAATAGGGAAATAAACCCTAACCTAATACTAAACTCGAAAAAGAAAGTCCTATTCTAAACAAACTTCAAAAAGGGCAGGCAAATATTTACCTTAAACTGATTGACTGAATTGAAGAGTCGGCTCGATCTTGCTCTAGTGAGAATGGAGCTCTCTCATGCGAGATTGTCAGCGACAATCGTCGCTCTTAGGTTGATCTCTCATTCTAGCTCGAGCGAGATTGGAGCTCGCTCGGGCGAGATTGGACAGAGAGCCTGTTCTCTCTCTTTTCTCGCCTTTCTTTCTTTTCTTTTTCCACATGCATGCCTTCCGGTCTTGTCACATGATGCATGTGTGCACACGGGTCTTCGAGACGCTCCGAAGCTTTGAATTTTTTTCTTGCACTTTCCATACATGGCATATCGGTTGAAGTCTCCATAAAAATCCCATGCCCAGGCTCCAAAGGAGTGCCTGACACGCTTGACACTTGAGGTACACACTTAGGTGTAGCTTTAACTGCACCATATAATGTTTCTTAGGCTAGAAACTGAAAATTATGTTTTTGAATATACTAAGTGTTCATTGGATTGGAATAAATAGAAAAAAAAATGGAAGAATTTTATTATGTAGGGATACCCCAAAAGTATCAGAGAAGGAGATGATGGATAGAGTGGTTTAGACCAAAGATTATAAACAAATTTATTATGACTTTTAGTATTCCTAATGTGAGTTGATTTAAAATTTTTTTGAGGAGATTAACATTCAATTTAGTCTCGAAAGACCTTTAAATTCAAGCACAGAGGAAAACAACTCCCCAAACTAAAACTGACATACTAGACGAGAAACTGAATTCAGTCTTTCTACCTCTTCCACAATAGCCTCAGCAAGAATGGGATCTTTTTGTAATTTTGACTCTACAATGTACTTTAATAGTGTATGATGATTGCCAAGTTGCTCTAGAAGCCATTTTCCCTGAAATGAGTCGAAGTCCCCTTCAACCTGCTCAAAACTAATCTCATGCTCACGTTGTTCACGTAAATCCAAAACCACACGTGCATGAAGCACCATATATAATAGACCCTTGCACCCTTCCTGCAAAAATGAGTTCAAATTAAAATATTCAATAATCTCCAGTGATGAAAATATGAACCCATGATCATTAAGTTCTTACCTGAAAATTCAACACAATCATCATGCTAGATGGATAATATATAAGAGTACCTTAAAATTCACCCACCAAATCTTTGAGTTCGCCCACGCTCAAACCCATTGACTGCATTGAATGAGATGATGGAGATCATTTTTTGTCCTAATCTTTCATATGATAGATCCTGATATCATGGGAGTACTATCAGGCGTCCGTTGTTTATTCCACGTGGCACACATCCCAAAAAAGTGACTTAAAAATCAGGTTTGAGTTGTGATGAGTTCCACATGACGTTAAGCTCACTTTTCTAGGATGTGTGCCACGCGTAATAAAAAACTGACTGTTTGATGGTACACACCATCGTGTGAAAGATTGGGACGAAAAATGATCTCTATCGTCTGATTCCAAGCAGTCAATGGGTTTTCAACGTGGGTGAACTCAAAGATTGAGCGGGTGAATTTAAAGGTACTCGATATATAATTGCTAAATGAAGATATCTAACTTCTCATTTTCTAGTCATTCTCGAAATGTTTTGATGTTTTCTGACGTATATGGCTGTCATCTTGGTTCCAGCTGTTTAACAACTAATATTCTGAAAATTATGATACAGTTTGATAAGCTGTTTTAAGATAGATTTCCTACATAAAGCACTTGTAGAATATTATGGAAGTGGATACATCGTGATCACTCCTTACTGATCGTGTGGTACCGTCACCACGTGAAAGACTAGCATGATAACAAATGTACACAACTCAGCCAAATGTTTTCAGACCTACTCCCACGATATCTCTTAGAGACACCATGTGGCTCATTTTCCTATTTGGTCAATTGTATTAATAGGAAGGGAAACTCAATTAGATTTTGAGTTTATGGGATGAAGCCCTACTCTCTTTCATAATTTTTGTTCTCTCCCGTTTTATCCAATTGCCAACTTTAACTTGGAAATAGAGGATTACTCTTCCCTACTCTCATTATTTCATTTTTTCTCTATACGGTCAAGACACCTTCCTGCACAGATCTCTCCTCATGTGCATCATAATAATAACAACAATTAGTGAATAGAGATTGATCTATGTAAGATATTTATGGCTCTTAATGTAGTTTGAAAGATAGATCAACTAATCGAATCTCAGTGGAAAAGACATCTCTCTGGATGTAATTTAGGAGATTGATAGTAGATCCCTATCTCTCAATGTAGTTTGTGAGATTGATATATGAATGAAGCTTGATGGACGATAGATCCATCTCAATCTAATTTGTCAGATCAATTGACAGCTTGAATCTTGATGGAAGAGAGATCCCATCTCTATCTAGTATACAAGAATGAATGTCAATGGAAGAGAAAATCATCTCTCAATTCATGTACAGATTGCATCTTTTTTTTAATCGGTATGTACAGATTGAATCATGGTAGAATAGATATTTAAGACTCAGTCTTTGGTCGTCTCTGGATCTAGTTCCTGAGATCAACTCACTTGAAACTAGACAGAAGAGAAACTTAGCCGTCTTCTTTAATCTGAGACTCAATCTTTTAGGGAGTATCGGTCTCATTATTGCCGTCTACGAATCAGACATTGTATGTGACACATAGGGCTCTCAATGGGCCGGACTGGCCTGGATTTTGGCCCGCCCCTGGCCTGAAAAAGTGGTACTTTCTATCAAGCAAACCTGGCCCGGTATCCGGATGGGGCTAAACATGTTGCAACCTGGATCAATCCGGGCCGGGCTTGGGTTGAGTGTTCCAACACCTGGCTCGTACTCGGCCCAGATAATATATATATTATACTTATCCTTTTAAAGTTATAATTGTTTTTTATTTTAATTAAATATAATTTACTTAAATGCCCTATATATATTATTATATACGTATCCTTTTAAAGTTATAAAAAAAAAATTGTTTTAATTAAATATAATTTACTTAAATGCCTTGAGATTAACCGTTGTCCGTTACAATCATTGTGCAACTGTTGTCCGTTATAACCATTGTGTAACAAACTAAAATGAAATATTTGAATAAAAGTATGTACCTGAGCCTCTATAATGTTAATATAATTATTTAATTAAAATTTTAACATTCTTCAAACTTTTATTAGAAAAAAAACAGTCAATGCCCAACCAAATTTTATTAGAAAAAATAGCCCCAAAAAAATAGCCCAACCAAATTTTATTAGAAAAAAACAATCGAAAAAAAGCCTGGAAAAACGCCGAAGCCAGGCCTGGCCCGGTAGGGGCCGGGCTTGGGCTAAGTACATTGCAGCCCGCGTTAGGGCCGGGACAAAAAATTTGAGAACCCGGCTCGGGTAGGTTAGGGCCGGGTTGAACCCCAGCCCGGTCCTAATCTGGCCCATTGAGAGCCCTAGTGATACATAAGGTGCTGGCCCCTTAAAACACCTTAATTAGTTGTTTATCGCTAACAACAGCTAGTGGCATTCTTTCATTTCTTCTAATTCAAATAAGAGGTACTGTACTAGCCCTACAATAAAAAATTCAGAAGAGGTATACTCAAACTAGGATTTGGAACTGGGTAAACGAAGAACCTAAATTTTTTAATGTCATACAATTTCGTGAGAGAGAAACCCACAAACTACTTGTTATGTCATGTCTTCTCAAATCCATGGAACTAACAATCCAAGACATATGGGATACACAACAGCTATTTCTTGTCAATTCCATTAACATGTATTTATTTGCTAGTATTTATCAGCTTTTTCAAGAAATCTTTCACCGTTGTTAGGGGGATACGTCCTATTCCATCTTTACAGCAGTTTACGCCAAGGTGTCAGTATCGGGTATCGGTCCACATCGGGCCGATAGTATCGGCTGATACAGATATGGTATTGCCGATCCCGTATTGGTTTATATATATATATACACTAATGAAAAGTTCAAAAAAAAAAAAAAAAAAAAAAACTGGTTGTATTGGTCAGTCTCGCCCGATACTGAGATAATATTGACAGATACTGACCAGTATCGGTCCGATACCAATACCAATTCGATACCTGTATCGGGGTGGTGTCAGTCTCGGTTTGAGGAAACCAATACGAATTGCCGATACCTATTGGTATTGGCCGAGTTTCGATACCATGGTTTACACAACTTAGCAGAAAAATAAATTTGAGGAATTTTCAATTTTCTTTCAAATAAGAAAGAGGCTGCATGATTTCTTGACTATTTGTTGCCTCTCCTACTGATTAGCCAGGACTTGTCCATGTTCTTATTAATGTTCATATTATGGTGCTCTTCAGCTATCATGAGATGTCATAGTAGTTGTTAATTCTTGTTTTGTGGCAAAAAATACTTAATGAATGAGAAACTTCTGAAATATGTGCTTTTCTAAGGAATCAATAGTGCTGTTTCCTGTTTCAAATAACTTGAGATTGCAGCTAAAGGAAGAATGTTTCGTGCCTAGAATTAAAATTGTCTCATTGTTTGTATAATATATGTAAAATTATGTTTGATAGTGAATATATTAGTGTTCAGTGCGGCTTTAAATATCGGCCATATCCAATACATATCAGACAATATGTATTGGGTCAGGCCCCATCCGACTCGGATATGAACCCTGATTTAATAAGAGGTCAAATATCGGACTATATCGGCAGATATGTCTCGGAGATGAGTCGGACAAAATACCAAAAATGCCCTTTTGCAAGAAAAATTATATTACATTAAAAATAAAAAAGGTACTTGAATATCGGCTGGTTTGGCTGATACATATCGGATATATAGGATACGTATAGGCATGGAACCCAGCCGATATGCCGATATATATCCGACATTAAGTCCCTGGCCTTCAGTATCAAAACAGTAATAAGCAAATTAAGAAACACCATATCGATCGTGAACAGCAGTGGGCATGTTTCCAGTTTGGGTATTAGAACATCTTCGCAAAGCACTTCAATATATGGGATGGAGAGGTATGCCTATATTTAGCTAACTGTCCAATATACATAAATATGAACTGAACATTTATCGCAATTGGTACTTCTTACAAAATTTTGAATAAGATACTTGATAAACAAGCTACTTCTTGAAAATGAATATTATATAAAATTTGCAATGCATAAAGCGACTATAAGTTCCACTACAAGATAATTTTAGCGAGATTTTGCATTTACCCCCCTGAGATGTCTTATTTACACTCTGCCCCCTGAGTTTCACCTATTTACACTGTGGCCCTGGCTTTTGTGTTTTCTTTACTTATTACCCCTTATGGTGAGGGACTCTGCAACAAAATAACCTATGACCGCTCTGAATTAGATGATGGAATTATTTTTTTGCTCTGGTCTTTGACCTAACGGATCGTGAGATCATGGGCCTACAATCAGCAGTCGATTTTGATTCACATGGCACACGTCTCGAAAAGTGATCCAAGAATCATGTTTGATGTACAACCATGATCATGTCCACTTTTCTGCCATGTCGAATCAAAATCTGACCGCCTGATAGTAGGCTCATGATCTCAAAATTCATTGGGTGGGAGATTGTGGTAAAAAAAGATCTCCATTGTCTGATTCAAAGTAGCCAAAGTTTGATTATGTACCAGTCAACGGCTGATCCATCACTATAGAGGGTAATAAGTAAATGAAACACAAAACCAAGGGCCACAATGTAAATAAGTGAAACACAGGGGACGAGTGTAAATAAGACATATCTACGGGGGTAAATGCAAAAAACCCTAATTTTAAATATTGCTGCATACCTGTAGAATGCGAACTTTGTTATTTTCTCGCGATAAGATCTTACTGATAGCTAAATTTGGAACAAACCTGTGAAAACCAACTTCATGAGGAAACAAAATCCAGAAAAGTGTTAATTATAAGAAGTTTAATAGAAAAAGGGCCATTTATTGAGAAATTCAATAAGGAAAGTTCGCACTAAGCGACCAACAAAATGAAGAATGGTAATGATAAACATTACCCACAAATTAGCAAAATTAGAAACAAGTCATCGCATTAGAAGGGAGAAAATGCCAAGCTATAGTTCGAGATTGTTATGCTTCTACAGGAATTAGGGTTCTAATGCGGAATTGAAGCCTACATGCCGCGATCGTGGCCGGATAAAGAGGAAACGTTAAAATAGAAAGTGGACCCACGAATGGGTTTTTAAAAAAGGGCCGGTAAAAACCCGTGTGAACATTATTTTAGGCAATATTTTATGTAGGTTTAGTTTCTTTTTTTATTAGGATTCTTTTAATAAATGATTTATTTTAGGATTAGTTTCCTTATTTGAATTATTTAGGGGCCAGACACATATATATGATATGTGACTGTTAATTTTGTCGCTTTCTACGCAACCATCGGAAAAATGGTCATAAGCCTACCAATATGTGTCAGAATTGCGTGATTCTTGTCTTGTTGGAAAGCTACTTCGATAAGCTTTCAAATAAGACCAATTTCACATTAATCGAATATCGTTTGACCCTTCAAAAGTAACCGCATAATAAAAAGATGGGATTAATGGTGAGATTAATTATGACCGTTAGATTAGAAAGTTTTAATGGATGATTAGGTGTTTTATTTTAAATAGTATTCCCAGGGTTTCTTTTCTTTATAAATAAATATTATAATCTCTTATGAGATTTATTATTGATGATGAATAAAAATTTATGAGTTTTGCTTTGTGCAAATTCTAGAGAACTTGAGATGAGTTTTCGTTAGAAGAGTGATTCTTCTCCCGTGTGCTGTTTGGTGTGAGGCCAACTTTTCTTCCTTGGAGTGATTCCTTGGATCTTCTTCTACCCTTATTTTCTTTTTTATTTTTGTTTTAATTGAAGAGCGAGAACCCTAACCCCTATCGTGCGAGATTTACGCTATTTTAGGGTTAGCGTGTGATCTTTCTGCATCAGGCTCACTGTTATTTTATTATGGTTATTTACATCTTTTAAAATTGTAGAGAAACTAAGAATATCTAGTCATCAATGACAATGCTACCTAGACATGTGGCATAAGTGCCAAGTGAGTGCCAAGTGTCAGGGTGCCATAGATGTTTGACACACTAATTTATAAAGATTCCACTACAGCGACACGGCCAATTGAGATACGTAATGTAAAATAGCTAATGTATGTCATGAACCTAACCAAAAGTATACTACAGTATTAAAATCTTTTTCAAGGACCCAATGACGCGGGACGATGACCATAAAATGCGGAATATGGTTTAATGAAGACTTTGCCGAAATTAAATAAATTAATTCAAGTTTAATCGTAAAATTATCTTTGATACCTTAGGGTTTGCAGAATTTTGATGGGTAGATTACAAGAGATCCAGATAGGGTCCAGTCCGATGCGCAAGTACTTTAGAGTCGAGGCAAGATCGGCCTAGAGATAGTACTCTAGTTTTTCTAGGATTAGGCGCTCGTCTTCCGTCCGATGTAGATTCGCAGATTCCAAATTGGGTTGTGAAAGGGATTTATGGTTTGTAAAGGCCTATGGCTTTTAGATCGGTTTATGATTTTGGGAAAGGTATTGGCTTTGTGTGGTTTAGGGTTTCAAAAGGGTTTAGGGTTTTGGGGGATCACAAAGAAGAAATTAGGCTATAGTTTAGAGAAGCACGCAGAGATTTAGAGATATCATATATAAGCAAACCACGCAAATCAACAACACCAATAAGGAAAATATAGGGGAACCACTCCCTGGGTCTCACACCAAACCCATCTCAGGTAAAGATTACTCAAGCATAAAAGCATTCAATAATCAATCAACTAACTACAATGTTCTTCTTAATGACCTTATATATGAGGTCTTACAGTAAAAGAAAATCCTAAAACAAATATTAAATAAAGAAAAATAAACCCTTGAAAAAAAAGTTCGAAACTCAACAACTAAAGTAACTCGGCACGATTTCGATCAATCGAAATTGAAAATCGATCGATCGAAATTCATATGTCTATGAATATTGCTGTCGACATTTGATCGATCGAAATCTTACTTTCGATCGATCGAAATTTTCGATCAATCGAATTCTTACTTTTGATCGATCAAAATTTCGCAGCTCTTTCAGTTCTTCCTCCTCTTTCTCCAGAATTTTCGTCTTTCCTTAGCTCTGACTTCCATTATGTTACTTCTTTCTACGCCGGTAGAAACGATGCGGTTTGAATCCAATGTCCATGTAAGTGGCGTCCCCGTCAATTCCCCTGGACCAAAAAGGTTTCATCATCGATGAAACACGCTCGTGGTAGATGTCTAGCAGGTCGGGGTTCAAGCGGCGAACCTCATTCTCGTGGACCCAAGTGTTGTCGGACTCCGGTTTGCCAACCCATTTAACTAAGTATTTCTGGAATCCCCCGTCATGTGTAGAGATGGCATGATCGTTGATTATATCCTCTATCTCATCTGATCTCAGTCTGCTTGGGGAAGGAAGAGGTATAGGTTGCAAGGTTGGATTGGGACTGGGGCTAAGAGGTGGTTGGAGTGGGTTTTCTGGAGGTGGGGTGAAACCCAAGGAACCAAGTCCTCCACATTGAACGGGAACTGCTCAGGCCTAACTCGGACCATCACGTAATCACCCACGTGAAATTCTTTAGAACGCCGGTGAGCATCTGCAAATAATTTGTATTGATTGTTACTTGAATTAATTTTCTGTTTAATTTCAGCATGCAAACTATGAATGTGTTGTGCAAATGCATCGGCAGACTCTGACACTCTATGGGATGCAGACATGGGATCAAGTGTAACGTGGTCCTAGGCCTATGACCATGCACTACCTCAAAAGGACTCATGCCTATGGACCTATTGACAGAATTATTATATGCAAACTCAGCTGTGGGTAAGATGGTATCCCAGGTCCTAATATGATCACCGACAAGACTACGAAGGAGATTCCCAAGGCTCCTATTGGTGCTTTCGGTTTGGCCATCCGTTTGAGGGTGGTAAGTTGTAGAGAATTGGAGCAATGTGCCCATCATGTGCCAAAGGGTCTTTCAAAAATAACTCGTAAATTTAACATCCTTATCAGACACAATGGTTTTGGGCAACCCATGAAGACGCACTACCTCTGTGAGAAATAGTTTAGCAATATGAGACGCATCGGAGGTTTTGGAACAAGGAATGAAGTGGGCCATTTTGGAAAATCGATTCACTACGATATAGATGGAGTCGTGCTTCCTAGGGGTCTTAGGAAGTCCAAGCACGAAATGTGTGGCATGGGTATGCAGGTGTATGGTAGGTATTTTGCTTGGTTTGTTTTGACACTTGGCAAGTACGACAATGCTTAACGACCCGGGCGACATCTCTCATTAGGCTAGGCCAAAAGAACCTATCCTCTACGAGCGCAACAGTTTTATTACGCTCAAAATGTCCTGCCATCCCTTCAGCATGTAACTCCAAAATGAGAAAGTCACGCAATGAAGTGCGAGGGATGCAAAGGCGGTTGCCTTTAAACAAGTACCCATCCTGGATGGTGTACATGGAGTGTGTGCTGGTCGGGTTACTAAGGAGAGCAGTGTACTCAACCCCAAAATCTGGGCACACGGGGTACTCATCCTTTAACTTTTCGAACCGGACGACCTCGGTGCTCATTGTGTGCAAAGTCACCATTCACCGACTAAGTGCATCAGCGGCCCTATTTTCAGCACCGGCCTTATGCTTTAACACGAATGTGAACCCTTGAAGGTACTCAGCCCACTTCGCGTGCCTTGGGTTCAACTTCTTCTGTGAAGCAAGAAAGCGTAAGGCTTCATGGTCAGAGAACAGCACAAATTCCTGCGGTTTAAGGTAATGTTTCCAATATCAAAGAGATTAAACGACCGCATAGAACTCCTTGTCATAGGTGAAGTATTTTTGCTTCGCCTCGTTAAGTTTTTCACTAAAATAGGCCACAGGGTGACCCTCTTGGCTAACCACTCCTCCTATGCCTACACCCGAAGCGTCGCATGCGACTTCAAAGACTTTAGAAAAGTCCGGCAATCGCATGACGGGTGCACTACTCATTCGTTGTTTGATCTCAACAAAGGCTTTTGTCGCCGCTTTGCCCCATTTAAAGTCCCCCTTTTCATGCAATCAGTAATTGGGGCCATGATGGTGCTAAAGCTTCTGATGAAGCGACGATATAAAGTAGCCAAACCATGGAAGCTACGGATATCGTGTATGTTCTTAGGCTCGGGCCACTCCACAATGGCTCTCACCTTTTCGGGGTCCGCGACCATTCCATTGGCTGAGGTAATAAATCCTAAGAAAACAACAGAACGCTGCATGAAGGTGCATTTCTTGAGATTTGCAAACAACTTCTCGCCCTTGAGGGTTTCACAAACCAGCCTAAGGTGGGTCAAGTGTTGTTCCTTGCCATGATTGTAGATCAGGATGTCATCAAAATAAACAACAAGGAACTTGCCGAGAAACAGTCTCAACACTTGGGTCATGAGTCGCATGAAAGTACTCGGGGCTTTAGAAAGCCCAAATGGCATGACCATCCACTCATAGAGACCATCCTTAGTCTTGAAGGCGGTTTTCCACTCATCACCGGGGCGGATACGAACTTGATGGTAGCCACTCTTAAGGTCTATCTTTGAAAAGATAGTGGCACTAACCATCATATCAAGCATGTCATCGAGCCTTGGTATGGGAAACCAATACTTAATGGTAATCTTATTGATTGCATGGCTATCCACACACATGCGCCATGTACCATCTTTCTTAGGAGTGAGTAGGGCAGGTACGGCACACGAGCTCATGCTCTCTTGGATGAATCCCTTCTGAAGAGCTCATTGACTTGCCGAGTTAACTCGGTGTGCTCAACTGGATTCAACCTGTAGTGGGGCAGGTTCGGTAAGGTAGATCCGGGAACCAAGTCTATTATGTGTTGGATATCATGCAGAGGAGGGAGTTCGTTTGGTAAGTCTTCAGTGAAGACATCCGTAAACTCTTTTAAAATCGGCTCAACCTCCTTGGGACACTTGCTCACCGACTCGGGAGCACTCTTTACGGTGACAACTACGCACACCACACTCTCATTTATCGATGTTTCTCGAACTCAGAAGGGCTCACAATATTAATGGATTTAGAAAACTCGCCTTTCTTTTCGACTGTGTTGGTCGATGGCGTTTTGGGAGGTAAAGGGTGTAAGTGATCTTTTTGCCCTTATGCATGAACGTGCATATGTTTGATCGATCAGAAGAGTCACATCCATGTCATAGAGCCACGGCCTTCCCAAAATGATATGGCCCACATCCATCGGCACCACATCACACCATAAGGTGTCCGAATAAGAACCCAATTGAATCGGTACATGACACCTTTTCGACACGGGAATGGATGAAGAATTGACCCACGCGACTTTATAAGGTCTCGGGTGGGCTTTAGGTATAAGCCCTAAGCGGCGTACCGCATGAGTGGATATTACGTTAGTACAACTACCGCTATCCACAATGACCCTACAATTCTTTTCACCAAATCTGGCATAGGTGTGGAAGATGTTCTCTTTATGCCAGTCATCCTTTTCATCCCGTTGAGGCTGTGGAAGGGCACACTTCACAACTAAAGCATGATCAATAGCATCACCCTCCTCATTGCTGGGTGTGCTAACCGGCTCAAATACTTCTTCAACCACTACCTCATCATCATCCTCCTCTCCCTCAATGAAGAGAGTCCTTTGGGGTTCCTTCGTAGGGCATTGCGCGGTAAAGTGTCCTATCCCATGACATTTATAGCACTTTACTTGAGAATTAACCCTTGAGGATTCTCCGACTACACCTTTTCCCTTTTCAAACCTAGAATTGGTAGGGGCAAGTTGTGTAGGATTGGGAGGAGGATTGAATCGTCCCTCACCGGATCGTTGGTTACTATATTGTGACTCGGTCCTCTTCACCACCGTAGTTTTCAAATACCGTTCAAGATCTTACACAACGGCATAACATCTTTCAAGAGTTTCTACGAGGTGAGAAATCAATTCTTTTTGCAAATCCATGAATCCAAAAGTGCAAATCTAGAGAGAGTGATTTCAGGGTCTTCCGATACTTTTGCCCTCATCATGAACTCTTCAAATTTGGCAATGTAATCAGTCACGGGCACACCACCTTGGCGTAAATTTTGCCACTGGTCGAGGAGGCATTGGTGATATGATAAAGGAATATACTTCTCAGTAAGTTGTTCCTTCATGTTGTCCCAACGGGTAATTGGAGGACAACCCGCGTTCACCCTAATGCGCTCAACATTGAGCCAGAAAAGTCGAGCTTGACCAACCAACTTCATTTTAGCGAGTCTAACGCAACGGTCGTCATTCATGGCATACCAATCAAAGTGTTAGTCTATGTCAGAAAGCTAATCGAGGAAGACGGTAGGGTCCATTCTTTCATCGAAAGTCAGAATATCAACTCGGATGTTCTTAAGGAGTTGAACTTCGGGGTCATAGTCATCTCTACGATGATCCCTACGGTTCCGGTTGTCTTGGCGACCATTACATTCAAAGTGTGGACACTCACGCTCTTGGTGTTGATTTTCCAGCCCACCCATCGCTTCCAGTTGGTTGATTCGATCACGTAATCTATCATTACCAACTCCTAGTGATGTTTGGGCTTGCTCAATGGTATTCAGACGTGCACTAATCGCACCCAACTCTTCCTGCATACCGTTAAGGGCATTGAGAAACGCACTTGAGTCCATGGTGATCACAAGGTCTATTAGGGTTCTACTATGGAATGCAATATGGACTCACAAAAACAATGCAATAAAATAAATATGACAAGCAAAGATGCCCTAACCTAGAAAACCTAAGGCTTTGATACCAAAACTGACGCGAGACAACGACCCTAAAATGCGGAATATGATTTAATGAAGATTTTGCCGAAATTAAATAAATTAATTCAAGTTTAATCGTAAAATTATCTTTGATACCTTAGGGTTTGCAGAATTCTGATGGGTAGACCACAAGAGATCCAGATAGGGTCCAGTCCGATGTGCAAGTACTTTAGAGTTGAGGCGAGATCGGCCTAAAGATAGTACTCTAGCTTTTCTAGGATTAGGCGCTCGTCTTCGGTCCAATGTAGATTCACAAATTGGGTTGTGAAAGGGATTTACGGTTTGTAAAGGCCTATGGCTTTTAGATCAGTTTATGATTTTGGGAAAGGTATTGGCTTTGTGTGGTTTAGGGTTTCAAAAGGGTTTTGGGTTTTGGGGATCACAAAGAAGAAATTAGGCTATGGTTTAGAGAAGCACGCAGAGATTTAGAGATATCAAATATAAGCAAACCACGCAAATCAACAACAACAATAAGGAAGATATAAGGGAATCACTCCTTGGGTCTCACACCAAACCCATCTCAGGTAAAGATTACTCAAGCATAAAAGCATTTAATAATCAATCAACTAACTACAATGCTCTTCTTAATGACCTTATATAGGAGGTCTTACAATAAAAGAAAACCCTAAAACGAATATTAAATAAAGACAAATAAACCATTGAAACAAAAGTTCGAAACTCAACAACTAAAGTAACTCGGCACGATTTCGATCAATCGAAATTGAAAATCAATCGATCGAAATTGAAAATCGATCGATCGAAATTCATATGTCTATGGATATCGCCGTCGACATTTGATCGATCGAAATCTTACTTTCGATCGATCGAAATTTTCGATCAGTCGAATTCTTACTTTCGATCGATCGAAATCTCAATTCGATTGATTGAAATTTCACAGCTCTTTCAATTATTCCTCCTCTTCCTCCAGAATTTTCGTCTTTCCTTAGCTCTGACTTCCGTTACGTTGCTTCTTTCTACGCCGGTAGAAACAATGCGGTTCGAATCCAATGTCCATGTAAGTGGCGTCCCCGTCACCCAAGCTTTTTATTTTATAAGTGATGAAACTTAACACAATTTTTTTATTATAAAATGGTGGTTCATTTTATCGTGTCAAAATGAAGAACATTTTGATGGTATTATGTTGTATTTTCTTACGTTAGGAGTAACGTGTTGTGTGGAGGAGTGTCCAAGTGCAACCTTGGTGGCATGTGTGATGCAGGACGGTACCCTAAACTACGTGAATGATATGATTGAATTTTGCCGAAATTAAATTGGAATTAAACTAAACAATGAAACTTGCAAAATATAACGAATACGTCAGGGTCTCGTAGTATTCCTTGGGAGAATCATGTATAATTCAGGCAGGGTTCAGTCCAGGCGCTAGATCCGTTAGGTTGAAGCGCAGATCGATCCTAGAGATAGAACTCTAGGTTTCTTTCCAGATTAGGGTGCTCACGATTCAATGATGGGATCACTGATTTCTCTGAATATCAAAAAGTGAAGGTTTAATAACTCTACTGGGCTCTACGGTTGTTGAATCGGATCGATTCAAGGATTTAGAGAAATTTAGGGTTTAGGATTTCACAAGAAGATGGTCGATTTAGGGTTGTAGAATCACGCAAACAAAGATAAAAGAGGTAGATAGAATTGTAGGCTTCACACCCTTGGCTTCGCACCAAACCCTTCTCGGGAAGAAGATTCACTCTTCGTAGAGGCTCATCTCAAGCACACATAAGCAAAAACTCTTTCATATATAATCAATAATCCCCTTAATAGAGTGTTTACAAGGCCTTTATATAGGCTAAGAAAACCCTAAACGAAATAAAACTCGCACTAAAAGAGTTCTAAAATACTAAAAGACTAAAAAAAAAAAAAAGAAAATTTTCGTCACTGGGCCCGCTCGAGCGAGGATTATAACCGCTCGAGCGAGGGCTTCGTGCAGACTTCTCCTGCGGTTTCCGCACGTCCTCTCGCCTAGTTTTAATTTCCATTCCTCTTCTTACGCCAGACACGCAAAAGGTCCATATCCGATGTTCATAATGTGCCCCACCAATTCTCCCGGTAAAAGGCTTCATCATCGATGAAGCGGCCGTGATAGCGCCGAGTATGTCGGGTTCAAACGTCGAACTTCGTCTCTACCACCCATGAGTTCTCTGAGTCCGCTTTCCAAACCACTTGACCAAGTACTTTTGAATTCCACCATCATGGGTGGATATTGCCATATCATCTAGTATTCCTTCGATCTCCTCTTTGCGTTGCTTGTGTGGGGAAGGGAAGGGTAGGGGTTGCGTGGTAATGGAATGTGGGCTCGGGGCGTGGAAGGGGTTGTGAGGGGTGGGTCACACAGAGGGAACTGTTCTCCACATTGAATGTAGAGTCAATTCTATATCGTGGAAGCTCGAGAACATATGCATTAGAGCCGCTCCTTGCCACAATTCTAAGAGGCCCAGCGCCACGGGCTTGAACTTTCTTTGCGGGTCCCAATGGGAACCGCTCAGGCCCAACCCGAACCATGACGTAATCTCCAACGAATTCTTTGAGGCGCTCGATCCAGAATATTTTGTATTGTTCATTGCTAGCATTAATTATTTTTCTAATTTCGGCATGCAATTCATGTATATGCTGTGTAAACGAATCGGCTGACTCGGAAACTCGATGAGATGCAGACATGGGAATTAGATCAATTGGTGTTCTAGGCCTATGACCAAGGACGACCTCAAAAGGACTCATACCTAGGGACCTATTGGCTGAATTGTTATATGCAAACTCGGCTAAAGGCAAAATAGAATCCCAAGTCCTAGGGTGATCACCAACAAGACAACGGAGAAGATTACCTAAGCTCCTATTGGTGGACTCTGTTTGGCCATCTGTTTGAGGATGATAGGCCGACGAAAATTGGAGCATGGTACCCATCATGTGCCATAAAGTTTTCCAGAAGTAACTGGTAAATCTCACATCTCGATCCGACACAATCGTCTGGGGTAAACCATGTAGACGCACAACCTCCCCGAAAAATAATTTGGCTATGTGAGCCGCATCGGAGGTTTTGGAGCAGGGTATGAAGTGGGCCATCTTAGAAAAGCAGTCCACTACCACAAAATGGAATCGTGCTTTCGCTGAGTCTTTGGAAGTCCTAACACTAAATCCATGGAGATGTCTTGCCACGGGTGTGTGCAAAGGTACAAGCCCGTATTTTGTTTTATATGCTTTGCAACTTGGCATGGACGACATTGTTTTATGACCCTAGAGACATCTCTCACAAGGCTAGGCCAATAGAACCTATCCTCAACAAGCGCATTGGTTTTATCGCGCCCAAAATGTCCGGCAATCCCTCCGGCATGTAACTCCTAGATGAGGAAGTCACGCAATGAAGTGCGAGGGATGCATAAACGATTCCCTTTGAACAAATACCCATCCAGAGGTATATTCGAGTTATTGTTGTTCAATTTTCAAAGAAAGCGGTGTATTGTGCCCCAAATCCGGGCAATCGTGATAATCTTGCTTCAATCGCCAGATGACCTCGGTGCTCATAGATCGCAAAGTCATGACTCGACGACTAAGCGCATCAGCAGCCTTGTTCTCGGCACCAGCCTTATGCTTCAAAACAAATGTGAACCGTTGAAGGTACTCGACCCACTTCGCGTGCCTCAGGTTCAACTTTTTCTAGGAAGCAAGGAAATGTAAGGCTTCGTGGTCAGAAAACAACACAAATTCTTGCGGTCTCAGGTAATGTTTCCAATACCACAGAGATCGGATGACCGCATAAAACTCCTTGTCATAGGTGGAGTATTTCTGTTTTGCCTCATTGAGTTTCTCACTAAAATAGGCCATGTGGTGGCCTTCGCTCAAGACTTCGCCTATGCCTACACTGGCGCGCCACATGCTACTCAAGACTTTAGAAAAGTCTAGTAGGCGCATGATGCAAGAACATTTTCTCTTTATCTCTAAGAAAGGCCCTCGTCGCGGCTTTGCTCCATAGGAACTCCCCTTTTCTCATGGAATCGGTAATGGGAGCCATGATGGTGCTAAAATTCCGGATGAAGCGACGATAAAATGTGGTTAAACCGTGGAAGCTACGGACTTCATGAATATTCCGAGGTTCGGGCCACTCCACAATGGCCTTAACCTTCGTAGGGTCCGTTACCATCCCGTCTACCGAGACAATGAATCCCAAGAATACAACAGAATGCTGCATGAAGGTGCACTTCTTGAGATTCGCGTATAACTTCTCTCCCCTCAAGGTTTCGCAAACCAACCTTAGGTGGATGATGTGTTGTTCCTTGTCTGGGCTGTAAATCAGGATGCCATCAAAGTATACGACAAAGAATTTGCCAAGGAATGGCCTCAACACTTGGGTCATGAGCCTCATAAATGTGCTTGGGGCATTGGAAAGCCCAAAAGGCATGACCATCCACTCATAAAGACCGTCTTTGGTCTTGAAGGCCGTTTTCCTTTCATCGCCAGGGCGAATACGCACCTGATGGTAGCCACTTTTAAGGTCTATCTTGGAAAAGATAGTGGCTCCAACCATCATGTCAAGCATGCCATCGAGCCGCGGTATGGGAAACCGATATTTAACAGTGATCTTATTAATCGCTCAACTATCCACACACATGCGCCATGTACCATCTTTCTTAGGCGTGAGTAATGCTGGTACATCACACGGGCTCAGACTCTCTTTTATGAACCCCTTTTGTAGGAGCTCACTGACTTGCCGAGTCAACTCGGCATGCTCAACCGGATTCAACCTGTAGTGGGGCAAGTTCGGTAATGTCGATCTGGGAACTAAGTCAATTGCGTGTTGAATGCCACGCATGGGAGGGAGCTCACTAGGTAAGTCTTCGGGGAAGACATCTGCAAATTCATTCAGGATGGGCTCTACCTCCTTGGGGTACTCACAGACTGACTCAGAAGTACTCTCAACAGTAACAACGACATACACAACACTCTCATCTTTCGATGCTCTCTCAAACTCTGAAGGGGCCACAATATTGATGGCCTTGGATTGACCTCCCTTCTTCTCAACTCTGTTGACTGATGGTGCTTTGGGAGCCAAAGGGTTAAGAGTGATTTTCTTGCCCTTATAATTGAACGTACAAATGTTAGATCGCCCAAAAATAGTCACGTTCAAATCATAGAGCCATGGCCTCCCTAAGATAATGTGGCCCACATCCATTGGTACCACATCGCACCATAGGGTGTCAGTGTATGAACCCAACTGTATGGGTACACGACACCTCTGAGATACGGGAATGGATGAAGAGTCAACCCATGCGACTTTGTAAGGTCTCGGATGGGCTTCAGGTGTAAGCCCTAAGCGGGTGACGGTATGTTCTGATACCACATTGGTGCAGCTTCCGCTATCCACGATTACCCTACAACTCTTTGTCCCACATGTGGCAAAGGTGTGGAAGATGTTCTCCCTTCGCCAATCCTCCTTTTCATCCCATTGAGGCTGTGCAAAGGCACACCTCACAACTAGAGCGCGACCCATGCTATCACCTTCCTCGTCACTAGGTGTGGCATTCGGCTCAAAGACCTCTTCCTCATAAACTCCTTCACTTTCTTCTCCTTCCCCGTCAATGAAGAGATTCCTTTGTGGGTCTCTCGTAAGGCATTGGGCGGCAAAGTGTCCCAACCCTTGACATTTATAGCATTTGACATGAGACCCACTCTTCGAGGATTCTCCGACTACACCCTTACCTTTGTCAAACCTCACATTGGTAGATGTGGGTTGCGTGGGTTTGGTTTAAAAGGGTTTCAAAGACTAGATTTCACTTCGCCAGTACGGAATTGACTAGTGCGAAAATCAGATCGCCTAGTCACCGTCATTTTCAAATATCGTTCGAGGTCTTGAACGACGGTGTAACACTCGGCGAGAGTCTCAACAGGGTGGGAGACTAACTCTTTCTGCAAGTCAAATCTCAATCCGGTACGAAATCTGGATAGAGTGACTTGGGGGTCTTCGGATACCTTGGCTCTCATCATGAACTCTTCAAATTTGCCAATGTAATCCGATACGGGTATACTACCTTGGCGCAGATTTTGCCATTGGTCAAGGAGACGATGGTAGTATGAAGAAGGAATGTACTTCTCTGTAAGTCGCTCCTTCATGTCCTCCCAATGGGTAATGGGAACACAACCCACATTCGTTCTGATGCGTTCAACGTTGACCCAAAAGAGTCGCGCTTGGCCTATGAACTTCATCTTAGCAAGTCTAACACACCTCTCATCGCTCATGCCAAACCACTCAAAGTGCTGGTCCATATCGGATAACCAGTGAAGGAAGACTTGAGGATCTAGCCTTCCATCAAAAGTCGGGAACTCAACTCGGACATTTTTGAGGAGCCTCCCTTCCGGGTCGTAGTCATCTCCATGATGATCAAACCTATGATTCCGGCTCCGATTATGTTGGTAGCCATTTGTTCAAAATGTGGACCATTACGCTCACGGTGTGGTTCAAAGTACTCATCACCCTCGTCTAACCGATTGGCTCGGTCTAACAATCTCTCATTGGATGTTTCGAGAGTCCTTTGGGCTGCCTCTAAGGTAATCATTCGATCGTTGATCGATTTTAGGTCAGCCCTCAGGCTGTTAAGAGCTTCGGTAATCCCACTCATGTCCATGGTGATACAGTTTACTACTGACGGGCTCTAGAATAGAATGCAAGATGAACACTTTGGCCAAAACTGAAATAATATGTGATGAAAATAAAGTGCAATGGATGCAATGTCACACAGTATGCCCTAATCTAGAACCTAGGTGCTCTGATACCAAAACTGACGCAGGACGGTACCCTAAACTACGTGAATGATATGATTGAATTTTGCCAAAATTAAATTGGAATTAAACTAAACAATGAAACTTGCAAAATATAACGAATACCTCAGGGTCTCATAGTATTCCTTGGGAGAATCATGTATAATTCAGGCAGGGTTCAATCTAGGCGCTAGATCCGTTAGGTTGCAGCGCAGATCGATCCTAGAGATAGAACTCTAGGTTTCTTTCCAGATTAGGGTGCTCACGATTCAATGATGGGATCACTGATTTCTCTGAATATCAAAGTGAAGGTTTAATAACTGGGTTTCATTGGTTGTTGAATCGGATCGATTCAAGGATTTAGAGAAATTTAGGGTTTAGGATTTCACAAGAAGATGGTCGATTTAGGGTTGTAGAATCACGCAAACAAAGATAAAAGAGGTAGATAGAATTGTAGGCTTCACACCCTTGGCTTCGCACCAAACCCTTCTCGGGAAGAAGATTCACTCTTCGTAGAGGCTCATCTCAAGCACACATAAGCAAAAACTCTTTTCATTCATAATCAATAATCCCCTTAATAGAGTGTTTACAAGGCCTTTATATAGGCTAAGAAAACCCTAAACGAAATAAAACTCGCACTAAAAGAGTTCTAAAATACTAAAAGGCTAAAAAAGAAAAAAAAAGAAAATTTTCGTCACTGGGCCCGCTCGAGCGAGGATTATAACCGCTCAAGCGAGGGCTTGCTGCGGCACTTCTCCTTGCGATTTCCAGAATGTCCTCTCTCGCCTAGTTTTAATTTCCATTCCTCTTTTTCCGACGTCGGTACACGCGAAAAGGTTCATATCCGATGTCTACAATGTCGGCGTCCCCGTCAACGTGTCCAAGTGCCACCAAGTGCCGGCACAACAAAATACCAAAACTAGAAATGCCAAGGTAATACTGATCAATGGTAATAATGCTAACTGTTATTTTACTTGGAATGGATGATTAGGATCAGATTAAACATTGAGTTTGCCATAGGATTTTAGTTTTGGTATAGACATCTTTGTTTGCACTATTCTAATGAGACCTAGAACAATTGAATTAAGAATTAGCCTTTCAACATGAGGGCTGTGGTTTGTGTTTTGGTCATGCCACAGACGAGAACTCACCACTGCACCAGTCGATTTTAGACCAGTGATTCTAACAATTCAACCAAGTTTCAAGGCTATGGATCAACAAAAACAGCCACAAAAGCAAGCTGCTTGTGGTTGCGTTTTATCATTTTTCCATGCTGCCCTCCAATTGGTTTGTTAATAAGTCTAGTTATTGTTGTTAAATGTGCTAGGCGAGTCCCAGGCGATAGACCTCCCTTAGAGCTAAGCGAGGCCTAGGCGGGGCTCAGGGGGGAGCCTAGGCGGTGGAGCTTAATAATAATTGCAGGTATTTTTTTTACTTATTATACTAATTTATAGAGGATCTATAATATATGATAAATATGTGAGAACCCCAAACAGTGATAAAATTGTGATTATTTACTTTTTTTTTTTCAAAAGCAGGAGACCTGAGTTCGAATCCCCTCCCCCCCTTGAGGCCACCCTAGGGATTTATATCCTGTGCTGACCCGGCATGTGCTGAATTTGGGGTGCGCATGTGCCCCTGGGATTAGGCGGGTGCTCTAAGAGGCCCGGATACCCAGGTTATCAAAAAAATAAAAAGAAGATTATTTACTCATTTAGTATCAATCATAATGTAAAATTGTAGGCTGAAAGCGTAAAATAACAACTCACAACTAGCAAGCAACAATTAACAAATTGAACAGAAAAAATATGGAGTAAATCATTTATTTTAGAAACATAGCAGTTTTAAAGTCATATATTGATCAATAATGACCAAATCAGAATTAATTTGATACAGTTGAAAAATTTCAGAAAAAATTAAATATAGTGATTTGGTGTTATTTCGTTATTATTGGTTTACAAACGATTAAAAATTTGGATTCTTAAGAGATTGAGAGTTAGCTCAATCAGGAGCTAAGGCAACAATTAACCAATTGAACAGGAAAAAATAATAAAAAGTAGATCATTTGTTTTGAAAACATAATAGTTTTAGTGTTTTTGAATTTCAAAGGCATCTATTGGTCTATAATGTTCAGATTAGGATTAATTTGGTACAACTGAAAAATTTTCAAAAAAAAATTCAACATAGCGACGACGTAATTTCCTTCTTATTGGTCTACAAAATTTGGGAAAATTGGATTCTTAAGGATTGAGGCTTAGCTCAAGTGGCGATGCACATATAATTTGAGATTAGGGGTCTAAAGCACACCCATAGCTAAGATTATTATTATTATATATATATTTTTGAATGGACCATTTGTAATGCCTGAATGCAATGTTGATCATCTCACCTAAAACTTGGTAGCGGTCCTTAGTAGGCCCATGTAAATGCCCTCTAAACATCTAACATGCCTTGTTATGATGCCCAAGGCAGGTAAAGCATATGCAGGCTATGCCTAGGCAGTCACCCCCCTAAGCAGGGCCTAGGTGGCAAAGCCGGGGCCTATGGTAGGGTTGATCCTTTTGTCTGACTAGATTCACATTCTAATGTTCAAGAGATTCACGTTCAACAAGTGCATCAAGTATGAATGCTCAAGTAATTTGCACTCAATGAGATTACAACATCATCTTCACAGCTAGAAATGAGTCAAGAGAAAACCTCCATAATCATTATAGATTGTAAACAGAAAAAAAGTTAAAATATCTGAGATGGATTAGGGTTAGGGTTAGGTTAGAGAGAGAAGGAAGAAGAGAGACGGAGAGAGGTGGAAGAAATTAGCGTTATGAATAGTACACCCTCTTCATCATTACTATTTATATGAAATATACAAGCCGATATATGCACCCAAATTCACCTATACACACCCACACCTACTTAAGTACATAGTACTAATGACACACCAACACACCCCTTCAAGTTGGCCCATAGATATCTATCATGCCCAACTTGGACGTGATGTCATATAACCATTTTCCCCCAGCAGCCTTTGTCAATATGTATGCCAGTTGATCTTCAGATCTTGAGGAATGCAAAATTTCTGTGATTTAACTTTCTTACGGATGAAATGACAATCGACTTCGACATGCGTTGTCCATTCATGGTACACTGGGTTTTCTGCTATATGAAGCGTTGCCTCATTGTCCCCATATAAGCATGGATCAAAATCTCGTCCGATACCGATACGTATCAGTGGTTACCGGTACGGTACATTCAAGGTACCGTACCGGTGACTCCCATACAGATTGTGAATATACCAGACGATACATACCAATGTATCGTCCGGTATGTACCGGTTTTGGAGCTAGACGATATGTACCGGATTTCCGAATTTTTGACCTATGCATACAAGATCATAGGTAACTTGATATCCACACCTAGATCAGCCAAGATGAACCTGAGCCACATCTCTTCACGAGCACCTTGAGACATAGCTCTATATTCTCCTTCTGGACTTGAGTTGGAGACGGCATGCTGTTTTTTACTCTTCCAAGTTACTAGGTTTCACCTAGGAAAGTACAATAATCAGTAGTGGACCTCCTGTCACTCAAGGAACCGGCCCAGTCAGTATCTGTGAACACCTCAATATTTAGATGCCCATGATTACCAGAGGAAACCTACCCGGACTTCCCTTTAAATATCTTAGGATTCTGTAAACTGCACTGAAATATGTGGTTCTGGGAGAATGCATGTGTTGACTTACCACACTCACTGCATATGCTGTATCAGGACGAGTCATAGTCAGATAGATGAGTTTTCCCACGAGTCACTGATACATACACACATCTTTGAGAAGCTCTCCATCTTCACCACGAAGTCTGTTATTTTGCTCTATAGGAGTGACCGCTGCCTTACAACCCAGCATACCAATTTCCTTCAACACATCAAGGAGTTATTTCCTTTGGAGAGAGCAACCCCTTTCTCAGATCTGGCCACTTCAATACCCAGGAAATACTTGAGAGGGCCCAAGGCTCTCCTCTCAAAGACTTTACTCAAGTAGCATTCCAGATGTAAAGGAGTACCCATTGACAAACCAACAACCATAAGTCCTAACATCATCATTGTCAATGATTATTATACAAAACCAAAACAAAAGAAGAAGAGAGATCAACCATAAGTCCATCAACATAACATAATTCCCAATGGCCATCATATAAATTACAAGTTCTAATAAATCATGAATAAATTGCAACCTATTTAAAAATCTAACTTACTAAGAAACTTGGGAATTTTTTAATAAGTTGAGATTTATAAATGTGACTTCTTCAAAAAGCTGAAGACTTTTGCCACTATAGTTTTGAGGAGACAGTTATTTAGAGACTTTTATTACCTTGGATAGGTACATGTCTTTTGTTTTCTCTTTCTCATTCTGTTCGAGTATTTGTTTGCTTGTTTTTCCTCAATGTTCATTGGAGCAAGCAGCAGTTTGCATCATATGGTTACAACATCCCCTCGAGTCATGGCTGAACTTCTTAGAGAGCCATCATACAAGATTTAAGTTCCCCCTTACAGCCCTCCCTCTGAGCCATCATCGAACCCATTTACCTTAACATATGCAATTAAAGGCACTGTAGCAACAAAAACTTGCTCAACAAAGATCCCTTCCTGAAGATGGGTCTGAAGCTTAATACCTTTTGGATGCATCGAACACCTCCATGAGCAGGAGGCAATGTTGTGTTGTTGGGAAATTCATGCCAAGTAGAGCAAATATTATTTTCTGTAGGATTTGGTCAAACAATGTATGAAAGAAACCTATCCAAATCTTAGAAATGGATGAAACGTTCTTGCTCATATCTTTGCCAACCACAAAGGATGCAAACAGAGTCGCAACTAAAAGGGATTGGTTCATCAGTCAGAAAATTCAAAAGGTAAGAACATGAGAACCCTAAACTGTGAAGAGATGGACTGACTTGGTTTGCACTGGGTGGGAATTGAAGGCTAGCCCTTTCAATGTTAGGGAGTTAGTGCTTTACAGATGATAGTGGCTAAGCTGGGAAGACTGATCGAGGTAGATTCACACATCATAAGCAAGGTGTCAAACTCGGTCTCGGGTATCTGTCCATGGAGGACCGATACGTATTTGTTAAAATGTTTGAAGTGTATTTTCTAGAATTAGTTTAGTTTTTATTTTATTTTATTTTTATTTTGAGTAATGTAGTGAGGTTGCTTGTAATTTTGTGTGGGCCCCACTTGCACATGTTGGATGCTACTTGTCTGTCTCTCCTCCGTCACTTCTTCCCACCAAACTTTTCCATTTACCCCTGTTGAGCACATCATTATCCTCAATGTCATTAAAGCCTTTTGTATTTTTTCAGACAACCTTTTCGTCTTCCCATTCACTTCATCAAGTCGTATCATCCTACTCCCTTTCCCATATGTCACAATTAATTATCATCATTTTCCATATCTCATTTCATCTTCCAAAGTTCCATTTTCGGATGTCTTCATTGCACCAATTGAAAGTCATTCATATCTTTGTATTCTCTTGTGCGTATGTGTAAGAAACCAACCCTAACACCTATATATACATGTAGGGTGTTTTTCCTTGATTAATCAACTTCATATAACCTTTCTTTAACCATTGGGCGTGAGTAGAAATCCAACATCTCATCTCTTGTGCAAGTGGTGGTATTTTGCTAAGTGTGTTAGTTTCACTTCTTATAATGTCCATTGTTGAATGATTATTATATTTCCTTCTCCCATATCTTCAACTTTTGATCTTTCTTCTTTATTTGGTTGTGAGTCCTTGGACTAGTGTAACTTTATTGCACCACTTGAGAATTGGTTATCCGGATATTGGATATCATATTTCTCTACATGATATCAGAGCTTCACGGGTGGTGGTGATATTCCTTGGTGAAGAAGATCAAATTGGTGACGTAAAGATGGATTCGGGTGGAAAGTTCAACAATATTGGTATTGAGTTGCTTACTCAATCTAACTTCAAGATATGGAGGACTTGCATGGAGTCTTACCTCGTCGGTGAAGACTTAGGGGAGATTGTTGGTGGAAATAATGTAGTGGCACCACAAAATACTCTGGATAATGTCGATGGCTTGAAGAAGTGGAAGATAACAAATGCCAAGGCAGAGTCTATCTTGAAGAGATCTATTTCTCATGATTTATTTGAACACATCATGGGAAGTAATTCGGCTAGTTCTATTTGGACTACTCTTGATGGGTTGTTCAATAAGAAAGATGTTGCTCGTTTGCAATTGTTGGAGAATGAGTTGGCAAATACAACTCAAGGAGATCTTTCTATTTCTTAGTTTTTCTTGAAGATCAAGAATCTTTGCTCTGAAATTTCTATTCTTGTTCCGGTGGAACTTATCTCGGCGGGATGAAACGTCATATTATTCGTCGGCTAAAATGGGAGTACATTCCCTATGTTACTTCCATTCAAGGATGGACTGCTCAACCCTTCTTAGTAGAGTTTGAGAGTCAACCCTTCTTAGTAGAGTTTGAGAGTCTTCTCACATCGCAAGACTCTTTGGCTCGACAAATGGCTGAAGTTTCTATTTCGGGAAATGAAAGAGACTCTTTATTTTCAAAAAAGAAGGTTATTAGTAAAGAGAAAGAGAAAGAGAAAGGTAAGAGTTTCAAATTTTTTGAAAACTCAAATGATACATCTAGTAAGCATGGTGATGATTGAGAGTCTTCTAAGAAGGGAGATGGAAATCGAAAAGGTGCCAAGTGTTACCGGTGTAGTAAACTTGGACACATAAGGAAGAAGTGCCGTGTGAAACTGAAAGGCGAAAAATGTAGCCGAGAAGGTGAACCTAAGGTGATGAGGAGTGGGGAAAATGCTTTATGGCGAGAGTCACCACAATTGATGCTTTGACATCAATAAATTTCAAGAATGATTGGTATCGTTTCTAGAAAATAACTTCAAGGGGGAGTGTTAAAATGCTTGAAGTGTATTTTCTAGAATTAGTTTAATTTTTATTTTTATCTTGAGTGATGTAGTGAGGTTGCTTGTAATTTGTGTGGGCCTCACTTGCACATGTTGGATGCCACTCGTCTTTCTCTCCCCCGTCACTTCTTCCCACCAAACTTTTCCTTTTACCCATGTTAATCACATCATTATCCTTACCATCATTAAGGCCTTTTGTATTTTTCAATACAATATTTTCATCTTCCCATTCACTTCATCGAGTCCTATGCATCCTATTATGCCACAATTAATTATCATCATTTTCCATATCTCATTTCATCTTCCAAAGTTCTATTTTCGGATGTCTTCATTGCACCCATTGAAAGCCATTCATATCTTTGTATTCTCTTGTGAGTATGTGTAAGAAACCTACCCTAACACCTACATATACATGTAGGGTGTTTTCCTTGATTAATCAACTCCATATAACCTCTCTTTAACCATTGGGAGTGAGTAGAAATCCAACATCTCATCTCTTGTGCAAGTGGTGTTTTGCTAAGTGTGTTAGTTTTATTTTTGTAATATCCATTGTTGAATGATTATTATATTTTCTTCTCCCATATCTTCATCTTTTGATCTGTCTTTTTTATTTGGTTGCAAGTCCTTGGGCCAGTGTAACTTTGTTGCATTGCTTGAGAATCGGTTATCCGGATATTGGATATATATTTCTTTATAGTATCGGCCGATATTATTCCCCCAAAAAATTAGAAAACTCTAAAAATTGGAGGTCTCGGCCGATACAGTCTTGTATCAGCCGATACCGATACTGATATGACCCCAATACTGGTCTCGGGGTGGTATTGGTATCGGTTTGCCAAAATACCAATACGTATCGATATCGGTTGATATTTGATACCATGATTATAAGTATGAGAAGGATCGATGCAGCATGGGTAATGAGAAAAGTGAAGTACTGCGTGCTGGAACAAAAACGAAAGGTTCTCATCAAGGGTGATGTCCACTAACTCCAAATCTTTATAACTAAAGAGATTGACATGGGAAAAAGGGGGTATCTTAAGGATAAAGAGGAACATCTTGGATAGCTCTGAGGGATCAACAAAATGGCTTTTTACCCGAATGGTATAATGCACTCAGCAAGAAAATGATTTCCAACGAAGGAAGATGTCACAGTGGGAAAAAAACTGCTTGCCATCGCTAAGTGAGGTTTAGAAGGATGCTATAAAAAACAGATATGGAAGAGGGTGGCATCCAAAACAGAAAACAAGATGATCAACTTTAAGCTGAGGCAGACCAACAGCCCTGCATGGAATACATGCACAAGAATTCTACCTTTGATTTCATTCAGAGTTTCGTGGTGTATGCCCGAGACATGTGCGGAATGCCTTGATGCTTGGACGGGTTTTCCTTTCTCGGGGTTAGTGGAATTTTTTTGGAAAGTTACTATTCTGGCTATGTTGTGGGCTCTTTGGATGGAACAAAATCAAAGGATATTTTGAAGCCGAAATGATATTAAGATGGTGATCAAGTATGCTTCCGATTGTATTGTGGTTTGGGGAGTAGGTGGGTGCTGAGGTAGGGATGGTCAGGATTCGTTGCAGAAGATTCGGGAAGCCTGGAAGGATCTGATTGCCAGTTAGTCTCCCTGGCAGCTGCAGTCTTCATGGTGCCTGTGTGGTGACCTGCCTGCCTTCTTGAGCTGGCCAGGCTCCTTGGGGTTTTAAGGGTTTTTTAATTGACGGTCTTGAGCCTGTCCATATTTACCTCACAATTTACTCAACTCATGTTAGAATTGTTTGATTTTGGATTCACTAGAAAGCTATCTCAGTAATATTTCCAAAGGAACCAGTTTTGACATCATTTGTGACGGGGAACGTCAAGATCAAAATTTTCGATCGATCAATGTCTTGTTTCGATCGATTGAACAGTAGCGAGAGGAAAAACACTAAGTTCTGGAGTGATAAATTTCGATCGATCAAAAGTTAAATTCGATCGATCGAATGTCGACGGCGATATTATATATATATGAATTTCGATCGATCGAAATCGCGCAGAGTTGTTTTAAACTTTTAATTCCGAACTTTAAATTTTAGGGGTTTATTTGTCTTTTATTTAATATTCGTTTTAGGGTTCTCTTTTATTGTAAGACCTCCTATATAAGGTCTTTAAGCTAAACAATGTGATTAGTTGATTAATTATTGAATGAGAGCTTTTGCTTTGTGAAGAGAGAGTCTTCTTCCCCGTGATGGGTTTGATGTGAGACCAAGGGAGTGATTCCCATATATCTTGCTATTCTTTGTCTTCAATTTGCGTGATCTCTTATATTTGCTATCTCTCGATCTTTTGATCCAAAAACCTTAGATTAATTGTTTCCTTTTGATCCCAAAACCCCAACCTTTTGAATCCATAAACCACCCAAAGTCCACACCCCCTTTCAAAACCATAAACCGATCTGAAAACCATAAGCCTTTTACAAACCGTAAATCCCTTTCACAACCCTATTGGAAACCGTGAATCTACATCGAACTGAAGACGAGCGCCTAAGCCTGAAAAAGCTAGGGTCCTATCTCTAGGCCGATCTCGCCTCAACTCTAAACGTATTTGCGCATCGGACTAGACCCTATCTGGATCTCGTGTGATCTACCCATCAAAATTCTGCAAACCCTAAAGGTATCAAAGATAATTTTGCGATTAAACTTGGGTTAATTTATTTAATTTCAACAAAATCTGCATTAAAATCATATTCACGCATTTTAGGGTCGTTGTCCCACGTCAGTTTTGGTATCAAAGCCCTAGGTTTTCTAGGTTAGGGCATATTGTGTGACATTTTAATTTGTTGCATTTTATTTCAGTTTTGTTTGTGCACATCTAGTGTTCGATAACTCTTCTTCCATTGTGGTTCATGTTTGCATGTCATTTAGCATCCGTGTTCGTAAGCCGTGTTCACCATGAGGCGATCGCGTCCAAATTCTTGGCAAAGTCCCACGAGTAGTGATAAGATTAGAGTTAGGGGATACCCTCATCATTGTGAACCTGAGTACGACCCTGCCGATAAGTTTCTAAAATCTATTCGGAATGAGGTCCCAGATTTTGAGGGTATGACGAACCCTAAAACCTTCGTGGAATGGTTGTCTAGTGTAGAGGAGTATTTTGATTGGTATGATGTACCAGATGAGTACAAAATTAGACTAGTGACAACAAAGTTTAAGGGCAATGCCGAGATTTTTTGGATTCATATAGAACTCCGTGTTGAGTTTCGTTGGATTAAACCCATCTCCACATGGGAGGATATGAAGGTGACACTTATTGAAAAATATGTTCCTTTGACACACCGACACCTTCTATAGAGTTTGAGAATCAAGACAAATAAGTGTCCTGATTGTCTTAAGTGTTAAGGGTTCGAACACTTTGCATACCAATGCCCCACAAAATTTATTGACTAAAAGAGTGAGTCCTAAGGAGCCTGAGAATAGGGGAAGTGGAAGAAGTGTATGTTCTTAGTATCATGATGAGTGAAGAGGAGATGGAAGAAGCTGACGAAAGTCTCGTTTGTGTTAAAGAGACTTCTATCTCCCTTGTGGATAGTGATGTTGGGTCGAGTACGCATGAGTTTATCGAGTCGAGTGCACTTAAATCTTTGAAGTTGGTCGAACTGAGTACACATGAGCCAATCAATTCACCTACCAATGAATCATTGGAATCCGTTGAGTCGAGTCCACATGAGCCAATAGTGTCACTTGATTTGATCACACATGAATCGCTAGTGTCAATAAAACCCACTAAATGTGAGTCGTTAGTGTCGCATGCACATGAGAGTATCGAGTCAGTTACATGTGAGTCGCATGCACATCATAGTCCCGAGTTGCATACCCCTTCACATTTCGAGTGTTATTGTAAATCAACTTTTGAGTCTCATTCCGCATTGCATGCCGAAATTAACAAAGGATTAATTCAAGCAACAATCACTATAAATTATCTGCTGATACTTCAACTACTGAGAGTACATGGGCCAGTAATGAAAGAGCTTGCCGCTTGAGTTCTCATAATCCCGACCGATATCGCAATCACACTTCATCGGGGATGAATTCCTTCAGGTCTGGGAGAGTTGATGAGCAACTTCAAAAATATTTGGTAGAGTGGGTTGGCGAGCCGGGTTATCAGGTTCATCGAGGAGAGGTTTACTGTGTGCGTCCCGTTACAATCAGCCAAGATGAGGATCATACGTCACCAGGAGCTGAGCTTGCTTGCGCTAGTTGCAACGAGAGGAAAAACACTAAGTTCTAGAGTGATAAATTTTGATCGATTGAAAGTTAAATTCGATCGATCGAATGTCGATGACGATATTTTATATATATGAATTTCGATCGATCGATCGATTTTCACTTTCGATCCATCAAATTTCAATTTCAATCGATCAAATTTCAATTTCGATTGATCAAAATTGCGCAGAGTTGTTTTAAACTTTTAATTTAGAACTTTAAATTTTAGGGGTTTATTTGTCTTTTATTTAATATTAGTTTTAGGGTTTTCTTTTATTGTAAGACCTCCTATATTAGGTCCTTAGGCTAAACAATGTGATTAGTTGATTGATTATTGAATGAGAGCTTTTGCTTTGTGAAGAGAGTCTTCTTCCCCGTGATGGGTTTGGTGTGAGACCAAGGGAGTTGATTCTCATATATCTTGCTATTCTGTCTTCAATTTGCGTGATCTCTTATATTTGCTATCTCTCGATCTGTGTTTGCTTCCTTAAACCTTAGATTAATTGTTTCCTTTCGATCCCAAAACCCCAACCTTTTGAATCCATAAACCACCCAAAGCCCGCACCCTCTTTCAAAACCATAAACCGTAAATCCCTCTCACAACCTTATTGGAAATCGTGAATCTACATCGGACTGAAGACGAGCGCCTAAGCCTGGAAAAGCTAGAGTCCTATCTCCAGGCCAATCTCGCCTCAACTCTAAACGTACTTGCGCATCGAACTGGACCCTATCTGGATCTCGTGTGATCTACCCATCAAAATTCTACAAACCCTAAAGGTATCAAAGATAATTTTGCGATTAAACTTGAGTTAATTTATTTAATTTTGGGCAAAATCTGCATTAAAATCATATTCAAGCATTTTAGGGCCGTTGTCCCGCGTCAATTTGCCACTGTTTTTCCATCACTACAGATTGTTAAGAGTTTAATGTCATCGCCTAGCCATTGAATTGGTTGTTCAGTTTATCATGGAGGAATGACTTGATAGGGATCCCTTCTTTTGGCTACCAAATCTCATGATTTTGCAGTTTTATTTTTTGTCCACTCAGTAGCTCATATGCAACAGAGAAGATTGTGGCATCTTTTCAATTCCTCCAAGGACCCAATTAGGTTGTGGCATAGGCATTGTGGATTAGGCATGCTTATCTCCAGTCTTATTTGGTATTAGCCATAGAAAAATTTAGACGATTGTTGACACCTTGTGAGAAAACTGGGTGATGGGGACATCAGATTCAAGCAGCCGCCAGTGACGTATCGAAGGCGAAACAAGAACATCAAAGCGAGCATGTAGACACCCAAATTTGGCCCAAGGCCCGATCGAAACATACTTCGAGAAAGGCGCACCCCCGAGCTTCCGATAGCATCTCCCATACCCTTAAGAGCCTTCCCATACCCTTAGGAACCTTCCCGAACACTTAGAACTCAACCTAAACCCTTAGGAGCCTATGCCCGACCCTTGGGAGTTAGCCCTACACCCTTAAAACCCTTCTCAAACCAATTTCAAACCCTCCCACGCAATGGTTAGAAAGACGTGTGCCAAAGCTTATAGGAACCTCTGCTGGAACTGAATCATATACCATTGGAAAGTAGGGGTTCCCAACTTTCCAACAGGCCAAGAATCGCCTCAATCGGAAATGTACATAAAAAGTTATGGCGGTTTGATTTTGGGGCATTTTTCTTAGCGTGTATAATATACACGCTAGGCCAAATGGGCTCCACGACGGGCTCTGAACTTCTCAAAGGCACTGTACATATGCCTAGGGTGTGTAATATACACGGTAGGCTTTTAGCTATAGTACTTTTGGGATTTTGCCCAAATTTCACTTTTGGGGTGACTTGTTGACCATCCCAATGTTTAGGGTGCTGTTGCAACCCCATTAACCCTATTTGCAAACCTTTAACCCTTTGAAACCCCACCCTATCATCTACCATTGAACCCAATTTCACACCTATTCATGACCTTGAAAAACCCAAAATCCTTAGATTTAGGATTACCTAATTGCTAATCATATTAGCTCTTAAGTACCCTCCTAAGCCTCTCCTCTTCTGTAAATAGAGAGCCACCCCTCCCTTTACAAAGGCTTGAAATTTTTTCCAAAGAGAGAAAGATTAGAGATTTCCTTCTCCCCTTTGGTGCACCAAACAACAAATTCCAGAATTCAAAACCATCCTTTATCCCCCACCTTCCATCAAAAATCCCTTAGCCTAGGTGAGAACTACCCTTTAGCCTTCTTCTACTACCTTTCAGCTACCAGGCCTTAGAGATTAGAACCCATCTTTCAACCTTTTAAGCTATCGGAAGCTCATCAAGTGCACTCACAAGAAGGACCACATTGGTGCTACGAGGGCCCAAGAGCTCCGGCTCTCCCCTCCATTCCTCTACCTTCTTTGCCTTTCCTTTATCTTTGAATTTATGCCGTTATGCCGCCGACATTTCGGTGATTGCAGGGGGCAAAAATAGGATTGGAGCGCCTTCGGGCAAGAGGAATGACGCAGGACGGTACCCTAAACTATGTGCATGCGATGATTGATTTACCGAAATTAAATTGAATTAAATTAAACAATAAAACTCACAAAATATAACCAATACCTTGGCGTTCGCAGTATTCCATTGGAGGCTCACGTATAGTTCGAGTTGGGTTCAGTCCGGGCGTTAGATCTGTTAGGTTGCAGCGCAGATCGATCCTAGAGATAGAACTCTAGGTTTTTCCAGATTAGGGCGCTCACAATTCAATGACAGGATCACTGATCTTCTCTAAGTATTTGGTGCGGAAGGGTTTAATAACTCTGCTGGGATCTACGGTTGTTGAATCAAATCGATTCAATGGATTAGGGAAAAGCTAGGATTTCGGGAGTCGGGTATTTGGGTGGGAGATGGCCGATTTAGGTTGTTTGAATTAAAGCAAGGACAAGAGATTAAAAGGATAACGTAAACAAGGATAAATTATGGGCTTTACACCCTTGGCTTCACACCCTTATCGGGAAGAAGATTCACTCTTCGTAAAGGCTCATCTCAAGCACACAAGTAAAAGCTCTTTTCATTAATCATCAACTCCTTACATTATTTAACTTAAGGATCTTATATAGGAGTCCTTTCAAACGAAAATAAAACCCTAAAACAAACTCTAAAAGGACAAGTATGTCCCTGACAATTAAGTTCGAAATTAGAAAAATTACCCAAAAATAAAAACTGTGCGATTCCGATCGATCGAAAGTGAAGTTCGATCGAAATTTAAATTCGATCGATCGAACGTGAAACTCGATTGATCGAAAAAACATATCTAAAAAATTTGCCACTGAAATTCGATCGATCGAGTATAAAATTCAATCGATCGAATTATATACTCCAGAACTATATAATTCCCTCTGCAGTTCGATTGATCGAAATTGGACTTCGATCGATCGAATATATATTTTGATCGATCGAAATTTGCTGTATTCTCCCAATTCACCAAATTTCGCCACATTTCGTCTCTTTTCGCCTAGCTCTGATGTCCAGTCCGCTTCTTTCGACGTCAGTATACACGAAATGGTCCATATCCAATGTCTACTATGTCGGCGTCCCCGTCAATTCTCCTGGGCCGAAAAGGCTTCATCACCGATGAAGCGGCGTCGTGATAGCGCTCGAGCATGTCAGGGTTCAGGCGTCGCACTTCGCCTTCAGCTAACCATGAGTTCTCAGAGTTCGGCTTTCCCAACCACTTGATCAAGTACTTCTAGATTCTGCCCCCATGGGTGGATATTGCCAAATCATCGAGGATCCCTTCGATCTCATCTTTGTGTTGCTTGCGTGGGGAAGGGAAGGGTAGGGGTTGTAGGGTGGGGCTGGCATTTGGGCTCGGGGCTGCTTGGAAGGGGTTGTGAGGGGGTGGGGGTGGGGCTGGAGCCAAAGAAGGAACCAAGTCCTCCACATTGAATGTAGAGCTGACCCCTATATCTGGTGGAAGCTTGAGAACATATGCATTAGGGCCGTTCCTTGCTATAATTCTAAAAGGCCCAGCACCGCGAGCTTGAAGTTTCTTTGCGGCTCCCAATGGGAACCGCTCAGGCCTAACCCGAACCATCATGTAATCTCCAACCTGGAATTCCTTGAAGCGCCTATGCGCATCCGCAGATATTTTGTATTGTTCATTGCTTGCATTAATTCTTTTTTTAATTTCGGCATGCAATTCATGTATATGCTGTGCAAATGAATCGGCTAACTCGAAAACTCGATGGGATGCAGACATGGGAATAAGATCAATGGGTGTTCTAGGCCTATGACCAAGGACAACCTCAAAAGGACTCATACCTAGGGACCTATTGACTGAATTGTTGTATGTAAACTCGGCTAAAGACAAAATAGAATTCTACATCCTAGGGTGATCACCAACAAGACAATGGAGAAGATTGCCTAAGCTCCTATTGGTGGACTCCGTTTGGCCATCTGTTTTAGGGTAACCCATGTAGACGGACAACCTACTCGAAAATAATTTGGCTATGTGAGCCGCATCGGAGGTTTTAGAGCATGGTATGAAGTGGGCCATCTTGGAAAAGCGGTCCACTACTACAAAAATGGAATCATGCTTCCGTTGAGTCTTTGGAAGTCCGAGCACGAAATCCATAGAGATGTACACTGGGTGTATGCAAGATTCTCGCTTTGATATGCTTCGCAACTTGGCATGTACGACATTGTTTTACGACCCTAGAGACATCTCTCACAAGGCTATGCAAATAGAACCTATCCTCAATGAGTGCACTGGTTTTATCGCGCCCAAAATGTCCAGCAGTCCCTCCAGCATGTAACTCCCAGATGAGGAAGTCACGTAATGAAGTGAGAGGGATGCACAAACGATTTCCTTTGAACAAATACCCATTCAGCAGGGTATACTCGGAGTTGATGTTGTTCGGATTTTCAAGGAAAACAATATATTATGCCCCAAATTCTGGGCAATCAAGATAATCTTGTTTCAATTGCTCAAATCCGATGTCCTCGGTGCTCATAGACTGCAAAGTCGCCACTCGACGACTAAGCACATCAGCAGCCTTGTTCTCGGCATCGGCCTTATGCTTCAAGACAAATGTGAACCCTTGAAGGTACTCGACCCACTTCGCATGCCTCGGGTTCAACTTTTTCTGGGAAGCCAAGAAATGTAAGGCCTCGTGGTAAGAAAACAACACAAATTCCTGCGGTCTCAGGTAATGTTTCCAATACCACAGAGATTGGACGTCTGCATAAAACTCCTTGTCATAGGTGGAGTATTTCAACTTTGCCTCATTGAGCTTCTCGCAAAAATAGGCCACAGGGTGGCCCTCTTGGCTCAGCACTCCGCCTATGCCTACACTCGATGCGTCACATGCTACTTCAAAGACTTTAGAAAAGTTCGGTAGGCGCATGACGGCTGCGGTAACCATCTTATCTTTTGTCTCGGCAAAGGCCCTCGTCGCTGCTTTGCTCCACAGGAACTCCCCTTTTCTCATGCAATCGGTAATGAGAGCCATGATGGTGCTAAAGTTCCGAATGAAGTGACGATAAAACGTGGCCAAACCGTGGAAGCTACGGACTTCATGAATATTCCGAGGTTCGAGCCACTCCACAATGGCCTTAACCTTCGCAGGGTCCGCAACCATCCCGTCTACCGAGACAATGAATCCCAAGAATACAACAGAGTGTTGCATGAAGGTGAACTTCTTGAGATTCGCGTATAACCTTTCTCCCCTCAAGGTTTCGCAAACCAACGTCAGGTGGATAATGTGTTGTTCCTTGTCTGGGCTGTAAATCAGGATGTCATCAAAATACACGATAAGGAATTTGCCAAGAAATGGCCTCAACACTTGGGTCATGAGCCTCATAAATGTGCTCGGGGCATTGGAAAGCCTAAAAGGCATGACCATCCACTCATAAAGACCATCTTTGGTCTTGAAGGCGGTTTTCCATTCATCGCCAGGGCGAATACGCACCTGATGGTAGCCACTTTTAAGGTCTATCTTGGAAAAGATAGTGGCTCCAACCATCATGTCAAGCATGCCATCAAGCCTCGGTATGGGAAACCGATATTTAACAGTGATCTTATTAATCGCATGGCTATCCACACACATGCGCTATGTACCATCTTTCTTAGGCGTGAGTAACGCAGGTACGGCACACAGGCTCAAACTCTCTTGTATGAACCCCTTTCGAAGGAGCTCACTGACTTGCCGGGTCAACTCGGCATGCTCAACCGGATTCAACCTGTAGTTGGGTAGGTTCGATAATGTAGATCCAGGAACTAAGTCAATTGCGTGTTGGATGTCACGCATGGGAGGGAGCTCATTAGGTAAGTTTTTAGGGAAGACATCCGCAAATTCATTTAGGATGGACTCTACCTCCTTGGGGTACTCACAGACTGACTCAGAAGCACTCTCAACAGTGACAACGACATACACGACACTCTCATCTTTTGATGCCCTCTGGAACTCTGAAGGGGTCACAATGTTGATGGCTTTGGATTGGCCTCCCTTATTCTCAACTCTATGGACCAATGATGCTTTGGGAGCCAAAGGGTTAAGAGTGATTTTCTTGCCCTTGTAATTGAACGTGTAAATGTTAGATCGATAAAAAATGGTCACGTTCAAATCATAGAGCCATGGCCTCCCTCAGATAATGTGGCCCACATCTATCGACACCACATCACACCATAAGGTGTCTGAGTATGAACCCAACTGTATGGGTACACGACACCTCTGAGATACGGGAATGGATGAGGAGTCAACCCATGTGACTTTGTAAGGTCTTGGGTGGGCTTCAAGTGTAAGCCCTAAGCGGGAGACGGTATGTTCTGACACCACATTGGTGCAACTTTCGCCATCCACGATTACCCTACAACTCTTTGTCCCACATGTGGCAAAGGTGTGGAAGATGTTCTCCCTTCACCAGTCCTCCTTTTCATCTCGGTGAGGTTGTGGAAAGGCACACCTCACAACTAGAGCGCGACTCATGTCATCAACTTCCTCGTCACTGGGTGTGGCATTCGGCTCAAAGACCTCTTCCTCATAAACTTTTTCACTTTCTTCTCCTTCTCCGTCGATGATGAGATTCCTTTATGGGTCTCTCGTAGGGCATTGGGCAGCAAAGTGTCCCAATCCTTGACATTTATAATACTTGACATGAGACCTACTCGTCGAGGATTCTCCGGCTACACCCTTACCTTTGTCAAACCTCACATTGGTAGATGTGGGTTGTGTGGGTTTGGTAGTCGGGTTTCCAGCACTAGATCTCACTTCGCCGATACGGAGTTGACCGGGGTGAAAACAAGATCGCCTAGTCACCGTCATTTTCAAATATCGTTCAAGGTCTTGAACGACGGTGTAACAATCGACGAGAGGCTCCACAGGGTGGGAGACTAACTCTTTTTGCAAGTCAAGTCTCAATCCGGTGCGAAATCTAGATAGAGTGACTTGAGGGTGACGCGGGACAACAACCCTAAAATGCGGAATATGATTTAATGAAGATTTTGCCGAAATTAAATAATTAATTCAAGTTTAATCGCAAAATTATCTTTGATACCTTAGGGTTTGTAGAATTTTGATGGGTATATCACACAAGATCTAGATAGGGTCCAGTCCGATGCGCAAGTACTTTAGAGTCGAGGCGAGATCGGCCTAGAGATAGTACTCTAGCTTTTCTAGGATTAGGCGCTCGTCTTCGGTCCGATGTAAATTTGTGGATTCCAAATTAGGTTGTGAAAGGGATTTACGGTTTGTAAAGGCCTATGTGACGGGGACGCCACATACATGGACATTGGATTCGGACCGCATCGTTTCTACTGGCGTAGAAAGAAGCAGAACGGAAATCAAAACTAGGCGAAAGAGGCAAAAGATGAAATTCTGGAAATTGAAGGAGCACAGAAAAAATCGATTGATTGGAATTGAATTTCGATCGATCAAAATTAAAATTCGATCAATCGAAATGTCAACGGCGATATTTTAAGTATTTGAGAATTTCGATCGAACGATTTTCAATTTCGATTGATCGAATTTTAATTTCGAACGAACGATTTTCAGTTTCGATCGATCGAAATTGTGATCGAACGAAATTCATTTTCGATCGATCGAAATTGTGTCGGGTTGTTTTAGTTGTTTTAGAAGTTGAGTTTCGAACTTTTACTTCAAGGGTTTATTTGTCTTTATTTAATATTCGTTTTAGGGTTTTCTTTTATTGTAAGACCTCCTATATAAGGTCATTAAGACGAACATTATAGTTAGTTGATTGATTATTGAATGCTTTTATGTTTGAGTAGTCTTTGCCTGAGATGGGTTTGGTGTGAGACCAAGGGAGTGATTCCCCTATATTTTCCTTATTGTTGTTGTTGATTTGCATGACTTGCTTATATTTATATCTCTAAATCTCCGTGTGCTTCTCTAAACCATAGCCTAATTTCTTCCTTGTGATCCCCGAAACCCTAAACCCGTTTTGAAGCCTAAATCACACAAGCCAACACCCTTTCCAAAATATAAGCCGATCTAAAAGCCACAAGCCTTTCACAAACCCTAATTCCATTCTACTACCCAATTTGGAATCCGTGAATCTACATCGGACCGAAGACGAGCGTCTAACCCTAGAAAAGCTAGAGTACTATCTCTAGGCCGATCTCGCCTCAACTCTAAAGTACTTGCGCATCGGACTGGATCCTATCTGGATCTCTTGTGATCTACCCATCAGAATTCTGCAAACCCTAAGGTATCAAAGATAATTTTGCGATTAAACTTGAATTAATTTATTTAATTTCGGCAAATCTTCATTAAATCATATTTTGCATTTTAAGGTAGTTGTCCCGCGTCAGTTTTGGTATCAGAGCCCTAGGTTTTCTAGGTTAGGGCTTCTTTGCTTGTCATATTTATTTTATTGCATTGTTTTTGTGAGTCCATATTGCATTCCATATTAGAACCCTAATAGACCTTGTGATCACCATGGACTCGAGTGCGATTCTCAATGCCCTTAACGGTATGCGAGAAGAGTTGGGTGTGATTAGTGCACGTCTGAATACCATTGAGCAAGCACAAACATCACTAGGAGTTGGTAATGATAGATTACGTGATCGAATCAACCAACTGGAAGCGATGGGTGGGCTGAAAAATCAACACCAAGAATATGAGTGTCCACACTTTCAACGTAATGGTCGCCAAGACAACCGGAACCCTAGGGATCATCGTATAGATGACTATGACCCCGAAGTTCAACTCCTTAAGAACGTCCGAGTTGAGATTCCGACTTTCGATGGAAGAATGGACCTTACCGTCTTCCTCGATTGGCTTTCTGACATGGACCAACACTTTGATTGGTATGCCATGAATGACGACCGTTGCGTTAGACTCGCTAAAATAAAGTTGGTTGGTCAAGCTCGACTTTTCTGGCTCAATATTGAGCGCATTAGGGTGAACGCGGGTTGTCCTCCCATTACCTGTTGGGACGACATGAAGGAGCGACTTACTAAGAAGTATGTTCCTTTATCATATCACCAACGCCTCCTCGATCAGTGGCAAAATTTACGCCAAGGTGGTATGCCCGTGACCAATTACAATGTCAAATTTGAAGAGTTCATGATGAGGGCAAAAGTATCGGAAGACCCTGAAATCACTCTCTAGATTTCGCACCGGATTGCGACTGGATTGCAAAAAGAATTGATTTCTCACCCCGTAGAAACTCTTGAAAGATGTTATGCCGTTGTGCAAGATCTTGAATGGTATTTGAAAACTACGGTGGTGAAGAGGACCGAGCCACAATATAGTAACCAACGATCCGGTGAGGGACGATTCAGTCCTCCTCCCAAACCTACACAACTTGCCCCTACCAATTCTAGGTTTGAAAAGGGAAAAGGTGTAGTTGGAGAATCCTCAAGGGTTAATTCTCAAGTAAAGTGCTATAAATGTCATGGGATGGGACACTTTGCCGCCCAATGCCCTACAAAAGAAACCCAAAGTACTCTCTTCATTGAGGGAGAGGAGGATGATGATGAGGTAGTGGTTGAAGAAGAAGTATTTGAACCGGTTAGCACACCCAGCGATGAGGAGGGTGATGCTATTGGTCATGCTTTAGTTGTGAGGTGTGCCCTTGCACAGCCTCAACGAGATGAAAAGGATGACTGGCGTAGGGAAAACATCTTCCACTCCTATGCCAGATTTGGTGAAAAGAATTGTAGGGTCATCGTGGACAGCGGTAGTTGTACCAACGTAATATCCACTCATGCGGTACGCCGCTTAGGGCTGACAGCTGAAGCCCACCTGAGACCTTATAAAGTCGCATGGGTCAATTCTTCATCTATTCCCGTGTCGAAAAGGTGTCGTGTACCGATTCAGTTAGGTTCTTATTCGGACACCTTATGGTGCGATGTGGTGCCGATGGATGTGGGCCATATCATTTTGGGAAGGCCGTGACTCTACGACATGGACGTGACTCTTTCTGGTCGAACAAACATTTGCACATTCATGCATAAGGGCAAAAAGATCACTTTACACCCTTTGCCTCCCAAAACACCCTCGACCAACACCGTCGAAAAGAAGGGCGAGTCTTCTAAATCCATTAATCTTGTGAGCCCTTATGAGTTTGAGAGAGCATCGAAAGATGAGTGTGGTGTACGTAGTTGTCACCGTAGAGAGTGCTCCCGAGTCGGTGAGCGAGTGTCCCCAGGAGGTTGAGCCAATTTTAAAAGAGTTTACGGAAGTCTTCTCTGAAGACTTACCAAACGAACTCCCTCCCCTGCGTGATATCCAACACGCAATAGTCTTGGTTCCTGGATCTACCTTACCGAACCTGCCCCACTATAGGTTAAATCTGGTTGAGCACGCCGAGTTGACTCGGCAAGTCCATGAGCTCCTTTAGAAGGGGTTCATCCAAGAGAGTCTGAGCCCTTGTGCCGTACTTGCCCTACTCACTCTTAAGAAAGATGGTACGTGGTGCATGTGTGTGGATAGCCATGCAATCAATAAGATTACAGTTAAGTATCGGTTTCCCATACCAAGGCTCGATGACATGCTTGATATGATGGTTGGTGCCACTATTTTTTCAAAGATAGACCTTTAGAGTGGCTACCATCAAGTTCGCATCCGCCCCGGTGATGAGTGGAAAACCGCCTTTCAGACTAAAGATAGTCTTTATGAGTGGATGGTCATGCCATTCGGGCTTTCTAACTCCTCGAGTACTTTCATGTGACTCATGACCCAAGTGCTGAGGCTGTTTCTAGGCAAATTTCTTGTTGTTTATTTCGATGACATCTTGATCTATAGTCATGATAAGGATCAACACTTGAACCACCTTAGGCTGGTTTGTGAAACCCTCAAGGGCGAGCAATTGTTTACCAATCTCAAGAAATGTACCTTCATGTAGCGTGCTGTTGTTTTCTTGGCTTAGATATTAAATCCCAAGATTGTTTGTGCTGTTGTTTTCTTGGGATTGTTTGTGGAGTGGCCCGAGCCTAAGAACATACACGATGCCCGTAGCTTCCATGGTTTGGCTACTTTTTATCGTCGCTTCATCAGAAGCTTTAGCACCATCATCACCCCAATTACTGATTGCATGACAAAGGGGGACTTTAAATGAGGCAAAGCGACGATAAAAGCCTTTGTTGAGATCAAACAACGAATGAGTAGTGCACCCGTCATGCGATTGCCGGACTTTTCTAAAGTCTTTGAAGTCGCATGCGACGCTTCGGGTGTAGGCATAGGAGGAGTGCTTAGCCAAGAGGGTCACCCTGTGGCCTATTTTAGTGAAAAACTTAACGAGGCGAAGCAAAAATACTCCACCTATGACAAAGAGTTCTATGTGGTCGTTCGATCTCTTTGGTATTGGAAACATTACCTTAGACCGTAGGAATTTGTGCTATTCTCTGACCATGAAGCCTTACGCTTTCTTGCTTCACAGAAGATGTTGAACCCAAGGCATGCGAAGTGGGTTGAGTACCTTCAAGGTTTCATATTCGTGTTAAAGCATAAGGCCGGTGCTGAAAATAGGGCCGCTGATGCACTTAGTTGGCGAGTGGTGACTTTGCGCACAATGAGTACCGAGGTTGTCGGGTTCGAAAAGTTAAAGGATGAGTACCCCGTGTGCCCTGATTTTGGGGTTGAGTACACTGCTCTCCTTAGTAACCCGACTAGCACACACTCCGTGTACACCATCCAGGATGGGTACTTGTTTAAAGGCAACTGCCTTTGCATCCCTCGCACTTCATTGCGTGACTTTCTCATTTGGGAGTTACATGCTGGAGGGATGGCAGGACATTTTGGGCGTAATAAAACTGTTGCGCTCGTAGAGAAGAGGTTCTTTTGGCCTAGCCTAATGAGAGATGTCGCTCGGGTCGTTACGCATTGTCGTACTTGCCAAGTGTCAAAATTGACCAAACAAAATACCGGCTTGTACACCCCGTTACCCGTGCCACACACCGTGGCAAGACCTCTCTATGGATTTCGTGCTTGGACTTCCTAAGACCCCTAGGAAGCACGACTCCATCTATGTCGTAGTGGACCGATTTTTCAAAATGACCCACTTCATTCCTTGTTCCAAAACCTCTGATGCGTCTCATATTGCTAAACTATTTTTCGCGAAGGTAATGCGTCTTCACGGGTTGCCCAAAACCATTGTGTCTGATAGGGATGTTAAATTTACGAGATATTTTTGGAAGACCCTTTGGCACATGATGGGCACGTTGCTCCAATTCTCTACAACTTACCACCCTCAAACGGATGGCCAAATCGAAAGCACCAATAGGAGCCTTGGGAATCTCCTTCGTAGTCTTGTCGGTGATCATATTAGGACCTGGGATACCATGTTACCCACAGCTGAGTTTGCATATAATAATTCTGTCAATAGGTCCATAGGCATGAGTCCTTTTGAGGTAGTGCATGGTCATAGGCCTAGGACCCCATTAAAGACCTTATATAGGAGGTCTTACAATAAACGAAAACCCTAAAACGGATATTAAATAAAAGACAAATAAACCCTTGAAACAAAAGTTTGAAATTAAACTCCTAAAATAACTAAAATTCTCGGCGCGATTTCGATCGATCGAATTGAAAATCGTTCGATCGAAATTTCAGAGTTTTGTGTTTTTCCTCTTCGCTGTTGTTCGATCTTGACATTCCCTGTCATTCTCCTCCACTCAAAATGTTTCATCACCGATGAAACACGCACGTGGTACTGATCAAGTGTATCGGGACTTGCATGGTGGAACTCCTTGCAACTAGCCCAAACAATCTTGGCTCCTGGTGGCGTATGATCCGCATCTCGGTTGATTGTAGTGGGACGCACACGGTAAACCTCTCCTTGATGAACCTGATAACCCGGCTCGCCAACCCATTCTACCAAATATTTTTGAAGCTTCTCATCAACTCTCCCGGACCTGAAGGAATTCATTCCCGATGAAGTGTGATCGGGATATCGGTCGGGATGACGAGAACTCAAGTGGCAAGCTCTTTTATCATTGGCCCATGTACTCTCGGTAGGCGAAGTATTAGCAGATAATTTGTATTGTTACTTGAATTAATCTTGTATTTAATTTCGGCATGCAATGCAGAATGAGACTCAAAACTTGACTCACAACAAGACTCGGAATGTGAAGCAGAATGCAACTCGAGACTATGATGTGTGAGTGTATCTATGGACTTGATACTCCCTTGTGCATGCGACTCTACCACCAACAAGGACTTGTGCACAACGGGCTCTACGGGCACTAACAAATCGTGTGTAGGTGACTCGGTTGAATCGTGCGAGGGTGACTCAGTTGACTCACGTGTGGGCGACTCAATATCACTACTCACAAGGGAAATAGAAGTCGTTTCAACACAAACTAGACTTTCGTCAGCTTCTTCCATCTCCTCTTCACTTAGCACAATTCTAGGGTCATACACTTCCTCTTCTACTTTCATATTTTTCAGCCCCTTAGAACTTTCGCTTTTAGTCAATAAATTTGGAGGGGAAAATTTTGTGGGGCATTGGTTTGCAAAGTGTCCGAACCCTTGACACTTAAGACAATCAGGACACTTATTTGTCTTGGTTCTCAAACTCTGTAGAAGGTGACGGTGTGTCAAAGGAGCATACTTTTCAATAAGTGTCACCTTCATATCCTCCCATGTGGAGATGGGTTTAATCTGACGAAACTCAACATGAAGTTCTATATGAATCCAAAAAATCTCGACATTACCCTTAAACTTTGTTGTCACTAGTCTAATTTTGTACTCATCTAGTACACCATATCAATCAAAATACTCTTCTACACTAGACAACCACTCTATGAAGGTTTTAGGGTTTGTCGTACCCTCAAAATCAGGGACCTCATTCCGAATAGATTTTAGAAACTTCTCCGCAAGGACGTACTCGAGTTCACGATGATAAGGGTATCCCCTAACTCTAATCTCATCACTACTCGTGGGACTTTGCCAAGAATTTGGACGCGATATCCTCATGGTGAACACGGCTTACTAGCACGAGTGCTAAATGCATGCAAACATGAACCACAATGGATGAGGAATTTTGTCCAACACATGACGTGCACACATAAAAACTGAAGGAAGATGCAATGAAAATTGAAGTGACACACAATATGCCCTAACCTAGAAAACCTAGGGCTCTGATACCAAAACTGACGCGGGACAACGACCCTAAAATGCGGAATATGATTTAATGAAGATTTTGCCGAAATTAAATAATTAATTCAAGTTCAATCGCAAAATTATCTTTGATACCTTAGGGTTTGCAGAATTTTGATGGGTAGATCACACGAGATTCAGATAGGGTCTAGTCCGATGCGCAACTACTTTAGAGTCGAGGCGAGATCGGCCTAGAGAGTACTCTAGCTTTTCTAGGATTAGGCGCTCGTCTTCGGTCCGATGTAGATTCGCGGATTCCAAATTGGGTTGTGAAAGGGATTTACAGTTTGTAAAGGCCTATGACTTTTAGCTCGGTTTATGATTTTGGAAAAGGTATGGGCTTGTGTGATTTAGGCTTCAAAACGAGTTTTGGGTTTTGGGGATCACAAGGAAGGATTTAGGCTATGGCTAGAGAAGCACGCAGAGATTCAGATGGCAAATATAATCAAGTAAACCACACAAAGCAATGACAACAATAAGGAAAATATATGGGAATTACTCCCTTGGTCTCACACCACACCCATTGTGGGGAAGAAGACTCTCTTCACGAAGCATAAGCTCTCATTCAATAATCAATCAACTCCCTTAATTACATTGTTTAAAGACCTTATATAGGAGGTCTTATAATAAAAGAAAACCCTAAAACGAATATTAAATAAAAGACAAATAAACCCTTGAAAGAAAAGGTCGAAATTAAACTCCTAAAATAACTAAAATTCTCGAAGCGATTTTGATCGCAATTTCGATCGATCGAAACTGAAAATTGTTCGATCAAAATTTCAGAGTTTTGTGTTTTCCTCTTCGCTGTTGTTCGATCTTGACGTTCCCCGTCAGAGGGTCTTCGGATACCTTGGCTCTCATCATTAATTCCTCAAATTTGCCAATGTAATTCGAAACGGGCATACTACCTTGGCGCAAATTTTGCCATTGGTCGAGGAGACGATGGTAGTATGAAGAAGGAACGTACTTCTCTGTAAGTCGTTCCTTCATGTCCTCTCAATGGGTAATGGGAGCACAACTCGCATTCGTTATGATGCGTTCAACGTTGACCCAAAAGAGTCGGGACGGTTGTTGAATCGAATCGATTCAATGGATTAGGGAAAAGCTAGGATTTCGGGAGTCGGGTAGTTGGGTGGGAGATGGCTGATTTAGGTTATTTGAATTAAAGCAAGGACGAGAGATTAAAAGGATAACGTAAACAAGGATAAATTGTGGGCTTCACACCAAACCCTTCTCGGGAAGAAGATTCACACTTCGTAAAGGCTCATCTCAAGCACACAAGTAAAAGCTCTTTTCATTAATCATCAACTCCTTACATTGTTTAACTTACGGACCTTATATAGGAGTCCTTTCAAACAAAAATAAAACCCTAAAACAAATTCTAAAAGGACAAGTATGTCCCTGACAATTAAGTTCGAAATTAGAAAAATTACCCAAAAATAAAAACTGCACAATTTCGATCGATCGAAATTTAAATTTGATCGATCGAAAGTGAAACTCGATCGATCAAAAAAACATATCTAAAAAATTCGCCGCTGAAATTCGATCGATCGAACTGAAACTCGATCGATCGAGTATATAATTCGATCAATCGAATTATATACTCAAGAAATATATAATTTCCTCTGCAGTTCGATTGATCAAAATTGGACTTCGATCGATCGAGAATTTGTAGTATTCTCCCAATTCGCCAAATTTCGTCTCTTTTCGCCTAGCTCTGATGTCCAGTCCGCTTCTTCCGGCGTCAGTATACACGAAACGGTCCATATCCAATGTCTACTATGTCGGCATCCCCATCGAGGAAGTGCTGTTTTGTTTTTTTATTTTCTTTTATTCTTTTGACCATAAGTAGAGATCGCTCCTACCTAAGAGCTTTTGGCGTAGACCGAAATCAGAGTCATATTTGGCACTTTGGTGCTTTCAATATTGATTTGGGTTTCCCGGGACACCAAAAGCCCCGGGTGGCGACTCTATATTTTTCATATGAGCGCATTGTCGCGACGGGTTTGATAAAAATTCACAATTGCACAGATCAGAAAGAAAAGCAGCTCAAATTCGAAGGACTAAAGAAACACTCAGTCGATCGATCGACCCAAGCCATTGTCGTGAAATGGCTTAATTTCGCTTAATCGCTTAAGCCATGACATACTTTTTTTTTTTCAAAAAAAATAAAATAAAAATAAAAATAAAAATTTAACAATAAGTATTCAAGTCTCTAGAAGGGAAAAATAGACATTCTTGCATTTAAAAAAGAAGTTTTACATACTAATATTCAAAATTATAACTTTAATTTTGATACTGAGTACCAGCATCATCTACTTTGGGCCGTTGATGGTGTAGATCTATCATCTTTATAATCATCATGATCATCTTCCATATAGCCTTCTAAAACAACATCTTGATCATATTTTTTCCTAGAACGCTTGTCCATATACTCCATTATTTCCTTTCTGATTTCCGGAATAGCTTTTCTACAAGCCCTAGCATTTGATTCGGCTCCATAAGCAAGATATTGTTTATGACAATTTAATATAACTAAGTTTATAGCAATTTAATTCACTAAAAAAGGATTACAAAGCATAAAATAAACAATAAAAAAAAATTAGATAGGAAAAATGGGAGGAGATTGGGAGTAAAGAATAGAGATTAGAGAGAAAGTTAAAGCCAAAATTGTTGTGTGAGGAGTAGAGGACCCAACCCACCATTTTATAGAGGCCATGGGAGCTCAAAAAGCAAAAAAATGAATAAATTTAAGTGCTTGGAGTATAATGCCATCGCATACTAAGTATGCGATCGCATAAGCCATAAAATATGGCTTATGTGATTTGATGGCATAAAACCACTTAAGCGATCGCTTATGACAACTATGACCCCAACCTTTGATCGATAGATGGTGGACAGTGGACAGTGGACAAATGTTCTCAGCGCAATTTTCGATCGATCAATTGATCGACCGATCCGGAATTTTCAATCGATCAATTGTCTTCAGTGGCTTCGGGTAACTTAATTATTTTCCCATTTGATAGGCCGATTGCACGAATTTTGAAGGAATTTTGGTCAAAAAATTACATTTTAGTGTTTTAGTTGCTTTAGGACTTTTCTAATTTTGTATTAGAGTTTGGTTAGCCTATTTAAAGGTATGTAAAACAACATTATTATTGATGATTAATGAATGAAAATTGAGAGATTGCTTTTGTGCAAACCCAGAAGACTTGTGAAGAGTTTTCACCCGAAAGAGCGAATGCTTCAAAACTAGGAGTGATTCTTCATTTCTCGTGCGACTTGGTGTGAAGCCTCGGAACCCTTGGTGTGAAGCCTTGGATCTTATCCTTCTATTTTATCTTTTTTCTCACTATTGTCTGGTAATATCTCCCCTATTTGCTTTTGATAAAATCCAAAAACCCCAAATCTTTATTAATTTATATCTTTGATCCGACCCTTTTATTTGCCTTAATCCTTCAAACCTTATTTATTCAAACCCTAGAGGAGTCGAGAGACTATACCATAATTGTCGCTTGGTGCCCTAAACTAGATCAAAACTCGAGTCTTTCATCGGATCCGTTTTTCTAGATTGAGAATTAATGCATGCACACGCTAAATGAAATTAATTTAATTGTTTTAATTGAATTCATTGAATTATTTTATGTGTTTGGGTGATTTCGAATATTTATGTTATTCAATTTAATCTGAGGTTAATCCCAAATTCGTATTAATTAGAGTTTAGCATTTGTACCGCATTAGATTTGGTATCAAAGCACATTTTTAGTTTAAGGTTGTCGGTGTTCATATAGGTTCTAGGTCTTTTTTATTTTGTCTCGTCTTGCATTATTTAGTTTTGTTTTTTGCGTAGTCATGGATCCCAGTAAGATAGAAGCCTTACTTAGAGACCTTACGTCTAAGTTGACCGCGAGTCAAACCGCCCTTCAAGCCCAGATGGCTAAACACGATCAATTGCAACAACAGTTGCCTGATCAACAAGCCCGACATGAGGCTTTAGAAACCCGTGTTGAAGAGATAAATGAAGTTCATCATTGAAAATCACAATAGAATTTAGTGTTTGTACCGCATCAGAATTAATGCGAAATTTAGATCCGCATGTTTGGATCGTGACAAGGTTAAATGAAGAAAGCATGGATCAAAATACCAAATTTTCGATACGTATCGTCCTGACCTCTAGGACAATATGTATTGGGTATTGTCTGATACATTGAATGTATCAGCAATACATTGAACGTATCGGTTTGATACATTCAATTTTTTTTTTTTTTCAAAAAAATCTCAAAAAATACTAAAAAAATCAGAAAAATTAAATTTAATGATTTTCTATTTATTTCAACTTTTTAAAAATTTATTTTAGGCTTATTTGATGCATATTTCATAATTTTATCAACGCAGAACCTAAATTACATTGTACATGACTCATGATGACATGATCAAAATTAAAAGGTATACTGTACATGAAAAACTTACTTTAAAGCCATAGTGAATTTCCTGGTGGTTCTTGGCCCTCGTGATCATCATCATCGGTGCGCGAGATTTTCGACCTTTCGCTATAATTTCCAACCTTTCCCTATAATTTTGTGGTGGTTCTTGGCCCACATATTATTATTTAATAAATAATTTTAAATAAATAAAATGACCCACATAAATTGACCCACATAGTTAGAAATTGGCCCACATATTATTATTTAATAAATAATTTTATTTGAAAAACTCACATAAACCTCAAAATTTGACCAATTATAGGTTCAAATTAGGGTGGTTTAACACAAAACCTCCTACTTTAGGCTGAAAAATTCAAGATCTACCATATTTAAGGGTAGATCTAAATAAATAAACCTCTTAAAATGTAGATCTAGTTTTCACTAGATCTACCACATTTATAGGTAGATCTAGTGAAAATAGCTATAAAAAAACAACCAAATAAAAAAAAAAAGGTATAGGGGTTAACATTATACCTATGCGATGATTTCCGGCAAAAATGTAATGAATCCGAGCTGTTTTGCGTGGTTGGTAGCTCTCCCGATGGTTAACTCACAAAGAAGAAGAAAAAGAAGTGAAAGACCTGTCTCTGGTTGCAGAGAAACAAGAAGTGAAAGAAACCAAAAAAGCCAAAAAAAAGAGGCAAACACCCGTGCATCTATAGTGCCTGGGCCCCACCGATAATTTCATATTATCGAACGATACGGACGATACGAGCGATAAATTACCCGTATCATCTGATAATTTCATTGTTTTAAAGGGGGTACGATACATAGGCAATGTATCGTATCGCCCACCTCCAAAACTGATACGTAACGGTATCGGACTATATTTTGATCCATGGAAGAAAGTCAACAAGGAAGAAGTGGACCAATAAATGGGCTTTTAAGCGGCCCATAAAGCAGAATTGGGGCATGTTTTGGTCGATCGATCGATCCCAGAGATTCGATTGATTGATTGAGGACAGAGGACTTATATTTGGGACGCACTTATATTCCTCAGTTGATCAATCAAATCTGTTTTTTCGATCAATCGATTTTAGTCAGAGCCTGCGAACAATTTTGTTTATTTCTCAGTCAATCAATAAGATTAATGATGAAATTTTATTCAATGATGAAAATACGCAGGATGTCACTAACACAATGAATTTGATTAATGAGCGTAATGATGTCAATTTTAAAAAAAATTTGACCTTGAAAAGAGGTAATGATGGAAGTCCAGATTTTCCTTTAGACAAGGATAACCATCCGATAGTTGCGGTAGAAGATCTTACACTTATTCTATATCCTACAACTATGTCTCTTGACCCATTCCTTGTTACCCAAACAACCGAGCTGAGCCCCTTTAACCAATTCATAACCCATACCCTACCCGTGCAATATGAGAAAAGGTTGAATGAGGAGACTCTAAAGTTTTCAAACTTCACTACCAATAAGGATAAACATCAGGCATATTTCACGACATAAAAAGGCAAGCCAGACACTGAACACTCAAAGTGTACCATACGTGGGTTCTACAACTCATCGGAGATGAGATCTAACTTAGGAGAGTTGATGGGGACATTCGATTCAAGCAGCTGCCAGTATCGTATTGAAGGCGAAAAAAGAACATCAAAGCGATTAGAAAGAAAAACAGTTCAAATTTGAAGGACTGAAGAAGCACTCAGTCGATCGATCGATGGTGGACAGTGGACAAATATTCTGAGCTCAAATTATGTTTCTTAGTCGGTCGATCAATTCAGATTTTTCGATCGATCGATTGTTGTCAATGGCTTCCGACAACTTAATTATTTTCCCAGTCGATCGATCGACTCCGGAATCGATCGATAGACCGATCACGAGAATTTTGACGGGATTTTGTTATTTTGGTAAAAAATTTACATTTTAGTGTTTTAGTTGCTTTAGGACTTTTCTAATTTCGTATTTTGATTAGCCTATCTAAAGGCTTGTAAAATAATATTATTATTGATGATTAATGAATGAAAATTGAGAGCTTGCTTTTGTGCAAACCCTAGAAGGCTTGTGAAGAGTTTTTCCCCGAAAGAGCGAATCTTTCAAAGTCTGATGAGTGAATCTTCATTTCTCGTGCAACTTGGTGTGAAGCCGACGTACAACCTTGGTGTGAAGCCCTAGATCTTATCCTTCTATTTTATCTTTTCTCTCACTATTGTTTGGTAATATCTCCCCTATTTGCTTTGATAAAATCCAAAATCCCCAAATCTTTATTAATTTATATCTTTGATCCTACCCTTTTATTTGCCTTAATCCTTCAAACTTTATTTATTCAGACCCTAGAGGAGTCCAGAGACGATACCATAATTGTCGCTTGGTGCCCTAAACTAGATCGAAACTCGAGTCCTTCATCGGATCCGTTTTTCTAGATCGGGAATTAATGCATGCACACGCTAAATGAAATTAATTTAATTGTTTTAATTGAATTCATTGAATTATTTTAGGTGTTTGGGTGATTTTGAATAGTTCAATTATTCAATTAAATTTGAGGTTAATCCCAAATTCGCATTAATTAGAGCTTAGCGTTTGTACCGCATCACTGGGAAGGACCTATGTAAATTCACAATTCGCTGGTCTCCATGCTAACCTGATACGCTACGGGTATGATGAGTTTTTAAATTATATGTATATTTGTAAGCTAAAAGGAATTAGATACATAAATAATAAGGTTCACATTTTCTACAAAACAACTATTGGTATAATGTAAGGCGTTGGGTTTAAAAAGAATAGGTCGTGGGTCTCCCCGCATCCTATTAAATTTAACCCGTCCAAACTGAATAGCGAACTGATTCGCTCTGAACCAGTTCGCCATTCGCAGGGTCTAGGAACGAATTATGTAGGAAAGGATTATAAGGGTTGGTAGAGTTGAATTTGATGGTCATCACTCATCACAAAGAAAACAGGGTCTTAAAGTGCAGATGGAATGCACAAAAGAGCGGCTAGGGTGATGATCAAATTTGAGGAGAATTTGGTAGTGACATCTACAGAATTCCGTAGTGCCTATCAGGGTTGATAAGCGTAACAGTTTCATGGCGATAACAAAAGGAAACCATTTCCATTGTGGGGATGAATGTGCAGAATAGTACCTAGGATGGTTATGATTAGTCCTGAGGAAGATTTGTGGTTTTAGATTCCATTGCGTATTTACTCCAGCCCCTTGAGCTGCCTTCTGTCTGGCTTGATCCCGACATTGGTCTCCTCTCTTGACTAACATGTACACTGCTAATATACTGGAGTTCTTTGAGTTGAGCAACAAGCTTGATCTATTTCACGACACAATCTCCATAGCTAACGATTTGTCTCACGCTGCAATATTTTGCTTTTCAGCTAATCTTCGTTGCCTTAAAAAAAAACCTTCATAGTATTCCTCTCCATATATGACTCAGTTTGGATGCACAATGAACTACGGTTGTGATAATAAAATTACAACAATGTGGACATGGACAAAATGAACCAAGCCACCTTTTTTCTGATTATGAAATTGATTTACACGGTGATTCGATTCATTTTAAGTTGCACTTGAAACAAAAGCAATTGCAATAATATTTCGAGAGACAGCTAGCATTTTTAATAGGAAAATAATTATAATCATTAACTTCTACACAGTTTAACTACTACACATATCGAAGTTTACATCTACTTTAAGACATACAACAATCTTAAATCACAGTCTAATAAACGGAAACTATGAATGGAAACTTGGTCAGGTTCAATATGGCTGGGTTAAGCCTCATTTAGTGGTATGAGGCTGGATTAATTATGGAATCACTAATCATATTCAGTTCTGTAGATGGCCAAATTAAGTACATCAAATGTACCTTAATCCATTACTGAGAGTGACTTCTTGATTGGACAACTAACATTTCTTGCTTCTCGCATCAATAATAAGATATAGGGAATTCTGACGTCAAGATACTTATCAATCATAGATTCTTTTGAAAGGAAAGAAAAGGTAAAAACATTTGAAAGGAAATTATATAAAATGCATATAAAGGTTATGGTTCCCCTATAAGTAATAGCTCCCCTTAAAATTCCCTTAGGGCCTGTTTGGATAAAAACACAGGAAACGTGGGAAAGTAAAATAATATTCCTATATTTTCCTATGGATACCTAAGTTGTAGGAAACCATGGGATTCCTTTGTTTGCCTTTGTTTTCCGCTGTTTGGATAACCACATTGCTAGCTGGGAAAACGCAGGATTAACCAAATCCTGTGTTTGGATACACATGCAGAAAATTGTAGGAAAATAACATATCCTAACAAAAAAAAAAAGCCATAATACCATAAAAGATCATCCAAACTAAAAAACAGTTGCAATATCATAAAAATGATTCACAAAAATGATCAAAAAATTATATATGTATTAACTTTTTTTTTTCTCTCTACATATCTTAGTGAATTGCTCTAGTGGTTGACTTAGTGCTTTGTGAAGGTTAGGTTCTAGGTTCAAACCTTGTTATGTGTAATAAATTGTTTATTTTTTAAAAATTAATTATACTAAAGCATATACACCATATATGTGAGTATATAGCCCTACAATATAGTAGAGCCCCTAGTGCGAGAAATCTCTCCAAATATAAGTCCATGCAACACCTAAATAGATGGAGGGGAGGTTAAAAATAGGCCAAAATTGTGGGATTTAGTTAAAACAATCAAAGAAGAAATATTTGTTATGAAAACAAAAACCATAAAAATTATTGTTTGAAGATTTTTGATAATTTTGGGTGGTCAAGATAATTTTGGATGGATGAGAATTCACTAATATAAATTAGGACCCCTAAAGCTTAGTAACAAATTTTTAGAAAGTTTGGGTGGTCAATTGACCACCCAAGTCATAACGTGGTTGTGCCTCTGATTTTTGGGTATTTGTGCCATATAGAATCAACATCAGACCGTCTAATAGGGGTGTCATGATCTTAAGATCTATCATGAGGAAGTTGAAAAAAAAAACAATCTCCATCGTCTAATTCAAATCAGTCAATAGTTTTCGTCTGTGAAAAAATTGTGTGGTATTACTAAACAGGTGAGAAGAGTCATACGAATGAGAAGTCCGAAGGGTCGGAAGATAGAAAACAGAGGGGCCCCCTCAGCATTTGTTCTCGGATTTTGACGGAAAATGCGAAGATAATTTCCGACCCTTCGGATGTCATCCAAACAACGGGAATCTCGGCAATTCATTTACCGCATATGAGTTTTCCCTTATTTCCCCTTGTTTCCCTTGAAACCAAACAGGCCCTTAGTTCTTTCTCTCCCCCGAACCAACCTCACTGGCCTCAAACTGGGGAGATTAGTCAAGTATTGAGAGATCAATAGAAATATATTATTAAAAACTTACTAAAAAAAATGTATGAATGTTCAGCTAACAGAGTATAAATGGCTAAAGCACGCAAGCAGAATTTAAAAAAAAAAGTAGTCTCCAGTACAAAGTACATGCAGAAGATATAGCAGTTCTGGAGGTAACTACCAAAGAAGAGCTTCTGAAATGTTTCCTTCCATATAGAATTTTTTTTCCTCAAAAAGTCATTTTTTGTCTTCTGAAAACTTGTATAGCATGATAGAATCATACCAAATTATACCAGGAACTTCAAACACCCACTGAGAAAACAAAACGAATGGAAAATGAGGTAGGGGTTTTAAAAAAAAAAATTCATCGATAAAAGGAATATTATAATATAAATTACAATGAACAGAAAACCAAATGACTTACTCAGGCAGAGTCTCATAAGCAGTCAAAATATCCCATACTTCACGAACAGGGGCCTTGACAGTAATACTAGCAACCACAAATCGGTGAACCCCTCCATCTTCCTTCAACCCAAAGGCATTATACCAGAGAAATAAAGATAAAAATGTCACCCCGTGGAAAAAGAAGACAAATTTTAAAGAGTATTAAATTCCATGAATTACCAATAAGCCATCATATCTACGAAGATGAACTTCATCCACCATGCATCGCTTATCAAGCCTACAAACTTTTCCATATAAACCCCAGTTATTGGTGAGTTCGCTGGAATACGAAGTAGACAAGGGGGCAAAATTAGAGCTGGAATAGTGCTCCTTGAACTCATTGGAGGGAAGCTTATTAGTAGGAGATAATGCACCCGATAAGTCCATGCAAGAGGAAGCATAGGCAGCATTAGGAGTTGGATGCACAACACTTTCAAATCTTAATGTCTTTTGATTCCCTTCAAAATTTCCTTCCGCTCTAAAAGCTACGGCTCGGAGGTTAACAGGAAGATCTGAACTGATAATCCTCTCTATAAAAATGGCTGGGAAGTTGAATGTTGGAATCACGTTGACTTCATATGATAAAGTAGTAGTTGAAGACCTGCATATACAGTACTTACCAGGTTAATAATATAAGTAATGTGATCAGTATATATATATATATATTCTAGTTTTACAATAGCAATGTGCAACCATACATTTTGGAAGTCGGTTAAGGAACAGGAAGGATTGCAATTATATGAATAACATGAATAACAGATTTACAATCCAAATTCTCGTTACCATGGATGTTGACCCACTCCACAAGTTTATTAACAGAAAAATCGAGAAGTAAAAAATATATTGGGAAAAATGGGCAAAAGTGGACATTATTTCTCATTGGTATATAGAGAAACCTTCATTTTTTTGTTGGACATAACAAATGAAAAGAATGTAGAGGTAAGGTTTTAAGGGGAGAGGTGCAAAGTTAAAATATTTTTTATTTAAAAAACTCATTTATAAGAGCTAAATTACATACAATACAAGGATGAAGAAAACCAAGATTATTTGAAAATGTTGGACATACATAAAGTAGGTGTTGGAATCTAACAAGTGATTAAATTGTGGACTTAAAAACCCCCCCCCCCCCCCCCCCCCCCCCCCAAAAAAAAAAAAAATATAAATAAAAATAAATAAATAAATAAATAAAAATATATATATCTATATATATATATATATATATATAGAGAGAGAGAGAGAGAGAGAGAGAGAGAGAGAAAATTATCCATGGAAATAAAAGCACTGGAAAATAGAAATTCAGAACACTAAAAACTATAGGAAGCACCATGCTCACACTGGGAAACCCTCATTTTAGGCCACCTGGCATATCTTTTAAACAATCCAAGTCATCAAAGTTGTAGCTCATATTGGGAGCTACCATGCTCCTAAAAATCAGATTCATTCGGGGATTTGAACTATCCGATCCATGCACTCTTATATCAATAGTTGTGCACATTTTTTTAACGCTTGGTATTGAAGTGCTCTAATAAGATGGTTCTGATGCTCTGGCACATGATTTTTGGGCTGAGTTTGGTACAAGTGGCGACCATTCATGGAACCCTTAACAAAAAAAGGAGGATTCCGCTGGTGGATAAGTGGTGGGGGTGTCCTCTACTAGATAGTGTTTGGGATTTCCCCTACTAGACAATGTTAGGGTTTCTTAATTGATCAAAAAGAAATAGAGGCTTTCTCATTAATTAGGAATTTAGGATGACTTATGCAAATATTTTTTAGGGAAATTTGCACTTTCAGCCCTATAAGTTTGCGTATTTGCAAAAACGGCCCTATAGTTTCAATCCTGGCATAACAGGCCAGCTCCAAGCCTAGCCGGTTCCACGTTTCCCTTAGTATATATATATATATATATGCTTCTCTATGCTTATTTGCCCTTTTTAACACTTTTTCTTGGATTGCGATTTCAAGATTCGACTACACTTGGTATAACTCAGAGAACTACAATAGGTTAGGTAAGATATCGAGTACATTATGTTTGTAAGATATTGATTTCCCTTCTTTTTTAACATATAGTAGGTAGACGAAGCTAGGTAAGATATTGGTCGATATCTTAGGATATCGGCCGCTATCTTAAGATATCGGTCGATATCTTAGGATAGCGGCCAATATCTTAAGATGACCTTTTAACCAACCAATTTTTATTTTTAAATATTATAGCGCTAAGTCAAAGTATTACCCTTTTAACCAACCAAATTTCATTTTATAAATATTGTAGGTTGAAATGGATGTTCCCCTTCTTTGCCATTTTGATTTCGTCAATGTGGGAGATAATACTTACAACGGAGGACATCGGAGGATTGTTACTGTCACGGAGAACATATCATTTGATGAGTTTATGGAGAAAATGTACAAGGTCAGTAGGACACGACCGGAAGAACATTCTATTACACTAACGGTTTCATTACGCATAGGGAATGAGCTTGTGTTTGCCGAATTGTTTGACTTTAATGATCTTACAAACTTATTTAGAGCATATCGTATTGGTGATGGTGTGATAAGTATTTATATCGAAAAATCATTAGTCACTACCGTAGCAGAAATTTTACTGTCTTTAGAAGCATTTCAACTGTTCCAGTAAACAAACGAAAATGATGATGGTGTGAGAACAGAACATTTTATTGAAAATCAAGAAATACGATTTGAAGAGAACATCGCTGCATCGATGATAGTATACGATGATAGAAATATGAATATAGGATTTTGCCCCTACCGTAGGCCTCTCGAACAACCCTCTTCAGACATTCCAATGAGTGAAGGCGATGAAGATCAAGGATATTGTCATCAAATGAATCCGATGCATGATACATCTTAGTTCAACTTCGATTCGGTAAATCAGTGGGAAACGTTTTTAGTCGGCCTTAGTCCATATCAGTGGCCTTCCGAACCAATAGCTTCGGAGCCAACGATAATCGAGCCTTCAACACAACAGCCTCTCGTACATCAAACATTTCCGCATCGGCCAACATCAATCCAAACAACTGCACATCAACCAAACGTACATCGACGGGCTCAATCCCAATCACGTAATAACCATCTAGTCGATGACGGTGATAGTGATCCTGAAAATAATGAAGCACCGCCGTCTCCCACTTCGCACGTTCATACTAATAGGGGAATTGATCAACCTCTGGTGGACGAAGACTATCAACTTAATGACTCGGAAGGAGAGTATATGGATTCGGATGATGAGGAACTGTATGAAGGGGGACCAATTACCATTGGTCAGGCATTTAGAAATAAGAAATCCTTTCAGAAAGCTCTTAAAGAATTTGCAATAACAAATAATTTCCAAATTAAACCAATAAAAACCAGTCTTCTTCGAGTTACGGCGAGGTGTGTTGAAGTAGGATGTGCTTGGCGAATACATGCATCAAAATTAGGTGTGGACACGTTTGCTGTGAAAACTTTCCACCCGGAACATACGTGCGGAATGTCAGCTTTTGGAAGCGGATATCGCCAATGTACGACATCGTGGATAGCTTCATTCGTGAGAGATAAGCTATTAAAGGGCTTTGACGAGACTCCTGCTTAAATAATTTTTTATATTGAAAAAAAATACGGTATAATAGTGAGTTACTGGAAAGCATGGAGAGGAAAAGTAATAGCGTTGAATGACATCCGAGGTAGCTGGAAGGAGCAATTTAAGATGTTACCGTCATATGTCACCGAATTACAGCGGGTTGATCCAGACATACAGACCGAATTATGTCTCGAGCCTGATAATGCATTTCAGAGATTTTTCGTGGCATTCAGACCTTGCATTCGAAGCTTTCGTAATACTTTACGAAGAATAATTGCGGTAGATGGAACACATTTGCATAGACGATACAAGGGAGTGTTGTTAATAGCTACGGGGATAGACGAGAATAGACATTTATTCTCTATAGCGTTCAGCGTTGTACCGAAAGAAAATGAAGATCATTGGACATGGTTCCTTGATCTATTAGGGAGACGTGTAATCGGTTGAAGAGCAGTTTGTATTGATATCAGACAGACAGAAAGGTTTGATGGAAGTTGTGGAAAAAGTTTTTCCTAACGCCTTTCACAGCTACTGTATGCGACACTTAGCTCTAAATCTGTTTGATACATATAAGGATACAATCTCTAAACCGCTTTTCTGGGTTGCTGCCCGTGCATTTTCGGAAGTAAAATTTAAAAGAATTATGCGAAAAATAGAAGACGACGCCCCCCGAAATGTACAACATGGATTAAAGAAATTGGTGATCATTTCTGGGCACGCGCTTATTTTTAAGGGAGGCGTTATGATATGTTGACAACTAATATAACTAAAAGCATAAATAGTGTGTTGAAAATAGCTAGGGAGGAACCGATCGTGAGTATGTTAGAAACTATTTGCACAAAGGTAGCCGAATTTAATCTTCGCCATCAGGAGGAAGGAAATAAAATGACACACGTGTTAACACTGATGGCCGAAGAACACATAACACGAAATTCAGGATGGGCCCATCGAAAAAACGTTATACCATATGGTCGCGATATATTTCAAGTTAAACGTGGTGATTACACTCACAATGTCGATTTAGATAAGCGAACATGTACATGTAAACGTTGGGCTATTCTTTGGATTACCATGTTCACATGCGATCGTCGCATTATTGCGCCGAAACAGAGAAAGAGAGATCCCCCAATTTTGTGAGCACTGGTTTACCAGTAACTTATTTAAGGAAACTTATAAAGAACACTTTGTCCGGACCGTTGACAAGCGCCAATGGACTTCGCAAAGAGACGACATTCAAGTTTTGCCTCCGCACAAAATACGTCAAGCCGACCGTCCGAAGAAAAGAAGAATAAGATCTAAAGGCGAAGTTCAACCACTACGATGTAAAAATTGTAACAAATACGGTCATAATCGTCGCTCGTGTAAATTTGTTAGAATTTGAAATTAACTTATATTACTTGTAAGAGTACCGTAAGCCTTTATTTCTATCCTTATCGATATCGATAACATTTCATATTTTATAAAGGGAGCCGGTTAGGTCCTCAATTGGAAGACGGTAATCATCCTCCAAAATACATTTGGAGCTCCACGTGGTACCCAAAAGAGTATTTGAGTGCCACGTGGAGCACAAGTGGACGGTATAGATTAATATTAAACCCACGTGGAGCAAAATCGAAAAAAACTTTTTAAACCCACAAGTCAAAGTTTGACAGATTTCTTTGGTTCACATTTCACGATTCAAAATAAACTACTTTGGATCAGATGAAGGAGACCATTTATCATCCAAATAGATTTTGGATCATGGCCCTACTATCGACAGCTAATTTTTAGCGAAAAATCAGCAGTCGATGACTTAAGTTAGCGGCCGATGACAGTCATCGACCGCTAACTTAAGTCAGCGGACGATGACTTAAGTCATCGGCCGGTGACTTAAATTAGCGTCTGATGACTTAAGTCATCGACCGATGACTTAAATTAGCGATCGCTAATTTATGTCATCGACCGATGACTTAAGTCATTAGCCGATATCTTAAGTTATCGGATGCTAAGTTAAGTTAGCGCCGCAGACTTAAATTCGCGCCGCTAATTTATGTTATCGTCCGCTGACTTAAGTTACCGGCCGGTAAGTCAGCGGGCATTGTGAAATCTGAACATCAAATACAAGTCTTTTTATGATGTTTATAAAGAATTGTTAGACAATTAGGATAAATTGATAACAACTAAAATTATACAAGTTGATATAAAATATTTAAAATTTTATCAAAAATATTTACAAAAATCTATAAAATTTTACAAAGATATGAAATATAAAGTTTAACTCTTCCCAAACGTGCACATTAAATGTCCGATTTCGGTTCTAAATTGTTGCATTTGTTTTTCTTCGAAATCAATAGTCCGCCGTTGGGAGAAGTATTCTATGTACTTCAAAACATATACACTGTAGTCCCAATCGTTTCTTTGGAGCGGGAGATCGACACTGTTGAAAGCCGATACCTTCCATTGTTGATCGAAAGCTGACTTTAGACCGACAACGTAAAGAAGACGTGGAAGGTGATGCAATAGACATCCTTTATGCTCTTCGAACCTCCTTGAACACTCTTGGTCTGATGGATCTATTAACTTAATTTCGTGATCAACTAATGAAATTATAGCCAACGCCCAGTGGCTATGTTTTTGGCTATGCATCGGAAGATAAATCTGCACAGAAACGGAACCGAAATTTTAAATAATTAATTTTATTTAAAAGCTGTTAACGTTAAATAAAGCGAAGTGTAGTATTAAAAAATATACCGTTCCATAGTCGACCGCGTGAATTCCGCGTTTATTATTTGTAAGTAGTGGTTCAAGCGGCTTTAAATTGTTACGAACCTTCCACTCGTCAAAGTAGGCCTGCCACTTATCGAAGTCGCTAAGTGCTGCTAGACCTTCAATATCAATAAATTTTTCATATTTTTTCTCGTCTGCTATAAACAAGGTCTAAAACAGAATTATGTAGTAAGTAAATAAATTAAAAGAAGTGTAAATGAAAAGACAAATAAATGAAACAAATGAAACAATAAATAGTTAAAACCTTACCAGGGCAGACGCAGAAGCGAACCAACTTTTTTCGGCATTTGCCGTAAATATTGAATCGTTGATAACTTCAAGGGCTCTCGAGTACGTGTCGATGACTTCATTGTCAAGCCACGAGCGTCCTTTGAGAACCTTTAAAAGATCAACTGTGATGTCAACACCCATGATAGTATTGACAATCACATTGTCCTCTCCCTCCGGCCGGTTCCAAAAATTGAGCATATATTTGTGCTCCATTGATTTTGGCTCATCCTCCTCCTCCACAACCAATCTTGGTCTTTTTATAACGGCTTTACTTGTCGGAGTCTTTCTCTTCTTCCGAGCACGCAAGTCATATCCCTCGGCTTTACTTTTTCCAGTTGATAGTTTAACTAAAATTGATTTTAGGGATGCCGGTTGTGACTCACGAGAAGGTTGGGTAAGAGGAGCACCCTCATCACCCACTTCTACCAAGGGTTGTTTAGTAGGAGGTGGAGGAGCTTCAGAAGTTTTGGGGGTAGTGATTTGATGGGTTGAGTTTAGAAGCGGGGCGTAAGTTGGGGCAAAGTGGATTGATGGCTTGGTTGAGGAGCAGGGGGTTTAGGGTCAGTAGGTTTAGGAGAAGAAGTTTTGGGGGCAGTTGATTGATGGGTAGGTTAAGGAGCAGTGGGTTTTGGGCCAGAGGGTTTAGGGGCAAAAGTTCGGGGGGCAGTGGATTGATGGCTTGGTGGAGGAGCAGTGGGTTTAGAAGCTGTAGGATGAGTGGCAGTGGGAACGAAGGTTTCAAATAGAACAGATGAAAGAATATTATCCTGCATAATTACAAAATACATTAAAAACTATCATTATTTTACAAAAAATAAAATTATTTGGGATCAAGTTAGCGACCGCATTATCGACCGATAATATAAGTTAGCGGTCGATAATTTACATTATCGATTGATAATGTAAATTATTGACCGCTAACTTAGATTAGTGGCCGACAAGTTACATTATCGATCGATAATGTAAATTATCGACTACTAACTTATATTATCGGTCGATAATGTAAGTTGTCGGACGATAATTTACATTATCGGACGACAAGCGTATTTGGCATTAATTTTTAGACACATGTTTTTTCAAATTTAAAAAGAAATGGTTTAGTACCTTCGTCAAATGAGATGTGACTGCATCAAGGTCCTTCTGTATTGAGGCATTTCGTTCTGTTAAATTTAGAACCCGATGTTTTAGTGACCCTACTTCATCTTGTAATGACCCAACTTGCTCTTGGAGGGTCTTCTTTTCTCTCCCTAGCTGTTCAATTTTGAGTGCTTGCCCTTTAAGCACTGTAAATGCACGTCGAAAGTCGCTTTTCATCTCTTTTACAGCCATGCAGAGCGTTTTGCATTCTTTTCTAAGCTCCATTACTTCTTTGGTTAGGTTGGGTTGCCTAACCGACTGTTCTCTTGTTGGCTGGGGCCTAATCTCCGGTTTGCCTTTTGCCTTTTGATTAAGTATGCTGGTGTACAACGACTTCATACTCGTCGTTTTCGTTGCTGTCATTATCGTCATCCTCATCGTCGCCATCGTCATCTCGGCTTTTCGGCTCTTCGGCTCTTTCTGGAGGACGTGTCTCATAACTTGGGGCATCGTCGTATTCATATATATTTTCTTCATCACGAGGCTCCTCGGCCTTTTCCTGCTCCCTTTCCATCTCTCTTTGCATAAAAAAGAGTTGAACCGATCTATACTGTAATTCGTACTTTACAGCTTGAAGCTCTAAGATAACTTTAGATTTAAGAAAATTTTCTCGATATAAATTAGGATTACGGCTGAATTTTGGGCCTTCCCATTTCATTAGCCTCGGAAATGGATCTTTGAGCTCAGTAAGAGTGATGGCGACTCCAGGAAAGTGCTTAAACGCCCAAATCTGTAGAGCGATAGTGCATCCGTAGATGTTGTAATGCCCCTTTTCTGACTTTTTCGTCATTTCCCTTATGATGTATGCTTTTGATATGCTATCTGCTAAATTATTGTAAACTATCAGGCCCCACGGAAACTTGTTGAACTCTTCAATGTTATCTACTAATGTCAAGTACCGTCTGTCCACTTCCTGGTATGTGTCTGGAAGTAAAAAAGAACATAAGAGAAACAATAATTCATCGTTGGATAAATCAGCACTATCAACTAATTCTTCAATACGAGGTCTTTTAGCCGGCTTCCCCCAAAAGAATTTGTATCGAATAGTTTCTTCCTCTGGCACGGCCACTTTCTCATACTTAGGTTCCGTCAACATATTCAGGCCTAAAATGAATGCTATATCGGACTCTTGCAGCAGTACATTAGTATTTCAGCCTTGAAAACATTATCATTAACCAAAAAGCTTAAAATAGCATCAACCAAGTCTCCAATGAATCTTAATTTCTCATTTATCCTAAATAGATGACCGAAAATTGAATCATCTAAAATCTTCTTCCTCTCTTCGTTACAGTGCAAGTAAAATTTCTTGACACCAACTCCAGAACATTTCTCGAAGGGCTTTAGAGACATAGTCATTTTACAATCACTTAGTGGGAACTACAATATACATAAAAACAATTAATTAATAAAATAAGTGAGGTTGAAAAACTACCGACAACTTACATTATCGGACGCTAACTTACATTAGCGGCCAATAATGTAAGTTAGCGGCCGATAATGTAAGTTAGCGGTCGATAATGTAAGTTAGCGGCTAATATTGTAAGTTAGCGGCCGATATTGTAAGTAAGCGGCCGATAATGTAAGTTAGCGGCCGATAATGTAAGTTAGCGGTAAGTTATCGGTAAGTTAGCGGATTGTTGAGAAACATAACGGATGACTGAATGTGTTTAAATGTAAAAAAAAAAATTACCTGAAAATTTGCTGTGAGCTTTTTTCCGCGTTCTCGCCGATAAGCCGCCGCCCTCTCGGTTTTTCAGAAAAGTAATAGTTAAAGTAAATAGTAAACAATGAAAAGTAATAAAGTAACGGTTACTTTTATGCTTTAAAAGTTATTTTAATATAAAAGGCGGTTGCTGATGTGGAACCGGCTAGGCTTGGAGCTGGCCTCTTATGCATGGATTGAAACTATATGGCCGTTTCTGCAAATACGCAAACTTATAGGGCCGAAAGTGCAAATTTCCCTATTTTTTTATATAGCATAGGAGTTCCTCGGATGCTAAATTTACATACAATCGTCACGACAGGATAAGATTGATTTCATGATAGGATGTAATTTTATAACATTAACTGCAATGAGTAGGCCCCTTAGACATTGCCCTTTTGTAAGAGTCTAGATGGGTTCCCACTTCCCAGTGGAACTAGGTGGTGGGTAGCTATTAAAACATGGATAAATTCTAAATCGGGATCAGTTGATCAGAAGGAATATCCCAGTTCGCAACAAATGTATGCTTTGTATGGCCCACATTTTCCTCCATTGTCCTTATGCTTGGTCTGTCTGGTACAAGATATTTAAATTGTTTAAGGTGGAGTGGGTTCTTCCTTTTTGGCCTGCCCACATGATGGAAATATGGAAAGATATGAAACTGGAAGAGCCGAGGAAAGATAAATGGCCGCTAACGGTGTATGTGGTTTTGGGGCTATCCAGGTGGAAAGCAATAACAGAATTTTCAGGCGCAAGGCTAAACCGTTATCGTTGGTTACCCGAGACATCAGAGATCTGGTGGTTAGTTGGAACGCTAGCAAGATGGTGGCTTTCAATGAAGGGCTTCAGCACTTCCTAATGCTCTGCGAGGACTGTTGCTCATAGAGGGGCTGTTTCAGCTGGGTCACGATGGGGAGTTGCTCGTCTCTTTCGGGCCTGCTCTGGTCCATGGGGTGAGATTTTAGGGGTTTTGGTTTTTCGTGCTTTTTTGGGTAGAATAATCTTTGTTACCGCCTCAAAAAAAAAAAACATGGATGAATCAAACTCAGTCATCCTCATCTAGTGATTCTTTTTAGGAGATGCATATGGTGCGATTGTTCCTGTTATAGAGCCATAAAGGGTTAAACACAACCTCCCATACACCAAGTATGTGTTTTACGGACTACTATGCCACTTAGGCAAAGGGAAAGTCTGATCATATAGTTATGTTCCAACATTGACAAGGTATGCCTTTCGAGATTGATTCAAACCACTCCATGAAACAATTCATTTGTATCTTCATAATCTTATTCGCAGTATTACCTAACACATCTACTTTTGGGATTTTTGTCATTCAGACACTTGGTGGAACTTGGACACTCCTCTAAACATGTAGGAAAAATACCACCTGATACCATCAAAGTGTACCTTGTTTGGACACCATAAAATAAGTTGCCATTGTAGGAAAAAAAAATGAGTACACTTCAGAAAATTAATAAAAGAAAAGGCTTGGGTTCCTTGAGAATCATTTGTATACTATGAAATATTTTAAGTTAGGTCTCATGAGTCATGATATACATTATGTATGTTTTCAATTAGCTCTCTAAGACTTTCCTACAGTTCTATTTCAGTATATACCATATTGGAATTTACAGAAATTGATGTGCCAAAAAATTATGACACGTTGACACCTGGCAACTGTGCCACAATTTAACCACCATGACAAACAGTGAATAGATCTTATTGTATGTACATATATGTACACACAATATTGTGTAACTTAGCGTTGGTTTGTCTGTGTCATATGTGTGTGTGTGTGTGTGTGTGAGAGAGAGAGAGAGAGAGAGAGAGAGAGAGAGTAAAATGACGCTGAACTCAAGTCCAGAGTCCATACGCTGGACCAGTCCCATTGTATCCACTTTTTCAGGTGCCATGTGGCACTTACCCCCTCTAGAGTTTACAATTCCCTAAGGGCTAGGAAAAAACTTTATATATATATATATATCTATATATATATATATATTCTGTTGATCTAACAGTGTGAAAAATAGAACAGCGTATGTGATTGCATTTTGAGTGTTATTCCTGGTTTTCTGGTTGCATCCTTTCGGGTAGCGGCTTGCTACCTGTCAAGGTATGGCTCCTTTTTGCTTGTATCTCTTTTTCTTGCATTTTAATACATTACTTTGTTACCTATTAAAATAAATAAAAAATAAAAAAATAGGACGATGTATAGATGAAATGTTTCACCATTCATTTTTCAAAGCATTGAACACCGTTAATCGATGATGGTCAGTACTTTTAATTTTCTTTTTTTAATGGGAATGGATGGACGTTGCACTACCCAAACCTCACCTTCCCCAGCGTCCTGACACACACACATACACTCAGTGGTCTGGGTCAAGTCAGGTCAAACATAAAGTGGTCTAGACTGTAGAGTATACTTGAACCAGATTTCTAATCAGGTTCAGCATTTGGACCCACCAAACCTAGTTGGGTATGGGCAGTGCCCCAGTTGACCCATCCCATTTGCACCCTCAATGCATAGGTGACCGACTAAAATAGGCTTCTATAGGCCCACAATAAGAGTGAGATCCCTCAATGATGTTCGACCTACTGGAGGCTTGCATTCATAGATATCAAAGCAAGGGATGCATAGATTCATGGAGCTATATATTACCTTGACCTGTTTGTCTTTAACCACCATGACACCAAGTGGAATTGCAGATATATGATTGAAGAATTAGAAGAAGAGAAAATCACATAGCTAAGGATTTTCATTTTTTAAACTTTTCTTGCAACTTTATTTTCTCCATAGCTCCATTTGGCTGCTTGCCTTTTCATTATCCTTTTATCATATCAACTCTAAATTATTATTTTTTGATCAGTAAATGAGATATATTGATGAGCAGCAAGATGCTGAAAAACCAATACAAGCAGACGACCAAAAACAAAACAGAAAAGTACAAAAAGGGGGCTCCTACGGTCTTTTGAATGACCTTTTTATATCAACTCTAAAAATTAATTATACTATGGCTGTTAAAACTGACACATTACTTAAGGAAATCAGTTCTTCAAAGGAGACCTGAAATATTGTTAATGTTAACTGACAAATGATGTACTAATTGTAGGAATAATTTGAACAAACAAAAGTTGCTTCCCAAACCAAAAAAAATAAACATAAAAAAATGGGGAAAAAGGAATAATGGAAACTTTCACATGACAAAATCGTTTCTTATAGTCCTACCTTACACCAGCTTTTAAGGACCATTTTCCTTCAAACTTCTTAAAATCTCCATCGACCATGGAAAAGTGGAGCTCACGGCCATTAGACTGCACCACAGGAAATTGATTAATATTTTAAACATTATAATGAGATCAAAGAAGCATACATGAGAACTGGGGATAAAGTATCAAGTACACATATATAGCCTGGGCAGAAAGTTCCATAAACATGATACAACTAGAAGTTAGGATAAAGTTTAGAGACTCTAGAGTCTAGACACAGGCCTACATCGCTTATATATAATCTCACACTCTTTCTCCCACCTTCTGGCACAAATGCCAATCAATCTAGAAATCCAGGCATTAATGTAAACTCTAGGAGAAGCCACAGCCCAAAATTCAAAATTTTGAACCCTAACAATTGGAACAATTGTCAACATTTGAATGGTCAGTGAAGTTATCAATTGCTGCTCAAACGGAGCATTGATCAAATGGTTAATAACATCCCATTGGTGTTTTGAACCATGATCCATACAAGAAGCAGCCAACAGAATGGATGGCCTTGATTGTTTGGCATGTGTATAAAGAGGTGGCAAAAGTGGCTGACATTATTTTAGTGAATATGGACTGTGACAGAAACCACTCCAAAAAGAGCATTCTCATTTCGCTTTCATGTAAAAATGACCAGACCAAGTCAACAATAAAGGAACTTTGTTTGCAAGGCAATGAGAAATTATGAGCTTGATGGAAAGTTAAATCAATTTTTTTTTAATCAATGAAACTAAATTATTTTTTTGAAGGGAAGTAAGAATTACAAGTTTGACCAAGGTTTCATGACTAAAACATTTCACCAACGGTATATTGTTTCCTATGACAATTGACAATATTAGGTTGAATTGGGTCTGAAATTCGCAAAGAGGATCCGTTTGTATTTCACAAACTAGAGACGCTGCTCCTCTAGGACGATGACGGTGAAGAAATTCAATTACGGGTGCAAATGGGCAGGGCTGAAACAGGTTCGGGTATATCTGAAAATAGGCCTGAAATGGCCCAACCTTTTTTTGAGCCTATCACCAGGCGCAAGTGTAGCCAGTTTATTGTTCGAGCAAAAAAAAAACAATAAGTATAGGCCCACACGTTTAAGCAGATAAGTGCCAGGCGTAAATGGAAAATTGGTTCCAAAGATGTGGTTGAACCGAATATTCATTCCACATTTCCAATCCCCAACTGTTGGTTCTCAATACCCAACCCCAAATACAAGTTATGATTAAATCAGTCTAGTACAGGGGGAGAAGTTACGATAATAGTATCCTACACAAAAGCAACTTGCATAAACCATCTCTACTTACACCGATGCACATGCTGATTGATTAGGACTGTCATATCAATGGTCACAATGATCAAATTTTAATAATCATCGAATCAATTATCAGATCAGGGCAATCAATAAGAAACCGTTCAAGGGACGACAAAAAAATAAAAAAGGTAGACTAATATGACAATGATCTGATGATGTATACTTTTGTCTTCCACTCATCCAAGCAATGAATTGGAGTACTCGGGTGGATGGCCACATCTAATGATTGGACAGCAGATAGGTATATATAAACCTTTATGTTTCTATAAATAAGATATTTATATTCCATACATGGTATCAAAACTCAGCCAATATTGACTGATTCAACAATTTTTATAATTTTTATTACTTTTTTTTTCAAAAAAAAAAAAAAAGAAATTTCGACCAATACGGTATCTGCGATACCGTATCCGTATCGGCCGATACGTATAGGTCCAGGATGGACCAATACCCGATCCTGATACCGAGTTTGACACCTTGTACACTAGTACATATATCTACTCTATTAGACAACCAATATGGTTTTACATTAAATTGGATGCAAAATTAGTCGTTACCCATGAAAGGTTTTTAGGAGTTAACACACAGACCAGATTCGGAAACTCCTGTAGATCCAACATAACACGAGCTTCAATGTGCCAATACAATGCTCGCTGCAACCCTCTTTGCTCCACCCATATCCGTCCAGGATGCGGGCAAGGTATTCTCCCACTGCCCACAAACACATTGACCAATGAAACAAGGAGCCAAACTTCGGCCACCTTCTCGTGCCATATAGTAAAGAAATTGTCTACATTAACATAGTACACATTGCAGACAATAAGCAGCACGTGGATTCCACGTTTTTTTTAATGTAACATGGCTATCTTACGCATTAAGTGCCATCTTATGTGATTTTCACCAAGAGCGGTTGCTTAATTGCACCGAGGTGTTAAACATAAGTGCACTTTTCACACTATGCATAAAGCTCATATGTAGCCATCATTATGCATTATGCCTTATTTCTTGTGTGAGTGGTATTAGGTACTCAGCCAAGCACTGATACTCTTAATACTTGGGTCATTGTTTGGGATGTGAGCCATGTAGAATCACCATGTGTTCCATGTTATTTGATGTCAAGATCTATGGTAAAAAAAGATTGAGTCAAAAGACGACCTCCATTGTCTAACGCACAGCGGTTAAAGGCCATCTAAGATTAATTGCATGTTGGATTTACATGATAACCGTTAATTTTAGATGGCTTTGATTGTCTTCACTTAGTTGATGGAGATTGTTTTTCATCCCAAAATTTTGCTCCCAAGATCTTTACATCAAGGCGCACCTATAAAGCGGCACACAAGATGATTCCATGTAGCACACATCCCCAAAAATGAGCCTAGTACCAGGTCACTGGCATTCGGCCACTTGCCTAATACCAATTTTTTCTGTATCATGATTACAAGTAATGGGCAATCAAAGGCCCCTTTGGAAGTATTGACCAATTAGTTGCAAGTAATACTTTTACAAGGGTTTAAGAGATAGAATAAATGTGTAACCCCATTACTTGCAGTCAAGCGTCCTCTAAAGCGCATGGATATCCGTGCACGCGCAAGTCTCGTGCACACTCATTGTTTGCAAATGAGCATTAAGCTCATTCTAGACATGTTTTATAGTAAATCCACCTCTTGGCACAAATGCTGATCAATCCAGACCGTTCAATCTTCTGGCCGTATTTTGATGGACTATAGCACAAAAATCAACCATCCGTTCAATGCACTTGATTGCAGACAATTTACATTAACTTCATAAACCTCCAAATATTATATCCAATGTTTGGTAAAATTGGATCAGGGCGATTTCCCACCAAAAGATCGGACCATCTGGATTCAATCAACAAGTGTGACTAATTGAAAAAACAGTAAATGGAAGACGAGGAAAGCTCACCTAGAGACGAGATTGGGGACAAAATCGGCGAGCCTTTCGTAGTCAGTGAGAATGTTCCACACGGAATCCACATGGGCGTAAACCAAAATCCAACCCCTAATTCTCCGTTCCCTCCATGAGATAACGTCGACTTCGCATTGAACCTGTCGCTCTTCTTCTTCATGCTCTTCTCTGATTCGATTTCGCCAGGGATTGTATCTAGAGTTTTGGTTGTAGTTGTTAAAGGAGGAGGGAAAAGAGCTAACTTTGTTGCTGAGCGAAGGGCGTATTGGGAAGAACCCTAGTTTTCTAGGGTTTTTTCTGGACGTACGTGGGAGAGAGGAGGAACTTAGTGAGAAATTCGAGGGTTTGGAGATAATCATAGGGGAAGATGAGAGTAAACTAACTAAACTAGTGAGAGAGAGAGAGAGAGAGAGAGAGAGAGAGAGAGGTAGTTAGCCGTTGAGCCCGAACACAAAAGCTGGTGTTGGGTCATCTGTACCACACACGTGGCAGATGTTGAAGGTCGCGTTCCAATAAAAATTAGTATTAGGTAAATGGCCCGAGCGCCAGGTGACTTGGTACTCCGGTCACTTGTATGCATTGCAACAAGAGTTGGTATTAGGTAACTAGCTCGATGTCTGATGACTTCGTACAGTGGTACTCGAGTAACTTTTTGAAAAGTGTGTCATGTAAAATAGATGACTCATGATCTAAATATAAAGATATTTAGTACAAAAGATTGGGATGTGAGAGTCAAAAGGAAATCTAAAATTAATAATATATGTTAATTTTAGATCACTTTTTACTATTTTGAAATTTTTTTTATCTCAATCCTTTACACCAAAGGTCTCCAATTTAGAACACGGCTATCAAATGACATATATGATACTTTTATATGGCACACATCTCCAAAAGTGACTCAATATCAAGTTGTAGAGCTCCCTTCCTTATACTAACTCTTCTAACAATCTATTCATAAAAAAGAACAATCTATTATCATATCATTTTGACCATTTGATCATTTTGCATTTTCAAGGAAAACATGTTAGTTATCCACGTGGAGAATCTACGATTATGATGGAGCATGAAAGGCTCTCTAATCCTACGGCTTTAGCCTAATATACAGTTGGGCTTTAATTTTGTGGTCCTAGGCTAACCCTCTTACCCTATTTTTGAGCCTTAGCCCTAAAACTAAAATTTTAGGGTTGGTACATGCAAGCAGCCAGCCCGACCCTATCATCAGGCTAATGTGCAACGATATGAGCCCAAACAAAAATCAAACATACGTCCAACTTAGAAAAATCACCCAACACATTTTGCATGTGAGCTTTGAAATTTGAGTCACATTTGACTCTATATAATTATTTCTAACTATCAATTATTCTTAATCTCAATCCCAACATTTAATTAAGTATTTTGTTACGATCTTGAAAAACCTGCCCTGCCATAGACCCAATCCACATTTCTATTTCTGTTCTTCCTCTATTAATTATATCCTAAACCTGAATCTAAGTTTCGCTGAGAATCAATCCGCTCTTTTCTTTTTTTCCTTCCTAGCCTAAACAACCCAAAAAATCTCCCATGCATTTTGTGGAACATGGTGCTGCCATTTCATGCATGCTTTGAGTAACTCGAACATAGCTAGTACTTAAGGTCTAGTCTTACAAAACTGAATTTAGTTTCCTAAATGGTCAATGCCTCTAGGATATCGACAAATAAAATAATGTGTTCTATTTCTTTAGTAATGTTATATCCCAGATGTTAAACCTCAGACAAATTCCAGACATGGGCAAAGGGGTAAAATGATAATTTCACCCTCCAAGTGTGTTGTCTGGGATTTGTATGATGTTTATAATTTTTCTAAGTATAAGTACTGAAACTAACACATAGGCGAGAAAGAGTGTTGTAATAGTTTATAAATCCAGTAAGGTCAAACTTCTAACAAAGAAGTAATTTTTTTTTTTTTTTTTGAGAAAAACAAAGAAGTAATTTCTAACTACTTTTACTTGTATAGCTCTATTTATCTTACACCCACTGAAAGTCTGAAACTCACATTTAAGTACTAACATGTGCAACATGTGCACTCCTAGAGTTGCAAGGTGGTATCCCTTAAAATACTAACAAGTGCACTCCTAAAGGTGCAAGGTGGTGCCTCTTTTAACTGCTAACATGTGCACTCCTAAAGGTGCAAAGTGGGTTCTCATAGAGTTTTAGTGGGAGTAAATAGAGCTATCCTGTTTACTTTTGAGAAAATCACAAGTGTTCGAAAAAGGGTCACAAAGGTGGCGTGCATTCTGCGTGCACTTTCCTTGAATATAGATTGGGCCATGTATTCTGAAATGTTGGGCCAAGTCCAATCCAGAATGATAGAAATATGCCGGGTTGATGAGAATAGTTTGGCAAAACAATTAAGATTTGACGATAAATTTAACTTCATCCGAATTTTGGGCTAGGCTCGACCCATTAAAATGAAATATTTAGCCTTGAGCCAGTTTGTGGACTGCTTTACCTGAGGCCCAACTGTCCAGCCCAGTCCAGCCCATTGACAGCACTACACTACTCGTCTATTTATACAAATGAGGTTTTTTGCATATAACCCCTAAGTCTTGGCACACTTGTAAATGCTAACCCATATTTCACTTATTTGTAGATAACTCCCTTTTGTCTTTAAATAACATCTCGAGTTACTGTTTTGTTGACTGCCATCTCTCAAAAAGTAAAGTGCATTTCTCACTTACATTATTTTTTCTCATGTTAGAAATACTTCTCTATCGATCACTTTTCTCATGCAGAAACTTTTTTTTTTTTTTTTTTAATGGTTAGCTCACTTGCATTCACACCAAAGGGAAAGCCAGAGAAATTGTTGGGTTGCTTGATGAGAAATTCTGCTAGCTGTAACTAAAACCAACTTCTCAGTCTATGGTGCTTATTTCTTACTGAGTTACAAACAAACAGACCAATGTACTGTGTGCAAGGAATCTCACTGAATGTAGTATTATGCCCAAGATTTTGGAATCCTCAGGCCGTAGACAATTGTACAATGGTACCATGGTCGCCAATCTGAACTGCCCGGGAGGTTAAAAGGGGTATGGACAATTCCTTTCAAGCCCCAAAATTGCTCTTATCAGATGGTTGGAATCCTCCAACCTGTATGCCTTTGGGTTGAGTCTCATTCACGGATTGACCTGCCTCATGGATTCCATTTCTATCAACATAATTATATAAGAAAAAGAAAGGAAAAAAAAAGATTTTTTGTATATACCTTCCGTGTTATGCTAATATTATAAGAAACCCCATGAGTTATGAGAATTTATTATGCAACCCCTACTTTTGTGTTTCTGTTTCATATAAACTAGCCGTGAGTTTATGGACCAAAAGTCTATTTTGTCCTTAATGAAACCAATATTTTAAAAATACCACCATTTTAAAAGGCCTTTCATTCATCTATATTTACAAGTCATGCCATTAAAGTTTATCACTATTCTAAAAGACCCGTCATTCACCTTTATTTACAAGTCATGCCATTATAATTTACCACTATTCTAAAAGGAGTACCTTTAAATCCACCCACAAAATCTTTGAGTTCACCCACGCTGAAACACATCGACTGCATTGAATTAAACGATAGAGATTGTTTATCGTCCCAATCTTTCATGAGATCGATCTTTAGATCATGGGTGTACCATCAGACGGTCTATTTTTTTATTTCATGTGATACACACCCATAAAAGTGACCTTGATATCAATTTTAAGCATGCACGTGATGTTAAGGTCACTTTTTTGAGATGTGTGTCACATGAAATAAAACACTGACCGTCTGATGGTGCCACCATGATCTTAAGATCCATCGTGTGAAAGGTTGGAATGATAAACGACCTCCATCGTCCAATTCAATGCAGTCAACTGTTTGATGGTGCCACTATAATCTCAAGATACATAATGTGAAAGGTTGGGACGATAAATGATCTCCATCACCCGAATCAATGCAGTCAATCGTCTAATGGTGCCTCCGTGATGTCAAGATCCATAGTGTGAAAGGTTGGGACGATAAACGATCTCCATCGTCTGATTCAATGCAGTCAATGTTTTTTAATGTGAGTGAACTCAAAGATTTGGTGGGTGAATTTAAAACTACTCTTTTTTGTAAGTGGAGGGCCGCCAACTCTAATCATGCGTAGAGGGTGACAATTCAATAATTTAATTTAAAAAATGATAAATATGATATTTAGGCTATTCTTTAACGGCTGGTTAACCATTTAAAATTGCATCTGTTAAAGAGGGTGTTTTATGAACACCAAAATGCTAACTAGGAGGTTTAGAGCAAATAGCTATAATTGGAGGGGTTATTTGTAATATCAACATACCTCAGGGGGTATTTGCAAAAAAACCCAAAAAAATGCAAAAGATCTCTATTCGTGCACTTCAAACATGGTTTTATTAGGGCCACATTTTGGGATTTGTGCCATGTGGAGTAAAAAACTAGACTGTCTGATGGCACGTCCATGGTCTCAAGATCCATTGTGTGGAGGATTGGAATGAAAAAATGAACCCCATCGTCTGATTCAACGCGGTCAACAGTTTTCAGTGTAGGCGCCCACCAGTAATCTGGTAGGCGTGCCAATAGAGGTACCCAATACAAAATCACTAACAATTTGCACAGTTGGGAACATTTATGGTTAGACAAACGGAAAAAACAGGGCATGCTAAATATTTCCTAACCAACCAATGGCACTACCTTATAAATTCCATTTATATAAACATAATTATATAATGACACCTTAGATTGGCAGATCTGTTTCAGTGATTGCATCTTTAAGTGAAGTCTCTAGTTATATATGGAAGGAAATAAATGAGTGAACTGAAAGAAATACAATATAGTTTTATACAGAGCAAATTACTGCAACTGAATGGCTGACAAAAAACCAGGTAGCGTCTGTCAACACAAAATTTTCTTCGGGACCCACTAACCCTTGCCGTTTTCACGGCTTTGTATATCAGTTACATTTTCCTTTCACATCTATAATAGACTAGTTTGGTGCTGAACCTCTATGTGTGTCCTCATGTGGCTCATTGGGCGATGTGAACATCTCCATAACCGATCTCAAAGTGCCTGTTAGCCCCTCTGTCACTTCTTCTCCAAAGTTTAAGTTTATGTTGCCTCCTATTCTGATTTCCGGTTCATTTGATCCATTCGCAGTGCTGTTCGGTGGTACTCCGTGAGCTTGTTGGCTCTGGTACGCATTTGCTGCCATGTTCATGATAATGCTTGCAAAATCAGGAGGGAGGGAAGCATTGAAAGGGATAGAAGTGAAAGGTGGTGCTGCACTGTTATTTCTTGGTCCAGTTGATTGGTTATTTCGATCTTGGCTATGACTCGAACCTGTGTTCTGCCAGAAAGAGAGAGACATATATATCACAGTTTGCACACATTTCTCAAAATCACTCTGTGGTTATATATATATATGACAAATGGGAAGATGCATCTGGATGCAGCTGTGGAGGGCTGCACCTGGATGCCAGATCTCATGCCACGTGGCATGATCAACCCAAAACAACACCCATTTTGGGTTGATCAGCGATGGAACATGTGATTTTTTTTTTTTTTTTTTCAAAAACTATTTTAGCCTCCCTTCATGCGTCAAAGATAAGGTGACCCAACCAACTTGGTGCATTTATTTTGGGCACCTTTAACCACATTCAAAGGCGATTATGGATTGGATCATGCCAAATTTTTTGGGTGGTACCTGATTGAACTTGTCTAGGTTACTGTGGAACCCGATCTTCGTGATGGGTACCAAATGGTGCCCATTTAATATATATATATATATATATATATATATATATATAGAGAGAGAGAGAGAGAGAGAGAGAGAGAGAGAGAGAGAGAGAGAGAGATGGGAAGGTGCATTCAAATGCATGGCCTGGATTGTGCATTTGAATGCTAAATCACGTGTCATGTGGCGTGTCATGTGGCACGTGATTGCAAGTTGCACCACATCCTCTAAGGGTTCACTAATCCCTCTAGGGTGTTACTAAGCTTATCAGTCTTGTTAGCCTTGTTAGACGAGACAAACAATCAAGCGAAGCAAGCAGTAAAACGAGCCAAACAAGTTGTCATAACAACTGGGAAGAACCAAACAAGCTGTCATAACCAACTGGGAAACCGATTCAATCGCGAAATCGGAACATCGGTTGTTTGCCCAATTCACTCGACCATCACCTCCCTACTACCCTTGTTTCCCTCCTATGGAGCCACCGTCGCAGTTTTGGTATAGCGAAATATAATGAACTTTTTCCCCTTCATTTCACATGTCAAAGATAGGGGTCCAAAAATTTCGCCCTTGAAAATTTTCACGTTTGACCACAAAATCAACGGTGAAAACATATTTACTTATTTAGATTTATTTTTTTCTATTTTTTTGGACGGACGTTGATCGACCTTATACATGTGCATGAGGGCGGAGATTTTAATTTGTCTCATTACCCAGAGAAGAAAAAAAAAAGTAGTCATTTCTCATTCTGCCCAAGCATTAAAATCCCTAGTTGACTAGATGAAAAGTTCATCTGGGGAAAATTTTCAAAAAGCTGCCTATCTAGTGCCCATGATCATATTTTTGTTCTTGGAGTTCATTGACTCTATACAGATGGTCCTCATTAGGGATATTTTTTATCACTATCCTACATAAAACTCCAAAAAACAAGGCCAGAAAATCCCAGCTTATAAAACACCATATATATTAAACACGATCAATTTCGATGGAATTGCTACACCAGTGTCATAAAAATTAATCTAACTTGGCTAAGCATTCAAGCTTTGTTTTTTATTCAAACATTTGTTTGAAATTACTGACATACTTCTCACAATCTGTGCAATTAAAATATAAATACTTTTAGAACTGTAACCATATATTCTAAGGGAAAAATACCACGAACTGATTTGTTTAATGACAATCAATAAACACAAAAGAGAAGCTCAAATAATGAGTTGCTACTATCAAACTGGATTTCAACATTAGGCAATGATAAATTATCACACGTATTATACTGACTACATATAGAGGAACTACAAGAACGTGACACAAATTACCAAAGCAGCCACACCAGTAAACTGCAACTACCTGATCATGCGACCTCTGCTGATGCACCTCTTGCAATTTTTGCTCAGCCACCTGTAATTTGAGATGCAATATTACATCAACGAAAACAATGTTGTGATAAAAAAGTTCACATTTAGCTCCCCCTTCCAACACCCATTTCTCCCCGAACAATATTTAACAAAAATAAAAAGAGCATACTGGTCTAATCTGGATGCACAATCATAAAGACAGACCCGGATGTTTTCTCGGATGGAATTGCTATTCGGATCCAATTGTAAAGCTGCATAAATGAAAATATAGTAAGAAGTTGGGTTCATTAAAAATAACAAATTTGTTTAATATCCAATAAAACACCTCATCATCATCATCATCGCCTTGTCCCATCTAATTGGAAAATCTAAAATTGATTTATGCATATATGTTCTTAAACTTGATTTATGCAACATATAATTCAATGATGAAGGTAAACTACCTCCTCAACCGTTATAATTCATTTATGTTCTTAAACTACCTCCTCAACCATTCAATGATGATCTATGTTGCCTCGTCCCATCTATTTGGGGCTGTTTCCTAAGCACTCCTACTTTTGGGAATTTTGTTGTGCCGACACTCGGTGGCCCTTGGACACTCCTCAACACAACACGAAACTTTTAGAAATGTATGAAAAAAATACTACCTGACACCATGAAAGTGTGCCTAGTTTCAACATGGCAAAAAGAGTTACCATCTTAGGAAAAACTGTGTAAACTTAGTAAATTATAAATGAAAAGGCTTGGGTGCTTGAAAACCATTCATATAATATGTTAAGTTTGAAATTTTTAAATGAAAAGGCTATAGTTCTTGAAAACCTTTTATGTAATCTAGAATATTTGAAGTTAAATTTAATAATTTATGACATACGTTATGAATACTTTTTCATCTTTTTATCCTTAGGTTTCTCTATTAGCTCTCTAAGATTTCCTTCAACTTTATTTTATCATAGATGTAAATTATTTGATATTTTTATTTTATTAAGGTCATGCCACCATATTGGAATTTTTCGAAATTGTGTGCCCGACATATAACACCTTGACCCTTGGCCCACGTGCCACCATGTCGAGGTAACACCGATTTGGGGTCAACACGAAATGGGAAACCTATAATAACCAACATATTTATGATTTCAATAATGTAGCTAAACTATCTCCTCGACTATAAAGTCTTTGGACTCGGTATGAGTGTATCACTAAAGATATATTAAATATGTTACTTTCAAATAATTCCAAAAGCAAGGTAAATCCTAATGCTCACTTTCTCATACTAATCTTCTTGAAATTGTTCAAGATTTACTAACTAGATTGATTCCCAAAATTAAAGCCGAAGTGACAAAATGATAGACAAAAAAGGTATTTCAATTAATCAAACCGGTAAAGTAATCCACGAGAAGTTGCACTGACTCATACTAATATTATGATTACTATTTATTTGAACATGCTGACATCAAATTACTTTCATTCAACTAAGAGTTAAGTACAAAGACAAATTTGCCCGAAATACAATATCAACAAGATATATCCCAAAATGGTGCACTAGCACATAGAAATTTAATCCTTCCACACCAACTATTGGCGATATCATCCACTCTCGAGTTTCCTTCTCGATGGATATGAGAAAACCTTTTGATTTCCATGCCTTGGAGGATACATTGTTAGTTGCATATTTTCCAAGGCAAAAAGAAATGGGGCAAAGAGCTGTGTTACCAAACGTAAAAGCAGTTTCCCACTAGAGGCAAAGAGCGGCCCGAAAGTGCCAACCCAAATGCAGTCTAAAATTATGTTTGAGCATGATATATGCCACTTGAGTTTAGGATCACCTTTTAAGATATGTGCTACTTTGAATCTAAAACTAACTGCTATCAATATGCCCATGATCTCAAGTTCCATTGACTGGTAGATTGGAACGAAAAATGGTATTTGATCATCTGATTCAAAGCGGTCAACCCACGCCGATTGGAAGAAACAATGGGAGGACCATGAATGCAGATTTGTTGATTGATTCGTTTTTAAGTTCCATATCCTCCCATTCGTTCACATTCGTGACAGATCTCAATGAGCCTCCTTGACGCAGGACGGTACCCTAAACTACGAGAATGCAATGATTGATTTTGCCAAAATTAAATGGAATTAAATTAAACAATAAAACCTTCAAAATATAACGAATATCGCAGGTTTTCGTAATATTCCATGGGAGGTTCACGTATAATTCAGGCAAGGTTCAGTCCAGGCGTTAGATCTGTTAGGTTGCAGCGTGGATCGTTCATAGAGATAGAACTTTAGATTTCCAGATTAAGGCGCTCACAATGCAATGATGGAATCTCTGGTTTTGGGTTATTTTGATATGGATTGGGCTTAGCAGTCTGATGGAGGCTACGGTTGATGAATCGGATCGATTCAATGGTTTAGGGAAAAACTAGGGTATAGGATCTCCAAAGGCTGAAGTCGATTTAGGTTGTAGGATCACACAAGCAAAGATAATAAGAGATAGATAGGTAGATAGAAGATAGATTTGCAGGCATCACACCTTTGGCTTCGCACCAAACCCTTCTCGAGAAGAAGAATCACTCTTCGAAGAAACTCATTGCAAGTCTCAAAGCAAAACGCTCATTCATTCAATAATCAATAATTAATTACATTGTTCACTTAAGGACCTTATATAGAAGTCCTTTCAATAAAAGAAAACCCTAAAACAAATAATAAATAAAAGACAAATAAACCCCTAAAATAAAATTCGAAACTAAACTTCTAAAACAACTCGGCGCGATTTCGATCGATTGAAATTGAAATTCGATTGATCGAAATTGAAAATCGTTCGATCGAAATTCTCATATTCATAAAATATCGCTGTTGACATTTGATCGATCGAATTTAACTTTTGATTGATCGAAATTTTCGATTGAACGATTATGTGATTCGATCGATCGAAATATCACTCCAGAATTTGTGTTTCTGTCGACTGAATTCGATCGATCGAAATTTCAGAGTTCCTTCAGTTCTTATTTTCGCCTCTTTCGCCTATTTCTGATTTCCATTCCGCTTCTTCCGACGTCGGTACACGCGAAAAGGTCCATCTCCAATGTCGACGATGTCGGCGTCCCCGTCAATGCTCTCGGGCCGAAAAGGCTTTATCACCGATGAAGCGGCATCGTGATAGCGCTCGAGCATGTCGGGGTCCAGGCGTCGCACTTCGTCTTCAGCTAACCATGAGTTCTCGGAGTCCGGCTTTCCTAACCACTTGACCAAGTACTTTTGAATTCCGCCCCCATGGGTGGATATCACCAAATCATCTAATATCTCTTCGATCTCATGTCCGCGCTGCTTGCGTGGGGAAGGGAAGGGTAGGGGTTGTAGGGTGGGGCTGGTATTCGGGATCGGGGCTGCTTGGAGGGGGTTGTGAGGGGGTGGGGCTGGGGCCAAAAAAGGAACTAGGTCCTCCACATTAAATGTAGGGCTGACCCTTATATTCGGTGGAAGCTCGAGAACATATGCATTAGGGCCGCTCCTTGCCACAATTCTAAAAGGTCCAACGCCACGGGCTTGAAGTTTCGTTGTGACTCCCAATGGGAACCGCTCAGGCCTAACCTGAACCATGACGTAATCTCCAACCTAGAATTCCTTTAAGTGCCTATGTGCATCCGCAGATATTTTGTATTGTTCATTGCTTGCATTAATTCTTTTTCTAATTTCGGTATGCAATTCATGTATATGTTGTGCAAATGAATCGGTTGACTCGGAGACTCGATGGGATGCAGACGTGGGAATTAGATCAATGGGTATTCTAGGCCTATGACCAAGGCCGACTTCAAAAGGACTCATACCTATGAAACTATTGACTAAATTGTTGTATACAAACTCGGTGAAAGGCAAAATAAAATCCCAAGTCCTAGGGTGATCACCAACAAGACAACGAAGAAGATTACCTAAGCTCCTATTGGTGGACTCCGTTTGGCCATCTGTTTGAGGATGATAGGCCGATGAAAATTGGAGCATGGTACCCATCATGTGCCATAAAATTTTCCAGAAATAACTGGTAAATTTCACATCTCGATCCGACACAATCGTCTGGGGGTAAATCATGTAGACGCACAACCTCCCCGAAAAATAATTTGGCTATGTGAGCCACATCAGAGGTTTTAGAGCAGGGTATGAAGTGGGCCATCTTGGAAAAGCGGTCCACTACCACAAAAATGGAATCGTGCTTCCGTTGGGTCTTTGGAAGTCCAAGCACGTAATCCATAGAGACGCCTTACCACGGGGTGTGTGGCACGGGTAAAGGGATATACAAGCCGGTATTCTGTTTGATATGCTTCGCAACTTGGCATGTACGACATTGTTTTACAACCCTAGAGACATCTCTCACAAGGCTAGACCAATAGAACCTATCCTCAACGAGTGCACTGGTTTTATCACGCCCAAAATGTCCGGCAATCCCTCCGGCATGTAACTCCCAGATGAGGAAGTCCTGCAATGAAGTACGAGGGATGCACAAACGATTCCCTTTGAACAAATGCCCATCCAGCAGGGTATCCTCGGAGTTAATGTTGTTCGGATTTTCAAGGAAAGCAGTGTATTCTGCCCCGAAATCTGGGCAATCAGGATAATCTTGCTTCAACTGTTCAAATCCGATCACCTCAGTGTTCATAGACTGCAAAGTTGCCACTCGACGACTAAGCGCATCAGCAGCCTTGTTCTCTGCACCAATCTTATGCTTCAAGACAAATGTGAACCCTTGAAGGTACTCGACCCACTTCGCGTGCCTCGAGTTCAACTTCTTCTGGGAAGCAAGGAAACGTAAGGCTTCATGGTCAGAAAACAACACAAATTCCTGCAGTCTCTGGTAATGTTTCCAATACTATAAAGATCGGACAACCGAATAAAACTTCTTGTCATAGGTAGAGTATTTCTGCTTTGCCTCATTGAGTTTCTCACTAAAATCGGCCACAGGGTGACCTTCTTAGCTCAGCACTCCGCCTATGCCTACACCCGATGCGTCACATGCCACTTCGAAGACTTTAGACAAGTCTGGTAGGCGCATGACGGGTGCAATAACCATTTTCTCTTTTATCTTGGCAAAGGCCCTCGTCACAGCTTTGCTCCACAGGAACTCCCATTTTCTCATGCAATCGGTAATGGGAGCCATAATAGTGCTAAAATTCTGAATGAAGCGACGAAAAAACGTAGCCGAACCGTGGAAGCTAAGGACTTCATGAATATTCCGAGATTCGGGCCACTCCACAATGGCCTTAACCTTCGTAGGGTCCGCAATCATCCCGTCTACAGATATAATGAATCCCAAGAATACAACAGAGTGCTGCATGAAGGTGCACTTCTTGAGATTCGCGTATAACCTCTCTCCCCTCAAGGTTTCGCAAACCAACCTCAGGTGGATGATGTGTTGTTCCTTGTCTGGGCTGTAAATCAGGATGTCCTCAAAGTATACAGTAAGGAATTTGCCATGGAATGGCCTCAACACTTGGGTCATGAGCCTCATGAATGTGCTCGGGGCATTGGAAAGCCCAAAAGGCATGACCATCCACTCATAAAGACCGTCTTTAGTCTTGAAGGCGGTTTTTCATTCATCGCCAAGGTGAATACGCACCTGATGGTAGCCACTTTTAAGGTCTATTTTGGAAAAGATAGTGGCTCCAACCATCATGTCAAGCATGTCATCAAGCCGCGGTATGGGAAACCGATATTTTATAATGATTTTATTAATCGCACGGCTATCCACACACATGCGCCATGTATCATCTTTCTTAGGCGTGAGTAATACTGGTACAGCACATGGGCTCAGACCCTCTTGTATGAACCCCTTTTGAAGGAGCTCACTGACTTGCCGAGTCAACTCGGCGTGCTCAACCGGATTCAACCTGTAGTGGGGTAGGTTCGGTAATATGGATCCGGGAACTAAGTCAATTGCGTGTTGAATGTCACGCATGGGAGGGAGCTCATTAGGTAAGTCTTCGGGGAAGACATCCGCAAATTCATTCAGGATGGGCTCTACCTCCTTGGGGTACTCACAGATTGACTCAGAAGTACTCTCAACAGTGACAACGACATACACGACACTCTCATCCTTCGATGCTCTCTCGAACTCTGAAGGAGTCACAATGTTGATGGCCTTGGATTGGCCTCCCTTCTTCTCAACTCTATTGACCGATGGTGCTTTGGGAGCCAAAGGGTTAAGAGTGATTTTCTTGCCCTTATAATTGAACGTACAAACGTTAGATCGCCTAAAAATGGTCACGTTCAAATCATAGAGCCATGGCCTCCCTAAGATAATATGGCCCACATCCATCGGCACCTCATCGCACCATAAGGTGTCGGAGTATGAACCCAACTGTATGGGTACACGACACCTCTGAGATACGGGAATGGATGAGGAGTCAACCCATGAGACTTTGTAAGGTCTCGGGTGGGCTTCAGGTGTAAGCCCTAAGCGGGTGACGGTATGTTCTGACACCACATTGGTGCAGTTCCCGCTATCCATGATTACCCTACAACTCTTCGTCCCACATGTGGCAAAGGTGTGAGAAATGTTCTCCCTTCGCCAATCCTCCTTTTCATCCCGTTGAGGCTGTGCAAAGGCACACCTCACAATTAGAGCGCGACCCATATCATTACCTTCCTCGTTACTAGGTGTGACATTCGGCTCAAAGACCTCTTCCTCATAAACTCCTTCACTTTCTTCTCCTTCTCCATCGATGAAAAGATTCCTTTGTGGGTCCCTTGTACGACATTGGACAGCAAAGTGACCCAATACTTGACATTTATAGCATTTGACATGAGACCCACTCTTCGAGGATTCTCCGGCTACACCCTTACCTTTGTCAAACCTTACATTGGTAGATGTGGGATGCGTGGGTTTGGCAGGTGGGTTCCTAGCACTAGATTTCACTTCGCCAGTACGGAATTGACCGGGGTGGAAATTAGATCGCCTAGTCACCGTCATTTTTAAATATCATTCAAGGTCTTGAATGACGGTATAACACTCGGCGAGAGTCTTCACAGGGTGGGAAACTAACTCTTTTTGCAAGTCAAGTCTCAATCCGGTGCAAAATCTGGATAGAGTGACTTGAGGGTCTTCGGATACCTTGGCTCTCATCATGAACTCTTCAAATTTGCCAATATAATCCAATACGGGCATACTACCTTGGTGTAGATTTTGCCATTGGTCAAGGAGACGATGGTAGTATGAAGAAGGAACGTGCTTCTCTGTAAGTCGTTCCTTCATGTCCTCACCACGAGTAATGGGAGTACAACCCGCATTCGTTCTAATGCGTTCAACGTTGACCTAAAAGAGTCGGGCTTGGGCTATGAGCTTCATTTTAGCAAGTCTAACACATCTTTCATCGCTCATGCTAAACCACTCGAAGTGATGGTCCTTATCGGATAACCAATCGAGGAAGACCCGAGGGTCTAGTCGTCCATCAAAAGTAGGGAACTCAACTCGGACATTTTTGAAGAGTCTCCCTTCCGGGTCGTAGTCATCTCCATGATGATCAAACCTATGGTTCCGGTTTCGATTATGTTGGTACTCATCACCCTCGTCCAACCGATTGACTCGGTCTAACAACCTCTCATTGGATGTTTCGAGAGTCCTTTGGGCTGTCTCCAAGGCAGTCATTCGATCATTGATCGATTTTAGATCAGCCCTCATGTCATTAAGAACCTCAACAATCTCACTCATGTCCATGGTGATACAGGTCACTATTGACGGGTTCTAGAATGGAATGCAAGATGAACACTTTGATCAAAACAGAAATAATATGCGATGAAATTAAAGTGCAATGTCACACAATATGCCCTAACCTAGAACCTAGGGCTCTGATACCAAAACTGACGCAGGACAGTACCCTAAACTACGTGAATGCAATGATTGATTTTGCCGAAATTAAATGGAATTAAATTAAACAATAAAACCTTCAAAATATAACGAATACCTCAGGTTTTCGTAGTATTCCATGGGAGGATCACATATAATTCAGGCAGGGTTCAGTCCGGGCGTTAGATCCGCTAGATTGTAGTGTGGAACGTTCCTAGAGATAGAACTCTAGATTTCCAGATTAAGGCGCTCACAATGCAATGATGGAATCTCTGGTTTTGGGTTATTTTGATATGGTTTGGGCTTAGCAGTCTGATGGAGGCTACGGTTGATGAATCAGATCGATTCAATGGTTTAGGGAAAAATTAGGGTTTAGGATCTCCAAAAGCTGATGGTCGATTTAGGTTGTAAGATCACACAAGCAAAGATAATAAGAGATAGATAGGTAGATAGAAGATAGATTTGCAGGCATCACACCCTTGGCTTCACACCAAACCCTTCTCGGGAAGAAGAATCACTCTTCGAAGACACTCATCTCAAGTCTCAATGCAAAACGCTCATTCATTCAATAATCAATAATTAATTACATTGTTCACTTAAGAACCTTATATAGGAGTCCTTTCAATAAAAGAAAACCTTAAAACAAATAATAAATAAAAGACAAATAAACCCCTAAAACAAAATTCGAAACTAAACTTCTAAAACAACTAAAACAACTCGGCGCGATTTCGATCGATCGAAATTCTCATATTCATAAAATATCGCCATTGACATTCGATAAATCGAATTTAACTTTCGATTGATCGAAATTTTCGATCGAACGATTATGTGATTCGATCGATCAAAATATCACTCCAGAACTTGTGTTTCTGTCAACTGAATTCGATCGATCGATCGATCAAAATTTCAGAGTTCCTTCAGTTCTTATTTTCGTCTCTTTCGCTTATTTCTGATTTCCATTCCGCTTCTTCCGACGTTGGTACACGCGAAAAGGTCCATATCCAATATCTACGATGTCGGCGTCCCCGTCACTCCCGCTCCAAGCTTATCATCACAACTTAAAACACATAAACAAATTAAAAAGTGTTTATTTCCCTACATGCGAAAAAACAAAAAACAAGAGTTGCATAGGTGGTCTATGGTCTTCTTCTTCTAACAAGAGGTTGCAGCTAGGGTTGGATTCTTCGAGCTTGAGCATATGAAGAGAGAAGAGGAGTTGCAGCTAGGGTTCTTAGTAGATGGTATTAGGAATTAGCTTTTAAATGACCTGCATGCCTATTTTTCTTTGCAAACGAGGTTTTCTCAATTTAGCTTGGACGAGTCACCCAAAACTCGACCGAGTTACTGGGCAAACTCAATTTTTCGAGTTTGTAGATGAGTCTACTTGAAATTTTATGAGTTGAGTTAACTCGCCCGAGTTTCAAGCGGCTCTTTGAGTTTTTAAACCATGGTCTTAAAAATAAAAATTGATTGACACAATTATAATTTGTAAGTAACATATATGATTGTTAATATAAGGGTTATAAGGAGCTATTAAGGGATTAAAAGTCCTCCACTGTAAAAGATATGAGTCATATAAAACCCTAGAAATCAAGGCTAGTGATAAATGCTTCAAACTACGAGATTAAAGTGACGTTATGTATACTTCTAGCCTCCTCTTTGAAACAGAAATCATCTTTTAGTCTTCAATATAGCATGGCCGAAAAAATGAACCTCTCTTTATCTATGCACTTCATCCAAGTAAACTAATTTTTTTTATATAATTACTTTTTTTTAGTGATTTTATTTATATTTAAATTTAAGTTTTTGGTGATTTTATTTATAAATGACAAAAATTTTTATTTATAAATGACAAAAACAAAGAGGGCCTTAATTATTTTTTTTTTCTAGTTGTGCCTTTTATTATCCGATTAATTGATTCTTGTGTTTGTTTCGAAGTTATTTGTAAAGGTGACTTCGTCGTCGCGGCTTTGTTTTACTCAAATCACGTCATCAGAGATACTGCGCAGTGGCGACGGGTCTACACCAATCTTGGAAAACCTAAAATTATTGATTTTCAAATCTCAGAAACTTTAAAATTCTAGTCTAGTGATTATTCTTGCCTGAGGTGGCTCGAATATTGTGCAAATTTATCTTTTTTTCCTAGCTTTCTCAAGCCACATAGTGTCGTGAATTGATTTTCATAAAATCTCAAGATCATTTTTATTCGCATGATAGAACTTGTTTCATCTCAGGCGTGTTTTTAATTTTGTTCTTTTCTTTTACGAGAGGTTGCTTATGTAGTGTAGCTTGTTTTACGCTTCTTATTTTCACCCAACGGTCTGACAGTGTTGTTTGAATCACCCTCAATCTTAGTTACTGGAAGCGGCGGGAAGCGTTTAGTGTGTTGGGAGGAGCAGGAGAGTCATCAAAAGTTTGAAATTACGCTATTTTATGGTTGGAAGCGGGAGCAGCCCACTAAGTAGTAGAAGATTCCTGCTACTAGGCCCTCAATCCAAAGTTTATAGGGCGACCCAATTGTCTGACAAATTGGATGAAATGGAGACAAGCAAGCAAGCGGAGTCTTGTGCAACCCAAGAGTCCTTAAGATTGAAGGGACGCTTTTATAAGACTTCTGTTAGACCTGCCATATGGTGGAATGTTGGGGTATGGAAAAGAACTTAGAAGATAAAAAGTACATGGGACCGAGATGTGTATGTTAAGATAGAATGTGTAGAGTAATAAGAAATGATAAAATTAGGAACAGGCACATGAGAGAATTTGAGAGAGATGTCGATGAAGGAAAAAATTATGGAATAATAGGCGTGTATGTAAAAATCTTATGTCAAATATATAAGCTACGGAGGAACTTTTCCTCATTATGCTATTTCCCTAATTTCCTGTCTCTTTCTTCTACTTCCTCTCTTAACCTAAGCCTGAAATCAACCTCCTAAACCTAACCCTAACCTCCTCCGCCTAACATAAAACTACTTTGAGATAAGAAAAAAACTCGAAAGAGCAAGTGAGCCTGCAATCTTCAACAGAGCCAAGGCAACCAGAATATAAGTACACATGGAAAGCCCTAAATCTGGATACGGATATGAAAAACAGAATCAGGATGCCCTAATGGAGATTCAAGGAGGTATATACGCAAGCATGGAAGCAAAAGAGAAAAAATGCACACTGAATTGGGTAAGCAACAAGATATAAATAGTGTTAGCAACCACAGATAAAAGATATGAACACAGCATATCTCTAACCTTTCTAAAAGAGATGCTGCACTAATATTAGGCAATAAATAAAACCCACAGTAATCTACAAAGAGGAAAATCTACTAGTACAGCCAGATATAGCATTGTACTGACAGAAAAATGCAGTTTTCCAAATGAAAAATCAAATATTCAGCTTGAATTCAGGCTTTTTAGCTCATGGCATTGACTAGAAATGCTGACCCCAAATAGATGAAATAAGGCTGTGATGATGATGATGGAATTGACTAGAATTGCCAACCCCAAATAGATGGGAAACGGCTGTGATGATGATGATGATGATCACAGGTCAAATTATCGTCCGATACTGTACATATCGTCCAATACGGTACATATCTTCCGATACCATACATATCGTCCGATATGTATCGGTATCGGATGACAGAGGTACGATACATACACCAAATATCGCCTGGTGCATGTATAGTCAGATACAAACTTCGTATCATTTGTATCGGACTATATATTGGTATATATTGGTTTTTATAAAGGGCCTTAAGTATCGGCGATACATTCAAGGTAACGATGATACATTAAAAATAAAAAATTGTACTAGCCGATACATTGATCAATGTATCAGCGCAATATATTCAATGTATTGGCCGATACACCAATGTATCGTCAAGGCGTCCTGGACGATACGTATCAGATTTCCTATATTTTGACCCATGATGATGATGAAGATGATGACAATGACTAGAATTTATACAACATTCTGGTATTGTTATCAATCCAATGCTAACCTTTCAGGAATCCTTTGCTAATAGCATCACTGTAGTTCCCTTGTGCATAATAAGCGAGTCCCAAACGGCTATATGCCTTGCTGTAATTTGGGTCGATTTCAATGGACCTATTACAGTCCTTAATTGCGTCACTATATCTTTGGATCTGAGTGTAAGCAGCTGCCCTGAAAGTAATGCATTAACTTTATAAAAGGAGTGCTTTATTTCAATAAACTGAAAAAAAAAATCATTAAATTTACTACAGAAATCAACTTGAGCAATAGGTAAGAATGAAAGGCCCAAGCTTGTATAACAAGCAGCTAAGCAATTAAAGTGGAATAAAAAACGGGACCTAAATATGCAAGGATGAAAATCTATGTATCTGGTGTCAATAGAGAAGGAAAAGGAACCATGCCCCCTTCGGAAAGTAGCATGAGTAGAACGACTGTAACTGTGGGGATGCAAGTATCAAAGGGAAGGGTAGATTCTCTCTCATGTACACCAAATAGTGACTTTGGCTATATTTGGGTTAGCTCTTTTGGGCCAAAGAGCAGCTCTTTGGCTCCAGCGGGGGAACTACTTTTACATTTGGTAACACAGCTCCTCGGCCCATTTGCTCTGGTGGGGAGCTGTTTTAAGTGATAAAACTGCTCTCTGTCAGAGCAGATTTTATCTGCTCTGTCAGAGAGCTGCGCCTGCTCTTATAACAGTTAACCCAAAGCAGCCTTAGCCAACGTATATTGGATTAGGGCGCTCAGTCCCTCCATAGTTATAACTTTGCAGAGATGCTCTAGATGTTCACGGAATAGCGTTAACTATCAATGGTGCCTCCAGCAAGAGTTCTGTACAAGTTATGATACTCTTGATCATATTCAAGAGGAGTACCTTTAAATTCACCCACGCTGAATCCCATTGACTGCTTTGAATCAGACGATGGAGATCGTTTTTCACCCCAATCTTTCACACGATGGATCTTGATATCATAGGTGTACAATCATATGGTCAATTTTTTCATTTCACGTAGCACACATCCCAAAAAAGCGACCTTAAAATCAGGTTTGAGCGTGATGAGTTCTATGTGATGTTAAGGTCACTTTTCTGGCATGTTTGCCACATGTAATAAAAGAATGACTGTCTGATGGTACGTTGATGATTGCAAGAGCCATCGAGGGAAAGATTGGGACGAAAAACGATCTCCATCGTCTGATTCAAAGCAATCAATGGGTTTCAGCGTGGGTGAACTCAGATTCGGTGGATGAATTATAGGTACCCATTCAAGAGTTGCCACCACCAGGAGAAAGGATGCTTATTTCCAACCGCATTCAACAAAGTTGGTGATCCAGCCAACCTGAAGCATTCTCTCAGCCTCCAAGTCAGAAGAAGCTAAATAGGAAATTAGGGTAGGCGAATCTTGTTGTCTTAGGCATGGCATTCTTCGACCAGCAATTGGAGGCTTATTGTTGTAAATGGCCAGGTTCGCATCTGATTGGGACAATACTCTGACCATACACCTCCTTCTAAAGAACTACTGTTTTGCCAGATCCTTCTAGTTCCACCAGTAATTTAAGTCTCGCATTAACATTATCCTGCAGGATACGGCAAGTCCCTATTCCTGGCCAGCCAGATTTGTTGCAAGCGTGGTTTAAAATACCAGTTTTCTGGTACGTACCGTCCAACTCCAAAACCGATACGTATCGTCCGATACATATCGGTTCCAGCCGATAAACTGGTATGTATTGTCCGATGCATACCAAGATATATGCATATGCAACGAATGTATCGTACTGGGGATCTCCGAAACCAATACGTATCATCCGGTATGTACTGGTTTTGGACAAGATTCTGTCTGTGAGTAGTGTTCCAGGATCTACATGTCTTCAGCAAAATAGACCAACTATTTTTGAGATCTTCATACTGGTTCTTTTACAGAGAAGCTTGCTTCCCTTGGGTTTTGGCGGAATCATCTCAGTGGTTAACACAAATGCCTCTTAATGCTTTGCAGACACCACACATACTGGTTCTTCTATAGAGAAACTTGTTGTTAGTATAGTAGTATTGACGTGTATGGAGTAGTGTAGATATATTGGTATTATGTCCATAATATTGGGTGTGCATGGAACAGTTTGGTTATCAATATAAAGGCTAGTGAAGAGCATTTCCTCATTAAGTCATTTTCCTCTACTTTCTCTTTCTCACTTTTTCCCTTTCTTCCCTAATGTAAAGGCTGATAATACCATTATTTTGGGTTGGTTACAACGGACCCCAACTTTTCTAAACTTTTATTTCAATGAGAATGCGTCCTTGTGGAGTAAGCTTGAGGAGGTTACCACTATGATTGCTCGATGACATGAGCATCAACAGATCTTTACCTTTCTGTGAGATTTTCGTCCAGAGTATGAGCAAACTCGCACAAATTCTTACTACATGTCCTCTTCCATCACTTAGCAGTTAGCACTGTTTATGGGATTTTGTTCTCCAAGGAGCAACGACATTCTAATATGGCTCTCACGTCTGCCACCACATCTTCTAGGCTTTCTTCTTTTGTCACTGATTCTCACTCTCAAGCTGGCCGTGGTAGAGGATCTGGCTGTGGTTGTGGTAGCGGCCGTGGTCGCTTTTTGTAGTGTGTGCCCACTGTGGTGTTTAGCTGGTGTACCTAGTTATCATTGGGTGTGTATGTAACAACTGAGACTTTTATGCATTATTAGACCGTAATTGGTTTACTTAGATTTGTGATTGTCATTAGTTTGATTGATTTGATACACTTAGTTAGTTGTTACGCATCAATATAATGTTTCATTTATTTAATAATGACCAAGGATAATTAATTAATCTAATTAATAGACCTTAAAAGCTTCCAAATAATTAGTAACTTTGGTGTGCCATTAGTAATGGTCAATGGACCTTAAAATCTGTTAGTAAATTAACAAAGCCCATTAGATAGTTATAACCATGGATCAAAATCTCGGTTTTTCGATACGTATCGTCCAACCCCAAAACCGATACGTATCGGTTCAAGACGATACTTTCTGGTTTTTACCCCCCCAAAAAAAAAAGCCAAATAAAACATCAAAACCGATAATTTGAAATTATCATACGATAATTTCAAATTATCGTATGATACGAACGATACATTGAACGATATGGATGATACAAACGATACATTGAACGGTAATTTGATTGTTTTTTAAGGGGGGCAATAAAAACCCAATGTATCGTATCGTTCAAGTCCAAAACTGATACGCATTGGTATCAGACGCTATTTTGATCCATGGTTATAACCCATTAGTAAGGCCCGTTACTAATTTTAAAGGCTAATAGAATCACTTAAGACCTATGTAGGAAATTCTAAATAGAGTTAGATCTTAAATAGGAAACCTTAAGGTATTATAAATATAGGTATTAGGTTTAATTTACAGAATTTACAGAACTTTTGAAAACCCTAGAGCGTTAGAGAGAGAGAATAGATAGTTCTAGAGAGAGAAAGTGAGTTTTAGAAGAAGGAGAAGAATAAGAAAGAAGGGGAAAAAAAATTGATAAACAAGAGATTAAAGGTAAATTTTATATTTTTTAAATATCAAGAATCACCATTTTAAAAAGAAAAGTGCCTTTCTTTTGTTTCTTAAATTATCCAAAATTGAATAAATCTTCAAAATCCTTAATAATCTTCTCAAAACTTTAAGATACCTTTAAGAAGACCCTTTCTATTAATTTTAAGGTATGAAAATTGCAACTTTATCTTTAAGGCTTTTTCAATAGCCTTTCAAGTTATCAGAGATGAGAAGAATAATATATAAAAAGGCCTTTTTCAAGAATTCCTTTCATGAATCAAGATTTCAGAGTTTTTTAAGAATCTTTTTAAGGCTTTTTTTTTTAAGAATCTTTTCTTTTAAGGCTTTCTTTTAATAATTCTATTTTTCCTAAGGCTTTTCAAGGGATTATCAAGTAGGTATCTTCAAGATTTATTAAGGCCCTTCAAGAGTAGAGAATACAAAAGCAAGAAAATCAAGAAACCATAAGGCATGAAAAAAGCATAGCGTTTTTAATGCTAAGATTATGTATCATGCTAGGATGAGGTTAATCCCTTTTCAAATATTAAAAAGCATGTTTATTTTATTATATTTCATCAGCATATGCCTTAATAATTAATTATGGAATCACATGATTTATACCATTGTTCCTGAGCAATTTCACATATTATTTACTATGCTTATGCCATGTCACTCTCATATGAAAGTTATGGTAACGTTCTTATTACTTAGTAGATTCCTACACATGTGAATTTAATAAATTTGAGACCATGATAATAGACCATGCTATGGACTAATCAAGTGGAATATAGCATGACATTTTTACCGAGGTTTTTGCATCATATTTACTGTACATTTCATAACATATGAAAGTGATAAGATTCACTATTCTCACAAGACTAAACCACGATACCATGAATGAATTAGACACCATGAACGTTATAAGTAGATTTACATCTACTATTTAAAGTGAATAATATGATACGATGAAAAAGGCATGAAAAGCATGACTTAATGTAGACATAATGCATACTAGCATTAATAAATATGTTAAGAGATTACCGTTGCATATCATAACTAGCTCGGATTCAATGGGAAAGTAATTTAAGATATGAGATGGTGACTATGTGTGTGTAAGAAGAAAAGACCATGTAGAAGCCCTGTACCCAATTGATGTACGATAAGGATGAAGATTAGGACGACGGACCAAAGATGAAAATGATCATGATGAATGAGACTCATGTTGCATTGCCTTTAACATTAATAATGAAAATTACCACGGAAAACTAGGAAGAGACATGAACAAGTAAAAGGTTGTGTATCAATGGTTATTCTTAGTTATTGTTTTATATTACTCATATACATGTCATGATCTCATTGCTTTTGTTTCACATTGTTTATCTGTGGATTATTTACCATTATTTATTCATATAAGACTTGCATACAAATTTCTTGTATTAGCGATCCTATGACTGGCCCATACGGAGTTCGTTTAGACTCACATCTTCATTGTTTACAATGGGATGGCGATCTGAGGAGGATCTTGATGTGGAGATCCATAAGCATGACAGGGATTTGAACGAAGACGGTTTCGAGTGTTAGGAGTTTATTTATTTTGAGAGGTAGACCTTTATTTTAGATTTTTAATTGGAGCATTATTGAGATTGTTGAGACCTTTTTAGTTGAGTTAGTTTGGATTATTGATTACATTATTTATGAGTAATTAATTGATTAATTTTAATTCAATTTAGTTTTTAATAGCTCAAATTAATTATGAATGAATGGCGATTTATTTTATTGTTTACATTCCGTTGTGCTATAGTTCAGATCATTATGTTACTATTATATTTTATTGTTTGTTGCTTGTTATGTACGTTACGTAGTGCGGCGTCTCCAGATGAGCACATAGATCCGGTGTGTAACTTTAGGGACGTCATAGTGTAGGTAGCATGTCTAAGTTGTACTGTTTTCCCAAGATACGTGAAATATTGTTTAAGGTATATAGTCTAATAATAGAAGGCTTATAGGAAACACCACTCCACCGTAATTTTCTCTATCTCTTCTTCCTCTTCTGCTTCCTCTCCAAACCCTAACCTTAACCATACCATTAAACCATCAAACTCAACTTGGTATCAGTGCACAGATCCTCCGAAATTAACTCCATGTGCTGATATCATCCCCTTCTGTGCTAACGTCATTGAGGTCAACCACTTGACCTTGAATTAAAGTGAACTGCATATGGTTTTGATCAGATTTACAAGATCTACAACTTTAATTCTGCAACAATTACCTTTTGGTGCCTTGGGAGATTCAAAGGTCTTTAGCTGGATATCTCTCTGATCCAATTTTCACAGATATCAAGGTTTAAGGCCACAATAGGAGCCAACCAGTTGATCAGAATTACCCGCCTTGTAAGGATCTATAGTTATTTTTGTGTTTCATTGAGATTTTATTTGTTATTTTATCAAATACAAAAAATAAAAAATCATGGGTGAGGGTTGTTTCACGGTTTCCTGATCCCCCGAGTTGTATGCTGTTGATTTGGGGATGAAGATAGGGTGTGTTGGAACTGGTTTACCTTCCCAGATCATATGATCTTGGTCTCAGGTGATTTGAATCACTGTGGTGAGAATTACAACTTTTTTTCCGCTTGCAAGTACGGGTCAACAGTGTATTTAGCTGTGTGCATGTGCTGAAGCAGAATCATATGATCACTGTAGTGTTGTTGAGTGCTTTAGGTAGTGTGACCGTCAGTGACTTGAGGTTGCAGGTAGCTGCACTGTTGGTTTTGATTTGAATAGTGATACTGTGATTATTATTCTAAAGAATGGATGAGACCAAAATCAATGTGGTGGTGGTACAGAAGTCCATGACTCTAAATCACCACAGTAAAGTTCGATGAGACCAATTATCTAGAATCTTGGGTATGTGGATAGAACAATCACCGAAACAGCTCTTACGGATGACAAGTGTGTTGATTGGAGGCCTAGTTGCAGGAATCTTCTACCCAACGTGCGACTCCCGCTTCGTCGGCTTCGGAACCTCGGTCCCGCTTCCAATCATAAAATAGTGTAATTTTAAGCTTTTGATGACGCTTCTGCTCCCAACCCGCTAAATGCTTCCTAGCGCTTCCGGTAAATCAGATTGGAGGTGTGATACCATGGAAGTGATGGCATGGTTGTTGCATTCTATGCAGCCTATTAGTAGCTCATTTATGTAAATCTCTTCCGCCAGAGAGTTGTGGATTTCTATGAGTGAAGCATATTCACATAGGCATGACTATGAAGTGCCAGACCTTTTCAATAAAATTAGTCAGGAACGTCAAGGGAGAATCGATTGGAGATTATTATATCAGATTGAGAGGTATGTGGGACGAGTAGGGGCTTGGGCCTGTATCACAATGGAAGGTTGACAACATTGCAACCTCAAGGTCACAGGTTCGAGCCCAGGTTACCTATAAAAAAAACGTGGGATGAGTTGATCCATTACCAAAGGAAAAATGAGATTCATGTGCTAGAAAGACACAGTATTAACACCTTTGAGGAGCTGCCACCCTTAGGCACAATTTTGTCCCTCCCCCAACAGGAGACTTGTATGGAACTCATGGATGTGTCTCGTCAAATCCTAGAGCGCACCCTTCCTTAATTCTCTGAGTTTTGACGCGATGGGGGTTAGAAGTGGAGGCCATGGTCGTGCAGAGGTGGCCTAACATGTGAAGAGAGAAATTGAAGTGTACCCACTGTGGGAGCAACGGGCACATAAGAGAAACAGGTTGGCAAATCCAAGCTTCCTAATACTCAGAACATCAGAGCCTTGGTTGCAAAAGATGACACCACAGTTTCAGCCAATACCTCCTACAGTGCAACCAGCTCAGTCCTCATTTTCAGTGACCTGACACAGAGTATCGGGAACTTGTTCATAGAGCCCCTTGTGCCCAGGCTTCTTCCCCTCATTCATCGAGACAGGTATCATCAGGTCAACCCATGCAACATCGTCGTCCTAATCTTCCTAGATCATTGATTCAGGTGCCACATAGTATGTCTACAACCTTTGATTCCATTACTCCCATGTCTTCTCCATATGATATTCGGGTTGCAGGCGGTTCTCTTGTCCCTGTAAAGGGCCAAGGAAATGTTGTGTGAAGTTTGTCAATTGTCTAGACATTGCAAATCTATTTCTAAAGATGATATCTCGTTTAAATTATTCATTTTGGGGGCCTTTCCATGTTTCTTTCTCTGGATATCGCTATTTTTTTTCCTTTATTGATGATTGTACTCCTTATATAACCTTGTTTCTTTTGAAAACTAAAAATGAAGTGAGTCTAATATTTTCACTTTATCACGAGTGGGTTGAAATTCAATTCAATGGGAGTGTAAAAACCTAGAATCCAAAAATGGGGGAGAGTACTCCCATTGCCTACAATCTTATCTTCGCACTCACGGTATCCTTATACTTCACAACAAAATGGAGTTGCTGAGAGGAAAATTTGTCACCTCCTCGAGGTTGTCGGCTTTGCTCGTGTATAAATGTACCAAAACATTTATGGGGGAGACCTTAGTTCCCCAAAGTGTCAGGAAGCGTGTAGTAGGTTGGAAGCAGGAGCATCATCAAAAGCTATAAATTGAACTATTTTATGATTAGAAGTGGCAGCGAGATTCCGAAGCGGAGCGGCACACTGAATGGAAGATTTCCTGCTATTAGGGGGGAGACAGTTCTCATTGCTAGTCATCTTATTAATCAGATGGCTATACCTGTTCTTAGGGATTGTCCTTATAAAGTGGATGTTGTACTCAACCTTTTTCTTTGCCTCACTGTACATTTGGATATCTATGTTTTCCTCACATTCCATTTGGTCAGCGTAACTTTCTCCTAAAGCAGTGAGGTGTATGTTCGTTGGGTATACTCTAACACAAAAAGGGTATAAGTGTTATGATCCTTCCTCAAGGAATTGTTTTGTTACTATGGATGTCACCTTCTTTGAGTCTAGTCAATTCTATGCTCCTTCTCAATGCCCTCTTCTTGGGGAGAAGTGTCCAAGTAGTAAGCACCAAGAATCCTTTACGTCTACCATGCATAAGTGAGGTGATGTTGAGGAAGATGTTGAAGAATTGGCGATTTTAGTGACCCTAAGGTGGTTGAAGAGAAGTGGGACTGGTTTGGGAAAGACAAATACTTTGAAAGGAAGAAAAAAATGGTACAAAAACCTTCCCCTCTCACTCAAGATATGAATCGAATGTCATCTCCTGAACTAGGCTCGAAGAATAGAAAACTCCTCCAATCTCTGAACTGGATCCACCTATCGCTCTTTGTAAAGGTACGAGACATCTCATTAGTAAGTTTGTATCCATATTCATGTTCTGCCTATTTTTTATTTCTATTTTATCCCATCATTGGATTCTACTTCTATTCCATCATGTCTCTGAAGCCTTGTTGCAGCCAAAGTGGGAAGAGGCTATGATGCAAGAAATGAAAGCGCTGGAGCACAATCAGACATGAGAAACTACTGAACTTCCTGCAAGGAAGAAAGCTGGGGGGTGCAAGTAGGAAAATTGTGAAGTATCGTCCAGACGGGTTGGTTAAGAAATACAAAGCTAAGCTTGTAGCTAAATGGTTTACACAAACTCCTAACATGACTTCCAAGAAACGATTACACCAGTGGCTAAACTTAACTTGATTCTGGTCCTCCTATCACTTACAGCCTACAAGGACTGGTCGTTGTACAAGTTAGATGCGAAGAATGCATTCTTGCATGGGGATCTCAAAGAAGTGTATATGTCACTATCTCCAGGGTTTTTACTTCAAGGGGAGAAAGATAGTGTTTGTAAGTTTAAGAAAGCTTATCCATTCGATGATCCATTGTAGTTCCTTAGTGAACGTGTGGGGGTCAATTCTTGCCAAGTTTGGGACCTCTTGGGTTTTCCCGGACTCTATTGACTTACTGCCTCATCCATGGCAGGGAGGAGTCCCTCGGGATAATGACACCGAACAGATTTGGGCAATCACTTCGTTGTCCTTTGGGCTCCAGAGCAATAATAGGGTTTTCCAACGTAATGTTAGACCCCTCTCCCTGGTTATAGACTTAGTCATAGACTTTCTTCTCAATTGGATGTCCATGACCTACGACCAACTCCTACAAGATCACTCAGGCTTCTTTAACTTATGGGACTCTCTTCCGTAGCCCCTATTCTGTGGATCCCCATGCCTTGCCTCTCCAGTCCTCTGCCTGCCCCCATCTCCCGCTCCCTCACGTAAGTGCTATGGGTCTTGCCACTGTTTTGGGGTGAGAGTCTGAGAGAGCTCTTCTTTCTTTTTGGTCTTCTCGGTAGTTTCTCACTGCCGCTAAGGTATGCTCTCTTGCTATCTTTCTCCACGTTTCTAATATATTTTTCTTTACTGATAAAAAAAAGTTTAAGAAAGCTATCTACTGATTAAAGTAGTCTTGTCGGGATTGGTTCAAAAATTTCAGTGACCATCACACATTTCCAATATCAGAGGAGTTACTATGACCATACCTTGTTTGTGAAGGAACTGCGGAAGACAACCTCATTATCTATTTGGATGACATCGTCAATGGACGAAAGTGAAGAATTTTGAAGTCAAATAATTATCTTAGCCAAGTCTTTGATATCAAGAACCTTGGGCTCCTATAATATTTCCACAGAAATGAAGTAGCAAGGTCATAACCCAGGATTGTCCTAGCCCAAAGAAAATATACATTGGATGATCCAAAACAAATTGGGAGGCTTGGGTGTAAACTGATAGACAACCCTAGAGATAAAAACCATAGCACAAACAATGAAAGGAGCTACTAAAGGATGTGAGTAAGTACCAAAGTCTGGTTTTACTTAGTAGATTTCATTGATGTCGACTGGGCACGGTCAATCAGTGACAGGGATCTATTACCGGGTATGTGACGTTACTTGGAGGGATTTAGTCACATCAGATTGTGTTCAATTCAAGTGCAGAAGCTGAATATAGGGCTATGTCCAAAGGTGGAAGAGAGGGAATATGGTTTAAATTTATTCCAAATGATATTGAAATAGTATTGACTTTTATAACTTTTGTGGTGATAATGAGGCGGCTCTTCACATTGTTGAGAATTCAGTCTTTCATAAGAGGACCAAGCACAAAGGGAGATTGTCATTTATAAGGGAGAAAGTAGTCTCAGGAGTTTCATACACCTCATGACACTTCGAAGGATAAGTTGCGACATTCTCACAAAGGCCAGTTAGAAGAGTAAGGTTGAAAAACATTACCACCAAGTTGGGCATGATTTACATCTATGCACCAACTTAAGGAAGGATATTAGAATAGCTGGTGTGTAGCTATTTATCATTACATATGTTGGTAGCATGTTTATGTTGTACTACTTTTCCTTTCTTCAATTGTTTCGATATACGTGGGACATTGTATAAGGTATATAATCTAATAATAAAATGATTAGAGGGATACAATACTCAGCCCTAATTTCCTCCACACTTCTTTCTCTTCCTCTTCCAAACCTAGCCCTAACCATACTATTAAACCATCAAACTCAACTTTTGGAAATGTTGGACATAACGTGGCCATTGCTTAAAGTTACATTGATATCCTAATTCCTTTCCAAACACAATCATCTGCTCACACTGCTACTTCTTCCATATCTGAGCTTTTGTTATGGATTACTTCCTCATTGAAAACGCGGGGTTCATTACAAGCAGACATGCTAGAGATGGTTCGTGCTGAGTTGAGGACTCACGCTCCTACTGTTGCTAGTTCTACATCTAGGCTTGAGCCTTCAGGTACATTACATCTATATTCGTTGCTTCCACCTCTTCATATTCTCCTAAGTGGGTCATTGATTTTGATATGAACCATAGGACGGGTGAGACACAAGTTTTTTTCACCTCCTAGTACCTCAGTTCAACTTCGGCTTGCTGATGGCTTCTTCGTTCCTGTTCTTGGTGTTGGAACCATCCCTTTATCCCCTTCTCTCTGCTTGTCTCATACTTCATGTTCCTCACTTTTCTACTAATTTACTTCGGTTAGTTGCCTTGCAAAACAACTAAATTATTGAGGGCTTATACTACTTTGAAGTAGGAGTAGATAGTTTGAATGACTCTATTGTTGTTGCTGATGATGTTTCTTCTTCGGTTTCTTTTAATCCTTTGTCTTCAGTTATTACTACTAGTGGATACTCTTGTTTTCACACGCCCATTCGAGGATATTAGATTTAAAACCTTGTGATTGCATTCCTAGCTTTAAATCTTTATGCACTACTGCTAAATCTAAATGTGAGAGTTGTGAATTTTCCGAAGGTGTTTGAAATTCTTATCCATTTCATATGCATCATCATAATGAAGCTGCAGAGAAAATTGCCTGATTCCATGTTACATGAGAGGACAAAGCACAGAGAAGTGGATATTCATTTTGCAAGAGAAAAAATGTGGCTCAGTCCTTGGAACTTATTGATGATGCGTCTTCCAGCAACTCGTGGATGCTTTACCAAACCTTTGGGTCCTACTGTTTATAGGGTTTATGGTAAAGTTGGGCATGCATGATATCAATGCTCTAGCTTAAGGGGGAGTGCTACGATATTAGTGTTGACGTATATGGAGTAGTTTAGTTATATTGGTGCTCTGTCCATAATATTAGCAGTTTGGTTGTTAACATAAAGGCTAGTGAGGAGCATTTCCTCATTAAATCATTTTCCTCTACTTTCTCTTTTCTTTTCCTTCTCTAAACCTAAACCTTAATCATATACTACTAACCCTAACTTTCGTCATCTTCACCTAACGAAAATCCTCTTCTCCTTCTCTTCCTTACCTTAGATTTTAGCCGAATCATCTCAGTGGTTAACACAAACACCTCTTCGTACATTGCAGACTGCACCACACCAAGGCCTGCTACAGTCTCTATGGAAGTCAGGTTACTGCAACTGTTACATATCCAGTCTCCCTCCCACCTCCAGACACTGGTCATCATGATAGATCAGATTTAAACCCCTTTCTATAGCTAAGGTCTTATCTACAGTCCCAAACAAGAGACAACCTGCTTCAGAGGAAAGATGATCGCCTCCTCCAGAAACTGTTTCTTTTTGTAACAACCTCATATACAAGCCCGTAAATGCCAGTCGGGGTTCAAATTAAATACTGAAATAGATATTCTGCTGAGAAAATTGACGTGGCACATTGACCCTTAAAGATTGAAAACAGGATATTTCAATCAATACAGGGTATTTCAATTAACCCATACCTACAAAGTGATCCTCAGAAGTTGCACTAACTCATATTCTTATATGAAAATTGAAAAATATATACATGCCACAGGAATTCAATTGCTCTTAAGAAAAACTGCATTAAACCAAGTAGTCATAAAAGCATTCGGCATTACAAAGTCATGGATGTACGTTAAATTAGATAGTAAGGAAAGGCCAGAGAATATATAAAGAAGAAATAATTCTTATTTGGAAATTGGTATTATAAAGTCACGGATGCCTTTAATACATACTACTTTAGTATCGGTTTGCAGTATGATACATTATAAGAAATAATTTGAAAATAATGCTATAATAAGAAAAGGCTAGAGAATATATAAATTACAGAAACTTATTATATATATATATATATATATATATATATATATATATATATATATATATAAGTTGTTCGTCCTCTCTGGGAGGACGGTCACCATCCTCCAAGATTCCATGTGGAGCTCCACGTGGCACCTGAAACATTGTTTCATGCCACATGGAGTTCGGGTGCATTGCATAGATCATTTCTAAAAAAAATAATTGAAAACTCATCTCCACAGTGTGATTTTGAGCCGTTAAATATGAAAACTTGAAACTAGTCAAACTTTGGCTTGCCATTTTAAAATATCTTTTATATATATATATATATATATATATATATATATATATATATATATCTAAACCATCCAACCGTGCTCCACATGGCACCCACACAGTGTTTTGGGTGCCAAATGAACCTCCATGTGGACCTTGGAGGACAGTAACCGTCCTCCCATGGAGGACGGAACCGGCTCCCTATATATATATAAAATAGAAGGAACCAAATATAGAGGAAAAAAATTAACAGACAAGCGCCTCTCTGAATTCATTGTTTTGAACCCTGAAGCACGTCTGACATTTAAATGTCATCAACTACTGGAACTGCCGTTATTTCTAAAGATTGAGATTGTTGAGCAAAACAGGATTCTAGAGAAGACCACACGTCTAAACTTCTTGAGAAGCGGGGGCAGACCAACTAATCTGTCTAGACTCTAAGAGGAAACTAATCTGTCTAGACTCTAGACCCACTTACCAATTATCATAAAAATCTAGGTTTGTTTGGGATTAGGGATGATTAGAGGATGTAGGATAGTCACGGGACGTACTGGTGTGCAGACTATTGACCACAATTTAAAAACCCGAAAAGTCGACTCGACTCGAAAGTCAGCTGGGTCAAGTTAATTCGAAAACTTGGATAAACTCGACTTGCTCTGACTTGTAATTTAGTAATATTTTTAAATCTATATACTTTATAAAATAAAAAATAAAATATTTTACAAGAAAAAAGATGGATAAAATATGTTCGTAAAATGACTAGTTTAATATTTTTTTTATTTTAAAAATGAGGCTTCTAAAACCTTATCTCATGAAAATATTTTACATGTACAGGTACTTTATGAACCCTGATTGCATCATCCTAGTGAAGTCTTGACTCGACTTGGACACAACTCGAAATTCCTCCTAGTCGACTACCTAGGCCAAGTTACTCGATGACTCACAGAGTTTTAGAACTATGATATTGACACACCCATAAATTTTTGGATGCGCCGCTGCGGGTAATGCATGTGTACACATTTATTCTTTGGGTTCTTTTCCAAAGAAGGAAGTTAGATTACAGTTATCTTGGTAGAAATTGAATTACCATGTGAAAACAGCAAATTCTGATTTAACAGATCCTATTCCCAGCATGGGGTAGATAACAAAAGTTCCATTTTTATTTTCTCACAGCACCTTGGTTCACACTGAAACTCAATATATACAACGTGATTCCAACCCAAATGCACAGCTCAGTTGCCATTATTTACCTATTACAGTAGTAGACAGCATTATTCTCACAGAGTGCTATGGCACAACCATACAGCTCAATAGCATCACCGTACAACTTTGATAGCATGGCACCATTTCCTGAAAAGAAACGTTTCAGGTATACGATTAGTTATTGTACAACTATCGAATTATTTGCTGGTGTTACTACCACACCACTTTATAATACAGCCACCTCTCTTAAACAAAGTAAAAATCTGTTGACTGATTTAAATTGGACAATTGAGATCGTTTCTCATCCCCATCTTTCACGCAATAGATGTTGAGATCATATCAGACCGTCAGATGTTGATTCCACGTGACACAAATCTCAAAAGGTGAATGTGAACCACGCTTGATGGTACACTGATCACGATCACTTTTTGGGATGTGTGCCACGTGAAATCAACATCTGACTGTCTGATAGTAGCCCTATGAGCTCGAGATCTAATGTGTGGAAGATTGAGACGAAAAACGATCTCCATCATCTAATTTAAAACAGTGAACATGTTTTTCCTTTGTTTAAGTGAGGTGGCTGTAACATAAAGTGGTGTGGTAGTAATACCAGCCAATTATTTTGGCACACACCACACCTGATATTCTTGCACAGCATTTACGTGCACTGAACTCCAAGAACCAAGGACTGCGCCAAAACAAATGCACACACATAACACGTGCACAGGAGGCGTGTATGAACACAGAGTTTTGACTGTGCAACGAGAGTATAACTATGAGAATGTAATGTTATGAGTAATATTGAACACTACAGCTAACTACCAAGATGCTCTGTCACAGGAAAAATTCTCGAGATTCCAAGGGAATTTACCTTTTAATCCCTAATTTTAACCTTGTGTAGAAGGGATATTCCAATTATTGCCAACTAAACCTTTATCCAAAACATAATCCTCGTAGCTACTTTTTCATTAATTGCACTTCCATGTATATATATTTTGCAACATACCCTCACCACTTAAAACATATCAAAACAAGGTGGCTGGCATGCAAACAAAAGAAAAAACTGACAAACGAAAGGAACAACTAGCAAAACACCAAGGTGGCAAACCCAATTCTCTGAGTGGGTAACTAGTTATGCAATGTCTCTATTACACTGAGTTATAGCTTCAGATGGAGATGCTTCAATGAGGGGTGTAAGGGTTTGATGAAGATTTGCAAATAATATAACAAAATAACTAAGCGTCAGCTAAGAGCAACTCCAATGGGGACGCCTAATCCAACTTAGCAGAGTCAAACGGCTCTTTTTTACGCCCCCACCAGCTCCAATCCGGTACTCTATTCCACATGGAATAGGGTACCGTCTCCCAGGTCATAATATATATATATATATATATATATATATATATATATATATATATATATATATATTTATTTATTTTTTTTTTTTATTAGTAAAAATTCATATATTGAAACACAGCAAGGCGCTGAGAACCCAATACAAGAGGAAAAAAACTGACAAAAGAGACCCGCAAAATGGTCGAAATACATAAAGAGGTGAAAAGAAAGAAAAATATAAAAAGGAGCAAAATGGTGCAACCACAACAAGCATGAGACCTCCACTCAGCCTGGATCCCACAAAGTAAAAGCTTGTCCACTCCCCCTCGCACCATCCCCTCCCCAAAAGCCGACAAGGTCCATGATGGATTTGACAATGAGACCCATAGGTCTGCTAGTAGACTCAAAAATTCTGGCGTTTCGCTCCAGCCAGATGCACCAAAAAACCGCGAAGGCAGCACATCTAGTCTGCAGCTGATGTTCCGCATACCCCCCGCGCGGGGCCCAGCTAAGGAGGTGCTGGTAAGGGGTCGCCGCCATAACCCAACTCAGGCCCAAGAATCTGAGTACAGCATTCCAGATCGATCTGGCCATACTACAGTAGAGGAAAAGGTGCGCCGTAGTCTCCTCCCCCGTACTGCACATGACACAGTTCATCGCAACATCTTTCCCCCTCTTCAACAGATGATCCCGCCTGAGAACTCTATCCTTACATAGGGTCCACACGAAAAATCTGACCTTATATATATATATATATATATATATATATATATATATATATATATATATATATATATATAATTTAGAAAATGTGACCGTTTGCACATTTAATACAATAATTTGAAGCCAAATGGCTACTTTGACATCCCCCATTGGACCTCCCAAAATTTGAAGCTTGGAATGAAGTACTCAAATTTGCCATGTAATTCTCAAATGGCTATTTTTGACTACTTCCCATTGGAGTTGCTCTAAGATCAGGGCAGAAGGAATTCTCCAAGCCTCCGATCAAGGATATGGAGAACGGCTCATAGATCGTGGATTGTGCAACAATATTTGGAAGCTGAAGATGATATCGAAACCATGCCCTAAAGGGGTCAAACAAGAAGATGCCATGGAAAAGAATCATCAGGGGTTAAGGCCTGTCAACCACCCAGGTGACAGTACCAAAAAGATGATGCACCCAAGCCGAAACACAAAGATGGTATACATAGATCAATCAAAGATATGGAAGAAAAAGAAAAAGACTCCAGGATAGGGCAATCTTCGTTGACTTATCGGATTGGAAATGGAAATGCAGGAGGTTCTGGTTTGGGCCGGAAATAAGTGCAAGTAAGAATTACCGGCTCCAACGGATGATTCCTGTTGATGTTCAAAAACAGTAAATAGGTGATGGAAGCAGGAAGGCAGGGTACAACAAATTTTGGACGAGGCATGGCATGGATATCACAGTGGACGTCAACTGTAAATGGTATTGAAAGGATTAGGAGAATGGCATTACATATATGGGTAGAAGAATGTTTTAGGTTGATTGGGGATTTTTATTTTCAGAGGGGGGGGGGGGGGGTGGAAGAGGATCACAAAACTGCAAAGAAAGAATAGAGAGACTATGTAAGTATGAGGATGGCGGCAAAATCGCGGGGAGGAATACTAAGGTCAGTGGTGGTGGTGGGAAAACAGAGTTTCGAAATGCTACTAGACATAGAATGGACACACTGTAGGGGATGGAGGAATGGCAGAACATATTCCGAGGTTGTAGCAAATCGACACCCGAAAGAGGAGTGGTGGATGGAATGAAAATGGGAGGGTCGACGTTGAAACGTGGACGGCAAGAGAACCATCCGAAACAAGAAGATCCAGAAAAAGAAAAGAAATAGTAGGAAGAAAAAGGGGGATGGGGAGGTAAGCGGCCAAATCTTACCAAGGTAGAAGATGAATCTAGGACTGTAGAGGAGAAAGATGCTCAAGGATTCCAAAGTGCTGCAAATAGATAGAAAACTCAGAAATCTATGGTCGAAAAAGGTGAGCAGGAAGCCAGGAAAAGTCATTAACAGCATGGACAAGTCTGGAAACAAATAACATTAATTAAAATTTTCAAAACTGCTTCCGGTAGTGAACAAAGACTGACGGGACAGTAAAAGCGAATGGACGGAGGGGACACGTGGTGGTAATAGAAGGTATCCGGACGTGAGGGGATCTTAGACTATGCAACATAAAAATCAAAGGTATCTGAGCGGCAAAAAATGAAGAATTTTAAAAGTACAAAGAAAGTCTGGAAACACAAGGCCCAGGACACATAAGTGGGACACATGGAGAAGGTGGAGGGGGTAGAAAGGTACTGGGGGACCGACAAGCCCAAGAAATAATCAAGTTGGGCCACAGGATGGGAAATCAAGGTAAAGATGGTGTTCGGCCATCTAAGGGCTCTGAACCAATGGATCCAACCCATCCCATGGTGGATCGTGCCCAACGGTAAAACCCAATGAATCTGAGACAACCCATCTGATGCGAATTTTAGATCCACTTGTTTGAATCGTGGTCAGATAAAAAGGAGATGTCAAAACAGAAAGTGGACCCATGAGTGGGTTTTTAAAAAAGGCTCGTTAAAGACCCGTTTGATCATAAAGAAGAAAATCCAAATTTTATTAGGGTCTTCAACTTTTAATCCCGTCACTTTTATATTTGACCTATTTTGAAGTGTCAAACGAAGTCAGATTAATGCGAAATTGGTCATATTTGAAAACTTATCGAAGTAGCTTTCCAACGAGCCAAAAATTGAGCAATTCCGACAAGTATTGAAGAGTTATGGTCAGTTTTCGGAAGCTGCACATAAAGTGACGAATTTCAAGAATCCTAATTGAATTAGGATTAGTCTCTTTTATTATTTATTTTAGAAAGTAAGAGTTGTTTATTTTATTAGAAATAGGATTAGTGTCCTTATTGTTTTAAGATTTTATTTTTTAGAAGAATTAGGATATTTCTTTTATTACGAATTAGAGTTATACTAGGATTTCTAATTTTATGCATTGGTTAGCCTATTTAAAGGCTTGTAAACACTTTTATTATTAGTTTTTAGTTAATGAAAATTGCTTATGCAAAATTGAGAGTTCTAAACTTTCGTGAGGGTGTGATTCTCTCAAAATGGAGAGCGATTCTTCAATTCCCGCTTGCGGTTTGGTGCGAGGCCAACTCTTCTTCCATCTCTATCTTCTTTAGATTTATGGTTTGCGTATGCAGCGTAATCCTAACTATTTTATTGATCTCATAAAAGCCCAAAATCAAAATTTTCATCATTAATTTTATTAGCTTTTTATTTTCGTTTGATATCGAGAGAACCCGCTTGCGAGTTCGTTCGACGCCCTAAAACTATCGGAGATCTAGCCGTTCATAAGAACCCTAGTCTTCTAGATCCGTAATAGGGAACGTACATGAAAGTAATGCTATTTTGGGCCGGAACTAAAGCATCTAATTGAATTTCTAGAATTTTTGTGATAATTTGTTATGAGAAATTGTTATTTATTAGTTGTTTGAATTAATTTTAATCCTAATCTCAGCCTTAACATTGCATTTAGTAAGTTCCTGCATCACCATCTCCCAAACCAAAAGCCCCGTTCTAAACGGATATCTAACCCATAACCCATACCAATAGTCCCAAACCTTTAGTGTTCTCTACACCTGTTTCAGCGGAATCTCATAGTACAAATGCGAGAACGTTGCAGCCAAGCACAAGGAGCAGAAGCACAGAAAGCGGTCTTGGTACGTCTGTGCAGAAATATAGAGGACTTAGGGCAAGAACTATAGGACGGTAACCAGATTCAAGTGATGCATCAATATTCATGGATTCCTTAGTATGTAGGCTTGATTTCGAAGAACATGACCCAAATATTTCTCAACAACCATTGGGATCAAACTCAAAAAAGACGGAAGAAGCTACAAGTGGAATAAATGAACAAGATCATATAGTGGAAGGGCTAAGATAAGAAGATCAATCAAGAGATCAAATGCAATGGGCAATCATGAAATAGGCAAACGGTTGATTGGGATAGTTGGTGCTGGTGAGATGGAGGATGGTCGGAGCAGTGAGGCATTACCAGAGTCCACGGGAAACCCTACAATAGAGACAGCAATAGCTGATGTATCAGCCTCCAATTAAATCAACTATTCCACTTCAGCAAACGATAGGGTTTGGCTCCCAGATAAGATCGTTGAGAACTTATAAAGTTATATTGTGGTTTGGATTATCTTGCAAATGGTCTGTATACTAACAGCGTAGAAAATCAACCCACCCCACTAAAAGTACTTGTGGTAGAGGTACCATCTTGATGGCTTAACTCAGGCATGGAGTTGAGTGGCATGATCAAATACCAAATGATAATGTCAATGAATCAAAAACATCAAATGAGAAATATGCTAAGACGCAATGAGGAAAAAACCTGAACCTGTCTAGCGAAAAAAGATCTAAGGATCGTAGAGTTGAGAGAAGTGGTAGTTATAAACAGGGGGGAAACTGTGAAGAGAAAGAAAGAGAGATAGCCATGAGATAGAAAGGGACTTTGGGCCGATGGCCTGGCTCAATACATGGGATAAAGAGGGGGAGGAGGACCCGATGGAAATTAAATTGGCTATGGCATTCATAAATGTGGGGGTACAGGTAGGGATGTCTAATGCAAAGAAAAAATCCACCTCCCTGAACCTCTTTGCCTCTCTAGAGAGAATTATAGGGGAGGTATGCAAAGACATAAAGATGCCGATCAAAAAGGGTGCAAGGGAGTAAAAAAATTTACCATCATCGGTGAATTATGAAGCTAGATTGAGAAAGGGTGGATGAAAAATAAGGTTTTTTTTAATTTTTTTACATCAGCGAGAGAGAAAAGAATATATTAAAAATGAGAAAGTACAAAATAAGCTAAAAACATACCTTAGCGGCAGTGGGAAACTACCCTAAAGCAGGAAAGAGAGAAGAAACCCACTTAGCATCATACCCCCGAAAATAGTGGAAAGACCAATTGCACCGAAACCGAGAGGGAAAGGTTGAGAATTTTCTGAGCCAGTGGAGTTCAGAGAGCATTGAAGGGACGAAAAAAAGAGATGTGGCCATGTGGGATATCACAGCATACACAGTTATATGGGTTATTTGGTTGGAAAGGAACTCCAGAGTCTGCAGAAGAATCGCTAAGCCTTACAAACTGGTTGTTAAATCTGCAAGGGACTTCGTGCTTAACTGGTTTCTGATTGGGGGTGGGTGGTACTGCTGAGGACCGGGATCTGCTGGAATTGGCGGAATGGGAGGGGCTGCTCCTTTAACCTCCCTGCTGAGATTTTGGGGTCCTTTGGGTATGGGGCTGTTCTTCTCTCCTCTGGGCTGGTGAGAGAAGTTTGCTTTTTGTCTTTTTCTTCATGTCTTTGCCGGTAGCTTCTTGCTACCCGCAAAGGTATGTCTTTGTACTACTCATCTTTGTTAACATATTTCTTTGTTACCTCTCAAAAAAAAAAAGAGTTAGCGTCATGGTTCAAAATCTCAGTTTCGGTTTTGGTTACGTTCACCACCGGAACCGTAATTTGGTCAAATTTCGGTAATTTTTGGAAATTTGCTCCGAACTTTGTTTTCATAGTTTGTTTTAACTATTTCACATTATTAAGGATGGTTGGAAACAATAAGGACAAATTGTAGTTTCGCATTGCATGTTCGCATTAGTTTTGTAACGTATGGCCATGTAGACACATGTTTAGATTCAACCTAAAAAGTGCTTTGAATGGATGGCTGGAAACAATAAGGATAAATTGTGGGTCGGCGCTAGCTAATAGTAGTTACCAAGCTACGGTGAAGTTTAAATGTTATGGTCATTTGATAAGGGCCATGGATGTTAAATATGCAGCACTCGTAAAAGGGTATAAAATTTTTTGAAGGGGTAAAAGAATAGTTAATAAGCATAAAAAATTGTGGGTTGGCGCTTAGCTAATGGTCTTTAATATCAGCCATTAATATTGAAAAAAATGGTTGATATTAAAGTCCACAAATCAGACGGCTTAAATCTCCCTACAATGCCATATTTGGGCCCATTATGACTGAAATTCCCTAACGGTACAGATCACTAGCATCTTAGACCATTGATTGATGATCTTTAACATCAGCCATTAATATTAAAAAAAAATAGTTGATGTTAAAGTCCACAAATCAGATGGCTTAAATCTCCCTAACGGTACAGATCACCCACATCTTAAACCATTGATGGTTTATGATCAGTTAAACACGATTTTTGTGTTTAAATGGTGGTCACCTGAGTCGGGCCCTTTAAAAATCATGGGGTTTCAATTTAACCTTGCACCAACGGTTAGGAGAGTCGGCCCTTTTGTTTAAATGATCTAACACCATCAAAATGACAACTGATGGTGTTAGATCATTCAAACACAAAAAGAAAAAACTGGAGAAAAGAAGAAAGAAAGGAAAAAAATTAACATACCTAATTTCGGGGCTACGGCACAACAGGCAAGTCCACTCCTCCTTCTACTTCTTCCTTCTATTTTTTTCCTCCCTTTTGCAACCCTAAAATTTCTTCTTAACTTAACGTGCATGCCAAAATTTCTTCCTAGCTTAAAGTGCATTCAAAAATTTCGGCCGAAATTTCAACTTTTCGGTTGAAAATTTCAAAATTCCGGACTATCGGCCGATAATTTGAAACAATCGGCTGATAATCCGGAATTTTGACCAATAATTTCAGAATTTCGCCCTAAACCAGAAATCCACCCTATTTTCGTTTGGGATAGGGCAGAAACCAAAACGTTTTGGCCGGCCGAGATTGTGATCCATAATTAGGGTAGGGACTAAGAGTGGAGTTGTGAGGGAGCAATAAGGATAATAATATCATGGAAGTGTGAGTTTAGGTGAGACTGAGAAGAGGCAAGAAGTTCAAAATGTCATGTGAGATAGGAAAACAGACATCTTGGCATTCCAAGAGACAAAGTGGGATAGTTGCACATGTAGCAAGGTGAGATCCCTAGTGCAGGGGAGTAGGCCGATGCTATAGGAATTGTTGGAAGCCACTTGAACTTGTGGAATAACCGCCTCTTTAGAATTGTCAGATGTGAGAAAAGAACAATAATAAAAAAGTACAAAATTAGGGACAAGGAGAAAGGGATAGAGTGGGTGTTCACTAATGTGTATGGGCCAACTAAGAAGAGATGGAAAGATAAGCTTTGGGGGGTTGAAAAAAATTAGAAAGGAGAGGGGCACGCCATGGTGCATAGGTGGAGATTTTTGTAAGATCTGTTTCTATTAGTGTGAAAAATGGGGTTGTTGTATGAACTCAAGTATGAGAATGACGATGGAAAAAGGGCCCAACACCATTTAGATCCAAGAATATATGGCTAGTGGGAACTATGAAGGATTCAAAGACTAGGTCAAATCATGGTGGACCTTTTCACTCCCCAAGATAATGCAAGTAAGATTTGCCTCCAAATTGTGCATGTTAAAGAAAAATCAAGAAGTGGAATCACAAGGTGTTTGGAAATATCCAATTATGTATGAAGATTATCTTGAAAGAAGAAGAGACGGTGGATAAAAAGGAAGAAATGAGTCAAATCTCAATAGTCGAGAAAGAGAGGAAGGAAATATTGAAGGAGGAATATAGCTACAAAACGGAGATCATGTTTAAACAAAAGGAGGAAGTGCAGTGGATGGAGGGGGACAAAAATACAAAGCTCTTCCATGTTATGGCCAATGCTCGAAAAAGGGTAAATACGATTAATCACTTGAGAGTGGGGAGGTGGTAATGGAAGAACAAAACGAAATTGGTGAAGCAATGATCAACTACTATAAAAAGCTCTACCAGGATGAAGGATGTAGAGGACATCCCTAAATGGGTTACATTCCGGCAAATATCAAATGAAGAAAGAGATGGCCAGGAGAAAGAATTCCAAGAGGAAGAGGAAGAGGTGCGAAAGGTAATCTTCGAATCTAGTGGGGACCACACCCCGGGTTTACCCCGGTTCTCAATGCAATTCTACAAGCCCTTCTAAGAGATTTTGAAAGATAAGATTATGGAAATTTTCAGCAAGTACTATAGGACAGGGAATGTTGGTAAATGTATAAATAACCCATTCTTAACAATCATCTCAAAGAAGTCAGGTGCGGAGAGAATCGAAGGCTACAGGCCGATTAGTCTATTGGAAATTGTATATAAGGTAATTGCACAGGTGTTAGCATACAGACCAAGACACCTAATGGGAAAAATCATTGCACTTAATCAAACTGCCTTTTCGATGGTAGATAGACCCTGGATGCGGTACTGATTGTGCATGAATGCATTGACACTCATCATAAAGCGGGAATCGCAGGGATATTCTGTAAACTGGATATGGACAAAGCATATGACCGGGCGAATTTGACTTTCCTAGATTACATGCTAAAGAGAGGAGAATGGGATTTTGGGGGTCGACAGTTGCATATCCATAACCAGATTCTCCTTCATCTTGAACGACATTTTAAAAGTACTCTTTAGGAGTTCAGCGGAGGGGGGGAAGGCAGGGTATCCCCCTATCCACATTCCAATTCGATATTGTGGGAGAAGCCCCATCGAAAATGCTAGCAAGTGCAACAGATCAGGGTCTATTCAGGGGCTCCACAATGGAGAGGGATGGTCAATAGATTACTCATTTGCAGTATACTGATGACAGTCAAATTTTGTGGAGCGGATGAGATGGAGGTAGAATTGTAAAAGCAATTATCTGATGCTATGAGGCGGTCTCTAAACAAAGAATTAACATTGAGAAAACAAAGATGCTTGGTGTTAAAATGAAGGATGAGGAGGTCGCTAGGCTGGGATATTTTCTTGGGGAGTGGTGGGAAGTCAAAAAATAAAATACATGACCAACTGGGAGGTGACTAGGGTACCAATGAAACTGGGTGGGTTGGGTATTCAATCCGTTGAGAAATCTAATCTAGAGTTATTAGGGAAATGGCTAAGAGGATATGGGATGAGAGGATGTGTGGTGAGAAAAAAGGGATCGTTGCTAAGTATGGAAAGGAAAATACAGGATGGGTTTTAGGCGGCCAAGGGGGCAGGTAGGCTTAGTATGGTGGAAAGGGATGCACAGAGCAAGGAAAGGAAGGTATTAGTTTTTGTGTGAGGAGAGGAGATAAGGTAAGATTCTTTAGGGATAGACGGTGGGGTGGTCAACCTTTTTATAGGAGGTTCACTAAAATCTATGATATGTCCATAAATGAGGATGTGAAGGTTGAGAAGGTATGGGAAAGAGATCACAAGGTGCCTACATGGAATGTTCGAATTCGATGGACCTTGAAGGAGGACGGGAAATTCCTGGAGCTATTAGAGGAACCAAGCATGGTGAGGTCAAACAATCATAGGTTGGATAGGGTGATATGGAGGGGATAGAAGAAAGGAAAATTCCCCGTAAGGTCCCTACAGATTTTTTGTTATATTATGATACTACTGATTGATCTCCCATGGACGTCATTGAAAAAGGATCCTGCCCCATTGAAGGAAAAATTCTTTGTAAGGAAGTAACATGGGTGAGGATTCTCACAGGCGTCCAACTATGTAAAAGAGGGAAAGTAGTATCCAAAAATTGTGTATTTGTGGGGAAGAAGAACAGACCACTGAGCATCTCCTCATTGATTGCCCATTGGCGAGACTATCTGGGGCCGTCTTCCTATCGAGGTTCAGAGTGAATGCATGCCTAGGTGATTCTTGTGCAAATAACAAATATCTTAGCGGAGCAGTCAGGTTTTCCGTTTTTGGAAAACATGGCCATTTTTTGAGATCCCTCCCGCTGGCGATCTTCTGTGAAATTTGGAAAGACCAGAATAGGAGAATTTTTTAAAAGGAAATATGTTACATGTAGGACCGCAATTTGTCTGGCTCTTGAGGATATCTTGTGGTGGTGTCTCAACTCTCCCAGGTGGCCTTCTTTGTCAGTTGAGGAGGTCTTAAGAGATTAGGAGCAATGTCGTCAAATCGCTTAAGCCATGCTAAGCCATTTGACTACATTTCACTTAAGCGCTTATGACGCGGGACGAACGCTAAGACCCTAATTATGTAAATTTGGGATTAACCTTAGATTTAATTGAACACCAAAAATAGTCGGAATCACCCAACACATCAAATAATTTAATGAATTCAACAAACAATTAGGTTAATTCAATCGTAGCGTTCACATGCATCTATATTCCCGATCTAGAAAAACGGAGCCGATGAAGGATTTGAGTTTTAATCTAGTTTAGGGCATCAAGTGACAATTATGGTGCCGTCTCTTGACTCCTCCAAGATTTGGGAAAACGGAGGCTCAAGGGATTAAATTAAACAAAAGAGGTAGATCAAAGACTTAAACTAACAATATTTTGGGCTTTTGAAATTTATCAAGCAAGGGGAAATATTACCATATAATAAATAGAGAAAAGATAAAAGAGAGGGATAGGATCCAAGGCTTCACACCAAGGATGTATGTCAGCTTCGCACCAAGTCGCACGAGAAATGATTGCTCACTTCTCAGATTTTGAAAGATTCGCTCCTTCAATCGAAAACTCTTGACAAGTTCTCTAGGGTTTGCATAAAGCAAACTCTCAAATATTCATTCAATAATCAACTAATTACATTGTTTATTTAGAGACCTTATATAAGAGGCCTCTAAAACAGAAAACCCTAAAACAGGAAAATTACGAAAATATCCTAAAGTGCTTACATACGAAAATAAAGAAACCTAGGAAAAATAACTAAAATTTCAAAACTCAACATGACTCGCTCGAGCGACAACCGATGCTCGCTCGAGCGACTTATTCCAAAAATTTTGTACATTCTTCAATATCTCGCTTGAGCGACAACCAAACTCGCTCAAGCGACATTTGGCCAAAAGTTTGGTCTTATTTTCTGAAGCCTCCTCGCTCGAGCGGGAAGTGAAGTCGATCGAGGGACTTTGGGCAGATTCTCTTTATGCCCGGTTTTGATTTCTTAATCACTTTTCCATTTTTCTTTTTCTTTTCGGCTTTTCCGTTCCAACTCCTTTTCCGCTTCTTTTGCTGCTGGATAATTTCTTGGCCAGAATTCAATGCCCTTGATCTTGATGTGCCCATCAGCTTAAGCCATGGCTTAATGATTTTTTATTTATTTTTAATTTTTTTTTATAAATTAAAAAAAATTTAAAAATTATATAATAAAAAGTATCCAAGTCTAACAGCTAAAGTAACACTAACAACAATGAGTCAATGACAAAAAAAGGGAAAAATATACGTTCTTATATTTTTTAAACAAATGTCATACATACTAATGAGAGGAGATCGAGAGTCTAGAATGGAGATTAGAGAGGAAGAATGAGCCAAAATAGTTTTGTGAAGAGTATAGGACCCAACCCACCCTTTTATAGAGGTAATGGGACCCCAAAAAAGGGAAAACAATTAACAAAGTGCTCCAATGGTCATATTTATGACCGTTGGAGAATTATGCCATCACATGACTTATGCGATCGCATACATTAGTATGTGATAACTTAATTGACTGCATCACTTTAGCCAAGATGGCTTATGCGATTTGAAGGTTCATAATGGCTTAAGCGATGGCTTACGACAACGCTGATTGAGAGCAACTTCGACCACCATAGGAGGTGTGCCCTTGTTTATTGTCAGGGGGCCAGCGTGAGCCAGTTTCTCACCTGACCCTCGCTTTCTATTTTTTCCTCTTGTTTTTGTTGTATTTTTGTTTTTCCTTCATTTTTTTTCTTTTTCTCTTTTAGTCGAGCATCTAGCTTGGCTGTTTTGATCTGTTGTATCCTAATTATTATTATTAATGAAATATAGCTTTGCAATTACCAAAAAAAAATTCAAAAGAAAATTTAGATGGCTCTATCATGGATTGATGGGAAGCATCATCAATTATAAAGTTCCTTGTAGCCACAGGATATGTCAAAAGATGACTGTAACGGATATCAGGGGCTTCAATATTGTGAAAGTTAGATTTGATTAAACACAATCGCTACAAGACCCTTCATGACCTTAAGAACCTTATGATACCGCTGAGGACAGTCAAATCTGCTTCACTATTATTATGTTTTAAGGTTACAATGGATTTTTGAAAAAAGAATTGAGTGCATTTTAGAAAAGAAAATCCCACAGAGACCATCTAGCATAAAAAAAAGTTGACAGTAGGATTATTTGGAAATTTGTCATAGCATAGATACTAAACAATATCAAATGTTAAAAGTAGAGATGAAAAAGCAAATTTCCAACAAAATAACAGAATCAATAATAAACTTAGGTTACCTTGTGATTTTAATGCCTCGGCCAGGTTGTTCTGATTAATTGTTTGGCATCCAGATTTCTCCATTTCCTATCAAAGCAGGATATTTTAGTGCAGTGAAAATCATTTTGGTGACCCGGATACCCAGGTTATAAAAAAATGATAATAAAAGTACGATAAGAACCTTGAGAACCAACAGAACGGAACACACACACACAAAATGAAGGATCAATGTTAGTACAACTGGAGGAAGCTGTTATACATTAGGATAACAATTTGATCATTAAATTCAAACAAAAAGGTGAAGCAACTACAACAAAAGTGCTCCATCCCTAATATATGAAAGAATGCACCATTCAAACAAGTGACAATTTGTTAAATAACAGCGTAGTAAGAAACCAAATAATACCAAAATTTAGCCTAGGTGTGATACTATGATCATGTGACAAGAATACAGAGTCAGGGGATTCACTTGCATAAGACTTGAGTAGCACTCAGCTATGTAGAATATTTAGGACGAGCTGGCTTTCAAAGGTCCTTTGCATAATTCAAATTTAATTGAATTCCATAACTAGACCAGAATTTTCATTGTTAACGGGAGTGTGGTCAAACACGAGCAAGGTGTCAAGATTCGCCAGTTGACAAGGCCATCAATTTGGAACTGTCGCCATGTGATAAGCTTTTGTCTTTCTCATCAGCGGGAGAGTTCCAATACAACCTCAAAAAACACTGGACTCAATTCTATACAGCAATCATGTGGTCATGACTCTAGAGTTGGTTATTGCTTTTGGAGCAGCAGGGTATGCTCTGTGTTTCCAAAAGACGTAAATGACTTATCCAAGGTCCCGCCATAGTGGTAATTGTTATTTCATCAATATGACTAATTGCTTTTATTGTCGAGAAAAATAATCTGTCACCTGCTCCATCTAGTACAACTCCAGCACTTACTCCTCTCCATTCTTCACAACCCTTAGTTTTAAGCAATTATATGGAGCTTTTTACCTTTTCAGGATCTGGTCTGTTGTTTTCTATTCCACCATCAAAATTCCATGATATTTTTTGTGCTCCAAAGTTCTTGAATAATATTTCACTCAATAGCTTCTTACACAGAACAGCAGCATTTTACTCTTTCTACTGATTTGCTGTTTTGGGAATTTCTGATGGATAGAACTCACTGGAAAAAGACAAGGGAATTGGAAAGAAGTTAAAAAAGATCTATGCTCAAATCCCTCGTAACAACACTCTCCAAGAATCATTCTCATATATTTTACTTCCAGTGAACTTTCACTTAAGCAAATAAGAAATCTAAACATCCAAAACTTTAATATGAAACGAGATATGACAACTAAACATAATTACAAAAATTTAGTTGGCTACGACATGACACATTCTGATTCGTTAACTGGCACTTTAAAATTACAAGTTATCTAGTCTGGATTCTTTCTTCACATGAAAACTGGATAAATATGTGGATTTCGCCTATAATCGCAGAACAAATACATAATTAGATCTCCTTTGCATGGATCAAAATATCGTCCGATACCGATACGTATCGGACGATATGTATCGGTTTTGGACATGAACGATATGATAAAAAGGCTTTGTATCGTATACCCTCCAAAACAGTCAATTTACCGTATGATACCGGCAAATTATCGCCTGTATCGGACGATAAAATGAAATTATTGGATGATAATTTCAATGTATCGTCCGATAATTTGATGTTTTCTTGTGTACAGTTAAAACTTTCAAATTATCGGACGATACACGCAAATTATCGCCCGTATCGTCCGATAATTTCAAATTATCGGCCTGGGGCCCAGTTTCTTTTCACTCGCGAATTCAGCCCCTTTTTCTTCTTCTTTCCCAGCAGTTTTCTTCATCTATCTCAGCCAACCTTCTTCCTCAGTTTTTCTTCTTCTTTCTTAGCCACCGGAGACCGAAAATTTCGCTACTGACGACCCGGAAAGCTCGGGATTGTCACGTTTTCGCTGGATATTTAAGAAAAAGTATTATTTTCCATCATAAAGCTTATTTTATCTCTATTTGCTTGCATTTTTTAAGTATTTTTCACTAGATTTACCATATTTATGGGTAGATCTACCCAACAATATGGTAGATCTTAAAATTTTAGGTCTAAATTTGAGGGTTTTGTGTTAAACCCGCCCTTTTTGAGCCTATATTATCATATTTGGGGGTTTATTTTTGGTGGTTATCATATTTGAGGGTTTAATTTGTTTTTAAAACTTTTTTTTTTGTTAATAAATTAAGTTTTTTTTTTTTTTTAAAGTTTTTATATAATACTTAAAAATAAATTATCTTAGTAATTTAAGTTTTAAAAATAAATTAAGTATTTTTGTATTACATAAAAACTTAATTACCCCTAAAAATTAATTTATTTAAAATATAAAAACTTAATTTATTTATTTTATAAAGTTATACATAAACACTTAATAAATAATATATGTTAGTAATACATGTGTCACATGTGTCATGGGGTATGTGACACATCAATTACACGTGTCACATACCCCATAGCACATGTAATTGATGTGTCACATGTGTCACACATGTGACACATATCTCATGACACATCAATTACACATGTGTCGCGACACATGTAATTGATGTGTCACATACCCCATGACACATCAATTACACATTGGCATATGTGTCACATGTGTCATGGGATATGTGACACATGTGACACATCAATTACACATGTCACACATACCCCATGATACATGTGACACATCAATTTGAAATAAATATGATTTTCAAATATTTTAAAAATTAGAATAATATGATTTTCTAATATTTTCAAAATTAGAATAATATCAACTAAATACTATTTTTAAATGTAATCTAAAATTTTTAAAAGTTTTAGAATAATATCAAATAAATATGGTAAAATATAATCTAATATTTTAAAAATAAGAATAATATCAAATAAATTTGATAAAATATAATCTAATATTTTAAAAATAACAATAATATAAAATAAATTTTCAAATGTAATATAAAATTTTTAAAAATTAGAATAATATCAAATAAATTTTATTTTCAAGTGTAATCTAAATGTTTTAATTTAATCCAATCGTTTGCTAATTCATACAGGTGAAATAAATAAATATGGTATGTGGACAAGATCCAGCCTGACAATACGATACAGAAATAGATGGTGATAGACTCCGAATAGAATGCAAGCTTTGTGAAAAAAAATTGCTGGGAGGAGGTATCCAGAGCGGTCACGTTAAGGGAGAGATAAAAGGATGTCTGAATGTATCCAGAGAGGTGAGAGAAGCTGTCAGAGCCAGTTTACAGGCGGTAAAGGAAAAGAAAAAAGCAAAAGCCGACCGAGATAGAGAAATGTATGAGAGAATAAGGAGGAGAGAATAAGGAGGAGAGATCTAGAGTTTCCTGCACCTGAACCTGAGGATGATGAGGATGAGGATGAGGATGAGCAGACAGCGAGAGTCCTGAGGGAGAGTGCTAGAGAAGCACGACAACGATGAGATCAGGAAGAAGTCGATTACCGATTTCGGTCCAGGTTGAGGGGCCCATCCATGCTTGCTGCTAGTGGTGGATCTAGTCATAGGCCATATGTTGATGATGATGAGGATATTCAGGAGACTGCCGGGTTGCGTAGGTCAGCATCCATGAGAGAGACCAGGCCGTCTACTCAGGTCTCATGGATCCGTTCATGTATCGGACAGAAAGCTCCAAACAAACTAAATTGAGTGCAATCTCACTGAAAAAATTGGGGAAGAAGATTGAAAAATCCATTGCAAAGTTCTTGATATATAACCATACTCGGAGTCAGGTTGTGGAGTTGCCTTACTTCAAAAGTTTGATTGATACAAGTGCAGAAGCTAGTCCAGGAGTTAAAAAGCCTTCTGCATATGACATATCTGGGCCCCTACTAGATGATGAGTACAAGGAGATAGGAGCTTATGTAGATAGCTTCCACGAAGTATGGGATGAGAGAGATTGCACAATTATGTGCGATGGATGGACCGGTCCCACAAGGAAGAGTTTGATCAACTTTTTGGTCTACAACAATGTCGGGACAGTATTTCTAAAATCAGTTGATGCTTTTAAACACGCGAAGATGGCTGATTACCTCTTCCAACTAATGGATAAGGTAGTTGGAGAGAAGCGGGTTATGCAGGTAGTAACAGGCAATGCCGCTAATTACAAAGCCACATGAAGGCAGTTAATGTTGAAGAAACGTCACTTGTACTGGACTCCGTGTGCCGCTCATTGCATTGACCTCATTTTTTAGGATATGGGAAAGAGAAACAAGGCACAGACAACTATTCAATACAAAGCCACATGAAGACAGTTAATGTTGAAGAAACGTCACTTGTACTGGACTCGGTGTGCCGCTCATTGCATTGACCTCATTCTTGAGGATTTGGGAAAGAGAAACAAGGCACAGACAACTATTCAAAAGGGAAGAGCGATTGCTTTCTACCTGTACAACAGTGACAAGTTGGTGAATCTAATGAAAGAGTTCACTAAGAACGAGCTGCTCCAGCCTACAATTACACGATTTGCGACACAATTTCTAGCCCTACAAAGCTTGGCTAGATATAGTCGTGAGCTGAAAAGCATGCTCAACTCCGAAGAATGGAGAAAATATGAGCTAAAGCTCCCACGATCAAAGAAACTTGCTTTGAATGAAGTTGGTGACCTGATCTACAACCCCCAATTTTGGGCAGATGTTGACCACCTAATCGTCGTCACTACCCTGTTGGTGCAAGTGTTGAGGTTAGTAGATGGTGATGAGAAATCAACGATGGGGTATGTTTACGAGTCAATGGATAAGGCAAAATTGGCTATTAAAACCAAATGCCCTACAAAATACAAACGATATTGGGTGATTATCGACAAGAGGTGAGATGTACAATTCCACCAATACTTGCATGTGCAAGTATAACATGTAGTAATTTTTATTTATTTATTATTTTTCATATTATTCACTGTTTCCATATACTGATGAGATTGCTCATATTTGATGTATAGCACACTACTTGAATCCAGCCTTCCAGTATACGCGACAATTTTAGTTGAGTGAAGCTGATAAAGTGTATAGTAGTTTGCTCAATGTGACCCAACGAATGCTCCCTGAGTTGGCAGACCAAGGTCAAACCATCAAAGATGTGAGTAATCATACCTTATAACTAATAAGTCAAATGAAATATGATTTGTTTATTGATATGTGGGTTATTGTATTCCATTTTTATAGATTGACATGTTTCGCAAGAGAATTGGTCATTTAGGACCCTGTTGGCGCAATCCCAAATCAAGCACGATAAACCCGCTGATTGGTGGATGCACTATGGAGGTGATGGTCCAATACTGAGGTGGGTTGCAATGAGAGTTTTATCACAAACATGTTCCTCGTCCAACTGTGAGCGGAATTGGAGCACCTTCTCTCTCATTCACACGAAGACAAGGAATAGACTAACGATGGAATGATTGGAAAAGTTAGCCTACTGTCACTACAACATGCGATTAAGGGTCAGGAATATGTAGAGGACTAACCATGATAAGTAATTATATGAAGTCTTAGTTCATACAATTTTTATTTGATTGAATTAATGAGGCATATACTAATTCATCTATCATATTCTACCTTACAGATAGTGAATATTTTGATCACATCCAGTTGGATTATATATTCACGGAGGATGACCCTTTGAATCAGTGAATCGAAGAGAGAGAAGAGCCAGTGTTGGATACTGAGAGCACTGCATGACTGGACAATGCTGAAAGAGTAGCGAAGGAGCAGGCTTCCCAACCACCGATGCGGAAAAGAAGATTGAATTGTCATTCAGTGGTTAGATCTGATGACGAAACGCAGTCCAATAGTGATAATGACGATGATGGGGGTGATGGTGGAGGCGATGAAACCCAAATTGCCACTAGTGGTGGAAGGGATGATGTTGATCCCTCTTATTCTTATGGAGGTATTGCCGCTTGGGATAATGAGCCAGTAATAATGTATGACACTCCTACATTTAGAGGTGGAGGGGTTGAAGGAAGATAAGCGTCAGAATCTTACCAAACACCACCACCACAAGGTCCACAAGATTATGTGAGTTATATGACTTCTAGCTTCAAGTGATTTAGTTTGCAAAACACTGAAGATTCAGCAACCAGTAACCCATACTACCGGCCTCAACCAACCTACCCCGGGCCATATGACTTCGTTAGTCAAATTCTTGGAGGACCGACCCTTACCTATTACACTGAGCCATATTCGTCATTAATGCCTCAATTTCAAGGGGGCACATATGATCATAGGTATCAATATGGCCAATATCATAGGGAAAGCTCGTACACCGATGATGATGATCACGAGCCAAGAACCACAACGAAATTCAATGTGGCTTTAAAGCAAGTTTTTCATGTACAATATACTTTTTAATTTTGATCATGAGTCATGTACAATGTAATTTAGGGTATGCACTGATAAAATTATGAAACATGCATCAAATAAGCCTTAAATAAATTTTAAAAAAAAAAGTTGAAATAAATAAAAAATCATTAAATTTATTTTTCCTGATTTTTTTAGTATTTTTCGGGATTTTTTTGAAAAAAAAAAATTCAATGTATCGGACAATACCCGATACGTATCGTCCTGGAGGTCAGGACGATACGTACCGGTTTTCTGGTAGTTTGACCCATGCTCCTTTGTGATTTTATCTCATATATTTTTGCCTGTAGGTAACTTATTATATTCATTTAAAGTTGAAATGGCTATTGTTAATATTGGGTTTTACCAAGAGCTATGCATGTTCATTTTTATCTATATTATAAGAGTGAATATCAACGTCGTGATAATTACTCGGAATTCAGCAATTTATTATGAAACCCAAAAATCAAGGACACAGGAAACAGAAAGAGAGGCTTATTACACCTAACTCAAATAGTTTCTCTAGTAAAAAAGTATAGTGTCAGAGGTAGTGTACATAAATATATGGCATAAGTGAGCAGCCAAGAAAGAAAATTGACACATCAATGAATCTTCCCATTTTAAGTGACTTTTGCCTCACTCGTGTTAATATTATTAATTGTCTGCCACGTACAAGGTACTTCCATGCTCCCACTTTTGCACATAAACTAATTACATAAATATAAATTCTCTTCTCAACATGCACCTTCTGCTTTCCTTTCCACTGCAGTTAACCGATAAGATATGAATGGATCAACATAGGTTGTCCAATCGTTTTTGATCTGTTACCATAATCTGCATCAAAATAAATCATGATTCATTTTTACCATGCAAGCCGATAAAACTTATTAAAAAATGAATTGTTAAAGCGTGCAAGGAAAGAAATTCTCCAAAAGGCCAAAAACCTGAAGGGCTGACAGAATTCAAGAAGGGTGGAATGGGTTGATATGGTGAGTCAAGGAGAATCCCAGATCCAGTCCATTAGTAATTAGGTCCAGATTTTGGACCCGGACTCTACATTCATAGTTGCGTTGGGTCCAGGTCGGGTCCAAGTTAAAAAAAAAAAAAACTCCCCAATTTCCGGTCCAGGTCAGGCTAGTTCCAGACCTAAGCAATTAATAATGAATTGGTATTAAGTACACGAACCAAGTGCCAGCTTCGGCACTTGGGTCAATCCCCTTTTTACCAAATGGCCAAGCCTTGAGAAGTAGCCAGTTATTTCATGTGCACACAAATCAATGAACATACAACACTTTTGAGCTTTCACTGAATTGGCAGTCAAAGTATTTGCGCATTCCATTAGATTGTAAGAGGAAGATTGACCCGAGTGCCAAGCTAGCACCCGGCTCAGGTACCTAATACCAACGCATTAATAATCGGGTGTAGGTAGGGTGTGCCGTGCCTCGAATTCCACATACGTAGACCTCGGGGTGTGAGCTCAATAACATTAAAGGACCTGACAACATGTTCGTCTAAGGCATGAAGTAAACCTATAAGAAGGGGTGAGATGCTACAAGCACAAGAAAGTAGGAGAAAAGGAAGACCATTTAAGACCTGAAGGGAATCCATGAGAAGGGATATGAAAGATTGCGAAGTTACAAAAAGCTTAGCACTAATCAGAAATGAGTGGAGAAATAGGACTCGCAAAGCCAACCCCAAATAGATGGGATATGGCTTTGATGATGATGATGATGATGATGATGACGACGAATTGATTTTGAACACATTTGGTTTTTATGGATAACTTTATTCATGAAAATTATTTCTTTTGCTCATGCTTAAGATTAAATCTGATCTCATACTAATGACATTGAATCAAATCACGGCTTTGGTATCTATCCCATGATATAGAGTTCGGTTTATACCTACAGTAGGGGATTTTACTTTAAACCATGGTTTGTTATTTTTATGGCTTTTTCATTTACAGTTTCATCAACCCTATCTCACCTCCCTGGTACAATTTATTGGTCTCTAAATTTGGGTTTTCATCAACCCGGTCGAATTGATCTTTCAAGACCATCGAATCTGGGTTTGTAACAACCCATTGTATATTTGCTTTGTGTATAAAATTTTGAGCACAAACCTAACCCATAAATTTATTTCATCATTGATCGAATCTGAACCTAACAACCTCATCTTAAATGTTGTAAGGTTCATTAGCAACCCAACTACCATCCATTTTTGCCATAACCAAATCAGACATTTGTCAGCCACGCAAAAGTGTCAAGTTTCACTAATTTAGGGTTTTAGGAACCACATATGAAAAGTGATTTACGATTTTGAAGGTGCTTTCATGATAGTCAAATCAGAACCGCACACTGCTTTTAAACAAGAAATTGAACAGGGAATCATATTTGGTTAACATGACAGATCATTGAAATTGTTATCCTAACTGTTTTGCCTGATATGATATATTTACTGAAGCTGATTTAAATCGGTGCTTATATTTAATTGAGGACTCATCATCATAACAGCCTTATCCCATCTATTTGGGGTCAGCTTTGAGAGTCCAGTTCTCCACTCGTTTCTGCTCAACGCTATGCTCTTTGTAATTTTGCAATCATTTATGTCCCTGCTCACGGCTTCTCTCCAGGTCTTCACTGGTCTTCCTCTTCTCCTACTTCCCTGTGCTTCTACCGTCTCAACCCTTCGTGCAAAGTCTGCTACTAGCCTCCAATGAACATGTCCAAACCACCTCAAGCTGCATTCCATATTTGTTCCTTTATAGATGCCACTTTCAAATTTTCCCTTATGTGCTAGTTTTGAATTTTATCCTTCCTTGTTACTCCATACATGTCTCATCTCAACATACACATCTGGACACATTTACTTTATCTTCTCGTTTTTCCTAGCCCAACATTTCTCTAACTATCTTGGGCAAACCTCACCTTATAAGCTGGTGGGACTGAGCCAAATCACATGGATAATTGAACTGAGTGATGTGGAGTAGAGAAGGGCCTACTCTAATACCATGAAAAGAAATCCAACGGGCCTAACTCAACCTCACCAAACCGGCTTGTAAGGTGAGGTTTGCCCAAGATATAAAGAGCCCAAGAAGGGCCAGCCCGCAGCCGATGTGGGACAAATCCAACAATAAGAATGCTCTCTCTCTTCAATAAATCCTAGTTAGAGGATTTCTTTTAGTTAAACTTTTGGTGTATCATTTTTTTACTTGGTATCAGAGCCCACACTAGGCTGTGTTTTTCTGCATCCACTTAATCTCATTTCAGGTAGCCTAGCAATAGTTCCTCAAAAAGATTTTCATGTTTATTTTATATTACTTTTTTGTGTTTCTCTTGTTGTTTCCTGCAGCTATCTAGTTGTATTTAGGTTTCATCTTCATCATCCTGCAGAATCCAACAGCTATCATCATCCAGCAACAACATCAAATCTTTGTCTTCAGCAGAGTTGAGCATCAGATCTGTTGTCATCTTTGTTCACCCCTCTTTTTCTGCTTCAGCATCTTCATCTAATCAGGTATTGCACACCTCATTTGTAACTAACTGAAAGACCCTTTTTATGTTTTGTGTCTTAAAAAAGGGGAAAATACGAGAGAAGAGGTAGAGAAGTTGAGAACCCTATTCCCTTTTAATTGCATATTTAGCCTATTTACTGTTAGCAGCAAGCCAATAACAATCCGGTTATTGAAGCAGATTTTTCAGCATCTTCATTTTCATCAGCATCTTCTGTTTGTTCAACTTTTCATCATCAGCAGCAGATTTTTTATATTTCTTGCTGTCTCAACAGGAATGTATCCAGCTTCAAATTTCTTGTCTCTATTTCTTGTTTCCAGCATCAGCAGACAACAGTATGCTGCTGTTTTAATTCCTTGTTGTCTCAGCATATGGCATCCAGCTTCAAATTTCTTAATCTTGTCTAGGGATTCAAATTCAATGTACCGAACCAAACCAAACCAACATCGATTTTTTCGGTTGTATCGAGTCGGTACACCAGAAACCATTCCGAACCGAAATGAAATCGGTTTTGGTGCACTGAATCTCAAACCTGAGACCTTGAGTGCCAAACTTCCACAACCGAAACCGAAATATTTCAGTTTTTTTGGTTCGATTTCGGGTTTTTTGTTATTTTTTTATTTTTTGACGTATTTTTTCGGTTTCGTCCCCTTTTTCGTTTTTTCGGCTTTTTATTTTATTTTTTTCGGTTTTCTCATCCTACCCTTTCAGTCTTTGAATTTTGCCGCTCATAACTGAAACCGAACCGAACCGGAATCAAATCGGTCCGAATTGGTTTTGGTGCCGGTTCGGACAGGTTCGGTTCGCTCAGTTTTCGGGTCAAAGCTTGCATCAATACAATTTATTTTACATTGTATCAACCAAAAAAAGATGAATAGAAAAAGGTAATGTTTGATCAAAGATGTAGTTGGCTATGACTGCTCACAGCCGAACTCATATGTCGTTACCTTTAAAGGACATATTGCCCTATTTTTTATGTGGTATGGCTGTTGCAGTCAGGCTAGCTATGCTAGCTCAGGAAAAAAAAAATAGAAGCAAAAGGAAAAAGGGGGATTTATTGTTGTTGTCGGTGATGGAGGCTTCTACATGTGTGGTCTTTGCCTGCTATGGGATCTTTAACTATTGATGGGCAGCAGATAGGGTTGTGGCTGCTTGGAATATTGCCTACGGAGGTGTTTTATTCCCTGTATTTTATGTTGCATGGGCAGGTGGTATGGTCATGTCACCCTTGATATTGATGTATGGTCCATGTTTGACTTTATGACTTCAACACAAACATATCATTGTTGCAGGCTAAGTGTTTAGCCAGTTGTTTGGTCCATGGAAAGTATCATATGGCTACTTGAGTGCTAGTGTTTACACCACATTTTAGTTAACCTATGTTGCGCGTTTAGTCCCTCATTGAGTGAAAATATAAGTTGTGTCTTAACAGCTTGAGAAATGCTATAATAGAGACACAAATTATACTGGAATAAAGATGAAAAGGCACCAGCTTTATTCACAAATACTACCGCTTCAGAAATTCACTGCCAAGCACAAGAGAAAAGGTGAAAATAATCATTTATGTCTTTTCACTTGGCTAAAGAGGGAACAAATGCCAGTGCCAGCTTTATACATAAATAACACCACTTGAAAAGATCACTGCTGAGCACAGGAGAGAAGATGAAAATAATCGAGAGTAGGTTTTCAGGGAGCAAATGGGAGTGCCAGCTTTATGCATAAATAATACCACATGAGAAGGTCACCGTGAAACACAGGAGAGAAGATGAAAACAATGAGAGTGTATTAATTTCAGCTGGTGTTACTACCACGCCACTTTTTGTTACAGCCACCTCACTTAAACCAAGAAAAAATCTGTTGACTGCTTTAAATCGGGCTGTGGAGATCGTTTTTCATCCCAATCTTCCACACAATAGATGCTGAGATCATGGACCTACTATCAAACGGTCAGATGTTGATTCCACGTGTGTGACACAAATCCCAAAAAGTGAATGTGAACCACATTTGATGGTACACTGATCACGTTCACTTTTTGGGATGTATGCCACATGGAATCAACATCGGACCATCTGATAGTAGCCTACAAGCTCAAGATATATTGTGTGGATTGTGAAAGATTGGGACGAAAAAAGATCATCATCATCTGATTTAAAACAGTCGACGTATTTTTTCCTTTGTTTAAGTGAGGTGGCTGTAACATAAAATGGTGTGGTAGTAAGAACAGCCTTAAATTTAATTAACAAGGGAACACATCTGAAAGCTACTTGCTAATGGGAACCAATGTTAAAGACATGAACAGAATCTGGAGAATGCAACATACATTGGTAAAGCCTTATATAGGAAAGTGAAGGGAAATAAAAACCACAAGAACAGAAACTGTACCTTTAAAGCATCCTCAAAATAATGTGTTGCTTTATCCAGTTGAACTTGGTCATCGTCTCCAGCGGGTGTGGTCTTAAAAAAATGGATTTTCTCAAGTGCACCACAGAATTGACCAAACAATTCATCTTTTGAAACCCCTGCTATCACATAAATTATCAAGAAAAATTCAGATTTGAGAAGTTTCAGTATTCAGCATGTATACTGAAATATGACAATTGAAGCCATAAATACTATTTATAAATGATTCTACTTGAAGCAAATTTCAACCCAAAATACAATGCGTACGATTTGTAATGTCATACATAACAAACTCAAGGATTAACATAACTGAAACATGATAATTCAAAACAGTATTACTGCTGTTCATCAAAATCAAAAGGAGATCACACAAAGAAAAAATGAGATAAAATTTTGTATTTTTATTAATGATGAGATTTTTAATTTTTAATTAACCAACAGCTGGCCTAAGGCCTTGTTTCGGAATTTGTAGGTGAAAATGCATTTATTGGAAAAATTACAAATTTTCATTTGTAGGAAAAACATATTTGTAGGACTTAGGAAAATCTCTAGATGTTGTTTGGCATTCGGGTAAAATAAATTTATCCTTATACAATATAGTTTCCAAAATAAAACTTTGGAACCCAAGCATATTTGTAGTGCATGCATAAAATTGATTTTCAGTAAAAATTTCACTGAAAGCTTATTTCACGCAGATGAGGAAAATTGCACTTTTCAGGTGGGCCTCACAACAGTTGCCAAACAATGGAAATGGTGGAAAATGAACTTCAGCTCGAACTTCAGCTCATTTTCAGAGCAAATGAGCCATTTTTGATGCGGGACAAGGACCCTAAACTACGAGTGCCATGATTGGATTAATTACCGAAATTAAATTAAGTTAATTAAACAATAAACCATGAGATTAATGCGGATACCTTAGGGTTTCGTAGTTTTCCATGGGGAGATTGCGCTACATTCGAGTAGGGTCCGGCCCGTGCGCTAGATTTGTTAGATTCGTGGTGTAGATCGGTCTAGAGGTAGAACTCTAGCTTTTCCAGATTAGGGCGCCGTTCGAGATTCAATGATGGAATCACGAGTCCTCTAAGGGGTCTGATTCAGTTTGTTTAATGGCTCGTACAAGATCTAGGGTTGGAATCAATGGTTCTGATTTTGAGGGTTTTGGGAAAAGGATAATGGCTGGATTTGTGGTTTGTGGGATCCAAAACAAGCAGGGAAAGAAAAAAGAAAATTGAAGAAATAGGTAAAAGATAGGTTTTGGGCTCCACACCCTTGGCTTCACACCAAACCCTTCTCGGGAAGCGAGGAAGAATCACTCTTCAACAATGGCTCATCTCAAGCACATAAACAATAACTTTCATTCATAATTAATCATCATCCCTTACAATGTTTATTTAGAGACCTTATATAGGAGGCCCCACAAAAGAAAAATAAAACCCTAAAACAAAAATAAACAAAGACAAGTATGCCCTTCAAAATTCAAATTCGAATTCTGACGCAGTCAATCGATTGGCGTACATGTATATCGTCAAAATTAGCTTCTCAGTCAATCGATTGACATATAGTATTCAATCAATTGACATACGTATATATCGTCGGAATTAATTCCTCACAGGCCCAGTCAATCGATTGAAACTCAAGTGTTAATCGATTGACTGGCATTGCTCCAGCATGTTGATTTTGCTCCTGTAAGCCTTTCTGAAGCTGAAAATTTGTTGCGGCCAAATTCCAATGCTCTCGATCTTAACGTTCCCTGTCAATTTTCCTTGTTACCAAACAAGTAAACATCTCCCCCAAGGAATCACCATTGCTCTAGGAAGTTTTGCAGGAGCATCAAAAAAATTGGAACTACGAAACATCATACCTAGTAACCATATCTATACCCGAGTAACGTATGTATAGAGCATATATACTAGGAAACAAGTTTCCCATGAGATTTAGTGTTTACTGGGGAAACGCATTTGAGAAACCAGTATGATGTAGTTCCCAAACAATGGGAAACACCCGGAGAAACACGTGGGAAAGCAATTTAGAGAGGTCACATGTTTAAGCCCAGTTTACCTAATAAAAAAATAAGACAATTTAGAGAGGTGATCTCCAGGAAAACATCATGAGAACATATTGGGATAAGTGAATTGGAAAAGGAAACTGTTGTCGGAATGATGGGGAAAACAGGATAGAAAACATGGAGAGAACACAATGGAAATGAAAATCGAAGAATGGGGAAAGGCTCCTGAAGGGGACGGCACCAACAAAGACTTAGGTTTCAGGGCGTACTAGGTGTACCGGTGGAAGAAGAAGCCGCGGAAGGACCAAAGAGCGTCAAGATCCGCCGAGGAAAGACCCTAGAGCTCAAATTCAAAAGGGGCAACCTCTGCCCAAGATCGCTCGAGCGACCCTCATTTTTGCTCGAGCGAGGTGCTTCAAAAACTCGACCAAAACTTTCGGGTTTTGGTCGCTCATGCGAAAATGAGCCCACAATCGAGGCCAAAACTTTCGGCCTCAAGTCGCTCGAGCGACACCTTTAAGATTCCCGCTCGAGTGAGAACCAAAATTCGCTCGAGCGAGTCTCGTGACGTAATTTGTCATTTTTGTCATTTTTCTTGTAGTTTCTTTTGTTTCAGATGTAAGTTACCCTTTTGGGTAATATGGTACTTTTCTATTTTAGGGTTTTCTTATTTGTAAGCACTATAAAACCCACTTTGTAAGCCATTTTGGCACTTGTTGAAAATTAATGAAAGTGCATTGCATTTTGAGCTTGAGATGAGCTTTGAAGAGTGAGTCTTCTTCCTCATGTGGGCTTGGTGTGAGGCCAAGGGTGTGATGCCCATGTTATCTTTGATCTTCTCTTAATCTCTTGCTCTTGATTGATCTCTCTATCTTCTCCTTGAATCTTTTGCATCCCCTTTTCCCTTTTAATTGATTTTCCCAATTCCCAAGCCCTAGTTCTAGAGCAACCTTGATGTCCATCCTTGTGGATCGAATCCGACCCTAGCTCGTCGATCCACAACCGTTGTTGGGCTCGAGCTTGTTCGATTCGCGCCGTTAACCGCTTCAATTCAAAAGCCCTAGCGAGGAGCTACCTATTCCACCGCGAGCTACGATCTAACGCCCCGACCTAGACGAAGCGAAGATTCTATCTCTCGGATCTCCTCTTCTGCATTTCCTAACGAACCTCGCACGTCGGCTTGGACCCTACGTGAATCAAGCATGACTACTTAGGCGAAATCCTACAAAACCTTAAGGTATCGCTTTAATTTGTCGTCAATTGTTCAATTAATTAGTTTAATTTCGACAAATTAGCATATCATGAGCATTCACGGATTTTAGGGTCCTTGCCCCGCGTCAGTTTTGGTATCAGAGCTTAGGTTTTAGGTTAGGGCATTTGTGTGTTCATTTGTGTGCTCATTTGTATATTCATTTGCGTGCACATCGTGTGTTTATAAAATTCCTCACTCATTTGTGTTTCATAGTTGTGTGGCATTTTAGGGCCTGTACTAGTGAGTCGTGGTCACCATGGACTCGAATGTGATTGTCGATGCTCTTAAGGCCATCCAAGTCATGATGATCACCATGAATGAGAGGATGCATGCTGGAAAAAGCCCAAACGGCTATGGCGGCCTCTAATGGTGAGCTTCTCGACCGTTTGGAACGGTTGAAAAGAGATAAGGAGCAACAAGACTGACGTCATGAGTGTAACGGTCCATGATTTGAGCATGGTGGTCGACCCGAGGGGCGAAACCGAAATCAAAGGGAAGCAGTTCATCGCGGAGATGACTACAATCCGGATGAGAAACTCCTCAAAAATGTCCGAGTTGAGTTTCCAACCTTAACTGGAAGAATGAACCCTAAAGTCTCCCTCAATTGGGTCTCCGATATGGATCACTACTTTGAGTGGTATGACATGGATAATGAGCGGTGTGTTAGACTTGCCAAAATGGAGCTCATTGGGCAAGCTCGACTCCTTTGGGTCAACGTCGAGCGTATGCAGGCAAATGCGGGTCGTACACTCATTACCCATTGGGAGGACATGAAGGAGCGGCTTATGGAGAAGTGCGTTCCTTTATCATACTACCATCGCCTACTTGATCAATGGCAGAATTTACGCCAAGGTAGTATGCCCGTAACCGAGTACATTGGTAGATTTGAGGAGTTCATGATGAGAGTCAATGTGTCGGAAGATCCTCAAGTCACTTTTTCTAGGTTCCGCACCGGGTTGCGAATGGAACTACAAAAAGAGTTGATCTCTCACCCCGTTGACACTCTTGAGGAGTGTTACGCCGTTGTGCAAGACCTTGAACGGTTTTTGAAAATGACGGTGGTGAGACGATTTGAGCCGCAAGCCGATAACCATCGAACTAGAGAAGGGAGGCCTAGTGTCGGGAACCCACCTCCCAAGCCTACACAACCCATTCCTCCAAGTGTAAGGCTTAACAAAGGGAAAGGTGTGGTGGGTGAGTCTTCAAGGGGTGGATCTCAAACCAAGTGCTATAAGTGTCATGGGTTGGCTACTTTGCCGCCCAATGCCCTACGAGAGACCCCCAAAGGAATCTCTTGATTGAAGAGCTCAATGAGAAAGGTGTTGAAGAAGTGTATGAACCGGGAGTCACACCTACTGATGAGAAAGGTGACGACGGTAACCGTGCACTAGCTTGCATCCACGCTTGCTTGGTCATGAGGTGTGCCCTTGCACAACCTCAACGTGATGAGAAGGATGATTGGTATAGAGATAATATTTTCAACACTTACGCCAAGTGTGGTGAGAAGAGTTGTAAGGTCATCGTGGATAGCGGAGTTGCACCAACGTCGTGTCCACACACACCATTACCCGCTTAGGGCTTACACTCGAGCCCACCCAAGACCATACAAAATCGCATGGGTCGACTCCTCTTCTATTCCCATGTCCCAAAGGTGTTGCGTACCAATACAGTTAGCCTCGTATTTGGACACCTTGTGGTGCGATGTGGTGCCGATGGATATGGGTCACATCATCTTGGGGAGGCCTTGGCTCTATGATATGGACGTGACCCTCCTTGGGCGATCGAATGTGTGCACGTTCATGCATGAGGGCAAAAAGATAAAGTTAAACCCCTTGCCTCCCAAGACACCATCGGACAAGAAAGTTGAGAAGAAGGGCGCTCAATCCAAGACCATCAACATCGTGAGCCCTTCGGGGTTTGAGAGAGTGTCGTTAGATGAGAGTGTGGTGTATATTGTCATCACTGTTGAGCGTGCTCTTGAGTCTATGGGCGAACACCCTAAAGAGGTTGAGCCAATTTTGAAAGAATGTGTGGATGTCTTCCCGGAAAACTTACCCGATGAGCTCCCTCCAATGCGTGACATCCAACACGCCATAGACTTAGTTTTCGGATCTACCCTACTGAAGTTGCCTCATTATTGGTTGAATCCGGTTAAATATGCCGAGTTAGCGAGACAAGTCGATGAGCTCCTCCGGAAGGGGTTCATCCAAGAGAGCTTGAGCCCTTGTGCCGTATCCGCACTACTCACCCAAGAAGGATGGTACTTGGAGAATGTGTGTGGATAGTCGAGGCATTAATAAGATTACGGTCAAGTATTAGTTTCCTATACCGAGGCTTGACGATATGTTGGATATGATGGTTGGTATCACTATCTTCTTCAAGATAGACCTTAAAAGTGGCTACCATCAAGTTCGCATTCGTCCAAGTCATGAATGGAAAATCGCCTTCAAGACCAAAGATGATCTTTATGAGTGGATGGTCATGCCTTTTGGGCTTGCAAATGCCTCGAGAACCTTCATAAAGCTCATGACCCAAGCGTTGCGACCGTTTATCAGAAAATTCCTTGTGGTGTATTTTGATGACATCTTGATCTATAGTCGGGACAAGGAGTAACATTTGACCCACCTGCGGTTGGTTTGTGGGACCTTGAGGGGAGAGAAGCTATATGTGAACTTCAAGAAGTGCATGTTCATGCAACGATATGTTGTCTTCTTGGGGTTCTTTATCTCGGCTGATAGAATGGTGGCGGACCCGGAAAAGGTAAAGCTAATGTAGAATGGCCCGACCCTAAGAACATACACGATGTCCGTAGTTTCCATGGGTTGGCCACATTTTATCGTCACTTCATCCGAAACTTTAGCACCATCATGTCTCCCATCATCGATTGTATGAAGAAAGGAGAGTTTTAATGGAGCAAAGCCGCGATGAAGGCCTTTGCCGAGATCAAGGAGAAAATGACTAGTACACCCGTCATGCGCCTACCCGTTTCTAAGGTTTTGAGGACGCATGTGATGCTTCGGGTGTGGGCATAGGAGTGCTTAGCCAACAAGGCCACATTGTGGCCTACTTTAGTGAGAAGCTCAACTAGGCGAAGCAAAAATACTCCACCTATGATAAGGAATTCTATACAGTCGTTCGATCCCTATGGTATTGGAAACACTACCTACGACCGCATGAGTTCGTCTTGTTCTCCGACTATGAGGCTTTGCGCTTCCTTGCTTCTCAAAAGAAGCTAAACCCAAGGCACACGACATGGGTCGAGTACCTCAAAGGGTTTACATTTGTGTTGAAACACAAGGTCAGCGTTGAGAACAAAGCTGCAGATGCTCTTAGTTGTCGGGTGGCGACTTTGCAATCCATGAGTATTGAGGTCATTAGGTTTGAACGATTGAAGGAGGATTATCCCGAGTGTCCTGATTTCGGGAGCGATTACAACACCCTCCTTAGTAACCCGGCGAGAACTAACCCCACCTATACCTTGCATGATGGGTATTTGTTCATGGGCAATCGCTTATGCATCCCTCGCACTTCATTGTGACTTCCTCATTTGGGAGTCGCATGTTAGAGGGATTGTCGATCATTTCGGGTGCAATAAGAGCATTGTGCACGTCAAAGATAGGTTCTTTTGGCCTGGTCTCATGCGGAATGTCGCCCGGATTTTGCAACAATGTCATACTTGCCAAGTTGGCAAGCAAAGACGGCAAAACACTGGCTTGTATACTACTTTGTCGGTACCACACACACCTTGGCAAGACGTCTCGATAGACTTCGTGTTGGGTCTTCCCAAGACTCTTCGAAAGCATGATTCTATCTTTGTTGTAGTGGGCAGTTTTTCCAAGATGGCCCACTTCATACCGTGCAACAAGACCTCCGACGCGACCCATATCACGAAGTTGTTTTCGGAGAGGTGGTACACCTCCACGGGTTACCCAAGACCATTGTGTTGGATAAGGATGTCAAGTTCACTAGTTACTTTTGGAAAACCCTATGGCACATGATGGGTACTATACTCCAATTTTCATATCATCCTCAAACCGATGGTCAAACGGAGGCTACCAATAGGAGTTTAGGCAATCTCCTTCGTCGTCTTATCGGTGATCACAGTAGGACCTGGGACTCCATTCTACCACTAGCCGAGTTTGCATATAATAATTCCGTCAACAGGTCCACAAGTAAGAGTCCATTTGAGTGGTGCATGGTCATAAACTAAGTACACCCCTAGATTTGATTCCTATGTCCGCATCACACCGCACATCCGAGTTCGCAGATACATTTGCACAGCACATTCATAATTTGCATGCCGAAATTAGACGTAAAATTAATTCGAGCGATGATAATTACAAGTTATCGACGGATTCCCACAAGCGTTTCAAGGAGTTCAAATTGGTGAGCCTGTGATGGTTCGGGTTAGGCTAGAATGATTTCCATCGAGAATCGCGAAGAAACTCCAAGCCCGCAGTGTCTGACCTTTTAGGATTGTGGCAATGAGTGGCCTGAATGCATATGTTCTTGAGCTTCCTCAAGATATGGGGGTTAGCTCGACGTTATATGTGGAAGACCTGGTTCCTTACCTAGGCTCAACCCCACCTCCTTGCAATCCTTTCCAAACGTCCTCTAATCACAAACTGACCCAAGTCCCGCAACCTATACCACCACCTCCTCCAAATGAGCCGCAAAGAGACGTAATCGAGAATTCGAGATCTTTGATGATGTTGTGGTCTTTACTCATAACGGAAGATTTCAAAAGTATTTAGTGAAGTGGGTGCAGAAGCCAGAATCAGAGAATACATGGATCAACGGAGACGATGTTCGCCGCCTAGACCCCGACAAGCTCGGTCGATATCATGACCGCTCTTCATCAGTGATGAAGCCTTTTCGGTCTAGGGGAATTGACGAGAACGCCACCAACAAGGAATTAAGTTTCAGGCCGTACCAAGTGTACCGGTGGAAGAAGCGACGAAAAGACCAAGGAGCGTCAAGATCCACCGAGGAAAGACCCTAGAGCTCAAATTCAAAAGGGGGAACCTTTGCCCAAGATCGCTCGAGCGACCCTCATTTTCGCTCAAGTGGGGTACTTCAGAAACTCGACCAAAACTTTCGGGTTTTGGTCGCTCGAGCAAAAATGAGTCCAAAATCAAAGCCAAAACTTTCGGCCTCAAGTCGCTAGAGCGAACCCCAGTTGTTGCTCGAGCGACCCTTGGTTGCCGCTCGAGCAACCCCTTTAAGATTCACGCTCGAGTGAGAACCAAAATTCGCTCGAGCAAGTCTCGTGACGTAATTTATCAGTTTGGTCCTTTTTATTGTAGTTTCTTTTGTTCAGATGTAAGTTACCCTTTTGGGTAACATGGTACTTTTATATTTTAGGGTTTTCTTATTTGTAAGCGCTATAAAGCCCACTTTGTAAGCCATTTTTGGAACTTGTTAAAAATTAATGAAAGTGCATTGCATTTTGAGCTTGAGATGACCTTTGAAGAGTGAGTCTTCTCCCCCATGTGGGTTTGGTGTGAGGCCAAGGGTGTGATGCCCTGTTATCTTTGATCTTCTCTTAATTTCTTGCTCTTGATTGATCTCTCTATCTTCTCCTTGAATCTTTTGCATCCCCTTTTCCCTTTTAATTGATTTTCTTAATTTCTAAACCCTAGTTCTAGAGTAACCTTGATGTCCATCCTTGTGGATTGAATCCGACCCTAGCCCGTCGATCCACAATCATTGTTGGGCTCGAGCTTGTTCGATTTGCGCCGTTAACCGCTTCAATTCAAAAACCCCAACGAGGAGCTACCTATTCCACCGCGAGCTATAATCTAACGCCCCGACCTAGACGAAGCGAGAGTTCTATCTCTTCGATCACCTCTTCCACATTTCCTAACGAATCTCGCGCGTCGGCTTGGACCCTACGTGAATCAAGCATGACTACTTAGGCGGAATCCTACGAAACCTTAAGGTATTGCTTTAATTTATGGTTACTTGTTTAATTAATTAGTTTGATTTCGGCAAATTAGCATATCATGGGCATTCACGGATTTTAGGGTCGTTGCCCCGCGTCAGCCGCGCACTACTTTTTTTCTTTAGATTTGTGCAAGCACCTCATTCGGCTCGATACTTGTTGTACCTGTAAGCTCTTTCTATGAAGGAATTTCCAGCTTCCCGCTTGACAAATACAATATTATTATGAGAATTAATAAATGGCACCTAGATGGTGTTATTTTCATCAAAGATACTTCATTATTTAATCCTTATATCCTTATTACAGAATGAAAAAATGTAATTTTAGAAATTGAATATTCATTTTGTTTAAATGTTTATATATATATATATATATATATATATATATATATATATATATATATATATATATATATATCATGGAACCAACATCTGATTGTCTGATAGGTGCACCATGATCTGTGTGGAAGATTGGAGAGAAAAATGATCTCCATCTTCTGATTCAAGACAGTCAACGGTTTTCATGTGCGAAAACCCTGGTTTTTGATACAGAATATTTGGTGGTAAATACCTGCACCACTAAAAGTGACCTGAGAACTCCTCAATGAATGCCCATGATCTGGAATCAAATTTTGACAGATGAAAAACGATCTTTATCGACTAATGCAAACTGTGAGGGTTCTTTGTCAATTTTTCATCGCCGCCATAGCCTTTTTTTTTTTTACATTTTTCGCCTCACAATGATGGCGAACATCAGTGGTAGCCTTTCCCACTAATATTCCTTGTTTTCCAACAATATTTTCCTGCGTGGACATTCTTTACCACACCTATTTTTCTCTAAATGGAGCCAAAATCTCCTATTTCATTTGGTTCTTCGGATTCGAACAATAATCATGGCATTACTAGTATCATATTAAATGGGCAGAATTTTCTCCGTGACCTAGGGCTGTGAAACTCTATTTGGGCAGCCGGGATAAGTTGGAACACATCCCCGGTTTCGTTGCCAAGCCACCGTCCTCCGATGCTACCTTGCACAAAGGTAGACAATTATACGGTGTTGAGATGGTTATTTGCTTCGATGGAGGAGCCCATCTACACCATGTTCATGTTCCATAAGACCCCAGCACAGCTTTGGAATGCATTGATGCAAATGTATGCCCATGCCAGAATGATACGCAGATCTATCAGTTATTTAGGGAGGTCTCTTGTGCCGAGCAGAGCAATCAGACAATAAGAGTCTGTGCTTGTATTTTGGTTACCTCTACCAGAGTTTGAGCAGCTATGAGCACAGATTTCAGCAACTGATCCGCTTCCTTCGTCGCGAACTGTTTATGCGACGATTGATGGTGATGAGCATCGTCAGACTCTTATTGTTCCTCCTTCCTCTAGTGCTGAGCATACTGCACTTATTTCAGACTCCCAGGGTAGGGGGAGTGGTGGTCGTGGAAGCGATGGTGGCCAGACTGGTGGATGTGCAGGTCCTGGAGATCCTCTTACAGTGTGCTCTTTCTGTTTTCGAGCAGGACATGATCGATCGAAGTGTTTCAAGTTGCATAGCTTCCCTCCATGTCAGGGGTACATGTTGTCGATGCTACTGGATCCGGCTCCTCTGAGGCTATATCCTCTACTGAGATTGTTGCTGCTGAGCCTCCTTATGATTTGTCTGCTCTTCGTGCAAAGCTCGTTGACCTGCATGGACGTCTTCAGGTTCCACGGCCTACTCTGACTCTTGCGCCATCAGGTACTTCATCCTCCTATTCTGCAGCCATGTCCATGTCATCCACATCTCCCTGGATCATCAATTCAGGTGCTTCTGATCATATGACAGGGGGTCCCATTTATTTTCTTCCACATTTCCTCTTCCATTCCCTAGGCAGGTACATATTGCTGATGGTTCTTTTACCCTTGCATCCATGTGATGCATGTTCCAAATTTTAAAACCAATTTATTATTTGTTAGTAGTCTTCAAATCATTGAATTATTCAATAACATTCTTCCCTCCTCATTGTGTGCTTCAGGACCAGACTACGAGGCGGACTTTTGGCACGGGGTTTGAGCATAGAGGTTTACTACTTTGGAGCTGATAGGTCTGTGGCAGTGCCAGCATCTTTTACTTTTCATTTTAATTTGAGTAGTCATGTCTTAAGATCTTTGGCATGCCCGTTTCGGTCATGCTAATTTAAAGAGTTTATGTTTGTTATTTTAAATGTTTAAGAATATTGCCAATAGCTTTAAATTTCAGTGTCAAACGTGTCAACTTTGCAAACATAGTAGATCTTCTTTTACTTCTCATGTTCCTCGTCGCGACTCTGTATTTGACACTATACATAGTGGCGGAACCTTGTAACGACCGAGATTTTTCGCTTATTTAGTCCTTAATTATTTGCTAGATTTGTAATTATGATTAGTTTGATTAATTTGATGCATGTGATTAGTTGTTGCGCATGAAAATAATGCTTACTTTATTTAATAATGATCCATGATAATTAATTAGTCTAATTAATAGACCTTAAAAGCCTTTAAGCATATGCTAGTAATTGGGTGCGCTTAATAATGTTTAATGAACTTTTATAATATGTTAGTGAATTAACTAAAGACCCAATAACTAATTAAAGACCCATTAAGTAATTAAAACCCAATAACTAATTAAAGAACCTAATAACTAATTAAAACCCCATTAAGTAATTGAAGGCCAATAGAATCACTTAAGACCCATGTATGAAACCTTAAAGTATTCTAAATAGAGTTAGATCTTAAATAGGAAACCTTAAAGTATTCTAATTAGAGTTAGATTTTAAATAGGAAACCTTAAAGTATTATAAATATAGAGATTCCAGAATTTTTACATAACTCTTATAACCTAGTAACCTTATAGAGAAAGAGAGAAAATTCTAGAGAAGGAGAATTAGAAGAGGAACCCTAGAGCTTTCGGTTTGAAGGCTTAGAAGAATGCGAGAAGAGCTTACGAACCGACTGGATTTCGGATTAGAGCTTCGGATTGGATCAAGGGAGAGGAGTTGCGTAAATTTTACACAAAGACTAGAGGTATGGAAAAATCATATTGAGATTAATCGGAAACGTAGATGACACAAAAATAAAATAAGAACTAGGGTTTATTTCATTTAATGAATATTCTTCAAGTTAGATTGTTAAATTTTGATGCTTAATCGCGGGTTTTCGATGGTACATGGGATTTCGTGATTGATCACGAAATTCTGTCTATAATCCAGAATCTGTCTAGAATCCAGAATCATCGTAATTGAGAATCATGCGTAATTAGAATCATCGAATCCAAAATCTATTCAAAATCATCTATCTAGAATCCAAAATCTGTCCAGAATCCAGAATTTGTTAGGAATTTCAGAATTTGTCCAGGATGCAAGCAATGAATTTCTATTCCAATATTTCCTATGTTTAATCATCATGCTTAAATGTTTATTAAGTTCATCCTTATTTTTATTGCTTAGAATCCATGCAACCTAGGATTTTTGATTTACACAACATGAAACAAGTAGTAATCGATAGAGATTACATATTTTGATGTGTTAAGCCTAAACAAGTGAAAGAGTGATCGATTGATTTCCAGTTTTTCTATGTATGTACATTCATGACATTCATAAAAGTGAAAAGATATATTTACGACATGACAGATGAAAATAAAATACTTCTATGATTACGATCAAATTTCTTTTGGCTTATGCTAAAGGAATTAACATGAATAAGAATGACAAGTAATAAAAGTTATGCATTCATGCATTGATGATAAGACTGAAGAGATAGAAGGTCTTTAATTTTAAGCTTACTACTACAACTGAAGAGAAGTTATGCGAAGGTTAACGTAGATACTAATCAAAGGATCAAAGAAGATTAGGATAATAATTAAGAAAGAGATAATCATGTCCATTATGCATGCCGATTCATAAGCATTAAAGGCACAATTATAATGACCACACATGAAATTAGGGTAGAGACCCAAGCCATAATGTTTATGCTATGTTTCAGTTTCATTCTATTGCTTTACTCATTATTTATGTCACATATTATATCTCTGTTATTGCTTTATTTTATGAGTTGGTTTGAGTTATGGACATTTTCTATTAGCCTTATCATGTCTGGTCCATACCGGTTTACTTGGTAAACTGAACCATTGTTTGGGATTCCAGGAAGTACAACTATACATGGAGTGGATGAAGTAGATGCGTCAATGATTGATGAAAATATAAATTTGAGCGAAGGATTTGAAGCTTAGTTGATTAGATTTTTCTTTATACATTAGGAAGGATTTTAAGACATTTATTTCAAATTTATTTTTATGAACAAGTTCATGTTAATGATGGATTATGCTTGATTTCAGTTTTTATTTAATTTAAAGAGTAGGCATAAAATTTGGTATAATAGGTTGTTATCTCATATTTTAGCATTGCTTTCATGATGATAGAAAAAATAAAATTTTATGTGTGCGCTTTTAATAGGTAGTTTTCCGTTGCATTTATATGAGGATCTTTATGAATTATGATCATGGATATATGATGTAGTGTGATGTCTCCAAGTAAGTGCACTGATCCGGTGTGTGAATTTGGGGATGTCACAAACCTTCCCCTTTGTCTTCCCTTGATTGTTTTATATATTATATCACTTTCATTGATGATCATTCTAGATGCACATGAGTTTACTTGCTAAAGTTTAAGAGATGAAGTACTTAACACCAAACAATATAAACATATAGCCCAATAGGATCTTCCACTTTGACATCAATTCAGATTTCGACATATCCAACCTTAATCACTACTACCATGGCTTCATGGGCATCCGCACTCATAAAAACTAGTGTGTCATCTACAAATTGTAAGTGGGTTACTCCTCTCCATGCCGGTGGACTTTGAACGCATGAAAAATCCCTTTTTTGTTTGCATTGACAAGTACCTTACTCAAGGCTTCAGCAATGAATACATATAGTAATGGAGACAAGGGCTCCCTATCTAAGCATTGTTGATACCATGCCAATTGACAACATGCTCCTAGTTAGAATTTAAGGATAAAATCCTAACGAGGGACTAGTTGATTCGGAGGGGTAGAGATATCCCGAATTCTTGCGGGTTGTGTTCCGAGGGGGAGGAGTCTGCAGCTCATCTCTTACTTCATTGTCAGGTGGCTTATGTGGTTTGGGGGGTCATCTACAAGGCTTTTGGGATGAGATGGGTTACGCCGGAGATGCCTTATCTGCAAATGCTGAGTTGGGCGGCTGTGGATGTTGAGGATGCGAGACGGGAGCACTGGAGGGCTTCTATGTTCACCCATTTTCTGGTGCTTATGGTGCAAGAGGAATGCCAGGATTTTCGAGAATAAGAGGAAACTGGTGGGGATGATCATTAAGACAATCACGGAGCTGGTGAGCTTTTGGGTGGCAAGAGGTGGGGTCGTAGTTAGTAACAACCCCTTCAGCTGGGACCCCGGTTGAGTGGGGCCGGTTGAGATAGTGTTGTGCTATTGTTGTTTTTTCTCTTTCTATTTTTTTATGTTTTTGCCAGTTTGGTTGGTGTTTGTCGGGGTTGTATTGTCCTTCAGCGCCTTGCTGTTTTTAATATAATCTACATTACCGATAAAAAAAAAAAAAAAAAATTAAGCACCGTGGTTGTTCATCAAGAGTGGCTCAAATTTGATGGCTGCCTATACACTAGTGTAGACAACAATTTTTTTGCACATATTAGCTATCCAAATTCATACACACCATCCCTGTGGCATATAGATAGATGGAGAAGTGCCTAAAGTGTTATGTGTTTTCTTTTACTTTTTTTTTGTGATTGGTAAAGCCTAAAGTTATTTGTTGTCACAAAGATGAGGGGATCCAATGCATGTTATTCCCATAAAATGTAGATTTTTTAGTGGGAGGAGAGTCACTTAATTGTTTCAAAATTAATTTCACATGTGGTTGGCTATCACGGTCTACGGCCCTACGGATAATAGATTGAGAAGAGATTTCTTTTTCGAATTAAGTACCCTCATCTTCAAATGGGATAGCCCGGTTTGTATTGGTGGATTTTAATGCCCTATGTAATACCGATGAAAAAAACATAGGTGTGATTGATCTCACTGCCAAAGATCTGTTTACGGAGTTTATATCGCAAGGATCTCTCTTTGATTTGGGAATGTCGAGGGGAAGGCTACATGAACGAATGGTCAGGATGATCCTACTATGTGTAGACTCGACAGATTTCTGTGTTGGGTTTTTTAGATTTGGTGAATGATCCGGGGGTTCAGTGTTGGGCTACAACGATCTCGGATCACAAGTTGATTGCCCTTACTTGCAATGACGTTTCTAGAGGAGGTTCTGCTCCAGGGCCTTTCAGATTCGATAATTCATGGTTGAAAAGTGATGAATTCCGAGAAAAGGTACACGAGTGGTGAAATCAGGACAAAATTAGGGGCACAACATCATTCAATTTCTCTACTAAACTTAAAAACCTGAAAATGAATATAAAGCAGTGGAATAAAGAGGTATTCGGGAAGATGTCTCGGATTAAAGAAAACATAGTCCGAAATTGCAGTCTTGGATCGAATGGAAGAAATCTCGCTTCTATCTCAGGAAGATAGAGAAATTCGGCTGGCACTCAAAATGGTTGTTAACAAAAAAGCTTTAGAGGAGGAGCAAATTTGGCGGCAAAAGTCAAAAGTTCATTGGTTGCGGGAAGGAGATGGGAATACTAAATTTTTCCATTCGGTAGCGAATGGGAGAAGGAAGCAGAATCGCCTTTCTTCTATTATTATTAATGGCTCAACGTATACGGACCCAAATATTATTCAAACTAAGATCGTGGAGTTCTATAAGGAGTTATATTCGTCGGATGAAGTTCTCATACCTTTGTTGAATGGTATTAACTTCAATTCTATAGACGCTGAAAAAGCTAGCTATCTTGAAAAAATGTTTATTGAAGAAGTTAAGGAAGCGATTGAGAAATTGGGATCCAATAAATCTTCGGGTCTGGACGGATTCACAATGGAATTTTACAAAGCCAACTGGGATATTATTCTAACCGATTTCATGGGTCTCTTGGGCGAGTTTTATGCGTCGGGGAGTTTGGCCAAGAGTATAAATTCTACGTTAATTGCTCTCATCCCGAAGTGTTAAGGGGCTACCAATATTTCAGATTTCAGACCAATTAGCCTTACCGGCTGTGCTTACAAAATAGTTGCGAAAGTCCTTCCCAATCGTCTCAAGGGAGTCATTGGAATGCTCATCTCCAATGTCCAAGGGGCCTCTATTTCGGGTAGACAACTGCTGAATATAGCGGTTACGACTATGGAAACTATTGATTCGGTTAAAAAGCGGAAGGAGAACGGATGAATTTTCAAAATCGATATGGAGAAGGCTTACGATTGGGTTCAGTGGGATTTTCTTGACTACGTTCGCTACAGAGTGGGGTTCGGAGTGGTTTGGAGGAGATGGATGAAGGTTGCTATGCGTCGGTCAGGTTCTCGGTTCTGATCAATGGTGTTCCGCATAGTTTTTTCCGAGCAAGAGGGGGCTTCGTCAGGGAGATCTGTTGTCACCTATGTTGTTTAATTGTGTAGGGGAGGCTTTGCATAGATTGTTCCAGAGGGCTAAAGAACTAAATCTGATTTCGGGTTTTAAGGTGGCGGAGAATGGACCGGTTATTACTCATCGCCAGTACGTCGATGATATCATGACTTTTTGTAATGGAAGCCGATGGGTACAAGAAGTGAAAACATTAGCTGATTGCTTGTTATTTTTTAAGGGGCTTCAGGACAGAGAATTAATCTGCATAAGTCAAGCGTCGTGGAAATCAATATAACTAACGAGGACACGAACCGAGTGGTAGCAGATATTGGGTGTAAAAAAGATAAGTTGTCGATTATGTATCTAGGAATTCCTTTGGGGTTCGGGATGTGTAGAGCCGGTAGATGGGAATCGGTGGTCCAAAAGTTCCAAAAACAGTTGGTGACGTGGAAAAGCAAGTTGCTTAGTAATGGGGGGAGATTAATTCTAATAAAATCAACATTTGTGTCCCTTTTGGTTTTTATGATGTCTCTTTTCCTAGCTCCGGATAGTATAACGAAGAAAATGGAGAAAATTGTTCAAGACTTTCTTTGGGGAGGAGCGGGGGACCGAAAGAAACTGCACCTAGTCAATTGGGGGGAGTGTTGTGATAGCCAGGACGCGGGGGGACTGGGAATTAAAAGATTACTGCTCATGAATAAAGCTCAGCTCTCTAAATGGCTTTGGAGGATTGGTGAGGAGAAAGGGACAAATTGTGGTAGCAAGTGGTTACTTCGAAAAAATAGCCCCAAAAAACTAGCCTAACCAAATTTTTTTAGAAAAAAAACAACAGGAAGAAAAAAACCCGGAAAAATGCCCAAGCCCGGCCTGGCCCAGTAGGGACCGGGCTTGGGCTAAGTACATTGCAGCCCGGGTTAGGGCCGGCTGAAAATTTTGGGAACCCGGCCCAGGTAGGTTAGGGCCGGGTTGAACCCCAGCCCGACCCTATTCCGACCCATTGAGATCCCTAACTGAGAGTGATGAAAGAAAGAATTCGAAGTAATCAGAGTGATGCTGACTTCATTTTGTTGCTGGAACTGGAACGCCTATATATATATATATAAGGGGAAGCACCTACCAATACGTGGATCAAGATGTTATATACAATCAAAGGCACAACCTATTTCACTATAAACTTCCAAAAATCTAATTTGGTTCTTTATTTTTTTATTTTCCCTTATGTACTTCGCAACATCATAAAGTCACATTTAATAAACAATTGATTCAACAAAATAAAAATGACACTTTATTGTTGACAAAAACATGAATGGAAAATAATATGAGCTACAAGGTCTAACCTTTATCATTACATAATTTGATGTTCAGAAAAATCATTTGAATTATTAAAAAAAAAAAACCATAGGAACGTAAAAGCTAAGGAATTAATTATCTAGGGCTCCGATCTTGTACCTAAAGCATGCAGATCACCTGCCCAATCTTCACACTGGTAAGAAAAGAAAGGAAGTCAGTCATAAGTTATACTATAAGCCCGAACCAAAAAAATCATAACAAGAAACATAAGGGCATAAGGGTTGATCAGTTAAAAAATGCAAATATCTAAACATAATATACGTGATGGTTTTGATCTTCTGGATACCAATTCCGTTGGGTCACAAACTTCGAGGATATCTTTAATCCAAGGGAAAAAATGACTCATCGTTGACTTTTGTAGTGTTCATGACCTGTTGGAATTTGTGGCTACAGTCATCACAATAACTTTAGAGATATATATTACAAGCGATTTTTATCCTAAATTATAAAGTTGAAGAATAGAAATGTTGACAATCTACAACAACTAATACCAATGGCTATAATAAACACCTCATAAATAAAAAAGGAATGGGAAGACATATAGTGTACTTTGGGTAAGGTGTAAGGGTGTGCATATAATGTATATCAATGTGTATGAAGTATTGGGGGTATACTTGTCTTTTCTCTTATTTGTTATGAATATAAATGTTAGTGGGCTACTTTAACCCAACTGAGCTATTTCTCTAAATTCTCGTATCTTTTTCCTTTTCCTCTTAATCTTAAACAATAAACTTGAAGCCACTAAACTAAACCTAATACCACTCATCTGATCTAACATCAATCAACCCTAAATCTCATTTCTATCTTGGTATCAGAGTGGAGCTCCTTGATCGAAACAACAAACAAGAGTATAGAGGATGTAGATATGCAGGAGAGATAAAGAAAGAAAAAGCTTGTATTTTTTAAAGAATATAAGCTGCTCTTTTTAAAGGTACCTCCAATGTTGATTTTTGGGATGGGCAGCTATGACTGCTGTATTTATGCTGATTTTCTCATCAGCAACTAGCTGTTCAGTACCTGCTGATATGCTCACATAATAGGTGTTCGCAAAAATGCAAAATGAGTAAATTTGGTGAGATATTTTGGCTGTACTTAAACTGATAGTGGATGATTTTATATGGCTGCAGCATGTTTGCAAATATAGGTGTTCAATAAAAAGCCTGTGGCAGCTTTTTATCTTCTCTAGAAGTACCTTGATGGTTGTTTGATAAATTGTTTGGCCTGATTTTGTTGCCTGAGTGTATGAGACCTGTTCCATTCTTTGATGAGTTTTTGGACTTGTTTTTTCAGACCCATCACTGCCCTTTGGACTGTAAGGCATTATTTAGCTGAAATGGACTCTTTGATGTCTCATTAAGGCTGTTTTTATGCTGAATTATGCTGAGTTAATTTTATTTTGTTTTTTTGGAGCCTCCTTGATGGGGAATTGTTCTTTTTTAGCTGATCGAAGGTTTTATTCACTTAAATTTTGTTGATTGGATCTGCACCAATGGTTCCTGATTCGCTGGTTCGCTTGGTTCGAATATGGCTTCGTAATTCGCAATTCGCTACATCCAAGTGAATCCGGTTCGCTAGGGGTAGGATGAGTTTCATGAAAAAATAAAAAAATATTTTGATAATTTTAATTTTAATATTAATAATGTTTAAATGTTATATATACCATATATAAATTAATATATGAAGATTATAACATCAAAGGTATGGATGGCGTGGCGGTCGTTCATATGCCTTCCCAACAAAGAAAGCAAACCCCTTTGAGTGCAAACGCTTTTTGCGTATTTGATAAAAAAACAAATCCAAAACAATCACCTGCAGGCTGGTTGGCCCATCCTGAGCAAACCGGAGGGAATCGAACCGTGAACCAGTTCGATACGAACCGGCTCGCAAGGCTACCTAGTGAATTAGGTAACCCTGGCCTGTACTCATTAGCTTGGAATCTTTTTATTGGGACTGTGCACCTCTACTGATTTTATTAAGACGTGGCTGCCACTGCTAGGTGATTGCTGGATTCAGAGCCCAGAGGTTCCGTTGGTTGAGTGTAGTCTTTACATTGATTGTTAGGTTGTCTAGTATTTCTTGGATTGCTAATTGATGATGACCGTCATAACTTCTTCTCCTGTTGTATCTAGCGCCAGATCAAAGCGTGTTACCTTTGTATTTATGACCACTTCTACATCGTCTACACACTGGGTGATTGATTCTGGTGCTACTTATGACTACTCTTCTTATTCTCCTCCATCATCATCCTATAAAGTGTGCTTGGCTGAGGGCTGCCCCAGTTTGGAGTTGGAACCATTCTGATATCACCTACCCTTTCTAAGTTCAATATTCTGCATGTTCCTCATCTATCTACAAAATTACCATTTGTGAGTAGTCTTTATTTGGTACAGCAAACAGTAACTTAAAGAAAAAGATGAACTACAGGAAAAGATGAACAACAAAGACCAACGGTGAGAGGCTATCGCCAAAAACAAAAAGGAACTAGATATAGAAAAGAAAAGAAAAACTAAAGAAACAATAAACCAGACCCAAAACGAAAGCAAACCGAAGCACTCCTACCAGCCAGATAAACCCTCAGCAACACGAGAAACCCCCAAGGCCAGGGACAACAGCAATTACATAAAATCCCACCTCTCCACAAGTCCTCCCCCTCCAAAAGAATCTTCCCATCCAAAACAGCCCAACTTAAAACCTAGTCTCAACCCCACTCACCCACAAAAGAAATGCCTCCATTTTCCTTTTCCTTCTGAACACCCTGTCATTCCTCTCTTTCCACATAGCAAAAAGAATTTCCAAGACGGGCATCCTCCAGAAAACTTTTTTGAGCCCCCTAAACGTATTTTCGTCCTAAGACGCCAAAAGCTCCCTACAAGACCTTGGAAACACCTAACTGACCCAAAAATATTCATCACCATAGACCACACATCCCAGACAAATCATGCTTTGTCGATCCAGCCTCACTCATGCACATGACACACTTATTGCTCATCCGCTTACCTTTTTCATCAGTTGATCCACTGTTAGGATACGACCCCATGCCAACGTCCAACCAAAAAACCGCACTCCAGGCAGAGCACATTATCACAAAATGAAACCCAGAAATGTTGCACCAACAACTGCCGAATCAAAAACAAGTAAAAAGAACCGGCCAAAAAACTATCCCCTTCTTTTTGAGAGACCACTCTTTGTTCAGGTCCTAACTTGTTGGGCCTACATTTACCAATGAGGTCCAACATCCACATCCATAAGGTTTCTACACAGTTGAACATCCCAAGTGACGTCTCCTCCCACCCCATTAAACATCACACATTTGGAAAAGTGAGACTCAAAACTATATTAAAACAGTCCTTGAGACAAAAATCTTTCCACCCACATGGAGCTCCAAAACAAAACCATATCCCCCACTCCCCAATCAAACTTGATACTCTAATAAAAATTCATGTTTAACCGCACAACCCCTTTCGACTAGGCAGAAGCTCTATTATTCCTACTCATAATACTCCCATATTTGTGTCTAAGAGCCAACACCCAAAGACTTTCATCCTCCAGACCCACCCTCCAGACCCATTTACCAAGAAGGGCTCCAATCACTTCCAATAATCTCTGGATACCAAGGCCTTGATCCTCTTTAGGAAAATGACACACTCCCAATAAAAAGAAGAGTATCTTCTTTCCTCCCCCTCCCTTCCCGTAGGAAGCCTCTCTCAATCTGACATGGGAACATATACATGAAGTACACTGGGAGGTTGGAGAAGGTTGGCCTTAATCACAAACAGTCTACCCCCAATCGGCAACGAGTTACCCTTCCACACCACCAAACTTTGCTCAAACCTCTGTAATAGAATCCCAAAGACTCGCCTTCAGCATTCCCACACAAAAAGGTAAACCCAAATATGTAATATGAAAATTGTCCACCAGACAATCCATAGCCATAGCCAGGGATTGCATCACCGGCTCATCAACATTAAGCCCCAGCAGCTTAGTTTTGTGAAGGTTGACCCGTTGAACCAAGATCTCTTCATTGACAGTCGACACATCATGAATGTACCAGAGATCTCTAGATGAAACACCCACAAGATCATCGTTTCATTCGCGTATGAAATGAGTGATAGAAACATCATCCCTAGCAACTCGAAAGCCGAGAAAGAACCACTTAACGTTGTCTGCTGCAACAAGCTACCAAGAACACCAACCCACACCCCCGCCACTGCCAAAAAAAAAAAACCCCAAATTGAAAAGGAAAGATGATAGGTTTTTTTTTATCAGTAAAGAAATCTATATTGAAAAACAGCACAGCAAGATGCTTAAAGGAACAATACAGGACAGGAAAGATGATAGTTGGTCCCCCAAACTGAGCCATTGCGAGCTCTGAAAGTAGCCTTTAGGCATGCCATTAACCATGATAGGGAACCAAGCCGTGGAGTAACACGTTCTCATCCATCCTCTCCATCTCTCTGCAAAATACATCGACAACATCATGTAGCTCAGGAACTCGGTCATATCCTTTTTCCATGCCCACCTTACCCCAAACCTTTGGCTCCTTCTATGACGACAATCAATTACTTCAGGGCCACCACAGAAACACCAAGCATCTACCTACCACCAACAAATGCCCCTTGAACAGGGGATATTATCCCATCCATTAGCAGCCTAAGTCTATAGGCCAGCACCCTAGCTAGAATCTTGTATGCACTGCTTGGTAGGCTAATCAGCTGAAATCATGTATCTCCTCAGCCCCCTCCTTAGGAATATGTGACTCCTTTAATAGAACTCATGGAACAAAAAATCATGTTCCTATTCTTAACAGCCTCCCAGAAGCAACCATAAAATTCCATGGTAAAACCATCCGGCCCCAGAGCTTTCTTTTTTCCATCCTTGAAAATAGCCCTGCTAACCTCCTCCTGCTCAAAGGCCCTTTCTATTCCAACCCTATCATTCTTGGAGATGGAACCAAAGGACAAACCGTCCATTGTAGGCCAACACCAACCCTCATTAGTGTGTGTCCTCGTAGAACCGAACAATCTCCTTACCCACCTCATCACCATCCTCAATCCTAACCCCATTCATGGCACCGTGTTGGATGGAATTTACCTCCTTTCTCTAATAGGCAATAGAGTGAAAATGCTTCATATTTTTATCCCAAACTTTTAACCCAATAGCTTTAGATCTTTGCCACCAAAGAATTTCTTCTTCAAGAGATTTTCTGTTGTAATTTGCCTTTAATTCCCACCTTAATTCACTCAAAACTAAGGTGAACGCCCTTTCTTCTCCCACTAGATCCCATCTACGCATTTCGTTGGGAAGAACTTCCTTGACCTTTCCCACCATACTCAAGTTTTCCACATTCCACTTCTTAATTTTTTCCTTAAGATTCTTCAATTGAGAAAGTAAACTTGTAAGAATTCTTCAATTTAGAAAGCCCCTTTTTCTTCCACCAGATCCAATCTACGCATTTCTTCAATTAAGATTCTTCAAAAATTTTGGTTTTTGATACATTAAGAGTCATACTCATATCATCATAGTGTCATAGAGTCATATATGACAGCTTATGCGCATGAATGTCATAAAAAATTATAGAACTTACATGAATGAACAATGATATGTCAAATGATTAAAGGACTATATACATTTTAGTCTTTTGGAATTCAACAGTGTTGGAAATGGTTAAAATTTTATATGTATTGCATTTTTCTAATATGTTTTCTTTTTTTTTTTTACGAATTTTTTAAGAAACTCGATTGAATCTTACGATTTAAGATTCAACTCACCATTTGTTTAATTTTCAAGGATAATAATTTTATAATCCGATTCACGAGTTGACAACTTCGACAAAGATTTCTCATTACCTAAGTTCTGGAAAATAAAGTTAGAAACTGATCCCAGATTTCCCTCATCCTATGACCCCATGATCACTTAAATGTATCGAGTGACTAGGATTTCATCCCCCACATGAGGGCTGCTTACAGCTCTCCTGTTGTTCATTTTTCCTTTTTGGCCATCTTCGCCTGCTTTCTGTAGCTTGTATGGGCTGCATTGCATATACATATACTGAGATTATTTTGCAATTATAACTATACCGAGGAGATGTACACTTGTAAGAATTGTTGACATCGGCCCATATGTAGAAAAACTTAAATTTTTTAATCGTTTAGTGAATAATTTCTTCAGTCACATACCAAATAAATAAAAAAGTATTGGGAGTCAAAACCATAAAGAAAAGGAAAAACATTCAATGTGTAACAAGTTAGGTGTATTCTAACACGAAAACCACGGTACAACACATATACAGTAAAATATAATCACTCCATGGTTAGGGGTATATAAAAAACCTGCGATTGTGATGCCTCTGGCCGATTAAATTCGTCACTGTTCTGGGCAGAGGAGGTACTAGGTGCATCCACTGAAATTTCAGGACCCAAATCTGATTTCAGCTCAGGTTCCTCGCTAAAATCCAGATCTCTAAAGAAGTCAACCAATAAATTGGGTCGATCATCTATAGAAGATGCACCGACCTTGAAAACTTCTTCCAAACATTCTCTAACAACTTCAAGACCTTCAAGATCCACACCTGGAGCAGGTTCAACTGTCCAAGGGAAAAGAACCAGAATCAAAATGGGAATCGAATGATGCAAGCTTGTAGCTTTGGTGATGATGCCTAAATTGGGTAGAAGAGGATAATGTTGAAATTTCAGGCACAGCAGAATAAAATTGAAAAATAGGATGATTCAAATAATTCACTTGCTAGTATTTACATGGAGGGTACTCTACGGGGAGGTTAAACTTTTGTTATGGGAAAATCTTTATAGATAATAGCAAAATCTGTACGTGCCATACTTTGTGTAGAATGATCAGAATTGTTTGAACCAGAAAAATGATTTCCAATTTTTATCATCAGAAAACCCATATTTAACAAATAAAATTTAACAATAAAATTCAAAACAAATGCCACTGGCGACTTTTATCATCTTTTTGGCACATTTTAAAAATTATGGCAAAACTAACACTGCTGATAAAAAAAAAAGTTTATAAACATAAATCAATTATTTCTAATCTTGCTAATCTAACAAATTGGGTGATTCCCCTCACTTTGACAAGAAATTTATCCCTACTGAGTAGGGGGTGGCAAGGGTGGTTCTGTATAATGTCATACATATATGGTGCATCATACCTAACCAACTTCGAAAACTATCTATAAAACGCAAGCAGATCTACTATCCTCCTTGTTTAAAAAAATTGGTGAGGCGCTCAGTAAGCTTCTTCACATGGCGAGAAATCTAAGGATGTGCTTAGCGGATACAAAATTGCTAAAAAAGGTCCTGAAATCACCAAATTTATAATACACAGACGATTCAATAATCCTACGTGGGCATTTTTTTTTTTTTTTTTGGATCAGTAATAACAATTATATTGATAACTTGCAACACGCTGAAAGGACCAATACAAGGACATCACGACCAAAAAAAGGAAAACAGCAACAAAAAAAAACAAAGGACAAGGACCACAAACAACCACAAAAGCAGGGACAAGCCAGCCGGCTGGCTGATCTGCCAAACCAGCTCCCTATTTAACCCGGGTCCCAGGGAGAATTGTTGCCCCTAACTACGTCATTGCCTCTAGCGACCCAAAACCACATCAGATCTCTGATAGACTTCATAATCATCCCCACAGGCCGACGTTTATGCTCGAAAATTCGCATGTTTCTCTAGCTCCAGATGCACCAACAGACCGCAAAGAAAGCCACCTTCCAGTAGTCACCTAGCTGGCCTTCAAAACTGACGGAAGACCACGCCAGGAACTAAAGGTACGTCGATGAAGGGGTAAGCCAATTCATGCCAAAGGATTTTAGGATTACGCTCCACATCTTGTGTGCAACCCAGCAGTGAAGAAAGAGATGCACAGCGGACTCTTCCCCATGGAGGCACATCACGCAACTGTTGGGGATATCCTTCGACCCGCCAAATGAGCTGATCAAGCGTTAGAATTTTTTCTTTGAATAACGTCCACACGAAGAATTTCACTTTGCGCGGGATGGTCTACTTCCACACCCCCGCTCCTTGAAATCTGATCAGCGGGTGGCTCGAAAGCATCCGGTAGTATGGTTTGACGTTGAATCTGCCATCTTTTCTAGGACTCTAGACCTGCTCGTCCTAACCATGAGGGTTCCGAAGTACCCCGTAGAGCAAGTGCAGCAGCATAGAGAATGAGGCCATCTCATCACTTCTCAGGAGCCTTCGAGTGGTGACATTCCACAGTCTTCCTCCAAGGGTCTGTGACAAATTCATCGATCAGCCCCATAGGATTCGAGGAAATGGTGTAGATGTCGGGGAAAGATGATTTGAGAGGGCCGCACTCCGCCCATGCGTCCTCCAAGAACCGAATCCGAGTACCACAGCCCCAACTGACGCATCCCTCTAGCATAAAGAGATCATTTACCACAAATGCTTTTCCACCAAGCCGATGTGCCTTTGTGGACCGTAGTGTTGATGCCCCAATTACCATTCGCTTGCCCATACTTTCGACCAATACAGCACGCCAAAGGCTATCGATTTCGCAAACCATGCCCGCTCGCCAGAACCATTTCCCTAGGTGCGCAATATTGGTCCACCTCAAACTACGAATACTAAGGCCACCACAACTTACGGGCAATTGACAGGTGTCCCAGTTGACAAGATGGTAACGTTTATCAAGACCCAACCCCTCCAAAAGAAAGTTCCGTTGGATTTGCTCGAGCCGATTGATCACTCCTTTCGGACATCTGAACATCGACATATGGAAGATGGGCAGATTGGATAGGACTGATTTAACCAGGACAAGACGACCTCCACTACTGAGCAGTTTTCCCTTCCACGAAGACAACTGTTGTTCGAATCTTTGGATAACTGGATCCCATGCTCTAGCTGAAAGTTGTCTAAGCCTACGTGGTAGGCTGAAGTACTTGATTGGTAACTTCTTGATTGCGCAGTTCACAGTAATCGCTAAATCTGCCATTAATAGATCGTTGATCCCAATACCAGTAATTGCCGATTTGTGTAAATTAATACGCTGCCCAGAAACAGCCTCGTACACAGAAAGGACCTCTGATAGAGATCAGAACTCTGCTACATCGGCCTTCCCAAATAGGACGGTGTCATTAGCATACTGGAGGTGCGAGATGGAACGCTCGTGAGATCCCACCTGAATTCCGGATATGAGATGCAGATGTCTCGCCCGCCCAATGAGACTAGTTAGCGCTTCACCCATCATATTGAAAAAGAAAGGGGAGAGCGGGTCACCCTGACAGATCCCTCTGGAGCTTTTGAAATACCCTGCTGGTGTCCCATGAACCAACAAAGAACCGGGTCGAGGAATAACAGGCCCGCATCCACCCCCTCCAGGTTGACCCGAACCCAAGCCTGCCGAGCATATAATCTAAGTAGTCCCAACTTACACGGTCGTATGCCTTCTCCATGTCTACTTTCCAAAGGGTTGTTGGGTGACACGCATGACGAGCGGAGTGACTCACCTCTTGGGTCACCGCAACCAGACCCACTAATTGTCTTCCATGAATGTACTGTCACGGGGTCACTCTTCTAGCAGTGTCAACCCGTGCGGCACTCAACGCCTGCTGCGCTAAGTCAGCCTATTTCTCTCAAATGCGGCACGCGATGCGGATTCCCAGATGCTACGAAGGGTGGAAGGCTTGTCCTACTCAAGCTTCACCTCAACCTCTACGTTCGGACTTCGCCTGCTGGCGACAGTTAGGCCCGCGGACGGCAGAAATCAAGGCAACGAACGTGAGCGTGAGCAACATGCAACAACGAGTGATATAGCGATAGGCAGCGACGAGCATACATCAAACCCCCCTTGGGCTAGACCCCGCACCTCGAAGGTGGTTGGGAACCACCTGTACGCGATGGCCCTAGTACACGGCGTAGCTAGGGCGACCCACGCCCTAAGCGTGGCGGGATCTGCGCACATAAGCCCACGAGGCTAGTGCGTGTAGGGCGAGACCCCAACTCATGTCCCCCTATATATGGTTTAAACATCAACAGTGCCTAAATGGCAGGAGGACCTCAAACGTATTGGTTTGGCATACCGCAACGCCCTCCCGCATCGCTAGGCCAACTTGAGTCAGTCGCGTCCATGTCGCGACCGTGTCTTCACCCTCCACCCCAACATGCCTCGACACCATCGTGGCTCAGCCCAGTACATACGGTGCCGCCCTCATGGCCTTGACGCACCAGTCATACTCAACACTTGGAGAGGAAAAGTGGCCCTACGGCTGCCCCGGATGGCCACACCGTGTGCCCCCATCACAGTACGCTCCCTGATTGACCAAAATTATCTTGCCCATTAACGGTTTGAGTCTGTTGATCAGCACTTTGGAGATGATCTTGTACATGCAGTTAATAAGGCAGATCGGGCGAAAATCCGAAAGGTCCTCTGCACTGTCTCTTTTGGGAATGAGGGTGATAAAGGTGGAGTTGAGGCTTCACCCAATAAAGTCGGTGGCGTGGAACTCATGAAGCACCTCCATCAAGTCCTCCTTTAGGATTGGCCAAAATGAACGGAAGAATTCCATGGTGAACCCGTCGGGGCTCGGCGATTTGTTCCTACCACCGAACTTGATGGCCCGCCATACCTCATCTTCACTAAAGTGCTGCTCCACACCCGCACATTCTTCCGTCGAGATGGATTGAAACACCAGCCCATCCAGCTCTAGCCAAGCCAGGCCTTCATCAGAATACAAATTAGAGTAGTAGGCAACGACATGGTCCCGGATCTGCTCATAACCGGAGTAGGTGACCCCCTCAACAACAATGTTGCCCAAGTAATTGATTGTATTCCGCGCATTGGCAACTGCATGGAAGAACTTGGTGTTGTGATCCCCCGCTTTAAGCCACTTTACCTTAGCCTTTTGCTTCCAACACACCTCTTCAACCATGCATTTGATGTTGAATTCCTACTTTTTTTGAGATCTCTCCTCTTTCCTCATCCTAAAGGTCCCTATGCTCCTCCAGATTGTCAAGCTCTTTCAACCGCAGGAGCAAAGACTCTTTCGCGATGTGGACCAGCCCGTACACCTCTTTGTTCCACGCTTTGATACGACCCCTGATCCGCTGAAGTTTGGAAATGAATTTGAATGTTGTTGTCCCTGAAGGTGCAGGTTCACTCCACCAAGTTGGAATCGTCGCTTGAAATTTGTCATCAAACAACCACATGTTTACGAATCGAAACGGGGACGGCCCCTTCCCCCGAGAGTCACAACTAAGCAGTAAAGGTCGGTGATCCGAGACGGCCCTGGCTAATCCTTCTAGCTTGGTAGCCGTAAAGATTTTCAGCCATTCCAGAGTACAAAGGAACCTATCTAGCCGACTTAAGGAGGGAGTTTCTTGAAGGATGGGCCAAGTGTATCTCAATCCCGCTAAAGGAACATCGATCAACTCCCAATCAGAGATGGAGTTGAAATCTCGCATCACCGCCACATCCAGCAGCCCACCCTGCTTTTCGTACGCCCATCTTATGACATTGAAATCACCCCCCAGGCATAGAGGATGATCCCATCTGGCTGCGACGGCTTTTTTTGAGATCTCTCCTCTTTCCTCATCCGAAAGGTCCCTATGCTCCTCCAGATTGTCAAGCTCTTTCAACCGCAGGAGCAAAGACTCTTTCGCGATGTGGACCAGCCCGTACACCTCTTTGTTCCACGCTTTGATACGACCCTTGATCCGCTGAAGTTTGGAAATGAATTTGAATGTTGTTGTCCCTGAAGGTGCAGGTTCACTCCACCAAGAAGGAATAATCGCTTGAAAGTTGTCATCAAACAGCCACATGTTTTCGAATCGAAACGGGGACGGCCCCTTCCCCCGAGAGTCGCAACTAAGCACTAAAGGTCGGTGATCTGAGACGGCCCTGGCTAATCATTCTAGCTTGGCAGCCGTAAAGATTTCCAGCCACTCCAAAGTACAGAGGAACCTATCCAGCAGACTTAAGGAGGGAGTTTCTTGAAGGATGGACCAAGTGTATCTCGATCCCGCTAGAGGAACATACATCAGCTCCCAATCAGAGATGAAGTTGAAGTCTCGCATCACCACCACATCCAGCAGCCCACCCTGCTTTTCGTACGCCCATCTTATGACGTTGAAATCACCTCCAGGTATAGAGGGTGATCCCATCTGGTTGCGACGGTTGTTAGCTCAAACTAGAAATTGCCCCGGTATCTGTCATCTGATGGACCATAAATGTCAGAAAACGTCCACACTTTGCTTGTGTCTATATTCCGAAGCACAACCGAAGTCGGGTAAATCCCCACTTCCTCATCCACTTTGTCCAACATAAGAGCATTCCAGGTAGCAAAAATACTGTTTGAGGCGTCAATGGAATCAACACCAATCCAATCCCAGCGATTTCCTTCGACCACAGACGCGACTTTGGCCCTGTCGCAGCTGCCCCATTTAGTCTCTTGAAGCGTAATAACTACCGGTTTGATCGAAGCGATGACCCACTTAACTCCGACATGCTTCAGCCCGTCACAAATACCCCTCACATTCCTGAAGAACATCTTCATAATCAGACAATGCACAGTTAGGTAACTGGGTATTAGGCACCCCTAGCTCCCCTCCCATCTAACATCCTCCACTGTAATTGAGCGAGTTCCCGAGAAACAAAGCGACGCTTTTCTTATTGTTGTCATGCCGGCTAACAAGAATGGTGCGGAACACCTCCCTGAGGACATCGTCAGACCCCTTGAATAACATTCCAAGGTCGCAGCCTACACGAATAAGACGATCAATTTCATCTGAATTTCCGGGTTCGTCGTGAAAGCAGCATCCCGTAGCCACAGAGGAGCTGACCGAGCTGGCACATCTAGGAGATCTGAAAGAACATTGAACCCACTCTCCGGCCTCATTTTGATGAAGCGATTTCGACGGGAGCGTCTCTGCCAACGAGGCAACGTAGGAGATGGACTCTGAGCAAGGGTTCATGGCAGAGGCCTGATATGCCATTGCGTGGAGACGAGAAGTTGGATATCCATTAGGAAGAAGCAGATGTTCCTGAGTGGACATTGAAGTTGTTGGGTAGAGGTGAGTGACCTCATTAACTCGCCGAGTCACCACACCATCTGTCCATGCCCAATTCTCTCTCCAATACCTCGTGGACCTGTAGCTTCAAGCCCATCAGGGAAGGACCCGTCCAAAGCATAATCATAGTCGAAACAGGCCCCAGGCCCGCTTGATGGAGGTTAAACAAGGGACCAGACCCGCGAAAGGCCTATATGGTTTCGCCTACCAGCTGTACCCCATTTGAGTAATCGATTCCACATGTTGCCCACATGGGATTTCCTTCTAGCACATGTGTCTGGAGCACGTGACTATCACGAGGAGCATCAGTGTCAATGGACAGAACATCCCCCGCTGCATTTTCAAGACTACAAGATACATTTTGGCCAAACCCCAGCGAAACCATGGGCTGGTTTCTGGAAACTTCCATGCATCCACGACGTGTCGACTTCCTAGTGTAGCATGAAATCCGAGGCACTCTATTTCTGTCTCTGGCGATGGAAAATCAAAAAACACTTTTTGCTACCTCTGTTCTTCTTCCTCAACAGGTACACCGAAGCCTCGGTGAACATCGGATCCCAGGGACGATCCTGCACGACGTCCTTCTCTACCGGCATCCACGTCGGCTCACCCACCTCTCCAGCCTGCTCCTGTATGATGGCATTCTTAGTGTACGACACGACCTCAACCGTTGGGTACATCGACGATGCGAGATCCGGTGTGTAGAAGATCGGAGATCCTTGTTGATTTACTGGCCCCAGGTGTTGCAGTCGATCGAGAGAGCCCTCACCACCCTTCATCGAAAAAGTTGTTTCATCGCATAGATTGTTGAACCCTTCGACGATTTCCCCACCCTCGATCTCAACCCTTGGAATATGAGCCATTCGATCGGTACCCGAGGTACCGTGACCCCTTGCCGGCGCGGAAGACCGCCTGTGGTGCGGCGAATTTGCGAACGCGCACCCCTCCGAGTGTCGCGACGATGGCCGACAGGTCCTTTCCACCCCGTCACCGACTGGTTCGATCTTCGGCGAGATTTTTTCTGCAGAACCGTTGAATATGTCTACACCGGGGTTCCGGGGCCCCGCGGATTCATTGCTCGACTGGTGTGGGACAAGCACCCTCTCCAACAGCTCCATTTCTATGAAGACCCTGTGTTTTTGGTCGCCAACGCGGACCTCGCAGCTTCTAGGGATGCGTTCCCAACAATCGACGACAACGAGAATCCTGGCGGAACCAGTTTCCCAGAGAATGTCGTAGCTTCGGTCGACGAGGATGAACCTGCCACACGGGTCACAAAACTCCTTGAGGACCTCTGGGGTCCAGGTGTGAATCGGAAGGCCAAACAAATGGATCCAAACCCCTCCTTCCCACCAATGTAAATGAAAATCCCCAACAGCTGGGTCCCAGACACCACACTTCACCGGTACTCCGTCAATCTAGAAGGATTTTTTGCAGCGGAGAACCAAGGCCACCTCCTTCGACGGAAATCGAAGCAGAAATTTAGTTTTAGAGATAGCTGAGAGCACGGGTCCTTTTGTGAAATCCCAAGAACATTGTATCCATTTGTGTAAATGAAATAGTGCTAAAGAGTATTTGATAGTGTATAGCACCACCCAGTAATTTTGTAGGTTCTTGGCGAGAGAGAGAAACTGAGGGGGGTTAAATTCGAGCAGATGTTTCCTAGTTCTCGGATCCGAAGATGAGGTTCTAACATGAGGCTGGTTAGAAACAATCGGCACAACAGTGGCGGGCAATACACCTGACTCCCCACCATTCCTCTCATCTCTCCCCGCGACATTAGCAAATGAAACCCTGTGGCATCGGCGTGCTGTATTCACGGTCAAACCAGGAGACTGATTGAACCTTCTGTCTGCGATAGACCAACCATGACGAAGGTCTCGCATTTGGCTCCCATTAAAGACCACCTGATGATTGGGCTCCTATGTGGGCCATCGAAGGAAGAAATATGAAGTGAAAGCCACTCCCGATGCTATGAGGCATGTGAGGGGTGAAATATGGATATGCATAAAACTACAATGTTAAGGGTGAGATTAGAAGACAGAGAGCTCGTGGTTTTGGCTGAGTATATTGGTTGCAATTGGGACTCTTTACCTTCTATATATTTGGGGTTGTCGTTGTGGGGTTGCTGGATAGAAAGCTACGGGAAACTTTGGTTGACAGGTTTGAGTAAAGACGGGCAAAATAGAAACGCAACTTCGTCTATTGGGGGGGGGGAGAGAATCAAGCACATGAAAGCTACTTCTAGAACCTTCTTGCATTCGATATGTCTATTTTCAGGTCTCCAGTAGTTACCATTGCTAAGCTGGACCAGATTACATAAAATTACTTGTGGCAAGGTAAGGGAGAGTGTCGAAAGTAAGGTATCAAACTCAGTATCGGTATCAGGTATCAGTCCATCTTGGACCGATACGTATCGGCGAATACGGCTACGGTATTGCCGATACCGTATCGGCCAATTTTATTTTATATTTTTTGTATTGGTCAGTATCGGCAAGTATCAGCCGATACTAAGGCAGTATTGGGCGAAACCGAGACAGCATCAACCGATACTGACCGTATCTGTCCGATACCGATACCACTTCGATACCTGTATCGGGTTCGTATCGGTTCTCAGTGAAACCAAGACGTACAGGTATCGGCCGAGTTTTAATACCATGGTCGGAAGTTTCAGTTAATAAATTGGGATGTGTGCTATTTCTCCAAGGATGGGGTACCAGTGTCAGGAGGCTTAAGGAGATGAACCTGGCATTGTTGAGTAAGTGTTGTGGCGCTGATGCAGGACCACAACACTAAACCCTAATTTTAATCGCTGAGAGTAAAAGTTTTAATTTTTGAACAATGAAAAATAGGTGTAACCTGCTGAATTTCCAACGAATACGAGCAATAAATTACATACATCAATCAACCTAATCTAAGTCGTTTCCAACCAAGGATTAAGCTTCCAAGTGATAAGTCACTTAAATTAAGCAAAACAAAAAAGGAAAAAAACATATAAACACTTAGGAGACGCATAATTACGCCACCCAGAGATGAACCATCATAAAGCTAGGTCCTTTCTTATCAGGAAAACGAAGAATCACCAAGAGACGAAACATCATAAAGAAAAAATTCAATTTCAAGTTTCCACTATAATTAATTAACAGTTGTACGCATTAAACTATCAACGCGAGCGTAATTTTCAGACCCTGGATATAAACTCTTGTATCAAAACGTCCATTAACAAAGCTAAAAACCCTAAAAACTATAGGAAAACCGAATATATAAAGAGAGAGAGGGAACCGGATTTGAGGAAATTCAGGAAAGCTGTGACGATGCGACGAGAGACGGGGGAGTCGGTCTTCAAATTGGCCATCTTCTGAAGATGGTATTCAGTTGCTCACATGAAAATAGCTTTCGCCGCCGCGCGCGCGCGCGCGAGAGAGAGAGAGAGAGAGAGAGATGCTTTCTCCTATTGTCAAGAGATGTCTAAAAGAGATGCCAGTGCTCCAGTTCTCTCAGGAGAACCAGAACAGATAATTGGTTCACACGATTTTGTGTTCAACTGGTTTAGTAATACAAACACCTTTTTTTTGTTTTTTTGAGAAAAGTAATAGAAACACTTGTATGCAAGCTATTATAACATGTTTGATCGATCAGTGTCCAACTAATTGGCCATCATTTGACACTAATCTAAGACCAAAAAAACATCACATGTATCAGAGGCACTGACCAAGCCAAGATTTATTGAAGGGGATCGAGTTATGGTATACAAAGAAAACGAGTTAGTAATAGATACTAGGGTGCAAAAAAAAATCGTAAGCCGAAAACCTAGCCATCTGAACCGGACTGAAATTGATTGAAACCAATACCGAACTGATTCAGCCTGGTTCGGTTTTGGTACCGAAAATCAATTAGGTAGGGTGAGAAAATAAAAAATTAAAAAAAAATAAGAAAAATTGAACCGATTGTAATCGAAATTAGATCGGTTTTGATTCCAGTTTGGGGGTTGAAAAGTTCAGTTAACTAAAACTGATTTTGTAAAAACCAACCCGACAATCAAAATTTTGATTTTGATTCAATTCGATCAACAGAATTTGCAACCCCAAAGTAAGCAGCACAACGGCTAGCGACCTAGGATGCTTTACAAGTGAAATTAGCATATGGACCGTATCATTGTACATAAGGATTTTAAGTTTATCATCATCATTACAAGGTTATCTCATCTATTTATCCCATAACTTAAAGATCTTTAGGATATAAGATTGAGATAGAAATTAATTAAATCATTTAATTCAATGTTGTCAAATGTCATGTAAAGTCATCAGTGATCATGTAAATTTAACATTCTGCGGATTTTAGATGGCATTGGGCTACATTAAAACAGATGATGGAGAATGTTTCTCATTCCTATTTTTATAAAATAAATTTAAAAATAATGAGCGTCGAATCATGTAAACATATAATAGTTTTACATGGCATATATCCTGAAAGTATATTAAAAAGCATTGACGCTCGGGTCAAGCACCCACTTAGCCTTAACTAGGCCTAGAAGGCTTCTCACAAATGTTTTCAAAAGCTTACTAGGGCAACGTGTTGTTTGGAATTTAGGGCTTGTTTGGCTATCCGAGTTCTTAAAAAAAAACTCATGGAAATATGGATTCATTACCTAAAGTTAATTTTCAGCTCTTTGGGGAACTCAGTAGGTCCCACTTATCCGAGGAATAGGACAAAATAACTCAGAAAATATTTTCAGCTAAAAACCTGCTGAAACTATTTTTAGCCCATGTTGTGGGAAAAAAATGAAGGCTACCTCTGTTTGCGCCCACATCTCATGCCCCTTGTAAATCATTGATTCCTTCTAATCAGATGATGGAGATCGTATTTCATCTTGAACTTCAACATAATAGATCTTAGGATCATGATGAACATGTCAGACGATCGTTTTTTATTCCATGTGTCACATATCCCCAAAATGTCACCCTTGAATCATATGGCACAAATCACGTTGGGGGATCTGTGACACTTGGAATAAAAAACTGATCGTAAGATCAGTGCATCATGATCTCAAGATCTATTGTGTGGAAGTTCGGGGATGAAACACAATCTCCATCATCTAATTAGAAGAAATCAATGATTTTCAAGGGATTTGAGACGAGGGCGCTTTCAGAAAATGCATGGACTCAAACAAAGGTACCTAAAAACAAACCTACATCTTTCGGTGGTTAAATCCGACGGTTGCACAGACTACACCAACTGCATAAGTTTCCACCTTTAAAGCCATTGACTGCATTGAATTAAATGATGGAGATCATTTTTTATCCCAATCTTCTAGACAATAGAGCTTGAAATCATGGCCACCTATTAGACGGTCAAGTGTGATTTCACATGACATATATCTCCAAAAGTGACTGATCATGCTATATGATGAGAACAAAGAACGATCTCCATGTCTTATTCAAGGTTGTCAACAGCTTTAATGGTAAGATTTATGTTGGCATGTTTTCATGGCATTAAAGAATAGAGTAGGTACATCTATGGGTTTAGAGAAAGCGTCTACATCTGTAATCATTTACAACCCCTTGACTACTTGGAATCGAACCGAAAGATCAAGCATTTTTCACGCCAATCTTCCACACAATTGATCTTTAGAGCACGATTATTATTTGACGGTCGATTTTTTATTCCACATGGCACGGAACCTAGATCAATGGCCCTAAAACCAAGTTTGAGCATAATGTGTGCCATGTGATTTTATGGTCACATTTGGTGATCCATGCCATGTGATTTGGCATCTTAATCATGATTTTTTTTCAAATTGCTCTAAAACATATATATATATATATATATAGATCAAAAACCCGGCAAAGTTTTAACTTTATTAGCCAACTAAGATGTATTGGATTAGACACCCGAAAACAAACAGCTAAGATGATAGATTAAAATTGTCATTCAATATTCATTAGAAAAATCAAAATCAATACAAATATTTTATATAATATGGATTTAGGCATTTTATATTTTTACTATCCGCCTCTTATATGACTTAGATTTTGGGAAAAATAATATTTTACACATTTTGTTGCCAAACGGTTGAAAAAAATAAAAATTACAGCTATTGTAAAACTTTAGAAAAATACTTTTCATGAGTTTTTTTTTTTACAAACCCATATAAAGTAAAAGAAAAAAAAAACTTTCTCATGAATTTTGCCAAACAAGGCCTTATAGTCCCTTTTTTCAAAGTATTTTTCATTTAAGAGGGTCCCACTTTTATTAAATTTACCTTACTAGGTACCATTTATTTCTTATTACATGAGAGGGTTGCTGCCCCTCACTTTAAAATAAAAAAATGGGTGCCATATATTTCTTATTACATGTGACGGTTGCTGCCGTTTACTTAAAAAAAAAAAAAAAAAGGGTGAATGTATTTTTTTCTTTGTAAAGGAAAAAAGGACAACCTTATGGGAGGATAGAATGCAATTGGCTTCATGAGCATTGGGACTCATTAATGGAGGTTGGTGCGGCCAATCACATCGCACCATGTCAGTCACATGTATTTTGTCTGCATCAAATGTTGAATAAGGTATAATCCCAACCACATCTCACTTTAGCCAAGGTTTCCTAAGTTATTAGGAGACTATTATTGGAAGTGTTTTGAAAACTTGCAACTCTTAGGAGATTTGAGAGTTACGTATCCAAGAGGTGCTTAGAGCCTATTGTGAGAGAGTTTTCTTCTCTAAGGAAAGAGAGAGGTTGGTGAAAGTTTTATAAGAGAATACTTTTGAGAGAAAAAGTATTGAAGAATAGCTTGGGGATTGGAGATCCAATTGAAACCGTTCTTGTGTCGGAATCGTGACTATATTTCGGTAGATCTCTTCTCTATTATTTGAAGGACCGCGTCCTTGGTTTAACCACAGATTTGTGGTTGAAGATCGTGCTAGATCTTGATTGAGTTTGCATTAGAGGGAAGAGAGTATGTGTGCGCTGTAAACATTCATAAAAATAATGCATATACTCTCGTGGACGTAGCTTTCGATTGGGTGAACCACGTAAATCTTTGTGTTATGCGTGTGATTAATTTTTGCCTGAATCTTCTTATTTTTCTGTGTTCATCGCGATAGGGAGTTCGTAGAGTGGGTAGAATTCCTAATATCAAATATGTCCTTTGGTCTCTATTATACCAAATCAATCAGCTCGTATGAGTCCCATTTGGTCAGGTTGCACTAAGGTTGGGTCAACCAAAATATAGGTTCGGGGATATGCGTCCGAGCGTAGAGATATTTCTATGCCAAATGACATGAGCGCGATATGTAGTGTCTTTTTTATGAAGTGATGGGTGGTATGAGGCCCACTTTACTAATTAGAGTTACAACTTTAAAAGTTAAATATCATTCCAGCCGTCATTATTGACTTTTTTAAAGTTTCTTTCTTTTCTCTGTTTTTCTAAAAAAGAGTTAGACTTACCTTTTTTAAATAAAAAAAAAGAGTGTCAGACTTATTTTTTCATACATATTTTATTTTTAAAACGTGGCGCCTTGTAACAAAGTGCTAACACCTCGGGGAGCGAAGTGCTAACACCCCGAAACGAAGTATCGACGCTCCTAAAACGAAGCGCCGACGCCTCATTTTAGAGGCGCCGACTCTTTGTTTAAGGGCGTCGATGCTTTCAACAAAAAAAAAAAAAAATTATCGAAATACCGACACACCTAAAACGAAGCGCCGATGCTTCGTTTAAGGGCGCTGACACTTCCACTAAAAAAAGAAATTTTTTTTTTTTTTTTTCGAAGTGCCAATGCTTCCATAAAAAATAAAAAATAAAAAATTAAAGCGCCGACACCCCTAAACGAAGCGCTGGCGCCCCTAAAATGAGGCGCTAACGCTTCTCTGTAGAGGTGCTAGCGTTTCTTTACCAAGTTTTTTGAGTAAAATATACTTGAAAAAGTAAGTATAACACTCTCTTAGGAAAAGAGAGAAGAGAAAAAAAAAAAAAAAAAAAAATTTAAAAATATTTCTAAAAAAGTCAAGAATGACGGCTGAAAATGAATATAATTTTTAAAATATTTTAAAAGTTAAACTCTAGTTAGTAAAGTGGGCCTATGCCACTTATCACTTTACAAAAGAGGTGCTACATGTCGCACCATATCAATTAGTGTAGAGATATCTCTATGCTCGAGTGTATTTTCCCCTTTGCCATATATATAAGTACTATAAAGCGAGAAGAGAGAATTGAGATTTAGGACAAAAATAGTCTGATGATAGGACCATTTTCATTTTCAAAAGTGTACTTTTATTTACAACTCAAGTTTCTTCCTTCTCAATCTGAACTTCACGTGCTTAAATTGCTGTCTACTAGGAATTTGATGATAGAGATCATGGGTCTATCATCAAATGGTCAATTTTTTATTCAATGTGACACGTCCCCAAAAAATATAATCATAGGTGTACATCAAATATACTTTTTGGATCATTTTCGGGGATGTGTCACTTACAATCAAAATCTAATAGTCTGATGATAGGATCATGATCTCAAAATATGTTGTGTGTTGAAGATTGGGATGAATATCATAGGTGTAACCATATAAAACCCGAGTTAGAAAAAAAAAAATCTTGAGGTGAAAATGAAGGGACCCAAAAATATGTCTCTCGACTCTCACATTATGAAAGTCAAATACTATGCTCTTGCCTTGTTAGCGGTTTTCAAGATCGAATACCTCACACCAAATAATTATATTTGATGCATATTTCAATCAATTAGACATCGCACAACCCATAATCGAAGCGCCTTTGTTTTACTTCCACCTATCTTAACAATGTCGATTACATATAAATCCTATGTCAAATCTCTGTGAAAATTCTTCTCTACATCAACAACGATTTCAAATGATTAACTATTAAAATACATCTCTAGGATTTCCAATTACGCGCCAATACCATTGGCACATCAATTAGCGAAAACAAATGTTGCAAGACCCCACAAAAACATTATTTTCTACTTGCACTTTAGGTAAGTTATCCCCGTTGGGCATAATTAGATGTTAATACGCATAATTCTCTAAAATCTTGCATACCAAATCACTCCTTCGGGTTCGGTGTAAAATTACATGTTAACCCATTCATCTCAGGGCATGATGAAAATGGCCTATAAGGTCAATATTACACACAAAAATTATGGTGACAAATTTCGTTTTCGGCAACATTTCGATAAGGGGTCATTTCGGTTCATTTTGGATAAATTTTGAGAAAAATTGGACAAGTTTCGGGAAAATTTCGGGGAGTACAAAAAATATTAAATATAAAAATATAAATTATAGTTAAACTTCATAAAATTTTTATTTATTATTTAAAAAATGATAAAAATTAGAGAAGATTTATTAATTTCGGTGAAATTTAGTTAATTTCGCTGAAATTAATGAAATTTCAGTGATTTTGGAGAAATCATCGAAATTTCGCTGAAAGTTTCGCTCAACCCCTATTTCCATAAATTTCAAAGAAATTTGTCACCGACAAAAACTGGTCTGAGATGAACAAACATTTTGCACTAATTGCTATTGTTGCACTCTAAGGTCAAGAGGTTTGGACCCGGATTGAAGGTGGTCTCGAAGACTAAGGAAACTTTTTCATCACCTATGAGGAGAGGGATTGCATGTCCCAATCTAATGATCAGTTAACATAACAACAACATTGTCCAAGGTCAACCGGGTAATGGCTAAAAAAATTAGAAGGGTGACCTTACACAATTAGATATTAGGTCAAAGTTGAACTTTTTTAATACACCATGCTTTGAGACGTTTGACGGGAAAAAGTTCAAATATTATTTCTTTTTTCTAAAACCCTCGAGGACTAGTTGAAACCTTAGATGATGTGACGTACTAGACACTCACATGCCATCTGATCTGCCATTGCAATGCAGCGTGCCGTCCCGCTTTTGCTTATATATATATATATATATATATATATATATATATATATATATATATATATATATATATATATATGGGTACGGAAAGTATGCATCAGATGCCAACCCTTAGGGCTGCGTCCTGACCATTTGAGCATAATGTGGCACACATAAGGATCGGGTGTCATGAGAACTTGCCTTGAATAAGATCGATCAAATACCAATCAAAACATTTGGCCTAATTCAATACATATCGACCGTTTAAAATGTGATTAAAGGTATCTAAAATCAATAAACCAAATTGATTGAGTAGCACCTTATCTTTGACCCATCAAATGATGGCCAAAAAAGTTTTTTTTTTTTTTAAACCATGTCCCATGGCTGACCAACCCAAAACGGGTGTTGTTTTGGGTTCATCATGCCATGTGACATGTGATCTGGCATCTGGGTGCAGCTCTCAAAGGCAGTGTCCATCTTCCCATTTCTTTTATATATATCCCTTTGGTTTCCTTTTAATCCTTAATCAAGAATTTCTTTCATCCTCACCATATAATTTTTAGAGGATGTCTGCCTTTCCTTATTATTAGATTTTTTATTTTGATTAAATTTTTTTTTGCTCATCACCATTATATAATTTGTAATGGGCAAGGATCAAAATTTCAGCCGAAATTATCGGTTTCGGTCCCCACTGAAAAGATAATTTGGATAGAAATTTCGGTCATTTTTATGTGGGACCTAAAGTAGATTATATTTGATTAACACGACAGAAAAAATTATTGCTTCAGGATTATAGCTGCTACAACTAGTAATGATGTCTATAATCCTTTAAAAATAAAAAGTAAAATAAAATTTGGGCCCGACAGTACAATTTCTTAACATCATTATATTAAACAAGAACCCTTTGAGCCGCTAGGTTCTAAAGACTTTCTTAAAAACGTCCATGGAGACTAAATTTGCTTTTCCTCTGATTTGGCGTAAGGATCACAGAAATGTTTGACAAGAATACCAGAAGTTGCCCTGGAAGTGGCCATAAGATGGAAGGCAAAATGCAGAGCTGGTTTTAGGGTAGCAGTGAATTCAGATTAGGGCTTTGGTAAGGGAACTGAATATCAGTCTTAGGAAGGATTGAAATAGTTTGCGTCAATAAAAAGTTTGAAAAGTAACCGCTACTTTTGGTAGCGGCCATCTTCAGGGAAAATTGAGTTTTTGGACTCAAACGCATTAACTAAATTCTGGGGTTATGTCTAGCTTAACTGGAAGGTGCATGATGATGCAACTTGAGATTGCAGGTTCAATCCCAGCTTACCTAACAAAAACAATGAAGATTTGCATTAGTTGGGAGAGGATCCAAAAAGAAAAGTCGAAACTCAAGAGAAACATGTAATTTATCCCTTAAAATAATCTGTTACTGTAGTTTTTAAAAAAGATCGAAGAACACATACCTTCGATCTCACATACAGAATACTATTTTACTAACAATATTTTGTTTTGGTTGACATAATGTCATATTTACAGCTTACATGATATGAGAACCATGTAAGAAGGCACTGAACAAATTTTAGTGCTTTCAAAATTTACTCATTGTATACAAACTAAGGCTCAAACTTTCCGCAAACGAGTCCTCCGAGCAACCTGGTTAAATATAGTAAACCAATCACCAAGCAAGAACGTGAAAAAAAAACACAGGAACAAGGAATGAGAAGCTTACGGGAGTCACCTTTTCATTGAGAACTTCTGATCCCGATCCAGTGTTTGTGGATAAGGATGACTTTTGTCCCTTCCTCCCCTTGTTGGCCCCTGAAACAATGATGAATTGTCCAAAAAAACAACCTAAGCAAACATATAAGCAGCTCTTCCTTTTCTTGACCAGGGACTGCAACCACCGTCTCTAAAATTTGTAAGAGGGGTGATATTACTATAATGAATATTGGTAATCAAAATTTGTAAAGGTGATATTACTAATACGAATATTGGTAATTAAAATTGGATCAAGCTCCCATTTGTAAATACATTATAATCCACAGGCACAATCATCACCCCCATCCCCCCAAACCATCAATTTGAACAGTTCCTTTGTGCCTCTGCTTTTGGATAGACTCATGGGGAAAGTCAACAGAAGAATCTGGTGCATTTCTTTGGCTAAAATCCATCAAGAAAATAGCCCATTGATGAGAAGGTTCCGTAAATGAGTACACAAACTAATTTGATTGCAGAAAAGTTCATAACAACCTTTATTGCCTTTATTGATTGTATAAGACTATGCGGCCTGGAGCCCTTTAAAGTAGAGCACTTTCGAAATATATTTAATCCACGTTTGCGAACTTCACCCACGTATCGCAATGCATCCCTTGCTTTCTTTTTTCCAATCTAGTGCTCGGTTTGTGTCCATATCATGCTCTGGCCTCTTCCACATTCGTGGTTGCAGGACTACACCCACAAGTAGTTAACATCGACTATGGTAATGATTTGTTGCTTTCTTGGCCTATGCGCAAGCTCAAGGGAATTGATGTGGTGCTACACACAGTAAGAAAGCATGGTCCATTCTTCAACTCGTACCTTTCATGTGGGCAGTCCAAAATAAGTGAGATGCATTGATGATATGTAGAGGGAGACCATCCATTTTATAGCAAGTATCAAATTGAAAGTTGTCGTGACGTAGATGCCATGAACTTCCATCAATATTGTGTTTTTTTTTACAGGTAAGCTGGGCTCGAACCTGCAGCCATGAGGTTGCAATATTGTCAACCTACCATTGTGCTATAAGCCCAACCCTTCGATCAATATTGTGACTAGACCTAAGTACACGTCGAGGTCGATCTTCCCTCGGACCACCAGCTTGGAGTTGTCGCAGGGCAACACGATCATGGGTGATGGTGTTAGGGAGCTGGGGGGAATTCAAGAAGTGTTTAGTGTTATACAACAGACAAATGTTGAGAGAAGTTGTCGTACCACAAGTGAATGAGATATGACCTAAGAAGCACGGACACGGGCATGGGACACAGGTATGATACGATACAGGTACGGCGATACGACAATTATAAAAAATCTGGATACAATACCGGGGGGATACGTGTATTTAAAAATTATTTTTTATATATTTTTAGGTATATGTTAGATTAATAAACGTAAGAAAAGAAAAAAAAAAACGAAAAAGACAATTTTTTTTTATAGAGGCTGATTTCAAATAGGAAGGCTGCACCCTGGTAGGCTCCCAGGTAGGCTCCTTCGAGTTCTTCTCCTTTTCTGAAAAACCCAAAATCCCAAACTCCCAGTTTAATTTCTTCTTTTTTTTCCAGGAAACACCCAAGATACGCATGCAGCCATATCCATCAAGTATTGGTATCCGATACGGGCATGTTCCCAAAAATGAAGTATTTGTGCTTCCTTGGGTACGACAAAGCCCTTGATGATCACTGTCACATATAGTGGGTCAATGCGCCCTCCAATAATGGACTTTGGAAAATCATCATTTGTCAATGCTCGAGGCATAGTGAGAGATGTTATAGTATGCTCAAATCCTTCTGGTGTAGTATCTGTTGTGAACTGTGCTTCATTGAGAATCTTGTAGAGCAACCATAGATGCGGAGCTGGTGTATCAACTTCAAAATAAAGATGTGAGCTGGGGTCCTTTGTCAGTGCCTAAGATCACCAATTTGTTTCATGGGAGGAGCACCTACGTCAACAACGGTGAGCCAGTACTCTCTTGCCCCAGTCTATGCGGCCTGATTAACTTCTATGAGAGATGATAGACCAATCCTATCATTACTAAGGGTGAATCAAAACCACATGTCGCACGTTGTTGGACCTTAGCTGATTGGGTTGAAACAAATATGAAAGACATACTCACACCTAACAACATATGTTAGAACATGCTAATTCATCAGAAAACAGGTGTTGATATTCATTTTGTAAGAGACAAAAGGGACAACACTGGAACTTGTGGACATATCTTCTTTCCAACAGCTAGCCGATATCTTTACTAAGGTTTTTGGGAGTCAGCTTCTTCAGCACATCACGTTCAAGTTGGGCAAGAACGACTTGCAGCTTGAGGGGGAATTTTGTTACTTGTTAGTATAGGTTTTATGGTTATTAATCTCTTTCTACGTACTGGGTGTGTTTAGTCACATTGGGTGTGTATGTACTATTTCTCCCACTTACTATAAATGCTAGTAAGGGACTCCTAAGTCTTAACTCACTAAGCCTTCTTCTCTCTCTCTCTCTCTCTCTCTCTCTCTCTCTCTCTCTCTCTCTCTCTTTCTTCTCTAATCCCAAACCTAATGCCACCTACCTAACCCTAATACCACTAACCAAAATTACTTCATCTTTCTTATATATATCCTAATAATCTTGAGGTCTAATGTTTACATAAATGGAGAGCTTTAAATAGCCTTTACAATAACTGAAATAAAAATGTTAGCTGAACCAACTTTCTAATTTAAACAAAGAAATACCTTAATTCTAATAACTTTCCTAAACCATTAAAGAAAGAACTAAATAAGAAGTCAACAAGTCAAATAAATAATTAAAAGCCTAATTAATGTCTGAATAAAGAATTAAACCAAATTCAACTAAAAGTCTTGAAAGTTGTCACTTTGTTTGAAAATTAAACCATAACTTTTTCAATACGCATCCGTGTGCTTCTTGGCTCGTTGGAAATTTACTTAAATACATTGTAAAATACGATCAATTTCGCATCAATCTGAAGTCATTTGGTTCTTGAAAATAGGTCAAACATAAAAATAACGAGATTGGAAGTAAAGCATCCGTGATTGTCAAATCAGTGATTTTTCAACAATGAAGTTTAGATTTCCATACTCTTTCCTTTTATTTCTTCTTCATGTTCTTCCCTCTTGGAAACCCTAGCAAGCTAATGGGACTAGGTCTTTTATTGAGTAAGAGAGGAACAAGCTCGCATGTGCATAATTCTTGAGAGTAGCAATTTCGTCTACCATAGCACCTTCCAACTTGGATGCCAAAGAGCCTCAAGTATAGAGTGAGGAATGGTAAGCAAAGAGATGATGTAAGACAGGCCTTATGAGAAGGGGACCTAGCTTTAAGAGACAAACTTACTAATGAGGTGAGACATAGTGCAACGATGACGGCCTTTATGTAAGGCAATAGGAAAATCAAAAGAATCTGTAGGAATCAAAATAGGGTTACGAATAGATTAACCTGAAAGGAAGGGAAAGGGGGGGTCAATACTTTAATGCGAAGATTACCGTGATAACGGAGCTGAGATAGGATTTGACTGATGCTCCCTCAGACAAACATAGGTGATAAAATTTTCCTGCGGTTGAGGGGGGACATCCTGAGGAGATGATTCTAAATAGGGAGAATAGGAATGTGGGAGAAATAGAGGAAGATTGGGTGAAAAAATATGACACATTCTCAAAGGAGGCATCCGATGACATAAAAGACGTGATAAACAAGATCAAATCAATGACACCTCTTATGAATGGTAGAATAAATAATAAATACACACTGAACAAATTTATCGTCAAACATGTGATGGTTAAGTCTCAAGTCTTGAAAAATGCAAGTGCAACAATATTTTTTACAATCAACATGGTATAGTTATGCATTAGGTTTCAAAATATGGAAAGGAGACTGGTTACCAAGAATTTTAGTACGCATGTGATTGATGAGAAAACATACAATAAGAACGACCATGGACCGGTATGCTTTAAGGACATTTACACCTCTAACTAAGGATCGAGTTACCTCTACAAGGTGCTTATTTTTATGCTCAGAAATGCCATTTTGTTGAACGATATAAGAGCATGGAAGCTGATGTATGATACCATGCTCCTGCAGATAATTGGTGAAGATTCGTGACACATTCACCACCATTAATAGACTAAGAGTTCGGATATTACATCCAAATTGAGTCTGAACCATGTTATGAAAGATAGAAAACACATGAGGCAATTCCTCACGAGATTTCAGTAAATATACCCAAAGAAAACAAGAATGATGGTTAATAAAAGTAATGAAATAACAATATCCATCAATTGAAGTCACTAAGGCAGACCCAACAAATCAGAATGAACCATCAAACAATGAATCACGTACACGCATTCGGGATAAATATGGAGTACGAACATGTTTTGAATGTCCACAAACATCACTTTTTAATTTCATATTACTAGAAGTAAAACCAAAAGAAGGAAACATTCGACTCAAAGGTCTCAAATGGACGTGTCTCAAATGAGCATCCCACAAAACAAGATTCTCTTGACTTGACACCAAGTATTGAAAAAGAGAGAATATGGCAAAGCAAGGTAAACATTAGCAACAAATGAGGATGGATAGTGTAATGAGTAAGGAAACAGTTATGCATCATTCGCCACGCTGGATCAATAGTGATCACCACTTCATTTCCCGTATAAAAAATCTTCCTTGAAGTCAGGTTGTGAAAAGTGTAATGACTAAGGAAAAGGTTATTCAACAGCACAAATTTTTGGTCAGTTTACTCATATAAACATAAGTTTTGTCGAAATGGAACATAAAGTACATTAGTAAGTTGAAGCACAATAATAGGTTGCAATGAAGATGACGAGTGGATATTTTCTACACGCTTGACAGAATAAGAGAACCATCAGTAAGGCAAACATTAGTAACAAATGAGGAAGAAAATGATAAAGGGAATAAGTAAGACATTCCAGTCATGAGATCGATAATCTATGTAGGAGCTAATAATGATAAGCAAAGCATGAAAGGTTGAGGAAAATGTACTTGAAGTTTCAGCAAGAGGAGCTAGGGTTGCAGGGGAAGCAAAGAAAAGTTGTTACAAAGGTTGTTGTAAGTCTAGTAACTCAGCATGAATCTCGACAGTAGTCGTAGTTGTAGACAAATTCTTGGTAGGAGCAGAGCTGTAGAGGGTTCCTCGGAGGGAGCAATGTGAGCAATGATAGTAGGAAAACGAGACAAAAAACCATGGAGACAGAAGTAGGTGTCTCGACGATGCCCAACTTTGTGGCCATAAGTGTTTGATTTATTTATTTTTTATAGGTAAGCTGGGCTCGAACCTGAGACCTTGAAGTGGCAATATTGTCAACCATCCATTGTGCTACAGGCCAAAGACCATGGCAATAAGTGTTACTAGTTAGTCCTCGCCCATACCCAGGTCCATGCGGAGTACCCTCCCATTAGCATTTGAGGAGCAGTGTGCATTAGAGGAAGGTGATATACAAGTGTAATAGATCAAGATAGGTCGCACTTGAATCTAATCCGAGGAGCAATTATCATAGCTCGATAACACTCCTTACTATACACAGTAGTATAAATAGCCCAAAAACGAGGAAAGGAACTTAGAGGTGAGTATCTGAGTGCATAATTGCTGATACTCAGGCCTGAGACGAGTCATATATCTGGTCATGCTCGACTTGCTTCTGAATAATCTCTACATCCTTGATATGGAGCTCAATAAGAGGTTCATAGTGGCTTAGTTTTTCTCAGTGACATTCTAAGCTCCAAAATATTTTCTGACGGATATATCGCTTTGTTGAAACAAATGCTTACTACAACTAGAGTGCCAACTATTAGAAATTGTAACTTGCAATTATATGTGGCTGCCTGGAGTTAAGGAGCTATCCAAAGATGATGCAGTTGTCTATCTCCCATATCTCAAATTTGGAATCCGTTTTACCAGGTTGTTTTACAAGGTCAAATATCTGAGCTTCATTCATCCACCAACATGCATTTTCAGGATTGAGATCATGCCGAAACTATTAAGTTATTGCCATCAAACTTAATAGTAGTGATTCATAACGTGGCAGAATCAAACTACCCATAGATTGGTTTGATTTCCATTTCGATGAAAGGTCTATACAACAGGAAAAGACGAGGACAAGAAAGTACTCAAGCAAAGTAAATGATAGGAAAAAGGAAGCTAGTAGTGCACAACCATTCAACAAATCAGATTGGCGTGCATTTATGATGTTATTGCAAGATCAAACGACAAATATTTAACAAGATAGAATAACTAGTGCACGGTCACAACATCAATACAAAGATGATGTTCAGACACCATAAAACCACACATTATCAGGCTGGAACCAATTCACAAAGTAGTGAGTAGCAGCAGCCAGGTCAAGATCATAGCAGTCACCATGAAACTGAGATTTTTCTTTTGCAGCCATTTCAAATCACAATGAAACATCAAGCGGAGGTAACTAATGTGTTTCTTACAAAAAATAAACCCCTATACATTGGATAAACATGTTTCAAATCATCTACATGATACATAGATTGATCGAGAATCAAAACAGACAAGAAAGACTGAAAACCCTAACTGATGAAGAAACTGGTATAACAGTCACGAACAATTTAGAAAAATCATAAAACACATGATTATTCGGCCTTCCTAGGTATCTGGACTTTCTAACATTTCACTTTCGAACAGTGACCAAGCTGACATCAGCCCTAGGACTGCTGAGTGCCGACAGCAGCAGTGAGCCTTTCACATGGACAGATCTGAACAATAACTTTGATACCAAATGATTTGAAATAGTGTAGTATGAATCGAAGAGGAAGTTTAGGAAAACGCTAACTTATTTATATTAAGTAAAACAAGACGCTCACTACACCAGTTAAACACAATATTGACATTCGGAGTTGTATTTTTATGCATTTCTTTTGTATGAGTCCACAAGTCAATTTATTTTTTGCTTGCAAAGTGTAATACATGGACATGTGTCAGACCGCGTCCTGCATCCATCTTTGTGTCCATGCAACATAGATTTATGGTTATAAAATTGAAAATAGCTACATAGCTATTATCTACCATTAAAACGATTATGATTTTGGGTCATATCATTCATAATTAATGCATATACAAGGAGAAAAATGTACTTGCTAGTGATGAGGCACTAAATGAAAAACATGGGAATGCTGCTTTTCATTAGTGTAGACATCCAAATTTGGCCCAAGGCCCGATTGACACATACTTTGAGAAGGGCGCACCCCCGAGCTTCCGAAAGAATTCCTCAAACCCTTAGGAGTCGTCCCAAAACCTTTAGAACCCTTCCCAAACCCTTAGGAATCAACCCTAACCTTCCCAGACTCATTAAAACCTTTCCTAGATCAGTCTCAAACAGTGGTTGCAAAGAGGAGTGCCAAAGTTTACACAAACCTCTACTTGAGTTGAGACCTCCCTCATTTGAAAGTAGAGGTTCCCAGCTTTCCAACGAGCCAAGAATCGCTTCAATCTGAGTTGTATATCAAAAGTTATAGTGATTTGAAAATAGGGTAGAAATGCAGGAATTTTGCCTAGCGTGTTTAATAGACACGCTAGACCAATTTTGGCAGATTTTGGCCTAGCGTGTCTAATAGACACGCTAGGCAAAATTGGCCTTCTTCCTCCATATTTGAGCTCTAGAACGAACTCTGGACTTCAGAGACACTATTCCTAAGCCTAGCGTGTCTAATACACACGCTAGACTTAGCTACAGTGTTTTTGGGAGTTTGTCTGAAAATCACTTTTAGGGTTTTGACTTGTTGACCACCCCAATGTTTAGAGTGGGTTTCTTTAGGACTGTTGCACCCCCATTAAGCTTATTTGCAATCCTCTAGCCTTTTAAAAATCCCACCCTATCATCTACCATTAAACTCATTTCCCACCTATCTAAGCTCCCAAAATCCTAGGAAACCTTAGATCTAGGATTACCTAATTGCTAATCCAATTAGGACTTTAACCCTTCACTAATCCTCCTTTTCTCTATAAATAGAGAGCCTGCCCCCTTGGATTAGGGGCTTGAAAAAATTCCAAAAGAGAAAAAAAAATAGTGAGTTTCCCTCTTCATTTTCTAGCACCAAAACTAGAAAATTCTAGAACTGAGTTCACCCTTTTAGATCCCATTTTCCATCATCAAAACCTTAGTTTTAGCAAGAACAAGACTTTAGCCTCCCTCTTCTACCTTCTAGCTCTCCAGCCTTAGAAGCCAAAACTCATCCATCAACCCTTTTTGCTACCGGAAGCTCAAAGACGCTCTCACGCGAAAGTCCACCACGGTGCTACAAGGGCTCGAGAGTTTCGGTTCTCCCCTCTATTCCTCTACCTTCTTTGCTTTTCATCTATCCTAGAATTAAGCCGTTACGTTGCCTAAATTTCGGCAAGCGGGAAGGGCTCAATAGGATCGGTGTACCTTCGGGCAACGGGATATATATATATATATATATATATATATATATATATATATATATATATATATATATATATATATATATATATATATATATAAACCAACCACACAGACCCGGTCCTAGTAGATATCGCTTACGAGCGGGTCAATTGGGTGCTTAACACTTTCCCGATTGATAACCGAAGCCCCTACCCAAGAGCCTTTGGTGTGGATTGATAAATCATAGTCATATTTGACACTTTGGTGCTTTAAATATTGATTTAGGTTTCCTAGACACCAAGAGCTCTGGGTGGCGACTTTATATTTTTCTTACAAGCGCATCATCGCAACGAATTTGATAAAAATCCACGGTTGCACAGATGGCGACTCTGCTAGAGAACTTTTTAGAGCTTCTACTTGAAGTTGGCCCTTTTCTTGTGTTTTTTTTCTTCCTTTTCACTAACTTTTCAATTTTTTTTATACTTACCCCTATGTTTCTGTCATTTTTATACTTACCTCTACGATTTGGTCATTTACATGCCTTAGCCGTTTGGTGGGCCTACTTGAGCATTTACAATTCTGTCATTTATATGTCTTAGCCGATCAACGGGCCTACTTGAGCATTTTTTTTTTCTTTTTGTCATTTTACGCACCTTAGCCGTTTGGCGGGTTACTTGCTAAGCTAGGATCCTATACCAACAGTGGACGGGGGTCCGTAGAGGCGGCACGAGATTGTCACCACCCGTTTTTCAACATAAGCAAACTACCTTTTTAAAATTGAATTTTAAATTAAACCTTAAAAGTGAACGAAGGGACTTATTCATTTTTACGTCGGGTAGATTTTACAAAAGGGTGAGAATTTAGGCAACGATACAAACGTCCTGATTTTTAGTACGACAACAACCCTTAGTGGTGATGATCTCGAAAAGTACCACCCCATCCAGTACCTGAGAAGGCGCTTGCGCTGTAGGTATATCGGATGGGTGACTGAGCTTAAGAAAAAGCACTAAAACCCTTGGGGAGTGGGTTAGAATACCCCGAATCAGCCTTGTATCCCTAGGTATGGTAAAGAGGACCAATTACAAAAAATAAAATTCAAAGATCCTTTGCTTGAAACCAAAAAAATATAGACCAATTTAATACATTGTTGTGTAGAGTATATTTATAACTCTGTTTTGCTTAGCGTGTGTAATAGACACACTAAGCGAAAATTCCCCAAAATTTGCCTAGCGTGTCCAATACACATGCTAAGCCAAAATCTCAGAAATTTAGCCTAGCGTGAATAATACACACGCTAAGCCAAATTTCCAGGATTTTAGCCTAGCGTATGTAATATATATGCTAGACTGTTCTAGTTCAGGCAACCCGAATATGAGGCTTTTTTTTCACTATTCCCGAATCCTCCGCTTAGTGGTTTAGTACCCGCGATAAATCTCACACGTTTCGACACCCAATATGCCCTCGCTAGTCAAATGAGGTCACCCTCTTAATTGACTTTTTTTAGAGGGATTGGGTCGTCGCGTGGATTTTTGTGCCTTCACATAGATCAAAGGATTTCCTTTGATTCTTCCGAAGCGCGTTAGAATCCCACCATGGGAGATATGAGGGGCGTGAACGCCACCTGAAACGAGAATTCCAAGGCCCCGGAAAAGCGTCGTAAGAAGGTTCATTTTTTTTTTTATAAAAATAAATAAATAAATAAATAAAAATCAAGAAAAATCAAAATCCAAAAAAAGAGCTTGTGGTGCTGGAACAACGACATCACCTTATCCTCCATCATCCCGTAGGGGAAGGAGAAGACGAGTTTTTGGTCCTCACCCGAGGAACCCGTACCCAACCCGCCAACAAACCATGTCATGGGCAGTAGATCCGGCCTACGCCGATTCCAATTCATCCCCACCAACTTCCCCATCACATTCCCGCATGGAGGAAATCCCCATTTCCGATCCCCATTTAACGTCACCGGGCCATTCGGTGCACCCATTTTCTCATCCACATCTATCCAAAATCCATCCACCCCACTTCCCCGCATCCACTCCAAGTACACCCATGCCCAATTTTCCCCCATTCACATCCAATATACCCCATTCTCCCTCCACTTCCACCATACCCAATTTTCCACATCCTTCCACATAACACACATCCCATTTTTCTCCCATATCAATCCCAAATACCCCTCATGTTTTAAACCAACATACCTCCCATTTTCCCTCCACATCCAATTCAAATCCATCACACTTCCCCTCATCTACTCAAATCTTGCCAAATTTTCCTTCCACATCCGATCCAAATAACCCTAATTTTCCCCCATCCATCACCTCTCAAAATTCACCCTATTTTTCTCCCTCCTTTCCCCAAATCATGCCCAATTTCCCATTTCCCTACAACACACCCAATTTTCACCAATCCACCCAAGTCATGCCAAAATTTTCTCAATCCACCTATTCCATGCCCTCTTTGCCCACATCCTCTCCAAATGCGCCCAATTTTTCCCAATCCACTCGGGTCATGCCCAATTTTCCCCATACCCTCCCCTCATCGGATGGACCATCTACATCCACCCTCACAACCGATCTCATGGCCATAATGGATGACATGGTGAGGGCTTACACCATTTGGAAGGCCTCTCAAAGCCTCCCTCATCCATCCCAAACACCTCCAAACCCATCCCATACACTCCAAAATCTCCATAGCTCATTCCCCCAAAATCCTAATCAACCTCCCATTGTCTGTACCATCTAAGGCTCCCATCAACCATGGGGCCATCCAAGCTGGTCTCAAGGGTCCAATACCCAACCACAAGCCCATCAAAGCCCAATGCCCTATGCCCAAGCCCATCAAGGCCCAAACTTAGGAGTCCCATTTGCAAACCCTCCATCATTCCCCCAATATCTCACATTCACCTACGCCCAGCAAGCCCCCATTCCCCCTCATCTAATACACTCATCTCATCCAATCCCTCAACCCGGCATGGGCCCTATTTTTCCACATGTCTCACACCCAACCCAAAATAGGAATCTATCCCATACCATCAACCATCCCCAATTCACCTATCCTCCTACTTCTCAAACCCATCCCCAAGGTTCCCTCCAAATGCAGTGGCCTCATCAAGCACCGGCCCAAAATCCACAACTTACTCATCCCATCACCCCACAAGTCACCTATCAAAGCTTCCCTCATATACAGTGTTCCCACTAGGCACCCATCCAGCCCACTCATAACCAACAAGATAACCTCACCCTTCCTCCACCGTATGTTGATCCTCAATATGAAGAGGATGAGGTTAGAAATAGTAGGGGCCTATGCAGGGGCATTTGCCAATTTTATCCCTCCATAACCCACCTTTATCAGCCCACAGCCCATTGGGGGACCAGCCTTGGCATTGCCATCCAGAGAAACCGAGCTGTTAAAAGAACAAATGGACAAAATCCAAAAGCAACTGATGAAGTTGGGTGGGACCGAGATTCACGCTATGGATTTCTTTGATCTGTGCCTGTTTGCCGAGGTGCCTTTGCCACCTAAGTTCAAAGTGTCATCATTCGACAAGTATGACGACACCGACAACCCTATAACACACCTCAAGTCGTACTATGGAGATAAGTGAGTATGGAGGGGATGAGCGTTTGCTCATAAAAGTGTTCCAGAAGAGCCTCACGGGCCCCGCTTTGAGATGGTTCATGTCCCTCGAACTGTCCATGATTAAAACTTGGAAGGATCTGGCCCACCTGTTCCAGGAACAGTATGTCTACAACATAGACATCGAGCCCCACAAATCTGATCTTGCACGCTTGAAGCAAAAGCCCGATGAGACATTTAGCAGCTATCTGAGGAGATAGAGAGCCTTGACAGCCTAAGTAAGAAACCGAATACCCGACGATGAGCAAATCGAGATGGTCTCGAAAAGTACTATGTCAGTCATCTCGGATTTCCTGGTGTACCAGCAACAATCCAACTTTGCTGATTTGGCAAGAAATGTCAATCGGTGCGAGGACGCAATCAAAAGGGACGGGTAACCAGTGGGGTCCGAAAGTTCACCAAACAGAGGACTGAGAGAAGAGCAGGGGCAGAGGTACAAAATATAATGAACACAATTTGACACCAACATGGTCCCCTTTCGGTTCGCGGTAGCACAACCAGCACCAACACCAAAAAATCAGGCTCCAAGGCAGAACAATGTCCCCTGGGGGCATATGACCCTGGACTCCCTTGGGACAATCCCTAAATGTCCCCTTGCCGTTGCTGATCGAGGAGGGTTTGGTTACTCAGCTTCAACCAAGACCCCCATCGAATCTAATCCCAAGCAATTATGATCCCAACACACATTGTAATTTCCATCCAAGAGCCGGGGCATCCAACTAATCGGTGCTTTCCTTTGAAACACATGATAGAGGATTTAATAGAGGCAGGGAAACTCATACCCTCAGCACCCCCAAGCAAACTCGCACACCAATATCATGCAGGCACCATTACCACCGCACCCGCAGCGAGGAATGGGCCCAAGGGCCACTATTAACATGTTGGAGGAAGGGATGAAAGAATTCGATCCCTCTAAATCTATCACTAAGGGAGGGAATTTGCAGTACTCGGGCAGCAGAGCCGTGAGAATGAGATCATATGGGTGATCGAGCCATTAAACTTAACCGATTATTTCTCGAGCCCTACACTGCAAGCAACACCTTTTGATTTAAGGATGTATTTTCCTATACCCGCACCCGTTTCCCATGTGCAGCCCAAAGTTACTTCATCCCCGCAATACCAAGCATATCCGACACCAACCCCAGTCAATTACATGGTGCCCAATTTTTCCCCACCTCTAACTCCCATACAATACAGTTGGCCCGGTACTGTTGCACTGCCATCAGTACATTCATCTCCAACACCAGCCCAACACAGCTAGCCCGATTTTGCCACATCATCATCAGTCCAGCCGCCTCTTGCACCAATCAACCACATCTGGCCCAATTTTGCCACACCAGCCCCACCGGTTCAATCATATTAGGCGCCCCATCTGTTCCATTTCAAATCTCCGGACTAACATATGATCTCCATCAAGTCCCGTTCGATTACAGTCAAACAAACGTCAATTCGGGCGACAGCATAGAGGGGACAATTGATTTTGTTACTCGATCGGGGAGGATTTCCAAACAACCTGAGGTATCGGTACCAACCCAGCTGGAAGAGAAGAGAGAACCTACTGCGGCACATCCCTTTGAAAAATTGAGCAGAGAGCACATACTGGAAACACAGTTGAGGAGAATGCCAGCTCACATCACCATTTGGGATTTATTGATGAAATCCCCCGCCCACTTCCAAGCTCTAATGGGGGCATTGAAAGATGCGCACGTATCCGACAAGGTCTCGCCAGATGAAGTAGGGCAAATGATCGAGCAGGTGTTGGCTCCCAATGCCATCTTATTTTCAGATGCCGACCTGCCAAGTGAAGGAAGCAATCATTCTAAACCCCTCAACATCACGGTGGAATCAAAGGACTTAATAATCCCTTTGGTGCTGATAGACAATGGTTCGCCATTGAATGTATGCCTCCTCAGAACTGCAACCAAAATAGGGGTTGATCCCTCCACATTCAGGCCAGCCAGAACAAGTGCAAGAGGGTTTGATAATACCATGAGGGAGGTGATAGAGAAGTCGATCTTGAGCTCACCATTGGGCCAATGATCTTCTCAATTCCATTCCAAGTCATGGACATCAAGTCCTCCTTCAACCTGCTACTAGGACGCCCGTGGCTGCATGAAATCAGGGCGGTGCCCTCCACTCTACACCAACAGCTCAAATTCATCTTCGAAGAGAAAGTTATTACCATCAGAGGTGAGGGACGAGAGGAAGGAGAGCAGATGACCCACAACATCGAAAATCTCAAGGTGTTGGATGTACCCCATACAGCTGAGGACAAAGACCTTTATAGTTTTCAATACGACGTATCAGCAGTAGTACCAGAGTCCTCCAGAAAGGTTATCGAAAAAACCAGAGTGGACGCAGCAATGGCCATACTCAAAAAGTGGGGCTACCAGAAAGGAAAAGGTTTGGACCCTCACTTACAAGGTAGGAGGGACCCGATCAGAGCGAAAGGCAGCCAACATGTCAGATTTGGCTTAGGCTACAAGCCTACCGAAGAAGAAAACCAAGAGGCCAAGGAAAAGGCCCGAACCATTGCTACAACCAAAGCTAGGGGGATAAATATGGAGGATGAACCCCGCCCGAGACCTCACATCACATTCGTGAGCACAGGGATCATCAAAATCGATCAAAATGGGGCAACGCAACTAACCCCATATAAGTAGGTGGCCATCCACCAAACCAATCCCCAAATCATCTCGCCGGAAATTGAAATAGACCTCGCCTCATTATCATTTTTTTAGGAGATACCCATGCATGTACAACCACCCATCCTGAACCATTCTAAGCTAGTGTTAACCTTTGAGGATCAGGTTCAAGATGAGCTGATGATAAATATGATGGAGCTTGACCCTCAAAAGCCATTTCAAACAGCCTCCTCCGCTAGACCAAGTAAAGGGGCGACACGGCAGGTGAGAAATAGGGCTCCAATGCCCCTAACTCTAGAAGCATCAAGTGGCCTGAAATTTGGCACCAGTTTCCCAAAAAAGAAAACAAAAAAAAGCGAGATTAGCCCTTGGCGGGCAGTACCATGTGTATATAAAGACCTGCTTTGCCAAGGGCCCATCTCCGAAGAAAAAGAAAATTCCAAAAAAATAAAAGAAATACAAAAAAAAATTCAAAAAAATTATCTTTTAAAAATTCCCAATAAAATCAAGAAAAATGATGCCTTAATTGAAAAACCCGTCCCACGTGAAATCGACCCATTTCCTATAGAAATACAAGAAGAGGTAGGAGTCATGAGTCTGGATGAGGAGATCCCTACTGAGGAGCACCCCAATGAGTTCCTTGACCAATTTGCCGATTTTGAGCATGGCCCTACCCCAATCGTTGAAGAAACAAAGGACATCAACCTAGGTACAAAGGAGGTTCCTAGAATCACTAAGATCGGAACGTTGCCGTCTCCCGAAGAAAGAAAAAACATGATTGATTTCCTTTGGTCATACCAAGACGTCTTTGCATGGTCATACGAAGATATGCATGGTTTGGATACCGATTTGGTCGAGCATGAGCTGCCGCTATATCCAGATGTTAAGCCGGTCACGCAAAAGTTGAGATGCTTAGGCCAAAATGGATGCTAAAAGTGAAAGATAAGGTCATCAAACAATACAACGCAGGGTTTCTCATAGTCTACAAATACTCGCAATGGCTGGCCAATATCGTCCCTGTACCAAAGAAGGATAGAAATGTTCGCATGTGCATCGACTTCAGAAACCTGAATAGGGCGAGCTCAAAAGACGACTTCCCGTTGCCACACATTGAAATCTTGGTCGATAACATTGCCAGACATGGGATGCTCTCATTCCTGGATGGATTCTCCGGATACAATTAGATCAAGATGGCAAAAGCAGTCTGAGAGAAGACAATGTTCATTACTCTATGGGGAACATTCTGTTACCGAGTCATGCCATTCGGGTTGAAGAATGCTGAGGCGACGTACCAAAGGGCGAATCACACATGCTTACAACAAGCGCGTTCGCATCCGAGATATAAAAGTGGGAGACACCGTACTCAGGAAAATCTTCTCATTTCTCCACGCCGATTTGAGAGGGAAATTCAAGTCCAACTGGGAAGAACCTTACGTCATCCGAGAGGTACTCCCTGGAAATGCGCTCCACCTCGCCACCATGGATGGAGATCACTTTCCTGATCCAATCAACACTAGATACGTTCGACGATTCTATTCCTAAGTCTCCCACAGCAACGTAAGTACTGATAAAAATGGATATGTGACTGCTTAAGGATCCTTTAAAAAAGAGGCCATCATTTCTAAGCCAAGTAGCTAAAAAAGTGTCCCTGAACATTCATACCCTTTGCTACACCTATTGAGCCATGAGCCTTTCTTTTATAAATCCCTCCCAAGAAAAGAAGACGGAAAAAGTGTATATGCCAAAAAAAAAGGAAGAAAAAGAGTTACCATAAAAAAAAAAAAAATCGGAAAAACAAAACCCCAAAAAGAGATTGTCTGAAAAGAAAAAGAACAAAAAAATATATACAGAAAAGAAAAGAGATAGAAATATCATGGGGCAAGTACAGTAAAAATCCCCCAACGAAGAAATGTATTACGGTAGTCGAAACCCAATCAAGGAAACCATTTAACTCCAGAATACATTCAAAATTCCTAACCTATCCCATGACCAAGATTCATCCTAAGAAAAAGCCCTCATTAAGGTATACGAGCAGTCATAGTATCCAATGAGTCCGCACGGGCCAAGCTGTGAGAAAACAAAAGAATTTCATCTAGCTGGTTATGACGGAATCAACGTCCATGACGTGGCCTTTGAAAAAGAAAAGAAATGAAATAAAATGAAAATATACAAGCTTAAAGCAAAATGGATGTAGTGAAAACTCGAAAGGGCGCTACGGGTAAAAAGAACGAGCTTGTGCGGATCAGGTGAAAAACTAAAAAGGCACGTGGGGTAAAAATGCATACCCATGGATGTAGTGAAAACCCGAAAGGGCGCTACAGGTAAAAAAGAGGGCGACAACGGGCACGGCAAAAACCCTTCTTGGGTGCTGTGAGTAAAAAAGAAAAGGAGAAAGAAGAAAATCATCAGTTACTCCCTTGGTTACATTCTCGATTATCTGATTGCCAATTGGGCCGCTCATGTTCATTCAAATCAGGTCTTGATCAGGCAGATCATTCAGACTACATTGTCGGACGTATGACTCGAGGTAAAGATAAAAGGTCAATTCAATCCATAGGAATGGACGTTCCGATCCTGGCAAGGATTCCAAACCTCACTTAGGTTCGACCATGAACGGGTTCGACTAAGTTCATACTTATATAAGATAATAGATTTCCCTTTTCCATTTTCATCTTTACACTTTACTCGCACCACATCTCAAAAAGATAATCGGCGTGGTGCCTAACTCCTTACCCTTACAGAAAAGCAAAAAAGAAAAAAAAAATCAACAGAAAAAATCCAAAAATCCATATATATATATATATATATATATATATATATATATATATATATATATATATATATGTCCGTGTACATATTTACAGCATCGTACTTCCATCTCAAAAATGAAGAAAAAGAAAAAAAAAAACGTTGAAAACAAAAATTCAAAAAATATATAAATCTTGAAAATTGAAAATGTGTAGGTAAAGGTTTGCTTCTCCTTCTGTTAATTAGGATGCATATTGTTACCTATATTAACAAAAAAGGGACTGACGTTTTCTTAAGAATGTGCAGCAACATCAAATGGTCCAAAGCCTTGAAGCAGGCAACCTCTCGGCGATGGACAGATCAAATGAAGCATCTCTCCACAGACGTTCGGTCTATTAAAAAAAAAAAAGGAAAAAACAATCATTTGAAAAAAAATAAAAAAATAGTTGAGCTTTCATGGTACTTTTTGTTATGCACAACGCACATGTGTGCTTCAATGCGGTAAAATGTCAATATTTTATCGACAATGCGGTTGTGTTAAATTAATGTCCTAAGTCTAAGGTTCGCCTTGGATCTTTGGATCCTACTTTAAAGTAGGAGCAACGGTGTCAATCCCGATCAAGCAGTCAATGTTTTGATCAAGTTGATTCCAGTGCTAAATCTTCGAGCTAAGTGCTCCGTTTTTGGACTCATATGAACTTTAGTGTCTTAAGCTTCAGATTCTTCAGAAAAAGAGCAATAGTTGGTTGAGACCAACCTGCTGAAAATAAACTACATATCGATCAACTATGTGCAAACATGCATGCAGAAGGATTCATTTCCCTTATTTTTCCGCAGGATTAAAACATGCATTGGCGCAGTTTCCCTTAGATAGGCGCCATGCGTATGGGTATCCGTAGGATGGTCGTTTCTTCCTATAAATTATACCCATACAGGGTTTGGGTCGGGACTTCCATCGCCTCTGTTACTTATCGCTCCTAATGGGTGTATATTTATACATAGGTAAATGATTTGTAAGATCATTGTTGGCAGGGACCAGGATTAGGTCTCTTTCTGTAGATACCCAATTTTGGCCGGATCTGTTCAATATTATTTGAAGTTAGGTGCACTAGGTCATGTTGATCCAGGGCACATTCTAAAAAATGGCACACCCCAAAAGCATTGCGACAAAAATATTCGCTCCGCTCGGGTAGTTGTGCTAAATTATCCTCGAGATTGTTGGATTTACCCAAAAGTCTCGAACCCTACCTTGCGTAGGGGCACCCGTGGCCGATCAAATGGGACAATCAATGCCTCATGTGATTGGACACAAACTGTGGATCTTCGCATCGTTGCTTTACGCTAATCTTTGAGTATGGATCGACCACCCTCTCGCTCGCGGGGCTATTTTATTCAGAATGAAACTTGAATATCGAACATCATCAATCATTTCACCATCTCGGTTATGCCCAATAATATCGCCAAGCGACTGGGGACTGATAGTCTTGAGGAACAGACGTTTTCCCAATGATATGGGCTTGCGCAACTCTCCTTTTCAAGTGACGGACGTTTTCCCAATGTAATGGGCTTATGCCCCACTCTACATGTTTCTTTTCATTTTGATGTTTGAGGTTCGTTTTGAGTAAAGCGGACCCGATAGCGTTGCCTTGGGCCTCTTCGGATGTCTCTTTCTTTGACATTTGATCATTAGTGATCGGATACCAAAGAAGAGCATCTGTAGACACCCAAATTTGGAGCAAGGCCCAATCAACACATACTTCAAAAAGGGCGCACCCTCGAGCTTTCGAAAGCATTCCCCAAAACCTTTAGAACCCTTCTCAAATCCTTAGGAATCAACCCTAACCTTCCCAGCCTCATTAAAACCTTTCCTGGACCAGTCTCGAGCCCTCATGAACAGTGCTTGGAAAGAGGAGTGCCAAAGTTTACATAGACCTCTATTGGAGCTGAAACTTATCCCATTGGAAAGTAGAGGTTCTCAACTTTCTAACGAGCCAAGAATCGCTTCAATCCGAGTTGTATATCAAAAGTTATGGTGATTTGAATATAGGGCATAAATGTAGAAATTTTGCCTAGTGTGTATAATATACACGCTAGGCCAGTTTTTGGCTGAATTTAGCCTGTTTAATAGACACGCTGGGCAAAATTGGCCTTCTTCCTCAAGATTTGAGCTCCAGAACGGGCTCTGGACTTCTCGGAGATACTGTTCCTAACTCTAGCATGACTAATACACACGCTAGGCTTAGCTACAATGTTTTTGGGATTTTGTCTGAAAATCACTTTTGGGGTTTGACTTGTTGGCCACCCGAATGTTTAGAGTTTCATTAGGACTGTTGCACCCCCATTAAGCCTATTTGCAACCCTCTAGCCTTTTAAAAATCCCACCCTATCATCTACCATTAAGCCCATTTCCCACTTATCTAAGCTCCCAAAATCTTAGGAAACCTTAGATCTAGGATTACCTAATTGCTAACCCAATTAGGACTTTAACCCTTCACTAATCATCCTTTTCCCTATAAATAGAGTCCCCCCCCCCCCCCCCCCCCCTTGGAATAGGGGCTTGAAAAAATTCCAAAAGAGAAAAAGAATGGTGAGTTTCCCTCTTCATTTTCTAGCAGCAAAATCAGCAAATTTCATAACTGAGTTCACCCTTTTAGATCCCATTTTCCATCATCAAAACCTTAGTTTTAGTAAGAACAAGGTTTTAGCCTCCCTCTTCTACCTTCTAGCTCTCAAGCCTTAGAAGGCAAAACTCATCCATCAACCCTTTTTACTATAGAAAGCTCAAAGACGCTCTCATGCGAAGGTCCACCGCGGTGCTACAAGGGCCCGAGAGCTCCGACTCTCCCCTCTATTCCTCTACCTTTCCTGCTTTACCTCCATCCTAGAATTGAGCCGTTACGATGCCCAAATTTCAGCAAGCGGGAAGGGCTCAATAGGATCGGTGTGCCTTCGGGCAAGGGGAAGTGCCGCTCATTTTTTTTTTTTTTTTTTTTTTTTTTTCATATATATAATTATATAAACCAACCACACATAGACCCGGCCATAGTAGAGACCGCTTACGAGCGGGTCAATCGGGTGCCTAACACCTTCCCGATTGATAACCGAAGCCCCTACCCAAGAGCCTTTGGCATGAATCGGTTAATCATAGTCATATTTGGTACTTTGGTACTTTGGTGCTTTAAATATTGATTTAGGTTTCCTGGGACACCAAAAACTCCGGGTGGCGACTATATTTTCCTTACGAGCGCATCATCGTGACGGATTTGATAAAAATCCACGGTTACACAATTAGATTCAAGAAGACATTAAGCGGCTGGTTCGTCTCTCCATCGCCAAAATTAGACCCACCTCCACTCGATCTCTACTCTAGTGGATGATTCTCTTTAAAATATAAGATCTAACATATTGTTGAACAGAAACTCATACATAGCAACTTTTACGTATTCCAACAATTATACTTATATTATAGTGAACATGCACAACCCTCACACAATACTCAATTTGAGATTTCTCTTTCAATCATGGAATATTTGGCTTAATCATCTGGTGCGGATCTCTCCAAAATCCCTCGGTGCAATTTATTCTTCACTCATCACATACATTGCAAAACCATAGATAATGTGGGTGGAGTTGAATTTGCTTAAGCTATGAAAATTTGTTACCACTCTTATGTTTTACCTAGACACTGGACATAACCAACATTGTTCCTTTTGTTCTACAAGGATATTAAATATCCAGCAAAATAAGAAAAACTGGATGTAGTCCTTCATGCATTATGATTTTTGGCTCAACCTCAAATGGCACATTGATCCCCAACAACAACCTAACGCGTAGGCAAACCTTCCAAATGGGAGACCTGGGGTTTCACTCAAACTCATTTAGGTAGAACCTTTCCTAGTCTCTCGGAAATTTAAATTTAAATTTATTTAAAAGAAGCTGGCTGCTCATTTCCGATATTGTATGCAAGGCTTTCATCTTTTGACTTTATAAATTGGAAAAGCAATGGTATATGATACCAAGACAATTAGTGAGCTATTATTCTTATGAACACGGAAGACTATAACGTAAATACAAAAACCACTTTTGACGAAAATGTTGACTTCCTTTCAATTAGTGAGAAAAATAACCAAAGTCCAGTGATATAATTGCCACATACAAGATGAAGGATGAGGATTCAATTGTAATAGGTAAATGTAATGAATTTACCTGTAACAGAAGGAACTGACCCCTTCTCTCCCTTATCTGAAAAGGTTGCCTGTCTTTGGGCATTTTTATCATCATCTTCCTTCAGATTACTGATGGAAGAGCGTATCCCGGATTTTCTACAGAAATGTCATTGACAAATTCATTCTGTAGTGCTCAAGAGATTGAATGTAATATACAAAAACACAAAAAAAAAATACATCATTTCTTACTGGCATGTAGAAGACTCTGCTTGTTTGCGTTTTGAGTGCTTTAAAGCATCAAATAATAATCTTTGCTGATGTTCCCTACAAAATTGGACTATCAGATGGAGTTCACAGAAAAACTGCCAATATTGTAATGAAAATCATTAAATATCAAATCACCATAGATGCCATTTCCTAGATTAAGAAACAAAAGAAGTCCTTGGTGAAAACCAGTCATTTTCAAGCAACATCAAGGATTTGATACCCTCTCTTGTACCAATGGACATTGTAAACCTCAAGGCAATAACAATAAGTTCCACCAAGCTACCTACAATAAAGGGTATGGTAAACAAGAGTAAAACATAAAAAAACAGTATTAACCACTCACCGATCCTTGAAAGAAAACTTGCTTGTGTCCTGTATCAATGCAATATTTCCCTTGTAAGCTAATAACTCCATATGTAAAGTCATTACACAAGTCATTTTGAAAATACCTTCTCAATCATGGATGAGTTGCTAATAACCTCCCAACTTTCATTTTCCAAGTGTAACCGTTCAACATCCCCATTATCATAAGTAATCTTCCAATTGCATTGAAATAAAAATAGCATCAGGTAAAGAGAACTCAGGCAAGATATAGAAAATAACTCGGTCAACAGGTTAACATAGTAACATACACTAATACAAAGGAAACGTTATATCTTGAAAAGTATAACATAGCACTGGTTTCTATTTACACAATGGATAACAATTTCAAGATCAAAAGCAAAAGAGGGTGTAAACTCTACATCCATTTGAAAAAGGTAAGGGCATTATCTGGACTTTACACAAAGAAAGAGAACAAGTAATAAAGTAGGAAAACCACATCATGATTGAGGAATCTAACTTTTACGTACAAGTATCTAATAAAATGGACAGAAATGGTAATTTATTTTCATTGTTGAATGGAGAAATGGAAAACTGGTGAATGACTTGTATCACATCCACATTCTGTTGTAGAAAATGCTATTTCATCTATAAATTGAAAGAAAAACTTCTTACATCAAAAGGAAAAGCATAAGACGATGTTGACATGACTTCATTTGTTCATATGAATAAAGACAATAAAACTCAAAGAAAACTACAAAAACCTTAATTGCAGGATACAAAGCTCCGTGCATTCAGAGTCAGATAATTTCACAATTTACCTGGTGAGTACTATTTTGAGAATCATACTCGCTAACAATGCCTGAATAGAAACTGCAGAAAATCAAGAAAACAATTATGTAGAACGAATACTAATGAATCTTGGCCATAGATGTGTTGGCGTTGGACATGGATCAGGGGTGCTAGAGACAACTACTCAAGAAACCCATAAATTAATACTTCATAGACTCTCTACAAACAAACAAAAATAAATAAACTACAGTATTTGTATATATGTCAAGAATTTTGTCAATCCCTATAAAGATATTATCAAAGTCTAAAAAAAGGAATGTCGGGGAAAGATTAAAAACTAATTAAAATTAAGAATACTGAAAAAATAAAGCTCGTGTTAGTGTTGATAGGTGTTGACATGGTTTGAGAAACTAAAATTGCAAGGCACTTGTTACATAAGCTAAAAAGTTAACAATAGTGGTTCCCTCAATTAATAAATCTTACCATTTATCAACTGGAGACCATAGTTTGATTTGATGTCCCACTAGTGCTTCAGTCCTGTTCCCAAGATCCTTTGCATTCAATGTCACAATCAGTTGAGACAGCTGAGTAAGCTAAAATTTTATCCTGAACCTTGTTAATAAGATAATTGCATACCTTTGATTTGCATTGTGTTTCAAGATTGGTGCCGGTTAATTCAATTGGTTCAGTAGGATCTCCGCAATTTGAAGTTTTCTTGCCTTTTTTTTCCATAGAGATGAAGTTTATAGATTCTAACCTCTTGGAGGAAGCCTGTGACCCAGAAAGTGATGGTTTTGTAACCACAGAACCACAAGAAGAATTTTGATCTTTAGCTGAGCCAGATTTGGCATGCCTATTTTTGTTTTCAGAGACAGCAGAACACTCACGAAGAATTTCCAGTGATCTAAAAGCAGTTGGTGACAATGCTCGCTTATTTTTTCCTCTAGTGCCGACTTGCTGCCTTTCTACTTTATGGAGTTCCTTTTCATTAACATTAGAATTATCCCTCCCTTCATCTACTTTTCCCATTAATGGACAAGATTGATTTTGCAATGCCGATTTCTTCGTGTTGTGCTTAATAACATCAGAGTATGTTACTTCCTCTGGAATTTTTCTACTTTGTTTACTGTGAAGACTAGTGGGCTGATAAATGAAATAAAAAGAAACCATTAGGCTGGTAATTCCCAATAATGCAAACTTTAAGCTGTACCTATGTTCTCTAGAGGGAAAATCGGAGAGAAAGGCCTGTAACAAAGTACCCGAGCAATCTCCAATTCAAACATATGGAGTATCCTTTCAATAAAACTTTCATCAATGGAACAACCAGTAAGATAATTTAAATTTTCCTGCACATAGTCCAGTAAGGTTAAATCAACTTTTTAATGACGGAAAACCATCAATGATTAAATGCCCAAGATATATGCTAGATACTTGCCTCCTCACTTGCGGTATCATAACTAACTTTATAGAATGATGATGGCAACAAAACTGGCCCAGGAGTATGAGATGAGCAGATGCTACTAGAACTCAAAGCTTTTACAATAAGCACACCAATGTCTGAAAGAATATGCAGCTTCTGTAAAGGAAATGACTCCAATTCAATCGTCATAATCATCAAATATTGAGTTTCAAAGAAAAAACAAATCTCCCTCATATGAGATTCATAGAACTTACAGGAGTCATACGCACATCAACCACATCCTCAGCTTTTTTAATAGCACATAAAATGCTCAATGTATATGATATAGTTTCATTGGCTTGATTCTTATTGTTATCAGCTGAACAAGGACTGATTAAGGCTTTGAAGATAGCAACAAGTGGACTGCAACAAACAAATGAAAAAAAGAAAAAAAATGCAAAGAAGGTTACCAGGGAGAATTTAATATTGTAACAATGACATAGAAGTTTTTGGACATGACATCCTGAAGAACAGAGCAGAGCTCCTATAAACGCAGTTGGGATATAAATATATATTACCTGCAAAACTTTGCATAGAGATCTTCATCTTGACAATTGTTAGAAGGGAAGCCTAAATCATGAGCAAGAACATGGATCAAGAAAACCACAATGTATTCTGGGTAGTTAGTCCCTGCTCCCCCTGAATCTCGCACTGCAGAAGTTTGGCGAATTCGAGCTTCTTGACCGTAGTTCATAATAAATTCAGCTAGGTATTTCATGGACTGGGACCCAAATAGAATAAAAATCAATAGAACGGAATTTATTTACAAATATCTAGTAATCACCGAGAAAAACAGCAAAGAAAGCTATATATATATATATATATATATATATATATATATATATATATGCATCCAGATGCCATAATACTTACATCAGCTCTAACATCACTGTGGCAATCTAAGGAAGCCACTGCAAAAGCACAAGCATATCTGCTGGGGATAGCACGTTCCTTCAACATCTTATGTATTTTATCCAAAAGAGATTTCCGTACATGAGATGAAGGATCCTAGAATATCGCAGAAGAAAATGAAAGTCATCATAATAAAGTAGGCTGTATCAAAACCACAAAAACAAGAAATTTCTGTGTTTATCCAATAGATATCATCTCCAATATACATCAACCCCTTCCTTGATAACGTTGGTTTTGTCATTTTTTTATTTCAGTTACTTAGTAGCAGCCGACTTTCACGGTCGACTGTGATGAAGCGAAAGAAAATATATCATCTCCAACAAAGATGTATTAGTTAAGGGTTAATGGCTCCTAAATGACATTAGACACCAAAATGGTGTTTAAATGATCGATCACCATCAAATGAGACTTTGTTATCTTATACTCTTGAAGTGTGGTTTTTTATTATGCCTTGTGGTGCACATTTGTGATCAATCCATCATTGGAGCATGTTTTAGCCAAAGAATCATCTCCATAAGTGGATGTGAACTCTCCGATTGGCGAACTTAAACATCAACCATTAAAACTAACAACAACAGTTGGTATTAGACTGCACAGATTTGATGGTTCAAGTCTCCACAAAAATGTGATTTTTGGGCCCATGGCCCTTCACTCCATGATCTATCACTTTGACGGGGTGGATTACCCACATCTTAAACCATCAAAGGTGTAAGATCATTTAAACACCATTTTGGTGTTTAAATGACGATCAGGAGAGTCGGGTCTATTAATTAATTAATCCAATTCCAAATTCTGGACTTGTGGCTGTCTTCAATAGGGGCAATGACCTAAAACTAATTTTGTGCCCCTACATTAAAGAGATTAGAGAGACCAAACGGATGTAGTAAACATTGGAAGCCGGTATCAAGCAAAAAAATGTCGATATTGTTATAAATTGAAAGAAATAACTAACATCAGAAAAAAAAAGTTATATCTCTATGTAACAGGTACAAGAACCGGAAACAATATATGAGTGCTTTGACATGTCAGCATAAAAAAGAGGGTACATGATACAATGACGTGGGACAAAACCCTAAACTACGTGAATGATAATGAAATGTCATTTTTGCCGAAATTAAACCAAATTAATTAAGCAAAATTCAATACGAATAAACGTGAATACCTTATTAGAGTGTCGCTCTTCGATCAAAACGGGATCGCAGATTTTCTCAGGGTATTTGGATGCAGAATGGTTAACGGCTCAAGTGAGATCTAAGGTTCTTGAATCGGGTTGATTCAACGGTTCAAATGAAAATAAGGGTTTATGGTTTCAGAGTATTTGATATGGTGATGGCCGGATTTAGGCCTTATGAAAATAAGATAAAAGCAGAGAACAAATAAACAAAGATAGAGATCAAAGATAAAATTGTGGGAATCACACCCTTGGCCTCACACCAAACCCACCTCAGGAAGTAGAAGAATCTGTAACGACCGATATATTTCGCTTATTTAGTTCTTAATTATTTGCTAGATTTGTAATTATAATTAGTTTGATTGATTTGGTGCATATGATTAGTTGTTGCGCAAGAATATAATGTTTACTTTATTTAATAATAACCCATGATAATTAATTAATCTAATTAATATACCCTAAAAGCCTTTAAATATGCGTTAGTAATAATTGGGGTGCGTTTAGTAATGTTTAATAGACTTTTAAAATATGTTAGTAAAGTAATTAAAGACCCAATAATTAATTAAAGACTCATTAAGTAATTAAAGACCCATTAAGTAATAAAAGGCCCATATAATCACTTAAGACCCATGTAGGAAATTATAAATAGAGTTAGATCTTAAATAGGAAACCTTAAAGTATTCTAAATAGAGTTAGTAAATAGGAAACCTTAAAGCATTCTAACTAGAATTAGATCTTAAATTTAAAAAAATAAAGTATTATAAATATGGAGATTAATTTACAGAATTTTTACATAACTCTTATAACCTAAATAACCTCACAGAGAAAGAAAATTCTAGAGAAGGAGAATTAGAAGAGAAACCCTAGACTTTTTGGTTTGAAGGCTTAGAAGAACGCATGAGGAGCTTACGATGCGATCGGATTCGAATTAGAGCTTCGGATTAGATCAAGGGAGAGGAGTTACGTAAATTTTATAGGAAGAATAGAAGCATGGAGAAATCATGTTGAGATTAATCGGAAATGTAGATAACACAAAAATAAAATAGGAATTAAGGTTTATTTTATTTAATGAATATTCTTCATGTTAGATTGTTAAATTTTAATGCTTAATCATGGGTTTTCGATGGTACACGGGTTTTCGTGATTGATCACAAAATTTTGAACAGAATCCAAAATCTGTCTAAAATCCAGAATTTGTTAGGAATTTCTGAATTTGTCTAGGATGCAAGCACTTAATTTCTATTCAAATATTGCGTATGTTTAATAATCATACTTAAATGTTTATTTATATTCATCATTATTTTTATTGCTTAGAATCCATGCAACCTAAGATATTTGATACATGACATGAAATAACTAGGAATCGATAGAGATTACATATTTATGATGTGCTAAACCTAAACAAGTGAAAGAGCTATTGCATAATCGATTGATTTTCAATTTTTCTATGCATCTACATTCATGGGATTCATAAAAGTGAAAAGATACATTTACGACATGACACATGAAAACAAAATATTTCTATGATTACGATAGAATTCCTATGGGCTTATACTAGAGGAATTAACATGAATAAGAATGACAAGTAATAAAAGTTATACATCCATACATTAATGATAAGACTGAAGAGATGGAGGTCTTTAATTTTAGCTTACTACTTAACTGAAGAGAAGTTATATGAAGGTTAACGTAGATACTAATCGAAGGATCAACGAATATTAGGATAATGATTAAAGAGGAGATAATCATGTCCATTATGTATGTCGATTCATGAGCATTAAATGCCCAATTAAAAATGACCACACATGAAATTAGGGTAGAGACCCAAGCTAGAATGTTATATTTAGATTTAATGCTATGTTTCAGTTTCATTCTATTGCTTTACTCATTATTATGTGATGCGGGACGCCGACATTGGATATTCGTGTGTACCGACGTCGGAAGAAGCGGAATAGAAATGAAAACCACGCGTAAAGGAAGGAAATCGACATTTTCGTTCGATCGAACTTTTTTTTTTTATCGAACGAAATTTTCATTCGATCGAATCCTTATTTCGATCGATCGAAATTGCGCGATAATGAAGTTACTTTTGAGTTCGAACTTATGTTTTAGGGGTAAATTTATCTTTTTTTTATTTTATTTTCGTTTTAAGGTTTTATTTTAAGACCTCCTATATAAGGTCATTAGGAAAAACAATGTAATTAATTATTGATTATGAATGAAAATAACTTTTGCTTGTGTGCTTGAAATGAGCCTCTACGAAGAGTGAATCTTCTTCCCGAGAAGGGTTTGGTGTGAAGCCCACAACATCTATCTTCTACCTATCTCTTTATTTTTATTTTTTTTCTTTGCTTCTAAATATTTTCATAAACCCTAGCTTTTATCTAACCATTGATTCGACCCGATCCCATTAACCATAAGAAAACTAGTGATCCCCCTATTGAACTACGAGCGCCCTAATCCGGAAAACCTAGAGTTCTACCTCTAGGACCGATTCGCCCCGCAAATCTAACGGACCTCACGCAAAGGCCAGACCCTTTCCTGAACCCGAACTTGATCTTCCGCATGGAAAACAATGAAGCTCTAAGGTATTTGCTTTATTTTCAGATTCATTGTTCAATTTAATTTAAATTAATTTCGACAAGTAATTAATTCACCGCATTCACGTAGTTTAGGGTTTTGTCTTGCGTCATTTTGGTATCAGAGTGGTTCGAATCCTCGGGGAATGGTTTGGCGAATCATGAGTCAAGACCTAGTTCTTGAAGCCCTTCATGATTTGAATGATTACATGGTTTCCATGAGAGCGTTCGTGGAACGATGGAACATTCCAATCGTGCGCCAAAGGATGGTGAGGGTAAAAAAACTTTGGCGCAAAGAGAAAGGTAGATCAATTGAGCAGCACGGTATCATATTCAAGCATAAGGCGCTTCTTAATAGCGTTTATTACGAGTTGTTAAGATCGCATCGGATCGTGGTTGAATAGCGTGAGAATATCAGCGCAATAATTATCAAAGATTTTATTCACAATCTATCCGAAGATGTATTAGACGTGATTCACGCTTTGAGATCGGAGGCGAGAGATTTCGTCCCCATAGCAGTACCGGTGAGACAATCTCTATGAGTTGAAGTTCCTCTACCTGAACTTGTGGTTGTACTTGTATCGGTGGAAGAAACCAAACCTATAGTAAATCAAAGTACTTTCATGCCTATGGAAGAACCGATGGCGCCCGTTGTTCAAGCAGATCCAGTTACTCGCTTTGATCTTGTGCCGGAACAGTGCCCGGTTAAAGAGTCCATACCAGTTGCTAAGACCGTGGCAGATCTCGAAACCGTCGAAGAGCCTAAGATCGTTGAAGTCCAAACATCCATGTTAGGCCCTACTGAACCCGCAATCATTGAAGCACAGGCATTTGTGATTGTCCCTACCGAGCCCGAGACCATTCAAAAGTTCGAGATCCATGAGGAACAAACATACTTGATAACGCTTATTGATGTTAGCCAAAGTTCGAGGTCGAACTTTTTCAAAGTCGAGGGGATTGATGGGGAATTTAGATCCGCATATTTGAATCATGACCGGGCCAATCAAAGCAAGCCAGCAAGGAAGAAATGGACCCATAAATGGACTTTCAAACGGCCCGTGAAGAAGATGAGAAACCAGGTGTAAAGGAGGGGAAATCGAATTTTTGTTCGATCAATCCCTTATTTCGATCGAACCCATATTTCGTTCGGTCAAAAATTTCATTTGATCGAACGAAATCGCGCGAGAATGATTTTAGAATTCGAAACTTACGTTTTAGGGGCAAATTCGTCTTTCTATTAAGTTTATTTAAATTTTAAGGGTATATTTATCTTTTAGTTTATTTGTTTTAGGTTTTCTTTTCTTTTGTGAGGCCTCTTATATAAAGTCTTTAAACAATATAATTAAGGATGGATTATTGAATGAAAATTTGGAGAGCTTGCTTTTGTGCAAACCCTAGAAAACTTGAGATGAGTTTTCGATCAAAAGAGTGATTCTTTCAAACTTGAGGAGTGAGCAATCGTTTCTCGTACAACTTGGTGCGAAGCCTCGGAATCGTTGGTGTAAAGCCGACAAGCCTTTCTAGAGCGAATCCGGAGATCTCCAATCTTATTCTTCTTTTTATTTATTTTAATCGAAGGTTGAAGACCCTAAACCCCCCTTCCACGCGGGATTATGCTATTTTAGGGTTAGCGTGCGATTTCGTCCTGCGTCATTATGTCATGTTATATCTCTGTTATTATTTGATTTTATGAGTTGATTTGAGTTATGAACCTTTTCTATTAGCCTCATCATGTCTGGTTTATACCGGTTTACTTGGTAAACTGACCCATTGTTTGGGATTCCAGCGAGTACAGTTATACATGGAGTGGATAAAGAAAATGCGCCAATGATTGATGGAAATCTAGATTTGAGTGAAGAAGGATTTGAAGCTTAGTTGATTAGGTTTTTCTTTATGCATTAGGAAGGATTTTAAGACATTTATTTCAAATTTATTTTTATGAACAAGTTCATATTAATGATGGATTATGCTGAATTTTAGATTTATTTAATTTAAAGAGTAGGAATAGAATTTAGTATAATAGGTTGTTATCTCATATTTTAGTATTCCTCTCATGATGATAGAAAAAAGAAATTTTATGTGTGCGCTTTTAATAGTTTTTTTTTCGTTGCGTTTATATGCATATCTTTACGAATTAATTGATTTATTTATAATCATGGATATGTCATATAGTGTGATGTCTCCAAGTGAGTGCATTGATCCGGTGCGTGAATTTGGGGATGTCACAGAATCACTCTTCAACAATGGCTCATCTCAAGCACACAAGCAATAACTTTCATTCAATATCGATAGTTAATTACATTGTTTATTAAAAGACCTTATATAGGAGGCCCCTAAAACAAAAGAAAACCCTAAAACAAATACTAAAAAAAACTAGAATGCCCCTAAAATTGATTTTCGTATTTTGACGAAGCCCCGTTTCACGAAAATTCTATCAATAGATGCGAAGCTTCGATTGATCGAATATATATATATATATATATATATATATATATATATATATATATATATATATATATGAAACAAAATGTCGCCCAAAATTTTAATTCCCGCTGGTCGTAGTCAATCGATCGACTGTGCAATCCGTTGTGTCTTCCTTTAGGCCTGGTTCTGGTTGCTGTTTCGCTTCTTCTGACGCCGGTACACACGATATGGTCCATAACCTATGTCCACAATGTTGGCATCCCCGTCAATTCTCCCGGACCGAAAATATTTTATCACCGATGAAACACCCATGTAGTTCGGATCAAGTGTATTAAGACCCGAAAGGTGGAACTCCTTGCAAGTAACCCAAACAATCTCGGCATCTGGTGACATATGAGTATCATCCCGATCGACTGTATCGAAACGCACACTGTAAACCTCTGCTCGATGAACCAAATAACCCGGCTCCCCAACCCACTCTACCAAATATTTTTGAAGCTTTTCATCAACTCTCCCGGACCCAAAAGTCTTCATCGCTGATGAAATGTGATCGCGATATCGGTCGGAAATATAGGAACTCAAGCGACGAACTCTCTCATGATTGACCCATACACTCTCGGTAGTCAACTCACCAACCCTCTGCATCTCATAAACCAGAAACTCTCCGTCGCAGGTGAATGCCACAAGATCATCTAAAATTTCCTCAATTACCTCTGTTCTCTGCCTGCTTGGGGAGGGAAGGGGTATCGGCTGCAAAGTTGGGATGGGATTCTGAATAGAGGGGTTTGGAAAGGATTGCAAGGAGGTGGGGTTAAGCCCAGAGAAGGAACTAGGTCCTCCACATTTAACATTAAGCTAATCCCTGTATCTGAAAGAAGATCAAGAACGCGGACCACTCCTTGCCACAATTCCAAAAGGCCCAGCGCCGTGGGCCTGGAGCTTCTTTGCGACTCCTGATGGGAATCGTTCAGATCTAATCCGAACCATCACATGATCATTTAATTGGAATTCCATAAAAGTCTTAGGAACATGCATCGATAATTTGAGAGTTTCATTGCACAGATAAATTTTAAGTGAAATTTTGACATGCAATGCGGAATGAGACCCTAAACTTGACTCACCATAAGACTCGGAATGTGAAGTGGAATGCAACTCGAGAGCATGATGTGTATGTGCATCTATGGACTCGATACTCTCATGTGCATGCGACGCTAACGACTCACATGTAACCGACTCACATATTCTTGACTTTACGAACGTCAACAACTTAGGCACAATCGACTTTGTGGGCACTATCGACTCATGTATGACCGAATTAAGGGACACTAATCGCTATTGTGTACCTAGTTCGATGGACTCACATGTGAGCGACTCAACATCACTACTCACAAGGGAAGCAGAAGTCTCTTCAACACAAACTAGACATTCGTCAGCTTCTTTCATCTCTTCACTCATCACGGTACGAGGGTCATACACAATTTCTTCGTCAACTTAAAATTCTTAGTTTTCCGTTTAGATGATCGCGTTTGGTTAGGATAGGGTTCAGTCCGTGCTCTATATCTGATAGACTCGCGGAAAGAAGATCCTAGAGATAGAACTCTAGCCGTCTCCAGATTAGGGCGTCGCTCTTCGATCAAAACGGGATCGCTGGTTTTCTCAGGTACTTGGATGCGGAATGGTCAATGGCTCAGGTGAGATCTAGGGTTACTGAATCAGGTTGATTCAACGGTTCAGATGAAAATTAGGGTTTATGGATTCAGAGTATTTGATACGGTGATGGCCGGATTTAGCGCTTAAGTGAATAAGATAAAAGCAGAGAATAGATAAACAAAGACAGATAAGAGATAAAATTGTGGTCATAACACCCTTGGCCTTACACCAAACCCATCTCGGGAAGAAGAATCACTCTTCAACAATGGCTCATCTCAAGCACGCAAACAATAGCTTTCATTCAATATCAATAATTAATTACATTATTTATTAAAAGACCTTATATAGGCCTCTAAAACAAAAGAAAACCCTAAAACAAATACTAAAAAAGACAAGTATGCCCTCAAAATTGATTTCCGTATTTTAACAGAGCTCCGTTTCGCGAAAATTCGATCGATAGATGCGAAGCTTCGATTGATCAATCGACAATGGTACTCGATCGATCGAATATATATATATATATATGAAACAGAATGTCACCGAAAATTTTAATTCCCGCTGGTCGTAGTCGATCAATTGAAGCTTAGGATCGATCGATCGATCGACTGTGCAATCCGTTGTGTCTTCCTTTAAACCTGATTCTGATTGTTGTTTCGCTTCTTCCGCCGCCGGTACACACGATATGGTTTATAACCTATGTCCTCGATGTCGGCGTCCCCGTCAATTCTCCTGGACCGAAAATGTTTCATCACCGATGAAACACGCATGTAATTCGGATCAATTGTATTGAGACCCGAAAGGTGGAACTCCTTGCAAGTAACCCAAACAATTTCGACATCTGGTGACATGTGAGTATCATCACCATCGACTGTATCGCAACACACTGTAAACCTTTGCTCGACGAACCAAATAACCCGGCTCCCAAACCCACTCTACCAAATATTTTGGACGATTTCCATCAACTCTCCCGGACCCGAAAGCCTTCATCACCGATGAAATGTTATCGTGATATTGGTCGAAAATATAGGAACTCAAGCGACGAACTCTCTAATGATTGGCCCATGCACTCTCGGTAGTTGACTCACCAACCATCTTCATCTTATAAACCAGAAACTCTCTGCCGCAGGTAAATACCACAAGATCATCTAAAATTTCCTCAATTACCTCTATTCTCTGCCTGCTTGGGGAGGGAAGGGGGTATTGGCTGCAAAGTTGGGATGGAATTGCGAATAGGGGCATTTGGAAATGATTGCAAGGAGGTGGGGTTAAGCCAAGAGAAGGAACTAGATCCTCGACATTGAACATTACTCTAAGCTTTGTATCTTGAGGAAGCTCAAGAACGTACGCAGTAGGACCACTCAATTCCAAAAGGTCCAGCGTCGTGGGCCTGGAGCTTCTTTGTGACTCCCGATGGGAATCGTTCAGATCCAATTGGAACCATCGCTTGATCATTTAATTGGAATTCCATAAAAGTCTTAGGTACATGCATCGATAATTTGAGAGTTTCATTGCACAAATTATTATTAAGTGTAATTTCGGCATGCAATGCCGAATGAGACTCAATACTTGACTCACCATAAGACTCGAAATGTGAAGTGGTATGCAACTCGAGACCATGATGTGTATGTGCATCTATGGACTCGATACTCTAATGTGCATGCGATGCTAATGACTCACGTGTAACCGACTCAAGTACTCTTGACTTTACTAACGTCAACGACTTAGGCACAATCGACTCTGTGAGCACTATCAACTCATGTGTGACCAAATCAAGGGACACTAATGGCTTTTGTGTAGTTCGATGGACTCACGTGCGGGGACTCAACATCACTACTCACAAGCGAAACAGAAGTCTCTTAAACACAAACTAGACTTTCGTCAGCTTCTTTCATCTCTTCTTCACTCATCACAGTACAAGAGTCATACACAATTTCTTCAACGTCCACATTTCCCGGCTCCTAAGGGCTCTCGCTTTTAGTCAATAAATTTTGAGCGGGAAACTTCGTGGGGCAATTGATAAGCAAAGTGTACGAATCCTTGACACTTAAAGCAATCAGAACACTTATTTGTCTTGGTTCTCAAACTTCGTAAAACGTGATGGTGTGTTAAAGGAACATACTTTTCGATAAGTTGTATCTTCATGTCCTCCCATGTGTAGAGTGCATTCCAAAGAGTTTCAGTACGGGGTTCTATGCGAGTTCAATAAATTTTGGCATTACCGTCCAACTTTGTTTTCGCTAGCCTAATTTTGTACTCATTCGGTACGTCATACCAATCAAAATAGTCTTCTACACTAGACAACCATTCCACGAAGGTTTTAGGATTCATCCATCCCTCAAAATTTGAAACTTCATCACGAATAGATTTTAAAAGCTTCTCGGCGGGATCGTACTCGGGTTCACGATGATGGGGGTATCCCCCGACTCTAGTTTCATCACGGTTTTTGGAACTTTGCCAAGAATTTGGAGCATAGTGGCTCCCATTCTTAATCGCACACAATTCGGCTTTGCTATCCCTAATGGCATCGGCAATCTCGCTTATGCTCATGGTGAACACGGCTTACTACACGGGTTCTAAGTGACATGCAAATATGAACCAACAATGAAAGAAGAATTTATCGATCACTAGATGCGCACAAAACCAAAAATAAAATAAATTAAAATGTCACACAATATGCCCTAACCAAGAACCTAGTCTTTGATACCAAAATTGACACGGAACAAAACCCTAAACTACGTGAATGATAATGAAATGCCATTTTTGCCGAAATTAAACAAAATTAACTAATCAAAATTGAATATGAATAAACGCGGATACCTTAAAATTCGTAGTTTTTCGTTCGGATGATCGCGTTTGGTTCGGATAGGGCCCAGTCCGTGCGCTAGATCTGATAGACTCGCGGAAGGAAGATCCTAGAGATAGAACTCTAGTCGTCTCCAGATTAAGGCGTCGCTCTTCGTTCAAAACGGGATCGCTGGTTTTCTCAAGGTATTTGGATGCAGAATGGTTAACGGCTTAGGTGAGATCTAGGGTTACTGAATCAGGTTGATTCAACGGTTCAGATGAAAATTAGGGTTTATGGTTTCAGAGTATTCGATATGGTGATGGCAGGATTAACGGCTTATGAGAATAAGATAAAAGCAGAGAATAGATGACGGGGACGCCACATACATGGACATGGGATTTGGACCACATCAATTCTACCGATATCGGAAGAAACGTAGAGAAAGCCCGAGTACCGTAGCTTCAAGGGAGAAAAGAACGCTAAAACTGTTGTCAAGTGACGACCATAAGATCGTACAGACGTCAGTGAATAAAGATCCAACAAGACAATGGGCCCTCACGATGTGAGATTTCTATTTTATGCGGAAAACTGCCTTTTTAGTTTTTATTTCGTTAGGACTCTTTTTATTTCGAATTAATTATTGGTAACATATATATATAAAGGCTTGTAAACACTTTTTAATTGATTATTGAATATTTTGAATGCTTTATGCTTGAATATTCTTCTTCCCGAGATGGGTTTGGTGTGAGACCGAGGGAGTGATTCCCCCTATCCTCTTTTGCTCTTTTATTATCTTTACTATATATTTTCTCTATCTTTCTCTTATAATCCATTATCCATATTGAATCCCTAATCCAAAACCCAAAACCTATTTCCATCAAAACCATAGTTTTCATCCGAGTCATCAAACCTACCCAATCCTACAACCCTAGTTTGAAACTCGGGAATCTACATCGGATCGAAGACGAACGCCCAAGCCTAGAAAAGCTAGTCCTATCTCTAAGCCCGATCCCACTTCAAATCTAATGGGACTTGAGCATCGGATTGGACACCCTATTAGGATCACACGTGATTTACCAACCGAAATTCTACGAACCCGAAGAAATCGTGATAGTTTTGAGATTAATCTTGAATTAATTTTATTTAATTTCAGCAAATTGCATCAAAATCATATTCACACATTTTAGGGTTCCTGTCCCGCGTCAGTTTTGGTATCAAAGCCCTAGGTTTTCTAGGTTAGGGCATCTTTGCTTGTCATATTTATTTTATTGTCTTGTTTTTCCTTTTTGAGTCCATATTGCATTCCATATTAGAACCCTAATAGACCTTTATGATCACCATGGCTTCGAATGAGGTTCTCGACACTCTTAGAGCTACGCGAGAAGAATTGGGTGCGATTAATGCGCATCTAAATACTATAGAGCAGGCCCAAACATCCCTAGGAGTTGGTAATGATAAATTGCGTGATCGAATCAACCAACTGGAAGCAATTGGTGAACTTGAGGATCAACACCAAGGGCGCAATGGTCGCCAAGATATTCAGAATCAGAATCGTACGAATCCTCGTAGAGATGACTACGATCCCGAAGTTCAACTCCTTAAGAATGTCCGAGTTGAGATTTCGACTTTCGATGGAAGAATGGACCCTACAGTCTTCCTCAATTGACTTTCCGACATGGACCAATACTTTGATTGGTATAACATGAATGACGACTGTTGTGTCAGACTCGCTAAAATGAAATTGGTTGGTCAAGCTCGACTTTTCTGGCTCAATGTCGAGCGCATCAGGGTGAATGCGGGTTGTCCTCTCATTACCCGCTGGGACGACATGAAGGAACGACTTACTGAGAAGTATGTTCCTTTATCATACCACCAACGCCTCCTCGACTAGTGGCAAAATTTACGCCAAGGTGGTATGCCCATTATCGATTACATTGCCAAATTCGAAGAGTTCATGATGAGGGCAAAGGTATCGGAAGACTCTGAAATCACTCTCTCTAGATTTCGCACCGGATTGCGACTTGATTTGCAAAAAGAGTTGAATTCTCACCCCGTGGAAACCATTGAAAGATATTATGCCGTTATGCAAGATCTTGAACGATATTTAAAAACCTCGGTGGTGAAGAGAATCGAACCACAATATAGTGGCCAATGTTCCGGTGAGGGACGATTTAATCCTCCTCCAAAGCCTACACAACCTGTCCCTACCAATACAAGGTTTGAAAAGGGAAAAAGTGTAGTAGGAGAATCCTCTAGGGGCAGCTCTCACGTTAAGTGCTATAAATGTCATGGGATGAGAAACTTTGCCACCCAATGTCCTACAAAAGACCCCCCAAAGAACTCCCTTCGTTGAGGGAGAGGAGGATGATGGTTAGTGGTTGAAGAAGTATTTGAGCCGGTCAGCACACCCAGTGACGAGAAGGGTGATGTTATTGGTTATGCTTTAGTTGTGAGGTGTGCCCTTACACAGCCTCAGCGGAATGAAAAGGATGACTAGCGAAGGGAGAACATCTTCCACACCTTTGCCAGATTTGGTGAAAAGAGTTGTAAGGTCATCGTGGACAGCCGTAGTTGCACCAATGTAGTGTCAACTCATGTCGTACGCCGCTTGGGGCTTTACACCCGAAGCCCACCCAAGACCTTATAAGGTCATATGAGTTGACTCTTCATCTATTCCCGTGTCGAAAAGGTGTCGTGTCCCGATTCAGTTAGATTCTTATTGGGACACCTTATGGTGTGATATGGTGCCGATGGATGTGGGTTATATCATTTTGGAAAGGCCGAGGCTCTACGACATAAATATGACCATTTTTGGTCGATCAAACATATGCACGTTCATGCATAAGGGCAAGAAGATTACTCTACACCCTTTGCCTCCCAAAACACCATCGACCAACAAAATCGAAAAGAAGGGCGAGTCTTCTAAATTCATTAATATTGTGAACCCTTCTGAATTCGAGAAAGCGTCGTTAGATGAGAGTGTGGTATACGTAGTCGTTACCGTTGAGAGTGCTCCCGAGTCGGTGAGCGAGTGTCCCAAGGAGGTTGAGCCGATCCTGAAAGAGTTTATGAATGTCTTCCCTGAAGACTTACCAAACGAACTCCCTCCCCTGCGTGATATCCAACATGCAATAGACTTGGATCCCGAATCCACCTTACCGAACCTGCCTCACTACAGGTTGAATCCAATTGAGCACACCGAGTTAACTCGGCAAGTCAATGAGTTCCTTCAGAAGGGGTTCATCCAAGAGAGTCTGAGCCTGTGTGCCGTACCTGCCCTACTCACTCCTAAGAAAGATAGTACGTGCCGCATGTGTGTGGATAGTCGTGCAATCAATAAAATTACGATTAAGTATTGATTTCTCATACCAAGGCTCAATGACATGCTCGATATGATGGTTGGTGCCACTATCTTTTCAAAGATAGACCTTAAGAGTGGATACCATCAAGTCTGCATCTGCCCCGGTGATGAGTGGAAAACCGCCTTTAAAACCAAGGATGGTCTTTATGAGTGGAAGGTCATGCCATTTGGGCTCTCTAATGCCCCGAGTACCTTCATAAGGCTCATGACCCAAGTGTTAAGGCTGTTCCTAGGCAAATTCCTTGTGTATTTCGATGACATTTTGATTTATAGTCATGACAAAGAACAACACTTGAACCACTTTAGGTTGGTTTATGAAACCCTCAAGAGCGAGAGGTTGTTCGCGAATTTCAAGAAGTGCACCTTCATGTAAAGTTCCAGTCTTCTTGTGATTCATTATCTCGGCCGATGGAATGGTCGCGGACTTCGAAAAGGTTAAAGCCATTGTGGAGTGGCCTGAACCTAAGAACATACACAATGTCCGTAGTTTCCATGTCTTGGCTACTTCCTATCGTCGCTTCATCTGAAGCTTTAGCACCATAATGGCCCCAATTACTGATTGCATGAAGAAGGGGGACATTAAATGGGGCAAAGCGGCGACGAAAGCCTTTGCCGAGATCAAACAACGAATGAGTAGTGCACCCGTCATGTGCTTGCCGGACTTTTCCAAAGTCTTCGAAGTTGCATGTGACGCATCGGGTGTAAGCATAGGAGTGCTTAGCCAAGAGAGTCACCCTATGACCTATTTTAATGAAAAGCTTAATAAGGCGAAACAAAGATACTCCATCTATGATAAGGAGTTATATGCGGTCGTTCGATCTCTTTGGTATTGGAAACATTACCTTAGTGTTGGTGTGCACTTCTACACTTAGACCACAGGAATTTGTGCTGTTCTCTGACCATGAAGCCTTACGCTTCCTTGCTTCACAGAAAAAGTTGAACCCGAGACACGCGAAGTGGGTCGAGTACCTTCAAGGATTCACATTTGTATTAAAGCATAAGGCCGGTGCTGAAAACAGGGTTGCCGATGTGTTTAGTCGTCGAGTGGCGACTTTACACTCTATGAGTACCGAGGTCGTCGGGTTCAAAAGGTTAAAGGATGAGTACCCTGAGTGCCCAGATTTTGGGGTTGAGTACACTGCTCTCCTTCGTAACTCGACCAGCACACACTCAGTGTACACTATCCAAGATGGGTACTTGTTTGAAGGCAATCGCCTTTGCATCCCTCGCACCTCATTATCTTAGTTGGGAGTTACATGCAGGAGGGATGGCTGGACATTTCGGGCATAATAAAACTGTTGCGCTCGTAGAGGATAGGTTCTTTTGGCCTAGCCTAATGAGAGACGTCACTCGGGTCGTCAAACATTGTCGTACTTGCCAAGTGTCAAAACAGACAAAACAAAATACCGGTTGTACACCTCGTTACCTGTGCTACACACACCGCAGCAAGACCTCTCAATGGACTTCATGCTTGGACTTCCCAAAATTCCAAGGAAGCACGATTCCATCTTTGTCGTAGTGGACAGATTTTCCAAGATGGCCCACTTCATACCTTGTTCCAAAACCTCCGATGCATCCCACATTGCAAAAATTGTTCTTCGCGGAGGTAGTACGTCTTCATGGGTCGCCCAAAACCATTGTGTCAGGTAGGGATGTAAAATTCACTAGTTATTTTTGGAAGACCCTTTGGCACATGATGGGCACATTGCTCCAAGTTTCGATGGCTTATCACCCTCAAACGGATGGCCAAACCGAAAGCACCAATAAGGGCCATGGGAATCTCCTTCGTAGTCTAGTCGGTGATCATGTTAAGACCTAGGATACGATTTTACCCACAGTTGAGTTTGTTTATAATAATTCTGTCAATAGGGCCATAGGCATGAGCCCTTTTGAGGTAGTACATGGTCATAGACCTAGGACACCACTAGATTTGATCCCCATGTCTGCATCCCATAGAGTATCTGAGTCAGCCGATTCATTTTGCACAATACATTCATAACTTGCATGCCGAAATTAAACAAAAGATAAATTCAAGCAACAATCAATACAAGTTATCTGCTGATACTCATAGGCATTTCAAAGAATATTAGGTGGGTGATTATGTGATGGTGCGGGTTAGGTCTAAGCGGTTCCCATCGGGATCCCCAAAGAAGCTCCAGTCCCGAGGCGTTGGACCTTTTAGAATTTTGGCGAAGAGTGGGTCTAATGCATAAATGCTTGAGCTTCCTCCAGGTACAGGGGTTAGTTCAACTTTCAATGTGGAGGACTTGGTTCCTTACTTGGGTTTCACCTCACCTCTTGAAAACCCACTCCTGCCGCCTCATAGCCCCAACCCAATCTTATAGCCCGTACCTCTTCCTTCCCCAAGTAGACAGAGAAAAGTTGAGATAAAGGATATAATCAGTGATCATGTCGTCTCAACACATGACGGGAGATTCCAGAAGTACCTAGTTAAATGGGTCGAAAAATCGGAGTCCAAAAACACTTGGATCCACGAGAATGAGAATGAGATTCGCCGATTGAACCACGATTTGATTGACATCTACCACGAGCGTGTTTCATCGGTGATGAAACCTATTTGGTCCAGGGGAATTGACGGGGACGCCACATACATGGACATCGGATTCGGGCCACATCAGTTCTACCGGCGTCGGAAGAAATGTAGAGGAAGCCCAAGTACTGTAGCTTCAAGGAAGAAAAGAAGGTTGAAACTATTGTCAAGTGACGACGGCTATAAGCCTTGCGTACCCCAGACGTTGTGAAACGATATCCTGCATGGCAAGTGGGCGACTTCGCCCAGTGACAAGATCTCTATTTTATGCGGAAAACTGTCTTTTTAGTTTTTATTTCTTTTATGACTCTTTTTTTATTCGAATTAATTATTGGTGGCCTATATATAAAGGCTTATAAACACTTTTTAATTGATTATTGAATATTTTGAATGCTTTATGCTTGAATATTCTTCTTCCCAAGATGGGTTTGGTATGAGACCAAGGGAGTGATTCCCCCTATCCTCTTTTGCTCTTTTATTATCTTTGCTATATATTTTCTCTGTCTTTCTCTTTCAATCCATTATCCATATTGAATCCCTAATCCAAAACCCAAAACCTATTTCCATCAAAACCATAGTTTTCATCCGAGCCATCAAACCTACCAAATCCTACAACCCTAGTTCGAACCCGTGAATCTACATCGGATCGAAGACGAACACCCAAGTCTAGAAAAGCTAGTCCTATCTCTAGGCCCGATCCCACCTCAAATCTAACGGGACTTGCACATCGGATTGGACACCCTATTCGGATCCCGCGTGATTTACCAACCAAAATTCTACGAACCCGAAGGTATCGTGATAGTTTTGAGATTAATCTTGAATTAATTCTATTTAATTTTGGCAAATCGCATTAAAATCATATTCACGCATTTTAGGGTTCCCGTCCCGCGTCAATAAATAAACAAAGATAAAGATGAGAGATAAAATTGTGGGCATCACACCCTTGGCCTCACACCAAACCCATCTCGGGAAGAAGAAAATCACTCTTCAACAATGGCTCATCTCAAGCACACAAGCAATAGCTTTCATTCAATATCAATAATTAATTACATTGTTTATTAAAATACCTTATATAAGAGAGTTCTAAAACAAAAGAAAACCCTAAAACAAATACTAAAAAGACAAGTATGCCCCTAAAATTGATTTACGTATTTTGACGGAGCTCTATTTCGCAAAAATTCGATCGAATGATGCAAAGCTTCAATCGATCGACAATGGTACTCGATCGCTCGAATATATATATATATATATATATATATATATATATATATATATATATATATGAAACAGTATGTCGCCCAAAATTTTAATTCCCGCTGGTCGTAGTCGATCGATCAACTGTGCAATCCGTTGCGTCTTCCTTTAGGCCTGGTTCTGGTTGATGTTTCGCTTCTTCTGATGCCGGTACACAAGATATGGTTCATAACCTATGTCCACGATGTCGGCGTCCCTGTCATATAATTAATTTTGTATAGTTATTTTATATCATTACAAGAACATAACTACATAAAATTGTACAAAACACTGTTTCATCAACTGAGATGCATATGATCAGGTGGATGCCTGGAATAAAGGGAAGGATGAAATTAGAAATGAGTTTACCTTTAAACACTGATTCAATCAAAATGAGTTTAACTTTAAACACTGATTTCATCAAATGAAAAAATATATATGATTTAGGAAAAAACTTAAAAATAGAAAGGAAATACCGTCATTTTTTGTCTTGAAGGGCGATGAGATGGACTTTTCAAATAACACTTTACATTGAAGAGGAAATACCGCCTTTTTTTGTCTTGAAGGGCTATGAGATGGACTTTTCAAATAACACTTTACACTGAAGAGGGGTGGCATCAACTAATAAAAATAATTGCAATACAAATAAATTACATTCTTAATAGACACATTACACATATCGATGAGTCTGATTTGGCAAGCTGATAAAATCTAGATTTCCCTGACTCGTCCATATAAATGATTATTTAAATGATACATAAAATATATGAACATACAAAAAATATAAAAAACTAAGATACTTTCAAAAGGCAATGTGTTTAGCATATGATCTGAGTACTAATACACATTTATGGCTATTGTAATGGTTATATAATTGGGGGATACCCATGAACAATAATTATTACAATTGCAGACATAAGTTAATGCACATGAAAGATCTTTTATATGTCTGAAGAATCTGAAACTTTTTTTTTTGATCGGTAATAAGAAGCGTATTAAAAGCCAGCAAGGTGCTGAAGAAGACAAAAACACCGATACAAAAACAGTAACAGAAAACAAAGAAAAGCGCAAAGCCCAGCAACAGTGACATAACCCACTAGTCCTAACCCGGATCCCAAGTAGCCGCCTCATCCCCGTCAGTCTCACTTCGGCTAGAAACCCACAGATACATAGTCCCTTACAGACTTGATAATCATCCCCACCGAACGCGACTTATTTTCAAAGATCTATCATTCCTTTCTAGCCATAAGCTCCAGCATACTGCGAAGGACGCTACCCTCCAGTAGTTCTGAAACTGATCTTCAAATGAAACCGACGTCCAGGCTAGGAAATGGTTGAAGCGGTGACCCAGTCCATGCCGAAAAAAACTAAGGATCTCTCCCCAGACCTGGTAGGTCGTCTGACAGTGGAGAAATAGGTGCCTAGCTGATTCTTCCTGTTGATGGCACATTACACAAGTATTGAGAATCTCCTTTCGCCGCTGGATGAGCTGATCGATGGTTAGGACTCTCCCTTTAAGCAGTGTCTGAGCGAAGAATCTAACCTTAGGAGGAATACCCAACTTCCACAACTTAGCTCCATAAAATTTCATAAGCGGACGATGTGAGAGCATCCGATAGTACGGCTTCACACTGAAATTGCCGTCTTTGCCTCCGGCCCAAAACCTCTGGTCTTGACTCTGCCCATTCGGGGGACTATTATAGATCAAGGACAGGAGCTTACTAAAGGAGGCGGCCATCTCCTCAAACCTTAGAGATCTACGGGTGGAGACCTCCCATAACCTACCCCCACTGGAACCTGAGACAAAATCACATATCCAACCCCCCTGGTTGGTGGAAATGGCATAGATATCCAGAAAAGCCATTTTAAGACAGACCCCATCCACCCAAGTATCATCTCAAAACTGAATCCGAGAGCAACAACGTCACTTAAACCTAATCCATTTAGCATACGAGGATCAGGTTCCGCAGATAGCCTTCCACCAAGCTAAAGAACCTCTGTGTATAGCCATATTGATTCCCCAATTCCCACTCGATTGCCCATACTTCTCAGCCAACACCATTCTTCAAAGACTTCCTCTCTCTCTTCAAACCAGCGTGCTAGAACCATTTCCCTTGGAAAGCAACATTGGATTCCTTCAGGCTTCGAATACCCAGACCACCACAAGACATTGGGAACTGGCAGGTCTCCCAGTTCACCAAGTGGTAGCATTTCCCTAGACCCACGCTTTCCCAAAGAAAATTTCTTTGAATTTGCTCAAGACGGTGGATAACCCCTGTCGGGCAAAGAAACATAGACATGAAGAAAACGGACATGCTTAAGAGCACAGATTTAACCAAAAGAAGTTGGCCCCCACTACTTAACAATTTGCCTTTCCACGTAGACAGCCGATGTTTGAACCACTGAACTACAGGATCCCAAGCCCGCACAGAAAGTTTCTTGATATCCAAAGGCAACCCCAGATATTTTATAGGAAGCTTCTCAATAGGACAATTAACCGTAGCCGATAATATCTCCATCTGCGGATCCTTAGTACCAATTCCTGCAATAGCCGATTTGTGGAGGTTAACCCGTTGGCCTGAAACAGCCTCATAAACAGCAAGAATATCCGTAAGATTACTAAACTCCTCCACCTCAGCGTGCCCAAATAAAATGGTATCATCTGCATATTGCAAGTGCGAGATAACCCGGCCCTGAGATCCCACCATCACCCCCAATATAAGCTGAATCTGCTTCGCGCGAACAATAAGGCCAGCCAAGGCTTCGCCTACGATGTTGAATAGGAAAGGAGATAACGGGTGGTGGGGGCCTCTCGAGCTATGGAAATACCCGGCTGGTGTGTCGTTGATAATGACCGAAAACTATACCGATGAGACGTAGGCACGCATCCATTTCCTCCAGATCATTCCGAACCCAAATCTGCCAAGCATATAATCAAGGCAGTCCCAACTAACTCTATCATAGGCTCTCTCCATATCCACCTTCCATAAGGCCGTAGGACGATGAGATAGGTGAGCCGAATGTATCACCTCATAAGCTACCGAGACCAGATTGGCCAGTTGCCTTCCCTGAATAAAAGCTCCCTGGTTATCCGAAATAATCTTACCCATAACCGACTTAATTCTGTTGGCAAGAACTTCGGAAATAATTTTATACAAGCAGTTGAAGAGACTAATTGGCCTGAAATCAGATATGTCCTCAGCTCCACTTTTATTCGGTATCAGCGTTAAGAAAGTAGAATTTAGACATAGACCAATGCAACCATTCATGTGGAACTCAACGAAAATTTCCATCATATCCGATTTCAAAATCAACTAGAAAGCATGATAGAATTCCAGCGTAAATCCATCCGGAGCCGGGGATTTATCTTTCCCTCCGCACCTGATTGCCCTCCAAACTTCTTCCTGGCTGAACGGCTTCTCCAACTCAGTACTCTCAACCTCAGAAATGGTGTTGAAAGAAATCCCACCCAGTACCGGCTGAATCAAACCATCGTCCGTGTAAAGATTAGAGTAATATCTCACCACTTCCCCTCGAATCTGCTCCAGCTCAGAGTAATGAAGAATCTGAAACTTGTCGGACTAAGTCGGTATTCCAGGTGAAGATTCCTAGTAACATTGCTTACAAACAAATTTCTAAGCAGTGATTTGAAAACTAAACCAGAAAAGTATTCAGTCTGGTTCAAAACATCCAGTCCAACCCGTTTGAACCGTTTTCAATACAATCTAAAGTTATATGCACCACAACTTAGCAATAATAATAATAATAATAATAATGACATCATTACCATCATCATAGCCTTATCCCATCTAGTTGGGCTCGGCTTTGCAAGACCTATTTCTCCACTCGTTTCTAATCATCCTTAAGCACTCCGTAACATCGCAATATTTCATGTCCCGTCTCACTGCTTCCCTCTGGGTCTTGACCGGCCTTCCTCTTCTCCTACTTCCTTGTGCTTGTAGCGTCTCAATCTTTCGCACAAGGTTTGCTTCTACCCTTTGATATACATGTCTAAAATATCTCAAGCGGAATTCCAAAAGTTTTTCTTTTATTGATGCTACTCTCAAATTTCCTCTAATGAACTCATTAATAACTTTATCCTCGATTGTTATTCCTTACATGCATATTAGCTCCATATATTCTATCTTTTTGTCGCTTCCTCGTAGCCCAACATTTTGCGCCATATTGTATGCATGTATTACTGCCATCTTATAAAAACGCAACTTCCATTGAAGTAGAATTCTTGGATCACACAATACTTCACTTGCCTGTCTCCACTTCATCCAGCCTGCATTAGTCCTATTCATGGTTTTAAAACTCGACGAGTCGACTTGGCTCAACCCAGTTTCGAGTCTACTCATCTATAGGCTCGATTAGGGCTTCAACTTGGTCGACTCACTGAGTCGACTCGAAAACTCGACCGAGTTTGTCGGCTTGGCGAGTCGACTTAAGTTTCAAAATTTTAGGATGGCGGGGGTTTTAATTGAAGTTTAAGGACATACTTATCATTTTGCCCCTTTGTTTATTTAAGGGTTTGATCCTCGACAGAAACTTGACTATAGAAGAAGAAAGAAGAAGAAAGAAAGAAGAAAGAAGAAAGAAGAAGAAAGAAAGAAAGAAGAAAGAAGTAGAAGAAAGAAGCCCCTCTCATCGCAGCCCTCAACCGCCCCTCGTGCCCTAAATGTAAGTTTTTTTTTGCACTTTATAAGCTCTAAAATTTGTTTTTTTGTTTTTTTTTCTCACGATTGAGCCATAGATTTGAATTGTGCCCTATTTTATTTTTTTCATTTTATAAGCCATAAGTGCCATAAAATAGTAAAATCTATTTTTTTTTCACTTTATAAGCCACAGGTTCCCTAGAATCTTTTTTTTTTCCACTTTATAAGCCACAGGTGCCCTAAAATTTGTTTTTGTTTAAATGTAATGAATATTTAGAATTTAGATGGGTGGGGTTTTATGAATTTCTAATTATTAAATGGATGGAATAGGGACAATAATGTATTTTCATCTACTAAATATTTAAACTATATATATTAAATAACCTGAGTCGTAGCGAGTCGAGTCGGACCGATTTTCTGCGTTGACTCTACCCAGATGATGTCCTAGTCGAGTCGAGTTTCTGTGTTTTAAAACCATGGTCCTATTTGAGGTGTCCTCTTCAAATCCACCTTCTGATTGTAAACTAGAGCCTAAAATAGCAATAGATGGTTTCTATTTAAGTAAATTCTCCTCCAGGCTATCATGGTTAATAAATTTGGACTCCATGTCAATGTAATGCAAATTTTCAAACCAGACAACTGTAAGGCCTTTCTCCATAATTTCAATTTTCCATTTATTTGGTTCCTTGTTTGGGCTATTAGTACCACATCATCAGCAAATAACATGCACCATGGAATCTCTTCTTGTATGTATATAGTTAATACATCTACAATCAAAGCAAACAAAAAAGGGGTCAATGCAGATCCATGATGCAACCTAACTTCAACAACAAAGTCACTCACCTCTCTATACGGGGTTCTTACACAAGATACTTGACGCAGGACAAAACCCTAAACTATGTGCGTGCGATGAATTAATTACTTGCCGAAATTAATTTAAATTAAATTGAACAATGATTTTAAAAATAAATCGAATACCTTAGGGCTTCTTTGTTTCCCATGTGAGAGAGCGCGTTCAGGTTTAGGAAAGGTCAAGTCCATGCGCTAGATCCGTTAGGTCTGCAGTGTAGATCGGTTCTAGAGGTAGAACTCTAGATTTCCAAATTATGGCGCTCACAATTCAATGATGGGGTCACTGGTTTTCTCCGGGTATTTGATCCGGAAGGGTTTAATAGCTCTGATGGGATCTACGGTTGTTGAATCGGATCGGTTCAATGATTTAGGAAAAAAAAACTAGGGTTTATGATTTCGGGCTTATGAAAATATTTAGAAACAGAGAAAGAAGATAAAGTAAAAGATAAATAGAAGATGGATGGGGGTTTCACACCCTTGGCTTCACACCAAACCCTTCTCGGGAAGCGAAGAATCACTCTTCGTGGAGGCTCATCTCAAGCACACAAGTAAAAGCTCTATTCATTAATCAAAAACTAATTACATTGTTTTCCTTAATGACCTTATATAGGAGGTCTTAAAATAAAAGAAAACCCTAAAACAATTAAATAATAAAAGACAACTTTAACCCTAAAATTTAAATTCGAATTTTGAAAGAATTTAATCTGCCTGATTTCGATCGATCGAAAGTGTCAATCGATCGATCGAAAGTAAATCAATCGATCGATCGAAAGTGGTACTCGATCGATCGATATATATATATATATATATATTCACTCCAGAATGAAGTCTCTTTCTCACCGCCGCCGCCGATCGATCGAAATATGAATCGATCGATCGAAGCAAAATTTCGATCGATCGAAAGTGCAGCATTCCTCCAGTACGAAACTCTTCGCCTAGTTCTAATTTCCATTTCGCTTCTTCCGACGTCGGTACACACAAAACGGTCTATATCCGATGTCTATAATGTCGGTGTCCTCGTCAATTCTCCCGGGATGAAAAGGCTTCATCACCAATGAAGCGGCGTCGTGATAGCAATCGAGGATGTCGGGGTCTAGGCGTCGCACCTCTTCTCCTGCTAACCATGTGTTCTCGGAGTCGGGCTTTCCCAACCACTTAATCAAGTATTTCTGAAATCCTCCACCATGGGTGGATACTGCAAAATCATCAAGTATCCATTCGATCTCATCTCTCCTTTGCTTGCGTGGGGAAGGGAATGGTAGGGGTTGCAGGGTGGGGCTGGAATTTGGGCTCGGGGCTGCTTGGAATGGGTTGGTGGGGGTGGGGCTGAGGCCGAAGAAGGAACTAGGTGCTCTACGTTGAACGTAGAGCTGATCCCAATATCCGGTGGAAGTTCGAGGACATACGCATTAGGCCCACTCCTTGCCACAACTCTAAAAGGCCCACCGCCGCGGGCTTGGAGTTTCTTTGCGACTCCCGATGGGAATCGTTCAGGCCTAACCCGAACCATCACATAATCCCCCACTTGGAATTCTTTGAAGCGCCTCTGCGCATCTGCAGTTTTCTTGTAATGTTCATTGCTCGCATAATTTTTTTTTCAAATTTCGGCATGCAATTCATGGATGTGTTGTGCGAATGCATCGGCTGACTCGGAAACTTGATGGGATGCAGACATGGGGATTAAATCAATGAGTGTCCTAGGCCTATTACCAAGTACAACCTCAAAAGGACTCATGCCTAGGGACCTATTGACTGAATTGTTGTATGCAAACTCGACTATAGGCAATGTAGAATCCCAAGTTCTAGGATGATCACTGACTAAACAATGAAGGAAATTACCTAAGCTCCTATTGGTGACTTCCGTTTGGCCATCGGTTTGAGGATGATAGGCCGAAGAAAATTGGAGCATGGTACCCATCATGTGTCATAAAGTTTTCCATAAGTAACTAGTGACCTTCACGCCTCGATCCGACACAATCGTTCTGGGTAACCCATGGAGACGCACAACCTCCCCGAAAAATAATTTGGCTATGTGAGCTGCATCGGAGGTTTTTGAGTAAGGTATGAAGTGGGCAATTTTGAAAAAGCGGTCCACTATCACAAAAATAGAATCGTGCTTCCGTTGAGTCTTGGGAAGTCCGAGCACGAAATCCATAAAGATGTCATGCAATGGGGTGTATGGCATGGGTAACGATGTGTATAAATCAGTATTCTGTTCAATATGCTTCGCCACTTGGCATGTACAACAGTGTTTCACGACCCTAGAGACATCTCTCATAAGACTAGGCCAATAGAACCTATCCTCAACGAGCACACTGGTTTTATCGCGCCCGAAATGTCTAGCAATCCCTCCCGCATGTAACTCTCAGATGAGGAAGTCACGCAATGAAGTACAAGGGATACACAAACGATTTCCTTTAAACAGATACCCATCCAGCAAGGTATACTCGGAGCTAATGTTGCTCGGATTCTCAAGGATAGCAGTATATTCCACCCCGAAATCTGAGCACTCATGATAGTCTTGTTTTAACTGCTCAAATCCGATGACCTTGGTGCCCATAGACTGCAAAGCCGTCACTCGACGACTAAGCGCATCAGCTGCCTTGTTCTCGGCACCGGCCTTATGCTTCAACACAAATGTGAACCATTGAAGGTACTCAACCCACTTCATGTACCTTGGGTTCAACTTTTTTTGAGAAGCAAGGAAGAGTAAGGCTTTGTGGTCAGAAAACAACACAAATTCCCTCGGTCTCAGGTAATGTTTCCAATACCAAAGAGATCGGACGACCGCATAAAACTCTTTGTCATAGGTGGAGTATTTCTACTTTGAAGTATTTCTGCTTTGCCTCATTAAGTTTCTTACTAAAATAGGCCACAGGTGGCCCTCTTGGCTCAGCACTCCGCCTATGCCTACACCCGACGCGTCACATGCTACTTCAAAGACTTTAGAAAAGTCGGGTAGGCGCATGATGGGTGCAGTAACCATTTTCTCTTTTATCTCGGCAAAGGCCCTCGTCGCAGCTTTATTCCACAAGAACTCCCCTTTTCTCATGCAATCGGTAATGGGAGCCATTATGGTGTTAAAGTTTCAGATGTAACGACAATAAAATGTGGTCAAGCCATGGAAGCTATGAACTTCATGAATATTCTGAGGTTCGGGCCACTCCACAATGGCCTTAACCTTTGCAAGGTCCGCAACCATTCCGTCTACCGAGACAATGAATCCCAAGAATACGAAGGATTGCTGCATGAAGATGCACTTCTTGAGATTCACGTATAACCTTTCTCCCCTTAAGGTTTTGCAACCCAACCTTAGGTGAATAATGTGTTGTTCCTTGTCTGGGCTGTAAATTAAGATGCCTTTAAAATACATGTAAAGGAATTTGCCAAGAAATGGCCTCAACACTTGGGTCATGAGCCTCATGAATGTGCTCGGGGCATTGGAAAGCCCAAAAGGCATGACCATCCACGGGCGAATACGAACCTGATGGTAGCCACTTTTAAGGTCTATCTTGGAAAAGATAGTGGCGTCAACAATCATATAAAGCATGTCATCGAACCTCGATATGAGAAACTGATATTTAATTGTAATCTTGTTAATTGCACGACTATCCACACACATGCGTCATGTACCATCTTTCTTAGGAGTGAGTAATGTTGGTACAACACAGAGGCTCAGACTCTCTTGAATGAACCCCTTCTGAAGGAGCTCATTGATTTGTCGAGTTAACTCGGCGTGCTCAACCGGATTTAACCCGTAGTGGGGTAGGTTTGGTAATGTAGATCCGGGAACCAAGTCAATTGCGTGTTGAATGTCACGCCTGGGAGGGAGCTCATTAGGTAAGTCTTCGGGGAAGACATCCACAAATTCATTCATGATTGGCTTGACCTCCTTGGGGTAGTCACGTGATGACTCAGGAGTACTTTCAACGGTGACGATGACATACACTACGCTCTCATCTAACGATGCCCTCTCGAACTCTAAAGGGCTCACAATGTTGATGGCCTTGGATTGGCCTCCCTTCTTTTCAACTCTGTTGACAAATGGTACTTTGGGAGCCAAAGGGTTAAGAGTGATTTCTTGCCCTTATAATTGAACGTGCAAATATTAGATCGACCAAAAATGGTCACGTTCAAATCATAAAGCCATGTCCTCCTTAAAATGATGTCGCCCACATCCATCGGCACCACATCGCACATCAAGGTGTCCGAATATGAACCCAATTGTATGGGTACACGACACCTCTGTGACACGGGAATGGATCAGGAGTCAACCCATGCGACTTTGTAAGGTCTCGGGTGGGCTTCAGGTGTAAGCCCTAAGCGGGTGACGGTATGTTCTGACACCACATTGGTGCAGCTTCCGCTATCTACGATAACCCTACAACTCTTTGTCCCATATGTGACAAAAGTGTGGAAGATGTTTTCCCTCCGCCAATCCTCCTTTTCATCCCATTGAGGTTGTGCAAAGGCACACCTCACAACTAGAGCACGACTCATGCCATCGCCTTCCTCATCACTAGGTGTGACATTCAACTCAAAGACCTCTTCTTCATAAACTCCCTCACTCTCTTCTCCTTCTTCTTCGATGAAGAGATTCCTTTGTGGGTCTCTCTTGGGGCATTGGGCAACAAAGTGTCCCAAACCTTGACATTTATAACACTTGACGTGAGAACCACTCTTCAAGGACTCTTCGACTACATCCTTTCCTTTGTCAAACCGTACATTGGCAGATGTGGATTGTGTGGGTTTGGGAGGCGGGCTTCTAGCACTAAGTCTCACTTCGCCGGTACGGGGTTGACCAGTGTGAAAATCAGATCGCCTAACCATCGTCATTTTCAAATATCGTTCAACGTTCGGAACGACGGTGTAACATTCGGCGAGAGTCTCAACAGGGTGGGAGACTAACTCTTTTCGCAAGCCAAGTCTCAATCCGGTGCGAATTCCGGATAGAGTGACTTGAGAGTCTTCAGACACTTTGGCTCTCATCATGAATTCTTCAAATTTGCCAATGTAGTCTGCTACAGGCATACTACCTTGGCATAGATTTTGCCATTGATCGAGGAGACGCTGGTAGTATGAGGAAGGAACGTACTTCTCTATAAGTTGCTCTTTCATGTCCTCCCAACGGGTAATGGGAGTACAACCCGCATTCGTTCTGATGCGCTCAACGTTGACCCAAAAGAGTCGGGCTTAGCCTATGAGCTTCATTTTAGTAAGTCTGACACATCTCTCATAGTTTATGCCAAACCAATCTGGTCCATATCGGATAACCAATCGAGGAAGACTTGAGGGTCCAATCTTCCATCGAAAGTTGGGAACTCAACTAGGACATTCTTACGGAGTTTCCCTTCCGGGTCGTAATCATCTCCATGATGATCCATCCTATGATTCTAGTTCCGATTATGTTGGTAGCCATTTCGTTCGAAACGTGGACCATTACGCTCATGATGTGGTTCGAGGTACTCATCACCTCGTCTAACCGATTGACTCGGTCTAACAACCTCTCATTGGACGTTTCAAGGTTCCTTTGGGCTGTCTCCATGGCAGCCATTCGATCATTGATCGATTTTAATTCAGCCTTCATGCCATTAAGAGCCTCGGCAATCTCATTCATGCCCATGATGATACGGTTCACTAATGACGGGATGTGCACACGTTAACCAAAACAAAATTAATGATGCAATAAATATTAAAATGCAATGGAATTAAATGTCGCACAAATATGCCCTAACCTAGAACTTAGGCTTTGATACCAAAACTGACGCAGGACAAAACCCTAAACTACGTGCGTGCAATAAATTAATTACTTGCCAAAATTAAGTTAAATTAAATTGAACAATGAATTTGAAAATAAAGCGAATACCTTAGGGCTTCTTTGTTTCCCATGTAAGAGATCGCGTTCGAGTTCAGGAAAGGTCCAGTCCATGCGCTAGATCTGTTAGGTCTGCGGTGTAGATCAGTTCTAGAGGTATAACTCTAGATTTCCATATTAGGGCACTCACAATTCAATGATGGGGTCACTGGTTTTCTCCGGGTATTTGATGCGAGAGGGTTTAATAGCTCTGATGGGATCTACGGTTGTTGAATCGGATCAGTTCAATGATTTAGGAAAAAAAAAAACTAGGGTTATGATTTCGGGTTTATGAAAATATTTAGAAGCAAAGAAAGAAAATAAAGTAAGAGATAAATAGAAGATTGATGGGGGCTTCACACCCTTGGCTTCACACCAAACCCTTCTCGGGAAGCGAAGAATCACTCTTCGTAGAGGTTCATCACAAGCACACAAGCAAAATCTCTATTCATTAATCAAAATCTAATTACATTGTTTTTCTTAATGACCTTATATAGGAGGTCTTAAAATAAAAGAAAACCCTAAAACAATTCAATAATAAAAGACAACTTTAACCCTGAAATTTAAATTCGAATTTTGAGAGAATTTAATCTGCGTGATTTCGATCGATCGAAAGTGACACTCGATCGATCGATTTATTTTTATATATATATATATATATATATATATATATATATATATATATATATATTCACTCCAGAATGAAGTCTCTTTCTCGCCACCATCGATTGATCGAAATATGGGGTCGATCGATCAAAATATGAATCGATCGATCGAAGCAGAATTTCGATCGATCGATAGTGCAGTATTCCTCCAGTACGAAATTCTCCTCCTCTACGCCTAGTTTTGATTTCCATTTCGCTTCTTCTGACATCGGTACACGAGAAACGGTCCGTATCCGATGTCTACAATATCGGCGTCCCCGTCAATACTACCCTTTCATCAAATCTTAGCTAATCTCCATATATAAGTTCATAAAACATTTCTTCTTAAAAGTCAACCAAATTACCTATTCTGACAATATCATACAGCTTTTCTATATCAATAAAAACCGTATGTAAGTTTTTCCTTCTCTCTTTGAACTTCTCCATAAGTTGCCTCAATAGGAAGATGGCTTTCATTGTTGATCTTCCTGAATAATGATATTAACAATAATAATATAAATTTAAATAAAATAATATAAATTTATACAAGATAAATAAGATTTATGTTAAATTAGTTTAAATATGAAGCTATCTCTTCAATCCGGAGATGTTGGCATCAATTGGAGAGCTAGAGAGAATCGTCAACATCGTTCGAACCCGTGTTTTGACTTTTGAAAACCAAACCGGATAAGTGTCCCAGGTCTAGTTCAAATCGGCTCAACCCCTTGTCAAACAGTTTGAATTGTTCTATACAATAGAAAGTGACATATATGCTTCACAAAATTATAACTTCACAAAAGTTAAAATAAATTTTATATTAAATCAGTTTAAACTTTAAAGCTCTCTCTCCTATAGGGAAATGCCAATTCATCCTTTTCATTTAAAAAATAATTCAGTATCTCTCTTTGTAAGTTTTAATGCATGCAAAATTGCACATGCATATACCCCTACACTCTCTCTCTCTCTCTCTCTCTCTCTCTCTCTCTCTCTCTCTCTCTCTCGTGTGGGGATACCAATATATATCTTGCCCATCACCTCCCTCCCTCCCTCTCTCCACCCCAAATGACTCATTAACAGACATGATCGTGTGACTATTTTTGTGGCATATATTCAATCTTTGCCAAAAATATAACCAAGAAACAAAGAATTTTTTTTCCCCAGTGACTGTATTGTCACCTGCACAATTATCTACTTGAGACCGCTAGCCTTATGTGGTTCAACATTCAGACTGGGTGATTCAGTGGTCTTCAACAGGTTTTGAAAATTTGATGGTCCACAAATGAACTGGACCAGAAAAGGCTCTGATCCTGGTCTCACCGTCAGTCCGATCCAGTTTATAAAACATTGTTTCTAACAAAGAAAAGAAAAAAGAAAAACCTTTAACAATGTCACCAACCTAATAAAAAATCAAAATTAAGTGACAAAGCATCCAGTGTATAAGTATCCATTGTACAAATAGTGTATTTGTGTCCATTGTACAAATATTCGTTTTGTTTACCACGAGATATGCACAACATTAACAGTAAAAACTTGCATACCTTGGCCATTAGAATTGCTAAATGAAAAATTTGGGGTGAAATATGCAAATCCCATTTTTTAGAAAGCTGGAGAACAGACTTTGCAGCAGCAAATCTGATGTGGGCCCTGTCACTTTCACTGTATATAACAGAACATTCACAATGCAAGTAAGTGATTGACAAAATCAAGTTTGTAACTTTAACAAGTACATAATTTTAGATAAACCAATACATATAATCTCAACAACTGAAACAAAACAAGCATAAAATTAAAACTTTGGAATGAGACGACACCTGCATGAAATGTCATTCATAGTTGAAATGCCATAGGATAGGAGGAAATTGTTTTCATACTTTTGGAATAATGGTTTGGGCTATTTTCCCCTATGTGTTCTTTGGCCTATGTAGACAATCCCAAATAGATGGGAAAGGACAATGACGATGTGTTTTGATAAGGTTATGGATGAATGTATATCGGTTTGAATCTGGTTTGTCACATTGGGCATAAAGCCCATGGATCCACAGCTCAAGAATAGTGTGGCACTTCTGTTATACAGTTTTTTTATCTTTTTTTTTTTTGGAAATGAACTAAGGGGGGGCAATTTGGTTAATATATGTGGGTCTATGTTTGTATTTACACACTATCGCCATTGTCTTCCCCCATCTATTTGTGAATGTACATTCATATATTACATAAATTTAGGACTGAATTGTACATATATCTAATTTCATATGGCCAAAGATTAATGTCCTACATCGCTGTATCACATTCCGAATGTGGGCCACACTCATTATGTATTTTTATGAGCAGTGTCTTGACACCTTGAATATTTTACATGTGAGGTGTGAACTAGTGTAAGAACACTTAGCATGGGATATTCCAGCTCACACTCCTTCCCGCTCCCTTCTAGCACCAGCTCCTTTCTAGCACCCCTATAGTTTTGGCTTCCCATCATCATCTCCTTTCCCTTTCTTTGCCAACCCATCTACATTTTGATGGGGTGTTCTTGCCCACACTTCATGTGAGTCCTACGAAAGCATGACATCATTCTTAAACTGAAGACTAATGAAAATGAGTCTAGTTCACTGTCCTCAGAACAATTCAAGATAAGTGCCCATCAAGTTCATTGAAACGATGGGTTTCAATATCTCAAACAATCAAATGACACGAAGGAAAAATCTTGTTTGTTATAAGTGAGCATATGTGAACACTACTGCAAAATTACAAAATGTGTTGTACGTACTTTATGCATCTCAAACAATCAGCTAAAGGGAAGGATTTTTATTTTTATATTTTTTTAAGCGAGGCATATGTGAAATTGTGAATACCTTTGCAAAATTAAAAAAATGTGTTCCACTTACTGCTTTCTTTTTAAACCCTGAAACCAATTTTGAACCTTGAATCTGACTGAAACCAGTTCACCAAAATACCTTTTTTCACAACAAATTTTCTTTTCCTGGGTCTGTGTGGTTGTATACCGGAGTTTTTTCTTGGTTCTCTCTCTGCTCTGGCCAGTTTCATGGATGGAGCACGGGCTGAATCAAAATAAAAACCAAAACAACAGACAATGGATGGGCCAGAGATTCAACTTGGAGATTGGTTTTGCACAATCTGTTTCAACCTAAAATTTTGTTTCACGCTCTGCTGTAACGTAAAAGGCTGCCAAGTTGAATGAGAGGCGGGAAAATGGATCAGTTCAAATGATCAAAGGATCACAAGGGCTGGTTGGAAGCCATTGTTGAGGGAGCAATGAAAGGATTCAGATGAGGGATTGAACATAGCAGGAAAAACTGCAAGAGATTGAGACAATGGAGCCGCCTCAACTAGAGCATACATAGACTTGGCTTGACAGAATGTGGGGCAGGGCTGAAGTGGAGAGTTTAATCAAAGCCGGAAAGTCCTTTCTACTAGTTTTCAAATAGGATGGCAAGGTGCAAGAGGTTCTCCAAAATAGAATGACACATTTTGTTTACCAAGTTTAATGCTCTCTATTTGTGCAGTGAATTATGGTGTTGAAGGAATGTGATTATTGTGTTTTACTTTCTCTTTGTGTGTTCTTCTTCCTCTTTTATTATATTTTGCCACTACAAAACACATAAAAAGGTGTTTGTATGTGACAAAAAGGCTAAACCCTTCCAATAAGCACCATATAGTAGTGTTAAAAGTGAAATTGGAACACCCCCAACGAAACATGTTCCCTTGTTTGTGGCTCTGAAGCTTTTATGACTGAAGACTTTGGGATTCATTTCAAAGGGCTGTATGTGAGAGAAACGAGATGTTTCGGCTTAGAAAAGGGTAATTTAAATGGGCATAAGCTTCTCATCTCTTGAGCCTCCTTGAGTGCAAATATTAAACACAAATCCTCTAAATCCATAGCAAGAAACCACTCATATTCCAGCTAAGAATCTTGTCTCACCCCTCTGAACCTCCAACCCCATCCATTTGTTGTCAATCTGCCTTGGTCTGACTCAAAATACAAGGCTGTTTGGGCGAATCATTCCCTAAAATCTGCCATAGTTTGTTGGTAGCTGTCAATGGGTGGGGGTTCATAAAATTAAAGCTTAGGGTTTACCGATTTAGGTCTAGGGTTGAGGTAAAAACAAGCAAAAAATAATAATTAACAGAAAGATAATAGTCAAAAATTAATCGTATAACAGTCAACAAATAACAGTTTTAACAGTCAACAGCTAACAAAAAAAATAGCAATAACACCCAAAAATTATTAATAATAATAATAATAATAGCAGTCAACAATTTAAACTCCCAACAGTAGACAATTAACAAAAAAAATTACAATTAAAAAAGTTAAACACAATTAACAGGAAGATATAAACAAATAACAATCAAGTATTAACACTTTACAATTAATCAGTAATAGTTAAATCCAAAAAAAATCAATCACACCAGGCGGTGTTCAGTAAATAACAAGCTATCACGAATGAACAATGGTCCAAGAAATGGCAGACAAATTGGCAAAGAAAGAGATGGGGCAAGATCCACTTATGATTGAAACCTTTTTCCGCATCTTTTGGAGGAAATTTTTTTCCTTTAATTGTACTCTCCCATTTTCATTAATGCATTTGGTTATCATCAATCAACAAATAATCATAAAGAATAACCTGCCTCAAACATGATATGTAAGGCCAACGCCTAACAAGGCATAAGAAAAAAAGCACCATGTTTAAATGGTATAAATAGGAACACTTCGATCCTTTTCTAAGCACATCGAAACATCTGACCTTGTCATTTATCATCTGCATGCAAGCTTTTTATGAAGCTCGGAGCAGTATTTTAAATAGCATTTGAGGCGCGCCTCGAGGCATAGCGTAAGCTTTTCGCCTCATGGCGTAGCGTAAGCTTGAGGCATAAAGGTACGTGAGGCGTAGGAAGGCGCATGTGAGGCTTAAGAGTCGCGTGAATTTTTATTTTTTACTATTTTATCCTGTTTTTTCTTACAAGCTTACCCTTGTAAAGGACTATTAGGGGATGAAACAGAGGAGGATGACCTTAACTAATATCTAATAACTTAAACCTTCAATTTTACGTATTATCTGCTTTTGAACTGTTCTTTTGTAATGGTAAATGGTTGCACATTTATACCTCCCATTGTCCTTTGTACCTTGAATATTCATTGGTTTATGATTAAAAAAATATCTATTATTTTTCTAATATATTTTATAATTTTTTTATTAATTTTCTTTATAGCTTTACATTTATTATATTTTTAAAAGTATAATTTTTAAAATTCGTGAGGCTTACGCCTCACGCCTTCCGCCTCGCCTCGCGGGAGGGCTGAGCGCTACGCCTTGCGCCTTACGCTTTTAAAAACATTGGCTCGGAGTTTGCATTTTATTATTTTCTTCCTTTTATTTCTGTTTATCACTAACAAAAATTTTGTTTTTTTCTATTATGTTGTTCTTGTTTGATCACATCTTCCCCTAAAAATTTTTAACGAAGGCACCCAATTAACTTTATCTTTCTTAAAGAATATGGATTGACCTACAACATGAAGTTATGAGTTGCACTATGCCAGTACACTGGAATAAAGGGAACGAGTGTTCTGCAATTAACCTTCTCAGCCTGATTCATTTCACAATTTAGAATTTAGTACTACTAGGATTTACAAACACTGAAAACAAATATAGAAAAACAAGATTAAAATAGAATTTTGCATATGAAAAACATTGAGGCCTTTTATACAGAGAGAGAGAGAGAGAGGGAGAGGGAGAAAGAGAGAAACATACGCACAGACACTTCATAATATAACTTTAGCATATCTTATCCTAGGATCAAGAAAGTAAGAAACCTCATTTAAAAATTTAAAAATTTAAAAAAAAAAAAAAAAAAAAAACCCTGATATATATAACTTTGATATTCTTACAAAAAAGAGGTTTTTGGATGAGAGACATCTTACATAAAAGTAAGGACAATCTGCTCTTGCAGACAAAGAGGCTGATACAAACTAATGGAAATGGTTGATTGGGTTTTAATATCACAAGACAACGGCTCTGGATAGAGGCAGAATTTACAAAGAGATGTTTTAGACAATATAAACTTCTAATTAATGATGCAACAAATCTTTACCTCATGCATGTGAGAATTTTATGAAAGAGCATTGTTATGAAGCGAGAAAAGTACGGGTATCAACTTTAATTGGTGAACCATTATTGACTTATTATAAGTTTTTCCTGGCGATATCTACAATAGTAGAAATCAGAATTCACTGCTATTTCAAATCAGGGGCAGAAATGTCGAGTTATTCAATTGTGACAAGTTGAGAGAATATATTTTTAACTACTACTAGTAAAGGAATGTTTTGGGAAAATTTCAAAATAACCCCTATACTTTCACCCCCGTCATCAATAATGCACCTAAACTATTGCTCATATCTAATAGATACCCAAAGTACACATAAGTTCATCAACTAAACCCCTACCGTCACCTTCCATTAATATGCGAACGGAAAATGCTGACTTGGCATACAATACCCCAAAATAGCGTGCGCGGCATGCCAACGTGGCGAGGACTTACCAAGTGCGACTGTTGATTTGGCTTGTCCTCTCCACATTGGCATGCCACAGATGCTAACATGGCATACAACACCCCAAATCAACAGTCGCGCCTGCTAAGTCCTCGCCATGTTGGCATGCCACGCACGCTATATTGGGGTGTTGTATGCCAACTCAGCATTTTCCGTTCGCATATTAACGGAAGGTGACGGTAGGGGTTCAGTTGATGAACTTATGTGTACTTTGGGTGTCTATTAAATAAGAGCAATAGTTTAGGTGCGTTATTGATGACGGAGTGAAAGTTCAGGGGTTATTTTGAAATTTTCCCGAATGTATTTTAATTTACTTCACGATTTGGAAGTTACAAGTCAAGACATTCAGAATCATTCACAGAGGTAAAAAACGGACCTAGATATAATATCATCTGAAATATCGCCTTCTTGTAGTAGCTTTAACAAAATGTTAAGCAATCTCCCAATTTGATGTCTGACAGGAGTTCCTTGATGAGGCAAAAAACTCTTCACAAGCATCTTCAACCCATATATCTGCAGCAGTTGATGTGATATTAGAGAAAAGAATCCATAATAAAGAAGAAAAATTATGGACAAGAAGTAAATGCATACCTTCAACTTCAAAATCAAACAAAGAGATAAGGAAATGGTTGGGGAAATAGGACTAGCAGAGAGTTTATCCCCAACATTAAATGATTAAGGAGATAGGACTGGAATAGCTGATTCCATATGTATTAGAGTAATACAACAGTCAAAGTTGAGAGAATTAAATTTGATGGTGTATGAAAATAGGGTTAGGGTTTTGGAGAACAAGAGATGACGAGAAGAGAAGAAGAAAAGAGAAGTAAAGAAAAAGATGTGAAAATTAAGGTTGCGAGTTAGATGCTCTCACACCCTTCAGTATTATTAATATACCACTTTACAAAACAGAATGTCATGTATACCACCGACAATCGTATAGACATATTAGATTGACTGAACACATACAAACTACGTCTATAGGCACACACACACCCTGTCAAGTTGGGGGATAGATATCTATCATGCCCAACTAGGAGGAGATGTCATACAATAGATTTCTTCCTACTGTTTCGTAAAAAGATCAGCCAACTGTTCTTGTGAGCTTACTTGGGGTGTACACAATTCATTTGACTCCATTTTCTCCAATAGAAGATGATAGTTCACTTCAATGTATTTCGCTCTTTCATGGTATACTGGATTTTCTGCAATATGAAGTGTAGCTTCATTATCTCCATAGAGTGTCATGGGAAGCTTCACATTGAATCCAAGATCAACCAAGATAAATCCAAGCCACATCCCATAATGAGCACCCTGGGACATTGCTCTGCACTCTCCTTTTGCACTAGAGATGGAAACAACATGTTTCTTACTTTTCCACGTGACGAAGTTCCTACCAAGGAAGGTATAGCAGCCTGAAGTTGATCTCCTATCACTTAGAGATCCAATCTAATAGGCATCAGTAAAGACCTCAATATCACAATGCCCATGATTACTGTAAAGTATGCCTCTTCCTAGACTGCCTTTCAGTATCTCAGAACTCTACACACACAACATCTAGTGCATATGCTGGCTCACAAAGCTGACCACATAAGCAATATCAGGTGGAAAATGTAATGGTAACAAGAGCAGAGCAGATTTGGAAGAAGGTATTGAAGGATCAGATGGAGTATGAGAGGCATCATCAACAACTGAAGAGAAGACACGACTGTTCTGAAACTTGGGATGTCCGACCAGTCCCAACAAGTTTCCTTTAAGTACTCATTTTTGTCATAATGAGAACACTTAAACTTCTTCTCTCACGAGTCAACTACAACCACATCCACATTTACTAGATCTACCATCCCCATGTTGGAACTCAGAAAATAAGGAAGAGTCAGATACTCAATAGTCTGAAGCGATACATCCACTCTACTCATGCATTCAACACACTATGGTTTCCTTCTACATGTAGCACGCACAAGCTTTGCCTGGTAGTGACTTAATTCATCCGACATACCTCCCACGTGAGTATAGCAATCACCCAATGATTTGTCTCTTTGACAGGAACTATGGATCTTGTCAATCAGTCGGGCATGATTGTATTTTTTGTGAATATGCTTCACTTATAGCCAACCACAACTCTTGGGCGGAAGTATCATAAATAAACGAGCTGCTAATAGTGGGACGTATCGAATGAAGAAGTCATGCCATCATTGTCACATTACCACACCTCCAGTCAACAAACTTCTCATCTACAAAAGCTACGTCTAGTATAATACCATCTATATACCCCAATTTGCGCTTTGAGCTTAGGAACAATTCAGCAGATCGAGACCACACTAAGCAATTTGTTCCATCAAACCTAACTGTAGTAACCCAGAACTCCTGATAGCATTCACCACCAGAAACTGTAGTTCCCTTATAATCCTCCATATTGAAATACTTCAATAAACTACAACAATACCGCTGAAAAACCACAAACAATTGGGCTACACAGCCACAAGAAAAACAATGTCTCACACTACAATCCGGTAATGTATTCCAACAAACACCAAGAGCAGAGTGAAACCCACGAAATAAGGCCATACAACCATGCAATCGTCAAATAGCACCTCCAGAGTCACCATGAGCAAGATGAATCACATAAAGAAGTTGAAAAATAGTAGAACCACAACCTACAAATTTTTTTTTTAAGCAGTAATTTGCAATATATTGAAAACCAGCAAGGCGCTGGAAGGACAACTACAAAGACACGACCAAAAGAAGAGAACCCCTAAAAAAGAAAAGTACAGAAAAAACAAAAACGATGGAATCAGCGTAGGGCAACCGAAACCAGCACCACTCGAACCCTCCACTTCTACCCCGGGTCCCAGTAGGCAATCTCCCCCCAGCCTCCATCACCGTTTCTATCGACCCAGAACCACATGTAATCCCTAATAGACTTGATAATCATCCCAACCGGTCGACCTTTATTATTGAAGGTCCGGCCATTTCTCTCCAGCCATCTGTTCCAACTAACAGTGAAGAAAGCCACATTCCAATAGTCCCCTACCGGCTTCTCAAGAGTGACAAACGTCCATGCAAGAAACTGCTGGTAGGGGGCGGAAGGGGTGGCCCAACTCATTCCAAACGAAGTAAGAATAACACCCCATATCTTGTGTGCCACCTGACAGTGGAGGAAGAGGTGCGCAACTGACTCTTCCTCTTGGAGGCACATAATACATTGATTGGAAATATCCTTCCCCCTCCGGATGAGCTGATCGATTGTCAGGATTTTTCCTTTGAGCAGAGTCCACACAAAGAATCTAACTTTTGGGGGGATCGCCGCCTTCCACAACCTGGCTCCTTGGAATCTAATCAGGGGACGATACGTTAGCATCCGGCAGTACGACTTGACTCTGAATTTGCCATCTTTACTGGGAGCCCATACCCGCTGATCTTGACCTTGAATATTTGGGAGGAGACCATAGATCATGGACAGCAGTCTAGTGAACGAGGCCATCTCGTCGCTTCTCAGGAGTCTGTGTGTGGTGACATCCCACGACCTTTCCCCAATGGTGCTTGAGCAAACATCAGTGATCAGCCCCTTCTGATTAGTGGACATGGAAAAAATATCCTGGAACGACAACTTGAGCAGATGGCCCTCCACCCATGCATCCTCCCATAACCAAATCTGGGTACCACAGCCCCAGCTGAATTGGATCCATCTAGCATAAAGAGACCACGTGCCACAGATGCTTTTCCACCAGGCCAATGTGCCTCTGTGAACCATGATGCCCCAATTACCAGCTGATTGCCCATACTTTTCCACCAGGACCTTTCGCCAAAGACTATCTCTATCACCCACTGAGCCAGCTCTCTAGAACAATTTTCCAAGAAGTGCAACATTTGTGCACCTGAGACTTCGAATGCCGAAACCACCACAACTCATGGGGAGCTGGCATGTTTCCCAGTTCACAAGATGATAATGTTTATCTAGGCCTGAACCTTCCCAAAGAAAATTTCTCTGGATTTGCTCAAGCCGATTGATGACTCCAATCGGGCAAATGAACATTGACATGTAGAAGATGGGTAGACTAGAGAGGACAGATTTGACCAAACGAAGGCAACGTCTACTGCTGAGGAGTTTACCTTTCCAAGAAGACAACCGTTGCTCAAATCTTTGAATAACCAGCTCCCATGCCTGCACAGATGATGTCCTGACCCCGAGAGGAAGGCCCAGGTGTTTGAAGGGGAGCTTCTCGATCGCACAGTTCATGGTAGATGCCAAATGAGCCAACAGCTGGTCCCTGGTCCCTATTCCGGTTATCGCCGACGTGCGAAAATTAATTCGTTGCCCGACACTGCCTCGTACACTATAAGGACATCAGATAGAACACTGAACTCGTCCACATCGGCAAACCCGAGAAGGATCGTATCATCGACATACTAGAGATGTGAGATGGAGCGACCCTGCGACCCCACCATAATCCCCGATATGAGTTGTAGCTGTCTCACACGAGCAATCAGACCAGCCAGCGTGACGGGGACGCCACATACATGGACATTGGATTCAGACCATATCGTTTATGTCGGTGTCGGAAGAAGCGTAGAGGAAGTCCGAGTACCGTAGCCTCAAAGGAGAAACGGACACAAACCGCGAGGAGAACGACGCCGCAGAGAATCCTCGCGCGAGCAAGCACTTAAAGTCGCTCGAGCAATGATAATCCTCGCGCACGCGAGCTACGACGACGATTTCATACGCGCAAGCGATCACTTAACCTAGCTCGAGCGAGCCCTCGCGCGAGCGATAATAATTATCGCTCAAGCGAGCTACGGCACGAAATTTTATGTGAAAACTTCCTTTTTTGTGTTTTATTAGTATTAGAACTCTTTATTTCGAACTTAATTATCGGTAGCCTATAAATAGAGGCTTGTAAAGACCAATTAGTTGATTGATTATTTGAATGCTTTTATGCTTGAGTAATCTTTGCCTGAGATGGGTTTGGTGTGAGGCCAAGGGAGTGATTCTCAAAAGCCATTGTTATCTTCTCTATTCTATTTGCTACTTTAGATCTGTGTTTACTTCTCAAAACCATAGCCTAATTGTTTCCAAATCCAAAACCCTAAACCTGTTTTGAAGCCCTAAACCACACAAAGCCAATACCCTTTCCAAAACCACAAACCAATCTAAAGTCATAAGCCTTTTACAAACCCTAATTCACTTTTACAACCCGATTTGGAATCCGTGAATCTACATCGAACTGAAGACGAGCGCCTACACCTGGAAAAGCTAGAGTCCTATCTCTAAGCCGATCTTGCCTCAACTTTAAAAGTACTTGCGCATCGGACTTGACCCTACCTAGATCTTGTGTGATCTACCCATCAAAATTCTGCAAAACCCTAAAGGTATCGAAGATAATTTTGCGATGAAACTTGATTTAATTTCATTAATTTTGGCAAATCTGCATAAAAATCATATTCCGCATTTTAGGGTCGTTGTCCCGCGTCACAGCGCTTCTCCCACCATGATGAATAAGAAGGGGGACAGCAGGTCTGAAATATCTAGCAAGTGTGTCATTGATCAAAACTGAGAACCAGGCCAATGAGTAACATGCTCGCATCCAACTCTTCCAGATAGACCCGAACCCAAACTTGCCAAGCATGTAATCTAAGCAGTCCCAACTGACACGGTCATAAGGCTTCTCCATATCCACCTTCCACAAGGTAGCAGCCCGTCGAGCGTGATAGGTAGTGTATCACCTCTCGAGCCACGGCAACAAGGTCCACCAGCTGTCTTCCCTTGAACATACGCTCCTTGATTGTCTGAAATGAACTTGCCCATTAACGGTTTAATTCTATTGGCCAGCACCTTAGAGATGATCTTATACGGACAATTTGAGATGCAGATCGGCTGGTAATCAGATATGTCCTCAGTAGGGGTGTATTCAGTTCAGTTTGGTCGGTTTTGAACCAAAATCACAAACCAAACCAGTCCTAATCGGTTTCTAGATTTTCAAACCAAACCAAACCGTCCAACTCTTAAACCAAACCAACCCGATTTGATTTGGTCGGTTTCGGTTTTCCTATAAGTTCTAGTTTACTGCTTTAGGATTTAGGAATAGGCTAAAGACAAGGGTAGGGTTTTATATTAAAATATGCAGTTTATTTAAATGCCCTTTAAAATTAATCAAACACCCCCCCCCCCTATATATATATATATATATATATATATATATATATATATATATATATATATATAAAATATTACTTACAAATTACATTCGGTTCGATTTCGGCTTGGGGAGGCTTGCAACCGAAACCAAACCAAAATTTTCGGTTTTCCTTTTTTCCAAACCAAACCCAAACTAGTATCTGTCCAAATCGGACCAACCCGGCAGTTCGGTCGGTTCAGTCCAAAAAATGCACAGCCCTAGTCCTCAGCCCCACTTTTTTTTGGAATGAGCGTGATGAATGTAGAGTTAAGGCTTCGGCCAACGAATGCATTGGCTTGGAACTCTCGAAACAAATCCATCAAGTCCATCTTAAGGATTGGCAGAATTCCATAGTGAAGCCGTCCGAACCCAGAGATTTGTTCCTCCCCCCAAACTTAATCGCCCGCCACACCTCGTCTTTAGTAAATGGTCGCTCCACATCAATACGCCCGACCTCTGAAATAGAGTTGAACTGGAGCCCGTTCAGCTCTGGTCGCGCAAGACCCTCATCCGAGTACAGGTTAGTGTAGTAGTTGACGACGTGGCACCAGATCTGCTCCTGGTCGGGATAAGAAACACCATCAACAATAATGTTGCCCATATAATTGATCTTGTTGCGCACATTGGCAACAACGTGGAAGAACTTGGTGTTTTGGTCTCCTGCTCTCAGCTACTGAACCTTGGATTTTTGTTTCCAGCACACCTCCTCAGCCATGCACTTACCATTGAACTCCTGTTTTTTTTGGATCCTCTCAAGTCGTTCCTCATCCGAAAGAACTCGGTGCTCCTCGATATCGTCGATCTCATTCAGCCGAAGAAGTAAGGCCTCTTTCGCAACATGAACCAGCCCGTACACTTCATTGTTCCACGCTTTGATGTGACACTTAAGTCGTTGAAGTTTGGATATGAAATGGAATATAGCCGTCCCGAAAGGGGTTGGCTGACTCCAAGACGTAGGAACCATTGCTTAGAAATGATCGTCGAGCAGCCACATGTTTTCGAACCCTCTACCCCGGGACTCGCACATCAACAGTAACGGTCGGTGATCGGAGACAGCCCTTGCTAATCCTTCAAGTCTGACAGCCGGAAAAATGTCTCTATCTAGTCCAAGGTGCATAGAAATTTGTCTAGCCGACTTAACGATGGGGTTTCCTGAAGATTTGACCGGGTGTATTTGGTTCCCATGAGCGGAACATCCATCAACTCCCAATCCGAAATGAAGGAGTTGAAATCTTTCATCACAGCCCTATCTGGGAGCCCGCCTTTCTTTTCGTAATCCCATCTTATAGCATTAAAATCCCCCCCCCCCCAAGCATAGTGGGTGGTCCCACCTAGCCGCAATGACTGCAAGTTCGAACCAGAAATCACCCTGATGCCTATCATCCGATGGACCATAAACCCCGGAAAAAGACCACACTTTGCCCGTGTCTCTGTTCCGAAGCACCACAGAAGCCAAGTAAAATCCCACCTCGTCATCCATTTTTTCAAACAAAACCGAGTTCCAAGAGACGAGGATGCCACCCGATGCACCATCAGAATCGACACCAATCCAATCCCATCGATTCCCTTGAAGCACATACGCGACTTTGAACTTGTCGCAACTCCCCCATTTGGTTTCTTGAAGCGTAATGACAGCCGGGTTGATGGAAGCGATGACCCGCTTGACACTAGCACCCTTAAACCTGTCACAGATACCTCTCACGTTTCAGGAGAACATCTTCATAATCAATTAGCGTGAAGCCTGCCCACACATGACGGAGGGTGCTTAAACACTCCCGTCACCCTTCCCATTCGACATTCCCCATTGTAATCGAGCGAGTTCCCTAGGCAATACATTGCGCTTCTTCTTGTTGTGGATGTACCGGCTAACAAGGATGGATCGGAACACCTCCCTGAGGTTCTCATTAGGCCCTTTGAATGCCATCCCTAGGTCGCCCCCAACAAGGATTAGGCGGTTAACTTCATCTACGTTTTCAATGCACACTTTGGTCTCGGTAAGCATAGTAGCAACAGTGTTGTCGAAGCTCGCCGATGAAGAGGATGAAGAAGAACCAAAGGTGGGTCCTCGACCATGTAAACGATCGATACTGTTTGTTGTAGCCACTAGTTCAAGGATGGAGACGACATACTCACGCGGGTCCCCAGTAGAGTACATATAGCCCCAACTCCTTGATCCTGATTGGTCTTGGATCCACCACCTTAAACATGACTGCAAAGGGCCCGATAGCTTCAGGACATAAGTTGTGTTGGGTCCACGGCCCGAACCTAGTGAAAAGGTTAAGGTTTGAGGCCCACATACAGCCCAAAGAGAATCCCCTGGCAGCTGTGTGATCGTAGCGTAGTGGATTCCACGTGTCCACCAGCTATTGAGTCTACCTACTTCATTAGAAAGAGGCACCTTTAAATTGCATCGATCACCTAGCATCAGCAACACCGACAGGTGGTTTCCATAAACCACTGAAGACCCAGCGATGTTTTCCTCGATGGGGACACGTGATGAAGACCCAGCGATGTGTTCCTCGATGTAGACACATGTCTTCGTCCCAGCTAAGCGCGAAACCCATAGCCAACTACTTCTACATCTCTGTCTGTAGAAGACTAAAAGTTTACAAATATGAGGGACACGAATTCACGATAATACTGTCAGTCGAGAATTGGATCCCACACGAGAACCACCAAATCTCTCATTACTTCTCCAAATCCAATGAAACCATAGGCAAATGAAACGTTAAGAAATTACGACCTAACTTCATGCAGGACAGATGAGTTAGTTAAGATCGCAGAGAACACCAAAGACTCAAAAAAACATGGAGACATTTGTTTTAAGGGGTTTCATAAAATTCAAAAAATCCCTTCACATGCACTTTAATCAACCAATCTACACGTAGGAAATGTTTCTGAGTGGATTTAGACACAACTGACTACCTCGGATCTTGATCTAACGCATAAAAATAATCACTTGGTACAGAAAATCGTGTAACCCTAAAAAGACAGATCTAGTCGAAACTCCCTTAAAGAGACTTCAAACTGCATTGAGAGCTCTTCATTAAAGTTGCTCCACAAGTGAAAACGATCAAGGATCTGTACTTTGTTTTTTAGTTCAAGGTCAAACCTTGATCCGTGTGGATGTCAGCATGCTGACGTCGGTAATGTAGGATGACATCAGCAAAAATTTGAGCCTAGGCTCTAATACCAAATTTAATTTGAGGGTGTATGAAAATAGAATTAGGGTTTTGGAGGAGAAAAAGAGATGAGAAGAGATGAAGAAGAAAAAGGGGTAGAGAAAGAGATGTGAAAATTAGGGTTGTGAGTTAGATGCTCTCACACCCTTCATCATATTAATATATCACTTTAAATAATAGAATCCCATGTATTATGTATACCGCTAACACCCGTATAGATGTATTAGATTGAATGAACACACACACCCAACTAAGACTATAGACACACCAACAGAGACAATTGCTTTTCACAACACCAATTTCCTGTCATATCCTTCGATAAGGTCTGATGTTGGGCAGAATATCAAAGGTAGATAAGAATAAGAAAAGCCTTTTGTCAACCAGCACATAAAGCAACTTCTTTGAGAAGATTATTCTTCACTTAATGCCTATAACCATACTTTTATCAACATCAAATTCTTTTGCATATAGCCTAAGCACCTTAGATCAACAAATGCTTCCATCAATGTCATGCAAAATTAAATGGATACAAAGAGAATCCCTTTGGAGAGAATATAAGCAATACCACCTTGCAATTTGTGAAATGGTATGCAAGCCAATAAAACAATTGGGGATTAGGAGGATGCAGAAGAGAACTTGGTAAGTTATGCATTGCGAGCATGAGAATGCATGTGAGGTTATAATAGCCACACACTTGACACACAAGAGACAAGAACTTCAGCACGTTGCCTGGTGAATGGTACCTCCCCCATATAAGAAATAACTGCTCATCACTGGCATCACAATTTCAAAATTAGCATTCCTCCATGGTCACTCTAAGCAACAGCTAAATGACTGGTAAGCCATTGAAGCTAGATTTTCCAATGATTTGTAATCAGAAAATGATATAACATAAAGATATTCACCCTAATATGCAAGTAAGAAAATAAGCAGCCTGGTCAAAATATGAGTAGCTTTAAAGTTGGACCTAGAAATTCTGCTGTACCATTTATATGATACTTGCTCACCTTCAGTTTGCAAGAAGCACTACATAGAGAATCGTCACCGAAGGAAGCCTGCTCATTTAATAACACCTGTACAAGTAGATGATTCTAAAGCCTGACCATCTAGTTTGCTATATTAATAAAGCAATCAAGAAATGGTGAATCTAAGTGTAATATTTAACTGACACACCATTTCAAATAGATACATAAAATTTCAAACCGAACTCACATTAGTGGTATGAAATAAATTTTGAACAATATATTGTGTAATTTCTTCTGCTCGAGACTCAAATGTTGAAATGGAATGTTGTGCAATGCATCCCAATGACTGCAACACCGTAGGAATATTCTGACCAGTAAGAAGAGAACCTACAAGTTTCTGGACACAGAAAAAAGGGAACAGCATAAACAAGCATAAAAAACACCATCAACAAGAATTCGGTATGAGACAAATACTATAGTAGCAAAATAGGCCAATATCAGATTTCCACCAAATGTACCACGAGAATATAACCACCTCCAAAGGTGAAGGAATGTTTCTCTGACAGTTGATACAAGGTTTATTCTAGGTATGTCATCATGAGAAGGCCTTCATTGTGTTAGAAACAATAACTTCCCAAATTCAAAAGTCAAAACATTCCATATTTTTCAGTAAAAAATAAAGAAAAAGTAAAAAAAAAAAAAGCAAAAAACTAAGTGTTTGGATGTCCAGAAAAAAAATTTGAAACCTTTTTTTAATCAGTAATAATCACAACAACTTTATAATTAGTTAAACATTAGCCATCTTTTGTGGTATTGTTTTATGAATTTATTGGGGTGCTTGATTGACCTGATTTACGTCAATATTTTATCTTACTTTGGGCATTTGAATGTAAGGAGTGTGGCTACTCAATTGTAGCTGCTATATAATATTCATTCATAACTATTTAATCAGGGTTGACTGACCATGCTTACCCGATCATGAATTGAACCAATGTCTCTCAATCATGATTTAATCAATCAAGTTTTGCTTCATGACAATAGGATCATGGATGCTCAATCAAATTAATTTCACCTTGACCATTTGCTCATGGCCTTTCAATCATAGTCATAACTCGTGATGGCTTGATAGTGGATGAAAGATTGGCTACACTGAATTATGACTGTGAACATGGCCGCTAGATCGCGACTGCTTGACAGTAGCTATGAGACCCTTTTTGCAAGATCGTAACCATTCCAAAATAAAATTTTGCAACAAAAAAAAAATATTGTGCATTCAAAAAAGCCTGAGATAATATATACTGATCCACGTCACCTATTGATCATCCACATGAACATGTTATAACATTTGTAAATATTAAAAACCAGACACATGCATCCTAAATATTGTAATGAGAAGAAAAAAAAATCAAGATTTTCAGATGAAGTCAACAATTTAAGCATTCCAAAATAAATGTTAGTGTTTGATATATTTGAAAGATTTATCTCATAATATCTAGAGAAGAATGTGTATCCTCACCTTTGCACCTTACAACTATATTTCTTTTTAGAAAACTCTTTATAGAATTTTTTAATTTAGATGTTGATTACATAACAAATAATTAATGATAATTAGTCTACTGTGACGGGGCCAAGACTTGAGCTTGTAGCATGGTGCACGTGGCACGACATGTGGTGCCAGGAGGGCACGCGACATGGGGCCATGTTGGCCTTGCGACGTGGTCGCGCTGCGAGGACGCGACACGGTCGCATGAGGGTATGACGCGGAGCGTCACGGTCGCGACACGGACGCGACATAGCCAAGGTGGGCTAGCGATGCATGAGGCGTTGTGGTATGTCAAACCAATAGGTTTGAGGTTCTCCTGCCATTCTGGCTGAATGACTGTTTTACCCTTATATAGGGGAAGGGAGCTAGAGAGCTATTCGACACGGGCCTTGCGTTGCGGAGGGGCACAAGTGTCTCCTAAGCTGAAAGGTGGGCCCTAGGGCGAAGCGGCGATGCCGTGTGGAACCCGAGGGAGGTTGATGTATGGCTCCGGACTACGCGTCGCGGTGCATACGGCTGGGCAACCTCGCGTGAGAACACCAAGGCGCTGCGTGGGACTCAGTTAAGCACGACAGCATGTGGGCTAAAGATAAACGTGTGCTAGTAATTCGGAACGCACACGAAGGCAAGCTGCGTGGGACTCAGTTGGGCACGCGAGCGCGAGGCACAAGGCTGTGGGCTTGGTTCGGCAGGCGAGCGAGGTACTAGTGCAGTGCACAGGGTGAAGCTTGAGCAGGCCAAGTTAGCACAGTGGTGCAGATTGGCGTGTCGTAAGGGACACGATGAGCTGAATGGTAGGCCGTGAAACAGAGGCAACCATGTTGGGAGGAGTTCCCGTCCTCTAAGCGGGTGGTATCAGAGCTGATGTGCCGAGGGTTGGCTTCGTTGCACGCGGTAGCGAAGCACCGCGCGGGTTGAAAGCGCGTCGAAGGACGCCCTCGCGACGATTGTTATCAGAAGTAGGCTGACCTAGCGAAGCGTGCGTTAGGTGCCGCACGGGACTGAGGTTGCGGAAGTGTGACCCCGTGACACTACGCTCTAGGAATACATAAGAGAATATTTGATAGTGGCACCTATAACAGAAAAAATTATGGAATGTCGGTTAAGGTGGTTTGGAGATGTTCATTGGAGGCATGAAGCAGATCTTGTACAAAGGTTGAGATGCTACAAACACAAGTAGGAGAAGGAGGAAAACCCGTGAAGACCTAGAGGAAGCCATGAGAAGGGGATTGCAAAGTAACAGAGAGCTTAACACTGATCAGAAACGAGTGGAGAAATAGGACGCGCAAAGCCGATCCCAAGTAGATGGGATAAGGCTGTGATGATGATGATGAGTCTACGTTATGGGGTTCATTTCAGCAATTTATTTGGTTAATCATGGAGTCAACCCCAGTGATATGCCGCTAGGGAGTTCTCTTTTCATCACATATACTGTGGATATATTCAGAACACATATAAGTATTTAACTATATTATATTGTCTTGCCTAGTTCCAATCAAAATGATGGATGGGTGTCCTGGAAGCAAGGTGTAAAAACTCAACCAAAACCGATATGCATCACCTATATGTATCGGTTTTTTGCGCAACCGATACGGTTACTGACTGAGTTTATTTTTCCCAATTAACAGGGCTTTTCCTGCATTATGAGACCTTGGAAAAAAATTCGTGATTTTACCCGTGGCTAAGCCCAATACAAAGTTAGAAACATTAAAAATAGGTTTTCTCAAGCCTTGTTTTCTCCTCTGCAAGTCTGTGTCAAAATAAGCCTTGTTTGCCCAAATACCTAGCCCCTTCGCAAGCCCAAATCTCTTCTAAATAAGGGGTTTTTTTTTTGCGCCATTAAAATTTCGAAAACACCATTAAAACGTCTTGCAAGCCCAAATCTACAGTCCCCTTTACTGTTTTTAGATGGATAAATTAACACCCATTTATTGTTTACTATAGGGAATACGTTATTCGAAGCTTGCTCATTTACCTCCTACAAGAGGCCTTTTGTAATGACCCTAAAAACTCAGAACAAGAACTCGACTACTTCGATAAGCGTCCCCGGCACGAAAATCAGGATAAATTAAAATTTTTAAATTAATATTATTGGGAATAATATTAATCCACGGTTAAGTGAAGTCATGTGTGACTTCTTGTGTAAGTCCAAGTTTTGTAGGACGTCGATGAGGCGTGGTATGCCGGAGAAGTTGTGTATGTGCTTCACACCGGAGCTTAAGTTAGGAGAAAACTGAAATATCTAAGATATTCCATTTGTAGCTTATAAGGGAAGGAAGAGCATTAGAATCCCTCTCTACTCTTCTTTTTCTTGATTTCTAGTAATCTGTGGCTAAGGATGGATTCTAGAGTTCTTCCGTTGAGAAACCAAGGCTCGAGAATACCCTATACGATGAATCCTCGAAAATAGAGTGTGAAGGGTCGATCTAAACTATCTGTGTCTAGTCTGGGGAGGTGTGCTATCGCTGTGTTGAAGTGGAGCCACGCATTTGTTCTTCCGAGTCGTGACGGCGACAAATTCGAAATTTCGGATCTGAAACCCTCTTCGGATCGCGTTCGCCGAGAACCCGAAAGCGATACTAAAATAGGTGAGTTATTGGGTTAAGATTTAGAGGTTAAGACCAAATAAATATGTATATGAATATGTATGTGTGATTCGTTAAGAATCATTAAATTTAAGGATGAAAATAGGTCGAATTGTTGAACGGCATTAATGACAGAAAATGCCATAATTGATCGATCAAATTAGGTCCTTGATCGATCAAATCTGGGATTGATCGTTCAATGTGAAAGATTGATCGATCAAATCTTATATTGTCATTTAAGGAAACAGTAGGTATGTTTTTCTGAAAGTTCAAGCCCGACTGTGATTGACAGATCAAATTGGGATTTGATTGATCAATTTGATAATTGATCGATCAATATGAGAGGTTGATAGATCACCAGAGAGTGATCGATCAAGTGTGGGAATGATCGATCAATGTGGACATTGATCAAATTGATCGATCAAATTTTATAATTAAGTGTACAAACATGAGGTAGGAAATTTTGAGAAAAATTAAGTCTAGCTTGCTTGATCGATCAATGGGGAAATTGATCGATCAAATTGGAGGATTGATCGATCAAACAGGGATGTTGATCGATCAAATTCCCTCTGTCCCATATGAGTTATTTGGGACATTGATCGATCAAATGAGGTATTTGATCGATTAAATTGGATGATTGATCGATCAAACAAGGACATTGATCGATCAATAACCCCCGTTTCTGCTGCTTTAGTTTTATGGGTAAAACACTATCGGACACTGTACCAGTTGATGTCCTGACATCTCTGACACTAAGTATACTATGTCTATAGTATAGGATCAGACCGTGATGCATAAAAAACTTTGGATTTGCTTAAAAAGGTCTAATCTGAGGTAGGGGAAATTCAACCGAACTTGCATTTATTTTTTATCTCATGGGTTCATAACTTCTGTATTTTGCCGCATATTCTGATTTTACTTTCCAATCATGTCTTGCATATGCATGAAGGTTCTATCACATCTGATTCCTATTATCTGCTATCTGCCATCTGATTCCTGTTATTATGACTAGTATGCATGCGATTTTAAGTTTAATAATATGACGAATCCCACCGACTCGGCGGTATTTCCGTGACTGGCACAATCGTGCATCTGCTTTGAAAATCCCTCGGCACAATTGCACTCCTTAGATGAGGCATTGTTGCATTCCTGAAATTGTTCATTGAACGACGATGGTCAGGATTACCTATCGGCCCAAATCTGACTACCACGTGTTATACTCACGGGAGTTACTTAAGTATATTATTTTAAGTCATTAAATACTGTATGCATAGCATCCTAAAAATTCCGAGGTTTATGTCTGTTCTTACCAATTCTGCATTCTGATTATTCTGCATATCTGATCATCTGTCTGCATCTGTCCAATTTCGTTTATACTCTGCTTTGCTTATCTGTCCGAGTTTTATTCTGCAACCATGTTTTATAATTAAGATGCAAATTTAACTGAATTTCTTCTATTGAGCCTAGATGGTTAGCTCACTCCTGACTCTGTGTCATAGGTTCTGAGGCTCGAGCACCGGTCACCGAGAGCGACCCGGACTATCAGCCAGAGACAGAGACTGAGGCTGAGGAGACTGATATCCAGGCCGACGAATTTTACCCTTAGCCTAAGTATATTAGTCTTGTATTTTGGGTTCTGTATTGTATTTTGGATTATTTGTGCCTGGTGGCCACCTTCTGTATTTATTACTATAGATACTTGTATTATTATACATTCTATAGGAACCACTATCGGGAACCATTGTTTTGGGTGATGGATGTCTATCACCAGCGGTTCTTCTTGGTTCCTTTTTGAGAATGTATATTCTTTTGTTTTTACATATATGCATTGTTTCATTTCTTCCCTTTCTTTTAAATGCCTTATATGATGACTCGACCTGCCACTACTAGACCGTGTCTACTCTAATTTCTGCTAGACGAGCAGACACTCTTAATTTGTCTCGGGGATCATCCAGAGCATGATCCTGATGGCACGAATTTTCGGGTGCAGAAATCTGGGTTGCCACAGTTAATATCAGAGCCCAGGCTTTAGGTTGAACTAGGGTTTCATGTTGGATTGTTTTACAATCTATGTACTGATCAATGTTATTATTTTCACAATGACAGACCAGTACCATGGGCCCAAAGTTCAGAGGTGGATGCAGTGGAGGCAAAGAAGGAGAGAGAGAGGTCCCACTGTGAGAGATTCCCGATGTTACTAGTACATCTAGGGGATTGGGGTTCCTATCGGATGAGAATGTTGTTCCGGTGGGACCTAGAGGAGGTGATAGTAGAATGGAGCAGGTGTTGGAAGCTTTGGCTGCCAACATCGCTCAGCAGACTGCTGCTTTGAATCAACAAGCAGCTAGGCCACCTCACCAACCCGGCGGTTTTGCCGAGTTTAGGAGAATGAGACCTCCTAATTTCTCGGGTCAAACGGAACCTATTGAGGCCGAGGGTTGGATAGAAGAAATCGAGAAGGTTTTTGAGGTGCTTCAGTGCACTGATGTGGAGAAGGTGCGCTGGGCCTAGGTGGAAATCGGTATCGAGGCACCGTGAGCAAGAGCTTCCCCATGTCCCTTGGACATGGGCCGAATTCGTTGAAACTTTCAACGACAAGTATTTCCCCAAGATAGTGAGACATTAGTAGGAAGTGAAATTCATCATGTTGGAGCAAGGAGCTATGACGGTACGAGAGCACAGCGCGGAGTTCGATAAATTATCAAGGTTTGCTCCGCAACATGTAGCAACCGAGTTGATGTGAGCTCGAAAGTTCCAACTTGGCTTGAGGCCAAACATTCAGAGGGAAGTGGCAATATGGGAGCAGGAGACATGCAGCAGTCATGTCCAAAGCTCTCATTTCAAAGGAGGAAAGTCAGAAGCAGTTTCCTTGGAGAGACAAGCAAAACAGAGAGAAGTCATTTCAGGGACAGTCTCAGGACCCTGAACAAAACAAAAGGGCTAGATTCTCTAGACCTCCGAGATACCCTACTCACTCCCGACCAGCGATATCTACTGGGCCTAGTTCATATCAGAGGCCAGCAGTACCTTCATCTTCCAGACCATTCAGATCGTCTAGTTCTTCTGGTAGCGGAGCTTCCGTAGCACAAGGATCTTCTAAGGTTCCATCTTTCACTCCGGCCCTGTCATGTGCAAAGTGTGGGAAGCCATACAAGACATAGGACTGCAGGAGAGAGACGGGGGCATGCTTCAGATGTGGCAAGATGGGCCACATAGTTAGGAACTGCCTAGAGGAAAGCAAGGGGAGCAAGGAGCGGGACAGATCAATGTCTACTCAGAGATCATCTCGACCTGTGGTTTAAAGTCGAGCATATGCCGTCACCGCGACCGATGCTCTGACATCGAACGATGTCATTCAAGGTATCATTACGCTTTAAGAGTTCAATTCTGTCATTAATTTCAGTTATTTTTTAATGTGTTAGTAAATTTTAAAATACATAGGAATATTAGTGACTGCTACATATTAGATTATATGCATGGCCGTGTATGTTGGGTATATAAACTAAGGTACTCTTCTTATACGTCAAGAGCAAGACATATGTGAGACTGAAGCGAGAGTACTGATTGACCCTGGATCCACACATTCTTTCATTACGCCGATGTTCTCAACACGTATAGGGATTACGCCGGAGAAGTTGGATTTCGTTTTGGCAGTAACGATCCCTACGGGTAAATTAGTGAGAACAGATACAGTGACCAAGGCGGTAGTCATTAGGGTGGAAAGGGAGGAAACTCGAGCAGACCTGATATTGCTGAATATGGTAGACTTTGACGTGATCATAGGGATGGGTTGGCTATCCGCTTACCATGCTAGCATTGATTGCCTGCAGAAAATTGTAGTTTTCTGCCCTCCAAAGAAGAAGTCATTTAGATTCTTCGGGGTGAAGTCTAAGGTAGGACCGTTGATATCAGCTATTCGGACTGAGAAGATGATGAAGAATGGGTGCAGTGGCTATATGGCTTTTTTGCAAGAGCAACGGAAAGAGAAGAATGTTATTGATGACATTCATGTTGCTTGCGAATACCCTGACATGTTTCCTAAGTCGTTGATGTTAGTAGAGTCAAGAGCCCTTGAGTCGGTTACATGTGAGTCATTCGCGTTGCATGCACATGAGAGTATCGAGTCCATAAACACGCATGCACATCCTAGTCTCAAGTTGCATACTGCTATACATTCCAAGTCTTATTGTGAGTCCTCTTTTGAGTCTCATTCTGCATTGCATGCCAAAATTAAGCTTAAAATTAATTTATGCAATGAAACTATCAAATTATCGATGCATTTACCTAAAACTCTCATGGAATTCTAATTAAATGATTATGCAATAGTTCGAATTAGACCTGAACGATTTCCATCAGGAATCGTAAAGGAGCTCCAAGTCCACGGCACTGGACCTTTTAGAATTGTGACAAAGAGCGGGCCTAATGAGTATGTTCTCGACCTTCTGCCGGATATAGGGGTCAGCTCTACTTTCAATGCGGAGGACCTAGTCCCTTCTTTGGGCTCAACCCCACCCCCAGCAACCCGTTCCAAGCAGCCCCGAGCCCAGATTCCAGCCCCACCCTGCAACCTCTACCATTCCCTTCTCCAAGCAAGCAGAGGAAAGAGATAATTGAGGAAATTTGGGATAATGTTGTGGCATTCACCTGCGGCAAAAAATTTCTAGTTTACGAGATGCAGAGTGTTGGCGAGTCAACCACCGAGAGTGCATGGGCCAATCATGAGAGAGTTCGTCGCTTGAGTTCCCGTATTCCCAATCGATATTGCGATCACACTTCATCGAGGATGAATTCCTTCGGGTCCGGGAGAGTCGATGCAAAACTTCAAAAGTATTTGGTAGAGTGGTTTGGTGAGCCGGGTTATTGGGCTCGTCAAGGAGAGGTTTACCTGGTACATCCCTCTACAATGGACCGAGATGATGCTCATACGTCATCGAGTGCCAAGATTCACTTCATGCGTGTTTCATCAGTGATGAAAAATTTTGAGTCGGGGAGAATGATGTTGGACGCCGCCATTGTAAACATTGGATACGGACCGTTTCGCGTGTACCGACGTCGGAAGAAGCGGAATGGAAATCAAAACCAGGCGTAAAGGAAGGAAATCGACATTTTCGTTCGATCGAACAAAATTTTCGCTCGATTGAATCCTTTATTTCGATCGATCGAAATCGCACGATAATGAAATAAATTTTGAGTTTGAACTTATGTTTTAGGGGTAAATTTGTCTTCTTTTGTTTTATTTTAGTTTTAGGGTTTTATTTTAAGACCTCCTATATAAGGTCATTAGGAAAAACAATGTAATTAGTTATTGATTATGAATGAAAAGAGCTTTTGCTTGTGTGCTTGAGATGAGCCTCTACGAAGAGTGAATCTTCTTCCCGAGAAGGGTTTGGTGTGAAGCCAAGGGTGTGAAGCCTACAACACCTATCTTCTACCTATCTCTTTATTTTTATTCTCTTTCTTTGCTTCAAAATATTTTCATAAGCTCGAAATCATAAACCCTAGCTTTTATCTAACCATTGATTCGACCCAATCCCATTAACCATAAGAAAACTAGTGATCCCACTATTGAACTACGAGCGCCCTAATCCGGAAAACCTAGAGTTCTACCTCTAAGACCGATCTGCCCCGCAAATCTAACGGACCTCACGCAAAGGCTGGAACCTTTCATGAACCCCGAACGTGATCTTCGACATGGAAAACAATGAAGCCCTAAGGTATTCGCTTTATTTTCAGATTCATTGTTCAATTTAATTTAAATTAATTTCGACAAGTAATTAATTCACCGCATTCACGTAGTTTAGGGTTTTGTCCTGCGTCAATGTTCCTTCAGATAAAAACTTGTATCGATTCATGTCACATAATACATGAAGGTCCAGGGCAAGGTACATGCCTTCCCCCATACATGTTTTGTTATAGGAATGTGATGCAAATTCCCCACCGAGAGCACTCAAGAAAACCAAAGAAAGAAATAATCAAAGGGTTGAAAAGCCAGTCTTCCAAGTTCTAAGTGCGCTTGCTGGCTAGGATTTCAAGAAGGTTATAGGCACTGGAACAAAACATGTATGGGGGAAAGGCTGGCTGGGATTTAAACCTATATTTTTTATGCATTTAATATTTATTTATTTATTTTTGGGGAGAGAGAATACGGAGAATTTTTCAAGATTCACTATGCAGTAGAGATGATGGTTGTTGCATTGTTATGTTGGCCATATGGTATGGTGGACCTTGATGTTGTACAAAAAGTTATTCTTATCTAGGTTTATTTTTTAACAAAAACAGAGGAATTTCAAAGCTCATATGGGCTTCTCTATTAGAAATCCTAAATTTGGAGAAGACGGAGCAAAGTTTTATTCAAAAAAAAATTTAAAAACTTCAAGCACTTAAAAATTTCAAGGGTCTTTCTCAACGAACCAAAGGCCCTATGGTGAAATCCACTGTCACCTACCTATCGTCAACTCATCTCCATAAATAAATTAAGGTTATGAATCCCTTTTAAGCTGACCAACCAAAGCAAATATCATTATCACAAATCTCAAGGTACCCAGAAATTCAAGACAACAAGTATATAGGAGGGATGTGATGGCTAAAATGTACTCCACAACTCATAAATTACGGTGCTTCGGCGCCTATGATGCATCATTGATTGAATAACAAATAAACTTAGTAAGAATTAAATTATTCATAACCTATTTTAAAATACAAACATAGCTAGAAACATGATAAACTTGTAACATAATAAATGATAGATCTATAATTATCAATCGAAGAGAAAGAACTATAAATGAAATAAGGAGGTTTCATATGTACAAATATGTGAAAGGAAGAAGAAAATATATAGAAGTTGTAGATTGATGAAAACATAATTAATTACATAAATAGTAAACAAATATAAAAGCAAAAATTAAGATAAACAGGAAAATTTAAAAAAAAAAATCTAAATACAAAAATAAGGTGTATATGCTGGTATTTTTCCTCAATAACATGCATAAATATAGATCAAACATGATGTTGATGAACAACACAAAAAAGGTTAAAACAAATACCAAGAGTTTCGAAACCATGGGTTACGGTCTTGGATGGACATGTCCAAACCATTTCAAACTAAAGTCCTTGATTTTGTGTTTTATTGCGACTACACCTAAACATCCTCTTACACACTCCTTCCTAGTTTTGTTCTTTCTTGTCAGTTCATGCATCCACCTTAGCATACACATCTCATCCCCATGCCCTTTACCTTCTTTCTGTGCCTTGTCCCTTCCTAAATAGGATTATAGAAAATATACTGCATGTGAAATTTTGTCCTATATGAACTAAATAATATTTAATATTATATTATATTAGGGTAGTAACTTCACAAGAAAAACAGTACAACTTTTTTGGGAAAACAAAATATATGCATCCAAACAAAATAAAATAGTTTGCTGGTAATACCAATAAATAATGTAGTACATACCATCTTGGCTCAATGGATCAAAGATACAAATATTCCTAAAATTTAATACATTTCTTTATATATCAAATTCATCAAATGCTAACAAAGTTCAAATATGTCAAAGAAGACACATTGAGATGTTTTGGTCAAGTAAAACAAAAGCAAATAAAATGGAAAAACAAAAGGTAAATTTAATACATGTTAAAACGCACACAAACGACCTTATATAAATCTGATAACGCCAATTGATCCGAAGAATCTGCTAAGGAAGCAATTGCTGAAACAGAATATTTTGATTGTCCGCGAGTTCCCTCCAAACATAACCACTCCAAAGAAGAGTAAATATCTCTACAAAAAATGAAAATAACAGTATAAAACAAAAATTGAAAAACAAAAGCAAAACAGTTATCTGACAATATAATCATTTAAACAGAAAAAACTAAAATTAAACAAGAAATTTACAATACAAAGCCCAAATAGTATTGAGGCCATAACTATCAGAAAGAATTTTTAAACAGTCTTATCTAAAAAAAGGAAATGTTAGTTTTCATAACACAACAGGAGCTGCTTTTATAATTTAACCTTCATAAAATTAAAAAAGGGATCGACTTTGATCACTAACATTGATTGGTAACACCCTTTTAGGCTACTTGATGCCACATGGCGCCACCTAGTGCACCTTTTTTACCAATCCAAATCGTCCAAGTAGCAGGACTTCATAAAACTCAGCCCAAAAGATATGCCCATCAGAGTATTCATACATCCAATCCCAGCACTTTAATATGGACCGTGAGGGAGACACGACCAATGGTTCATATTAAAATATCCAGATTGAATGGTTTGAATACTTTGATGGGCATACCTTCTGGGCCGACCTCAGTATATGATGACCTACCACTTAAATGACTTTGATGCCGGTTTGTCCCGTTAATTATTCTTATTTTTTTTAATTAAATTTTTGAACAATTACCTAAGTTTGATAGGCGTGTGAGGGCCCACCCTGGCCAACATCTGAAGAAGCTTTTCATTTGATGCATCACCCTCCTCTGAGAATAACTTCTGGAAATGGTCTTCTGATCCTTTCAGCAATGACGGGAACATGCTTATAACAGTCTAATAGGGGGGGAAATGCGAGTCAAGGTTACTATACTAGTGTAGTAAACTAAATACACCACATAATGTAAACAAGACAGAGAAATAGAACTAAATGTAATAAATTTGCCACAAAAAAAGAAGTAGTTCCACAAGTCCAATAATGACATTAGTATTTTGGATAATCCGATATATCATGATTCGAGAACATCTTTGTACATAAGCTCCTCTAGAATGCAACCTCCATCCCCTTTCTCCAAGAAAAAAGGTTGAGGAGCATGAAACACACTTCCTATGGCAAAATTAGTTGTCGTGTACCTTGATGCCACCTCAATGGTAGTTTCTGCCAGAAATATCAACCAATATTTCTAATAAAAAACAACAAAATCTCAAAGATGCATCATAATTTGATATTGTAATCCAGTTTCATATGTTAATAACTCAAAGACACATCAAACTCTCTGGTGGCATGGCTGGTTCAAGGAGGCACATTAATGGCATAGATGGAAATGGTGGTTTCTTGACTGACCAGGAACGAAACTCAGGAGCCTTGACAATTGGCATAGTCGCCGATTCCTTCAAAGATAGGGTTCCTAGGGACATATGCAGATTACAGGTGGATGGCGGGGAGGGCACGCCACGAGATTTTGGGACAGATGAACGGAGCTGTATCGGGTGGATCAACGGCACACAATCTCACAACAAGAGCGAGTTGAGGATGATGTCGAATGGAAATGGCAGTTTCTCGACTGACCATGAACGAAACTCAGGAGCCTTGACGATTGGTATAGTCGTTGATTCATTCAAAGATAGGATTCCTATGGACATATGCAGATTACAGGTGGAGGGCATGGAGGGCACGCCAAGAGATTTTGGGATAGGTGAAAGAGCGGGAGTGCATCAGGTGGATCAATGGCATGCATTCTCACAACAAGAGCAGGTTGAGGATGATGTGGTATCCGCACGTGCAGAGACACGAGACTCAGGGACATGGGTGATCGGGAGCGCAGCAATTTATGTTGGGTGAAAACGAACTGGGTACAAACTTGACCCCTGAAGACCGAAAAATTGTCTTGGGATCCAACTCAGGTGGAAGAGGTCCAGACACAAATAAAACAAGAACGGGCAACAGCTCACGGCCTGTAATTGAACGGGCACTCACTTCACAAATCACAGAACTTCGGGTACACTCGATCCTTATGTCTCCTAAAGGTATTTATGGTCTCTTTTGTACGGGTCTTTCGTCGGGCCCCTACCACAACAGAGGCTCTTTGTCGTGTTTTCCTTTTTCTACTTGTTCTGGGAGGGTAGATTGTAATACTGTATTTTCTTCTAGCAACCCAAAACCACCGATAGGTAGCTTTTCCCCATGTAGGGAGAACCCTGGTTCGTCTACTAGGCAAGCGGTTGTTGCTAACTTGGAAGAAGAGTTCAATGTGTGGAGTATCTTTGAAAATATTCACACTAACGAATCGGATGCCGAAGTTTACAAAGAAGAGTCGGGAAGCAGCGACGGAGCCAATACCGAGGCTGGTGGAGAGTATAGGATCAACAGAGAAACGGTGGACAAGCTGATTGAGCCAATACCGAGGCTGGTGGGGAGTATCGGATCAACAGAGAAACGGTGGACAAGCTAATTGAGTTGGGAGGACACACAGAATGACTTTCTCAGGCTTAGAGGATGCCCTAAGAGCTGTCTTTGAGGAAATCGAAAGGGAAAGAGGAAAACAAAGGGGAATCAAACTAAAAGGGAAAAGAGAATTGCAAAAGCTCCGATGGGGTTTGTCATACACCAAGTCGAAGTAGAGGAGGTAGAAGAGAGATGGGGAGAGAGAAGGGTACTAAGGGATTTCTTTCTTACGAGTGTCTTCTTACTGCCTTGTCTTTATGGTTCAGATTCTATATTGGAATGTGCGGGGATTGGGAGACCGAATAAAAGAGCAGTTGTTAAGAACTTCAAATCAATCTATCACCTAGAGATTGTTACCTTCCAAGAAACTAAATGGGCGAAGGTTGATAACAAAAAGGTTGCTTCAGTTCTTGGAAGAGGCAACTGGGCTTGGGAATGCCTCGAATCCGTGGGTGCTTCAAGCGAAATACTGGTGGCTTGGAAGAACTAGCAGTATGACAGATTGGACTCTGATGTTGGATCTTTCTCTGTATTGGTCCAATTTAAGAACAAAGATAATGGCAAAATCTGGCTTTCACTGGGGTCAACGGACCTAATGATGATAATAAAGGGGGAGGATTTTTGCTTTGACCTTGCCGGAATTGCAAATCGGTGGGGAGAGGTGTGGTGCGTCGGAGGGGATTTCAATGTCATTAGGTTTGATCACGATAAAAGAGAGGGAAGAACAGACGGAACAAGCATGAGGCAGTTTGAAAACTTCCTTAGCACGTGTGGCATGTTTGATTTTTCAGACGAATGGGGGCAAGTTTACGTGGTCAAGTCTACAAGATGCCTCCCCACACTTTTCCGGCTAGATAGGTTCAGCTCCATTGAACGACTTGAACTCTATTTGAATGCTGTCTTGGACGGCCTTCCAAGGCCGATTTCCGATTCCGATCATGCTGAAGTGCATAAAACGAGCAATTGGGGCCCTTCTCCGTTCAGATTTGAAAATGTGTGATTAACTAATGAGGATTTCCAAGCAACGATGGAGCGATAGTGGAATGAGGATAGGAAAACTGGGACTGTGATGTATATCTTATCCTCAAAGGTGAAGAACGTCAAGGAAAAAATTAATAAATGGAACGGTGAAGTCTATGGGAATGTCAGAAAAATGAATGAGCACTTGCTGATGCAAATTAGGGCCTTGGATCTGATTGAAGAAAGCAGAAACCTAACAGAGAGCAGGTCGATTTGAGACTTGCTTTCACACTGAATTATAATAAGAAAATGCATGGATGAAGCCATGCAGAGACAGAAATCGAAAGCTCACTGGTTATAGGCGAGGGAAGGTAATACCAAATTCTTCCACTCCGATGCTAACGGCCAAAGAAAAAGGAACAGTATTTTGTCGTTGATGGTCAATGGAAGTAGGGTCACCGACATTCAGACAATTAATAACACAATTGTCAGTTTCTAAGAGGAGCTCTACAAAAGTGAAGGGTGGAATATGCCAGTGCTGGATGGGCTGCAGTTTAGAGCACTATCTGCTTTTCAGAGTAGCTTGCTTAAAAGGGCTTTCAAAGAGGAGGAAGTTAAGAAGGCAGTTTTGTCCTTGGGCAAAACTAAAGCTCGTGGTCCTGATGGGCTCACCATGGAGTTTTTTCAGGAGTTTTGGGAAATTGCCAAGAGGAACATGATGGCTTTCTTTGCGGAATTCCACGGAATGGATTAGTAGGCAAAAGTAGGAATTTTACTTTTCATCTGTTTAGTCCCTAAGGTGGGGGATACGGAAGATATCAGAAATTTCATACTCATCAGTTTGTTGGGAGGTCTATAAAATTTTGGCTAAAGTCCTAGACCGCCTGTAGGTGGTCATCGAAGCTATCATATCCCAGCCCCAAGGAGCTTTCATCCCAGGATGCCAGATGCTTGATGTCATGGTTATTGCACATGAAGCGGTGGACTCGGTGCCCAAAAGAACCAAAAGAAGGAACTATGTTATTATCTTCAAAGTCGACATCGAGAAAGCCTATGATAAAATCAACTGGAATTTCCTCCAGTACATGATGAGAAGATTGGGCTTTGGAGATACCTTGAAGAGCTGGCTGATAGGTTGCTATGCCTCGGCTAGAGTTTCAATTATGGTTAATGGATCTCCCAAGGGATACTTCTGCAGCTCTAGAGGCCTACGCCAGGGGGACCCACTATCCCCTCTTCTCTTCAATATCGTAGGGGACACATGCCATCATATGCAATTTCATTTTGCCATGGCATATGCGATTCGCAAAATCGCATATGCGATGGCATATTGATTTTCGATTATATATATATATATATATATATATATATATATATATATATATATATATATATATATATATATCTGAAAATTTTGAAAAAATATAAGGTCTTACAAGTAAAATACATGCATTGTGGCTTTATGAAGAGTTGGTATCAAGTACCTGACCTAGTGTTGCTCTAATAAATATCACTTTCCCAACTTTAAGTAGTGCATAGGTGCCAACAAGGCAGAGCCACATATAAGAGTGTGGGGCTGAAGGCCCCATTTAATTCTTGAATTTGTATTAGATATGTTTCTTTTACATCCACCTTTTGTGTATAAGCCCCCAAATCTATGGTGAACAAGGCCCCCAAAATAGACTGTAAAAGACAATATTTATGATCGTTGGGACAATATGCCATAGCATAATGTGTATACGATCACATATTGTCGCATATGCGACAATATGCAATCGCACACCGCATATTCACATATGCAATCGCATTTGACAACAGTGGAAGCACTTCATAGATTACTTCAAAAAGAGCTAAGATGAATTTTTTCCCCGAATTCATGGATTACTTCACTAGTTTCTAGTTTCTTTTCTCTAAACAAACTGCATTGTTGCCTCCACACTTGGATGCATACTCAGTCATATCTTAGCCCAAGCTTGCCTACAGCGACAACATGTCCTCACTTGTGTCCTACTAGCATCCAATTTTCGCCTCAATTGATATTTTCCATCACATACTTTTTCTTATCATTGTCCTCCAACTGATTTCGAAGAGGTAGCTTGTGAAACAGAGATGCCAACATTCTTCAATAACCCCTTCTCATCACAAACCATCTATACAGTCAGATGATTGAGTGAAACATTGATCTAATAAGAATTATCTAGCTATCAGTGAAACTTGGACCTCATGATTGTAATATGATAATAAGTATTAATTAAACAGTTCATGATACTGGAAAGTGAAAATACTGCAATGTTTTTAGTTGGTAATTCTGCTGAGGTTGGAGGGTCCTCAAACTTTTATTAAAGTAAAATAGATTATTACAATCTGGTGTACATTAAGTACAGGTCATCTACTAAGAGAGATTTCAGAATCACCGGGCAGTCCTCCTGATATTTCCATATATTTATTCCATTGCAAGTGTAGCCAATCCTCGCCATGAAGTCAGGCATTGATTAACTTCCCTCCATACATACGATACTTTACAATGTGTGGACTGATGCATTTTCCACCATATTGTCTGCCTCGATTTCCACTCTATCAATGCATAGTTGTTCAGAAATCTGCAATCCTTGGAAGATTTCCATGAGCTCCACTTCAAGAATTCGTTACAGATTACTGGGCCACAGTATCTGCCGATCAGATTTCCTTCATGGTTTCTTGGAATACCACCCATTCCGTCACCTTCATTACTAATAGACCCATCTGAGTTGAGTTTGACAATGTCTCTTCCAGGTTTAGACCAAGCAGCATGTTCATATGCAACATCAATCGAATGAGTGATGTTCCATCGAGATAAAATGTCAGCATCTCCAATTAAACTTTCAACACCACTCAATCCTTCCATCTTTATAATGACCTCCTCAAAAAATTTCTTCAGAAATGTTTTCTTATGAGATTGTGAACCATTGAAAATACGTTTGTTTTGCTCGTTCCAAACATTCTAGATGAATGTTGAAAACGCCAACCTAATCATAATAGCCCTTTTGCTTTTACCCCCAAATTTTGAGATACAGTATCTCATCTCCTCCTTAATATTACCAATCTCCATCTTCCAGATTTGAGGCTTCTATAATCGCATTAGAAAAAGAGGTGGTCGTTCGTTTCACATGCATTCCAGCATAAGATACATCTCGAGATAATCACTAGCCCCCCTTTTCAATGATTCAAACCATTGAAAATACGTTTGTTTTGCTCGTTCCAAACATTCCAGATGAATGTTGAAAATGCCAACTTGAACATAATAGCCCTTGTGCTTTTACCCCCAAATTTTGAGATACGGTATCTCATCTCCTCCTTAATATTACCAATCTCCATCTTTCAAATTTGAAGATTCTATAATCACATTCGAAAAAAGGTGGCCGTTCGCTTCACATGCATTCCAGCATAAGATACATCTCGAGATTATCACTAGCCCCCTTTTTCAATGATTCTCAAGAGTAGCTAGTTTCCTGTTTACACCACGCACGGAAACTATGTTTCGGGATGAGGTTCTTGTGCCACAAAAAGCTACTCCAGTCTACAGGATTCCCTTGCTCTCTAATAGCATTCCATGCGAGCTTCAACATACAGTTAACATCAGTAGAACCCGGCGACACAAGTTGATCTTCTACATTCTCTATTGGGCCTTGATGATTTTGAACTTCATCCCAAGCAGATTCCATTCTAGTTGTAGTAGGAGCCGTATCAATTTCCATCCACAAAAATATCACAAAGTTTAGTGTTAATATCCATATTAGTTTTGATTAATGTGTCTCCTTCCATACATGCAAATAATGGAATAATTTCCAAGCCATGGAAAGATGCAAAAATTGACTTTAGACCCATCTTCGATAGAGTACTGCGTATTTTCTTTAATAGTGTCTCTTCTCCTCATCAACCCTCTCCACGACCATGAATAATCATGAATAATTGTTAGGTAGGTTGCATGTGCATAGGTCACCAGTTCACACATATTTGGCTATAACCCATCTAACCCAAAGAGTATTCGGATTCATGAGGTTCCAGAAAAGTTTGATCACGCCTGCATCATTCCATTCCCTCAGACTACTAATGCCAAGCCCACCTCCATTTTTTGGTCTGCAAATGCTGTCCCAGCTCACCATGTGAATTCTGTTTGCATAATTCGAACCATTCCATTAGAAGTTATGGAATAATCTCTCAATTTCATCAAGAACCCTTCTTGGTAATTAAAAAAGCTCCAGACCAATAGATCTGGAAGCTATTTAATACATATTTTATCAGTTCAACTCTTCCTGCAAAAGAGAGCAGAAGGCTCTTGCAACTTTTACTTTGATTTCTCACTTTATTGATGAGTTCACCAGACATGGAATAGGACATCCTGAAATGGGAGTTCCATACTAATGTTGTCTTTATGTTGACAACCTTTGTTATATATTATCTAACTCTTCAACTGATTGATTTGAGGCCAAATAATATATAGAAGAACTCATCCAAAATTGACTGTATTTCCTTGGCAGATTCAGCATCATCTTATGAAAAAATAAGAAGATCATCTGCGAATATTGGATGAGAGACCGGCGGACACGTCTCATTCACCGGAATTTTAATCTTACCTTCTTCGACTTTATCATCTAGCATTCTCGAGAACACCTCCATCAGCATAGTGAAAAAAGTGGGGAAATAGAATCCCTCTGTCTCATCAAATCCCATCTGTTTTAGGATATTGATTATGAAGACCCAACAGACTTTATCATAAGCCTTCTGGATGTCTATCTACGCACATAAATTTTTGGGGCCATTGATCAGACGATATTTCCTTATCAATTCATAAGTGAGGAGAATGTTCTCCGTGACCTTTCTACCCTTAATAAAAGTCGACTCATGAGGCTTATAAACTCTGGTAGAACGACTGCAAGTCTACTTGACAATATTTTAGTAGTTACCTTGTAAATAAAGTTACACAAGGCAATAGGTCGATACTTGTCCCTCGAGTTTGCATTCTCAACTTTTGGAATCAACTGAGGAAAGTGGAATTCATGGATTTAAGAAGATTCTTAGAATGGAGAAAGCTTCTACTGTTGTGTGAGGACGTGACTTCCTACAATCTCCCAATGGTATTTGTAAAAGTCTGCTGGAAAGCCATCCAGACCGGGGAAAATGACGCAATGTTTGTCACTAAACGCCACAATGTTTGGCAACAGTGGATCATGCAGTAAGCTTGTGTTTGTTGCTAAAAGATTTGCATTCAATGAACGATATGCCTCTTCGGATCCAGATCAGAAGATACATTTAACTGCTTGTTTAGTAGTCAAAATGTAATTCTGTGATGTATAGAATGCATAATTATCACCACCAGTGGAATCAGAAATTAGTTTACTTTAACCAAATCTAGTTTATAACTTCAAAATAACCAAATGATGCAAATTATTAAAACAATTAGAATCGAAGGAAATAAGAGGTTAGCTAGAGAGGATCCTAAAATGGATCAGACAACAGAAAATTTCTTAAACATTCCTTATTCTAGAGCTGAATAATAAAGCAACATAAATTTTACCATAAGTAGATCGATTTGAGATGCCTCCATATTCTTATTTCCAGCATTTTTCTTAGATAAAATGTCTAACAAAATATAGTGCACATGCTCTGCACAAAATATAGTATAAGAGCATTTTGAAGAGAGAATTCTCAGGAATTCGTAATCTGGATGCTTACGCCCAATCTTTTTTAGAAACATATCCTGGAAAAAGAATAGCATTATTAAAAAGTAAGAGCCAAGATCCAATAAAGAATGAAAATGTCACAGCTCAACACACAGGATAATTAATGTTTCTGAAAACATCAAATTTTGATATTTTAAATAAGATCACAAAAGGTGGTATCCAATGCTTATAAAAGATAATCCTCCCCATCACAAATAAAATAAAGGTGATAATATTATTCTTGAACTATATGGCGAGCACTACATAAACAATTACGTTGCCAAGCACCATATATATAACAAAAATGCAATACTCCATAACCACCATAACAGAAAAGAAAAGGCAACTGCAATTAGACAATAGTATTGATGTAGATGGCTCTGAAAATAAAACAATACTCCATGACTACCAGAAAGGCAAAGAAAAAGCAACTGCAATTAGACAACATAATTGATTTAGATGGTTCTTTTCCGTAGGGCAGTACAAAACAAACATTTCCAATGTAATTAATTAAGGTTCAAGATGAGACACGGAAAAAATTATATTTAGTTAATCACATATTTTATTTTCCATGAGAAACATACTATATGACAGAAAGAGGATTCCAAACAACCTTCAATTATTTGGTCTTTTGGAACAATAAGATGTCTTTGCTCTGGAACTCAGCTGCTCCACCAAAGAGGGGGCAAATTGTAGACACCCCATTTGTTCTCGAGTCTGCAATGACTCACTGGTAAAAAACTAAACTGGAAATCAAGTATTTTAAGTTGTTTTCTAGTCAAACAAGGAGAAAATTCTACATTTAGGGGAGAGGAAGAAACAGATTTAACCAAAAGATATATTTGAGAAATTGTTCACACTTTGGACGACTTAATATGCAGGCACCAACACTTGCTTGCTAAAGGAGTGAGATTTGTTAAGAAAATCTTTGAGCAACCAGCCAACTGCAACCGTCATCAACATTTAAAAACTCGACATTGGTGACTACATTGGCCACCGAGAGACCATAACATATTACTATTGGCTACATGGTGTGCATTTATTTTTTTGGAAAAAATTTCAAAAATATAAAAAAAAATATTCCTAAATTTAAATACGATATTTTATGCGCATGCATATAATTAGGCACTTTTTATCTAAATGACAGTTTGGTAGGGTTTAAATCAATGAGGGAAAAAGTCGAAAAAATTGGTTACGTCAAGAAAATTTTCAGAAGGTACTAAAAAACATGTAACTAAGAAAAAAATTGCCATAAGTGGGGGAAAACAGGAAATATTAAAATATTAAAAATTACAAAAAATCCAAAAAAATTATATGTTACAACATTAATTTAGTTTTTTTTTTTAAAAATTAGCATAATATTTGACAGCAATAACTGTAAATCCATAACAAATGACGATAAATGAGAAGGTGAGGGCTCAGTTTAGGTTTTGAAACCCCTAAACTTAACAGAAAAAGAAAAGCCCTTCTATAAAAGCCCCCTCCTTTGCTTCTTCTCCACAGAAAAACAAAAAACCCAATTCTTCATCTTCCTTGAAAAAAAAATAAAAAATCACAGCAAATAGGGAGAGGAGGGACCAAGAGAGAGAGAGAGAACCTAGTTTTTTTCCTTCTTCCTCTCGTTTTTTATTTCTTTAGATTTTCGAGCTTCGACGCGAGAAAAGGAGCAAGGGAGATGGCATCCCACATCTTGGGTTTAAGGTTTCAATGAAAGAGAAAGGGGTGAGAGAAAAAAGGACAAGATTTTTTATTTTTAAAGCCCTTTACAAACCCGGTGCTCTTTTAATCTTTTGAGAAACAATATTTTTTTAGAAGCTTTTTTTATTTTCAGCTTAAACAAAAACGGCAAAAAAAAAAATGTGTTTTAAATGATTAAAACAGAAAAACACATTTTAAATTTAAACTACTTAAACATGTTTTTTTTAATTAAATATGTTTTTAAAAGTAGCATTTAAAAACATGTTTTTATTCGCTGAAGCACAAAAAAATAAAAAACACACATTCATTTTTCAAAAAGAGCCTTTTAAAAAAAATGGAGTTTTCCGTCACATTGTTTTCGACAAATAAATAATAACTAAAATCAGGCTTAGCCAAAATTCAATCATATATATTTGAATAATTTAGAATTTTCGATATGTTTATTACATATTGATACAAATATTTTACAATAATATAAATAAAGTTATGAACAATGAATGATTGAGTATGATGATGAATTGATGCATCACTATAAACGATTCATAAATGATATATACTCCATTTAAAAGTATACAATATCCAATGGCACAAAACCACAACTCTGAATAGAACAATTTTTTAATTTCTAACTTGTGTTTTGCTCAATGGTTCCTCAGTTAATTAACTTGAAAATTGCTAAATTTATAAAAACAAAAGAGAACAAAAGAAGCATGAGCATGCACTAATATATGCCCAGAAATTTTGATAACACTAAAGTTGGTGTGAGGGCCCAAAATTTTCAAAATCTTTATCTTATGTCAAATCAACATGAAACTCTTGCCACAAATCCTAGATATAAAAAAATTTATGTTAAAAATTTAAGTTCTTATAGATTAATAATAACTTTATAAAAGTTATAAAATAATATAGAACTAAAATAACTTATATCAATAATTATCAGTGAAACAAGTATCTGTTGAAAAGTAGGGGTATTAGTGGATACATAGCATAGACCGATTTAGAGGTATTCAGTGGATGCACAGTATAGATCGATCCTTGGGGAATCAATATCAGCAAGGCCAGATTTTGATACGCATTACTTTATATAGAGAATTTAATAATAATAATAATAATAATAATAATAATAAGGAACATGTTGATTATATCAAAACTAGGAAGCATCAGTAATTATAGTTTGCCATGGGAAGGGACACTATTGCCACAGTAAAACTTTCTATAAGAAATGCTGGCTTAGATAAAAAAGGAAAAGTTTGAATAGCATCTACAAATTTAAGTTAAAACATTGCTCAAATATTTCTACGAAAAAGGTTTCATTGAAAACATTAGGAAACATCGGGAAACAACAAACATTGTTTGGTTTCAACCTGCGAATATGTTAGCGAAATTCAACTGTTCCAATTCTTCAGCAATCGCGTCATAGTTCCTTTAGGATTTCGTTCTTGATCAATGAAAATTGCTGCATTGTCATCATATTGTATTATCATACCATTGTCGCATTTAAGTTTTGTACATGTCCATACAATTACAGCTCTGGTCACTTCTTATCTTTCTAAAGGAATCTTTGTAACTGCTTCTTTGATTAAAGCAACAAAAGCAAATTGGTGATTACTAGCTCCTATGTATCAAATACACATCAATTCATGAGTCCTTTTGTTGTCTACTACAGTCAAATGGGGGTTTAATCATATCCTTTTTCATTTCTTTAGTTTTTTTTATTATGTTCTTTCAATGCAAAGCAAAGGGCGAAGGAAAAAGGAAAGGAAATATAATTTATCCAGAAATAAATAAACTTGGGAGGTAATTTTCATCTAATACACCTTTTGTTTCATAACCTACCCACAATAACGAATTCAGTTCGTGTAAGCATTTTGCAGCACCTATTAAAATATATGATCTGGCCACAGTTTTTGCTACTCTGACAATTTCGCATAAGTATTCAACCCAATTTAACAATATTTACCCTACATTCGGGAGATCCCTTCCCGAACCCCTTGTGTTTCCATAGGTTTACAGTAACAGGCTTATCGGGAAATATATATACTGATATTTTTCCATCAGTCTTGACAGATACTACAAACCATCGTAATCATCATCACTGTCAACAACATCATCCATAGTCATCTTCATCACCATCACCACCATTTTTGCTATCAGCACGATCACCTTCATCATCAACCCTGATGTCATAGTTTTCATCATCATTAATGTCATCACCACCAACCACATAATCGACACCATTGCCTCTGTCATCATCAACATCCATAGTCATTATCATCATCATCATCTCCCCAATGTTAACCTTGATATCATTTTTATTATCTTAATCACCATTGCCATCATCATCATCCATAGTGACACCATCCTCATTGTTTCTTCATCATCCCTCATCAACATCCTAATGATGTCGGAATCATCATTGATGTCATTATCATCATCAACATCATCCATAGTCATCGTCATTGTCATCATCATCATCCATCATCATTTTTTCATAGTGTGCTTTTCATTATCACAACGCCTTCGATCAAGAAAGACCACCAGCAATGCAATACGCGGACCCCCCCTCCCTTTTTCAGATCTACTTACTAAAAAATACCTGGTAGCAACATACAAACTAAAAAAACGATAGTTGTTTTTGATAAATTATCAAATCACACCAAAACCAAAAAAAAAACTCCAAGAAAAATATTTAGAAGTAAATAAATCAAGAAAATTGAGATCCCTTAAAAATATTCGTCTAGAATTCGAAGATCTCACTACAATATTTCTAAATGTAAATATGGAACTTGATGAAAATGAAAAAAAGGAGAATAGCTCAGGTACATTTGATTAATGATTTAGGGTTTTAGTCGCCTTGATAACAAGAGGAGAAAGAGAAGAGTAATAATGGGAAAAGATTATGTTGTCCCCCTCCCTTGGGATATCTTATAAAAGAATAGGAACATAATGAGATCCATCTTCAAAATGGAAAAGACATAAGTACATGATAAAGCAAATACATTAATAAACATGGTTAAAAAACAAACCCACTAGAAAAGTTACACCACCAACACTTTAAAAATTTTGGGACAACAAAAAAGGTCACTAGAGAAAAATCATTAACATGAATAGTTACAAGGGAAACTTCATACAAATTTCTATGAAATTCAATAAAGCACTTGAAACTATAGAAATTTTCACAGATCTGTTGTGACATGTTCAAAAGCAAACAGGCAGATTCCTGTTCACTATCTTGATAAATGCAACAGAAGGCAAAAGAAACTACTTACACGAATAGTTTGAGCAGATGTAAAAGTTGTTTCCTCATCCAGCAATTGTAGCAATGCCTTAAAAATGCTATTATCCTTCATTTGGTGTAGTTTTTGGAAGTTCTCTTCAGCTTTAGATGGATCAATAAAGGAAGCTGACATTTTTGTAAAAGAACTTAAAAATCTCTCGTTCACTTCTTCCGTAACATTTTCCTGCATAATCCAACAATAATTATTAGAGAATAGAAACGCAATCGAACTAAAAAAAATCTCTCATGTGACCTAAGTTGACACTCACCATCTATTTGTTATTGTTATAAAAAAACCAAAACAAACATCTCCAAGGGAAACACGTATCTTTCAAAACATTGAATATACTTAACCTACGTTGTCTTCAATGTTAAAATCCTATATATCAACCAAAAACTAAAACATAACAAACATCTCCACTTGAAACTCATATCTCACTCAAATCACTGAACACAATTGTAATCAACTATAAAATGTTGAATTTATATCAAGATCTAGAATTTATAGGTGATGAACAAGAAAAAGTAGAGCGACAAAGCAAAAAAAAAATATAAGCAAAGGGAACAAAGAGGTGAGACATTGAACAGTCCAGAACCAAATAACAAGTTTCTACTTAATTTGGGTCAATTTTGATGAAGAACTACATTAACTAGACCAAAATAACCATAAGAACCTCATATGAAATACCTCCATGTATGCTGGATAATTCAATTTATCCTAACAAAGTATAAAAACATGCATAAACATGTGGATATGATAAATTGAGCACACAATTGCATTTTTTACATTTTCATGAAAACTTGAAAGAAGTAATTTGATTGGTATGACAAATTTTTACAACTTGACTTCCATATCTACATCAGAAAGTAAGACAAATTCTATGCAGAACCAAGGATTTAAATTTGATATGAGACGATATACAATTTTTGCAGTCATTCCCACCATTGCACTTCAATTATTAGCATAAGAACGTATGCACATTAACATAGAAATAAGGGAGTAGCAATGATCCAAGTCCGACAATGCCGCCATTGTCCGTCCCAAGCCCGGATGAGAAGGGAGGAGGGTTAGCATTAGGTTGAAAAACAGTTGTAAAAATCCCATTTAATCTCTATGATGAGACCTATGATGACAACACATTTTGCGGCATCCCCTGATAGCAACCCGTTGGAATGGACCCCGACTATAGCGACTAGCTAGAAGTAGGCAAGGTTTGGCGAGGGCGTCCACTATTTTAAGCGTGCGCTACAACGAATCATGGTTGTAGTGAAAAATAGGCAAGAGTTGGCTAGGGCGTCTGCTATAAGCAACGCGCTACAACAGAACCCGGTTGTAGTGAGAAGTAGGGAAGGGTTGGTTGGGAAGTTCCCTGTAATTGACGAACTAAGATGGAGCCCGGTTGAAGTGAGAAGTAGGCAAGGGTTGGTTAGGGTGTTCCTGTAAGCGACGATCAGCGACAATGTCAAATTGTTGGGAATAGTATGTTAGGGCTCCCATATCTACATAAAAGTGTGCAAGCAAAGAAGGTCCATAAGCTACAATGTCAGATTGTTGGGAATAGTATGTTAGGGCTCCCATATCTACATAAAAGTGTGCAAGCAAAGAAGGTCCATAAGCTACGTATGATTTCTTTGAATGTAGGTACATTAACTGGGAAGAGGGTCGAGCTGATAGATGCTATGAGAAGGAGGAGGATTAATATTACATGCTTGCAAGAGACGAAGTGGAAAAAAGAGAAGGCTAAGGACTTGAGAGATGCGTTCAAGCTTTACCACTAGAGGACAGTAGCTCTCATAATGGGGAGAGCATTGTGGTAGATAGAGATTTGAAGGATACGATTGCGAAGGTCGAGAGATAGAATGAATGATAGTTGAAATCATTTTAAAGAATAAAATATTAAATGTTATTAGTGCACATGTACCTCAAGTTGGACTACATGAAAACGTGAAAAGAGAGTTTTAGCAAGCAATGGAGGAACTTGTGCAAGGCATACCCAATATTGAAAGCATAGTGCTTGGAGGTGACTTGAATGGACACGTAGCGAGGATAGGAAACAAATATGAAAGGATACATGGATGATATCAGTTTGGTGAAAGAAATGAGATGGGGGGAGCTATCCTTGATTCTGCAGTAGCTTTTGTCGTGACAATAGCAACTACATTTTTTAAGAAGAGAGAATATCATCTTATAACTTTCAAGAGTCGACCTAATAAAACTCAAATAGTTTATTTTCTACCAAGGCAAAGAGAGTAGGCAAACTGCAAGGATTGTAAGGTCATCCTAGGAGAGAGCCTTGCGACACAACATAGATTGATAGTTTTGGATGTTCCGATCAAGTGTCAAGTTACTGAAATGTAACGACCGAGATTTTTCGCTTATGTAGTCCTTAATTATTTGCTTAATTTGTAATTATGATTAGTTTGATTGATTTAATGCATGTGATTAGTTGTTGCGCATAAATATAATACTTACTTTATTTAATAATGACCCATGATAATTAATTAATCTAATTAATAGACCTTAAAAGCCTTTAAATATATGTTAGCAATAATTAAGGTGCGTTCAGTAATATTTAACGAACCTTTAAAACATGTTAGTAAATTAACTAAAGACCCAATAACTAATTAAAGGCTCATAGAATCACTTAAGACTCGTGTAGGAAATTCTAAATAGAGTTAGATCTTAAATAGGAAAACCTTAAAGTATTATAAATATAGAGATTAGGTTTAATTTACAGAATTTTTACATAACTCTTATAACGTAATAACCTTTTAGAGAAAGAGAATTAAAAGAAAAAACCTCGAGCTTTCAATTTGAAGGCTTAGAAGAACGCGAGAGCTTACAACGCGACCAGATCTTCGGATTTGATCAAGGGAAAGGAGTTACGTCCATGGATCAAAATTTCGGCCGATACCGATACGTATCGGACGATACGTATCGGTATTGGTATCGAACGATACATTGAATGTATCGTTCGATACATTCAATATAGTTGAATGTATCGAACGATACATTCAATGTATCGTCCGATACCAACCGGTACCGATACGTATCGTCCGATACGTATCGTTTTGGAGCTCGGACGATACGTATCGGTAACCCGATATTTTGACCCATGGTTACGTCAAGTTTACGTGAAGACTAGAGATATGGAAAAATCATGTTGAGATTAATCGGAAACGTAGATAGCACGAAAATAAAATAGGAATTAGGGTTTATTTCATTTAATGAATATTCTTCATATTAGATTGTTAAATTTTGATGCTTAATCGCGGGTTTTCGAAGGTATACATGGTTTCGTGATTGAACACGAAATTATGTGCAGGATCCAGAATCTAGAATCTGTGCAGTATCCAAAATCTGTGCAGGATCTAGAATCTGTCCCAAAATATGTCTAGAATCTGTCAGGAATTTCAGAATTTGTCCAGGATGCAAGCAATGAATTTCTATTCAAATATTGTCTATGTTTAATCATCATGCTTAAATGTTTATTTATGTTCATCCTCATTTTTTTTTACTGCTTAGAATCCATGCAACCTAGGATGTTTGGTTTACACAACATGAAACAAGTAGGATTCGTGGTTCGTGATTAAACACGAAATTCTGTGCAGAATCAAGAATCTGTCCAAAATCCAGAATCTTTCTAGAATCCAGAATCTATGCAGGATCCAGAATCTGTCCCAAAATATGTCCAAAATCTATCAGGAATTTCAGAATTTATCCAGGATGCAAGCAATGAATTTCTATTCAAATATTATCTATGTTTAATCATCATGCTTAAATGTTTATTTATGTTCATCCTCATTTTTTTTTATTGCTTAGAATCCATGCAACCTAGGATGTTTGATTTACACAACATGAAACAAGTAGGATTCAATAGAGATTATATGTTTATGATATGTTAAGCCTATACAAATGAATGAGCTATTGCAGATTATTGATTTTCAATTTTTTTTTTTTATGCATGTATATTCATGGTATCTATGAAAGTCAAAATATACATTTACAACATGACACATGAAAGCAAAATATTTCTATAATTACGATAGAATTCCTTTGGACTCATGCTAGAGGAATTAGCATAAATAAGAATGACAAGTAAGAAAAGTTATGCATCCATACATTAATAATATGACTTAAGAGATAGAAGAAGGTCTTTAATTTTAAGCTTACTACTTACTTGAAGAGAAGTTATGCGAAGGTTAACGTAGATACTAATCAAAGAATCAGAGAATATTAGGTTAATGATTAAGAAAGAGATAACCAAGTCCATTATATATGTTGATTCATGAGCATTAAATGCACAATTAAAATGACCACACATGAAATTAGGGTAGAGATCCAAGCCATAATGTTTATTTAGATTTAATGTTATGTTTCAGTTTCATTCTATTGCTTTACTCATTATTTATGTGGCTTGTTATATCTTTATTATTGTTTGATTTTATGAGTTGGTTTGAGTTATGGGCCTTTTCTATTAGCTTCATCATGTCTGGTTCATACTGGTTTACTTGGTAAACTGACTCATTGTTTGGGATTCCAAGGAGTACAGCTATACATGGAGTGGATGATGTAGATGCGTCATTGATTGATGGAAAACCAGATTTGAGTGAAGAAGGATTTGGAACTTAGTTGATTAGGCTTTCCTTTATGCATTAGGAAGGATTTTAAGACATTAATTTCAGATTTATTTTTATGAACAAGTTCATGTTAATGATAGATTATGCTTAATTTCAGTTTTTATTTAAGTTAAAGAGTAAGCATAGAATTTGTTATATAATATCTCATATTTTAGTATTGTTCTCATGATGATGGGAAAAAGAAATTTATGTGTGCACTTTTGACAGTTATTTTTCCGTTGCGTTTATATGCGGGTCTTTATGGATTAATTGATTTAATTATGATCATGGATATGTGATGTAGTGTAATGTCTCCAAGTGAACGCATTGATCCGGTGTGTGAATTTGGGGACGTCACATAAAAAGATGACAAAGGATCATCCAAAAATAAAATGGTGGTGAGACAAAATAGTACCCTTAAAAGGGAAAATGAGTGACCGGGAATTATGGTGGTGGGAAGGGGATTCAAATGAGATATGAGAACAAATGGTCCAATTGTTAAACGAGTTGCTAAGGAGTTGCTCCAGGAATCTAAAGGAAGAAAAGATGTAAAAAAAGATGATGATGGAAATGGAATATAGAGGTTCAAAAGACAATCACCGAGAAAAAGAAATGTCTTAAAGAATCGCAAAGGACAATATGACGGGGACGCCGACATTGTGGACATCGGTTATGGACCATATCGCGTGTACTGGCATCGAGGGAAACGCAACGGGGACCAGAATCAAGCCTAAAGGAGACACGCTGCCCAAAGTCGCTCGAGCGACTTCACTTCCAGCTCGAGTGAGGAGGCTTCAGAAAATCAGGCCAAACTTTCGGCCAAAGGTCTCTCAAGCGAGTTTGGATGTCGCTCAAGCGAGATATCGGAGTATGCACAAATTTTTCTCTGGAATAAGTTGCTCGAGCGAGCATCGGTTGTCGCTTGAGCGAGTCATGTCAAGTTTTGAAAACAATTTGTGTTTTCCTAAGTTTCGTCAACTCGTATGTAATCATTTTAGGGTAGTTTCGTAAATTTTATGTTTTAGGATTTTTTGCTTTGAGGCCTCTTATATAAGGTCATTAATAAGAATAATGTAATTAGTTTCTTGATTAATGAAAATAGCTTATGCTTTCTGCTTGAGATGATCAACTACAAAGAGTGAATCTTCTTCCCGCAAAGGGGTTTGGTGTGAAGCCAATGGTGCGAAGCCCACGATCTCTATCTCTTTGCTTTTATCTTCTCTGCTTGCATTCCAATCCGAATCAACCAATTTCAACTGTTACCTGTGATTCTCACATAAACCCATAAACCCTATATTCACCAAAGCCATTAGCCCAATCTGAACCGTCGGATTGAATCGCTTCAACAAGCCCTGGATAGAACTGGTGATCCCATCTTAGAACTACGAGCAAGCGCCTTAATCTGGAAGCGATAGAGTCCTATCTCTAGGATCCTCCTTCTGCAAGGCTAACGGATCTAGCGCACGGACTGGACTCGAGTCAACACGATCATCCCAGCGGAAAATCATGAAACCCTAAGGTAGCGCGATTATTTTAAGATTTGTTGTTTAATTAATTCAATTTAATTTCGGCAAATATTCATTTCATTATCATTCACATAGTTTAGGGTTGTCATCCCGTATCACAAGAACTACAGATGATCTTGAAAGATTTAAGCTCTTCAAAAGAGAAGCTAAGAAACTCGTGAGTAAAGTTAAACATGAAGCGTACAACAATTTATACACTAGACTGGAAATAAAAGGAGATAAAGAAATCTATAAAATTGCCAAGATTAGAAAAAATAAAACTAGAAATTTCGACCAAGTAAGGTGCATTAGAGATGAGAATCAAAGGGCCTTGATAAAAGAGGATGAGGTAACGAATAGATGGCAGGAACATTTTAAGGATCTATTAAATACAAAATATGCGAAGGAAGTAGATAAGAAGAATCAAATCAAGAGATGATCAACGAAATATTAAAAGTTGAAGTAAAAACAGCCTTAGCAAAGTGAAAGAAAAGAAAAGCATTAGAAACGCATGGAATGCCTATAGAAGTTTGGATGTATTGGGAGAAATGGACTAAATTGGTTAACTAAATTATTCAGTAACATACTAAAAATGAAGAAAATGCTTGAGGGGTGGAGGAAGAGAATTGTGGTCCTATTTTATAAGAACACGAGGCATCCAATATTGCCAATTATCGAGGCATTAAACTTATAAGCTAGACTATGAAACTCCGGAAGAGAATAGTACAGCGACCAAGACAAGAATCAAGTGCATCAGGGAATTAGCTTGGATTTATGTCGGGAAGATCAACAGCCGAAGTTATTTTCTTATTGAGGTAACTTACAAAAAAATTCAAAGAGAGAAGGAAAAACTTGCATATAGTATTATTGATTGGAAAAAATTTATAATAGTATCGAGATAAATAATCTGGTGGATACCAAGGAAGAAATGCATCTTGAATTTATATATTAAGATTATTAAAGACATGTATGAGAGGGCGGTAACTAGTGGAAGAAAATGCTTGAGGGATGGAGGAAGAGAATTGTGGTCCTATTTTATAAGAACACATGAGACATCCAATATTGCCAATTATCAAGGCATTAAACTTAGAAGCTAGACTATGAAACTCTGGGAGAATAGTACAATGACCAAGACAAGAATCAAGTGCATAAGGGAACTAGTATGGATTTATGCTGGAAAGATCAACAGCTAAGGCTATTTTCCTATTGAGGCAACTTATAAAAAAATTCAAAGAGAGAAAGAAAAACTTGCATATGGTTTTATTGATTTGGAGAAGGTTTATGATAGTGTCAAGATAAATAATCTGGTGGACACCCAGGAACAAATGGATCCCCAATTTATATATTGAGATTATTTCAGACATGTATGAGAGGGTGGTAACTAGTGGAAGAACGACGTGTGAAGATACGAGTGTGTTCCCTGGTGGAGTTGGGTTGCATCAAGGATCTACCTTGAGCCTTTATTTATTTGCCATGATCATGGATGCATTAACCATAGAGATACAAGAAGAGATTCCTTGGTGCATGTTATTTGCAAATGATGTGGTACGTAATGCCCAAACAAAGAATGAAATAAATGATAAGCTAGAATTATGGAGAAAAACCTTTGGAGTAAAGGCGTTCGAAAGTTTGTAGAACAAAGATAAAATAAATGAATTACAAATTTAGTGAACATGATATCCTAGAGGATGATTTTAGTTAAAATAGAAAATCATCTAGTGCCACATTGTCAAAGATTTCGCTATTTAGGCTCTACATTGCAATTAGATGGTAGATTTGAAGAGGACGTCTCGAATAAGATTAATGCAGGTTGGATGAAATAGAGACAAGTAAGTAGTATTGTGCAACCTAAGAGTTCCACTTAGATGGTGATTAGACTTGTCATATTATAGGGTGCATATGAAAAGGTGACAAGAAGATAGGGTACATGTGGTTGAGACGTGTAGGTTAGAATGGATGTGTGGAGTAATGATAAATGATAAAATTCAAAACAATTTCATAAGAGGAAATCTAAGAGTGACACGTATAAAGAAAAATTTTGTAAAATCTCGTTTGAGATGGTTTGCGCATGTCCATCGAAGGCCAGAAACAAACCCTTCATGAAGGGTAGAGACACTATAAGCATAAGGAAGTAGGAGAAGCGGAAGGCTAGTGAAAACCTAGAGGGAAGCAGCGAGAAGGAACACAAAGGATTGAGAAGTTATTGAAAGCTTAGCGCTAATTAGAAATGAGTAGAGAAATAGGACTCGAAAATCCATTCCCAAATAGATGGGATAAGGCTCTAATGATGATGATGACTCAGATATTTTGCATCTCCATCCCGGAGGACTATTTACCCCTCCCACCCCCCAAAAAAAACAAAAATAATAATAATAAATTATAAAATCTTATATTTCTACAATGGGTGGTTTATCCTATTCTGCTCTGTATCAAGTACCATTCTCTCCAAAAACATTAAGTAATCCTACCATATTCATACAATCTGCCTCATCCTGATTGGTGGAGCAGAAGTATACGACAAGAATATAAATTTGGTTGCCCCATCTTTTGTTTATTATGTATAAGGTGAGCTTATAATATTGTTCTTTATCTAAATTATTTGACATTACTTTTTCTTTAGCTTTCTCCATGGAATCATAAATGGATCCCATTGATGGCTTTTCATAACCAAACACCAATTGTAATACATCAACTAAGGGTTGTGAATTTCTTAATTTCTTCAAGAAGTCATCCTTTCTGCATATTAGGGTCAATATTCATGAATTCTTCAAGAAAGAAAAGCATATGCAGGATTTTTCCTTAGGTTTGGTCATATTCTTAAGTAAATTTAGAAACCTAGCAGTCATAGCAGTAACTCCAAGTCAATTTTATGGATCTCGGCACCATTTATCAAATCAAGAGAGTTCTTTATTACCGTTGCCCAAGTTGAAGGGAATATGCATGCCCATTGAATAATAGGTAAGCTGTCAAACCAGCCAAAGAACTAAACTACCTCACAGCCCAAGGCCCAAAAAAGATCAAAGCTTCTTGGATATAGCTCTGAAGACAAAGAAGTGAGAGAACCATAACTAAGGTTGGAAGACTACTCCGCCACCACTAGCCTAATAACACTAAGTTAAAGCCCTTCAAACATCTAAAATCTAACCCTAGCTCCTTTGGGTGGCACTTTCACCCAATTGACCAAAAGAACTTTCTTTTCTCTGGTCAGGCTGCACCATAGGAAATTCCTTTGTAGCTTCTTAAGCATTTCAATAATCAATGACGAAATTTCAAATCGATACAAAGTAAATTAGCAAATTTGTCTAAGTTTTTTTTTTTTTTGATCGGTACAAATTTGTCAAAGTTTCTTAGATTATTATGATACAAATGAGAGGAAAAGATATTCCCCTAAATGAACAAAGCTTGAAACTCAATTTTTATTAGATCATTATGATACAAATCAGCAAATTTGTCAAGCATATATGCTCAAAGAGCATCTTGCATTTGTGATTATGGTATAGTATATGACAGTTGAGATGGCAATTAAAATCTAAAGGACCAGACATTTAAACTTTGATTGACTGTGTGTCATCATGATCAGCCTATCCCGAGCCACAACAATATATGACACCTTACTTAAACCTGGTATTAACAAAGCCTTGGTAATAAGAACATTGTTAAAATTATTTTGTTTTCTTGGATTTTGACCTAAAATTCAGGTAGTGACTCCAATCATCCTTAGATAACTCCTCAACAACCACCTCCTGGCAAGCAGTGAGACGACTGGGAAAATCTCATCAACCACCACTTTCTGGAACTTAGTCAGGGAAGGTTAGAAGGTATGAGAGACCTCTCAAAAAACCAATATAACCAGAAGCAACTTTCAAAATCATACATTAGTGTAATTCATTAATGAGGGAATTTGAGTTTCTCGACACCAAACGAATTTGAAGAAATAAATAAACTTAAATAAGATAAAATTTTCATTAACTAAAGAAGAATGTTTAAGCACAAGCAGGTTGGAGCCCCAATAACACACAATTATGTCTCAATTGTTATTTTCTGCCTAGTAGTTGTCGGTGGTGCAGTTGAAAATCAGCACATGCCAAATGAAAAAATGGGTATACATGTAGTGAATGTTGTATATGGATAAAGGCATTTTCATGCAGAATTTTTTCTAATAGTGACCCTTTAAGGATTATACCTTATTTTTACGAAGATCCAAATACACTTGCATCTCAGTCTGTAACCTGGAAACAAACAAACCATAAGTAAAGGCAAATTGCAAAGCTGAGCAAAGCAAAAATGAGTACAATACCTCCGCTTCTGAGATAAGATGGAGTTTAATGCCTTCATCTGAGGCAATGTGAAAAAAGAGAAAAAAGTGGTCCAATGACTGGTCCTCTCCTCAACAGAAAGTGAAACAGGAAACAGATCCTCTGCAAGTACAAGCTCCATATTCTGGGGCCTGAAGGATTGTTTAAAAAACAAAAACAAAAAACAAAAAAAACTTATATTGTACTACAATGCTTCATTTCAGTGTAGTAAAACAATACCATGCAGCGTGGATAATCAAACCTGAAATCCTTATAATCTTTGTCATAACAGAGCATCAATATACGACATGGAATCTGTTCAAAGTGGTCACTAGGTGCAAAGAGACCTTCAGAGCACTTAATGCAATAACACCGATACAACTCCAACAATTTTTGCATGGCATTCTTTCTCACGGAGAACTGCGGAAGATAATGTAGACTTTCAGAGGTCAGTATTGCAAAAAAGTTATCTCATGCCCAAGAAAAAAAAAAAAACATCTTCTTAAAAGAACAATAACCTTCTTGTCCCGAAGTCTTTCTGTTGCCTGGGACATCAGTTCAGGTCGTATACATCTCAGGTTAGATTTAGCCACATCACAGATTGCATTCACAGCTTGTATTCTCACTTTGTCGTCAAAATCTAACAACCGTCCTTCAAGAGCAGCTGCCACAAGTTGCCACACATATGAATGAGTATTAGCATACTCAGAATCAAGGTGTCAGTGGACCGATACATATCGCCTATACCGTATCAGTCGATATTTTTTTTTTGAAAAAAAAAAAGTAAAAATAAAATGAGAAACTGGTTGTATCGGCCGATACCGATACCACATTGATACCTATACCGGAGTAGTATCGGTATCAGTTCTCGGCGAAACCGATACGTATCGGTATCGGCCGTATTTTTAGACCATGCTCAGAATCATAGTTGCTAGATTGAAATCTTAAGGTTTTAAGAAAATGGCTAATCGTCGAATAGCTTACTGAGAATTTCAAGGGCTTCTGCCCCAGAGGGATTGGCCACGTAGCAAGCTTTAGCACATTCTACAGCACTGATTCTAACTTCAGCAGACTTGTCAGAGAATCTTTTCAAAAACTCTACAAAGAGTTGGTGATATTCTTGTGCAACATGGCGTCCAGAAAGAGAGAAAAGTCTTCCAAGTAAATGAACTGCCTTTATCCGTATATCAACCTGATCAGTCTGCCAATAGAACCACAGAATTACCTTATGAAACAATAACAATCCAAACAGCTCAAAGTACAAAGGAAGAATATATTTAAAATTTTGTCAGATACATAAAAATAAGATATATTGTAGCAAGTGCATGTCAATAAATAAGATGCATCACTTAGATCAACTTAATATAAAAGAATCACATACTAGTAGCTCTTGGGCCAAGTTTGGGATGACGGCAAGAAGCATCTGAGGAGCATATTGAGAAATTTCATAAATAATTTCATGGTAAAATTCCTTCAGCTCACTGCCTATAGCATCTCTGTCCAGAATGGAAGATGTTAAGAAACTTTGAACAAAGGGCTCAAGCTTTTCAGTGCAATTCTGAATGATGGAGACCGCAAGCTTAGTGGAACCAACAGGTGAACCCTGAAATTTAATTACTCCCATATCAACTAAGAGATCAAGAAATGGCAGAGGAAGATTTACTCAAATTACATTCTAATCAATATTTCCTCCGAACTGTATCAGTAAACAAATATAAAAAGGAAGATTGTGAAGCTCCTCCATCAACTAAATTAATCAAATGGATGCAGAAAATACCACCTTAGCAATAAAAACATAATAAGAAAAATAACACGAGCAAATAGATAAGAGAATCCAACAAAATGAAAATGGAAAGAAAACGAAGAAATAAACAACTGCAAACACAGAACAAAACATGATAGCATTTTCTCATGTACTGGGATTTTTTTTACTGTAAGCATCAGTTTTATTGTGAGCATCACCTCTAAAGTGCTATTTTCACAATTTTTTACTTCTTTTTATTTCTTTTCACAATTTTTTACCTCTAAAGTGCTATTTTCACTGATTTGGTTAGGCCTCTGAGCCATATGGCCATAAACCTCAGCAAGAGAACTGCATGGAACCACCTGAGGTCCATTAACACCATTCCTCATACGAGAGGGATCACCACCGGTCCGGTCCCTGGGTTTGGGACGAAGCCTAAAGAAACTATTAGCTTTCTCAAACTGTTTACCAGCTCCGACCATGTAGCACCTGTCCCTCGAAACATGTGTCGGTCAACCAGTTGACTGAGACCTGACTGTGCCAGGTAACTACCTAAGATCAGGTTCATCTAAAAATGTTAAGCACCTACCTGTAACTGGATGGGAAGGTGTTATTTCGAATGGCATCCATAGGACACCATATTAAATTGGATGGGTGTGGTAGTAATTAAGTAAACCACACACCAACATCTTAGACCATGTGTGAGAACCCGGACTGACTGGTGACTGATCCTGACCCGGGATATCACCCAAATTGGGACTAGGGCTCTCAATGGGTAGGGTCAGCCTAGATTTTGGCCTACACCCGGCCCAAAAAAAGTGGTATTTTCTATCAAGCAAACCCGGCTTGATATTCGGACTGGGCTAAACATGTTGCAACCCAGATCAATCCGGGTCGGGCTTGGGTTGAGTGTTCCAACACCCGGCCCGTATATATATATATATATATATATATATATATATATATATATATATATATATATATATATATATTTATATATATACACACACACACACACTTATCCTTTTAAAGTTATTAAAAACAATATCCTTTTAATTAAATATAATTTACTTAAATGCCCTGAGATTAACCATTGTCCGTTATAACCATTATGCAACCGTTGTCCTTTGAAGCAACCGTTGTTCGTCATAACCATTGTGCAACAAACTAAAATGAAATATTTGAACAAAAGCATGTACCTGAGCCTCTAAAATGTTAATATAATTATTTAATTAAATTTTTAACCTTCTTCAAACTTTTATTAGAAAAAAAACAGCCCAAGCACAACCAAATTTTATTAGAAAAATAGCTCAACAAAAGAGCCCCAAAAAATAGCCCAACCAAACTTTATTAGAAAAAAATTGCTGAAAAAAAGCCCAGAAAAATGCCCAAGCATTTTTTTCAAATATGCCCGAGTTAGGGTCGGGCTGAAAATTTTGGGAGCCTGGCCCTAATCCGGCCCATTGAGAGGCCTAATTGGACTGAATCTAGTTGATGATATGGAGATCATCATCAATGGAGTGGATTTTGATGATCATCATGGTGGTGATCAATAAAGCAAGTCAAACTTGGACCCATAAATCCAAGGGAGCCAAAAGAACAAACACCGTTAGTTAAATGCCTTGTATGGAACAATGGCATTTCAAGTAAATAAGAATGAAGCCCAAGGGCAATTGTAAATAATTTTCCTAATTTAGAAATTAGAATTAGGAATTTCACATTTTTCCAGCAAATCCTAGCCCTTGATCTATTTGACCAAGTTGGACTCCATCTAAGACCATAGATTTCACATTGGGGAAATCTAGGGTGTAAGATTGGATTAGGAGCCATGCACCACAAGATCTTTAGAATTGTGGACATTCACAAAATTTGAGGGCACCAAAACAGGAGAAAGGCAAGATGGAGACTCAATGGAGGGTGGAGAGTGGAACCCAAGTGGGTCCCACTCCTCCATGCGCATGTGAAAGGAGAGAGACTGAAGCTTGGGAAGACCAAGCTTGCCAAGTGGCAAGCTTGTCCCCCATGCATGTCCCCTTGCAATTTTCGAATTTTGTAGCCCTCACTCTCTTGCATTTCCATCTTCTTCCTCCATCCATCTCCATTAGAGCTCCTTCCTCCCAAGCCTTGGTCCTCCACATCTAGCCATTAAAACTTCCATCCAACACCACCATTGTACTCTCCTCTCCTTCTAGTTTAACATAGCGGGAGTTCACACCAATCCCAGCCCATCTCAACACCAAATTCTGTGCAAACCAGCAAGCTAGAAGAAGAAAAACAAGGTAAAGTCTTGGTTTGTTTGAGTTTTTGAATTCTAGTATAGCATAGTGTATGATTAGCTTAGGATTTTGATGATTTTCTTGACTTTTTTTGAAGTTTTTGAAGTTTTCTTGAGTGATCATGGGGGGCAGAGATAGAAGTCAAGTTAGATGACCTTGCATGTGATCACCATGATCATGCATGACCATCCAATGGTCCAAAATGGGCAAGGCTTGGACTATGTCCAATGCTAGCCTAGGACTCTTCACAAAATAGTTAGAAATTTGACTTTTGTTAAGATTTTTCCATGTGATTTCAATTTTGAATTTTGATAAATGGATGAGTGGTGTAAGATGTGATGTGGGTGATCATAATGATCTCACATCATCATCTTACCACCCATGATCTGATCGAATGGTTACAAATTGATGGTGTTGATCCTATTCCCTGATTTCTGTGTTGGCCAAACTGTTGACTGAGACATAATGAGTCCTGACTGTGTCAAGTGACTGCCTAAGGCCAGGTCCACCCAAGTTTGTGAGGCACCCACCTTAGATTAATGAAAAATTGACTATTCCTAGTGGCACCCAAAGGGCACCCCATTTATTTGAATGGGTGTGTTAGAAATTTAGTAGAACACACACCACATCACATACCTTGTAACCAACCCGAGCTGCTTCTTGTTGGACCTTGACCCAAGGTTTGATCCGAATTGGGTCTGAGCCTTGGTGGTGATGAGGAGATCATCGCCAATGGATCGGATTTTGCAAGTGATCATAGGATTGCTTGCTGGGTTGAATCAAATTTTGACACTTAAAATTGAAGGAAACTAGATGCACTAACATTTGGGTTGAGTATTTGTGCTTTGCTTTGGATAATGACACCCTTGTAATATTTGAATAAGCCCAAGGGCAATTATAAATAAATTACTTAATTTTAGTAATTAGAAATTTGAATATTGCAAATCTCTAGCAAATCCTAGCCCTTGGTCCATTTGACCATGATTTGACCCATCATGCACCACATATTTTCCTTGGGGAAATCTAGGGAGTAAGATGCACCACAAGATTTATAAGACTTTATAATTTCACAAAGTTTAAGGGTCTTGAAGACCACAAAAGACAAGAGGTGGACATGATGTGTGGAGGAGGGAGGAGAGAGGAGAGAGAGGGAATACTTTGGGAAGAGAAGAGATGCCTTGGGAAGAAATGAGAGGCCACATGGCAAATTTGTGCAGCCCTTGCAAATTTCGATTTCCATAGGGGGCGCTCTCATTACACCCTTCTCCATCTTCTTCTCCACTTGGAAACCTCCATTAGAGCTCCCTTAGAACCCTAAAATTCTAGAAAAATCTCCCCCATCAATCCAACCATTGGATCTCAAATTCATCACCACCACTCTACTCCACACTCATCCTAGTTCCATATATTTTTTTTTGAGCTTCATCTCAGCCCATTTATCCACAAGGGTCAAAGCAAACCAACAAGGAGAAACTAACTTAGTGAAGGTAAAGACTTAGACTAGCTTTTGTCTAAATTTCTAGGCTCGTTGTATCAAATTTTTCCATAAAAGCTATAGTGTTCTCTTGTTTGGATGGCTAAAAATTATGGAATGATCATGTTCCCACATGAGACGAGAACATAATAGCTAATGGCTGTGATCTTTAGGATTATTTCAAAGTCATCCAATGGTCCAAGATGGCCACATAAGCCTAGACCACTAGAATCTTGTATTTTGTGGATTTTCTTATAGATTTCCATGGTTTGCTTTGATTTTTCTTTAGTATCATGAATAAATTCTATGATGAAGGTTGGACCTGAGATATGGGTGACCATGTATGTGATTGTCACATCCATGCAAGGCCATCCAATGGTCCCAAATGACCAACAAGGTCAAACTAGGCCATCTATGTAATATAGCTAGAATATTTTGTATTTTTGATAGTGTAAAATGAAATTTGGCATGAAATTTCTTTGATATTTTGTAATGGGACATTGACCTAAGCCAAGTGAAGCCATGCATGTGATCTTGGTATACAGGCAAGGCCATCTAATGGCTTAGATTGACCAAGAAGGTCAAATTTTGGAAATTAGGGTTTTTCCTTGAATTTCTTAGTACAATAAATGGTTTTAAAAATATGGAATTTCAAAAGTTCTGGTCACACATGGCACCAGTGACCTGGGATGTTAATCTTGTAATCTAGGTGATCACACAAGACTATCCTATGTCAAGATATGGTCAACTTTGACCACTATGCACTCAAGTGTAGAAAAACTTTGATTTTTAAACTTTCTTGATCATGCAATGCTATTTGAGATAAATAATTCTTGTAAATGAGTGATATAAGCATAGTAAGTTCTGTTTGTAAGTTTTTCATCTCTGTGATTCATCTTTTATTTCACAGATTTCTAGGTCAAAGATTGGTCAAAACTACATCTTTTACTATGAATAGTATAGAATTGATAAATGGTGATTCCTTGCATAGGTTAATTATAGAAATTATGCTTTAATGTTTGATACAATTGCTGGAATATTCATGTGAGATATTATGTTCTTGTTTGTCATGTATTGGCTTAATCATGCTTAATATGTGTGGTCCTCGATCACTTAAATTTTAGAATAAGATGTATGTGATCTAGCATGGAATGTTGTCTTATTTTTATGGGATTAAAAATAGGTTTTTAGTATGATTTTCTGGCTGGAATATAGTTAAATTTACATGGTAATATCCCAGAAAATTTTAGTCCATCATGATAGATATCTAATCGGATGGTCTCGATTGATTGATTGGACAAAAATTTGTTTGATTGGCTATGAACTCTTGATGAGAAAGCCTAGAAATTTCTTGATATAATCATAAAATGATGATGACTTGATGAACTTAGTTGAGTTTAAAAATTATGTGAATATTTCATATTTGACCATTGACCTTGACCATGGCTAGGACTAGATGTATGGATAGGATCTACTTGTGATCATTTAAAAGGGATTTTTGTATAAAAGTTTTCAAAGAGAAAATGGGTTTTTTTGAAATTTCAAACGTATCCGATATGTTAAGACCGATAAGATGGCTCATAAAGCCCGATCCGATAACATTAAGAAAATTTACACCAGTGACTAGGAAAGTTCCGGTAATCAATTAGTGTCATTTAAATAGGTAAGATGACCTGAAACTTGATCCCGATGGACCTGGGATTAACCCGGAAATGTCCTGGACTGAGACTCGATAATGTGTGGCATTGGATGGACCACTAGATGGACCCCATCAAAGGCCCAAGTCTGTGGACCTTGCAGCCCACAGAAAATCTGACCAAGAACAACGAACAGAATAAATAGAAATAAATTTTAGAAAATTCCTGAAATTTTCTGAAAAGTACCTTGAATGGTTCCCGATGCCTAATTAAAATATCAGACCCGAACCTTGTACGGTTTGAAAGTTATAGCACCCGGAACACACTATGGCAAAGCTGCCCTGTTGTACCTGAAAACAAAACTGCCATAAGCCTTGGTTTCCGTACCCAGAAAATTATCAGAAAAATCTGAAATTAATTATACTTTGACTTTAAAATACCCCTAAGGCCTGGAAAATTTTCACACCTCGATTCAATCCGAATTGATGGCGAGATAATCGGCAAAATACAGTCCAGAATTTTGGCAAAAGACACCTAACCAGAAAACCAGATTCGACCCTCTATCGGATGGACCCGATTACATCTCGACCCATTGATTTTTTTATCCATAGAATATAAATGAAAAAGTTAGGTAACTCGCGGATCTTTCCAAAGAGCCGCTAATTTTCTGATTTTCTTGTCGGAGGTAAAAGTTATGGACCCGACACCGAGGCCCAATAATTCTAGCCCGAAATCCTAATAAAACAAAACAGATCTCGGTGATCTGTCTACCATGATCATAATTTCTCATATTTTTGGATGCCACCACTTGGGAAAGATGCCCTCATCAGTCATCTTGTCCACAATTTTGAAAGCATTCGAAAATTCGATCGGAGCCGAAAATGACGGCCGATTTACCGTAGGTTGTTTGCCACTTCTTCGGAAAATCTGAATATATAGGATAGAAGCTTAGTATTCAGACCTTAGCCCGAGACCCGTGACCACTTGGGCTGACACAAGCACATGGACCCATGATGATAACATATGATAAAACCCATATGAAATTGATCAACCAAGTCCAAGGCACGACTTTAACGACCCGATAAGGCCCAAATCCTAACCCCTAGCGAATAGGATAGGTAAAGAAAACAAGAGCCTTGTTAAAAGACCCAACCCATGAATCGAGCAACCTAAACTAATCCCTAAAGATATGAGCCCGGTCCAAGACATATATGACCCGGACCTTGGAAAGACCCGGACCCCTAGTTTTAGATCTACTAAAAACCTGAATCGTCCAGGAAATGGCCTAATGGATCCATTGGACCTATAACCCATTGGGCCCATAACTTATTGGACTTGTTGGACTCTTTAGACCCATAAAACCACTGGACCTTTTTAGATGCATGACCGTTTTGATCCATGACCCATACCCGAAATTTTAGGATAAGTTAGAAAATTTACCCATCTTGGAATAGTTAGTTAACTTGAAATATAGGATTTCTAGAAACAAGAACTTTGATGTCTCAAATCTCGTTAGAGACAGCCGAGTTTTTATTGATAATGATAAACATAAGTCCCCCTTTGGACTTTAAACTAAGGTAACACTTGACATAAGTGTAAGCCGACGAGATCCTCCATTAGGGTCAAGTCATTTAAAACTCGGACCTGACTTCTGTTTGAACTTGATATCTTTTGAACTAGAACTTGTACTTGAATCTGAATTCATGCTTGACCTAGAACTCGTATTTGAACTGGAACTTGGACTTGATTTTGAACTTGAACTTGAACTTGATTTTCAATTGGAACTCGAACTTGAATTCCTGCGTGCACTAGAACTGGAACTTGAACTTGAATTTCTGCTTGCATTAGAACTGGAACTTGAATTTGATTTAGAACTAGTATTTGAACTGGAACTTGATTTAGAACTTGTATTTGAATTTGAAATTTGAACATGATTTTGAACTGGAATTCGAACTTGAACTAGAACTTGTATTTGAACTGGAACTCAAACTTGTATTTGATCTTGTATTTGAACTAGAACTTGAACTCGATCTTGAACTAGTATTTGAACTAGTACTTGAACTTGAACTCAAACTAGAACTTAAACTTGTACATGAGCTTGAAATTGCGCTTGAATTTTGAATTTGAACTGGTATTTGAGCTTGAATTAGAACTAGCACTTGACTTGAACTTATTCTTGAACTAGAAATTGTGCTTGCTTGACTTGAATTCGTGTTTAAACTAGAATGTGTGCTTGACTTGAACTCCTGCTCGATCTAGAACTTGTATTTGTGTTTGAACTCATGCTTGAATTAGAATGTGTACTTGAACTTGATCTTGAACTCGGAAGCGAACTCGAGTACTTGAACACTTGAACACCTGAGTACTTGAATACTTGAACACTTGAATACTTGAATACTTGAATCTTGAACCCAAAATGAGTACTTGAATACTTGAATCTTGAACTCGAAAGGGGTACTTGAATACTTGAAACTTGGACCCGATATGGGAACTTGAACTTCTAGAAAGGAGTATACTTGAACTTGAATATGGAAATCCTAAATACACTGAACCTTGAACATTAATTACTTAATAACGAATCCTGAAATCTTGAAAGTGGAAAGAGATATTATCTTGAACTTGAAAGCCTCACAAAGCTGATCACTGTTCTCACGGACAGGCTCATATAAGCACCCTGTACTTGAAAGGATTCTTGAAATGTCAGCGGCGGATCAGGTCTAGTTAGACCAACAGGGTCATTGATCCTTGCCTAGATTGGCTAAACGGCGGAGAGTGCCGGCCTTTGTTCGCGCAAACACTGGCATCTTAAATCTTGAATCTTGGCCCATGGGTGGTGTTCTGGTATCGACACCGAATTAATTAAAAGACACTAATAATAAACAAATATCCTAAATCAATAAGTATGATGTAAATGAGCTTATAAACTTTAATGTCACTTGTAAATATTGTTAGTAGTTAATCTGTGAAATAATTTTCCATACTTAGTTAATAATGTTGCATGTTAATTCGTATGTTGTGTTAAATTGTGAATATTTGTCTTCATGTCAGATAGTGATTGTTAATGTCTTCATACTTAGAACTCCTGGATATTGTTAGTTTAATCTTGACTATTTCCATGTTATCACAACTGCTGAAAAGCCCACATGTACTTGCATCTATGGAATGTTTTATAACACTTGCTCTAGAAATTTATAACTGCTAACTAAGACTATATTGAGCTTCATCGCTTACGGTCGTTTCATGACTCAAAAATTCAAGAGGTCATTCAGCAGCCACCTAGCCAAAGTTTGAGGAGCTGGACAAGGAAGGATTTAGGGGCAATCACAAGCTGATAGTTGAGCTCATCTTGCCTATAGAGTTACTAACACTACACACTTGATATGATAGGATCTTTTCCTTTATCTTGTTTTGGTTTTAAGTTCAGTACTTTTGAGAAAAACAGTTGATGTATCTTTGTATTGGAACTTTAAAGTATATTGACTTTTTAAGGCTTTACCTTATGGAAAATCTCTTGAATTACTTTTTTTGTATTTCCACACTGAGTAGAATTGATTACGATATAGTTGTAAACACGAACTTGCTCGATCAAGTTAACGAAAATGGGAAGTTAAACCGATAGTGTTTAATTAAAAGTTTCCGCAACTACTTTGATAATTGAGACTAATCGCTTTCGCAATTTAAGACCTTGAAATGCTCAAATCCAAATATGACGCGTGTGCGTGCCCACGCCACCCCGACGCCGTGTTACGGATTACACGAGGCCGATGGGTGCGAGGGGCTTGACATCATAGGATCTGGACTGAGGAAAAATCCTGAAAAATTAAGCTAAGTGAATGCATGGGTTCCCAATAACTCAGTCAAAAATTAGACTTTAATTCCCGGTAGTTTGACCTGTTTGCACCAGAAATCTGGGTCTCAGAAAGGCTATGATTTCATGTGCAAAACCTTTGCCAATAAATCCGTAAAAATTCTGGGTCAAGGTTTGACCTTTGCCCCAGCCTTACGTGAAATTTTGTGAGAAATCTTCACCTACGTTCATGGCTAGAAAATCTGGAAAATCGGGACACAAAACAATGTCTAATGGCACCACACAACCAGTGACCAGAATTGATCTCTGATCAGATGGACCTGATTCCATCATGATCTGTAAACAATTAGCCTTCGAAATATATACAGAAATTATAAATGATCGCTTAAGTTTTCCAACAAGTTGTTATGTGTGGGATTTCGATATCGACACCACACATCAGAGACCATCGAATATGGTCTAATGATCTGTTAAGAGAAAACAATATTTGTAATCTAACCGCCCTGATCAATCCTAATCAGATGTTTTTAGTGCCACCACCTGGGACTGATGATGTTGTCAGTACTCTGTCACTCAGTTTTGGAAGGACTCGGAAATTCGACCGGAGTTGAAAATGGCGGCCATTCTACCATAAAGTGTTCGGTACACTTAGGAAAAAATCTGCAAATTAAGGGATATGGTCAAAATCTTGACTTTCTTCAGAAACCCGTGATGATCTAAAGTAATGCTTAATCACAGTGACCACTGGTGAAGCATTGTGAGACTTTAAAAAGGTTGACTTAATTGACTAAGTCGAGGTGTAGACCTTTTGAGGGCCCAAGAGCCCGAATACTAGAATTTGCAAGTAAAACTAAAAGGCCCAATGCCCGGCCCGTGGCACGGTAAATTTTGAACCCGAAACCAAACACTAATGTTATGGCCCAGCCCAAAACTCCTTTTGAAAAACTGGTAGATGCACCCTTCGAAAAGTTGTGTACTCGCTTGTAGGTCCGGACCTTGGAAAGGCCCGCATACTTAGGTTTGGACCTAGTAAAGGCCCAAGAGACTTAAGAAATGACCCATGGACCTCTAAGCTTGCGAGTTTAGAATGGATTAACCCGACAACCCGGCCCAAAACCTGGTATAGATAATGTTGTTGGCATCCTTATGCTTAGCTACAAAAAGAAATAAGTCGACCATAATTGAAAATTGTGGCCCGTTGGGCCCAAAGCCCAAGGTAATTAATTAAAAAGTCTTTAATTAATGGGAATGGACCTGATGTCCTCACCCCAATGGTTGAATAAATGCCACTTACGAACCTCATATGAATTTTGAGATGCTCTATGAGCACTTAACCGAAACCTTAGGAAAATAACCTAACATTGGACTGTTGACTTTGAAATTAAGCGAAATCGAAAATAAGGTAGCATAATCGTTATGAGGGGATACACTATATGAATGTCGGGAATTCTTCCCCAATAATTGGAATAAGTATGCTAATGAAAGTTGTAGTAAAACAGTTGACTCGACTCATGTATTAGCTGAAATAGAGTAATAAAAAAACACCTAGGATAACTGGAAATGGGCGCCGTGATGCCATTAAAACCATTCAATACGCTCGTTTATGCGAATAACAATAAATATAAGTCCAATAGGGACTCTAAACCAAAGCGGCACTAGACATAGAGCGCGCTAAACTTATGTCGATCCTTCCTAAGGATTGAGTTTGATCGAAGGTTTGTTGTCATGGAAATTGATTAAATGCTTGATTGATATAGATAGAAATTGGTTAAATGATTGATCGATTGACTTACATGGAAATTGATTAAATGCTTGATTGATTGACACAGATAGAAATTGATTAATTGATTGATATAGATAAATCGATCATTAAAGATGAAAGATGATAGAAAATCCGAATGATATGAGACATTTAATATTGATATTGAACCTTAAAAAATACATCGAAAAAAATGATTGGCAAACTTAAAAAGATAAAAGTCACCAAATCGATATTGAATATGAAATGAACTGATTATTGAAACTATGAAAGGAAATATAAGATATTTGAATCCCGGTTGAATATTGAACCCGAGTAAGGGACCAATTGAATTATATTGAAAGGAAAAAGGGAAGAAAATTACCGAAAATTGATGGTTGAACATCGAAACCAAATATGATTACCGAAATCGTACTACAAAATCAAATTGAATATTGAACATTGAATCGACTATTGAATATTGAATACCAAACATCGAACAGTGAATAAATGATATCGAATATTGAAAATTGAAAGTGGAAAGATGATATTGTATTGAATATCGAACCTCGTATAGCTGACCATTGTTCTTGCGAACAGACTCGTTATGAACACCTCATATTCAGATGAATTTTGAAATATCAACTGAGGATTGAGTCTCGTTAGACCAACAGGGACATTGATCCTTGTCTTGATTGACTAAATGGTGAATAGTGTCAGCCGTTGTTTGCGTGACATTGGCAATCAAACATTGATATTGAACCATGGTCGGTGTTTAGCATCGCACCGAATTAATTAAAAGACATTTAATAAGTCATTCTAATGATAAGCAAATAAACCGATAAATAATTGAAGGGAAAAGTACTTAGTGAACCAGTAAACCGTTAACCGTTGAACCAAGAATTTAATTAATAAACCTTTTAAATCTCTTAACTTGTTAACCTCGTAATCTTCAATAAAAAGGAAAAATTATAGTATGTTGTTTTCTATCATAGTAGTAATGATTGAAATTTAATATCCCCTGTGTAGGAAGTATTCTGATTGTAAATTGTATTCCATACTTAGAATATTCTTGCCTAATACTACTTGCAATTGTCTTTCTTATTTGTTGATATCACAACTTGTTGTAAACCTCTCTTTGTAGAAAATCACAATGTAAATTCTCTTGTACATGAACTGTAAGCTTAGCTACATTAAACTGTACTAGAAACCATAACTTAAAATAACTAAGACTTTATTAAGCGTCACCGCTTACGGTCGTTTCATGACCAAAAAATTTCATAGGCTAGCCAGCAGCCACCAAGTCAGAGTTAGGGGAGCAGGACGAGGAGAGATCCAGGTTCGACCACTGAGCTGAGAGTTTAAGCTCATTTTGTCTATAGAGCTACCAGCATCTGCACACATGTGATCTGTTCACGTGTTTATTTGGATCTTTCTCCTTGCTTTTGAGTTTTAGTTAAGTTTGGTACTTTTGAAGTCACAGATGTATTTTTGTAAATGGACTTATTGTAAATATTTATTTTTAAAAGTTGAACTTTTTGGACTACATTCCAAAGGGCCTAATAATTTTGCAATAAGTAGGATTTTTATACTTGAATTTTGAAAACCGAAATAGCCAGATCAGGTTAACGAAAATGGGAAAAGAAAAGTAAAGCTTCCGCAAAATGTTTGCGCAATGATTGTAAATTCTTTTAAAAGGAAAAAAAACATAATTGAATTTGAAATTATCGATAGCGTGTGTTGTGTCGACCCGGCTCGTGGATTGGAACGTGCTAGGCGAGAGAGCCGCCCGAACGTACGAGGCCAAGGGCTGGGACCCACCCTTAAGATCTCTCTCTTGCTGTTTGGAAAGGACATCCTGATGTTTATGGTCATGAAGTAAACCACTATTGACATTCACACATGTCTTAATAGTTACCCCAAGATCCAGTGAGCCTCATAACCATTAAAATGGCAAATGATTCTCCTTTTAAAGTTAAGGTTTCCACATAGATTACAAATCCAATCTCCAACCCTGAGGAGTATCGATCTGAAAACTATCATCGGAATGGGGACGCCAGCTCCCTCTATCGCTTGCACATTGTCCCTTGGTACCATCGTTGTAATAGTAGCTATCATAGTCCCTCCTCTTGCGATCGCCGCTCTTCTTGCGCTCCATCCTCTTGCTCTAAAATATTTCTTTTTGAGATAAGAATTTTCCAGTCTACTGTAAGTTTTAACACATTAATCTCAACTCTTGGATCATGGATGCTAGATCTTGATTGTTGAATCAAGTATAATTTATAACCGATCTTTAGATCATCAAAATACAATTACGATAGCTCAACCATGACCATTGGTATAGCATTAGATCATGAAAACTCAACCATTAGATCATGGTGTTACAATCATAGATAATATATATAAACCATTGAATCATAGAGATACAATTACTAGCTCAATCTTGATTGTTGAATGATTTTTGATTGATTGTTGTATCATGCAACTTGATCTTGAATCATAGAGATACAGTTGCTAGCTCAATCTTGATTGTTGAATGATGTTTGATTGATTGTTGTATCATGCAACTTGATCTTGACTCACAAATTAGGAATAATCAACTGTTTTATTATGGCAGGTGGATCACTAGATCATGATGGGTCGATCATAGCCATTGGAGTAGGCATGATCAATTGTTAAATCATGCAATAGCTCAGAGTTGTTAGAACCTTAAATAGAGTCATCTTAAATGAATCTTAAGTTCAAAATCTTATGCAAGCCCCGACCATGGGAGGCTTTAATGTAGCGGAGAATCCGATGAACAGCAGTCATATGAGGAGCCCTGGGAGCAGCCATAAACTAAGCCACCAAAGAAATGGAAAAGGCCAGGTCGGTCAGGCCAAGTGTTGGTTCAAGTCACTGAAACTCAGAGGATTAGGTAGAGATCTCCAACATCAGCATATAGGTAATGTTTAGGGTCAATAGGATATTTAGCTGGCTTGTAGAAACTCCCAAACTCACATCTTCTCAGCAACTAGCTGATGTTTTTAGGAAAGCCCTTGGTCCTTCTCTTCAAGATATTCTTATCAAGTTGGGCATGATCGATATCAATGCACTAGCTTGAGGGGGAGTGTTGGTGTGTATTGGGTGTAGGTGGCCACTTATGGTGTGCCTGTAATAATTCTAGGCGTGTATACTGTATAATGTTCTTTTAGTATAAAGGCTAGTTGAGGTTTTCTCTAACTCTCATTAGACCATTCCATTTTCTAACTCTCTTCTCTTCTTCTTCCTCTCTTCTTCCAACAAACCTTAACCCTTGAAGTCAAGTTGAGACACATTATATGTGAGGGGGCGTGAGCTTCCAACATGGCCTGGGTATCATAGCCTTGGGCTATATATAAACCTTGGGGCAATCCTCACCTTACAAGCCGGTTTTGTGAGGCTGAGTTAGGCTCATGGGATTCTACACGGTATCAGGGCAGGTAACCAAAGGGATGTAGAGACACACGTGAGGGGGCGTGAACGATAGTCCCACATCGCCTGGGTATCATAGCCTTGAGCTATATATATACCCGGGGCAATCCTCACCTTACAAGCCAATTTTGTGAGGTTGAGTTAGGCTCATGGGATTCTACAACCTCTCTCTCTCTCTCTTCCCCCCCCTACTAAAGTGTATTTTGCGACTTTCTATTATGAAAAGAAGATCAGATATTGTAAGTTAAAGGATTTTAAATTGTAATTTTAGGAAATGGCTTTTCGGTTCCAACCACAACGTATAATTAAATTGATAGTCGAAGAATTGTTTTTGTCAAAATTTCACTGGCCTTTAGAGAGCAAAAGGAACTTTCAGACAGAGGTAGCTGACAGACCACAGGGAGTAGCACCGAACTGTGTTCGGACCTGGTTGGGGTCAGCTTGGGCCCAGCCAGACCCTCTTGGTTCAGCATAAGCATGACAACCGGCCAAACCCAATCAGCCCAAACCAGATCCAACAAGGCAAGCCATCCTAACCCAACCTGAATCCAGTTTAACTAAGGAATGATGGGACAGTTTTGTTGTGTGGCTATTTCACCTACTCAAACATCTATTTTTGTCCATTACAAGTTTCCATAATTACATTAGCGTAAATAATTCATGCATCTCACATAAAATAATAATAATACCCATTCAACAGATATAAAATGGTCATTAATGAGGCTATAAAAGCAAAAATACTAATTTTAAGTACCACCAGTTCAATCTGTGTCAGGCCAAGGTTGACCTGATTATGTAAAGATGGTAAAGGCTCAATGGTGCAAAGAGTCAATGCCCAAGCCAGCCTTGATAAGCAATTGAGCAAAGCAACCTTCGACTAGGTCCGGCTCAACAGGCCAAACGCCGGTGGGAGGGATTTTCAACAGGATCTTATTTCTGGAATGTATTACATATAGAAATTCTTAATTAATTAATAGAATGATTTCATCTACTCACAAAAATAAGGATGCCTTTTTTAACATATGAAATACCATCATTTTCCCGAACAGTGAAATTTGAACAATTATCATCTCACACATATAAGTAATCTACCATATTCTCATGTGACAATGCAGTAGAAAATTAGTTGAAGCAACAACTTTTCAAAGTTCAATGATCTAATAAAACAATGTACAAGATAAAATAGTTTTCTGTCAATATGATAGAGGCATTTTACCTTAAACATCAAGATAAAACACGCAAAATATATAACAAGAGTATTCAAATAATAATCAATACCTTTTCCTTTTTTAGAAGATTTCTCAGAATCAAATGCAAAAGAGGTTGAGAAACTTTCTCCTCTAGAATATGTGTCATTATAGACAGCATAGCCTGAAACGAACTTTGTTGGTGATTTTCTCTAGAAAGCCATCAATGATAATTCCATTAGTAACACACCTCAAAATGATTAGTTCATCGAAAATTAATACATAGTGTAGACAAACTCTATCACATAAAGTCATGAACTTTTCTACTTTTCCACTATCTAAAAGGAAACCACACAGCTGTACGAGTATAAGGGAGGTGTAACCGTGTAAGTATATATCGTCTACTTGTATTGTATATTTGCATGATATGTGTCTTTCAAGTTCTAACTTCTGGTATCAAAAAGAAATCATATAGTTGTAAGTACAGCTATGCATTTTAGACTTATAACTTCTTGATATTGTAAGACCCCCGAAAACTTGGAAAAAATTAAATTAAATAAAAAAAAGTCTTCATTCCTCATCTCCATCCCCAATATCTACATCATCATCTTCATTGTCAGTTAAATTGTTCTCATTTTTCTTCTCCTTTCTCTTCTTCCTCGTAGACCTCTTAAGACTCTAAAGTGCCCTTCCTTTTCTTTCTTCTCTTCTTTCTCATCTTTTTGTATTTTCCTCTTGTTCTATTTGATAGACATGGAAGGGAACAACTCATTAGATACAACGGTTTCCTACAGCACACAAGTTTGTCAATATTATATGAATGTACCAAAATATAACATATGAACATTGTAGATAGAAATGTCAAAGGAACTCAAAACTTGTTCAAGCATTTCCTTCAGATATATCATAAGAGAGCAAATAACAATATCGGGATATTCTCTAGATGCCTCTACACCAAAACTCGACACAATCCATGACAAATTAAAATCAAATGAGGAATCAAAATCATGTTTTGCTTCTATGAGTCCTCAAGGGAACATACAATGTACGAAGTTCATCTAGGCTCCCTCAACATCTCGTCATGGGAAAAAAAATCATGGTTAAATGGTAGTCTCATGATCGCTCAAGACATCTTAGTGATGGTTATGGCTTGTAAAGGACCAACAGAAGCAACATTTAAATCAGAACCAAATGATACTATTCATATCAGAGGTACATGGAGGAATGATAAGTTAGAAGGTTGGACAACTTGGAGTTCATGAAACTAGTTAGATTTCTACGGGATGAAAAACATGCATTTATGTCAGTCAGAGGTCCTCGATGTTTGACGTGCGGAAGTCAGAATGTGGAGAAGTCATTTGGCTTGGCGAAATAGCGAGTCTTATTTATCCACTCATTTCTATTAAAGGATTAGTTATATTATTGCATAATAGAATTGAATAAGAAGCATGAAGCATCCAATAGTACAAAGAATACCTTTATGAGTACCTGAAACACAAGACTTACCTTGCAACAGAGAAAAAAATATTGAACATCTCCAAAATTAGATCTTCGGCACCAATATCAAGCATTAAAACACAACATTTGAGTCCAGCAACAATCTCCAATATCTTAACCCTCCTTGGAAAATATGGGCTAGCTGTATCAGCTAATTGAGTGAACATACTGATGAAGAGTTCAAAAATATCCTGCAGATTAGATACAGCAAATGAACAGCATGAAGAAACATAACAAATTAAGAGTATCTGAAAGCTATTACAGATGAAATTTTCCATCCATATGCTAATCAAAATTATAATCTAACAGTATATACATTAAATTATGCCTTTTCATATTTTCTTCTGGAGCCAGGTCATTTTATTCATCAGTGGTTCGGTTTCAACAACAGTTTGGAACAGATATAATGATCACATCACATGACAGCCATCTTAGATACACCAGAAAGGGAGAATTTACACAAACGTGGTCAAAGAAAAGAAAAAATAGAACAAAATATTAAAGTCAATATGGCGCTGGACCCCTTACCTTCAATATGTCATCACTATAAGGTGGATCTGGTGCCAGGACCCGAATGATTTCACTAAAACAGACTGCCACCAGTAGCCTAACATCATTATCTTTATGCTGAAGTAGGTTGTGTTGAACAAGAGAATCACTTAGAGGTTCTATTGAGGATTGCAGTGACAAAGACTGGCTTAATTCTGATAAAGCGCTTGCAGCTTGCTGTAAAGAAAAGTGTAGTAAATAAACCAAATGAAACCGTAATGACTAAATTATTTATTTATTTATTTAAAAAACTGACATTAAGAATGTTAAAGACACCAGTTTGACCCTCACAACTGACATTAAGAATGTTAAAGAATCCAATTAATATTTCCAAGTGGCTTTATAAGAAACCACTATGAATTGACATGTTGCCCATATATTTCCAAGTGGGTCAAATAATTATGAACATAATCTACTATCAAACGAATAGGTAAAGGCAACTTTTTTATAGTAAGACAAATTGCAAAATAATTCACTGTTAGAAACAGAAAACAAAAGAATATGTTGTGCATGCAATTTCAGCATAAATGTAGCAATATGACTCCTTTCCCTACCTTAGATATAGGCTAGCAAGTAGCAATGAACCACACAATGAAAAAAAATATAAAAAATAAAAAACAGCTTTTACCAGAACTATATGAATCTTTCTCATGCGAATAGGCCCAGTGCCCATGGCAGCAATGGACACCAAGCCTCTTATTGAAATTTTAGGGTTACTATGAGAAACTGGCCTATATGGCTCCGAGCGTGGACCCCACAAAATCAGGACCCCAGTCGATCAGATGGAACCGAGTGTCTGATCGATGTACTTTGTTTGTTAAATAATTAGTCTGAGCAAGTCAAACTTTGGGCGCATACTCTGTTTTTAAAATAAAGTGCATTTTGGCGTCATATTATCCTTGAAAAACAAGCACATAGATCATCAATCTCCATATATATTATATATGTGTGTGTGTGTGTATACATATTTATAGCGCATTAAAAAAAGCACAAACTCGTTCATCCTTCATGTGACTCATAATTTTCTTTCAGCAAATGCATGCAGACAAGCAAGTGTGCGAGCGCATGCAGATATTACTTAAATAACATTCAGGATGGGTGAAAAAGATCGCATGAGAAATGAAGTCCCTTTTGCTGAAGCCCGTGAATGGAACTGATGCTGGTAGGACTGTGATATCTTCATAGGATCATAAGAGAAAATTTACATAAATAAAAAAAGTATACAAATTGAAAAAACATAAACAAATAGTTGGGAAACAATTGTGACTATCACATTCAGAAGATAATGCATTTGAAGTATATGGAATTCAGAGAGTGTAGAAGTCCCCAAAAACAGCCAGTTTCTTCTAATAATTTTTTTAAGAAGACTGTGTTTCAAAATGAAGAAATACAGTAAATAACAAAAATAATATGATTCAGGCTTTTATAGAATTAGACTTATAGAACAAACTCCACCATAAATATTGCCCTACATAAATATATTGTCGATAACTAAAAGTACAATAAATCTAATTCAAACCGTACTACTATAATCTCCATTATCAGCTCATAATTGGTTAATGGCAGATGATTAATGAATAGTGACATTAGAACTCTTAAAAGTAACTAGGGTTGGGACTCACCCCAGCTCTAGCAAAGCCAAAAGAATAGTACACATCAAAGAAGGGAATAAAAAACATGAACAGCCAACGAAAGTATTGAAAAGTTATTATTTACATTTGAATCGGTTAATTTGGTCTTTTACTAATCCAAATTGCATAAAACATAAGTAGTGGTATCCTGCGGGAAATGCTTAAATCTGAAACAATAATAATAATAATAATAACAATAATAATAATAATAATAATAATAAACTAAATAAATTAAAAAATCAAGTGGATAGGCTTCCAAAGCACAAAATCTCCACAGAAACATCATAAGGTTAAACAAATATATCAGATAACTTCGCATATTTAGAACCAAAAGCCATTATATCTGTATATGTGCATGTCTGAACGTAACAATATGAACCTGATCAACCAGTTAGAATCCAGTAAAGAAGCTACAAGCCTTTAAAGGTTCTGCTTTCCATGCTGAAGTTGCTAATAATACCTAAGAGGGACAATCTTTTTAAAAATGATTGCTTTGTTGGGCACGACCAAACACACTTATTTGGATGACATATTGACCTTTTTCTAGTTTTCAGCTATTATTTATACACCATATTCACACATCACCATTATCACTGCCTTGTCCCATCTATTGGGAGAATTAATTCAAGTTGATCTCACGTGCTGGAATAACACTCATCCCAGCGGTCAGCCATCTCCTCGAGAGACCAACCCATCAATAGCTTCGAGGGAGCAGCCCACTGCAGCAATGTTTTCCGCCAAGGATCAAATTATCGGGTTGGATTTCGGCATCGGGCATGACCGAAACTGAAACCGAAAACCGAAATTTTGACTGATAATATGAATTTCGGCCGAAATTTTGACCCCCATAAAAATCTGGCCAGAATTTTCAGTTTCGGTTTCATTTCGGTCCAGCCTGAAACCGACTAACGTTTTCTGCAGAGAACCTGGCAACGCCTTTGAAGATTTTTGAGTTCCACTCGGACCAAATCAGCCAAAAAACAACCAACACCGGAGACTCTCAAAGTAACATACTACTAAGTTTTCAGTTAACATAATTGTTCATTACTTCAATAGACTAGCAAAAAAGTATCAAGGTACCAAGACTCTCAAAGTTTTAACATAAGAACACATCATAGTGTTACACCTACACTTTATCAAATGCCCAAGTTACATGGACACAGTTCTGACACATACACTTTTGCCAATGGCCAAATTTCATAGACATGGTTCCATTCAAGAAATCTCCATACACTTTTAACAGGCAGTAATGTTGGATCCAAAGCGCTCCCAACCATATATGGGAACTTTCATCAATATAGGTAGAGATGCCAAAGAAGGCCACATAAGTTAGAAACACACCCTTGGTGTTGTTCGGTTTCCTTGCTAACAACAACAGATTATTTCAAACCAAAAGTAATAACCAGGATGGTATAATACCTTTGATGGGAAAACCATGAACAGATTCCACCAACAAATCAATGGAAGGGTCTGTTTGATCCAATGGAAAATAGTGTAGAAGGTAATTGCATATTGAATGCCAAAACAATACTGAGGGCCTGTTTGGATAAAAACACGGTAAATGTACGAAAGTAAAATAATATTACTATATTTTCCTATGGATACCTAAGGTGTAGGATACCGTGGGATTCCTTTGTTTCCCTTTGTTTTTTTCTGTTTGGATAACCACATTGCTAGCTGGGAAAACGCAGGATTAACCAAATCCTATGTTTAGATACATATGCAGAAAATTGTAGGAAAATAACATATCCTAACAAAAAAATAGCCATAATGCCACAAAAGATCATCCAAACTAAAAAACAGCTGCAATATGTATTAAGTTTTTTTTTGCTCTTTACATATCTTAGTGAATTGCTCTAGTGGTTGACTTAGTGCTTTGTGAAGGTTAGGTTCTAGGTTCAAACCTTGTTATGTGCAATAAATTGCTTATTTTTTTTAATTAATTATACTACAGCATATACACCATATATGTGAGTATGTAACTCACCAAACATAGTAGAGCTCCTTGTGAGAGAAATCTCTCCCAAAATAAGTCCGTCCCTCACCTAAATAGATGGAGGGGAGCCTAAAAATAGGCCAAAATTGTGGGATTTAGTTAAAAAAATCAAAGAAGAAATATTTGTTATGAAAACAAATACCATAAAAAAGATTGTTTAAAGATTTTTGATAATTTTGGGTGGTCAATATATATTTGGATGGATGAGAATCCTCTAATATAAATTAAGACCCCTAAAGCTTAGTAACAAATTTTTAGAAAGTTTGGGTGGTCAATTGACCACCCAAGTCATAACATGGCTCCGCCTCTGACTTTTTTTTTTTGATAAACTGGGTATCCGGGCCTCTTAGAGCACCCGCCTAATCTCAGGGGCACATGTGCACCCTAAATTCAGTACATGCTGGGTCAGCACAGGATATAAATCCCTAGGGTGGCCTCAAGGGGGAGGGGATTTGAACTCAGGTCTCCTGCTTTTGGAAGCAGGTACCTGGCCATCTCCGCCTTTGATTTTTGGGGATGTGTCATATAGAATCAGCATCTGACCGTCTGATAGGGGCGCCATGATCTTAAGATCTATCATGACAAAGATTGGAAAAAAAAAATCTCCATTGTCTGATTCAAATCAGTCAATGGTATTCGTCCGTGAAAAAATTGTGCGGTATATTACTAATAAATTGGTGAGAATAGCCATACCCTTATCTTTTTCTTCTCCACTCCTCTTATCTTTTCGAAGTCTCGGCAAATTGAATGCCGAGGAGTACCCTCGAACTCTTAAGTCGGAAATGAGCGTAAAAATTGTATTTTGTATTCCAACCCTAAAGTCGCTTCCAAACAGCAGAAAACTACGGAAAATATAATCCGAATCTAAATATTCTTCTCTTTCCCCCATATCCAAATAGGCCCCGAGTGATTTCCATCCTAAGAAATTCTTCAATGAATCATTTACGAACAGAAGTTTGAGTTTTAAACATGAAAGTGTGATTATTGCCTTAAGGAAGTAACAAACTACAGCATAAATCCTCCATCAAAGAGGCCTATTGCTCTATTTAGGCTATATCTCTCTTATTTTCTTCAAGCATTAAAGAGGCCCTCCCAAGGATCAAGAAGCAAGTATCAAGGTTCAAGAATCACGATTCAAGCATCAAGATTCAAGATTCAAGCTATTGTTGAGGTTTGAGTTGTTGAGATATTTTATATTTTTGGTTAAATAAATTCACATATTATAGGTTATCAGGTTTTTTCTTCTAATTTTGATCCTTTAAGACCTAAATCTAATGATCTGGATTTGGAAAGCGGGAAAGACTGGGATTCTACGATCTCATATCTATTGATGACTTGGCTCCTAGCCATCCTTGGCTGGTTGATGCAGGGGATGATTTGACATGGGCCTAAGTAGAATAAGCCTTTTGTGGACCACACAAGGGGAAATTCAACTTAAAGGAGGAGACGATCGGCCTACTTTTGGTTTTTTTTTTTTCTGACCGGTAATAAAAAGATATATTGATAAGCAGCAAGGCGCTAACAAGATTAATACAAAAGACACGACCAAAAAAACAGAGAAAATACAACAGCCAACAAACTACTAAAGCCATTCACAGACCCCACCTACTTAGCTCGGATCCCATAGGAAAACATCTCCCCCTGACCCATCCCCACCTTTAGCAACCCAGAGCCACACCAAATCACGAACCTACTTCATGATCATCCCCACCGAACGATTTTTACTCTCAAAAATCCGACGATTCCTCTCGCTCCAAACACTCCAAAACACAGCGAAAGGGGAAACCCTCCAGTAATCAGAAATTGGGCCCAACAATCTAACGAACTCCCACATCAGGAACTGACAATAGGGCATCGCCGGCTTCACCCAACACATTCCAAAAGATTTAACGACAATACTCCAAATCTCATGGGTCACCTTACAGTGAAGCAGAAGATCCGCAACGAATTCCTCTTCATCGTTACACATAACGCAGCGAATCTGGATCTCTTTCCCCTGACGAACAAGCTGATCTATTGTTAAAATTCTATCTTTGAACAGGGTCCACGTAAAGAACTTGATTTTAGCCGGAATGGCTTCCTTCCACAACCTGGCACCCCAAAACCTGACCAGGGGGCAACAGGACAGCATCTTATAGTAAGACTTAACAGAGAACAAACCCTCTCTACTCGGAGTCCACATAAGTTGGTTACACCCAAACTAGTTGCGCTGAGGATCATAGATCAATTGCATCAGATTTGAAAACGACACCACCTCTTCATCCCTCAACAATCTTTTGGTACTAACATTCCACAATCTACCCCCCTCAGTCTCGGAAACAAACTCGTTAATCATGCCATGAGGATTCAGTAAAATAGCTTATGCGGGAACTTACTAAATACTATGTTAGGGCTGAGATTAGGATTAAAATTAATTTAATCAATTAAAAATAACAATTTTTCATAACAAATTATCACGGAAAATTATAGAAATTCAATTAGGTGATTAAATTCCGGCCCAAAATAGCGTTATTTCAGTGTACGTTCCCTATCGCGGATCTAGAAGACTAGGGTTCTTATGAACGGCTAGATCTCCAATAGTTTTAGGGCGTTCGAACGAACTCGCAAGCGGGTTCTCTCGATACCAAACGAAAATAAAAGGCTAATAAAATTAATGATGAACAAAATATTGATTTTGGACTTTTATGAGATCAATAAAATAATTAGGATTATGCTACTTAAGCAAACCGTAAATCTAAAGAAGATAGAGATAGAAGAAGAGTTGGCCTCGCACCAAACCGCAAGCGGGAATAGAAAGATTTGCTCTCCATTTTGAGATAATCACACCCTCACGAAAGTTTAAAACTCTCAATTTTGCATAAGCAATTTTAATTAACCAAAAAACTAATAATAAAAGTATTTACGAGCCTTTAAATAGGCTAACCAATGCATAAAATTAGAAATCCTAGTATAACTCTAATTCCTAATAAAAGAAATATTCTAATTCTTCTAAAACAATAAAGTCCTAAAACAATAAGGAAACTAATCCTATTTCTAATAAACGAAACAACTCTTACTTTCTAAAATAAAATAATAAAAAAGACTAATCCTAATTCAATTAGGATTCTTGAAATTCGTCACTTTATATGCAGCTTCCGAAAACTGACCATAACTTCTTCAATACTTATCAGAATTGCTCAAATTTTGGCTCGTTGGAAAGCTACTTCTATAAGCTTTCAAATATTTCGTATCAATCCGACTTCATTTGACACTTCAAAATAGGCCAAACATAAAAGTGACGGGATTAAAAGTTGAAAACCCTAATAAATTTTGAATTTTCTTCTTTCTAATCAAACGGGCCTTTTTTGTTTAAACCCATTCGTGGGTCCACTTTCTCTTTTGACGTCTCCTCTTTATCCGACCACGATTCAAACAGGTGGATCTAAAATTCGCATCAATAGCATAAATATCCGGAAATGATGATTTGAGAGGCTCGTAGCCCACCCAAACATCCTCCCAAAAGCGTATCCGTGTACCACAACCCCAACTGTAACGGAAGCCTCTGGTAAAAAATCCCCACATGCTATACATAGATTTCCACCAAGCCGAATAGCCCCTGTGAACCGTAATATTAGTGCCCCAGTTACCGATGGAATTACCGTACTTTTCGCTCAGCACCACACGCCATATGCTATTCCTTTCCTTTGCCCTCCCCGCCTACCTAAACCACTTGCCAAGCAGCACAATATTAGTCCACTTCAAACTACGGATACCTAGACCCTCACAACAAACTGGTAGTAAAATGGTGTCCCAATTAACCAGATGATACCGTCTGGATATACCTGAACCCTCCCATAGAAAGGCTCTTTGAATTTGCTCTAGGCGCTTGATAATTTCCATCGGGCATTTAAACATAGACACGTAAAAAATAGGCAGCGCCGACAATACCGATTTAAGCAACCCAAGACGCCCTCCACTGCTTAACAGTTTCCCTTTCCATGTCGACAACCTTTGCTTGAACCTCTGCACTACCGGATCCCACTCTCTAGTTATGGGATATCTTAGACTAAGGGGGAGCCCCAAGTAACGAATAGGGAGTTTACCGCCTACACAATTCACAATTTGTGCCAGCTCCTCTAAAAGAACATCGTCAGTGCCAATACCCATTATCACTTAGTCAAATTGAGATGTTGGCCTGAAACCGCCTCATAAATGGATAGAACATCAGTCAAGGATCTGAATTCCTGAACATCGGCCTATCCAAAGATTAAGGTGTCGTCCGCAAACTGGAGGTGTGACATGTATCTGCCTTGAGATCCCACCCTAACCAGTTATGAGATTAGAATGCCTCGCCTGAGTAATCAGCCCCGATAACGCTTCTCCCACCATATAAGGGGATAGTGGATCCCCTTGACGGAGACCTCTAGAGCTCTTTGAGTATCCAGTAGGAGTACCATTGACTAGGATCGAGAACCACCAAGCCGAAGAGTAGCAGCCCCGCATCCATCTCCTCCAAGTCGAACCAAAACCCAGCCTGTCGAGCATATAATCAAGGCAGTCTCAGCTCACCCGATCATAAGCTTTCTCCATGTCAACCTTTCAAAGGGCAGTCGGACTATGCTCTTGATGAGCCGAATGGATTGTTTCATGAGCCACCGCAACCTGGTCGAGAAGCTGACGACCCATCACAAAGGCGCCTTGATTATTCGAGATAATAGAGCCCATAACCGGTTTAAGTCTATTAGCAAGGACCTTGGATATAATTTTGTACAGGCAGTTTGTGAGACTTATAGGTCTAAAATCAGCAATATCATCAGCCCCATCCTTCTTGGGAATGAGTGTAATGAAAGTAGAATTAAGATTGTGCCCTATAAACCCGGAAGTGTGGAACTCATGCAGGACCCCCATCAGATCAGCCTTTATAGTCGACCAGAAACACCTGAAGAATTCCTTCGTGAAACCATCAGGCCCCGATGCTCTGTTCTTAGCCCCATATCTGATAACCTGCCATACCTCATCTTCCCTAAACAGCTGCTCCAAACTCAGCCATTCTTCGGCAGCAAGAGAATGAAAAGGAATCCCGTCCAGGTATGGTCGCAGAAAGCCTTCATTCGAGTACATCTTCTTATAGTAGCCCACCGTATTCTCTCTAACCTGCTTCTCCTCGGTATAAGCCGCCACCCCATCTACCACAATACTACCCAGGAAGTTCGCCTTGTTCCGCACATTAGCAATCGCATGGAAGCATTTGGTATTAGCATCCCCCTCCATGAGCCATTTCACCTTAGATTTTTGCTTCCAACACACCTCTTCCGCCAGGCAAACATTGTTGAACTCCATTTTTTTTAAGTAGCATTCTTCACGCTCTTCCGCCGTAAGGCTTTTCGTCTCCTCCACATTGTCCAATTCGTTCAGCCGAATTAATAGAGCCTCCTCCTTAACTTGAACCACCCCGTACTCTTCCTTGTTCCATATTTTGATATTGTCTTTAACCCGCTGAAGTTTGGATATGAACCAGTAAGCAGCCATCCCGGAAGATGTCGATTCACTCCACCACTCTGGCACCCTTGCCCAAAAACTCTCATCCATCAGCCACATGTTTTCAAAGTGAAACGGGGACGACCCTCTCTAGCGTGATTCACACGTAAGTACAAGGGGTCGGTGATCAAAAACGACCCTAGCCATACACTCTAATCTAGCACCCGGATAAAGACCCATCCATTCCACATTGCAAACAAATCTATCCAGCCTGCTCAAAGATGGAAAATCCTGCATATTCGATATTGGTAAGAAGAAATACAATCACACGATATTGACTCCATAGTGGTAAGATTTGATGACAAGGAAACAGAGGAATAGGAAGAATACATTGAAGAAGGTGATGATTTAGATGATGGCAATAATACTAGTGATGATGTTGGCGATGAAGGGAATGAAGTACCACAATAGTTTACATACCAGTGTGTAGAGTACATGGTCAGTACACCCTATCAATACCAGTGAGTATTGTAATTTGTAAATGTAACTTGTAAGTTTTACTTTTTTGAAGTTAAATATAATAAAATGTCTTTGTTTTCTCCCCCTTTTTTCATTTAACTTAGGCAGTTGTACACTTAGTACAAATAGGCTAAGCTTAATATGTAGGTTACTAGGTTAATACATATTTGAAGCTAATATTAAATATGGATCCACATAGGTAAGTAGGTTAATACATATTTAGGAGCCTAAGATTACACATGTATTAACTTATATGTTTTTTTACACTTTTTTGCTTTTCTTGAAATTTTCGAAAAAACAATTATGTCATGGCTTATGTGATTATGCGAATTGCATAAGCCATGGAGTTATGACATCGCATAGCATGGACAACATCGGTGGCCCTTCTTCTTTTGCCTGTCATCATGACTTTCTTTCTGACCTAAGTTCACTTGTCGCTCAGGACACCCATAGGAACGATGTCCCACCTCTCAACATTTACAGCATTTTATCTTCCTTTGTTTCATTTGGAATGTTCATGGAGGTGTACCCATTGGAACGCATCTTCCTCCCCTTTTTCAAGGGTTTGTTGGATCTGTGATCATGTATAATCTGTCATTCAAACCGCGCCTCTGATTAACGATTCGATTGAGAATCTCTTCTGCTTTAACGGCCCTCTGATGTGCGTCATCCATGCTCCAAATATTGTGCATAACAACCTCGTCTTAAATTTGTGATCAAAGACCATTGAGGGTATCGAACAACCTGTTAATGTTATTCCTCTGATTCATGAAGATCGGCACACGTAGTAAGCAAATAAAACTCCGCTATACTCTGCAACAATTCCATCACGTTGTCGGAGATTCTAATAATGTTTGTGTAAGTCTCGCAAATAGCTTATGAGTAGGAACTTTCGGTGGAAGTGGGACTTCTTCTCCCAAGATGTGATCTTTTCTTTCCCTTGTCGCAATCGATCGTCTTGAACTCCTTCTCACCAAGCCAAAGCATATCCCGACAATTTTGTCGTGAAATACTTAACCCGTCAACAGTCTGGGACTTCCTTCAAAACATCTTCAACCTTTCCCAACCATTTGATGAAGTCATCCGGATTTAATTGTCAGTGAAAATCGGGTAAAGTTACCCTAATCCCATAATCATCTTCACAACCTAGAGCCGAGGGTCATGATCGCTGATTCTAAATGGACTAAAAAGCCCTTCATCAATGGTGGTTGTTGATGAGAGATCGATTGAAATCACTCTCATAGCCCAATGACCTATCATCGATCTCTGATTCTTCTCCCCGCTCCCGCAAGAGAAGATCTACCTTTTGGTTGTCTATTGCTTGTTCAAGGTTTAATCAAGCCGTTGAGTGGTTGAAGTCGCCTTCTTGGCGACATCATGCTCTCCTTCCTAGGAAAACACGCACTCTACTACCAGTTGATGCAAACCGCAGTTTACCTGGTAGTAGTCATACAAAATAAAGCAAATAGATATCCCACAAAACTAAAAATAAAGTAATATAAAATTAACCTTATACTGCTCTATTCCTAACAAAAAATCAGTAAAAATCCTAAAAACAAATTTTATAGGCTTTACAACCCCTGTACATTCTAAAAATTAAAATTCCTACTCTTAAGGACAAGAAGTTCTCAATTGATCCCAAAAGTAGAAACTTTTCCTAACATAAATAAAGAAATCCTAGGTTCTTGTGACATAAAAAGAAATCTAAATATCTACTAGTAGGGCGTAAACAAAGCAGCTTCCAATACTCCTAAAATATTGCTGAGACACATACAAAGTTCTTCTAACTTCAGCTTCCAAGATCTCTTTATTTCTATTCTCGCAATCCTCACTCAACTTCAATTAGAATCCCAAATCTTTTAAACCCACAGACCTCCACATCAGCCAGTAACACTAGAGTTATGAAAACAGTTAAAATAAAATGGTTTTGATGAGATTTGTGCCTCCTAAAAAAGTGGCGATATGCAGATTTTTAATTGCCCAAATTTTAAATCTCGCAGCCCCTAAAAATCTTAGCATTCACATTAACTATTTTAGTCATGTTTGGGCTATTTAATTGAGGCCCAGTGATACTACTTGGTGTCCCATTAATTTCAAATTTAAAGCCCAATGGGCCTTTATCATTCCTTACTCTAACAATCCATCTTCTTCTCTTTCATCATCTTCCTATTAAATGAATTTGTCCCTAAATCAGACTAACTTGAGTTTTTTTTTGTTTGCCTTGATCAGGGATACATCAACAATACAGAATGATGAGTACTAATTTCCCAAACAAGGAACGAGTAAATGATAAGCTGGAATTATATCGAAAGACCTTATAGCCAAAGGCTTGAAAATTAATACAACAAAGACAGAATATATGGAGCAGTGTTGTCAAAGGCGCGCCTAGGCCCTGGGCGCACTTGCGCCGGCTAGGCATAAGGTGCCTAACCTTACGCCTAGCCGTAAGGTTAGGCACCTTTACGGCTAGGCGTGCACCTTTTGTGCCTAACCATAAAGGTGCAGAAATATGCCTAGGCGTGCTTCAGTATTTATATAAATTATACAAATATATATATATATATATATATATATATATATAATACTTTTTCTTTTCCTTTTTTAATCCCTTTTTCTTTAAAATAGAAAAAAGGGAAAACTATAAAGAGTAATAAGTTACTCAATTGTTAGTTCATTAGTTCTCAAACCTGCAAGCCCAACGTTGCCTCACCTTCCACAAAGCTACAATTCCAATCCCTACTTGCTAGTTCATTAGTTCGTTCTTCGAAAGATATACTACTTGCTAGTTTGTTAAATAAAATTTTTTAGTGCACATAACATTCAATTGTTTGTTATTTTATTTCTTGTTCTTTATACACATGTTTATGTTTAAAAATTATATGAATATATTTACTATTTTAAATGTCACAAACTATTAATAGCAGTGTAAAATATAATGACATAGCATTCTATATTAATATATAAATCTTCAAGTATGGGATAAAATATATCAAAAAAATTAAATAAAAAATTAAATAAATATGTGCCTTGAAAAAAAAGCCCAGCGAGTAGGCCTTAGGGACCCTTATCGCCTCAGGTGCGCCTAGCGCCATTGACAACACTGATATAGAGTACAACAAAAAAGGATAAAATTAGAAGAATATACGAGATCGAATTTGAGAGTGGCATCTATAAAGGGAAATTACCCAATATGATTTGAGATGATTCAGATATGTACAAAGGATTGAGACATTACAAGAACAGGGAAGTAAGAGAAGAGGAAGACTAGTAAAAACTTGGAGGGAAGCAGTAAAAAGTGACATGAAGGAATGAGGAGTTACGGAGAGCTTCGCGCCAAACAAAAAGTAGTGAAGAAATAGGAATCTCAAAGCCGACCACAAGTTAAATGGGATATGGCTATTACGACGATAATAATGACAAAGACAAAGGTTATAGGAAATGGCGCACGGTGCGGGCCCTCGCATCCCTTGAGGATTAGTGCAAACCAAGGATCAAAATTTCGGGTATCATTTCAGTTTCGGAGGGGACAAAACCGAAATTTCGGCCGAAAATATGATCCTCATACAAAATAGATTCGGTCCAAAATTTTGGTTTCGGTGGGGACCGAAACCAATAATTTCGGCCGAAATTTCAGTCATTTCGGCAGAAATTTTGATCCTTGGTGCAAGCATAAGATTGAGATTCCGTAAAGTTATCCAAAAAAAAAGGTTATAGGAAATGTTATATATTAGTGTAGTAATACATATCTTATTGTTTCAAAATTAAAATATGTTTATAATTATCATTATATATATTGACAATAATTCAATGGCAAACTTGTAAAAACAAATAAAACTTTGTGTGCAAATACATTAAAAAATATATATATTAATTAATTTAGTATATATAATATTATATATACATATATAATATAACTATGTAAGAAATAAATAAAAGAAAAGAAAAAGAGAGAGAGAACTCGAAGAGGCACGGGCCGAAAAGGCCCAACATCTTTAAGCCCTATGAGCGAATGGCTTCCAACGGGTTTTAAGCCCAACGGTTGCCTCCAACGGCTCTTAAGCCGAATGAATGCAACCCAACGGCGAAAAGATCTTAAACGGTCTTTTCGAACTGAAGAGGTGTCTTTTCAGATTTTGGTTTATCTCTTCACCATTATCTAAAAAGACACAAGTCTGAAATCTCTAAACCGTTATCTGAAAAGACACGTCTAAACTCTCTTCATCGTCATCTAAAAAGACACAATGGTTCGAGAATTTTTTTATAAGCAGAGATCAGACCCCGGTTAGAAAGACACAAAAAAAATTATAATCTCTCTCTCCTCTCTTACGTTCTTATTTTCTTTATTTAAGAATTCTTTTTGTGTATCAAAAAATCTGTGGTAAGAGTGCAATATAAAAAAGAACATACGGCTCTTGGCAAAATCGGGTTATGTTGTATCATGAAGGCAGATTCACTGGGAACCCAATTGTATCTTCATTTATCCGACGAAGTGGGGGCGTTTATTGTCTTTAAGACAGGCAGACAACGTAGCGAACTACGTGCCTCGAAGTTATTTCAATACCATTTTTTCTTCAACAATTTAAATACAACATAACGTTCAAATGACTCAAAGCATAAAGTTCATGAATCAAGATTTCATCAAACTTCACCGATTTGGTGAGTCAAATTTCAAAAGATAGCAGCAAGAGGTGCAATTTATCTTGTGACAATTCAAGGTTGCCTACGTCTTCACTACACTATGTTCACCAATTCCTGTAGCGGGAACGGCGAAAAGTACTACCATGGGTCAAAATATTGTCTGATAATACGCATCGGTTTTGGACCTGGACGATACGGTCAAATGGGTATTTCTCGGGGCCCCTTAAAAATAGTCAAATTATCGTTCAATTTATCATGTGTATCGTCTGTATCGTCCAATTTATCATCTGATAATTTCAAATTATCGTCCAGTGAGGCCCCAAGCATAGTCACCTAAGTGAAATCCACAAAACCCTAAGGTATTGCTTTAATTTGGGTTTTATTGCTTAATTAATTAATTTAATTTCGACAATTTCGCATCTCATGATCATTCACGTATTTTAGGGTTGTTGTCCTGCATCACCTATCTCCAAGACTTACGAGCCTCAGTTGAAGGGCAACAACTATACATGAGGAATTCGTCTACCACTGAGATTGTTGAAATCAGAACAATAGAGTTAAAATTATCTTCGGGAAAGACTCTTGTTGAAGGATGTGTTCTATGCTTCATAGATTAAGAGCCTTATTTCTGCATTTCTCTTATACGAGAAGGGGTTTAAATTAGTTCTTCATTCTGGGAAGATGATATTATCCAAAAATGATATTTTCATTCGGAATGGTTATTTTGCAAACAATATGATCAAGTTGAATGTTATCAATGAAAATGATACTTTTGCTTATATTGTAGAGTCTTTTGATTTATGGCATACCAGATTACGAGATATTAAGTTTCAAGCCATGAAAAATATGATGATCTAGAATTAGTTCCTAAATTTTTAAATACCAAAGATGAAAAATGTTTAATATGTATACAATCTAAAATAGTGAAAGTCACATAACAGTGTAGAAAGAAATATTATTATCTTAAAATTAATTCATTCTGATATCTGTGAATTAAATGGTGTGCTTACCAAAGGTGGTAAGAGACATTTTATAACATTCATAAATGATTATAGTACATAATGCTATATATATTTACTTAGACATAAAGAAGAAGCTTTTGTAGTTTTTAAAACTTATAAAGCAGAAGTAAAAAAAAAAATCAGCTAGAAAAGAAAATTAAACTACTTAGATGTGATAGAGGATGAAAATATCCTTCTCAAGAGTTCTCTGAATTTTGTGAAAAATATGTGATTGGTAATGAAGTGACAGCCCCTAGGACACCACAACAAAACGGTATAGTTGAATGTAAAAATAAAACTTTACTAGAGATGATTAACTCTACATTATTAAATTTGGGCTTACCTTTGAATTTATTAGGTGGAGCTATGTATACAACATGTCATATTTGAAATAAAATACCTTAATATAAAAATAATATGACTCCATCAGTTATGGAAGAATAGAAAACTAATTTAAAATATTGAAGAGTGTGGGGTTGCCTAGCCTAAGTTAGGAAAGTGGATGACAAAATTAAAAAATTAGGATACAAAACTTATAAGTGTGCATTTATTGGATATGCTCACAATAGTAAAGCATGTCGTTTCTTAAACTTAGAAGATAATGTTATAATAGAGTCCATAGAAGCATATTTTTATAAAAAACTACATCCCAAGGATAATGTTTCAGATTTTAGAGATTCTAGCCAACTAGATATACTAAATGAAACACAGTATGATCAAGTCCAAGAGAAAAGACCAATTGAAGATAATGTAGAACAAAGAGGTAGTAAAAAAACTAGAAAATATCCACTTTATAATTTTGGTTCAGATTTTTATACCTTGTTTTATAAACAAGGAAGCTATAACCTTTTTAGATAGTAAATTTTGGAAGGAGGCAATGTATGATGAAATAGAATCTATTAAAAATAATTATACATGGGAGTTAGTAAATTTGCCACCAGCTTCCACAACTATAGGAAGTAATTGAGTATTTAAGAAGAAATTTAAACTAGATAGAAGTTTAGAAAAATTTAAAGCTACATTAGTAGCCAAAGGGTTTAGACAAAAGAAAGGAATAAACTATTTTGACACTTTCTCTCTTGTTACACGTATGACATCTAGTAGACTACTGTGCAACTGTGGATTTCATCAATCTGTCGCGACGATGCGTTAAAAAAAATGGAGTCGCCACCCAGAGCTTTTGGTGTCCTGGGATACCCAAAATCAAAATCGTATGCACCAAAGTGCTCGATTTGACTCCAATCCGATCTACGCCAAAGGCTCTTGGGTGGAAGCTTCGGTTATCAATCGGGAAGGTGTTAGGCACCCGATTGACCCGCTCGTAAGCGGTCTCTACTATAATCAAGTTAAAACAAATATATAAAAACGAGCGACACTTCCTCTTGCCCGAAGGCACTTCGATCATATTTGAGTTCCCCGCAATTACCGAAATTTCGACGGCGTAACGACTAAAATTCTAGGATAGAGGAAAAGTAAATAAAGAAGGTAGAGGAATAGAGGGGAGGGTCGGAGCTCTCGGGCCCTTGTTGCACCGCCGTGGATCTTCGCGTGGGTGCCAATTCGAATGAGCTTCCGATAGCACAATGGTTAGAGCAAGGTTCTAACTTTTAAGGCTTGAAGGTTTGGAAGGCTTGGTATGAGGGTAAGATAATGATCTAGGCTAAGGCTTCAAAGCGTTAGGAAGGATGGATTAATGGTGGAGGATATGATGGTCTGAGGGAGAGGATGGGTTTCAAAGCTTTGAAAGGTTAGGGCTTGAAAATGGGGAGGAAATTCTCTAAAGTTTTCTCTCCTTTGAAGATTTTTCAAGTGGCTTAAACAAGAGGAAGGGGACCTCTATGTATAGAGAAATGGTGGATTAGTGAGTGGTTAAGTCACTAATGGGTTTAGAAATTAGGTAATCCTAAATCTAAGGTTTTTGGGGTTTTTAAGTGTTTGGAGAAGAGAGAGTTGGGTTTTAATTGTGGATGATGGGGTGATAACTTAAATGACAAAAGGGTGATACCTAAGGTTGGGAAGGGCATATGGGTCCTAAAGAAACAAACCCCAAGCTTTGGGATGGTCCACAAGTCAAACCCCCAATTTCCAAATCAACCATTTTTTAAAAATGGGTTTTTTGAGTTTTGAAAAGTTAGGACCCGATTTTGTAATTTCCTGCACAAATCCGCGTTTTTCAAATTGCCATTACTTTTTATGTACAACTCCAAAATAGGCGGTTCTTGGCTCGTTGGAAAGCTGGGAACCTCTACTTTCTAATAGTATAGGCCTTAGGTTGGGCAACTATATGTGAAAACCTTGACACTCCTCTTTTCATTAGCTGTTTTGATTGGTTTGAAACTGGTTCTATGGGTCCGTTTGAGGCTTTCTAAAGGTTTGGGAAGGTTAGGGTTGCTTCGTAAGGGTTTGGAAATGATTCTAAAGGTTAGATTAAGTTCTAAGGGTTTAGGAGGTGCTTTCGGAAGCTCGGGAGTTCGCCATTCTCGAAGTATGAGTTGATCGAGCCTTTGGCCAAATTTGGGTGTCTACAACTACTAATAGTTTTAGCATCTATATATAACGTATATATACATCAAATGGATGTAAAAAAAACTTTCTTAAATAGAGATTTAGAAGAATCAATATATATGGATTAACCTGAAGGATACATAGAACTAGGACAACCACGTATGGTATGTAAACTAGAAAAATCCCTATATAGCTTAGGCTTAAAACAGTGGCATGACAAATTTGATAAGAAAATAAAAGATTTTGGCTTTAAACCAAATGAAATTGATAAATGCATATATAGTAAGTTTAAAGAAATAAAGGAGTCATCATATCATTATATGTATATGATATGTTAATCTTTGGTACACATCTTGAATTAGCTATAAAAACTAAGAAATATATAAAATCAAATTTTGATATGAAAGATATGGGAGAAGTGGAGGTTCTTCTAGGAGTTCAAATAATAAGAGAAGATAAAAATATCTCATTATCTCAGGAACATCATGTCGAGAAAATTTTGAGAAAATTTAATATGTTTGATTGTTCACCTTCTTCTATTCCAAATGATTCATATAAGAAACTAGTAAGAAATTATGATAGAGCAGAATCTCAATTAGAATATTATAGAATCATTAAAAGTCTTATGTATTTAATGAAGTGTACTAGACCCGATATAGCATTTATAGTGGGGGTATTGAGTAAATTTACCGGCAACACAGGGTCAGAACATTGGGAAGTTATCCGTAGGGTGCTGAGATATTTGAAAGGAACTATGAAATTATATGCTGAGATATTTGAAAGGAACTATGAAATTATAGTTTGCAATATAGTGGCAAACATTCACTCTTAGAGGGGTTCATTGATGCTACTTGGATTTCTGACTCATTTGATTTAAAATCCATAAGTGGATGAATTGTTACTATGACAGTAGGAGCACGGTCGTGGGAGTCAAGAAAACAAACATGTCTTTCTGATTCAAGTATGGAATTAGAGTATATAGCATTCTCTACAGGAGCAAAAGAGGCAGAGTGGCTTCGAAGTTTAATAAGATAAATTCCTTTTACCCAACATATATATGTAATTAATATTTATTGTGATAATGAAGGTTGTTTTGCAGATTTCAGGCAGTAAGAGATACAAAGGGAAATCAAGGCATATAGGCCTTAGATATACTATCATTCGGCGGATGTTGAGCGAAGGAATGATCGTGCTGGCCTACATACCAACTTTTGAGATGCTTGCGGATCCACTTACAAAAGCACTACCTAGAGATACAGTGTTGAGAACAACGAGGGGGATGGGCCTAAAACTGATATTTTTAAAGACACAAAAGTTGAACCTCAATTTACTAGAGTTGGAGATCACAAATCCTAAGTTCAACGAGATAAGAAACTACTTTGTAACCCTTGGAAGTGCACCAGGGTATGTTACCTACTGGCTATCCCTATGGTGTTAGATTTAGTACACATTTCTTGTAACATGAGAGGGTGAGTTTAACTCCAAATGATTCTGTAGGCATTCATTGTTGGGGTGATAAAGAAGTCACAAGAGCACCCATGACAGATTCACCTATATGAGTATGGAAGTGAAACTGCTTCAACAAAGATTCAGTCATCTCTCTGAGATACTCATGAAATCAGGATTTTAGCGCATGACTATAAAGCGCAAGCCTCATCCCACTAATGATTTAGGTCATAATAAGTATATATGTAATTTCAGTTTGTTAGACAGATTTAAGTTCAAAGCTATAAGCTGCTTAAGAACTTTACAAACTCTGAGTTGTATGTACTAGTCAAAGGTTCAAACCAAACGGTACCTCTGATGATACTTAGTATGATCGCTCTGATACTCTTTTTTTTATTTTGAAACAAGTGGGGGGAATGTTACATATTAGTGTAGGAATATATATATTATTGTTTCAAAATTAACTTAAGTTTATAATTATCATTATATATTGATAACAATTCAATGGAAAACTTGCAAAAACATATAACTGTGTGTGCAAATACATAAAAAAAATAAAATTTTAATATATATATAATATATATGAGAAAGAAAGAAAGAAAAGAAATGAAAGAGAGAGAAGCTCAAGAGGCACTGGCAGAAAAGGCCCAACATCTTTAAGCCCAATGAGCGTGCAGCCTCCAACGGGTCTTAAACGCAAAGGTTGCCTCCAACGGCCCTTAAGCCGAAGGAGCGTGACTCAACAGCGAAAAGATCTTAAACGGTCTTTTTGGACCGAAGAGGTGTCTTTTTAGATTTTGGTTTATCTCTTCACCATTATATGAAAAGACACAAGTATGAAATCTCTTAACCGTCATCTGAAAAGACACAATGGTTCAAGATTTTCTCTATAAATAGAGACCAGAAAGACACAACAGAACTTATAATCTCTCTCTCCTTCTCTCTTACATTCCTATTGTCTTTGTTTAAGATTTCTTTTTGTCTATCAGAAAATCTGTGGCAAATTGTCTTTCTAGAAAATGCAATCTAGAAAAGAACATACGGTTCTTGGAAAAATCAAGCTCTGTTGTATCCTAAAGGCAGATTCTCTAGGAACTTGATTGCATCTTTGTTTATCCGTCGGAGTGGGAGCGTCTATTGTCTTTAAGACAGTGTAGTGAACTATGTGCCTCAGAGTCATTTTAACACCATTTTTTCTTCAAAATGGTCCACAAATGAAACCGATGTTCACATGGTCAGAAATGTTTGAATGGTGTGAATTTTGAACACCGGACCATCTGATGAGTGGCCAGAAACTGGACTGCCTGAATTAATCAACATAGGCGTTCCAATAGGTTTCGGAAAGCGCTGTTGAACTCAGTAAAATTAATATCAAAGTGTGGGAAACAGTATGAGGAGGTAAGGTGTGTCAGAAACACCCAATTGTTGTGTTGATTGATTTTCCCGGCTAGGCAATTCGGACGAATACAGCTCTAGAGTGTATGTGACCAACTCCTAAAACTCCCCCATCAGATGATAATTCCTCATTTCTTAAATTAAGTATCTCATAAATAAATAAATCAACAAGCAAACGCTGAAAAAAAAGAAATAATAAAACAAACAAACACGAACTAGAAACATATTTATACTAAATTAAATTAGAAAAAAAAAAAAATATATATATATATATATATATATATATATATATATATATATATATATATATGATGAAAAAATTAGAAATTATTAATAAACCATTCTGGCATCGACTCATTTTACAGCATTATAGATACCAGAATTAGAATAAAAAATCAATACAAAATAAAAACAAAAACTAAGCAAATACATATAATATAAATTGAACGAACCTTTAACAATTTGAGAAGCGAATCTTTGTTTAGACGAGTTTGGGCGAGGCGTTTGCCGATATCATATACAACTTTCTCCGGAGGAACGACCATGGCGAAATCAAAGATCTGAAAACCTAATTTATAAAACCAGGGTTAGGGTTTTGATCTTTCTGGGGGAGAGAAAGAAAAATATATGAAGCGGGGTAGAGTGAGAAGTGCTTCAGGCAGAACATGGAGTCTCCCGCCCTTATTTTGTTGCGTCACGCGTGACTCGGCACGTGAGAAACTTGAGATACGAACCAAAATATATTTAGGGCACTTTAGAAAACAAGGCCTTAAAACAAACTTTTTAGCGAAAAAGACCACTCTCAAACGTTTTAGAGCTTTCATGGATTTTGGAACTTCAGAAAAACGTGAAAGCACGGTTTTTCTAAAGCATTTGAGGTCAGGTCTTTTTTGCTAAAAAGTTTATTTTTTAGGCATGTTTCTCTAATTATCCCATGTAGGTATTGCGTGCCCAAATACGTCTATCCAAGGCAATGCAGGGTTCAATCTCCCACCTCCAAGGTAAGAACCGATAATTTTGGGTACCAAATCGCTATTGAAAAGTTAAAAGCACACTTTCATTGATTTGCACCCTTATAAATTTTTCTGCACTTTTTTGAAAAAAGGGAGATTGAAGCAATGTTATTTAGTTCATGTTGGAATTAGGGTTCACAATTTGCAAGTTGCAATTCTCTACTATCACACCTATCCGATTCGCTAAGGGTAAGATGAGTTTTAATGGATTTATAAATCTTATAATAAAAATTTATACTCTTTTAAATGCAAACAACCACTCAATTAGCTATAATAAAACTTAAAAATCACCAAATCTTACATTCTCTTTTTTTTTTTTTTTTTTTTTTAAGAAGACTAAATCTTACATTCCAATACTCTCTTTCTACTTTAAAATTTTTGTTACAAAATAAAATAGTTAGCATTAATCAGTCAATTCACTTATCACACAGATTTAGTCCAAATTGAATTACGAATTGGTTCATTGTACTTAATTCATGATTCATTAAGTAAATGAGAAAATTAAGTAACATAGGATTGAAGGACTATATGAGAGTTTAACATTAATTGAGTATAAAAATATAATTCATAAAGTTGTGTCAAATAAATAAGATAAGATTACTTGATGGTGACCATGATACCTAATACTTTCAAAATTAATATATGGTACTTGGCGGATCATCAAAATCCATACAAGTGGCACACCTAATTCATCAATTAAGCCGCCCAGGTAGCATGCCAACATGAGTTTCTTGTTATATTTTTAATATATGTGTTTAATTATGCATTAGCAAGAACCCAATGTCAAAAACTTAATTATGCATTTTGTCCAACTCATTTTTTTACTAAATTTGAATTTAAACGCATGTCAATAACTTTGAATTTAAGCACGTGTCAACAAATTTAATTTGCACACGCCTTTTAACACCTCAAAACTGAAAACTAGAGGGCCTCGGACCCCACTAGGTTATTACGAATAGTTTAGGACCCTGTCAGGTACTTGATATTTCGCGACCCTCTCAGATAAAAAACTCCAAACAGTTTATCGCATCTACAAAAGGTATTATCCTCATGCCCGTCGTCACAAAATCACCAAATTTATGAAAAAAATTGTGAATTTAAGGTCTCTCGAATTATTCGTGAATTTTTTTAAAATTCACCTAATCACAAAAAATTTGTGAATAATTTTCGAAATATTCTCAAATTTTTCAAAAAAGTTGTGAATTAGATAATAAAGATTGCACTTCGAGATTTATAGATCTTTAATGCATAACATTGAGTCACCTTTTTGGGATGTGTGTCGCATGGAGTAACAAAATAACCGTCTCAAGATCAATTTTGTGAAAGATTGGAATGAAAAATGATCTTTTTTACCTCATTTGTAGCAATCAACTATTTTGAGCTCTATTTAACGGAGGATATTCAGCATTTGATAGAGGGTTAGTAGCAACCCCCAAGAATTAAAGCCGGGCAGAGTGGCAAGCTTCAAGAGAACTTTGTAGTAGACTTTTTTGGCCAATGTGTTGCCTCTGCCCTTTGATTTGTGATTGCCTAGACTTACAAATATTGCCATCATACTGCTCATAATTTTCATGTATATCGCTTTAGCAATAATAACACCAAAATGGCTTATAAATGAACTTACACTATTCCAATTATACTATTTCTGAAGTGTCATATATTATTATGCCATGTGGTTTTATCGCTCTATGACAAAAAATTATGCTTATAAGTAGATGTGAATCCTCTAATTTATGAACGTTAATATCAACCATTAAAATTAACCAAAAAATGGATTGCAAATACCAATCGTCTATCAAGAAACCGACTGTCTTTGATAGTCAAGAAGACGGTTGTACAATAAAAAATAGTAATATCTTTTACTATTGTATACAATTTTCATTTACGAACTTGAACAACGACAACTCTTAATTGTCATAAAAGAATGACTAATTTGGGCAGTCGTTTTTTATGTAATTTTTTTTAAAGAAAATACTATTTTTTTAAATTGTGTTTTTTTTTTCCAACACCAGATTATCCGACAGTACACATTCATAACTTTGCAAATAAAAATAAATAATAAATAATTTTTAAAAATCATATAACATGCCAAGCTTCAACCGCATTGTCCATTATTCAATACATAAAACGATAATATACCAAACTTCAACCATTCTTTCCATTATTCAATACATAAAAAATGATTTACATAAAAGTAGCTTATAATCTCATTTCAGCTTTAGTTTCCATTACACCATCCCCGGATTGGATAGCCTCTCTTACACTCCTCTGACTACTTTCACTTGTTATTAAAGAGACTCCTCACTTCCTTTTGCTGAAGGATCCAAGGTAAGCTAAAATTAAATATAAAATAACAATATAAAAGACCTAAAAAAACCAAAAGAAACACACTAAAAGTAGCTTATAATCTCATTTCAATACATACCTTCTATTATTCAATACATAAAAACCGATTTACATAAAAGTAGCTTATAATCTTATTTCAGCTTTAGTTTCCACTAAACCACCCCGAGATTGGGTAGCCTCTCCTACACTCCTTTCACTACTTCTTCCACTTGTTAATACAGAGAGACTCCTCACTTCCTTTTACTGCAAAGTATATTTATCAATCTCATAATTGTCAGTTAGTTGATAATTGTGGTGCCTATCTAGATCACTCAATACTGCAAAATCAAGAAAAAGAAATGATTAGGTGTAATATTTCATTGCCTAGATAGTATGGGGTGTCAGAGTCAATACATCAAAGACAAGTGTGCATTCAGAATCATAGGTTCATGGCCATGGTAAAACTTAAATAAATGAAACATCATAGGACATGTGTAAATATAATTGCATGTACAGGTGCTATACCTCGTGTGGTGCCGTTGCTCAAGAAGTCAAGCAAATAGTAAAAACAGCTGCAAACAGGTTGCCTGGATAGAGAGGGGCTCACCTTATATGAGTCGAGCCCAACGTATGAGCCAACTGTGCAGCCATGTCTCAAAACGGGGTTCAGATTTTAATCAGGGTGCCTAGCTCTTTGAGCTATCCAAAAGAAGAACCAAAAGAGCTGCCCTGTGCAATAACACATTAAGAATAAAAAGTTAAATTTGGATCAGTTTATAAGAGATGAAAATTTTCAAATTTTATCAAAAAATGATCGATTGTGAAAGATTGGGACGAATCACTGTCTCAAAATGGTGCTGGGGAAGATTACACCAACCACTTGCATTGTTAGGGAGACCACTGTTTGGTGGAAAAAAATTGTAGCAGTGACCACAATAGAGCCAGGAAGACAGCACCTTGAATCATTCACACACCTTATCTGGTGACAAGAACCAGAACTCAACCCATTGTTAAAAAGTGCGGTGCTCAATGCTGCTATATTAGTCCCATATCCTTGACTATACAAGTTACCATAACCACAAGCCCCACCTACAAAAACACGGAGAAAACATATCATAGTAAAGAGCTTCCATTATCCATGAAGCCTCACCACCTTTATAGAAGGAAGCATGGTCCAAAAAAGTGGCATACACACATTCTTTATTGGCACCAGGTTAGTTGGGTACACAATACCAGCTGTGTGAAACTTACCCAAATAAAACCTTCGAAAAGACATCTTTTAATAAAGTTGTGAGCAATTTCACATCAAACGACTACAAACCCACTAACCCAATTGAAACTCAATAACCTATATGAATTTAAGAAACTTTTAAAAACACATGTTTGTTCAACACAAAGCTAAAACCCACATCAGCAATTTAGTCATGATCGAACCAACCAAGGACTACTTGACCACATTGAAAGCATAAGCATAAGGATAACTGAATTGCCTAATAGAGACCTCTTTGTTGACAACTCTTCCGGCACCAAATCAAACATAACTATTTGAGGTCAAAGCCACGCAAAAGCAATAACTAGTGAAAAACCTTTCCAGTACAATAGTACACTATAAGATAACTGAATCGCCTAACAAAGGCATGTCTTGTTTGCAGATAACTAACACTTCAAGGCCAAATTAGCATTGCAACAAAAATTGTTCTATCATCCGAGACATTGTCCTATAGTTTTATGACAACAAACCTAGCAATCCTTTTCTATATAAACTAAGATAATAATTAACTGTCACCATAACAGAACCAAGACTGGCATACATTAAAAATATATATATATATATAATGATAATAAATCATTACAGCAACCATGTACAACATAAAGTTTGCAGGTTTATGAAGAAAAAATGCACTACATAAACTAAATAATCTATAGAAGTTGGTAATGCCCCATGACTTATACATGACACCCCATAGTAAACACGGATATAAAATGCTTATTAAATAGAAACCTCACCGAATCTAATAGAGCATAGATAAATTGATTATCCTATCGACTACCCTAAATCCAACATAAAAAATATAAAACAGCTAATTTATGAAGAGACCATAGAACTATTATTACAAATTTAACATATAAAAAGAAAGCCAACTTCAAATCCACCTGGATTTAACATGGAGAACCATATCAGACTTAAAGCTACCCCTTCCCCAACCCAACAAACAAAAGGAAAAGCAATGTGAGAACGCTAATTTCTCATCTCAATGTCTACTAGAATATAGAGCACGGAAGCCGAATCTAAACCCAATAAGATAGAATAAAAATTCCTCTCGAATTAAATCAAAGCACTAGGCTTATCACCAAAATAATCATCAAAATAAATCCAATTACATGAAAGACGAGTCTCTCTCTCTCTCTCTCTCTCTCTCTCTCACATAAGAAACTCAAATCCGATAAAAAAACGCATCAAAATCCAGCCCCAAACTTCTCTCCTAACTGTGAAATCTTTGATCCATATGAGAAAATAATTCTCTCCCCCCCCCCCCCCCCAAAAAAAAAAAAAAAAAACATGCTACCAAGATGAGGTAAATCTGTCAAAACCACAAAAGTAGATTTTTTTTTAAATCATAAACCAGTACAACAAGAGAAAATTTTTAAAAATGGTAAAAAGAGAAAATTCAAGCTCACATAAAATTTATTCTATTGATAAAAAGATAAGCTCCATCGGATTTAGATCCATACAAGCAATAAAAATTAGGCAACCCAAAAATAACCCTACAAAACCCTATAATATCAAAACAGCTCTCGATTGACTTCCAATAAAAATAAAATAAAATCCGCAATAAATAAGTAGAACATATCACCAACATACCTTACTTATTTAATACCCTAAAAAATAAAGAGAAATCTCATACGAAACCTTACCAAAACAACTCAAGTCCCTAGAGTGCAAGATAGAGAGAGAGAGAGAGAGAGAGAGATTAGAAAGTAGAAACCCTAACCTTGGCACGACAACAAACCTGATCCTCCAATCTTAACAATGAAGCTCGAGAAATTCTAGCAGACCGGTGATGAGGAAGCTCTGGAAAAGCTTGTCGTCGTTCAAACCCTAGTCATTTGAGCTTTCTGAGGCAATTTGAGGAAGAAATCTAGGGTTTGAACAGAAGAAATCTAGGATTTTAACGAAATTGGAAGAGATTTAGGGTTTCTAAGATGTTTTGAGAAAGAAAAAGCTTCGATTTCTATTTAAATCAAACGAAAAAAATCGATCTATAGCTGTAACATTTGAAAAAAGGAGGTATGTTTTGATATGCAAATGAGACAAGATCTAGAGCCAAAAAGAGGGGAATTTAGGGTTTGATCTTTTGTATATGAGAGAAGAAAGATTAGAATGAGGACTTATAGCCTCAAGTCCCAATGGAATACCCACTATTGTCGCTCATATGAATCATTTTTATAAGAGTCACAAAGCACATAGCACAAAGGTGTACGGATTGTCCACCGTACCAATTGAGTATTCACATAACCTTAAATCGGTGCGCATATATATAACTTATCGCCGTGTAAAGTGATAATTATAGTTTATATCAAAGGTCGAAACGAAATGCAAAGATCACACCCATATACATAAATCAGAATAAATCTCGAAGGGTTCCATAACACTTGCACAATTCGGAAACATAAGGATGCACATGCCTTTTTAGTTTAAAGTTATAAACGAAATTCACAAGATTGAATCCAATTTTTGCATCATAACATAACACACATGGTAAAATAGTAAATGCACATGATATCAAGTGTTCCCTATCTCAAAATCTTAACCCGCACGCGTTCAATCCGTCGTTTCGGCCTGTCCTTCGTCACACAATGCCAGGTCACCTAAACATATAAAATCCATGGTTTACACATTAGAACTATGCTAAACATACTCTGACAACTCCCCTCAAAATCTCACAGTCCAAACTTGACAAAATCCAAAATCTGGCAATTTCGATCGATCGAATCTCCATTTCAATCGATCGAAACCCGTTTTCGATCGGTCGAACTTCTCAGAGAATATATCATTTCTCAGTTAGATCGAACGATTCTGCCTTTTCGATCGAACCAACACAAATTCGATCGATCAAAAATAATTTCGATCGATCGAATCCTCATAGAGCCAATTGACTACTACACATTTCAATCGAATAAATCTCAATTCGATCGATCGAAATCACATAATTCGATCGATTGAAAATATTTCGATCGGTCGAATCCCTCAGAAGCTAAATGATAATCAACACAGTTCGATCGAAAGAATTTTAATTCGATCGATCGAAATCACATAATTCAATCGATCGAAGATATTTCGATCGGTCGAATTCTCACAATAGACTTTTCTAAAATCTATGTTCTATACGTTTTGATCGATCGAGTGTGTAATTCAATCGATCGAAACACACTTCCTCAAACTTCGAATTCTTCCCTTTCAAGTCCATTTCGATCGATCGAACTAAATTTCGATCGGTCGAAATGAACAAATCTCTTTTGTTCTTATGTTTTTCGCATCATTTCTCCTCTCTTTCTAAATCAACCTATTCTCTTATGCTTCTTTGATTCCAGAATAATAAAAATCATAACTAACACAGATTTAAAAATCTATCCTTAATTTCATTCCTTGATTTCCTCAGGATCTCCAATCCTTGCTTCTAGATCGGATTAGGGTTTCACCAAGCGAACAACAACTATTCGTCGCTCCAAGCCCTTTAACTGCTACTCTCGAGAACGGATCGTTCTCGCATTCGACCGCAATCAATACCCACCACTCTTCTCTTTTCTTAACTCTTTATGATCAGCTATAAATTTAGTATTGAATGCAAATTGACTAAGGTGTTTATTTCTCTTTTAACAAGACATGGGTTTAGGTGTAACACAGCTACACCAAAGTTGGTGTACGTGTGTTCACTAACTCATAATCTAACCTACCTATACGAAATATGATCCGTCGGATTTGATCTATAGATATTACATAGACCATCGGCACGGTCCTCGACGTACGGTCGTCAAGCACGTATTCTGAGGCATATAGTTCATAGGTTAGAACTCAGGGACGTTATATTCTCCCCACCTTAGAAATTTTTGTCCTCGAAAATTGATCAAACGTGCGGTTAGGCACCAAAAGGGTGGCTTTGCAAGGTACCACACATGGCTAAACAATCCAATTCGTTATAAAATCTCATCATACATACACAGTCCACACACAATAAATTCTAGTTAATGCCAAATCAACACATGCTTAAATATCAAAAGATTAGCATATCAAAATTTAGATCATCGTGGCAACCATGCCACCATAGTTATAACAAAAGAAAAGTAAACGTGGCAACAATGCCAGCATAGTTAAAACTTATACATATCCACTAAATGTTAAATATCAAAATAAAAATCTTTCAAGCTCACAAAATGTTCCAAACTTGTCATGCATCAGTCCCACCTGCTGCTCCAGCAGGATTAGCCGCTCCAGTAGGATCCGCCACATCCTCCGTCTCCTCGTCGGCGCGATCCCCACTGGCCGCAACATCAAGCCATGGATCCTCAACAGCAGTGTCTGACGTAGAAGCACCGAATACTCGCGCACGCATGGCCGCCATCCTCTGGGGGTAGTTGGTAGGGTACATGGAGTGCAACACGCCCTCCACGAGCAGCTCATAGTAATCAAGGCACTGATTGAGCTGGCGATTACTCTCCTAGATGAGCATAGCCAACGCCTCATTGGTGATCGGAGCTACTTGATGGTCAGGTGGTATCGGTATGTCAGCTGGCTGATGTACTGGAGGGATGACCTCAAGTTGCTCAAGAGGTACATCGGGAACAGGTTGGTCTTGTTGTGGTGCACCCTGAGCAAGTTCTTCTTGAAGTTGAGGAGGAATAGGAGGTACTTGAGGAGCAAGCTGAAGGTGTGGTTTCAGCCAATTGAAGGTTTTCCTCCAGTGTTTGAAGGTATAGAAGATCTCGATATCGGAGGCTTTAGGCTCCCTCGAAGAAACTTTATGCACCCAAGTTGCGGAATACTCATCAAACATCGCGGAGATAAAGCTTGCATAAGGAATGTAATCCTCGAGCTTTTCCGCTCCCGCTAATAGTTCCTTCCTCCCATGGTTTATTCTCTCAAAAACCAACGCAGCCGCGTCAAACCATTTGCCCTCAAAAATGGTAAATAACGCTTCCATCAACACTCCTAATCTTTCAATTTTATGGCGGATCGGGTATAGGTTGCATTTGAAAATGGTGTCGAGCATCCACATATAGCTTGGAAAGTGGGCTTGTCTAATGGCTCGACCAGGTGCAACTCGCCCTTGAGTCATCCTCTCCGCCACATACAGATGGGTCAAATTTGGAGGGTTTGGTGGCAACAAGTTAATTTCAGGGCCGTAGGTGTCAAAACATTCTAAGGCCTTACAGGCCATCGCATGGGTAAAAACATATGTCTTCCCATCAATGTTGGTGTAGATGGTGTCCATAGGGTTAGGGCCATCAAATATGTTCTGATAAAATAAGCGCACGAGGCGCGAATAATAGTACAGATGAATGGGTTTCAAAATATTGCCCAAACCGACGTTACTTAAATAGTCAAGTGCCCAAGCATCAATGCCGGGCACATTGGGCGTTTCGAAAAGCTCCGGATCAATGGTATACTCATAAGCAAAGCCCTTCTCGGCCCACCATTCGCTTGGTCGGTCTGGTTGGGGCGCTTGAGAAGGAGTTGGTTGATCGGCAATGGTTTACAATGGTTACGAAGATACCATGGCGGGTTTGGGTTGTGAAGAACCTGCTACCGTCTTAGGCTTCTTCGATGCAGGGGTTTTAGAAGTTAATCTCGTTTTTGGAGGCATAACTAAGAAGGATGAAAAATCTAGGGTTCTTTTCAAATCTCTAAGATTTAGTACAAAAAACTGAAATCAAAAGCTCAAGGTTAGGGATTTACCAATTTTATGAGATTTGGATTTGATTCCTCAGCGAATCCACATGCAATCAATCGATTGTCTGATCCCCCAACACAAAAACCCTCAAAAACCCTAACGGAACCCCCAAATATTTCCAAAAATTTGAACTTAAAAATATAGTTTCTATATATATACACCCGATTCGATCGATCGAATTGATTTCGATTAATCGAAATCCACTTTATAAAGAATACTCCACGATTTCGATCGATCGAAATTAATTTTGATCGGACGAATTTGACTTCGATTGATCGAAATTCAAAATTTGATCAATCGAAAAAAATTTCGATTGGTCGAACTTCTCAGGCTCCCAAATTTTTTGATCGAACGAAATAAATTTCGTTCGGTCGAAATCAAAATTTGATTGATCGAAAGTGAATTCGATCGAACGAATTTAATAGGTTTTCATTTAGGTAATGTCCATTTTCTGCCAATACATTTCGATCGGTCGAAATCATATTCGATCGATCGAAAATATTAGAAAACACTTCATTGTTGTATTTTTGAGTTTTCTTTCATAATTTTGAGCTTTAAACCTTAAATTCACCCATCTCATTCATTATTCAAATTGGTTACATATTCTTGAGGTCACAATGGACCTTTACAAGTCCTTTCCCTCTCCAGATCACAAAAACAAGAAAGGATGTTGGGCATGACTCTCGGCTTCGCGTTTCCAAGTCGCCTTCTCTCTAGCGTGATTCTTCCATTGAACCAACACCAAGGGAATTCATTTTGTGCGTAGCACTTGCTCGGTTCAGTCTAAAATTTGCATTAGTTCTTTAATGACCGTCAAATCATTGTAGACTTCAACTGGTGGCGCATCGAGGATATGAGTTGGGTCTCGCACGTACTTCCGTAATATAGAGACGTGAAATACGTCATGCACTCTATCCAACTGCGGGGGTAATGCAACCCTATATGCAACTTCACTCACTCTTCCTAATACCTCGAACGGTCCAATATAGCGACGACTCAACTTTCCGCGCTTTCCGAAACGCATCACACCCTTCATTGGAGATATCTTCACGAACACGTGATCCCCCACTTGAAAGTCCATGGTTGATCGCTTAATATCTGCATAGCTCTTTTGCTGACTGTGTGCCGTCTTGATTCTCTCTCGAATAATATGAACGGTCTCAGCATTTTTCCTTATGACTTCCGATCATAATACGAATTTGTCGCATGTTTCCTCCCAGTTGATCGGAGACCTACACCTCCGTCCATACAGTGCTTCGTACGGAGCCATCCCAATGCTCTGCTGAAAGCTATTGTTATACGCGAATTCTATCAACGGAAGATGCTGATCCCACGATCCCTAAAAATCAATCATCCACGCTCGAAGCATATCTTCAATAATCTGATTGACTCTCTCAGTTTGACCATCAGTCTACCGATGGAATGCGAAACTGAAGTCCAATCCTGTGCCCATACCTTCTTGAAATCTTTGCCAAAATATTGATGTATACAAGGGATCGGACATGATGCTTGTAAGAATACCGTGCAGTAGGATAATTTCTTTCATATATAAATTCACCAACTTGCTTGCAGTGTATGTTGTGTTATAAGGCAAAAAGTGTGCCGACTTCGTTAGTCGATCCACTATGACCCATATGGCATTGTGGCGTCTCAACGTTCTCGGTAATCCCACAATGAAATCTATAGAAATGGACTCCCATTTCCATTCCGATATTGGCAGAGGTTGCAATAAGCCGGCTAGGTGTCTGTGATCCACCTTTACTTGTTAACACACCAAGCATTTCGACACATATTCGGCAATGTCTTTCTTCAACCCTCTCCCCAATAATTCTTCCGTAAATTCTGGTACATTTTAGTACCGCCAGGATGAATGGCGTACTTGGACTTGTGAGTTTCGTCCAATATGGTCTACCTCAGCTCAGCATCAACAGGTATGCATAACCTTCCACGGAATAATAATGATCCATCCTCTTTGATGCAAAAATCCGCACTTGTATAGGCAGTCAAACGTTGTCTAATCTTTAAGAGCTTTGCGTCTTTCATCTAGAGTTCATAAATGTGGTCGAAAATGGTTGGTCTGATTGTGAGATTTACCAACAGTATCCCAGTATCCTTGACCTCAATATTCTTATCATATAAAGAGAGGTCTTCCAGAAGTTTCCATCATTGAAGTCCAGTGATGAGACTGGCCAACTGAGCTGCATTCTTTCTACTCAATGCGTTAGCCACGACATTTGCTTTACTTGGGTGCTATTGTATAGTACAGCCGTAATCCTTGAGAAATTCAATCCATCTTCGTTGCCTCATATTCAATTCTTTTTGCGTAAACAAGTATTTGAGGCTTTTGTGATCTGTGAAAATCTCAAAGGTTTCACCATACAAGTAATGTCCCTAAATCTTAAGCGCAAAAATTACAGTGCCTAACTCTAGATCGTGCGCCGGGTAGTTATTTTCGTGCTCTTTCAACTGTCTTGACCAATAGGCTATGACTTTGACATTTTGATTCAAAACACAGCCCAAACTACCATACGATGCATTACTATAAACGACGAAACCCCCACTACCTGATGGAATAGCCAACACTGGAGTAGAGGTAAGCCGTTTCTTGAGTCCTTGGAAGCTCTCTTCACATTCACTGGTCCACTCAAATTTAACATTCTTCCTTGTGAGTTGGGTGAACGGTTTTGAAATCTTTGAGAATCCTTCCATAAATCGTCGGTAATACCTAGTTAGACTGAGGAAACTGCGAATCTCCGTCACAGTCTTTGGTTGTTTCCAATCTAGCACTGTCTCAATCTACGCCGGATCTATAGTCACGCCTGCTTCTGATACTACATGACCGAGAAAGCTTGCTTGTTCTAGCCAGAACTCACATTTACTGAGTTTGGCATATAATTGATGTTCGCATAGAGTCTGTAAGGCGATGCACAAATGATGTTTGTGTTCTTCTCTGGTCTTTGAATAAATAAGAATGTCGTCTACGAATACCACTACGCACGTATCCAAGTGTTGTTTGAAGAGCCTATTCATGAGGTCCATAAATGAAGCTGGTACATTTGTCAAGCCGAATGACATCACTAAGAACTTGTAATGCCCATATCTAGTTCTGAACGTCGTCTTCTGCACATCTTTGACCTTCACCTTTAATTGATGATATCCGGATCTCAGATCGATCTTTGTAAAGAATTTTACACCTTGCAATTGGTCAAACATGTCATTGATCCTTGGTAAAGGGTACTTGTTATTGATCGTAAGCTTGTTTAACTAACGGTAGTCGATGCAAAGTCTCATCGACCCGTCCTTCTTCTTAACAAATAAGACCGGTGCTCCCCAAGGGGATACACTTGGTCTTATGAGGCCTTTATCCAACAGTTCTTGTAATTGCTCCTTTAATTCCTTCAGTTCTGCCGGAGCCATGCGATAGGGAGCTTTGGAGACTGGTTCCGTGCCTGAAGCTAAGTCTATTGCAAATTCAATCTCCCGGTCAGGTGGCAATCCGGGTAGCTCGTCGGGAAACACATCCTCGAACTCACAGGCAATCGAAATATCGGTGATAACATTCTTTGTTTCCTTTTGCTCTTGAAGGAATGCTAAGTACCCTTCGCACCCATTCTTCATCATCCTCTCAGCTCGTACCGCGGAGATGATCGACACTATCTTTTCCTTCTCACCAACAAATCGAAAGGACTTCTGTTTTGGCAGATGAAAAGTAACTACTTTTCGTAGGTAGTCAACGCTTGCACGATAAGTGGATAGCCAATTCATGCTAAGGATCACATCAAGTCCTTGCATGTTCAATAAAATGAGGTCTGTTATAGTCTCTTAATCCTCCACTTGAACAATGACTGATCGACAACAGGTATCGGCGGTTACTGCACTCCCCGTAGGAATGGACACGTTTAAAATAAAATTTAAGTCATCGAGTACAATTTTCAATTTCCCCGCAAATTCCAGAGTTATATACGAGTGAGTAGACCCTGGGTCTATCAGAACTCGTACAACATGACGATCGCCGTCGTTTTCTCGATAGAGTTGTAGTGTACCTATATGAGTTAATACATACACTAATGTTCAGACATGCATGTCATTTCTACACAATTACCCAGATGCACCTAAATCTTTTTCTATCGATTCATCTAGACAACAAGTAATTGAATTTAAGCATAAAACAAAATTATACCTTGAATTACGTCATTACTTGCACGGGCGTCTTCAGCTGTTACTCCAAAAGCATGACCTTGGACGACAGGTTTCGTAGGTTGTGTCGGCCTCTGCGCCGTAGCAGTAGAAATAATGCCTTCCTTTCTCATCTCGAGGCAGTCTTGTATCCTATGGCCTACTTTCCCACATTTAAAACATCCTCCCGTGACCTGTCTATAGTCTGACGTTTTATGCGGTTTGCCACAACGGGCACATTTCACTTGCGGACTTGAAGATGCAGCTCTTGAAGATCCCTAGGTGACCAATGCCCCAGACGTCGGAGTCGGAGTAGGACCTTCTCTGCGAAACGGTCTCGTAGGAGTAATTGTATTAGACCTCTGATAACTTGTATAGGCTGGTCTTGAGACTGGAGTAGGTGCTGACAACCTCGACTTTTTATTCTCCGAGTCGTAGTCACTCACTCCCCCCGAATTTACCTTATTCTTCCAATCTCGCCTCTTATTAATATTCCTTTCTGCCACGATGGTCTTCCCCATCACATCAGTATATGTTTCAAGCTCAAATATTGATACCCTTTCTTGAATATTCGGTCTCAGAACCTCTTCAAATCTAATAGCCTTCATTTCTTCTGTGGCTACTAATTTTGGAGCAAACCTGGACAATCGCACAAACTCATTACTATACTCCCTTACGGTCATGCTCCCTTGTACAAGATTTGTAAAATCCTTCTTCAATTGATTTCTAACTTGTTTAGGGAAATACTCCCTGTTAAACTCCCTTACAAACTTCGCCCATGTCCATTGGTCCTGTCGACCTTCCACTTCTCTCTTTCTTAACACCGACTTCCACCAAGCATCGGCGTCGCGCTTCAAGTTGGAAGGAGGCCCAACCAACTTTCTCATGTTCAGGGCTCTGGAGTCTCTCAAGTAATTTCTCCATTTGTTTCAACCACTTTTCCGATTCAAGCGGATCAGTCTGCCCTTGGAGTACCGGAGGTCTCAATCTCCTGTAATCCACAAAGGATGAGGGCAACAATGCAGGAGGTGGTGGTGGTGGTTGCTGTTGATGACTGACATTATTGGCGGCTAACAAAGCCGTCTGTTCAGCCAAAAGAGCAGTCTACTGGGTCTGCTGAGTCATAGCAGCGGCTATGGCCTCCATAGCCCTGGCCATCCTATCTGTAAACTCATCGTGATGACCCCTCTCCGCCTCAGGAGGTGGTCTCTGCTCTCCTCCGGAACCGGAAGGAATATCCTCAATACTCCTCACACTCCTCTGGCGACCTCCTCTAGGCCGACCTCTCTCATGTTGATCCATTGAAATATGTTACAATGAAACAAAAGTCTCATTAACAGAAGGTCCCTAGTATCCAACAAAGTCTCAAATATCTAAACGGTCTAAGACTTGTCAGATGTCTCTAAAGCCATAGCTCTGATACCAACTGTGATAGCTCAGATTTTGACACCCCGAAACCCGCGCTGTCAGTGGGTTGGCGCTAAGGCCGAACCCGAACACATTACACAGCCTCACATTGCAAGGCGAAAATAAAGTAGAACCATGCTAACTAACCATCATAACGAAATAATGGAACTAGTACTATCCCACAAAAGCTCAAAACGATAGTTATAATTCCATATGAATCCTAATGGAAAGAGAACCGACGAGAACCACTGGTAAGGACCATTCCTTACCGAAACATGGTTCACCAAAAAGAATTAAATTATAATTGTCATAAAAAACAAGTATTCTTCACATCGTCTCAAAATACTGCTCTCTCAACCTAAGGCCAGCTATGTTTGGCATCGCACAAAGAAAACAACACTCATGGGGAAGTTCTTCTAGATCCTCACCCGGTGATAATTCAGGATCCTCCCTTTTTCAAGATCTCTGTTCCAATGCCTTCTCCTGAACTTGTGACATTTAGTCAAAGAATGAGTTTCATCCAAGCTCAGTAGGGAAAAACTCATAGCATGTTTATATAACATCAATATATATCTTATGACATAATGAAGCAAAGTTTTTCAGAATATATGCACAGTGTGATTATTATGACATGAAAGGCACATACAATGCTTCTTTGAAATTCACACGCATGCTCTCATTTCATTCCAATATATGAAAAGAAAACTTAAAATGCTTTACTTAAAATATTAGAGTGAGGAACTATAGCCTCAAGCCTCGATGGAATACCCACCATCGTCGCTCATATGAACCATTTTTCACATATATCTAATGTCCCAAAAAGGTGGACACTTGGCCGAACATAATTACCGTTATACAGTAGGAGTCACAAAGCACATAGCACAAAGGTGTACGGATTGTCCACCGTACCGGTTGAATATTCACATAACCTTAAATCGATGTGCATACATATAGCTTATCGCCGTGTAAAGTGATAATTATAGTTCATATCAAAGGTCGGAATGAAATGCAAAGATCACGCCCACATACATAAATCAGAATGAATCTTGAAGGATTCCATAACACTTGCACAATTTGGAAACATAAGGATGCGCATGCCTTTTTAGTTTGAAGTAATAAATGAAATTCACAAGATTGAATCCAATTTTTGCATCATGACATAACACACATGCTAATATAATAAATGCACATGATATCAAGTGTTCCCTACCTCAAAATCTTAACCCGCACGCGCTCAATCTGCCGTTTAGGCTTGTCCTTCATCACATAATGCCAGGTCACCTAAACATATAAAATCCATGATTCACACATTAAAACTATGCTAAACATACTCTGACAACTCCCCTCAAAATTTCACAGTCGAAACTTGATAAAATCCAAAATCTTGCAATTTCGATCGATCGAATCCCCATTTAGATCGATTGAAACCCGTTTTCGAACGGTCGAACTCCTCAAATCATATATCATTTCTCAGCTCGATTGAACGATTTTGCCTTTTCGATCGAACGAACACAAATTCGATTGATCGAATCTTTACAGAGCCAATTGACTACAACACATTTCGAACGAACGAATCCCAATTCGGTCGATCAAAATCACATAATTCGATCGATCGAAAATATTTCGATCGGTCGAATCCCTCAGAAGATAAATGATAATCAAAACAGTTCGATTGAATAAATTTTAATTTGATCGATCGAAATCACATAATTCGATGGATCGAAGATATTTTGATCGATTGAACTAAATTTTGATCGGTCGAAATGAACAGATCTCTTATGTTCTTGTGTTTTTCGCATCCTTTCTCCTCTTTTTCTTAAATCAACCCATTCTCTTATGATTCTTTGATTCCAGAATAATAAAAACCATGACTAATGCAGATTTAAAAATCTATCCTTAATTTCATATCTTGATTTCCTGAGGATCTCCAATCCTTGCTTCTAGATCGGATTATGGTTTCACCAAGCGAACAACAACTGTTCGTCACTCCAAGCCCTTTAATTACTACCCTCGAGAACGGATCGCTCTTGCATTCGACCACAATCAATACCCACCACTCCTTCTCTCTTTTCTTAACTCCTTATGATCAGTTATAAATTTGGTATTGAATGCAAATTGACTAAGGTATTTATTTTTCTTTTAACAAGCCATGGGTTAGGTGTAACACAGCTACACCAAAGTTGGTGTACGTGTGTTCAGTAACTCATAATCTAACCTACTTATACGAAATCCGATCCATTGGATTTGATCTATAGATATTACATAGACCATCGGCAAGGTCCTCGACGTACGGATCGTCAAGCACACATACTGAGGCGTACAATTCATAGGTCAAAACTCAGGGACGTTACACATGATCAGACGACAGATGTTGAATACACGAGACACATCTAAAAAAGTGAACATGATCATGGTGTACCATCAAACAAGGTTCACGCTTTGGGATGCATGCCACATGGAATCAACATCAAACCGTTTGATGATAGGCCTACGATCTCATGATCTATTTTGTAGATGATCATTGTGAGAAACGATCTCCATCATCTAATTCAAGCATTCAATGAAATTTTTATTTTGATAGGTAAGTTGGCATTGAACCTTGGATCTTGAGGTTAAAAACTTCCAACTTGTCAACTTCCATTCTACTACGGGCAAGTAAACGAGAATAGCACAATAAATTGAAAGAGCTAAAGATAGCATGAGGCTAATGGCTCACATTCCGATTGTCGGGGATTGGGCAGTGTCTTAGGGTGACCACTATTGAAGAAGATACCTTTATTTGCAACCCAATATAACATCCGTCCGAACTCGAGTTTGCACGCATGAAAGTGTTGACTGCTTTGAATCAGATCGATGGATGTCATTTTTCATCTGAATCTTCCACATAATAGATCTTGAGATTATAAGCCTACTAATAGACGGTCAGATGTTGATTATGTGTGGAATACAAGTCATACATCTCGCAAAGTGACTGCGATGTCGCATTTGATGGTATGTTATGATCATGTTCACTTTTGGGAACGTATGTCAAGTAGAATCAACATCTATTATGTGGAAGATTGGGATGACAAACGTTCATTATAGTTCCATTATAGTCAGAGTTGAGAAGGAAAGAATCCAGGGTTGGAAATGAAGGTAATATTGAAAACCCTCAAAATCACCCATTTGTGTTACTTGGTCTTAGGTGAATTGACCCATACACCACCTATGGTGCATCAGCCATCAATGAGTATACGTGAGATGGATCTTCATTCATCCAAGTTATCCAAATAACATGCCATCATACAGATTGGATCCAGCCCAAAAATGAGTATTCAAGCCATCCAATCAAACGATTTTCATTTAGTTGATATGAGCTATCCAATCAAACAAATCTTTTTATAGTATTTGTTTTCATAACATTTTTAAAAAAAAAAAACTAAATCCTACAATTTTGGCTTATTTTTAGGCTCCCTTCCATCTATACGTGCTCCACTTATTTTCGGAGATATTTCTCTCACAAGGGGCTCAACTATGTTGTAAAGCTACATACTTATATATATGGTGTATAGGTTATAATATAATTAATTTAAAAAAATAGGCAAGTTATTGCATATAAAAAGGTTTGAACCTAGAACCTAACTTTAACAAAGCACTAAGTCAATCCCTAGAGCAATTCACTAAGATATGTAAAGAGCAAAAAAAACTTAATACATATATAATTTTTTAAAATCGAAATAATGCATATGTATTCTATAATGGCATCAAAATTATTAAATAAAAAAATGTTGGGTCTTCCCGTTTATCATCGGGATATATTCAACAACTTTGATGGTTTTACGGGCTCCCCGTAACATACTGCCACATCATCCTACTCCTTGGAGGACGATGACCAGGATGATGCTACCTCGTAGTCATTCTTCCAGGGAATTTTAAATTAGGTCAATTTTGTTGGAACGGCCTAATCGATATGTATATAATTTTATTTTATTTCGTATCTAGTTTCGTTTGTAGATATTTTAAATAAAGTCAATTTTTTCATATTGGGTTAATTGATATGTATTTTATCATTTTCTAAGAGGAACTTAAGAGCAAAGGATTATGACCTTTTACAGGAAAGGTCAGGAATCTGAGTAACTTATGAACACATCTGGGAAAAGCCAAGAGTCCGAGTAACTTATGAACGCATCTGGGAAAAGCTAAGAATCTGAGTCTACTAAAAATCTATAGGATTATGAGTTTTCAAGAATTTGAGCTTTTCTAAAATCAGGAAACACCTGAACGAGGCCTTAGGGTTTTAAATTGATTAAGGTTTTAATATTAGGTTAATACTAAAATTTTATTACCCTAATGTTAAAACTCTAATTATATTTAATTTTTTATTTTTATGAATATTTTTAAATTTTAGTTAAAACTTTAATCACTAATAAATATGAACTCTCATTTCTTAAACCCATCTAATTTTTTTTAAATATTTGGAAACCTTATACTAAAACCCTAATTACCTAGAACCATAGATCAGAATGATATATCTATATATATTAGCATTTGCTTAGAAAAAAAAAATTATACAAATTTTCAACATTAATTGATTAGATGACCATCCTATGAAAAAATCCTGACTCTGCCCCTGCGTACGTGCTTCAACGGCTCATTTATGGGTTGTCATAGGCCTAGGACTATGAATGGGTCGGGTGTTCAAATGTTGGCTGCCCAATAAGAAATCGCAAGTGCCTAAGCTGCCTCGACTTGATGGTGCACTCGAGCCAACCCACTCCGACTTGAAAATCAGACCTGAAAACCATACCCAACCTGGTAAAATCGTAAAAGCCTCTATTTTATACTTTATTAGATTCAAATATCGGGTCAGATATGTCATACTTGACCCAGGTTGACCCGACCTGTTGACAACCCTTCATATCATGGTAGTGATCGCAATCTTTTGAGTTCATTTTAATCTATTGAAGTATTGATGGCCTTTACCCCACACAAGCCAAAACCTCCTCTTTGTTTCATTATTGGATTTCATTGCATGGATGATGGGCTTTAAATGCGATAAATAGAACCGTTTGTATTATGGAATATGGAGATACCAACATATTCTAATGCAAGGGGAATGGTCAGGTCCTATCATGCAGAACAGGATTTCCAATCCTACTCCATCCGGTGTCTTTGGAAATCGAAGAATCTTGACTTTCTTGATTTTCACTTTTGATAATAAAATGTGTAGTCAAAATTCTCTTATTTCCAAAAGCGGCAGATGAGGTAGGACTGGAAATTCGGTTCTACTTATTAAGACTTGACCATTCCCCTCTAATGCGAACGTTATTACAACATAAAAAATGTGTCACTAAGTACCCCCACTCACATGGATGAATTGGTTAGAGCTACGGTTTGGTACCGCCTTCATCCCAGGTTCGAGTGGTGGTAGGAGAGGAGGTGAAGAAGAAGAAAGAGGTATTCTAAAATACCTCACTTTTTTTTTTTTTTTTAGCTTCTATTGCTTTTGGGATAATGGCTATTATTCCGGCTTCTGTTGCTTTTGGGATATATAATGGCTCCCTATCGACAATTAAACACTATTTAAACAATTAAACACTAACTAAATATTTAAATGATCATAAACCATTTTCCTCACAAAATTACTAAGAAAATCCTTCTCTTTTGTTTAATAATAAAAGCCAAATTTTACTCCCAAAAAATAAAAATAAAATAAAAGCCAAATTTTCTGTTCAAATAATTAAGTCAAATGAGAGAAAATACAAAAAATATGTTGCCATCAATAAAAATGCTCTTGCTTTTCCAATTGGGTCCGTTGCCCCCGGTGGGCAACCAATCATCTGCCGTGTGCAAATCGCGAAATTAATGGGTTACTCATAGTCACAAAATTTGCCGAATTTTTGAAAAAATTGTGAATAATTCGTGAATTTGAGGTGCTGCGAATTAATCCCGAATTATTCATGTGTTTTTAAAAATTCGCGAATAGCTCATAATACTTTCAATAAATCATGATTTTTACTATTATTATTTTTACTTTTTAATCTCATTTCTTTTTTACTCTCCGATTTTTCTCTGAATATTTCTCAAACTTGCTGGATTTTGCTGAATTTTTAAAAATTTTAACCTTGCCCAATTATTGCCGAACCCGAATTTGGTGACTATGGTTATACTATATTCAATCGCTCTTTACATAATCCATAGGGGAGTGACTATCCTCACTGTCATTATAAGATTGTCGAACTCATGTTAGAAGGTGACATTTGCAGATTTTAGGGGCCGTGCTATGCGTTATGTGTTAGTCAATCTTTTGATAAAATTAACAGCCAAAGGCTCTTCCTACAGAGTTGGTATAGGGTAGCTGATCTGCTAACTCTCCATTCATCTATGTCATCTGATTTGAAGACCATGTAGAGATTTTTGGTGTCAAAGATTATGGCAAGAAATTCTTTACCATGTGATTTAAAGTACTTAAAAGTTAATACCTTTTAAAATTAACGATGTCGTAGATTTAGACGGTTTTATGTACTTTTAAGAGACCTTAAATGCTTTGAATCACATGATATAAATGTTTTTTCAACCCAACCTTTCACCTAAAAGATCATCAGATCATGGTCTTGAAAACGAATGGCACAAATGATATTTTCATATGGTAGGCGTCCCAAAATGAAACCTGTGAAGGATGTCGCCACCTAATGTTAATCATTTTGAGTGGTAAAAGTAAGATAGATCTATTTGCACCCACAAAAACTCTAGAAGAACCTACCAATCAAATCATATATAGGCATTCATACATCAAGGCTGAGCAAGACGTTGGAGGAATACTTACCTATTTGAAGATGAATTTGTCTATAGTGTTATACTAGTTTACCATTGAAAATAGCATCATCACTTTTGTAAACATATACTTAATCTTAGGCATATCCAATTTATGTAATGAACCCGTGAACAATAATATTGCTTTGTTTAAATATTTACACTCTAAAATCTGTTACTTCTCTTACTTCCTAATGGCTAATCTTGATGCTCATTGATTGGACGATTTGCATCGTCTCATAGATGTGATTTGTTAATTGAGATATGTTCCAATAATAGTAAGTCACTTGGACTGCTTAGATTGATCACAAATATGTGTCACATAGTGTAATTGTGAAGTGCATTTGAATAATATAAGATCAAACATATAATTTAATGGTGTGTGATTGTTTAAACTATATTTTTCTTCTCTTGCATATTAGCCTTATCTAGTAGGTCTCGGATTTTGGAGATTTAAAATCACTTCTAAAGGTGACGTTAAGTTGGTGTTTTTAGAGTTTTGGTTAGTGCAAATAGTCTTACCCAATGAGCAAGACGGGGTCAAAACTCAAGAGGATACTTTCCCTAATTCTCGATCTGTATCTGCCCAAAGCAATATGACCAAAGAATTGAGAGGTTGACCGCTGCAGACTGCAGACGCCGTGTACCTAAATGCCAACTCATCAGTTGTAATCCTTTAAAGTGGGCATGGCCAACCGCGTGGGAGACATAATACCTGTTACCTGGTACCTGTTTTCAATTTCCCGCCAAGATTAATGGGGGAGGTTGAAATTTTAAATTAATATCTAAAAATGCCCTACCCAAAATTCACAATGAAGAATAATGATTCCAAATGAACCATGCCACGTGGCGTGGCGTAGCAAGTGTCTTACATAAAAAAAACAAAAAAAAAGGATAATATTAAATGGAGGTCAGATTTTATATAGACAAAATACAGGCAGTTGATATGATGTAACCTGATTGGTTTTAAGTGCAGTGCGGCTCAATTAATGAAAGTTGATACAACTAAACACATCACGTCACGTAAGCCGCCTACACTTTGTCATCATTAAATCTGTCCTCCTTTTATAATTTTCCATAAAAATTTGAGTTTGAGCTCTATATCATTTGTCATGTGGAATGTGATCATAAGTTATACACGTCATGTCACGTAAGCCGCCTACACTTTGTCAGCATCAAATCTGTCCTCTTATAATTTTCCATGAAAATTTGAGTTTGAGCTCTATATCATTTGTCATGTGATCATAAGTTATACAACACCCTCTCGGTGTTCATCATATCTAGGGCTGCAACAGAGCCGAGCTAGCTTGATAATTTCGCTTGGCTCGACAAAAAAATGAGAGTTTTTGCTCTTTCAAGCTCGGCTCGAGAGTCAGAGCCAAGGATCAAAATTTTGATTTTTGTTTCGATTTTGGTCCTGCCTGAAAATTTGAAATTTCGGTGCATTTTTTTTAAAAATTCAAATTACCGAAGAAGTAAAATATCTGTTGATAATTTAAAATTATCGGCCGATATTTTTCTATCTTGAATAAGATACTGAGAATATAGACATTTCATTTCGGGGGCCAACCCATTTCGGCCAAAATTGTGAACTCTGGCAAGAGCAGAGCTTTTTATTTAAAGCTCGGTTGAAGTAGACTCGAGCTTGAGCTAGAGCCGAGCTAGAATTGAGCTAGTAAAGCTCGGCTCGGCTCGGCTTCATTAATAGTATATAATACTTTTATATGATAAAATATATTATATATAATTTTAAATTTTTTTTAATACTTTTTTTTTTCCTTATAATAAGATTTATCTAATAATTACTTTATAATGGATAAATATATAATTAATATATAATCCTTGTGATCCTCTATTGAAGTTTCCGCTTTCTTTCTCCCTCTATCTCTCTCTCTCTCTCTCTCTCTCTCTCTCTTCTCAATGAACAACGCCTGCAACCAATACTTATGCTCTTAATTAATATTTAGAATATTAAATTTAAATACCCTTTTACTTTTTAAAATTTAAACACTTTTTTCTCTAGTCGATCCGCTAAATTTAAAAGGACTAATAGATTAAAAGATATTAGGACATTCATTTATAAATTTTATTAAAGCTTTCATCTATTAAAAAAAGAAGACAATGTTTATAACAACATTAGGAAAAAACTTTATAAGAAAACTTATTTAGCTCGAAGCTCGGCTCGGCCCGACTCGAGCTCGATAAAGCTGAGCTAGAGCTTAGACAATTTAGGGTTAAAGGGCTCAGAACCAACTTCCAGCTCGGCTTGTATAAGATAGAGCCAAACTAGAGCCAAGCCAGAGGGTTTTAGAATTTTTTTTTTTCTAAAAGTTTTTGTGCTTCAAAGTAGCAGTCAAAGATATTTGTTTGCCCCTATATGTTTTATCATTAAAATTCAACGGTACAAAATTACCTTTTTAAAATTTTTTTGAATGGCTTGGGCACAGTTATTGTGGATTCTGATTCTCGAGTTGGGTGCCAAGCAGCGTCCAACTGATTCGAACGCACAGCCCACAATCCCATGCCTCTTCACAAAATAATTTAAGTGTCCCCAGTTAACTCCCTAAAATTTGTTCCATAGTATCTCTTTCTTATGTAAATTTCAAATGAGGGAACCTTGGAAGCAAAGTTTGGCCGTTTATAATTCATATTAATTAGGAATTTAGGGCTGGAAGCCGTTTCTTTTCCTGTAATGTACTCTTAAAAATTTCGATATTTGAAGTAGTTTTTTCAAAAAGTTAAACGTTACCATGGTATATGATTTTAATTTTTATAATAAATTAAATTATAGAGTTGCTATTGTCACATCATCATTTTTAATGTGCACACCTGATTACCTAAGACTGTTGTACATCAATCTATGATCTATCATTTTGATGGTAAGGAATATTGACATCTCAAACCATTGATGATGTAAGATTATTTAAACATCATTGATGTTTAAATGGTGGTCAGGAGGGTCAGGCCCTTTCGACTGTGGTGCTCTTACATATTTGGTGGGTGCAGTGCAAATAGATGTGCCCATAAATTAGTAAGGGGAAGAGAAGACATTATAAATTGTCCTTTTCTAAAAAAAACAAGGAGAAAACAGCAATGTACCCGTGTGATCCATACTAAAAATCTCCCATCAAATATATGGTCCAGATTGATGAGCTTTTGCCCTTCTGGGATCTTAGAATGGATTATAATAGATTAATAGTACATGTAATTTTGGTATTACTCCTAACTCTGGGGTAATGGTCCCAAGCCCACTGATAAAAAAGGCGTACCAATGGCAAAGTGGACCCCTAATAAATGGGATAAGGCAGTGATGATAATATTAGTTTTATTTTACAACAGACTCTACAACACAGGCATCAAAGCTGGCACAGACTTCAGGAGCATGGAGATCCGAATGCATCTTGAGTTATGAATGATCCAAGGCGTGCATCATGAGCACAGGTGTGCGAATTGGGTACCTAATACAAACTCTTCGTCTAAAAAATTCCCTATATAGTTATGGGCATGACTCTCTGACCATCATTTAACCATCAAAATGATTCTATACCATTGATGGGCTCAAGGTGTGGGTAATCCACACCGTCAAAAGTGAAAGATCATAAGTTGAAAGGTAGTGGCCCAAAAATAATTTTTTTTGAGAGGTTCTAATCATCCGATCCGTGCACTCTAATACCAACCGTTGTGTTTAGTTTATGGCTGATATTCAAACTCGCCAATCGGATGGTTCACATTCACTTATGGATATGATTCTTTGGCTAAAATATTTTTCAATGATGAATTACAGCCTCAACCATTTAGATTGGTCATAAATGGATGCCACATGGCATATTAGGGAACCACTTCAATGGTGTGAGATAAAAAATTCGAATTCAGTAGTGGTAAATCGTTTAAACACCATTTGGGGTCGATCAAGAGCCATTATCTATGAAAACTTCTAGAGTTTTTTGGTTATGATATAAGTCTATATTAGTTAATGGCTAGATCTCAAGGTGATTAGCTGCAAAAACCCTGTAATCAAGCCAAAATCCAAAGACCCACCAGTCCAAATTCCAAATTACTTCCTTAAAAAACAGCTTCGCCAATCTTTACCATATGTTTCGACTTTCCTGAGCAACCCATCTGAAAGATAATAAACCATAAAGCATAGAAAACCACATTCATATCTCTTCACCAATGGCAGAAACTATAGATCAAAGAAGACCCAATAACCAAAGCCATCAGAGCCATCAAAATCAAACCCGCCATGACGAAAAATCAGAAAAAACAGCTTCATGGACACTTGTCAAAAGCCTCTTTACATGTAGAAATCACCAAACAGCACCACTGCCCATTACAGAAAACAGGAAAAAATGCAACAAAATTAGGTGTTCTGGTTCTCTTTGTAGTTTAAGAGACAATTCAAAAGTGATGCAGAGGCCTGAAAAATGTTCTTCTGAAATTTCGAAGAAAAGGGTATCCACTGATGTTGGAAATGCTTCTAACAGATCAATAAAAGCTCCTCTGAGTGAGATCAATGGCGGGGTTTCTTCTTCTTCTTCAAGTGCTGCTTCTGTGGGTGGGTCATTTAGAGGAATAAATTTGAGTAGGTTTTCAGGTTGTTATGAATGCCATATGGTGATTGATCCAATTACTGGGCTGTCAAGGGACCCTTCTCTAAGAGCTGCTGTGTTTACTTGCACTGAATGTGGTGAGATTTTTATGAACTCTGAGAAATTGGAACTCCATCAGATAGTTAGGCATGCAGGTAGATCCAATGCCTCTACTCTGTTTCTGTATTTCATATTTACTTCTTTATTTTCCCATTATTATTTTGCCAAGTCTTTGAATTTTTCACTTTATAAGCTGTTATGTGTTCTTAAGTTTACTATTTTGTTTCTTTCTTGTTATAAGTTTGGACTTAAAATGTTTAGTTTTTAGTTCATTTTTTTACAGGTTTTTTTAATGCCATAGAAAATAATATTGAAATTGTTCTTAGGTTTTCAACAAATTTGTAATAGAAAACTAGATAAATGAGAAGATGAAAAATAAATAGAGCATACCTATAAGTGAAAAAAAGCCTGCTGGAACTGAACTTCAGAACATTGATTCAAATTCAACACAATCGGTTAGTAGTCTTGACCTGAAAAAAGAAAAGAAATCTAATCATTTAACCCTAAATAGTTGATTTTGAATGCATAATATATTTTGCTTTAAATCACTTTTTTATTTGGCACATATTTGCTGGTTTCATAATGCAATTTACAGCATCCAAGTGTTCTTTTGGTAAAACCAAAGCTAAATGTTGATTTTTTTCCATCCCCCCAATAAGAGATTACGAAACACGAAATTTCAAAACCTGTAAATTTAATTTATATTCTTTACATTAATCGTAATCTACAGTCTCTGAACTCTCTCGCGAAGACAGTAGCCGAAACATTGTAGATATCATATTCCAATCGAGTTGGTTAAAGAAACAGGCACCTGTTTGCAAGATAGAAAGGATACTCAAAGTTCATAACACTCAAAAAACCATCACCAAATTTGAAGATTACAGGGACTCCATTAAATCCAAGGCCAACAAGCTCCCGAAGAAGAACCCGAGATGCATCGCTGATGGAAATGAACTTCTTCGATTCCACTGTACAACATTTGTTTGTTCTATTGGCGTTAATGGATCATCAAATCTATGCAATTCCATCCCACAATGTAATGGTTGTAGCATAATAAAATACGGGTTCAAAGCAGATGGCCTAAAAGGGATTTGCACTACTTCGACGAGCGGAAAGGCCCATGATAGTGCTCAAATTTCGTCGGAAGAGGAGAAGCGTGCAATGTTGGTGTGTCGGGTCATCGCGGGAAGGGTGAAGAGGAACCAAGAAGCTGCCGAGGAGTTCGATTCTGTGGCCGGCTCTGCGGGTCTTTACTCGAATTTGGATGAGCTCTTTGTGTTGAATCCTAAAGCTATATTGCCCTGTTTTGTGGTGATCTATAGGGATTTCTAGGTGCAATTCATGTCATATTTCTTCTGATAATTTGATTTTTAAACACTGATTTTTGTTATTGGTTAAGTGATCAAGCTGATTTGAAATTTGATTCAACATATGTTGCAATTTATGTTTCCATTTCTTATTGTTCTGTATTCTTCTGTTGTATAATGGGTTTTATTCAGTGCTTTAAAAACCGGACCGGACTGACCAGTCTAGTCCGGTTCGACCAGAACTGGGAGCCTAGCTGGTTCAGTCTGATAAAATACCAAATTCTTCAGTTTCTTTATCACATGGATGAACCGCCCCATTCACCTTGTTCACAAAATAAGGGGCTAGTTCATATGATTTTATCCATTTTCTGCTTTAAAATTTGAACTTCTTTATATCCTATTTTTTAGAAATTAAATAGCTAAAAAACCTATTACTTACTTTAGATTTTAAACCTTAGAAACTTCTGTACGCTTAACTTTAGAAAAAAAGGGATAAATTAAGAGTTAGTCTACAATGGGTGTAAACTCATTATGAGATGCTGTGATTGAGTGAAGTGCATAGATTTCTAATGCATGGAAATCCGTGCATTTTACTCAATCATAGGGACATGCAGACTGTAATGTCCACACATAATGAGTGGACACCCATTATAGACTAACTCATAAATTAAAGGTATTACGGCTCGTGACCAACATTTAAATACTAAAATGTGTTTAAATGATCTTACACTATCAAAATTAGCCCTTTTTTTTAAATCTCACACCATTGAATTGTGATTTAACATTTGTCATGTGACACATATTTGTGACTAATCTAAATTGTCCGAGTGACAATCCATCAATAGAACATATCTCATCCCAAAAAATCATGCCTGTTGTCGATTGTAATTTTTGTTTTCTTTTTCTTTTTGGGACAATGGACAACTGACCATTGCCCATATTTTGATTGACGATCCAAGAAGCAATAAATTGGAGAGTTTGAATGGTCTAAGCTTAAACTTAGCTCTTAAGTCGTTTATTCACCTAGGGGAATAAAACAACTCAGGAAATATTGGAAAAATATTGGTCAATTTTGGGAAAAAAGGAGAAATTTCGGCAATTAAATGTATATATATATGTTTTGACCAAACACAGGTTTTTAATGAAAAAAAATATTTTTTTTGTTGTAAAAACCGGGTTTAAAGCACTTTTTTTTTCATAAAAAAGTAATTTTTTGAAAATACATTTCTACTACTTTTATTTTTTTCAATTGGTCACTATGGGTGCTACTACCACACCACTTAATGTTAAAACTACCTCACTAAACTAAATGAAAATTCGGTTGACTGCTTTCAATTAAATGCTGGAGATTATTTTCATCCTCATCTTCCACACAAATGATTTGGAGATCATTGAACACCTATCGGACAGTCATTTATTTATTGAATGTGGCACATTTCCTAAAAAGTGAACGTGAACCACGTTTGAGTGTACGCTATGATCAGGTTCACTTTTTGGTATGTGTGCCACGTGGAATCAACATTTTATCGATGGTAGGTCTATGATTCCAAAATCTATTGTGTGGAAGATTGGGATGAAAACAATCTCCACCGTTTGATTTAAAGCAGTCAACGGATTTTTTCTTTGTTTTAATGCTTATTTAATCTTCCATGTGGGGTTTGTTACGGAATGATACTATCCATGGTTTCAAATATTGGCTGATCCTGATCCAGATCGGTTTTGGCCCAAACGATACCAATTCCCTGGGTCGTATCGTTTTTACGAGGGTATCGGCCGAGGATCGGTTAGATCACTCCAGATCTGCTGGTTCCAAGCAATATTTAAGTTGGATCACCGATACAAAGAGTTTTTATGGTATGATTTACAGTGGATATAAAATTTAAGAGATATTGGTTCCTGGCCGACCTTTAAACACCAAATGGTGTTTAAACGATCTACTACCATTAAAATAGAAATTTTGATTTCACACCATTAAGATGTGATTTACTATTATGATATGTTGCATAGATTTATGATCAATCTAAATTGTTCAGGCATCATTCCATCATTGAGAAATGTTGTAGCCAAAGAATCATGTCCACAAGTGGACTTGAAAAATCTGATTGGCAAATTTGAATATCAGCTATTAAAATTAAATACAACGGCTGGTATTAGAGTGCCCAGATCGGATGGTTAAAATCTCTTAAAAAATCTGACTTTTAGGCTCACTATCTTTCAACTTATGATCGATCACTTTGACGGTGTGGATTACCCACATCTCCTATCAATGATATATAATCATTGAAGAAACACTATTTTGGTGCTTAAACGGAGGCTAGGAGAGTCGCGCCCTAATTTTAAAGTTAAAAAGAAAGTAATTCAAACCTTCTAAAGCCCCAACCTAATGCCATCTTCTGAGTGTTTCATTCTTTTTGCATAGACTATTTCTTACTGCTAAATTTCATAGAAAAAATGAGGTGAAGAAGATCTTAAAAATTATCTTGAGAACCTGATTATCTAAATGTTTCAACTTTCAAAGAGCTCTGGTTGTAGGTGAATTTGAAAATTGTCCAAATGTACGGCCAAAAGACTTTTGTACATTAAATTGGAACCATTAGCGACTGACAAGGTATAAAAAATCGGTTGATACCGATACGTATTGGTTTTCGGCTGAACCAATACAAACTGATACATATCGGTCCAATACGTATTGGTATCTCCTATTGCCGATACGTATTGGGTATTGGCTGATACGTCTCGGTTTCAATTGAGACGTACGTTTGTTTGTTTGTTAGTTTTTTTTTTTTTTTTTTTTTTTTTTTAAATTAACCGATACATATTAGTATCGGCCGATACCGATACTATTTTAATACTTTGGCGACTGATTTGAACAACTTACACTAAAAAATGTTGACCTATTTTTATTTTTACCCTCAAAATTTTTTTTGCGTTGGGATCGCCTAATCCACCGACCCTGATTTGGGTCGATTTTGAGCTTATCAATTCGGATCGGTTTTGAGCTGGCCGGTGACGGATTCTGATATTTGAAACCATGGTACTACCATTCAACCCAGACAATGGGAATCGTCTTTGAAAAAGCAAAAAGGGCACACTTTTTTTTGATAACCTCGGTAAAAGGGCACACACTTCATGGGTGGTTTCCAGATAGAATAACAAGATGATTGCTTTTGACACAGAGAGACAAAATTACAGTGCACAGTTTCAGCTGAAAGCAATGCAGCATAAGGAATATAACAGTAGCCAGCAGCCCATGGATAAAGCCCCAAGGATCAAAATTTCGGCCTAAATGACCGAAATTTCAGTCCAAATTATCGGTTTCGATCCTCACCGAAATTTCGGTCATATTTTGTATGGAACTGAAAATTTCGGCCGAAATTTCGACCAAATTTTCGGTTTTCGCTGAAACTTCGGTCCAAATTTTCGGTTTCAGTCATGCCCGAAACCAAAATTTTACCCGATATTTTGATCCTTGCATCCCTATTAAGTGAATAGGGATGCAAGTTCATTGTACCGAACTAAATCCAATTTTTTCGGTATTCAGTTCGGTACACTCCAAACTAAAACCGAACCAAAACCCATTCGGTACGGTTTGGTTGGGTTCTTTTTTTAGGTAAAATACTGAAACCGATTCGGTAAAATACCAAGTTCATTGTACCGAAACCGAAACAAAAATCGATTCGGTTAGGTGTAGGTAAAATACCTATTATATATATATATTTTTCCGATTTTTTCGATTTTTTGGGGGTTTTTTTGGTTTACTCAACCTACCCCCTCGGTTTTCGGTTTCGAGCCACCCAAACCAAAACCGAACCGAATTAGGGTTCGGTTCGGTTCATGTCGGTTTCGGTGCCGTTCGATCGGATTTAGGACCCTCAATTTTTGGTTCAGTTTCGGTGTTTGGTTCAAAGCATGCATCCCTAGGACCTATGGACATCTCAAGGGCTCCAATTGAATGTGCTAGCTAGAGCTCTCACTGGGTCATGCTAGGGTTAAAAGATAACCCAAATATGGGTTGATTACCGATTGAGTGGTAATTCAGTTGGTATCATCTCTCCTTTGGAAGGCTTGAGGTCTTGGTTCTACGCTAGTGTACTTTCAGTCATAACCCATAGTTGACTGTTTTGAATCAAATGATGGAATCATTTTAATCTTCTACACCTAGGATCTGAAGACTATGGGTCTACCATCAAATGGTAAAATTTTTAACCCACAACGCACACATCCCAGGAACCAAGAATGGCTTATGCCCATAATCATGTTTGCCTTTTGGGATGTATGCCACCAGAAACTAAAATCTGACCGGTCGATGGTAGGCCCATGATCTCCAGATCCATTGTGAGAAAGATTAGGGCAAAAAAAAATCCTCATGGTCTAATTCAAAACACTCAACTGTGTAAGTACGTGAAATGCAGGTTGAGGGGGAAGATCAGTGGATTGAAAATGAAGGTCCCCTATATTTTAGGCTGGTTTTACTACCACACCACTTTTTGTTAGAGCTACTTCACCTAAACAAAGGAAAAATGTGTTGAATTAGACGACGGAGATCGTTTGTTCGACTAATCTCTGACCAAATTGATCCTGAGATTGTAGGCCTACCATCAGACGGTCAGATTTTGATTTCACATGGCACGCAGTTCAAAAGTGAATGCGATCATACCATATGTGTGGTTCACATTCACTTTTTTTGGATGTGTGCCATGTGTAATCAACATCTGGCCATCTAATAATAGACCCATGATCTCAAGATCTATTGTGTGGAAGATTAGGATGATATACAATATCCATTATCTGATTTAAAGTAGTCAACGGAGTTTCCTTTATTTACATGAGGTGCTATTAACATAAAGTGATGTGGTAGCAGCAACATCGTTATTTTTTAGCTACAAACAAAGCGGTCCGTTGTTACACTTATTATGATAGTGTGCAAGGATTAAAATGTCGGTGTCGGGACTGGCCGAAATTTTGATCGATATTTCAGCTGAAAAGTTGCAAGTTGGCCATCGAAAATTTACATTTCATACACTATAATCTCTGAAATTTTACATTTCATTATCATTTCGTTGCTGGTCGAAACCCATATGATTCGGCCAATAATTTGAGAATGAGGTGGAAGGAGGAAAATTTAAAAAATATCCAAAAGTCATAAAACAAATGAGGGAAATAAATTAATTTTCTTCTAAAAAAAAGATAAGAAAGTGTGAAAAATATTAAAAGATATTAAAAATAAGGGAGCTACCACTTGCACATCAGATTTTGTACCGTGGCACATGGATTAAAAAGAAAGACTTAGGCTTTTTGGGATTTGTGCCATGACAAATTATAGTCACAAAAATCGCCGAATTTAAGGTTATGCGAATTAATTCCGAATTATTCTCGAATTTTTCAAAAAGTCGTATGATAATAGAAATTCGTGAATTATTCTCAAATAATTCCTAAATTTTTCAAAAAAAATTGTGCTTTTTTTATATTTTTTAGAATTTCAAATCTTATTATTTTATTTGTTATTTTTGTCTCCGATTTTTCCTCCGAGTATTTTCCCGAACTTGCCAGATTTTAATCTCGCCGAATTATACCCAAACGACTTTGTGACTATGCGTGGAACACCATCTAAGCCATTTGATTTAAAAGATATGATATAAAGATCTATTAGTCTATAGATTGGCATGAATCACAATCTCTATCAATTGATTTAATATAATCAACCTTTGAATCAAATGATAGGCTTTGACTTTTTTGAATCAGACGATATAAATTGTGTTTTGCACTAATCTTTGACATCAACGATTTTTAAATCATGACCTTTAAATGGGACGGCTTAAATGGTACACAAATCCCCAAAATGAGGTATTTCTTTTTAATTCATGTGCCACGGTGCAAGTTGTAGCTCCCTAAAGCGCAAGATAGAAATGCATTTAGCAACATGTTGCAGACAATATATTGACCTATTAATGATCTTTCAAATACAGAAGAAGTAGATTCAAACATTATACAAATTAAACGTTACTTTGGCAAAAATAGGATAATCCTAATCCCACATTTTCTTAGACTATCTAAGGGCACTTTAGTAATTTTCAAAATCAGCATAAGCCTTTCTACACAATTGGAAAAAGAGCAATGCCAAACTCGTGCCTTTGCATATGATTGACCATGGGATCCCATACCTCCCTTTCCCAAAAAGCCCTTTCAAAAATGGTAGAAAGCTAAGCAACATCCAAACACAACAAACAACCTCCCCGAGCCTAAGGTCCGACCCACCGTGCACCGTGGCCACCGTCGATTGCACCCTTACCAACCATACCAAAAGGGCAGTCAAGTGGATCAACACAAGGGTTGTGCCGGGCACGAAAAGCGGCAAAGAGTTGAATGTGAACCTTCCAGGGTCAACGGCCGCTTGAGGGGCACTTTCATCTTTTGGCGTTACTTCGAAAATGGTTTCAGATATCCCTAGAAGCTTGAGGATGACTCCCAAAAGCCCGAACGACCATGCAGTGACCGATATTATCCTTTGCATTCTTTGGTTGTTCCACCATGCGCGAACCGAGAGCCCGCAACTGAAGTATTCCATGAGAGAGTGAAGGTTGTAAATAATGAAAAGGGTGGCTGGGATGAATATTGCTGGTTCAGATACCTGCATGTTTTGCAAGGGTATTTTAGAAATTTTCTTCTATAAAATGACTTCTTAAGTTATGGGTTCCAGAATTGGTATCAAGTGCCTGCTCCATCGTGCACAAAAAGTGGTGCATGGGTAAATCTCCTTCCCTCAAATTGGTCAAACGTTGGCAGATAAACAAATATGCATGCGTGCCAAATCAGTGAAAGGGAGTTTCTGATTTGGTGGTCATAAATCTTAAGCATTCGAATTTTTTGGTCAAATTCATTAAAACATCGGAGAAAAAATTGAAGAATTGATAAATCAAACTAACTTTTAGCGAAAAGTCCAGTGAATAAATAATTTATATGCCATGCTTGCACCTAAAACACAGTTTTCAAGAGATAGTATCTGCTTTAGTGAGAAAAACTTATTTAAAATATGATACACTTCTAGCTCAAATAGGCGTTGGTCACTCATGAAAATAGTGTTTTGGAAAAGCAGTCCAATACTACTTCTCAAATATGGGTTTATTACAAGAAGAAACTTTTCTGAAATATAATGTACCTGTGGTAGTAATATGGGTTTGTACCTAATCAAATTGGTGTTTTGTCAGAAACAGCCCCATAATGCTTCTCAAATATGCGATAATTAACTGGAGAAGAAGACAATGCTCCTTCTCAAACATCAAGTCATGCTACTTTTCATCTAACATTTTAACTCTTGAAAAGTGCTTCTTAGAAAAGAGTTACTTGAAAAGTGCATTTTTGAAAAGTGTTGCCAATCAGGGCGTTAGAGAACTTTTCCAAAATTTGAATAATTTACGGAATTTTGTAATATAGAATAAATAAGGATACAAATTACCTTGGGGAACACAGTGGCGTTGGTGAGGAGAGCGTATGCAGGCAGCACAGCATAGCACAACTCCGGAAGGGAGCGTAGGGCCCACACGTTGACAACCACATAACCCAGGCACTGTCGAAATTTGATGTTGGTGTTGAACATAGCGAGTAAGGGGCTGTTTTCCCCTACGAGGATTTCCAAAGCGCCTGTGGACCATCTCTTTTGCTGGATCATGGAATCAGGCCCACAAGTTGGTGCGCACCCTAGAAATGCTGGTGGCTCTGGTGTGCAATGAGTACTTTCCCAACCCAATTTGTGTACCCTTAGCCCTGAGAGCAAATCTTCAGTCGTTGATCCATATACCAATCCAACCTGTTATATATATTAAGAAATAACAATGACTTCTTATATGGGTCTTGATGTTATAGAATTAAATTTTTTTTTAATTTTCTTTTTTGGACTTTAGAATATATGAGGTACACGGGCGTGCCCCTAAGGGTTCAATGGGTCAAGCTCGGGGCCGAGAATCCTAATTTAATTTAAAGATTGGCTTTTCGATTAATTCTAATTTAATTTAAAGATTATACAAATACCAACAATCACCACAATATGATATTTACATGAAAATCCAGTTATTGGGGAAAACTACGGGACCAAAGTCTACAAATCAAATCCACTATGAAATTAAACAATTATACGGAGTTGCGAATGATATACCGAACAAATACACATGCCCTATCAAACCCCCATGCAATCCAACTTCCCATCGCACGTCGTCTCTATAGCCTTTAGATTTGAATGCTCTCTTCTATCATTGATGAATACACAACAATCCACTTTGAGATCCACAAGGCTATCAATCACACACCCTAATCTCTAAGGCAATACATACGCAACTCACTTAGGCAAATTAACAAGAAGATAGTGAAGAAGGAAAAACCTTTTGAATAAACTGTTTTAGTAAATCACAAGATTTCAAAAGGAAAAAGATGAAGGTATAGGGCTCACTCTCAAGGAAGAAGAAAACCAATTTTTTTGACCTTACCTCTTTTAGGAAAACAATTTTATTAAAACCCAAAAGCCACTGATGAGGACCCGATTAAAGCAAAAGTCCAAAAAGACCCCATTAGCACAAAAGAACAAGAGTGTGGTAATGACACCAAGGTGTGGTAAACCTCACAACTCGCTATGTAGACAGAGAGGTTACAAACATTGAACCCAACGACAGCTAGCTGTGAGCAGACCCACAACTCGTTGTGGTCATCACAACTAGTTGTGGTCAAAGTCATAGCTCGATGTGAACACTGAAATTGAATGCAACAATAGCTTGTTGTGGACAAACTCACAACTCACTATATATGGACATCACTACAGGGCATAGAAAAATCATTTTGACAAAAAACTTTTAAGTGTTAAAGGGCAAGTCAAGGATATGTGACTGATAGCCTTGTTAACTAAGACATGATCCATCCATCTTGACACACAAACTTTCTAAGGGAGATCTACAAAATTTTTTGGAGTAGAATGCAACAACAAGATCTAACACCGAGAACTAATGAACATCAATAAATTAAAAAAAGAAGGAACGAACTCGCCGAATTGGACCGAACAGATCGAATGGCAAGCCAATTTGTGGGTTAGCAATTCGGAATTAAGCAGCTTAGCTAGCGAATGGAGTACCCTCTGGTCAGAACCATAGTTACCAAATTTGGCGTTTTTTCGAAAGAAACTCATTTAGTCATATTTTTTTAGAATGATGTTTAAAACACTTTTTGTTTTTCTTCAAAAATGTGATTTTTGTGTTTAAAACATCTTTTTAGCGATTTTTTTCCTGAAATTTTACTTTCTTTTGATAAAAAAAATATTAATTTATTTTAATATTTTCATTACTTTTTCTCAAATGTTTCCCGACTTTTTCTTGAACTCTGCCGACTTTTTTCTATTTATTTATTTTTTCAATTTTTTGCCTTTCCCATTTTTCATCAAATGTGGGCTTGGTAACTATGGTCAGAAATTTTAGGGTTGGATTGAGTTTTAAGCTAATGGCAATTCAAATCACAAGTTAATACATGATCTTAAAAAAGGAAAAAAAAAAAAGTGCATGAGGCTAGCAATAGGGCTGGGCTGGGCCAGCTCTAAAATATTAGGGCTAGGGCTTAAAAATAAGGTAAAAAGGCAAGGCTAGGGCCTCAAACCCAAAAGCCCGATGTCTGATGAAATTGCTCCCAGGTCCCATATGAAATCCATATGGGACCAATTAGTCCACTATGAGACAGGTATGTCAATCTCGTATAGGACCGATCAATCTAATTGTGGATTGTTCGGTCTTATATAGATTGATCGATTGCTCTCATAAGAGACCTGAGAGCATTTCGAATAACTAATTTTTTACATAAATTAAATTTTGCTACATGTCAAACATTTGGACCTTCTCTGCTTAGGTTAAACAAAAAAATGAAAATGTTCAGAGACTGAGACCCGATTAAGTAATAAGTGAATCTTTGAACCGTGTCAGGTAATTATGGAGTAGTTGGAGACCCTACAAAAATTGCAATTGAAGTAAAGAGTTGGAGATTCACCTCTTTACCCCAAGCAGTATTGACCTCATAATTGCAACTGGAAACATGCTTTGCTGCTTCAAGAGAGGTAGAAAGCCCCCTAAAACTATGAATTTCTTCATTTTTTCCGGTCATTGCTAGAGCAGCCGATTCCAAGAATTCTCTTGAATCACCATATCTTCTTTGTAGTGATTCTACTTCTATTTTACCTGAAAAATATCCAAATAAAATGTCAAAAATTAAAAAGAGTATTTGCAATCAGAATTTTCTCATCTTAGATCCAGGTTTGTAAGGTTGAGTTAGGCTCATGGGATTTTACATGGTATCAGTCTATCAGAGCTCTCAGAGCTTGTAACCAAAGGGATACAGAGAGACACGCTACACGCGAGGGGGCGTGAGCGATAGTCCAATATTGCCTGGGTATCATAGCCTTGAGATCATGGCCTATCGAACAGTCAGATGTTGGTTCCATGTGGCACACATCCCTAAAAGTGAATGTTTGATAATACATTATGATTACAAACACTTTTTGGGATGTGTGCAATGTGAAATCAACATTTGGCCATTAGGTGATACGGCCACAATCTCAAGATCTATTGTGGGGAAGAGTGGGACAAAAAACTCTCTCCCATCATCTAAGTTAAAAGCAGTCAATGGTTTAACACATGCAAACCCGACTTGTCTCTTTTTTTTTTTGCTAACTACAGGGAAATCTCACTTGAGAATGAAGAACATCAGGTTGCAAATAAAGGTATCCCCAAAAGATGGAGATAGAAGTATACCATTCGTCAAATCAAGTTTCCTTCCCATCGTTTCGGTGTCATGAGGTTGTAGGCCGTATATGATTTTTCTTTTGTTGAAGCATCCTGATCCGCAGTAGAATGGCCCTTGAATTCCAGTTAGTCCATGCAATAAATACTGTATAAAACACACATTAAAAAGGAAAAAGTTATATGGAGGACAAATATTATGCCGACAAAGTACAAGCAGATGATGTGATACGATGCAATTGGCTGCAAGTACGGTAGGGCTCCATTAATGGGGGTTGGTGCAGCCAATCACGTCGTACCATGTCAGCCATATGCACTTGGGGTTTTTCTTCATTTCTTTTGTATTTTATTTTTTTTGCCTTTTGGCCGGGTTAACATATCCAACCGGTTTTCGATTTGGTTTCAATTGTTTTCGTTTTCGATTTCGATTTCGATTTCGGCCACCTAAAACTGAAACCAAGCCACTTGGGGTTAGTTTCGGCCTGGTTTGGCACACCAGTTTTTCGATTGATTTCGATTTTAGGTTCAAAACTTGCATCCCTAATTGTCAGGATAAAATTAAGGTTGACTCTTCGAATATATTATATATTAAAATTTCCGTACTAGAACTATAAACTTTGAAAAGGAAAAAGTAATTCTTATATTCTGACTTCTAAGGGAAATGGTCAGGCCCAAATGGTTTAACCAAGTGAGAACATATGGGTTGGTTTTTCTTCCCTGGTTGTCAGCTGGTTCGAGTTTGGGTTCGCAAGTCTCAAGTATCAAGCAAACCTTATTCCCAAGGCCAGATGAGTTCAAAAAGTACGTATTAACATTTCAATATAAATTTGGATGCCTTTATTTACAGCCAATATTCTTTCTTTTCAACTTGGGGTTAATGTACTTTAAATCGTACATAGCCTACCATCAGACAATCAAATTTTAATTTCCATACGGCACACATCCCAAAAATATGATTATGATAAAGGGCATACATCAAACATGTTCTCGAGTCACTTTTCAGGCTACCATCAGTCATAGGCCCATATCTCCAAAACATAATAATGTGACGGTGATAAGAACACTATCCTCTTAAATGTTGTTTAACTAACAACATTTCAGATCCTAATTTCACTTAATTAAAACAGCTCCCCCATAACAGAAATCTGGAAGTGGCTAAAGCCTTCTTCCAGCTTTAGTATTTATTAAAAAAAAAGTGTTAAGTCAAAGCCAGAAGCTGGAGCTATGCCAAACAAGGTGTAAGTATACTTAAATTTTTTTTTTTCTTTTATTAATAAAATTAATCTTTAAAAAACAAAGAAAAGAGAAAGATTTACTTACATGCTGCAACACAACAAGTTGATTTCCAAAAGGGTCATCCTTAAGACCATTGTACACTTTTTGCGGGAACTGGACAAATGCGCACTTTCGATCATTCTCAGACCCGAGCAGTAGGCACATTGCATGAAGAAAAGTCTGCGGGTTATTGGTGAACATGTCGCAATCTACGTTGAGCATGAATGGAGCATTAGTCATCACCCCAGAAACTCGCACCTGTGTTCCCCAAATCATCATAAGATCAATAAGAATATATAAGGTAATTTGATTAAGGATGACTTTATTTGCAACCGTTAAACTTGTGAAGAACACACCGTTTCCCACTATAAGAAATCGTTGATTGCCTTTAGTCACAGGATGGACATCGTTTCTTCCCAATCTTCCACACAATAGATCTTGAGATCATGACACCTTTAAGATGGTCATAGTTGATTCCACGTGGCATGCACACATCCCAAAAAGTGTTCTTCTGATAGGTACACCCATCATAATGGTCACTTTTGGGGACGTGCGCACGTGAAATCAAGATCTGACAGTCTAATAGGTGTTCCCATGATTTCAAGATCTATGGAAGATTGGGATGAAAAACGATCTCCATTGTCTAATTCAAGACAATCATCAATTTTTTCCCCGTAAAAGAGTTCGTGCCCTTCACAAGCAAAGTGGGATTGAAAACCCATCCCTTCGGTTAATTTGCTTAACGTGATTAAGCATACTCATGAATACAAGCTTAATTCCACTATTGAATCTAACAATGCCTAATACAAAGATTGGAGAGTTTAGTGTGTAGAGTTTAAAGTTATGTCAATGTCAACTTTTTATGCCCTTTAAAAAATTAAATGAGACTATTGCATCACCCAATATTTAAAATTAATTTTTTTTTCCTCTCTAAGAAAAAGGCCTTGTAATTGATACAATGGCCATTATGCCATAGTGACAAATTTCGTTTTGGAAAATATTTCAGTATGGATCATATCGGATAAATTTTTGGAACAATTCAAAAAAATTTCAGAGAGTAAAATAAATAAAATTTATTTAATATTTATAAATTATTTATTTATTAATTAAAAGTGGCTAATTTTTCTACAAAGAAGTCATTAATTTCGGTGAAACTAATTAATGAAATTCAAGCACTTCGATGAAATCATAGAAATTTCGTGGCAAGTTTCATCCGACCCCTATTTCGGTTAGAGACATTTGGCATTATAAGTATGCTTGCAATTTCTAACATCAGAAAATATATCCATTATGATAATCAATTAATGGTGTGACAAATTTGGGTCAGAAAATTTTCGACCATTGATATATTTGATTAAAATATTTACCTCAGGGTGACTGCATGATTTTTAAGGGCTCGGGAGTCCAGAGGAGTTATAATTGAGTGTGTGAAAAGTCATTTTTATCCTTATTGGAAGAAATTGGGGTCCTTCGATTTTCCTTGCATTTAATAAAATGCATTGGTATGTAGCACAAGGGAGCCATTACTTGCACTCAAAATGTTGGCCTTTATATGGAATTTAAAGAAAGGCTTTATATTTTAGGGACATGGGACATGTAAAAATGCAATCTGGGCTACCTAGTTTGAAGTTCACGACTTATAAATAATCCATGCATAAGATTGGAGCAAAACACAATATTTATCATTTGATCTTCAATAATTTCGGTTAACCAAGTAATTTGATATTGGCAAAAACTGATACCGAGCTGAAACTTATCGGTTGCGGTTTCGGTTAACTGAAATTTGCAAGGCCTAATACTGAAACTTAACCGAACCAAACAGATACAGTTTCAGTTTGGTTTTCGGTTTTGCTATTATCTTTTTAATTTTTTTATAATTTTATAATTTTCAGTTTTTGTCGGTTGTTTCCCATTCAGGATCCGTTTTCGGCACTCAAGATCGAAACTGAACCGATCCAAAATCGATTTTTGGATCGATTTTTTGCGGTTTGGTTTCATTGGTTTTCGATTTTATTTTTTTACATCCCTACCTACTAATATGACACATGTAAAATCGTTTTTACTAAATTTTTGTAATAGTAATTTTCTTTTTGACATTTTTGAGTCTCATGGCCTGTAACTAACTGATTCCCAATATATATTTGGAGGGAGTCACTGATCTTGGACACGTGGTACTATTTTTCATCATGAACACCACTGGATGCAAAGATCATTTTTTAATAATTAATAATATGGTGGATCAAATATTGTATATCCATTGTGTGAAGGTTTTGAATCACACAATGGAGATGTCGTTTACATCGTGGCCGGGCCGAACTATGTGTTTTGGTTAGCACTTATAAGAGCAGAAGCAGCTCTTGATTTGCTCTTCATCAGATTAGATAAAATTTGATCTGACGGAGAACACAGAAAAAGGTACTCACTTAAAATATCTTCCACCTAGAGTAAATAGGGTGAAAAACTGTATTACTAAACGTGAAAACAGTTTTCTGACGAAGTCAAAAGCGAAAGAACTGATCTTTGAACGCGCCGGATGACTTGGTACTCTAATCATTACGAATGTGTAATATATGAAAGTAACATATGTTCCATTTGATATGTCCATCTTCAGTGTAAAAATTTGAGGAAAAGATACTACAGATTATATTCTAATACTACCTAAAAACTAAAAGGAAGCAACCTAAGGTAAAAAGTGTCTTTTTAGGCTTTTAGCTTGGCTATATGTTTTCAAAAGCCTAAGAACTGTCCCCCAAGCCTAAACTTGGCTCTGTTAGTGCATTATGATCTTCACCATAGACATAGTGACCAAATTCGCCTGACTTTCTAAAAAAGCTGTGAATGATTCACGATTTTTTGACAAAAAACGAATAAAATTCGAATTATTTGAAATTTCAGAATAAAATCCTAATTTTCCGAATAATTGGTAAATTTTATGAATTATATGCGAATGAAGTGACTTTTTCCCGAATTATTCTCTATTTTAGTCACAAACTCTTTTCTTAAATTTTTTTTTTTTACCGGATTTTCCCCAAATTTTGACCATATTTTCCCGGAATTTCTTCAAATTTTTTCGAAGCCGATTTATTCCCGAACCCCGACTTGGTCACTATGTTCTTCCAATCACATGGAATAACGTTCAAACTACTGCCAGGTGTCCTAATATTAGTGACGCATTTACATGTACTAGCTCTATGTGCAATAGCCAAATCAGTAAAAAATTACCAGAGCATTCATGGCCCCAGCCTTATAGTGATGTGGGTGTTTTGCTATCTTTTCTCTGGCCACGTAAATTAAATGAGGCAACCCATCTTCACTATTCTCCTTGTTCTCCCATATAACCTGAAAAATCAAAGATATAAAATTACAGCGACCTCTTTATGAATCAATTTTTATGTTTGATTAGATATAATTAACTGCAAGAAAATGAGCTCATTAATCAATATGAAATTTACTTTTACGATGCTCGGATGGTTCCGACGGTCGACTTTTGAAAAGTCCGCGTAATCGCCAGTCAGATGGCACGGAACGGAGTTTTGAACCGTCTCGGCAATTCGTCTACTGAGTTCTTCATATTCATCCTACAGAATTGATGAAACCACGTTAAGAGCGGCAAATGTTAGTGAACATGAAAACAAGTCTAGATTCCGATGGTTATCAAGGCTGGATTCCGAGATGGTTATCAAGGCTAGATTCCGAGATGGTTATGAACCTAGATGGTTATCAAGGCTAGATTCCTATAAAAAAAAAAATCTTCTAGACCTGAGGAACCAGGAGAGTTTCGGAAAATAAGTCTAGTCTTTTAGGAACAATAAGTTCAATCCATGCATTAATACATAAGTTTCATGTTTTTGTTTCGGCTACTCTATTTTGATATAAAATAAATAAAATTATATTATAGATGATGACCTCATCACCCATTACTCTAATTGTGATTGATTACCATTACCACAATTGTGTTTGATTACCGATAGCACAAACTTTTTGAAAAATGGTAAGTTCCAACTTTAAACAAATCATAGCTTTAAGCAACGGAGTGTCCACCTTTACTGAAGTGATGTGACGATTTGCCTTCAATTTTCTTAAGAAGAATAGATGCATATATAGTCTTTTTATTATTATAGAGGATTTATTTTTTCTTTCACTATTCCATTTTACTATAAAAGTAAACAATCCCGCTGCTCAAGCTATGAATAGCGCATGCTACTAGTCATCTTTTAACATGTTATAGTTTGCCAGCTCTCAACACATTATAGATCTAAGTAATGGATGCCTACACTTACGCGAGTGATTTGACAATTATCCTCATAATATTGGTTATATAAAAATTCCGAATTACCTTCATTTTTCTCCATTCGCATGCAAAATCAGTTTGCAGTCCACTATAAGTTTCGGGCTCCGAAGAGAAATAAAGAAAAGGAGCTCTAACTTGAATATTATACTTTTTACAGAAAGGAACCCAGAGTTTCGCAAACTTGGAAGCTTCAACTAGAGCGTAGTATGTGATAGGTGAGCCGCCGTCGTCCGATACATAACAAGCAAGCTTGTGAGAAGGATAATCGACGGCAAGCAATGAGAGAACTGTGTTAACTACGATTATAGGCGGTTCCAGGAAAGGGTCCGCAGTTGTCACAAACATATCCACGGGTGGAAGCTCTGGAAATCTGTTAATAATAATAAACAAAATAAATAAAATAAATTAAAATAGTAGCAATATAGAGAAGTATAACTTTATTTGCAACTCAAGATTCTTCCTTCTCAACTTGGTTTCAGGTTCTTAAACTAATGACTGCTTTGAATTAGAAGATGGAAATCTTTTCTCGAGATGTCTGTCATGTGGAATCAAAATTTGACCCTCTGATGTAATTGTCCCACATTGGATAGAGAAAAGTCTTGACCCTGAGCTATATGTGATTGCGGATGCTACATGTGATCATGACGCATTTTGGGTGGGGACTTAATCCCATGCCATAAACAAAACGGGGGCGGGCCGGGGACCTAAGCTCAAAACCGAACAATATTGTAGCATGTGAGTTTGGGTATAATGAAGAATAATAGCACGGAAACGATCTTCACCCTCTGATTCAAAGCAAACATGTTCAATCTATTTTCACATTTATGATGTACTTTGTACCTTTGTCGAAGTCGCTCAGGATATGTTTTGTAATGGACAGGGTTCCAGCAGCTGCTCGCAGTGATGGCCCAGACGAAGGTGAACCATAACTCACAAAGGAAGGCGAGCAGCCAAACAACTCCATGGCTACTAAGAGAAATGAAACGATAGAAGAGGAGAGAAAGGAGGAGAAAGGAGATAAGTAGACTCATACCTCTATGGAGGGTGTTTTTACGAGGGATTCTCTCTTGTAGAGGAAGAAACATAGATTTGGCAATTGTGAATGGTTAACCCAAGTTGTTGGGGAGGCTTTTTTTTTTTTTTGTTGGTGTATTATCTATTGTTGTCTACTTATATAAGAAAAAAAGGGGGTTTTGTGTCCCTTTCACGTTTCGATAGGGGAAAAAATCCGAGTTTGGTAATTACTCTGTTAAAGAAAGGAAAATATTTAGAAAAAAAAGGTAAAGGTATTTACTAGTTTGCAATCGAATATTCTTTTGGGCCAGCTGATGGTTTCAATAGTGAATGGTTGAGAGTCGTGACTCGGAGGTCCAGTCGTGAATCAGAGGTCTCTTTTTGTCTCAATCTTTCACTATCAGATCTTGAGACACTACAAAGATAAGACTATTAGCGGCAGTTAAAACTGTCCCTATTAACAAAAAAACTGCTGTTAATACCCTCGTCGCTAATACTCATAATAATTTTTTTGTTAATAGCGCAAGTTTTTGGCTGCCATTAATAATCTTATTTTTTGTAGTGAGATCATGAATCATATATCAGACACTCAGATGTTGACTCCACGTGACACATCCCAAAGAGACTATGATCACGGCGTACCACGGACAACTATGATCATAGATGTGTGCCACGTGAAATCAACATCTGACCGTTTGATATTTGTGTCATGACCTCAAGATCTATAATGGGTGAAAGATTGGGACTAAAAATGTCCTCTATCATTTTATTCCGACAGCCACGTTGTGGTGTGAATGTTGCAAACCATTAACTACGCGGTTAAAAACATTCGGTTGTGAAAACTAAAAATGTGGAAAATTCGAATTTTTTATTTTTGAGAAAAATAAGTAATACAGTATTAAAAATAAAAAAAGAAAGTACTTGCGTTGGGACACCATGTTGGAATCTATTTTGTAGCGTATAAGATGCCACGTGGTCTATTGCTGTACCAAAAGTAACCTCTTATGTTTTCCGGAAAAACTCTAAACAAATTGAGATAAAAGATGGAGTTTTCATGGTCAATTTAAAAAAGTGTCCTCTCTAAGATGTCAAAATAGTATCAGACTCAGGTATCGTCTTATGAAGGATGATACCTGAGATCTTAGATCATTTTTTAGAAAGAGAAACACCTTTAAATAAAGTTTTGGGGTTCCAAAAACTCCAAAGAGTACTTTGCTAGGTGATAAGGTTTTAATGGTTGAAGATGGTGCAGACTCCAGAGGTTGTAGCTAGTGGACCATTTGAAGTCAGAACTCAGAAGAAATCAAACAGAACATAGAGACAAGTTTGGAGCCATGTTTTGGAGAATCGATGACGTATGCCATTGCGTCATATAGCACGTGATTGTGAGTTGGCTCTAAAGACTGGTTTGGAAATGCCTTACGGATCATTTTTCAGAAAGAGATGATGGAATCTAAATGGATCTGACGATCCGACCATCCAAAATTAAGCCTAAAGATCTAGGCGCACGATCAATCAAAAACCAACAAACTATAAATATGCGCACCTTGAGCGTTAGCCATTGATGGTTGCCGATCTTCAACGATGTTCTCGCGTTCAATGTCTCCTAGCACAATGGGGATGCTCTCGCCAATAGGGAGGATTGAATTACGTCGAGCTATCGTTGGGACCAGGCACCCCTTATATTTATAGCCAAAGAGTCCTATCCCATTAAGGACTGAAATTGTTAATTGTAGTGTGATTAGAAATCACAATCATACTTTAACTGAAAGACTCAATAAGCAGTTGCCTATTCTCTTCAAACTCACCAGAATAGCAATTGTACATCTTAAGATTGATCTTATAACATTCACTGGTCAACGAGTTTGACCATAGTGATGGCCACCAAAATAGAAACTGCTTACAAGAGAAACACCTTCAAAAAAAGTTTTGGGCTTCCAGAAACTCCAAAGAGTACTTTGGTAGGTGATAAGGTTTTAATGGTTGAATGAAGATGGTGCAGACTCCAGGGGTTGTAGCTAGTGGGCCATTGGAAGTCAGAACTCAGAAGAAATCCAACACAACATAGAGACAAGTTTGGAGTCACGTTTTGGAGAGTCGATGGTGTATGCCATTGCGTCCAAAACATCCCTAATCGACCCAGTCAGATGCATCTTTTCCATAGAGACCCTATAATTTCACCTTTACCTAAATCGACCAGCTTTTAGCGGAGCCAATTTCAGCTAGCACAAAAAGTTTCAAATACCCCTTTATACACTTTTTATCGTTCTACGTAGACTGAAACCAACAGAAAAATCGGCTCACCGAACCAAAACCGACAAAAAAATAATAACAGAACCGATGGGAGATTCCCATCAGTTATGTTTCCGTATTCGGTGGCCTAAACCGAAAACTGGTTGGGTAGGTTTAGAAAACTGACCCAAATCAGAAAAACCCAAAAAACCAAAACTAAGCAGAACAGAACCCATTTTTTTTTTGTTACAGTTTGATTTTGGTTGAGCCGAAAACCAAAAAATTCGGTTCAGTTAACCAAATCTGCACCCCGGGTACTAATAATTCCACAATGTACATTAAAAATTACCCACAAAAACTCAAAACCCACTTCTAATTCATGAAGATGAGCTAATAAAAATTCAAAATTGGGTAAAGAGGAATTGGAAATGAGAGGGGTATCTTGGTCGAGCTTGTCAGCTATCCTATTATATCTAAGTGGGGGAAAATAGAACCGTGGCGCTTGAGTCCAGCCTATTCAAATTGTCAAATGGTTGGGTTTCACCTTGCATTGGCCGAAGCCCAAAATTTGCACCAATCATACACTCTGATCAATGTGCTGCTCACTGAATGTGGACTGTTGCCACAAATATAGTCAAGGATCCATGTTTAATATCCATTGCTGCTCATACTAATTTTTTGGGGCTAGGTCCAATTAGTATCTACATCCATGATATAGTTACTTAAGTGTAACAAACTACTAACTTCTCTGTTATTTGGAGTGTTTTTTGTTATTTCGACTGTTTTGAGGCCTAAAAGTAATTAATGTATGAACACTATATTTTATACATAACAAGTTTTTTTTTCTTTAGATAAGCAGTAACCATTTGTGTGAGATGATTAAAATAATGAGGTAAGAGTTAAAACTTCTCCTCTCCCTTTAGGAGGGGCAATAGCCCCAATTATTGAATTTCCTCTCTTATTTATTATCCTCGATCCCCTGCATTTTCTCTCAAACAGTACCAACTGTCAAGCTCAAAAACTTTTGTGAAATACCAGCACCACCAATCGCATATTCAGGATCCCTAAGATTAACATTCAGTTAATTCCCCCAGTAATTCAGCATAGTTTCAGGCTTTCAACCATTAACTCCAAGCAGTCATCCTAAAACTCAGGATAAGCCATGGAATTTAAAAATCACTGAGGGAAGGCATTAGGACCAAGTACTCAAATCAACCCATCCGCTCAGTTTGTAAAACCCACAAAAAAAACTTTATTATAAAGAATTATTTGCTTCAATATAACCAGCACATTCTAAAACTCGACTCCACACTTCTAAAGAAAAATCTACAATGTTCAAAAATGCGATTAAGAGGAAATAGAATTTAACATTAAGATTATTCACTTGCAAAAAGTAAGTGGCGAAAAAAGCCTTAACTTCGGGAACCTCTACCTCTCACTCTTAGAGCGATGGATCAACAAATTTTTACAAATTTTATTAGCAGCTTCTTATACTTCTTTCTAAGTAGGAAACTAAAAAAATTCATTTGAAATTCTTCAAGCTTGAGCATGCACATAACAGAAATAGGGGAATTCTCCATTTCATTCATCATAAAAGGATCAAAATCTTATAAACTTAATTTTTATAGAGTATAGGATAAGGCTGCAACTTATATGTAAGGATCTAACACTTGAGACCATGGTTCAAAATTTTGGCCGATAATTTGAATTATCGGCCGAAATTTATTGGTTTCGATCCACACCGAAATGAAAACAAGGTCTAAAATTTTCGTCAACATTATGTACGAAAGAGCAATTTTCAACCGAATTTTCAGTCAACACTATTTTTGAGAGGGAAGCTCCTACATGATGAATCATGATAAATTCAATTTACAGCCATGTATTCATTTTTCCTTTCTTGATGATAAATGTGACGGTGCCATTTTAGAAATGACCATTGAATTATCACAGGAGACAAAATTATCTAGTCCATCGTTTCCATTTTTTTCATTAGATAGATATGCTAGCTAGATGAGTTTTCAACAACGATCAGTAACTACATATTTGCATATTTAAATTCCAACTTTACATTTAACTAATGAATATACTAATTAAACTTGATCACTAGATCATCTATACAAACTAGCCCTGCATAAGACATCATTCTCCAAAATTTGAACTTTATACATCGAACAAATTAGAATCCACCAAATAGACCTTGAACAAGCAAAACGTGTTATAGGGCTTTCTACACAGATTTAAAACAAATTAACTGAAACTTCAAAAACTGCAATGAAATGAATCTTTGACCTAGGGTTAGGGTCTCAATCTACAGATTCAAACACTTTTTTGGATAAAGTAGATCCAAACTTATTTAGGGTTTCAACCGTAAACCAAAAGTTTTTAAAAAGATGACCCAAATTTTTTAAAAAAGACATCAATCTCCAAAATCTGTAATGAAAGCGTTGGAAATGAAAGCACTAGAGCATAAAGGATTAATAACTAATACCTCAAAAAAATTTCCCCACATATCCTTAGCTGTAATGCAACTTTCTTTCGTCAACCCAAAACATGGTAGAACAGTCACGTTTACATTATGAGTTTCACTTGCAGCAATAGCAAAAGTAACAGGAGGATTATCCTTCTAGTCCTGTATTGTTACTGCCATGTTCATAAATTATCATTCAAAATTATAAAAAAATGAATGTAAATTAGTAATAATAACAGTAAAATAATTGGCAATAACAACAAAGAAATAGGGTGATATAAGGAATGCAGCTAACTTTACCAAAAGTATATATAAAAAAAGGAACTTTAAACTCTAGCATCGGCCAAAAAAGCAGGCATCAACTTAAGATCCTAGGATGAATATTGGGTCACATGACTACAAAGCAGTGACCCCCAAGAAAGGAAAGTAATAAGTATCATAGAAAAATTGGAGAACACTCGAATAAAAAATAAAATTAAAGAAGAAAAGAGTGCTTCATAAGAACGAACCAGAGATCATCTGACAGTAAATCAGGATATCACAAACAATCAGTCACACATAAGCAAAGCAATGAAAGGCTACACAACAATTTGTATGGTGTCTCCTTATCTACGATCCCTAAGCCATTAATACTGAACAAAGGGTCTAAAGGAGATGGAATACACTACTCTGCAACCAACAATAAAATAAATATGACAAACAAAATTTCCCTTCCAAGGATACATCAAGAGAATTATATGCATAACACCTTAGTCGTTGAAGCATAGAAGGAAATATTAAATGTTGTCATCCTCAGACACAAGATCGGTAAGAGGAACCGACTTGTTGTATAGATGACTCACAGTCTCCCACAAACAAAGACAGTCAATACAGAAGTTCTAAATCCATACAAGTGGATTAAAGAACTGTAAAGAATGAGTGAAGTTTATATAGTTCATTCAAAGATCTCTCTAAGCCCTTCAATGAAAATTAGTATATGAAAAGACCTTTTAGGGCATGTAGAGTTGCTTTCTTATTTTGTATCCACTCTTATACATATTTCTTATTCAATAAACAAGCAGTACATCTATCAGTGTCTATATTCATCGATCTGCACCATATACACAACGAGCACACCTTAAATAAGCCATTACCCTAACACCATACAACAATCCTAGAAATCATATCAAAAGCTCAACTTTAGATAGTAAAGTTATGGGCATCAGAGACTATGAAAAAAATCTAGTAATAGTTCTGACAATAATCAGATGAACAGAATTGATGAACATACAAAATTACAAATCAATGTGGATAAATTTGGATTCATCATAGGCTTTGGTGGTAATTAACAAGGTTAATTAAAAACACATATTGCATAGCCATATAAGAAAAATAGGGCAAAAATACCTCCCAACCGCAAACCTTACCTTCAAGAAGTTTGTACCGCAAGGACTCGGCTTGAGCAATAGTGCATAACCCTCTATTATTGGCTTTCTCCGCATACAAATCCACGCTAGCTGTGCTCCAAAAATTTAAACCATTTCTACACTACTAACACCAATTCCCTTATTCTTCTCCCCTTCTCCCCTACACAACAAAACCATGTAACCGTAATCACCAAATAACCGAAAAAAAATACTACAATAAAATACACAGATCATCAAAAACCCTAATTAGCAAATTAGAAATATATTGCAATAAAATACATTTGATCATCAGAAACCCTAATTACCAAGGACGTTCTGAGTACCCGTGGCTCTGATGATGATCTCGGTGCACATTGGCGTAACCCTAACTTCAACCCCGGAGTATCCATCTTCGGCAAGCTCTCTGGTCAGAACCTCGGTGATGAGTAGTGAAATATGATGATATTTCACCCCTAGATACCTATATTTAGCTATCCGATGAAGGCTATCTGATAAGAATTATTAGATTTGAAGTGTTTCAGGTAAATACAAGCAAAGTGCAGAAAACAGCCTAAGAATTCTGAAAATAATGTCAAAACACTGTAACTTTGGGTCATCGAGAACTTGGTGCAACTTACAGATCAATTTGGACCTTTAAAATGCCCGAATTATGAAATTGTCAAAACCTAAAAGTTGTAGAGCTTTCTGTCAGCTTTCTAACGGCATAAGAATCGCCTCAATTCGAGTTCGGGATAGAAAGTTATGGCCAAAATACTGAAGCAGTGTCTGATGTAAAGTTCGGCAGGAATTCACGAAAATCTGGGAGGTCGATGCATCGACCCTATTGGGTCAATTAATCGACCATAAATTTTCGAGTTGGAACACCTCTGCGGTTGGGAAACTTCGGCTCTATTTAAAGCGGATCAAACACTTCGAAAAAGGAGAGCAAAAATGAGAGCAAAAATTAGAGCAAGAATTAGAGATAGGAATTAGACGATTTTTTTAGGAAATAATTTGAGATTTTTTTAGAGAGAGTTTTTTTGAGAGGATTATTATTCATTATTCATTTTTGGTTTTAGGCTCCTCTCTGAGCATCTTTTTAAAAGTTCTTCTTTTCTCTTTCTTCTAGGGATTGATTTGGGTAGATTGTACTTAGGATTTGCACTGTCTTTCTTTTACATTCATAGATTGTATTTAGGAAAAGACATTGTAACCAAAGATTTTTGAAAGAAATAAAAAGAGGAATGACTTTAAATGAACAAGGAGATCATACACTAAATCAGTAGATCGGGAAAGATGGGATCCCCAGATAAGTACCCATATTTATGATTAATACCATAGTCTAATGTTTTTATTGTTTTGATCTACACATCACGAGATACGCTATGCTTCTTACATGACTCATACCGCAATGATAGGCTGAGTCATTGTTTTTAGATAGGGTATGCCGGATTGATGATCATACTTTATTTCAAATCATTTTTATGAATGAATGATGGAGATGGTGTGAATGATTCTTTAATGAAGGGGGGTACAAATCTGGGGTAGCATATTTCTTGATCTTATTTAAATATTATTCTTAGATTCATCAGTAATTAGTTGTTTAGATTAATTTATTTTTCTTGCATCTAGAAAAAGTGATAAATTTTTGGTTAAATTGAATCTGCCCTTTGGTACTTCCTTGGGGACGTTTTTAAATCTCTGAAAGAATTAATTAAAATTCAAGATTTCTCTGTGGGTTCGACACCTTTGTTCTTGCCATACTGTAATAGATCTTGTGCACTTGCAAGGGTTACATTTAAAAAACACCAAGTTTTTGGCGCCGTTGCCGGGGAAATCGGCGAAATTTTGATTAATTCGGTTAGGGATTTTTGTGTTTTGAAAAAAAAAAAAAAAAAAAAAAAAAAAGAAAGAGAAAAATTTTGTCCCTTATATTTCTCTCTTAGGTAAGTATTTTTTTTAGGAGTCTTTTAGGAAGTTGAGATTTTTAGGCTTTTTATTTTAGATTTTGTAGGAGTCTTTTAGTAGGTTGAAATTTTTAGGCTTCTTATTTTAGTTTGTGTAGGACTCTCTTAGGAAGTTTAGGTTTTTAGGACTTCTTATTTTAGTAGGATTCTTTTTCCTTATTTTCCTCTTTTAGATATTCTAGGATTTTCTAAAATTAGTTATTAATTTTTTTGGAAGTTTATAAATTTAGGATTTTTAGGAAGTTGAGATTTTTAGGCTTTTTATTTTAGATTTTGTAGGAGTCTTTTTAGGAAGTATAGATTTTTAGGATACCTTTCTTAAAAAATTTAGGAATCTTTTATTCTTTCCCTTATTTTTCTCTTTTAGGTAAGTTTGTATAGGACTCTTTTAGGAAGTTTAGGTTTTTAGGACTTCTTATTTTAGTAGGATTCTTTTTCCTTATTTTCCTCTTTTAGATATTCTAGGATTTTCTAAAATTAGTTATTAATTTTTTTGGAAGTTTATAAATTTAGGATTTTTAGGAATTTGAGATTTTTAGGCTTTTTATTTTAGATTTTGTAGGAGTCTTTTAGGAAGTTTAGGTTTTTAGGACTTCTTATTTTAGTAGGATTCTTTTTCCTTATTTTCCTCTTTTAGATATTTTAGGATTTTCTAAAATTAGTATTAATTTTTTTTTAGGAAGTTTATAAATCTAGGATACCTTCCTTAGGAAATTTAGGAATCTTTTAATTTTTTCCCTTATTTTTCTCTTTTAGATAAGATTTTGTAGGATTGCCATTAGGTCTAAAATTTAATTTTAATTTTTGAAATTCGGATTTAAAAAATAAATAAATAAATAAATAAAAAAATTTGTGCGCTTGTGTCAATCGATTGAAAATCTTTGCTTTAATCGATTGAAGCTGAATATTTTGAGTTTGTTGTGGATTCATCAATCTTTGTTTGTGAGCGTGGTGTATGAGCTTTACTCGTTCTCATCACCCACATCTGCTTCCATTTAATCTTGAGATCGAACGATCTTGTAGAGAGAATCGCAGAATTCAAAGGAATCCGTATCATCATACTGATACCATGGCTGATCAAAGGCAAGAAATGAATGGGAACAACCTGAATATCAATAATGGCAATAATGAAAATAATGGAAATGATGGGAATAACAATTACAATGAGGGCCCTAGAACACTCGAATATTATAATGATCCTGGTTTTTACGAGGATCAGGAATGTATAATGCATGATCCCATTCCAGGAAACCACTATGAATTCAAATCTGATGATCCAAATGCTACCAATTTTCCATGGGTTAGTAAATGAAAATCAGACGCTCATCTAAATGAATTCACTGAGGTATGCAAAATGTTCAGAGTCCACAATGTCACTGATGAGATAGCTAAACTCCGACTCTTCCCTTTCTCTTTAAGGGACAAGGCAAAAACATGGTTTTATTTCTTAGAACCGCAATCTATTCAGAGTTGGGCAGAGCTACACCGTCAGTTTCTTAAAAAATATTTTCCCATGACCAAAGCCATTGAGTTGCGTCAGAAGATTCAATTCTTTTCCCAACAACTCATCAAACATTCCATGAATGTTGGGAACGTTTTAAGGAATTGATTAAGAGTTGTCCAAATCATCAAGTTCCAAGGTGGCAACAGGTCCAAAGTTTTTATAATGGGCTGATTCCTGAAGAGAGACGCATGGTTGATGCATCGTGTGGTGGATCATGTGCCACAAAAGAAGGCGAATTGTGGGCATTGTTTGAGAAGTTATACCAAGCTTCGATACAAAGTGAAACTCTGGGGCGAACTAACTTGGATTTGGCATCTAAATCTCATGTGTTGACAAGAGATGGATTGTATAATGTTAAAAATAATACCTCTGATCTATCGACAAAGGTTGATATGTTGTCCAAGCAAATGAATATGTTGTTAGCATACCAAGCAAGCTAAAGCTCCTGCCACCCCATCGTGTTCAATTTGTGACCACCTGTGTCACATGGCTAATGAGTGCCCCACTACCTTGTCATTATTCTCGATGAACCTACTCCTCAAGAGGAGGTGAATCTGACTCAATCTTATCAACGGCAGGGTAGAAACATATACTCCAATACCTATAACCCGGAATGGAAAAATCACCCCAACTTAGGATGGGGTGGTTCGAACCAAACTGGTCAGGTAAACCAGCAGTACAGAGCCAACACAATAGGTGGACAACAAAATTTCCGCCCACAACAGAATCTCACTACCCAACAGAATTCTAATTTCCAGCAGAACCCTCCTTATTATCATCCGAATTCGACATCAAAAAATCAAATTTTAATCAACCTCAAAGCTACTGCTTTAGAGATTCTGATTTGGAGGAAAAGGTGATGCGAAGCATGCATGCTTTCCAACAGATGATGATAGATCAATTTAGTCAACTGACAAATCAGCTGAGTCAACGAGAGGAAGGTAGGCTCCCTAGCCAACCCGTCAACAATCCTCGAGGTCAAGCACCACCTGATGCAGGACTATCGAATAGTCAACAGTTGAAAGCTGTTACGGTGCTGAGAAGTGGAAGAGAAGTTAATAATCAAGTGGAAATGCCTGTGGAATCTGATCAGGAAAAAGATGAAGCAAGAGAAGCAGCAAAAGAGAAAGAAAACAAATCAGAGAAAAGAAAAGAGAAAGAGAAAGAGAAAGAGCAAAGAAGAGAGAAGGGAAAAGAAAAAGTAATCGAGGATGAGTCTCCCTCAACTGTCCAACTAGGACATGAACAAGAATCAAAAATGGAACCTGCACCTTATGTCCCAAGGGCACCATTCCTTCAATGCCTAACTCCTCCATCTAGAATGGGAAAGGGACCAGCAAAAATGGAAGAAATTTTCGAAATATTCAAGCAAGTAAAGATAAATCTTCCATTGCTTGAAACAATCAAACAAGTGCCTGAGTATGCAAAATTTTTCAAAGATTTATGCACTCGTAGTTTAAAGCGGCGTACTCATATTTCCAAGAAAGTGTTCGACTAATCAAGTCGGGTTCAATATTACAATTGGAAACCCCATAAAATTGAAAGACCTCAAGTTCCAATCGCTCCATGTGTCATTGGTGGGCAACCAATTGGAAAAGCGCTATTGGATTTGGGAGCAAGTGTGAATCTAATCCCATACTCAATATACGAGAAACTCGGATTGGGTGAATTGCAACCCACGACGGTCACACTCCAACTGGCTGATAGGTCAGAAAGAAGACCTAGGGGAATTATCGAGGATGTTTTGGTTGGAATAGACAAGTTTGTCTTTCCAGTGGATTTATTGTTTTAGACATGGAACCGCCTGTTAAATCAATTAATCAAGTCCCTATCATCCTTGGACGTCTGTTTCTCGCCACTGCAAACGCTTGCATTAATTGTTGAACGGGAGTCATGGACGTTTCTTTTGGGAACATGAAGGTCAGATTGAACATATTTCATGCGATGAACCATTTCCCTAACGAGGATGAGGTCGAATGTTTTTACATCGATCAGATGGATGAAGTGGTGGATGAAGCATTACCATCAATGCTCACCAAAGAAGAATTTGAAACCGCTTTGTTGGCCATCTATGAAGAAAAAGGATCCGAAAGGAAGCAGTCCGAAGAGACGAGGTTGAGTTTATCATGTCCATATGATAACTTATGTGAAGTTGTGACTAAGATAGAACCGTTACCCATTGAAGTAAAAGCTGAACCGACTCCATCAATTGAGGAGCCACCTGGCTGTGGAATTGAAGGTTGCTGAATCGCTCAAATCTCGCTTTTACGGGGCCCACGAGAAGCGTTTAGGTGATAATTTCATCCACGTTATCGAAGAACAAGAGCATGACTTGAAAGTGCTTCTAGATCACAAGGAGCTATCGGATGGACTCTAGGCGATTTAAAAGGATTGACCCATCGGTATGTATGCACAAAATACATCTGGAAGATGAAGTAAACCATCGAGAGAACCGCAGAGGCGACTTAATCCAACATGCAAGAAATCGTTTTAAAGGAAATCATTAAATTACTCGATCTGGAATCATCTATCCGATTTACGATAGTGAATGGGTTAGTCCGGTCAAATTGTCCCAAAAAGTTCGAATCACTTTGTGAAAGAAAGCGCGAAGGAGAATTGTTGCCTACTCGTGAAACTCTGGGTATGGTGTCGCATTGATTATAGAAAATTGAACAGACTATCGAAGGGATCATTTTCCCTTCCAGTTCATCGATCAAATCCTCGAGAAGTTAGCAAGAGTTTTATTGCTTTCTTGATGGTTATTCGAATCAAGTGCCCATTTTCCACGATCAAGAGAAAACGACATTCACATGCCCTTACGGTACTTTTGCATATCGAAGGATGCCGTTCGGCTTATGTAATGCACCTGCTACTTTCCAACGATGTATGTTGGCCATATTTTCGGATATGATTGACAAGTTCATCGAGGTGTTCATGGACGACTTCTCGGTTTTCGGGAAAACGCTTGGTTCTTGTTTGAATCACCTCGCACAAGTTTTACAACATTGTGTGGATTCTAAACTTGTTCTTAGCTGGGAGAAGAGCCATTTCATGGTTCAACAAGGAATTGTTCTGGGGCATATTGTTTTCAAGAAAGGAATTGAAGTGGATAATGCCAAAGTCGACCTAATTGCTAATTTGCCCCCACCAAAAAGTGTTCGCCAAATTCGATCATTTTTAGGGCATGCTAGATTTTATAGGCGATTCATTAAGGATTTCAGCAAGGTGGCTAAACCTTTATGTACCTTGCTTGGTAAAGATGTCCCTTTTGAATTTGATGAGCATTGCATGAAATCATTTAGTCGTGAACTCTTATCAACTGCACCAATAATCCAACCACCGGATTATTCTCTCCCATTCGAACTCATGTGTGATGCATCTGATTACGCTATCGGAGCTGTTTTAGGGCAAAGGGTGAACAAATTACCTCACGTAATTTATTATGCCAGTAAGACGTTGATTGATGCACAGCTTAACTACACCACCACTGAGAAAGAACTATTAGCTGTGATGTATGCTTTGGATAAATTTCGTTCTTATCTGCTTGGATAAAAAATAGTGGTCTTTTCAGACCACTCTGCATTGAAATATTTGTTAGCAAAGAAGGATGTCAAACCACGATTGATCCGCTGGATTCTGCTACTTCAAGAGTTTAATTTCGAAATCAAGGATAAAAGGGAGTCGAGAATGTTGTGGCTGATCATTTGTCTCGTATTTTGCTTGAAGAATTGGTTACACCTGAACCTATCCGGGACACTTTTCCGGATGAGAAATTAATGGCAATTGACGCGACCGCTACGAAAGTTTCTTGGTTTGCCAATATTGTGAATTATTTGGTCACGGGCAAAATCCCTACTGAATGGGGAAAGAATGATAAGAACCTCTTATTCTCCCAGATCAAATACTATTTTTGGGATGAACCACATTTGTTCAAGATCTGTTCAGATCAAATCATCAGGAGATGTGTACCAGCAGAAGAGCAACTTAGCGTTCTCGATTTACGCCATCTTTGGAGCTGTGGAGGCCGGAAGATCGCATGAAAATTCTTCAAAGCGGATTCTCGGCCCTCCATCTTCGTGATCTTTGCTCAATTTTGCAAAGAATGCCAAAGATGTCATGACTTGGAAATATTTCAAAGCGGAATATGATGCCCTTAACCCGATTTTGATTGTTGAAATTTTTATGTTTGGGATTGACTTCATGGGTCATTTTCCCCATCTTTGGGTATTCATACATTCTGTAGCTATTGACTACGTTTCCAAATGGATTGAAGCTGGCAACCCGTTCAAATGACCACAAAGTGGTGGTCAAATTCGAAGGAAAATGTCTTTAATAGATTCCACGTGCGATCATTAGTGATGGCGGTTCACACTTCTGCAACCGCCATTTTGCTACTTTAATGAAGAAATACGGCGTCACCCACAAGGTTGCAACGCCGTATCACCCGCAAACTAGTGGTCAGGTGGAAGTGTCGAACTGAGAGATTAAACGAATTTTAGAAAAGACGGTACGATCGGATAGAAGAGACTGGTCAAACCGGCTCTCTGATGCTCTATGGGTCTATCGTACCGCCTTCAAGACACCAATTGGAATGTCTCCGTTCAGAATTGTCTACGGAAAAGCATGCCATCTTCCCGTTGAATTGGAGCATAAAGCATTTTGGGCCATCAAAAGATTAAATTTCGATATGCAAGCAGCATGATCAAATCGAAGGCTACAGCTAAGTGAATTGGAAGAGCTACGCTATGGAGCGTATGAAAACTCAAAGATGTACAAAGAAAGGTATAAGAAGCTGCATGATGAGTCAATTTATCGGAAAGAGTTTCACATTGGGCAAAAGGTTTGGCTATTTAATTCCAGACTAAAGCTTCACCCGGGAAAACTGAAATCGAGATGGGAAGGCCCGTATCAGGTTGTTTTTATTAGTGTGCATGGTGCGATTGAGATCCATGATCTCACGAGACAATCGAGTTTTAAAGTGAATGGGCAACGTCTTAAGCGGTGTTTGAGCCCATGACCCAGATGAGAATTGAGGCAATGCACCTTAGTGACCCAGATTCTTGATCAATGAAGAGGTCGAACGACACTTAAACTCGGTAACTTCTGGAGGCAACCCAGTGTGTTTTATTTATTTTCGTTTTCATTTTGTTTTGTTAGTTCTAGAATATTAGTTTTTAGTTTAGGTTGTTTTTAATTTCCAAATTAGTGTAGCCACATTACCTTCAATCTATTTTTGGTCATGTTCTAATTTTATGACATATTCTCTTTTGATCTTTGTGTTGAGGTACTTTTCAATGAGTTTGGGGTGTGCTTATTTCAATCAATGAGGACATTGTCATTTTAGGTTTGGGGTATGATCCTCTATCTTGCGTCACTTTCTTATTTTTCTTCATATAAAAAAATAAATTTTGAACCATCATATATGAATTATTTTTCGATAGTTTTCAAACTTTAGTTGATGATGCATGTGAATTTAATTTTTAGAATATCGATATCAGATTTTGAATGCTTGTATCTAGGATAATGAAGCTTAATGTGATATTTTGTGGGTAATTTTGATATTCATGCTTAGAATTTTTACACTTATACCAAGCTAAGATTTAGAAATCGATGAACTGTTTTGAACGGTGAATCTTAGGTTCTTAGTTGAGACTAAACCCAGGAAGCTTTAGAGCCAAATATCCGTTGTTGATGAGTGAATACATAAACTCGGAGTTTTCTTTGAATACGAATTATCTTGCATAATCTCATATATTTTATTTTGACTTGTGACTTTGCATGATATCAAATTGATATTATTGTGTTAGAACGTACTGTATATCTACTCAAGACAAATAGACAAGGTTACCATCTTTTAAGGACATGATTGAAGGCCATCTTTGGCTCGTTTGTGCTTAAATGCCCCACCTCATATAAATTTATCCTTCTAGTACCCCTTTGAGCCTATTGGAAAATTTACCTTTATACATTCTTTGATAAGCCACGTTAACCTTTAACTCTTCACAATTTCTGAAAATTCAGGTTTACCTTCTTATTTCTGAGAAATTAGGAACGAGAGATGAAAATGAACGAAAAGAGAGTAAGTGGAGAGATACTGAGTTGTGGTGTTTACTGAGAGTGTATGGCAAAAATATAAAAGAAAAAGGGGGGAGAAAAAAAAAATTTGTGAAAAATAATGAAAAATATGAGGTGCTTCAAAAGAAAAAGAAAGTTGAGAAAAATAGAAAAATATTGAGAAAAATAGTGAGAGATTAGAAAAGAAAAAGAAGAGAAATAGAAAAATCAGAAGTTTGTTTCTTTTCCGATTTCTCAGAAATTTGAATCTTAATTCCCTTTCTTTCTTACCCTTTCCTGAGTCTCATTACAACCCTACAAAAGACCTTCATGATCTAATCTTGCATTGGTAACTGCCCTGTGGAGAGTAAATATATGATACTTATGACACTTGATATGACATACTTAGGATATACAAGTATCTGTTCTTATGAGATTTGATTTTGTTCATTGATTACATCGTGTTTCAGTTATCATGTGAGACCTTTTTGCTTGTTTTGTATTGATCTCTCACATATGTGCGAAAGCTTACCCATCATCGGAGTGATTTTATTTCGAGAGTATACCTAAAGTGAGGATTGAGTCTAGACAACAGACTCGACGATTTTTTGTTTGGACTAGTTCTGAGATGGATGAATCTTGGTTTGGGTATGCACACACTTCACGTTTAGGCATGAATGGATGAGTTGTCTAATAATTTGAGCATTAGATTAATTTGAATGGATACTAGCATGATTGATATGATATTAATATTTAAGATTGATGATTCACATATTGAAACAATTGATGCTTTTGTTTTTGAATAATATATATGTTATAAAAAAATCATGTTTTCAAAACTCAATTTTATCGATGGTTTGAAAAATTTATTGAAGTTTGTAGGTAACTTTACTGTAAACCCTCAGGAGACACAACTCCTCCACTAGGGATCACCTAGGGGTTTAAAGGCTTGTTGCACACGCTAAGTGCAATCGTGTTCCCTACGAAAGTGGCATTTATTTTCTTTAGTTTGCTTTGCTCGAGGACTAGCAAAGTGTAGGTTTGGGGGTGTGATGAGTAGTGAAATATGATAATATTTCACCCCTAGATACCTATATTTAGCTATCCGATGAAGGCTATCTGATAAGAATTATTAGATTTGAAGTGTTTCAGGTAAATACAAGCCAAGTGCAGAAAACAGCCCAAGAATTCTGAAAATAATGTCAAAACACTGTAACTTTGGGTCACCGAGAACTTGGTGTAACTTACAGATCAATTTGGACCTTCAAAATGCCCGAATTATGAAATTATCAAAACATAAAAGTTGTAGAGCTTTCTGTCAGCTTTCCAACAGCGCAAGAATCGCCTCAATCTGAGTTCGGAACAGAAAGTTATGACCAAAATACTGAAGCAGTGTCTAATGTAAAGTTCGGCGGGAATTCACGAAAATCTGGGAGGTTGATGCATCGACCCTATTGGGTCAATTAATCGACCCTAAATTTTCGAGTTGGAACAGCTCTGCGGCTGGGAAACTTCGGCTCTATTTAAAGCGGATCAAACACTTCGAAAAAGGAGAGCAAAAATAAGAGCAAAAATTAGAGCAAGAATTAGAGATAAGAATTAGACGATTTTTTTAAGAAATAATTAAAGATTTTTTTAGAGAGAGTTTTTTTGAGAGGATTATTATTCATTATTCATTTTTGGTTTTAGGCTCCTCTCTGAGCATATTTTTAAAAGTTCTTCTTTTCTCCTTCTTCTAGGGATTGATTTGGGTAGATTGTACTTAGGATTTGCACTGTCTTTCTTTTACATTCATAGATTGTATTTAGGAAAAGAAATTGTAACCAAAGATTTTTGAAAGAAATAAAAAGAGGAATGACTTTAAATGAATAAGGAGATCATACACCAAAGATGAGCGGCTAAATCAGTAGATCGGGAAAGATGCGATCCCCAGATAAGTACCCATATTTATGATTAATACCATAGTCTAATATTTTTATTGTTTTGATCTACACATCACGAGATACGCTATGCTTCTTACATGACTCATACCGCAATGATAGGCTGAGTCATTGTTTTTAGATAGGGTATGCCGGATTGATGATCATACTTTATTTCAAATCATTTTTATGAATGAATGATGGTGATGGTGTGAATGATTCTTTAATGAAAGGGGGGTACAAATCTGGGGTAGTATATTTCTTGATCTTATTTAAATATTATTCTTAGATTCATCAGTAATTAGTTGTTTAGATTAATTTATTTTTCTTGCATTTAGAAAAAGTGATAAATTTTTGGTTAAATTGAATCTGCCCTTTGGTACTTCCTTGGGGACGTTTTTAAATCTCTGAAAGAATTAATTAAAATTCAAGATTTCCCTGTGGGTTCGACACCTTTGTTCTTGCCATACTGCAATAGATCTTGTGCACTTGCAAGGGTTACATTTAAAATACACCACTCGGTAAGCTAAAACCCCATCGACAACGAACTGCAATTTAGAATAAAATAATAATAAATTAAAAATAAAAAAGAAGAAGAGTTTTTCAGCCTTTTGAAACCCTAAATTCCAAACAGAGAAGGGGAAAAAATACAATTAAAAAAAAAAAAAAAACCTTTCTCTTCTTACTCATTTGAGAAGCCATTTTTTGAAGAATCTAAAAGGAGAGAAGTAGAGTAGAATGAATAAGTTTCACCAGCCTCTGGCTACGAAGCTGGCCGATAGATCTCACTTCTTCCTACAAAAATAAATCAGACGAAGCAAAACAAAACCAAACCTGATAGCTGGGACTTAGTCTACTAACCTAATCAACTGAAAAATGAAGATGAATCGTCACACAAATCAAGTGTGAGAGCGAGATCGAAGATGAATCGCATCAGATCTGATACATTTAGAGTAGCTAGGATTTTGAAGAGAGAGAGAGAGAGAGAGAGAGATGCGTGATGATGGTATCTGATGATCTCTGATGAGTGAATCGCGGGAAAAGCAGCTAGGGTTTTGATGAGAGAAAGAGGGACACAGAGAGAGAGAGAGAGAGAGAGAGAGAGAGAGGAGACGATTTAAAAAAAAAGCATATTGCGTGAGTCGTGCGAGGTTGGTTTGAGGAGGTTATATACTCTGACCCGACACCGACGACTGCCCATATTTGCCGTTAGCGTAGGATCTATCTACGCCAATGGCGGGACTTATCCAGACGTCGGCATAGCCTATGTTTTTTGTAGTGTACATAATTTAAATTTTTAATAATTTGCACTTTTTTATATTTATGCGATGTGAAGCAGCATCTATGCTATCTGATTTGAAAGCTATAATATAAAGATTGATGATGCCAAAGATTGACATGGAAAAAAGTGATATCGCGTCTTTAAAAAAAATATAAAAAATCATTTGTTTACGCAATGTGAAGCAACATCTATTGCGTCTGATTTGAAAGTCATAATATAAAGATCGATAGTACCAAAGATTAATATGAAAAAGGCAATATCGCTTCTTTAAAAATAAAAAATAAAAATAAAAATTGACTATTTAAAGAATCGATATCGATTAATGAGTCGGGCCCGACTCTGTAAACAGTCACTATCGACTATTTACACAGTCGGTCCCGACTCTCTAAATAGTCGATCCTTAAAAATAAAATCTATATTAATTTGTTTATAGAAAAAGTGAAAATCGTCCTTTTACATATGCTATAGTAAGTTGTATTCTGTCGCGGAAGACTGAAAGGAGTCAAACGCCATCCCTCATTTAATTCACTACCCATACATCTATGTAGATTCTCGTATGTAGTCCACTGAAAGGAGTCAGTGGAGTACATACGATTTGGTCAATCCATCTCGTGCCTGTCGTCTATTTTATAATTTTAATATGCGAGAATCTGGCCTTGTGTCGAAGTTTGAGCCTCTCAAATGTTTGGAAGATTAGATACGCGAGATTGAAGGTGTAAGATTTTTTTTTAAACCGTCCCGACTGTGTAACTAAGGGATATCGACTGTTTAGAGAGTCGGGCTTGAGTCGATATCGACTGTTTAATGAGTCAATATCAATTATTTAAATAATTAATTTTTATTTTTTTATTTTAAAGAGACGATATCGGCCTTTTTTGTGTCAATCTTTGTCACCATTGATTTTTTTATCATTGCCTTCAAATCATACGGAATAGATGCTGCTTCACATTACGTAAATAGACGATATTTTATATATTTTTTAAAGAAGTAATATCGCATTTTTTTGTCAATCTTTGGCACCGTTGATCTTTATATTATGGGCTTCAAATTAGACGGCATAGATGTTGCTTTACATCGCATAAATATAAAAAAGTGCAATTTAAAAAATTTAAACCATGTAGAATGATAAAAATGTATGAAGGGGTATTAAAGACTTTTCTTGTTAGCCGGAACTGGCTTGGCTTAAAGCTGGTTGGTTTGGGTAAAAGTTAAAATATAGGGTCTCCGACAAAAAAAGTGTATTTGACAAGGTGGATGTGGTAAATTTTCCTAAAATAAAAGAAAATTATTAATGACAGACAATATTTGATAGAAAATTTTGCGCCCCAACGGCTGGATTGCTTGGGCCCCATTGCCCATGCTGCTAGTCACGTCGTACTACATTAATTGCTGGCAAAATTGTCTATAAAAAATTACCTATCGTAAAACACTCCTGATATCGATTGAAACCGATTTCATTTTCAACTAGATCCAATCATTGGATATGAGAGAATCTTGATTTCAGCAACTTTCAATTCTATTGGAAGACATGTAAATATTCTGTAAATAGAGTTCAACCAAGGGGACCTAACCACTACCCGACTACCCTTCAATACGTATACTTTCACTTATTTGTTTGTTGTGCATAACAGAACAAGTGATTGAGCTTTTCCAGTTGCATGACAATGGGATAAGGAGATTGAGGGTACTAATCGTTGAAGTTTAGTCCCAGGATTAAGTAAATAATAACCTTATCGCTCCCCTTAAATTATCAAAGCCCCTCCACCCATAACCAATTAGGTTTTATAGATACACATATTTATAGCTAATTTCAACTCATTTTGAATTTGGAATAAGGAGTGGGCCTTATTTTCAAAAAATAATTGGAAGAAGAAGAGGCATATCTCTACTCTGTGTGTGACCAATTTAGTATCATGCTGCCAATTAAAGGTTTTTCCGTCTGGAGTGTATATATAAAAGGAGAAGGCCGAGTAACATTTCAGAGGTCCACTAAAGAGGCATTAGTCCAGTTGGTACGCTCTCTCGAATGTGAGGGAGTCGGTTGTGGGTTCGATTCTCGTCCTTCACGCTGTTACTCACCCTTGTTTTTACAAGGTGTGGATTGGGTTCTGTTAGTTTTATCTTTTTCAAATTTTTTGGCTAATATTTTATTTTTGTTATAAAATATTCATACAAATTTATTTCACAACATTTATTATCAGCTCTCCATTTTTCATTGATTTGGACCATCCGATCACATCAAAATCTTCACCAATACAGGGTAATTTCAATTTATTTTTATTTTTTAATAATTTCTTTCGCTTGTTTTTTTCCCATAATAAAATCAATAATCTATCAAAAATATCTCTCAGTAAATCTTTCTCTCTAAAAAAAAAATGCTACCTCTCTGGTAAGTGCACCGTGGAATCTTTAAGTTCAACCATGTTAAATTGATTGTTTTGAATCACGCGATGGAGATCAATTATCATCCCAATCTTTTACATCATGGGTGTACCATCATACGGTCATTTATTTTCACGTGGCATACAAATTAGAAACTTAATATCAGGTGGAACTCGTTCATAAATTTTCCGATGTGTGCGACACCAAATTAATATGATAAAAGACGATCTCAAGATCGGTTGTTCAGAAGATTGAGATGAAAGACGATCTCAATCGTCTGATTCAAAGGAGATTAAAAAAGAGAGTCAGTTTATTTATTTATTTATTATTTACTAACTTTTGGGAACCTTTTTAGTAAACCATTTTCAGTTAGCACAAAAAGTCAGAAATACCCCTTTTTACACTTTTTTTCGTTCTATATAGTTTAAAATTTTAAATATTTGCATTTTTCTATATTTACGTAATGGAAAAAGAGATCTATGCTGTCTAATTTGAAGGCAACAATATAAAATCGATAGTGCCATAGATAGATACGAAAAAAGGCGATTTCACCTTTTAAAAAATAATAAAAAAAATTGTAAACAGTCGATGTCGACTTTTAAAATAGTCGGTACCAACTGTATTAAGAGTCACCATCGACTATTTAATTAAATTAAATTTTTTTTTTTTTAAAGTGGTGATATCACCTTTTTTTTCGTGTCTATCTTTTGAATTATCGATTTTATATTGTGGCATTCAAATCATATGATATAAATCATGTTTCACATCTTGTAAATGTAGAAAAATATAAATATTTAAAATTTTAAATTATATAGAATGAACAAAATAATGTAATTTGTGCTAGCTGAAAATGACTCGGCTAAAAGCTAGTCTATTTGAGTAAAGGTGAAAATATAGGTCTCTGACGGAAAAGATGTATCTGACGGGGGGGTCGATGAGATATATTTTCCTTAACTTTTATAACACAAAATTTTAATTTTGTTTTTACTTTGGATGTTACAGACGGATTCAACAAGATGTACATGGGTCTTTTGGCTGATATGAGGGGGCAGGAAGACACTCCTTATTGTCCTTTTTGGAGTTTCATTCTTAAAGGCTCTGCAAACTGGTTCAATGCATTTGAACTCTTTCCGTTATTTGATAAGAAGCGGGATCTGATGAATGAATGATTACTTTTTTGTTGACATTTTGACCTTCCAGAATTTTTGGCTGAAAATTTCTAATGAAATTTTTTTAAGAAATAATGTTTTGGATTCAACTCTCATGGCCATCATTTAAACATTTTAATATGTCATTGATTTATACGGATAAATAATCTTACATCATCAATAATTTAAGATGTAATTGATTTAAGTGATAGATCCTAGATTAAAGTATATTAGTCTCAAAATGGTGTTTTCGGAAGACTTAAATCATCCATCTTGGACTATAATATTTGTTTTTAGTTTCAAACTTCATCAATCAAATGATTGACTTGTCTTATAGGCATGTTTCGTTGAGCCATGCGTCAATTATCTTAGACAATTAGAGTATGATATAACATTAGGCCATCAATGTTGAACCGGATTTGGAGTTCAACCACATCTCAATCTTTGGATATGTAAGAATCTTGACTTTCATGATTTTTGTTTTTTTAAATTAATTAAATAGAGAGGACATCTACCGTCTAAAATGTGGTCAAATGAAAAATAATTTAATGCCTTAAGATGCGTGGGGTAACTCCGGGTAGTATCCAAACTTTGAACAAAGTTTTCTTTTAAAAAAATTATTTTTCATTTTTTTCTGCCATGTCCCTAACACGTGTTGTTTTGTTCCCGTCAAGGATAAAGATTTCAGATTTCGTTTCAGTTTCTGGCTGGTCCGAAACCGAAATTTTCATTCCCATACATTCTAAACCGATAAATTCGATTTCTGGTTTCGTTTTGGTATTGCACTGAAACTGATGTGTTTCGGAAATTCTGATCCATGGTTCCCATAAGGCACGCGATCAGATGTTTGAAGGCATAAGTTCATCCACGTGATCGGAGGTTCTATACCAACGTGGATTCTTACATTGTTAAGTCACCATTGAGATTTACATTTGCAAATTTTCGCCACACGTGCGTTGTACGTGCATTTTGCTATATATATATATGGGAGCCATTATTTGCACACGTTTTTTAAGTGATTGCACTGAATTTAAAGAAACACTTAGTATTTTACGGACATGTGATATATAAAAATGCAACATGGGTCGTATGATTTGAAGTTCATGATCAATAGATCTCTCGTAGGTAAAATTGGAGCAAAACATTATACGTGTCATATGATCTATTGTAGTCAATTATTGAATTATATAATAAACTTTGACTCCATTTAATCAAATGATGAAAATTATATTTTGTTCTAATCTTTTGCAATTGACATCTTTAAATCATGCTCGTCAAATCAAACAACTTAAATGGTGTTTTCACATAGTAGAGGTCAGCAAACTTTCAAGTCTTTCTTTTAAATTTGGTGTAATCCCGTGCAATATATCACTTGAAAAGTGTGTGCAAGTAATGACTCTATATATATATATATATATATATATATATATATATATATATATGGAAAAGGTGTTCGTCTTCCATAGGACGGTCACCGTCCTCCAAGCTTCCACGTGGCACCCAAAATATTGTTTGGATGCCACTTGGAGTTCGGGTGCATTGGTTAGATCATCTTTGGAAAAAAATAATTGAAAACTCATCTCCACCGTGTGTTTTTTGAACCGTGAAATATGAACCAATGAAACTTGTCAAACTTTGACTTGTAGATTAATTTTTTATTTTTTTTTTTAATATTTATCTATCACTACAAAAAATAAGACTATTAGCATCAATTTTTGTAGTAAAAAACTGTTGTTAGTAGTCTTATCGCCATCAAAAACTGCCCTAATTAGTCTTGTCACTTCCAAAAATTACCTTAATAGTAAGTGCCACTATTGCACCTTATTTTATCTGTTGGCATCATCTCTGCAACAACCACACTGACTAGACACACATGACACTCATCATGAGGATCGAATGGACGGCAATTTGGATAATATGGATCAAGTATTGAAAAAAATAATTGGGCACAACCCGATACGCATTTACGGTTGAAAAAGTGATTAAAGATTGTTAAAATCAATGCACAGAATTTGTGAGCTGTCTCACGTCACCTTACTTTTGACCGATCAAATAGAGTTTAAAAAAGTTAAAATGAAAAAGTTTCTTGTTAAATTGATTCACATATTTTTAACAAATGCCCCATATAAAGCTAATCAATTTAAAATAGGTATTGTTTTGGGTTAATCATCCAACGTATATAATATGTTACTTTAATATTAAAGAAAGAGGTGCCTGAGGTCACATCACTAGTGGTCAAAAGTTTGACCATAGTTAAACTAAAGAGTACCAAAAAGTCAACAGTTGAAATCCAGGTTGCCACAAATTAAGAGGTATCGACTTGGAAAGACATGAGTGAAGCCCACAGGTCTCCCTTGACGAGAAAGATATCTTCTCCAACGATTCTCAAGTCTCAAGAGGAAGGACGGCTCCCAATCAAGGTATCAAATATCGGCTAATACCGATATGTATCGGTTTTTTAGCAAATTGATACGTATTGGCACCGATACTTATCGGTATTTAACTTAGTATCGGTATTGATATCGGCTGATATGGGCCTCATATCAGCTGATAGGGTATCGGTCGATACCTTTTTTTTTCTATCACTACAAAAAGTAAGATTATTCACGACAATTTTTTTAATAAAAAATTGGTGCTATTGGTCTTATTGCTACCAAAAACCGCTTTACCAGCAAGTGTCGCTGAAATACTTTATTTTTGTAGTATATGTTCTAAATAAGCTGATATGTATCGATATCTACCGATTCATATCTGTCCTCCAAGGACCGATACCGATCTCCCAACAACTATGAAGCATAAACAGTTCTAAACATTATTAATTGGGTCCCTCGCTACAAAAAATAAGACTATTAATGGCAATTTTTTGTTGCAAAAATTTACTGCTATTAATAAAAAAACTATTAAGACTATTAGCGGCAACCATAAACTGCTGTTATTATCAAAAATACTGCCGCCAATAGTTTAATGTTAGTTTTTGTAGTACGACAAGGGTATTAGCGGCAATTTTTTTGTTAATAGCAGCAGTTTTTGGCTGCCGCTAATTGCCTTATTTTTTGTAGTGCCTTTACCATCGTCTAAGTCTAACAAACAACTCTTCCTAGTAACTTGTCTATGTTATTTGAATCAATTCCTCATTAGGTTATATAATTTGTATTATTGAAAACTCTTCCTCTTTCTTTCTATTATTCTTTTAAAATCATGAAATAAAAGATATTATTATTATTATTAGGGAGCCATTACTGGCACATGGATTTCAAGTGGTTCCATCACATTACTAAAAAAGTTGATATTATCTCTTTTTTCAAATGACTAAGTTACCCTGATGGTTGCACCTAGAGTATAAGAGGAAAAATTTATTCTCTTTGGGTACCATTACCCTCACTTGGGAAATTCTGATCTCGCCTCATCTCCTCTAACAGTAATGCATTGGCCACCTTGGAATCAGACGATAGAACTCGTTTTTCATCCGAGTCTTCAACACAATGGATCTAGTGATCATAGCGGTTCCATCAGAAGGTCATTTTTCTATTTCACATGATAAACATCCAACAAGTGACCCTAAAATTATGTGACACACATCACACTCAAACATGATTTTATAGTGACTTTTTTAGATGTGTGCCTTGTATATTAAAAAATTAACCATCTGATAGTACACCAAAGATTGAAATATCGATTGTGTGGATGACTGGGATCGAAAACTATTTCCATCGTTTGATTTATAGGCAGTCAATGCATGCTGGCTGAAGGAGATTAGGTGAGGCCACAACATCATAGGGTGTGAATAATGGTGACCATTCTTTTTGTTTGGAAGAGAGAGAGAGAGAGAGAGAGAGAGAGAGAGACGTGAAGGGAGGGGAGAACCATTTAGAAGGGGAAAGAGAGGTAAAAAGAGGAAGAATGGTTTAGAGAGTGAGACTGAGGTTGAGAGAGAGAGAGAGAGAGATAGAGAGAGAGAGAGAGAAATGTGAAGGGAGGGAGAACCGTTTAGAGGGTGAGAGAGAGGTATAAAGAGGGAGAATGTTTTAGAGGGTGAGAACGAGTTTGTGAAAGAGAGAGACCACCACAAAGGTTTATTTAAGGTGCAATCACAAGAAACATGTGGAAGGACAAATTTTAATTATTTCGGTGCAATCACTTGAAATACGTGTGTAATTAATGGCTCCCTTATTATTATTATTATTTTATTTATTGGGGAGCCATTACTTGCACTCGAAAACTGTAACAATCAAGATTTTGACTTTATTTTAACGTTGTTAGATAATGTACCACACCGTGTATGGTGCTAACGCTTCATATCAGAACTCACCTTCTTTTAAATTTAATTTTTTTTTTCTATATCAATATTAGATTCATTGTGAAGTGCTCGTCGATACGATTCCAATGGTATATAATTTGTCAATTTTTGATAAAAATATAAAAAGTTACACCCGTTTTAAGTATAAAACAAGTCAAAGGGTATAATTATAATTTTGGGAGAGAAATACCATTTGTTTCGGTGCCTATATAAAGTATACAAAGCCCTGAAATGAAACCTTCTCTCAAGCTATTCAAGTCACATGGATTCTTAATTAAAATTAACATAAAATATACTAACATTATAAATAAAACTTTAATAACTCTCTATTATAAAAGGAGAAAGCAAGATAAAACGACTTAGGCGAACCGTCGTAGATCTATCGTTCACACTTCAAGAGATGGGTACCCATCAATCCATCTTATTTTTCTCAGATCTCGTCGCGTAGGATGTATTCGATTGTATATCGACGAATTTAAAAATCTTATTTAAACCTTAATATCTCATAAATTAATAGATCTGCATGTTTAATATTATGCTTTCCCTTGAAAATTGTATAATTTGTAAGTCGATTTATATTTTATTTCTCTTTTCAAACAATCCCTTTATTTGACTATTAATATTTTACATTCTATTAAGTCTACATATTTAATATCTCATCTCCTTCTTAAATCTACAAATTAATTAAACATGAATATCTTTAAATATGATAAATCTGCATATTTAGTATCTTATTTATTTTTTAAAATTGTATGATTTGTAAGTCAGTTTATATTTTATTTCTCTTTTTAAACAATCCATTTGTTTGACCATTAATATTTTATTTTGCTATTAAGCCCCTCCCTCTCTCCAAAACCCTCTATTTTATTTGGCTATTAATATTTTACTTTGCTATTAAACAATCCCTTTGTTTGGCTATGAACTTTCGGGTCTGAACTCACGACCACGAACCTGAGCTCACGACCATCGATGTATTGATTTTGATATTTTAGCCATAACATTTTACTCCGACCTCGGATTAAATCGAATCTGACGACATTGGGAAGAAGACTTCAAGCTTTATAACTTTGTGTGAAATAGTCATTTCACAATTATGATGTTTTAGAGGTCAAAATAGAGTGACAAGTTGAATTCAAGTTTAAACGATAAAAGGCTGTACGAATTTAATGTTATTTTCTAATTTTAATGACCAAAATTCTTGTGTATGTTATATGTTAAATAAGGCCTTTTAAATCGATTCCGACCCGAATTGAATGTCATATTTAATTATAATTTCGATCGATCGATTCTCGTATGAACAAATGACAATATTTACCTTATAATTTTACTTTAGCACGATCAAAACCTAATGCATGAATCGATCGATCGATTCTCGTCTGAACAGACGATAATATTTATCTTATAATTTCACTTTAGCAGGATCAAAACCTAATACATATTAATCACCTGAACGTTTCGATTGATGATTATGATGTTCCTAACCTTAAATTGTATTGTCTTTCAATTTGAGCATTTAATTATGGAATTCTATATATATCAGCTTTATCATTTCAACGCGACTACTTCGATAACACAAAGTGTTAAAAATTCGATGTCCTCGTTAAAATTGAACTATGACCTTCACATTATTGAAATCATACTAGTAACTATCATATTCTATATTTATATTGAGATGAGGTGTAAATATATATATAAACATAACAAAAATCTGAATGTAAACCTTTTCTGTACGTATGATATTTATGTGCTTTTATTTTAATATTGTTATACGAGTTATGGATAAGTTAGGTCATATGTACGCGAGTGTATGAGATTATCATTACACTTGAGCATAATGATTCACTGAGATGGTATCGAAATAAGGATTGCATCTTATTCACATGCTTTAAAACTCATGGTGATATGAGATATCATGACGAGTTGGGTGAGTACAAATTCAGTATAACCTTGTATATGTTGGCATATACGGTGACCTATCACCTCGACTTTTAATATGAGAGGATAAGATGTGAGTTATGATATGGGATTTTGATCTTGGATCTTAGTTGTAGTGAGATCTCTTTATGATCACTTAAAACTCAGAATGTAGGTGTCCAAGTACGGATACAACCCCTCTATGGTAGTTCAGAACTTCTAAGGTAAAGAGGTCTCTTTACTAGCACGCGACGTACATTCAGATTACTACGAAATTCTCTTATCGGAAAGCGTGATTTAGTGAAGTTATCATACTATAGCTCGTTCTAATTGTAAGTGGTAAGAGTATGTTATGATATGAATATATTGAGATAAAATAAGTTATGAGTATAATAATAAGACACCACTGTATATGTCAACAGAAGATTAATAACTTCAGTTTGTACGTATCATTCCTTGCATAGTCACCGTAAGGGCAACGTCTTATAACAAAGATGAGTATCAGGGAGATCGTATGAGTATGAGTATGAGTTTATTATGAGTTACGTTTGACCATTATGTTTCTCCATTAGGCTGGGTGGAGAGTATGAGTAGGATAGGGAGAGCGATTAGATAACATTATGATATGGTGGTATAATACTATGGTGATCCTCACATGATAGCTCGAGCAACGATTCTAGCACATGTCATTTAGGATTTATAAGTATGTTAGTTACGCTCATGCGATGTATAAACATATATACAAAAATAATTAAATATATTATGTTGTGAGATATGGTGAGATACATTAGGATATTAGTGTCTAAATCATGAATATGCATTTATGTTATAATAAGAGTTTTTCGTTATGCACTTGATTGTCATTTTTTCTTTATGTTTCTATTAATATATTATTATTATCACTCACGTGATGCACCTACAATGCATCTAAGTAGTATGGGGGTGGATTGGTAGTGTAACTCACTGAGTGATTATATTGGCGGAGTTGATGCTGACAATTTTGATCCTGCTGACGTTGAATTCATTGACCTTGTTGACGCTGAATACCAGGAGCCTTAGGAATGCGACGTCGTAGGCTATTATCTAATCTTCATCATGTGATTAACTATAGTCAAAGGCTATTATCTAATTCAACAAATGACTACAATAAATCATACGATAAAGGTCGTGTTTTGATCCAATCTTATGTACTAAAAATTTCTAGATCATGAACTTCAAAAAGGACGGCCTAGATTGCATTTTCATCATCACAGGTTCCTAAAATACGACGTCGTAGGTTTTCCTTCTTGCAATGGGCTCTCCTTTTCCATGAGAGAGAGAGAGGAGAGAGAAAGAAGAGAGAGAGAGAGAGGGAGAGAGAGAGGGAGGGTATTTTTGAATCCGACATTAGAGTTTGGAGATACCCAAATGGATTTTTTGAAGGTTCCTTTATTTAAGTTTAAGAGATGAGAAGATGAGAAAGAAATGAGATTTTGTAATGGGCTCTCCTTCTTCCATGAGAGAGAGAGAGAGAAGACGGAGAAAGGATTTAGCTAGATGGGCGGTAGGAACGATGGGTTTTTTAAGAGTGGGTAAATCGGTAATTTCGGTTATTAATTTGAAGTGCATGATGAAGATTTCATCCTGCACTTTAAATCGGAAGTCCAAAATTCGCAGGTTCGATCTCGTATGAATCCCTTTTACCTCAATGTTTTCTCTTGGGTATAATGCCCCAAAACTTCTCTGGGAGCCCCTTTTCACTAATTTTCCGATGTTTTTTATTATTTGATACGCCTAGAAGGGAGAATATATAGTGTTAGGCAAACTAGACTTTGGTGTATCATGAAAATAGCCCATGTGCATCTTCATTCTACAAAACATTAGGGCATATGTTGTCTATAACACGATGCAATAAACTCCGCGCCTTAGAGCCATTTATTTTGTCATCATCTAAACCCTCTCCTTTATATATTAACTTACTAATGATATATATTAGCAAGGGACTCAGCCGATATGTATCGTACTTTAAATTCGTTGCTCTTTAGTACAATTGAAATTAGATTTAATCCTAACATAATTCAACCGGAATGTCATTTTGAACAAGTAATAGAATATCGTGGTAATCAATATCATAACATTATGTATAGATTACATGGTATCAAATATCGGCCGATACTGATAAGTATCAGTTTTTGGCCAAATTGATACGCATCGGTCTTGATATGATATCAGATATCAACCAATTGATAGCCTGAGTGACAACGCATGAAACCAGTGAATTCAGAATGTATGGCACACGCCGCACACCACGTCACTCTCATAGAATCTTAACTGTTTTTTTGAGTGTTGAACAATGACAAATAACACGTTGTCACTCACATCACACAAAAAAGGAGCCGTTGGCTTGGCTTTCTATGGTTTCTCTAAATGCACCAATGCATTTGCTAAAAGCACTTACATCTTAGACTTCTTTAAACCCGTTGATTGCTTGAGATCAGATGATGGAGATCGTGCATCTCTCTGATATTCTACCGAAAAAATCTTGAGATCATGCCTCACCTATCAGACGATATATTTTTGATTCCACATGTCATAGATCTTCAAAATATGACCCTAAAATCTGTTTGAGCGTGAGTGTGACTATAAAGAAGAGTGGGCATCGATAGCATCACGGTGACTTTTATCCGCCATTCGGCGAATGCAATTGCCAATATTTTAACAAAATTAGGTTTGCTGCATGATTATAATGATTTCTGGATGGACTATACTCCTCAATTATTTGATGTAATATGCAAAGATTTAGCAATTTAAAGTTCCCGTGATTCCCATCAAAAGCAAAAAAAATGTGGGCGACACAGAAGAGTGGGCTACGAGTATATGAGGGTGACTATAGAGAAGAGTGGGCTAAGTGAGACTCGGACCCAGTATAGTGCACTATAGAATAGGGCCCAAAGTGGGGAAGGGTTGAAACTTGTTTGGACATCAACGTCAGCTCGGTGCACTTTCGTCTCTTCACGGGACTTTGAAAATGATTTTGGATACCAATAAAAGTTTGATGATGAATGATAAGAGCCCCCAATGACAAGACAATCCCATGGCCGAGAATACATATATATTTCCCATTCCATCGTCTGTGGGTCGAAAACTTGTAGCCAAGTAATCAAAACATGCATGGACGACTCATTTAATCTTGCGACCTTGAGATTGTAACCTTCCATTGTGCTATCAAGGCTGAAACCTTGATTTGAAGCTATGGTCTCGATAGGTAAAGCGGGATGGACCACTCATTATTTATGTTTTTTTTTTTTGGGTGATGGGGTTTACGTTGTGATGTGCAAGGACTTCCATGTACTACAAAGCAAGGTATTAAAAATTGGCCACTACCAATACGTATTGGTATCACTCTCTTTATTCTTTACTCCCACCATAAAAATTAGTTGACTGCTTTAGATCAGACGATGTAGATTATTTTTCATCCCAATTTTTCACTAAATAGATCTTGAGATCAGGGCGCACATATCACATGTTGACTCCACGTGACGCACGTCACCAAAAGTGACCATCTGATAGGTGTACCCTGATTTCAAGATCTGTTGTGTGAAATAGTGGGAGAAAAAATGACCACCATCGTCTGATTCAAGGCAATCAAAGGTTTTTTTATTATAGGAAACATGTGCTCTTCACAAGTTTAATGGGTACAAATAGCACTACCTACAGTACAATTGTAGTAAAAAATCACTACAATTGCAGTAAAATATCATGCGTTGTACTCTTTCATTTATTTATTCTTTTATTTATTTATTTTTTATTTTTTTATGGTAAGTCCACCTATCCTTTATTTACTCATTTTAATATAAATCATCATTGTTCCATGTTTTGTTGTTTTCTATAATACATATAATGTTAACTAAGGATAAAAAAATTGGATTTCGTTTCGGTTTCGGTCCCCACCGAAACCGAAATTTTGAACCAAAATTTCGAATGAAAATTCGAATTTCAGCCGAAATCTTCTTCCTAGTACTGTAAATATCGAAATTTTGGGGTCTGGTTTCGATAGGGACCGAAACCGAAAGATTTTGGCCAAAAATTTTAACCATGATGTCAACTGCTCGCTCGGTTTCAACGATTAGTTCTGTCGCTATAAAAACTGTCATTGTTAGTCCTGCCGCTACCAAAAAATGCCTTAATAACAAATGCTGCTGAAACACTTGATTTTTGTAGTGAGGTGTATAACCCACTTTCCCGTCCATGATGAATGGTCCACCCATCCGTCATATAAAAGTCCACTTGGATGAATTAATCTATCCTTTTGTAATGCCTGCATTTCTTCCAAGGATATTTCAAGAATTTTGATGTACTTCCAAGGTTATGTTTTGGGTGCACAGGTCAATCTTCCTTTCCAGGCTGTTTAAACATTGGGGTTGCACAACATTAGTGCCACATCAGTTAAACAAATGGAGAGTGCATAGATCGGGTTGTTCAAATCTCTCCATTCAGTATTTTTGGGGTCAAAGTAGCTCTTAAATTCCGAGTTACCACTTAAATGAATTGGATTTTTCAAGAGATGTGTCAATTTCTCACTTGTAATTATGGGTCAAAAAATCGTCCGATACCGATACGTATCGCCCAATACGTATCGATTTTAGACCTGGGCGGTACGATACATTGCCTATGTATCGTACCCCGTAAAAAATAGGGTAATTATAGTTCGATGCGGGCAATGTATCGCCCGTATTAGACGATACTTTGAAATTATCGAGCGATAATTTCAAATTATCGTCCGATAATTTGATTTTTAATTTTTTGAAAAAAAATAATATCAAAATGATCGCTATCTTAAGTTAGCGGCCGCTATCTTAAGATAGCGGCCGCTAACATACCGCTATCTTAAATTTTTATTTTTATTTTTATTTATTATTATTATTTCTTAAGTTAGCGGCCGCTAACATACCGCTATCTTAAAAAAAAAATAAATTTATTTTATTTATTTTATTATTATTATTTTTTAAATTAGCGGCCGCTGCGGTATGTTAGCGGCTGCTATCTTAAGATAGCGGCCGCTAACTTTAAAAGTAATAATAATAAAAAAAATATAAAAAAAACATTCATTCGATTACTGTATACCTTTAAATAATAGTAAATTAGCTACCTTCTGGTTTTTCCATCATGTATTATCGTCCGATTTGATGTTTATGGTGATAGATTCACATATAAATCTGAACCCATCCATCTAAAGACCATATGCATAAAATTTTTCAATAAATTAGTGACCTCAAGGTATCCTAGCATCCATTACCGTTGGAGCTAATGCTAGACGGTGATAGATTCACTTATATCTTGCAAAGATATAGAGTAATTTTACCCGATTCTCAATCTCTTTTTTAAGAAGTTGACGAATTTGCTTTTTCAGAAACCCATTGTTTTGTCGGGGTTAGCTAAATATAGCTGAGGCTATGATTTCGTATAAAATTTCAAAAAGAGAGAAGTCTCTTTTTGGATCTTGCGGCTAAGAGTACTTTTTCATAAATCCATTGTTTTGTCGGATTTAGCGAAATATAGCTAAGGCTGTGATTTGGTGTAAATTTTCAAAACTAGAGGAAACTCTCTTTTTGGGTCTTGCGGCTAAGAGATTGTGTTAGGGCAGAACTTTGCGGCTAAGAGATTATGTTAGGGCAGAACTCTCTTATATCTTGCAAAGATATAAAGTAATTTTTCTGGATTCTCAATCTCCTTTTTTAGCAGTTGAGGCTATGATTTGGTATAAAATTTCAAAAAGAGAGAGAACTCTCTTATTGAGTCTTGCGGCTAAGATTACTTTTTTAGAAATCTGTTGTTTTGTCGGGTTTAGCTAACTATAGTTGAGGCCGTGATTTGATATAAAATTTTAAAAAGAGAGAAAATTTCTCTTTTTGGAACTCTCGGCTAAGAGATTGTGTTAGGGCATAACTCTCTTTTCTAGACATGTAGCTATGAGATACGAGTTAGGAGCATTTTAGGGAGGAAAAATTGACAGAAACTATTTTTACTTTTATATAATAGTAATGATATATATATATATATATATATATATATATATATATATATATATATATCACGGAATGGCCAATAAAACATATGGGAGCGTCATATGTTGGTTTAGGTTTAATCCCAACGCGTATTTGGAGACAATATGAGTTGTCTCGGGCCTCAGTTGATCGATCGAGCTCTGGGAATCAATCTATCGAATCTAGACGTAAATACACAATTTGCTCATAGGTGAAAATCGATCGACCGAGCTTGGAAAGGTGATCGATTGATCTAAGAACATATTACTGGGTTTCTCACGGACTGAACTCGATTGATCGAGTTAGTAGAGTAGATCAATCGATTCAGGGCATATTAAGTTTTGCGATTTTGAATGTTTGACTAAAATAGAAGATTTTCTCGGTCAAATTTCCTTATGCATATTGGAGCCTATTAGTAGAAGGTTTTTTTTAGGATTCTAGCATTGCTTGAGAGAGTTTTCAAGAGAGAAAACTATGATGAATGCTTTGAATATATGATTAAATTGTTCTTCTGCAGGAATCATTACTATATTCCGACATATCTCTTCTTTGTTCTTTAAAGGTCTACATCCTTATTTTATATAGCGTGTTGGCTATAGACTATCCCCTTGTGGGGAAAATTAGAAAAACAACTTTAAAAAACAAACTTTTAGCAAAAAATTTCAAAACTTACATGTTTTAAAAAAACAATGCTTTAACGATTTTTTGAAGTTCGGAGATCTGTGAGATCTCAAATCCTCATAAAAAAAACAATGTTCTGAAAATTTTAAAAACGTTTAAAAACAATGCTTTCACTTTCATGGATCTCAGAACTTCAAAAAACTGTGAAAGCATTGTTTTTTTAAAACATTTAAATTCTTAAATTTTTTGCTAGAACATTTATTTTTTAAGGTTGTTTTTCTGAAGTGTCCAATATCGTTTTTAATTTTGATTGACAGTGCACTAGAGAAAAGAGAGTGTGTGCATTATAAACATTCATAAATAGTGTTAATACTCCAGTGGACGTTGCCCTAAATTGAGTGAATCACATAAATCTTTTGTATTGTGTTTGTAATTTCTTTTGGATCTTCTTATTTTATTGTATTCATCGTGATAGGGAGTTCGGTAGTGTGAGTTGAATTTCTAACACCGTATGCATTACTATTTGAAAAATCAGATCTCGCCAATAAAATTAGAGTAGATAGAAGCAAATCACCTTATTGGGCTCAGAAAAGAGCCTTTTGTAGCGTAGTCACCAAATTCTCAGATTTTTTTTAATTTTCACGAACAATTCACGATTTAAGGTTCTATGAATTAATCGCGAATTATTTATGAGTTTTAAATTTGCAAATACCCGAATAAGTCAGGTTCTTTCAATAAATCATGAATCTCAATATTTTTTGAACTTTTTCTCCGTATGTTTCGTGAAGTGGCTGAATTTTTGCAAAACTTTTAACTTTCCCGAACTTGATTATTTTTGGGCTCTGACATTGTGGACGTCAACTTTTGACAGGATGAATGGTGTGAAAGGCTCTTCATTATAGTTACCATGTGGGAATTTTGGGAAAAAGTCGGCGGAGCAAAAGAAGAAAAAAGAATGAGTATAAATCTGCAAAATTTGTGAAAAATGGATAGAAATTGGTGTTGAGATTATGCCTTGGCGGTTATATTTTGTATTAGATAAGGTGTCAAATCGGGTATCGGTCTCAGATATTGGTTTGTTTGAGGTCAATACGAATTGGCCAATGCCGATACGGATCGGCCATTTTTTTTTAAATAAAAAAAGAAACAAGAAATCGATTGAAACCGAGAAGTATCGATCGATACCCGATACAGACCTGTATCAGCTGATACGTATCTGCGATACTGATACGGGACCGATACGTATCAGTATTGGCCGATATTTGAAACCTTGTTATTAGATATAAACTATAATTATAGATTAGAGATATATTGAAAGAAATTCGATTTTTCTATTGAGTGAGGTGGGATATGAGAGATTTGCATTTTGCTTGTTTTGTGTGAGTTTTATTGTCATTTTTGTCTACAATTGGAAAGAAAAGTAATGGAAATATTTAAAATGAATATTTTTTTGCACAAAAATGAAGGAAATCGTAAATATTTCAATTATATAAAGAGAGCCATTACTTGCACACGCTTTTCAAGTGATTGCACCGAATTTAAAAGAAAGACTTTGAAGTTTGACAACCTTTACTATGTGAAAACACCCTCTAAGCCGTTTGATTTGAAGGCTATGATTTAAAGATATCATTTGCAAAAGATTAGAACAAAATATAATTTTCATCATTTGATTAAATGAAGTCAAAGGCTGCTATATAATTCAACAATTGACTACAATAAATCATATAAGAAGTATCATGTTTTTCTCTAATTTTATGTACTAGAGATCTATTGATGATGAACTTTAAATCAGACGGCTCATATTGCATTTTTATATATCACATGCCTCTAAAATATAGTCTTTCTTTAAATTCGGTGCAATCACTTATAAAACGTGTGCAAGTAATGGCTCCATTATAAAAATCATAATTTTTTTTAAAACCATTTTTGTTTGAGAAAAAGAAAGTTTAAATATGTTATCCATTTAAACCACTTTTACAACTATTAATTTTTAGGGAATTTTGATTGCACGTCATCCAATGGGTGTGGAAAAACAATGAAAATCAGGATCGTCCCATGGTTGTAAAAGTAGTTTAGCCCCATATCCCATTCAACCTGGTTGGACCTGACCAAGGATCAAAATTTCGGTTTAAATATCGGTATTAGGCATGATGGAAACTGATAATTTGATCAAAAATTTAAATTTTCGGCCAATTAATCCGATTATTTGACCGAACCATGGACCTGACCATTGCCCGTTTTTTAGATCTATGCTTTTAAATGCTTGGTGTATCTTATGACGCATGACGACGCATTATTCCTCCGTTAGAAAATTATTTTGAAGAAATTTTCAACATCGTCAGATTATTTGACCATAAATTGAACTACCCATCTCATCAGGCCACAATTTTAGCTGCCCAAAAGGTAAAACTGAATACACACCACCAGACCCGGTATACAAATGTAAAATAACGGGTTGGGTTGGGTTGGGTCGGGTCAGGTCGAGTGGCCCCAAACCAATTTTTATCTAACCTGAATTGACGCACCCAACTCGACCTTTTAGTCGACCCGAAGGATCTCTTGGATGCCTCATGCACAACCCAACCTGACCCAACCCGACAGGCCAAGTTATGTGCCTCACCCGGTCGAAGTCTTGGTCGGGCGGATCGACCCAACCCGTTGATAGCCCAGCTTATTCAGCAAATGTAGCTTTCCAAAATACGCCAACTCTTCTAAATTCTTCAATGAATAGCTTCTATGATCACAATTGGCAAAACTCTTTTTGCCCTCACCTATTTAATGGAAGCGTGCTATAGCCAGCTCCCATTATAAGGCGAAAGAGTAACAGGTGGTGCTTTTAATAAACAGTTGCGCATAAATAGAGGTTCCCATCACAATTACCTTGGGCCAAAAGGAGGTGTTGGTGAGGATACAGCAGGCAGGCAGCGCAGCAAAGAATAGATCAGGAAGCGAACGTAGGGCCCAGATGCTCCCAATCATGTATCCCAAACACTGTCTAAATTGGATCTTGTCAGTGAAATGCAGGTGGCTCTGGTGTGCAATAAGTGGATTCCCAGCCCATCTTGTGGATCCGAAGCGCTGTTTAGCAATCTTCACATGTGGATCTGTACACCAATCCGACCTGTTACCAGAAAATGACGATGTTATCGCCGTCTTAAAGGGTTTATCCGGACCCGAACCGACTTTATTGCAAAGGTATATGCTTGACCTGAACCAAAAATCTGACTTGACCTAATGCCCGACCCAGTTAAAAACCCCATATATATTTTCCTTGAATTCCTATATATAAAATATTGGCTCATGTCAGATCGATCAGTTGGACCGATTTTTGCCCGACCCGAATCAACCTTTCGGTCGACCCGACCATACACGAAGACCAGGTTGGCCTTTTGGGTTAGGTCGGGTTTTGGGTTGGGGTATATACTTCGACAAATGCAAATTTCACCTTAGGCAGCCAAAATTTTGGACCGACCCCAAATTCAACTTTTAGATTAAAATAAGTAGGACAGTGTTATACAGTGGACAGTTTTTTAGAGACAATTTTGCTGACAGCTTATGTGGGACAACGTGACAGCCTATACTCATAGTAGAGCCCAAGCACAACAGCCAGTCACATCGCGCAACATAAACTGCTTACAAAATTGTCTATCAAAAACTGTCCACTGTTTATAATTTTCCAAATAAGTATGGTTTTTGTTTGAAAAGAGAGAAGACTTGGTGGTTCACCTCTTTTCCCCAAGCAGTATTGACTTCGTAATTACAACCCGAAACTTGCTTAGCCACCTCAAAAGAACTAGAAAGCTCCTCAGAAGTATCCATTTTTTCAGACATCATTAAAGCGACAGAGTACAGATTCTAAGAATTCTGTTGAATAACCAAATCTTTTTTGTAGTACTTTTTCCATTTTAATTATTTGAAGAAAAAAAAAATGTCAAAAACCAAAAAAACTATTCAAGGATATCCTAATGGTATGGCTATTCTCACCTGATAAAATGTAAGTACCACACACTTTTTTATCATATGAAAATCATGCTGATTTCAATCTTCCTCACAATAGATCTTAAGATCATAGCACACCTATCAGACGGCCAGATGTTGATTATACATAGTACACAATCCTAAAAGTGAAGGTCAACTCCTTTCCCATAATTTAGGTCACTTATGGGGATGTGTGCCATTTGGAATCAATAAATGACTGTCTGATAGGCGTGTTATGATCTTAAGATCTATCGTGAGGAAGATTAGAACAAAAAACAATCTCTATTGTCTGATTCAAATCATTCAATGGTTTTTGTTGGTAAAAAAAACAGTGTGGTACTTACTATTAAATTGGTGAGAATTGCCATACCCTATTTTAACATGTGAGGCCGTTTTGTCCTCCGTGGGAGGACAATCAAGCGTCCTCCAAGATGACGTGGAGCTCCATGTGGCACCCAAACTACTGCTTGGGTGCCACATAGAGCACAAGGGAATGGGTTAGATCAATTTTGAAAAACAAAAGCCAAAAAAATATTTTTTTAAGGGTTGTGTCAAAGCTTATCCGAATTCAATGATTTACATTTCAAAGTACAAAAAATATATAATGGAGATGAGTTATCCAATCTTTCTTTTTCGAAAATATGATCTAAAACAATGCGATTAACAAAAAAACTAATAATAAAATAAAAGCATGGGGCTGAAATGCCTTCCATTCATCAAATTAAGTTTAGTTCTTATAATTTGGTCATCAGGAGGTTGTAATCCGTATATAACTTTTCTTCGGTGGAAGCATCCTGATCATAGGTTAAAATATGGTCTGATACCGATATATATCGATATTGGACATGAGCGATACAATAAAATAGGTTTTTATCGTAACCCCCTCAAAATATGATAATTATTGCCTATGGGCAATTTATAGCCCGTATCAGACGATACATTGAAATTATTAGACGATAATTTGAAATTATCATCAAATAATTTGGAGTTTCCTCGAGGGACTACAAAACCACCATATTTTCGTCTGGATGATAATTTGATCGTGTCGTTTGTATCGAACGATACATTGAAATTATCGAACGATACATTGAAATTATCGAATGATAATTTGAAATTATCGTCCGATAATTTCATTTATTCCTCTTGTGGGCCCCCCTTTAAATTTGAGGAAAGAAAAGGGTATAAAACCCCTCTTCTTCATTTTTTTCCTATACCAGCCCCTTCTTCTCCATTGCCTTTTGCCATTCTTCCACCGGAGAACACATTTTCGCCATTTTCACTTCGAATCAACGCCCGAAAAGTGTAGGATCGCAGCCAGCTGATTTATTGAAGAACGTAGAGAATGTGCGTGTTCTATAATTTTTTTATCATTTTTCCTCATTTTCTTATATTTTAGGAGTTAAAATTTCAAGATCTATCCTTAAATATGATAGATCTACCATTAAATTTTAAGATCTGCCCTTAAATTATTTATAAAAATTAATTTAACTCGATACTTGAGATAAATTAATTTAAAAATTATTAAGGGATATATATATATATATATATATATATATATATATATATATATATATATATATATATATATTTCCTTGAGTTATTGATACATGTGTCACATACCCCATGACACATCAATTACGCATGTGTCGCATGTGGCATGGGGTATGTGACACAGGTGACACATCAATTACAAATGTGTCACGACACATGTAACACATGCCCCATGACACATCAATTATACATGTGTGACATGTGTAATTGATGTGTCATGAGGTATGTGACACATGTGACACATCAATTACGCATGTCACACATACCCCCATGATGCATGTGACACATTAATTTCCAATAAATATGATTTATAAATATTTTAAAATTTTGAATAATATGATTTTCTAATATTTTAAAAATTAGAATAATATCAACTAAATATTATTTTCAAATGTAATCTAAAATTTTCTAATTTTTTTAATAATATAAAATAAATATGGTTAAATATAATTTAATATATAAAAAATAATAATAATATCAAATAAATTTTTAAATATAATCTAAATTTTTTAAAAATTAGAATAAAATTAAATAAATTTGGTAAAATATATTCTAATATTTTATAAATAGGAATAATATCAAATAAATTTTTAAATATTAGAATAATTGTGACAGCCCGGATTTCGGCACCCCGAAACCCGTGCCATCAGCACGATCATCTTGACCGTGCCCCTTAGCTAAACACGAAACACTGGTATATCAAGCATGCAATAGAATAATAAACGAAATTTCAAATTTTAAATCTATATTAAGCAACTCCCCAAAAGACAGTTCTACCCTCATGCCTCTGCATGAATGGAGAACCGATCTGAACCATCGATGATAGCAATCATCACGGATGGTTCGTCCCAAAAGAATAATCCCAACTCCATATATACATGGTTTAAACAAAATCAAAGCTTGACATACCAAGCCGTACAAAACTCTCTCTCAAAAAGCCCTCAAAGTGGCACAACGGAGTCCTCTAGAAGAAGTCATCAGGAGGTGGCTCCAACTATTCGCCGGCCGCAAGGTCCGACTCACCGGGGTCAGCGTCTCCTGAAGCCTCGGCAGCTGCTAGTAGTGGACCTGCGACGTATAGTCTATAGGGTGAGCTACATCCTAGCTCAATAAGGAACAAACACAGTTGAACATATAAATTATTACTCACATATATTTCATGATATGCCATGCATGATGTGTCTATGCAGTTATTGATGAAAACAGTTAAAAAACATTTCATTACTGTTGATTACTTATGTTTTCATTTACTCATGAATGATGCTGAAAAGGCCTAAAGCAAAACTTAAACTTTCAACTTAAGTAATCCCCGAGCAATATAGCATTGAGCCCCGATGAGATACCCTTCATCGTCATCTATATAGACACTTTTAACGTATTCCACAGAATACAAATATAGTACCAAGCCCTTTCCCCAGGGATTGGTGGCGGGTTTCACTTATCTCAATTCAACACCCACAGGTGTGCTTCTATGTCTGGATAAGCCTCATGGCCTACGGTTTAAATGGCCGTATGGATCCGGATATCCTGCCGTGGATATCCCTCAAATAACAAAAATATCGGTGCCTTACATATAGTTATTCACCGTGTAAGTGTGCTATCTTATATCAGTTAGGCCCTATCAATCATGATTCAATCTTGGATACATCCCTGGGATGTATCCATTCACTTGCATCACACCTGATGCTCTCATCTCTTTACTTCTTCATCCCCTGGGGATGGCTCATTATAATTACTCTTATGGATGTCACACGCACACACACTTTTCACAATTCTTAAGCAATAAAACATTTGAATTGAATTCTATATCACTACATACATGCTCTTGTAAAATAAAGTACATGTTCAAGGTGTTCGCTACCTCAAGTCTTCATTTGATCATTGCACAAGGTCCCGTGGCTCCTTGTGCACAAGTTCTACGTACCACCTATGGTACCACATAACAGGTGAAACACATCACAAAGGATGCAACAAAGAAGGTCTAAGACCCTCCAAGAATCTTAAAGTCAAACTCAAAGGTCAACATAAATTATCTCAGTCGATTAATCGAACTCCAAAATCGATTAATCGAATCTGATTCGATTAATCGATTCCAAAAATCGATTAATCGAAAGTCAATATCGATTAATCGATTTTCAAATCGATTAATCGAGATTCTCATTCGATTAATCGAATTCTAATTCGATTAATCGAAATTCTCTATTCAAGTCGATTCTCGATTGAGTAATCGAGTTCTAAATCGATTAATCGATCCCAAATCGATTAATCGAAAATTGAAATCGATTAATCGAAATCCCATTTCGATTAGTCGATTTTCCCAAATCATTTCCTCCAGCCCCCCTTGGGTCCACTGGAGGTTCCCAGTCGATTAATCGATACCCAAATCGATTAATCGAAATCCAAAGTCGATTAATCGAACTCCAATTCGATTAATCGAAGTCGGGGTCCTCTGACTTTTCAACTTCCTGGCCAATTTCGATTAATCGAAACCCAATTTCGATTAATCGAAATTGTCAAATTCAGCCCATTTCGAGCTGTTCTTCCCAATCTTTTTCCACACTTTTTTCCTCTATTTTTCTAAACCATTATCCTATGATTTAAACCATTTTCAACTACAATTTAGCCTCTACGATCTATACATTTTATTCACAAAAATTTACCTTGAATAAATCTCAAATTGATTTCAAATCGAGCGGTTGGAAGGCTAGGGTTCCAGCTTTGCTTCTAGCGGATCCCTCGCGTCGGAAGCGTCAAATCCGACGTTTTCTTGCTCGAATCTCCCTTCTTCAACTAGCATTTACTCCTTGTATTAATCACTCTCTTTACTCTTCTCACTCTCTTCTTTACTTCTCTCTCAACCACCAAACTCTTGATTTTAGGGCTATTAAACCCTTTTATCTCCCCCCTAGCTTGTGTGTTGAGCACATGCACCTCAGTAGGTGTATGTGACTTTAGATTTTCAACACACACCACATGACTACACAACCCATCACATCACATTCACTCATCACACCCTACACTAACTATCGAACTCCTAATTGGTCAAACCTGTGACCGATCGGGCACGGATCCCGAGGTCATAGTTTAGCGTGATTTTTCGGGCTATTACAATAATATCAAATAAATTTGATAAAATATAATCTAATATTTTAAAAATAAGAATAATATCAAATAAATTTTCAAAAATTAGAATAATATCAAATAAATTTGGTAAAATATAATCTAATATTTTTAAAATAAGAATAATATCAAATAAAATTTTAAATATAATCTAAAATATTTAAAAATTAGAATAGTATCAAATAAATTTGATAAAATATAATATAATATTTTAAAAATAAGAATAATATGAAATAAATTTTTAAATGTAATCTAAATTTTTTAAAAATAAGAATAATATCAAATAAATTTAATTTTTAAGTATAATCTAAATATTTTAATTTAATCCAATCGTTTGTTCATTTATGTAGGTAAAATAAATAAATATGGTATGTGAATAATATCCAACCTGACAATAGAACACAATAATAGATGATGATAAACTCCGAATAGAATACAAACTTTATAGAAAAAAATTATTGGGAGGAGGTATCACACGATTGAAGGAGCATTTAGGTCACGTTAAGGGAGCGACATAATGATGTCTCAATGTACCCAGAGAGGTGAGAGAAGTTGTCAGAGCTAGTTTACCGGTAGCAAGGGAGAAGAAAAAAGCAGAAATCGATCGAGATAGAGAAACGTATGAGATAATAAGGAGGGGAGATCTAGAGTTTCTTGCACCTGGACCTAAGGATGATGAGGATGGGGAAGAGCAGATAACGAGAGTAATGAGAGAGAGTGTTAGAGAAGCACGACAGCGACAAGATCAGGAAGAAGCCGATTGTCGATTTTGGTCTAAGTTGAGGGGTCCATCCATGCCTGTTGCTGGTAGTTGATATAGTGATAAGTCATATGTTATTGATGATAATGAGGATATTCAGGAGACTGCTGGGTTGCATAGGTCAACATCCGTGAGGGAGACCAAGCCGTCTACTATAGGCCGTACTACAGGTCTCATGGATCTATTCATGTATCGGATAGAAATCTCCAAACAAACTAAATTAAGTGTTATCTCACTGAAAAAATATGGGGAAGAAGCTTAGAAAATCCATTCTAAGTCAAGTTGTGGAGTCATCGTGCTTCAAAAGTATGATTGATATAAGTGCAGAAGCTCGTCCAAGAGTTAAAAAATCTTCTGCATACGAAATATATGGGCCCTTACTAGATGATGAGTATAAGGAGATAGGAGCTTATGTGGACATCTTTCACGAAGTATGGGATGAGAGAGGTTGTATAATTATGTGCGATGGATGGATCAGTCCCACAAGGAAGAGTTTGATCAACTTTTTATTTCACAGCGATGTTAGGACAGTATTTTTAAAATTAGTTGATCCTTCGAAACACGCGAAGACGGCTGATTACCTCTTCCAACTAATAGATAAGATAGTTGAAGAGATTGGAAAGAAGCTGTTTGTGTAGGTGGTAACAGACAATGCTGTTAATTACAAAGCCGCAGGAAGACAGTTAATGTTGAAGAGATGTCACTTGTACTAGATTTTATGTGCCGCTCATTAAGTGGACCTCGTTCTCAAGGATATGGGAAGGAGAAATAAGACACAGACAACTATTCAGAAGGGAAGAATGACTACTTTCTACCTGTACAATAGTGACAAGTTGGTGAATCTAATGACAGACTTAACAAAGAACAAGCTGCTTCGGCCTGTGATTACACGGTTTGCAACACAATTTCTAGCACTACAGTGTTTGGTTAGATATAGGCGTCAACTGAAAAACATAATGTCATCCGAATAATGGAAAAAATATGAATTAGAACTCCTACGATCAAAGAGACATGCTTTGAATGAAGTTGGTGATCTACATCCCCCAATTTTGGGCAGATGTTGACCACCCGATTGCCGTTACTACCCTGTTGGTGTAAGTGTTGAGGTTGGTAGATGGTGATGAGAAATTAACGATGGGGTATGTTTACAAGTCAATGGATAAGGTAAAATTGGGTATTAAAATTAAATACCCTATAAAATATAAACGATATTGGGCGGTTATCAACAAGAGGTGGTGCATAATTCTATCAGTACTTGTATGCCGCAGGTATAACATGTTAAACTACTTATGTAGTAATTTTTATTATTTTATTATTTTTTATATTATTTACTATTTCTCTATATTGATGAGATTGCTCATATTAGTTGAGTGAAGCTGACGAAGTGTATAGCGATTTGCTCAATGTGATCCAACGAATGTTCCATGAGTTGACGAACTAAGGTCAAACCATTAGAGATGTGAGTAATCATACCTTATAACTAATAAGTCAAATATCATATGAACATTATATTGAGATGTGAGTTATTATATGCCATCTTTGTAGATTGACCTGTTTTGCACGAGACATGGGTCATTTGGAACCCCATTGGCACAATCTTAAATCATGCACCATAAACCCGCTGATTGGTACACTACAAAAAAAAAAGACTGTTAGCGGCAACCAAAAATTGCTGTTATTAACAAAAAACTGCTGCTAATAGTCTTTAATAATTTTTGGTTAATAACGACAATTTTTTGCTCCAAAAAATTGCTGCTAATAATATATTTTTTTGTAGTGGTGGATGCACTATAGAGGTGATGGTTCAATACTGAGAGAGATTGCAATGAGGGTTTTATCACAAACATGTTCCGCGTCCAACCGTGAGCGAAATTGGAGCACTTTCTCTCTTATTCACACAAAGATAAGAAATAAGTTAACTATGAAACGATTGAAAAAGTTAGTCTACTGCCACTACAACATGCGATTAAGGGTCAAAAATATCATATGACCAACTTTAGTAAGCAATTATATGAAGTCTTAGTTCATACAATTTTTATTTGATGTAATATGACGAGACATATACTAATTCATTATCATAATTTACCTTACAAATAATGAATATTTTGATCTCATTAAGTTAGATTATATATTCACAGAGGATGACCATTTGAATCAGTGGATCGAACAGAGAGAAGAGTAAGTATTGGATCGAGAAACCTTTGTTTGACAATCTTTGAAAAGAGGTGAAAGACTTCTCATCCACCGAGACGAAAAGAAAAATTGAATCGTTATTCAGTGATTGGATCTAATGACGAAACGCAGCCCGATAGTGATAATGACGATGATGGGAGTGATGGTGGAGGCGATGAAACCCATGTTGGCACTAGTGATGGAGGGGATGATGTTGATCCCTCTTATTCTTATAGAGGTATTACCGCATTGGATGATGAGTCAGTAACAACGTATGACACTCCTACATTTAGAGATAGAGAGATTGAAGAAAGAGGAGCGTCAGAATCTTACTAAACACTACTACCGCCACAAGGTCTACAAGATGATATGGGTTATATGACTTCTAGCTTTGGAGGATTTAGTTTGCAAAACACCGAAGATTCAACAACCAGTCATCCATACTATCGGCCTCAACCAACCTACCATGGGCCATATAACTTCGTTAGTTAAATTTTTGGAGGACCGTCCTTTACCTATTATATTGAGCCATATTCGTCGCTAATGCCTCAATTTCAATAGGGCACATATAATCATGCGTATCAATATGACCAGCATTATAGGAAAAGCTCGCGCATCGATGGTGATGATTACGAGGGGAAAGAACCACCATGAAATTCAATATGACTTTAAAGTAAGTTTTTCATGTATAATATATCTTTTAATTTTGATCACGAGTCATGTATAATATAATTTAGGTTCTACGTTGATAAAATTATAAAATATGCATCATATAAGCTTAAAATAACATTTAAAAAAAATTAAAAAAAATTAAAAAATATTAAATTTAAATTTTCTGATTTTTTAAATATTTTTCGGGATTAAAAAAAAATAAAAATTCAATATATCAAACCGATATATTTAATGTATCGCCAATACATTGAATGTATCAGACGATATCCGATACGTATCGTCCTAGAGGTCAAGACGATACGTATCGGTTTTTTGGTATTATGACCCATGATCCTGATCCCAAATATGGTGGCCCTTGAAGTCCACCAAATCCTTGCAAAGTATACTACATAAAAAAATATGCAAGTGATTAACTAATAGTGTTGGAGACTAGAAGAAATTAGTTCATTGTTAGCAAAAGTGAAAATGAAATTGGTCCGCTTCCCACAAAAAATGTACAATGGTCTTAAGGGTGACCCTTTTGGAAATCAGCTTATTGGGTCCCATTGTTAAGACCATTGTACATTTTTTCTGGGAAGTGGGCGAATGCGCACTTTCTATCGTTCTCAAACCCGAGTAGTAGGCACATTGCATGAAGAACGGTGTGCGGGTCATTGGCGAACATGTCACAACCAAGGGCATAGCTAGGAATTTTTGTTGTTGGGGCCTACAAATGATAAATATAATGTTAAGCAGTTATTTTATCATTGATTTGGAGGCTTCTAATTCATATATTTTAGGGCTTAATGGTTTATATACAAACAAAGATTGTATAAGAACCATACTTAATAGAAACTCCAGAGTTATATGGGGGTATACTCTAGATTGTGTAGGGATCGATATGTATCGGCCCATAACGATGCCCATTGTTTAAAAAAAAAACAAAGAAAGTGGGTGGTATACTATACCATGGCTGGTGCATCAGTAAATTACCTTTTCTGTCACATCAGTGGTTAGTACATTACTATTGTTCGCCCCTTCTCAAAACATTGAAAATAATGTTAAATGGGTACCTTTGTTCACACCCATACTTTCTCTAAGGCTCCCACATCCCAGACCCCTTCACAATGGTTGATTGCTTCGGATCAGATGATGGAGATCATGTTTCAGTCGGATCTTCAACAAAATGGATCTTGAGATCATTTCTCACCTATCAAACGGTCAATTTATTTTTAAATTTGTCGCAGATCCCCAAAATTGACTCTTCAATCATATGACATACACATTCAAACATGATTTTAGGGCTATTTTTTGGGGATTTGGGATACATGGAATAAAAAACTGACCATCTGATAGGTGCTCCATGATCTCAAGTTCTATTATGTGGAAAATCGGAGTGAAACACGATCTCCATCATCTGATTTGAAGCAATCAACAGTTCTAAAGGGGTCTAGGACATGGTTCCTTTCACAGAACGTGTGGTTGCGATCAGAGATACCCAAAATTAAAAGCACTAAATGCTCTTAGTCGCTTGGTCAATTAGCTATCTTTTCCAAGCACTTGCCTGATGCGTCTTCTCATACCAGCTGCCTACTTGACGCGACTTATCATGCCAGTTGCTTGCCTGGCCCTCACCCACACAAACAGCTGAACATATGCATCTGTGCATGTGCACAGGCAGAAATACAAGCAGTGTGTCGATGTATGCTTGAAACGTATCGGAGTCGACACGTATCGATTTATCAGAAAACCGATATGTATCGCCGATAGGTATCGGTATCGGCCGATATTTGATACCTTGGTTAGAATAATCTAACAGGTGCAAGTTTGTCGCTTGGACCTATTTTGTGACTTCCGAATTGGATGGTTTGGATTGAATTTGCATAAATGGGAATGTGCTAAGTTTATATGACATAGTAGATCATCCATACTCCAATATGAAATTAGTTAATTACATACATATGTTTTCATTGCATCAGTTGAATGGACCTTTCTCGAAAAAACCCTAAAAAAAATGGGCTTTATCTTTCGATGGGTAAATTTTATCATGGGTTGCATTAAATTGGTGTCTTACAAATTTGTGGTCAATGGTCATATTTTGGGAAAAGTTAGTCCCGAAAGGGGCTTGAGAAAAGGGGATCCATTGTCCCCTTATTTGTTCATTGTGTGCGCCAAGGTCTTTTCAAATTTAATCACAAATGTTGTCCAATTGGGTAAAATTTTTGGTATCCGTATTTGTCAAGGTGCCCCTGTCATCTCCCACCTTTTCTTTGTCAATGATAGTCTCATCTATCATAAGGCAACTGAAACCGAAAGTGGAGAGATTATTAACATTCTCAAGCTTTATGAACATGCGTTTGGTCAAAAAATTAACTTTGATAAATCGGCGTTATCTTTTAGCTCAAATGTTAAATAAGATTGCAAGTAAAGAATTCTCAATATTTTTCATATCAAATGTATTTGCTCACATGATAAATATTTGGGCCTACCTATGTGTATAGGCATATCCCAAAAATTAGCGTTTGAAGGTATAAAAGATAGAATATGGAAAAAAACTCAACGGGTGGAAAGGAAAGCTATTATCTCGGGCAGGAAAGATGTACTTATTAAAACATCTGTGCAGGCAATTCCTACATATATGATGAGTTGTTTTAACCTAGCTACCAGATTACTGAAAGAGATTTTAGCAATGACGACAAAATATTGGTGGGGCCAAAAGGGAAAGGATAGCAACTTACATTGGATGGCTTGGAAAGATTTGTGTCTTCCAAAAGGAGAAGGGGGATGGGCTTCAAAAATCTCAAATCTTTCAATGGAGCGATGCTTGCTAAACAAGTATGGAGAATTATCTCAAATCCGTCCTCGTTGACTAGCTGATTATTGAAAGCCAAATATTTTTCACGTACCTCCATTCTTGATGCTAAAATTGGACGAAACCCCTCCTACACGTGGTCTAGTATCTTATCGGCAAAATCTGTGGTTGAAAATAATCTTATTTGAAGGGTAGGAAATGGTAAATCTATCAAAATCTGGTAGGATAGGTGGATCCCGAGAGAATATACTTTCAAAGTTTTATCCCCAAAAGGGAATAGTCAATTAGAAACGGTCGCGGAGCTGATGTACAGTAACCCTATGCGTTGGAACGAGTAACTCCTTAGAGAAATCTTTTGGGAGGAGGATGTGATCGCTATCTTGGGTATCCCCATCCCTATAACTGAAAAAGATGACAGACTAGCATGAGCCCTGGAGAAGAGCGGTAAATTTTCAGTCAAAAGTGCCTATAAAGCTGTTTTGGATGAGCTTACGAAGGAAAGGGGGGCTTCATCTTCTTCTTAAGCAGTAAATGTCTTCTAGCGAGATCTGTGGAGTTGCCGTATTCTGAACAAAGTCAAAATATTTGCTTGGCGAGTATGCGAAAATGTCCTCCCGGTCAAGGCTTTACTCCATAAAAAAATTGAAACCATCCCACCAATATGTGATGTATGCGGATCTACCATTGAGTCAATCATTCACGCTTTGAGAGACTGTCACAAATCTTAAATGAGCTGGTTTTGCTCATCTCTGGGAGCCCGATTTTGCGAGAGTGCCCAAGTAGACTTTAAAGAGTGGGCTACGGAGTTCGATAATCACTTCGGTTACTACAAAAATAAGGTGTTTCAGTGGAACTTGCTGTTAAGGCAATTTTTTATAGCAACGGGACTAATAGCAACAGTTTTTTATAGTGACAGGACTAATAGCAACAGTTTTTTGTTAAAAAAACTGCCGCTAATAGTCTTATTTTTTGTAGTGGGTAGAAACCAATTAGATCGTTTTTTCATTATCGCTTGGGAAATATGGCATGAGAGAAATCAGGTGATGCGCGATTTTAAATAGAAGGAAGCAACCTCTGTCTCTATGCAGGCTGAATGTTATTTGGCTGAGTTCCAACAAAACAAAACCCATGAGGCGCACTTCCAAATTCAAAAGCCCTTGGATGTATCTTGGTCTCCTCCCACCCAAGATCGATTTAAAATAAACTTTGATGGTGCTTGGTGTGAAAGGGATAAAGCAGCGGGTGTAGGAGTTATTATTCGAGATCACGATGGAATGGTTTTTGCTTCGATGGCTAAAAACATTCAAAATGTTTCTTAACCGGATCAATCTGAGGCTTTTGATTTTCTAGACGCCGCATGTTTCGCTTATCAATGTGGATTTCAAGACGTTGACTTTGAAGGAGATTCTGCCCAGGTAATAAATGTTATCAGAAATTCAAAGAATGACATCTCGGAGCTTGGCTATATTTGTAACCATATTAATGAGTATTTGACGATTTTTAGATCCCACACTAGTAAGCATATCATGAGAACAACCAATGTTGCGGCTGATTTATTGTCGAAAATCGGATTGAAATGAAACTGTAATGAAATCTGGATGGAGGATATCCCTCCCCAACTCCATGATGTAATTTCATCTGAGTTTATTCATTAATGAATATATCCGTTATCTAAAAAATAAAAATAAAGTGTACATAAATAAGATTACAAATATAACCGTGAGTGAGAGGTTACAATTGGTTTAGATAACTGACATGGCTAGTTATCAAAATAACGTTCATGCTAAGATTATAAATACAAGATAATTGACGTGGGGTAGTTACCAAATACGGTGTACTCTAATACTTCCCTTCAAGTTGGAATGCAAACGTTGAGAACATCGAACTTGGAATTGAAATGGTGAATCATATATTTGCATCACAATAATAGAAATTCTGCATAAGCTTCGATGATGGATTAGAAATAGTCCCTAAACATTTCCCTTTGGAATTGAAATGGTGAATCTTATATTTGCATCACAACAATAGAAATTCTGCAAAAGCTTCGATGGTGGATTAGAAATAGTCCCTAAACATTTCCCTTTTCATGTCGGGCCGGGTCGTATAAGGTAAAAAAAATGAGTGATGTGATTGCCACAGAAATTCTCATCATTAAAGGCCAAAGAAATGGAGGATAAGACATTTACATAAATTACATAAAAAAAAATCAAAGACATGAATTATAAAAGTCCAAAGAAATATGAGAAAATACATCCACGTAAATTATAAAAGGCCAAAGAAATAGTAACAAAAGATGTCCACATGAAAATAAAAGGCCAAAGAAAATATGGGAAAAGACATTCGCGTGAATTATAAAATGTCAAAGAAATGGTGGGAAAAGATGTCCACATAAAAACAAAAAGCCAAAGAAAATGTGAGAAAAGACATCCAGATAAAATATAAAAGGCCAAAAAAAATCATAGTTAAATGCAAAATGGATGAAGAGAAAAAATGAAAATTACATGAATTAAGTCTTTCATGTAAAAGAGAAGAAAAGAAATTGAAAAGATGATAACAGAAACAATGTCATGACCATAACCGACTTGAACGCACAGAGCTTTGGTGATTGTAAAATTAGTTGGCAACCTTCAATGAATCTTTTAATCGACTATTGTTTCATATATGTGCTCTTCAACTAATAGAAAGGACTGTCCTGCATGTTTTAATTTTCTTCTTCCAGCATATTTCTTAGCTCTTGACATGTCCTGCTATCTTAAAAAACTCTCTTCTGTATGGCCAGACACCATTACTGAGAAGGGCAACAACAACAATCTTAGGATTGTGTAGGTGACCTAAATTAACTAAAAACATATTAGTTTTAAAATGTAAATAATATGAGACCCATCTTGCTAGATGAATGGTGATGCCCTTAATAAATGAATTATAAATTGCATCTAGTCTTTTTGGGAGGAGGCTTAAGAGCAAGTCACCTGACAGCACCCTTTAGAGCACCCATAAATAGGGGGTTTCGATCCGGATAACCCATTTACTAATGGGTCCGGTCAAAATCGGATCCAATACAAAATGGTAGATTCAATTGAACTATTAGAAAATGAAATTAAGGTGAAAATGTACAAGTGGTTGCAAAATAAAAAAAATATTTTTTAGAATATAGATATTCTTGTTTACGCTTGGACGACCAAATTTATACTAATGTCTTCTATTTGGATCACCCGGATGACCGACTGAGCGACAGGCCTTGTGGCACTGATACTTGCAACTGGGCCACGTCGCAAACTTGACTTCCATGCATTTCTCTAAGCATCCGGAATAGCAGTCGCCTTCGGCTGATCCTACACAAACCAACACCACTAACATGCAAATAAAGAAAGTTGCATAAGGGTTATTCCTAGCCATTTTTTTAGGATTGGGATTAAACTTGCAACCTCAAGGCTACAATATTCAACTTTCTAAGCTACTGACTGACTCAACCCACTAACCACCTAATCTTCTTCCTTTTTCTTTTTCCTTTTCCTTTTTCTTGTTCTTATTCTTATTCTTAGAAGTAACCATGCAGATGTAACTATTTATAGGGTTTGGAGGTGTGAACTTGTACGATAGACTTAGTTGGCATTTCGATAATATGATGGAGGAATGATATCGGTAATATGCATGCAGCGGGCTGTAAAACAGTTACTTTCTTTCATTGCCTATGGGCCACAAAAGTTTGTTTTGTTTGCTCATGCCCTACCAAGGGAAACCTATGTTTAGGGCTCTTTGTTAGGAGAAAAATGATGTATTATATATACTAAAACGAAATGGTCCGAAAAGATTGCGAGGTAAAAGATTGTGGATTCTCGAGCATAATCCGAAAAGTAAAATTATAAAGGGTCGACAATTTTTGATAGACAATTGTACAGGCAGCTTATGTGACGCGATCTGAATAACTACAATTGTCTACCGAAAATTGTGCACCCTATTACAGTCTATTAAAAAATTATTAGTAAACATTCTTTCTCTCCCGTTGCTTTGGCAAATGGATATTTCATAAGAGTAAGTTTATAATGAGTGTCCACCCATTATGGGTGAAAAAACAGTCCTCACATCAACATGACTGGATAACATGCACAAATTTCCAATCCATGGAAGTCCGTGTAAGTAACACAATGACGCAAATGTGTGAACTGCTTTAATACACATAATGGGTGGCTCCCATTATCGACTAACTCGTTTATTAAAGTTTGTTAAGAATAAAATTGAGAATTTGATGGTGTGCCACGTCTCTCTCTCTCTATCTCATTTTTTAATCTATTAAAACCTCTTGATATAATTAAAAACTAATATCTCTTATGCCATTCGAGAACTCATCAATTCACTTAATCTCAATCTCTTAATTTCTCTTCTAACGTTTCAAATCCATCCTTCTTTATATTTATTTATTTATTTATATTTTCTCATTGATTATTTTTGTGTCCTTAATTATCCTCTTTCATCCTCATCACATGGGAGACAAGTGAGATGATTCGTCAAGCTGCAAATTAGGAACTCATTGAACTTTATTTATTTTTACACCAAAGATCTTTAGATTATATGACCTTTAAATTAAACATGTTTACTCTCCTCTTATAATAGCTCTATGAACGAGTTGGGTCGACTTGATATCCAAGCCACTTGACTTGGGATAAAATATCAAGTCGGGCGCATAGACTTGACCCACAGGGTCAGGTCAGGCATAAAGCATTCACCCGACGTTCGAGTCAGTCAAATCAGCGTGAACCGATTTGACCCCATATTTTATATAAATTTATGGGAAATGGGGGGTTTTTAATCTAGTCGGGCTAAGTTTCACTTTTGGAAGGCAAACGCCGAAAATTGAAAACCTATTAGGGAGTATTAGAAAACCAAATAACAAAAACAAAATCAAAAATATTGAAAAAAAAAAACTAAAAATATTGAAAAAAAACCCTAAACATAAAAAAATAAACCCAAAAATATGACGATACTTACACCAAAAACCCATAATTTTTATGTTTCGGTTCGGTTTCAATTTCACAACAAAAATAAATAAAACCAAACCGATTCAATTCAGTTTTGGATCCAGCTAAATAGAACCGACAACCTCAATTTTTGATTCGGTTAATTCTCTGTTGAATATGGTGTTTTAGGAAGATTTAAACCATCTCCGTCGACTATAATATTAACCATTATTTTAGTTATGGCTGATATTAAAGTTTCTCAATCGGATGGTTGACATCCACTGGTCGGCAGGTTTCATTGGGCAAAGGCATAGGCGATTACCACATGATATAATGATAAATCACACTTTAATGGTGTGACACAAATAGTGACATTATAATGGTTTAAGATCATTTAAACAGCATATGGTGTTTAAATGTAGGTCAGACCCACTATCCCCTATATATATATATATATATTATTTAAGGGTTATATGGCCATTCGGCTGACACAATCTTGAAAATCGAGGTGCACGCACACATACACATGTGACAGTTGTGGAGCAGTGTGAGGGAGCACCAACTATATATAGTGGTGAGAGTTAACTAGCAGACCCCAACCCACACCTTATAAAGACAAGGATGGAAAACAACGTGGAGAACGAGAATTAAACCCATGACCTACTCCCTCACATTTAGGGTTGTCAATGGGCGGAGCTTCAACCCGGTCTGGGCCCGGCCCGCATGGGTCGGGTTCGGGCTACAAGGTAAAAGGCCCAGCCCGACCCATTTATTTAAATTCCTTATTAATTTTATTTTTTTTGAAAAAAACTCTTAAAAATTACTAAAAACCCGTCCCGGATAGCTAATCGGGCTGAGTTCGGGCTACAAAATTCCAAAATCGAGCCCGGCCCGATTAGCTATCCGAGCCGGGCCCAAAATAAAAAAAAAAAAACAGGCTGGGTGAAAACCCGGCCCGAATCTAGCTGTTGACAGCCCTACTCACATTGGAGAGAGCGTACCAACTGGGCTAATGCCTCTTCGGTCTATCCCTTATATTAAACCATTCTAAGAACTGGTTTGACAAAAAAAAAAAAAAAAAAAACCATTATAAGAACTAGATTTAATTTTGAACCAATTCAATTATAAGAACTATATTTAATCTTTAACCAATTCAATCAAAATTTAATCTTAAACAAGTAGATATTAATCCAAAGTAATAAAAGGGGCAAATCAGTAATCAACCAACCCATTGGTAGCACTTTTGCATGAGTAAAAGAAGGGAAATGCCAAAAGTGCACCCTTGCAAACAGTTGGCCAAGGAATCCCACAACTTCCTTTCCCAAAAAGCCCTTTCAAAACTGGCAAAAAACTAACCAACACCCACACACTACAAACAACCTCCCCGAACCCAGACCCTGACCTACTATGAACCTGGGGCTGCACCCTTAGGAAACTCACAAAAATGGCAGTCATGTGCAACAACACAAGGGCTATACTAGGTACAAAAATTGGGGAAGAGTTGAAAGTGAATCTCCCAGCGTCCGTTCCATCATGAGGATCATGAGCACCTTCTTTTCGCGTGACTTCAAAAACCGTCTCGGATAACCCTAGGAGTTTGCAGATGACTCCTAACAAACCGAACACCCACGCGGTGGCTGAGTTTATCCTTTGCATTCTCATGTTGTTCCACCATGCGCGAAAGGAGAGCCCGCAACTGAGGTACTCCATAAGAGTGTGAAGGTTGTAAAAGACGAAAAGGGCAACAGGGATGTAGAATGCCGGTTCCGAAACCTGCACATTTTTAAGGGTTATAATCGGAATTTTCAGAAGTGACTTCCCAGCCGAGAGGTGATTGAGGTTTGGATTCCAAGACTGAGTCGAAATAATCATGCTATTCCATCAAAAAATATTTTTTGTCCCAATCTTCCATAGATCTTGAGACCATATAGTCATTCTTTTATTTCACATGACACACATCATAAAAAGTCATTTTTTGGGATGTGTGTAAAAAAAAGTAACAAAAATGTGAGAAAAACTGAAATGCACCCATACTGACCGAAACCAACCAGATCGGTTCAGTTCAGTTTCGGTTCAGGCAGTGGGAAGTTCGATTAATAGAAACATTTCAATTCGGGTCTAGTATTAGCTGAACCTTAATCGAAATTTTGAATTTAGTTTCGATTTGATTATCGGAACTTCATCCCCTACATAGAAGCACGTCTAAGTCAAGAATCCTCTCAAAAGTTGACCTCTAAACTATAGATATAAGAATGACCTCTAATTATAGATCTAAGAATAAAAATATATGAATATCATCTTTTGACATAATTCACAAAACGCCCTTCCGAGTGTCACTATTTATGGATCCCAAATTTAAATTTCAATTGCATCTCACCAGGGATTATCTTTGGCAATAAAAGATAAAAATGCGTGAGTCATCATGGATTACCTTTGGCAAAAAAGAAGTGTTGGTGAGGAGACAAAATGCGGGCAAAGCGGCATAGCATAACTCAGGAATGGAGCACAGAGCAGATGCACAAAGGAACACATACAAACAGCTTTGTCGAAATTGGAGTTTGTTGGTTAGAGTGCCAAGCAGAGGACTGTTGTTCCCTACCAGAACCTCTAGAAGCCCTGTAGCCCATCTCTTATGTTGAACCAGGCTGTCGGGCCCGCTCCTAGGGGCGCACCCTAGGAATGCAGGTGGCTCTGGTGTACACAATGTCGATCCCCAACCCGCCCCCTGGATCCGAAGTCCCGTGAGGACGTCTTCGGTTGTGGATCCATATACCAATCCAACCTGATGAAACACGAAAAGGCGACATTATAAAGTTATGAGGCACCTTTCGGGCGGTCGAACATTGTCAAAGAAGATTGCCACAGATTTTGGAGCTTCTATATTTTGTGTCTGTCAGTTTTTGACAAGATTCAATTGTTGGGGTAAGGGGTAATTGACCGCTTTATAAGTGTCCAATCTGATGGAACCATAAGACCGTCAATTTTTTTATTCCACAAGACACAAATTAGGATCACGTTTTTGGCATATGTGCCATGTGAATTCGTAAACTGGCCGTTTGATGGGATATTAATGGCCTCAAGATCTCTTGTGTGGATGACTGGAGCAAAACACACTCTCCATCGTATGATCTAAACCAATCAATAATTTTAGGTGCAAGATTCTGTGGGTGCCGTTAAAGCTACCAATTTTTTTTAATGAAGGTATCCTACCTTCAAAGTACATAAGGTAAAAATCTAGTGGCCCAAAGCTTATCATGAAAGCAGTTAAATATCTTTAAAATGGCTCTTAAAATATATTTAGAAATTTGCGTGGTAACTATTCATTTTAAAGAAGTTTTACCACTTTACATCACATGCACATAGTCACCAAATTCTTCTGAATATTCTAAAAAATAATTTGCGAATTTAAGGTTCTACGAATTATTTCTGAATTTATAAAAAAATCATGTTTTTTTTTAAATAATTGCAAATTTTGCAATTAATTTAATTATTTTTAATAAATCATGACTTTTAACATTTCTTAAATTCTTTTTTATACTTTTTAATCTTTTTATTTTTTATTTTTCTCTGAATTTTTTTCCCAAACTTGCCGATTTGTCAGATTTTTTGGAATTTTAACCTTCCTGAACCCCCGACTTGGTGACTATGCACATGCAGGCCTCCGCATTACTCTTGCGTGATGAAAAATAATGTCACATGGACCCAAGGTGTCAAATCGGGTATCAGTCTCGGGTATCAATTTCTTCAAGGCGGATATGAATCGACCGATACAAATCCACTGATACCAATACCTATCCGACGATACCGATACATATCGACCAATTTTTTTTATTATAAAAAAACAAAAACTCAGTTGTTTGATACCTTGCATGGTCCCAATCAATAATTCCTTACAACCTAGCTAGAGTGAGAACAGTTCACTCACCTTTTACCAGTCTACCTAATTATTGCCACACCCTTGTTTTTCACTTCCATCACTTGGGGTAAGAAAGAAAGCACACTGTTAATTGCTACTACAAAAAAATAAGATTATCAGTGACACAAAACACTACCGTTATTAACAAAAAAACTTGTTATTTTAATAGCAACATGCCTATTAGTGACAATTTTTTTTGTTAATAGAGACAGTTTTTGTGCCGTTGATAATCTTATTTTTTGTAGTCTTCTTTGAATCAAATCATAGAGATCATTTTTTTGTTTCAGCCACCCATATGATAGATCTTCAGATCATAAGGCCTGCCATCAAACGATCAAATATTGATTCCACATGATAGTCACCCCAAAAATTGAACATGATCAACACTTACCATTAAACGTGGTTGACGTTCACTTTTTGGCATGTGTGCCATGTAGAATCAACATCTTACCATCTTATGATAGGCCCATGATTTTAAAATCGAGTGTAAAAGATTGGAACAAACAATCTCCACCATTTGACTCGAAGCCATTGTGGTCATGTGAAAATATATAAAAAATAATAAGTTTTGGGATGTTTGAGATAGAGGTCATGTGAAATAAAAATCATGGTGTGATGGTTGAAGATCCATTGTGGAAGATTAAGGTGAAAAAACATCTCCAATGTCTCATTCTGAGAAGTCAACCCTTTGAGTATGTAAAACTCGGGTTGCAAAAAAGGAACCTTGGTTGAAAAAGAAGAGATTAAAAGTAGCCCACCATCCCTCTAATTTGTAGCTAGATATGATTTTCAAAAGGTACCCTTATTTTCACTCCAAACGACTTGCTTTCTCATCGATCTCCTCGAGAGAGCGTGAGAGGGCCACTTTTTGAGATGAATGGGATAACGACTCCTAACCGACATATGTGTTTAAATGATCTTATATCATGATTTATTATTATATCATATGGCATACATATGTAATTAATCTAATTTGCCCAAGTGGCAACTATCATTGGAATGTGTCTCACCCAAATGAAATATGCCGACAAATAGATGTGAACCATCCGATTGACGAACTATAATATCTTCCATTAGAACTGAAACAACAGTTGATATTATAATTAATCGATCGGATGGTTTAAATCTTTAAAACACCATTTTTTGACATGTTGCACTTCAATTCATGATTTATATCACTTTAATTGTTCCGATCACCTACATCTTAAACTACTGATAGTGTAAGATCTTTTGGTGTTTAAATGACGATCAGGATAGTTGGTCCCTTTATATATATATATATATATATATAAAAGCCCATTCTACAATTGCATTTGGCCGTCTATATTGTTATCATGCATATTATATATCCCTTTAAAATTGGTTACTCATAGGTTTTGTTTTATTATTTTTTAATTTTTATTATTTACTTTTGTTAAATATAAAATCTCTTATTGTTATTATTTTTAATGTGAATAGGGACATTATATGATTCATTTGATATTTCATTGATCACTGATTTATATTCATTTGATATAATTGATTGCTCAAAAGGTCATTTCGTGAGCATCCGACAGCCTCGGTCCATTTTCCCTCACGATTTCACGTGCATTCCTCTAATATATATATATATAATACTTTCTCCCTACACAAAGGTTGTTATGAAGCTATCTATGTGGCACGGGAAATAATATTTGAATGTTAGAGGGAGTGGAAAATGGCGTCTGGCCCGTAGTGTAAGGTGGTCTCAGGGATGACGATGTACGGTTATGCTAGGGACCATGGACTCTTTATGTTTAAAGTTTGAACACCATAGGGGTAGTACCATGCATGTGAGAGAAAAAGAAAAAGGAGAAGCACCCTACTTATTTGCTATTATCTTGATGGCTATGTATTTTTAGGGCAATGGTCAGTGAGGTATCAAATATCGGCCGATACTGATATGTATTATTTGTATTGATAATATGTGTCGGTTTTTCGGCCAATCAATATATATATTGGTGCCGATATGTATTAGGTATCAACTTGGGTATCGCTATTTGTATTAGTGACACGGGACCGTATCGGGCGATTCCTCCTAAATATTTTTTTCCTTAAAAACACGGATACAGATTGGTCTTGGCCGATTCAAATTGTCATCCATGAACCGATACCCAATGCTGGTACACAAGTTGACACCTTGACGGTCAGGACCGTCAGGTCCAACCGGTAAAATCAGATTTCGTGTTCAACTAGATATGCAGCCCTTAGTGTTGGATCTATATATGTACGTACCTTATCACGAATAGTAACTGCACACCATCCAATAGAAAATGAAGATCATGAAAGTCAAGATTCTCCTGTATCCAAGGGCTACAGATCTAGTTAAACTTGAAATCCGTTTCTAGCGGTTGTCATTTCTTAGCGGCTGTTCTTCCTAAAGAAGTGATCATATGATTCAGCGATTGCTTTGAAGAGGACGTAGCCATAGAGGGGGCAATGGGCCGGGCGAGGGCCAAGATTTCTACTTTATAATTGGGTTGAGATCGGGTCAAGCCTGCTTTACAAATGATAAGAATCTTAGCCCAAGTCCGGCCAATTGCCACCCCTAGCGGTTGTTGTGAAGAAGATTGAGCGGTTACCTTTGGCGGTTGTTGTGAAGGGGGGAGAGGAGATAACGGCCAAGAAATTAGGGCGAGATTTGAGAGTGGAGAAGTGATAGAGAGCGGTTACTGTAGTGTAACTGATTTACTTTTAAGCCCCTTAAGTTAATGTAATTTTTCCTTATTGTAGTGTAACAAGTGGCTGATGTGGCGGTAACCCAAGTTTTAAATATTTTATATATTAAAAAAACTGATAAATCATTTGAAAAAAAAAAAAAAAAAACCTGCTAAATCCAAAAGACACGACCAAATTACAGGGTAATGAGGGGCAATGCTCGAAAAAATGCAACCTTTAAACCTTTTGTTCCAAGGGTTGTTTAGTAATTGAAGACACTTCCTTTTAAAGGGTTGTTAACTACCTACAATATCTCCACTATATATATCTCATACAGCCATCACGTTGGTTACCAACGATCAGATTCCTTTCTTAAGTTTCTCTATTTTTTTCCCTCTTACAATTTCCCTTTCCTTCATCACCTACGATTTTAAGGATGAAGGAAAGAAGAATTCCTCTTCTCTCTCTCAAGAGATATAACCAGTAGAAGTTGGGACGGAGAAGGCACTCCATAAGCATGAATGGGTCATTTATGTTAGTGATATTTGCCATTTTTTTTTGTCAATGAGAGAATGGCTGGTCTTAATTTAGGGATGCAGATTCGGTTTAAAGAACCGAACAGAAACCAAAAGATTCGATTTTTTTGTGCTTTTCTTTCTGAAACCTGAATATTTCAGAGTTTTTTGGTTCGGTTCCGTTTGGTTTTATTAATATTTTTATTTCGGTTTTAGGTCTTCGATTTTTTTTTTTTTTTTATTTAGTTATTTATTTATCTGCCTATTATCCGCAACTTGCAAGGGCACCACCTATGACACAACCCTTTGCTACTGCTATGGCTAAGTCTAAATGGTTAATTTGAGCCGCATATGCTATCAAGAATCATGACATCCGTGGCAGTCATCTTTCATGCGGCTGGATGAGGTAATATTGTAATAGGCACTTCTTAGGACTTCTAAAGGACCATTGGTTTTACACGATAGGGATGCAAAATTGGTGACCGAAACTGATATTTTTAGTTTTCTGGTCCATTCACTATATTCCGATTTTGTCAATCGGTTTGGTTATGGCACACTAAATTTCAAGCTTCTACAAACGAAACCAAACCATATATAACTGTTAACTGTTATTATTATTTGTGAAATATATTTTGGTTTTCTTCGATTAGGTTATCCCACCCCTTTGGTTTTCGGTTTTTGGTACTCAACCGAAACTGAACTAAACTGGAATCGGTTCAGATCGGTCGAAAACAGTTTTTGGTCAGGTTCACACCGGTTCGGTTGGTTTGGTTTTTGGTTCGGTTTCGGGGCAAAGATTGCATACCTAGGTAAAAAGTGAAATTTATTAAATTAGATATAATAATAGATGAATAACTTATATATCAGAGCAAAGAATATATTTGAGTGCTTACCTCTTTACCCCAAAGGGTATTGAACTCGTAGTTGCAATCGGCAACTTGCTTTGCTGCCTCAATATAGCTTGAAAGACTATTAGGACGATAGGTTTTTCCACCTTTCTCTGACATAATTCGAGCCGTTGATTCCAAAAATTCTATAGAATTACCATATTTTTTTTGGGATAATTCTTTGTCTATTTCAACTGAAAAATAAGAAATAAAAAAATAAGGCAATAACTACTAACGGTTTTTTAACATAAAAATTGTTTGACTGAATTTGTTCAGACTTAGCATAATAGATATTGAGATCATGGCATACTGCATACCTATCAGACGGTCACATGTTGATTTTATATGGCGTATATCCCAAAAAGTGATTGTCTAATAGGTACATTCGATGATCAACGAAAACTCAAAACTTATCGGGCTTGAAGGAAGCCATATTAAGATAGATAACCCTACCATCAAGTAAATTGAGCTTTTTTCCTTCAATGTTGCTGCAAGAGGGTTGTGAACCATATATGACTTCTCTTCTATGAAAGCATCCGGTTCCACAGTAAACTGGTCCTTGGAGTCCGGCCATTCCATGCATCAGATACTGTATGATTCACATATATCAAGCCATATGTCTTTGTATTTATTTATTTATTTATTTTTAAACAGTAACAAAGGCAATATATAAAGCTATATGTTGTTCACAAGGCCTAATGGCTCCTAACTGACATTTAAACACAATGGTGTTTAAATTATCTTTGGCCATTGTTTTAGGGTGTTTAATTATCTTATACCCTTAATATGTTGTATATTATTGTGCCACATGGCACAATATGGGAACAATCTAATCCAATTTGCCTGAGCAACAATTTATTATAAAATATTACTTTCCTAAAAAAATTATGATAATTATTTTATTTTATTTTTAGAAAAATTATGATTACAAGTGAGTCATCATTTGTAATTGGACGATTGTGCCACTCTCCTCTATTCAATATTAAAAACTTCGAAGTGGGACAACTGTTATCTATAGGAGGGTTTCTTTAATTATTGTAAGAGTTATAAGCTTCTTTTTCTTGTTTTAGAGATTTTTTCTCCTGATTTTCTGATTTCCTCCATGTGTAGGTTTTATTCCATTCCCTCGAATTTCCTACGCCATCTAAGTATTTAATCTGATTGTCTTCGACCGGTCTTATTTTTTCAGCTAGCAATGCTCTAGTCTCTCCTAGTGTATTAGCGGACCCTCTGACGCACAAAGCTAGCTTTTATACATTCCAATAAAAAAACCTTTAAAAAAAGTAGCCATTGAAAATAATAAATAAAGGCTAAAATCTCCCTAGATAACCTTGAGATATATGACCTAGATCAGAGTGTCAGGTCCGATTCACAGTTGCACTGTTGAAAAGATAAGATATGTATAATATTAACAATGTTTGAACTTTGTGTAATTGTTGGGTTCTTACGTGACGTCAAATCCAAAATCCATATTTTCTGAAAAAGTTAATATTAAATTAATGGGGAAATTGGGTTGTCAATGGGGCAGGCCAGGCCAACATTTTGGTTGCCAAATATAAAGCTGTCATACGCCCCGACCAGACCTGACCCAAGTACACTGATTTGACCTGACTCAGCTCAATGCCCAACCCAAAAATCTACCCGATCAAATAAAAGACCCTATTTACCTTATATATATCAGGTTAGGTCGGGTCGATCCGAGCTTTTATTCGACTAATACAAAGCTCAGTTTGGATGTCTCACGCCTGACCTAACCTAACAGGTCAAGTTTATGTGCTCGATTTATCAAAAAAACTTGAGTTTGGCAGGTCGGTTATCTGGTCGACCCAACCAATTGACAGCCCTACCAAATACAAACTCATGCTCAAATGGGTTGGGCCAACTAGACTTTAGGACCTAGGCCCAAGCCTATTCCACTAAATAATAGGAAATTGTCATATATATGCCCGACCGGATGCGACCTGATAGTGCACTAACCCTCAGGTCGGATATTTCATGCATGGCGTGGCCCAACAATCAAGTTTATACACCCGACTTGATAAAAAAATCTAGGTTGGACATGTTGTGTATCAAATAGACCGAACCCTTCGACAGCCCTACCTAAAACAAACTCCTGTTTAAATGGGTTGAGCTTAGGCCCAGACCCATTACAATATTCTGACTAGCACTATACATTATAGTCACAAAAATCGCCGAATTTTTAAAAAATTTGCGAATTTGAGGTTCCAAAAATTGTTCTTCAATAAAGAGCGACTTTTTAAAAAAATTGTGTTTTTAAAAATTCATGAATGTTAAAATTTCACAAATTATTCAAAAATTCGAGATCTTTAATATTTTTTTAAAAAATTATACCTTTAAATTTAGTTTTTAATAATTTCTGTCTGATTTTTCCTCTAAATATCTTTCCAAACTTAGCGGAATTTTACCCAATTGTAGCCGGCCGAATTATTGCCAAATACCAACTTGGTGACCATGCTACCCATTAGCACCGCGCAGGTACAAATAAAATTGATTATGACAATGAGAAGGGAAGAAAGGTTTTACTTTAGTTGCAACAACAAACTGATTTCCGAAGGGATCATCCCTAAGACTTTCATAGAAGTGCTGCGGGAATTGCACGAACCCACATTCTCTTTTGTTCGGGTGACCGAGCAGTAGGCACATTGCGTGAAGAATGAGCTGCGCATTGTTTGCGTACATGTCGCAGTCCACGTTGAGCATGAATGGAGCATTGGTCAACACCCCTGATACTCTAATCTGTGTTCATCAAATCCAGACCGTTAAATACCTCATAAGCGGTTGACCGAAAAGGGCTTGGTTTTGCTAAATAATCATCTTAAAGGAATACTTCTAAAATATTTTATCTTAAAAAATTAAAAGCCCTTCTTTTTGCACTTTTTTAACTTCCATTTAATGGGTTAAAGATATGATAGCGCCACAAAATATTGGTAAATTTATTTTATGGCTCTGGGGACAATACACCCATGGTCATATCACATGCCACGTGACATGATCTTTCAAAACAAATCTCATTTTGAGTTGATGAGCAATGAGATGTAGTTTGAGTTAATGAGCAATGTAACTTTTTTGCCCTTCATTTGATGGATCAAAAATAAGATAATGCCCTAAAATTTTGGCGCATTGAATTTTACCAACTTTGATTATATTTTTAAAGGTGAAAAAGTTATAAAAACTATATCTATCGACCCTTACCTAAGTTGTCGTTGCACTCGATCCTCGCAATGGACACATCATGAAGGCAACCTGATGGTGGGCGTAGAGAAATCTCTACGCCTAGGCCTATAGTCCCTAGCCTCTTATTTTATTAAAATTTGACAACTTTTTTTATGGTGATTATTGTTTGGATCGCGCCTCAAATATATATATATATATGGAAAAGGCGTCCACCCTCCATGGGAGGACGGTCACCGTCTTCCAAGCTTTCACGTGGCACCCAAAATATTGTTTCGATGCCACATGGAGCTCGGATGCATTGCTTAGATCACCTTTGAAAAAAAAAAGTTTGAAAACTCATCTCCACCGTGTGTTTTTTGAATCAATGAAACCCGTCAAACTTTGACTTGTTAATTTAAAAAGTTTTTTTCGAATTTTTTTTTTAATATTGATTTAAACCGTCCACCTGTACTTCAGGTGGCATCCAAACAGTATTTTGGGTGTCACGTGTACCTCCACATTGGCCATGGAAGACGGTAACCGTCCTCCCATACATGGAGGATGGGACCGGCTCCCTATATATATATATATTGAAAAATATTTGCTTGAGAGAGTACCAGAATACATAGTAACTATATTTGCTGATTTAAAAAAAAAAAAATCATGAGTAGTTTGTGAAATTAAGCTCTGCCCTTTGGGCGGGTTTTTTCTCAAATGTGTTGCGCCAAAAACATTTCATCCCTGTGTGCAAGTTTGCTCGGACGCTACAACTGATCCCTCTATGTCGTAGAGCATCTAGAAAAAAGAAGTATATTATATTGTTATTTCCAAAGGATATCATTATTAGTATCACCTGAAATTATAACCTCCCCTAATATCCTTCAATTGCATGCAATGACTGCTTTGAAGCAAACGATGGAAATTGTTGTTTGTTCTAATCTTTCAAACAAATGATCTTGAGAATTAAGATCATGAGAGTACCATCAGACGGTCAATTTTTATTTCACGTTAAAAATATCTCAAAAAGTGACTCTAAAATTACGTTTCAGGTAATACCTGCCATGTGATTTTAGAGTCAAGCTTTGAGTTGTATGCCACGTGACATAAAAAATTGGTCATTTGATTACAGATTCATGTTTTCAAGATCAATTATTTGAAAGATTGGAATGAAAAATGATCTCTATCATTCGATTTAGAAGTAATCAATGCATACGGCCAGGAGGACGAGGGTCGTGCAGTGAGGTCACAGTTTCATAATTATACATATGAGTGTACAGCCCCATATTGCTCTACCAAGCCACACCCTTGTTCATTGCCCCATCAATTGAGTCATCAAAATAAGGTTATCTAGAATGCTCCCTAGTGCCCTACAATAGGATCAAGAATATGAGGTCTAATTCATGGCACCCAAGAGTTAAAATATCGGATTTTCGATACGTATCGTCCTGAAGTTCAAGACGATAAGTATCGCGTATCGTCCGATACATTCAATGTATCGTTTCGATATATTTTTTTATTTCAAAAAATCTAAAAAATCAAATTATCGTCTGTATCGGCCGATACGTATCGCGTATCATCCGATACATTTAATATATCGGCGATACATTGAATGCATCGTTTTGATACCTTTTTTTTTCTTCAAAAAACTCATAAATCAAATTATCGCCTGATAATTTGAATGTATCGTCCGATACGGGTGATACGTTGCCCGTATCGGATGATAATTACCCTATTTTTTAGGGGGTACGATACATAGGTAATGTAGCGTACCGCCCAAGTCCAAAACCGATACGTATTGGGCGATACGTATCGATAACGGACGATTTTTTGACCCATAATGGCACCACATAGTGACAATCAATTAGTTTAACAAATCAATATGCTTAGGGCACTTTTGTTGTCTTGATTACCAATGCATTCATGGCTCCAGCTTTATAGTGAGGTGGATGCTTTGGTCTCTTCTCTCTGGACACATAAATCAAATGTGGCAACCCATCTTCACCATTATTCTTGTTCTCCCATATAACCTAGTACCCAAAAAAAAAAAAAAAACCTTTTAAATTAATTTAAATGAATTTTATGTTGACAGAACTTGTCGCCGCAGTCATTAATACCTTAACGATGCTCTGATGGTTCTCACGTTCAATTTTCGAGAACACGGTGAAATCTTCGCTTTGATGACATGGAATGGAGTTTTGAATCGCCTCGGTGATTCTTTGAGTGAGTTCTTCGTATTCATTCTACATAGAGAGACGAAGAAAAAGCCATAAATATTACTGATGTACCCAACCATTATCTAGGGTTAAGTTCATTGAGTGGTAAAATAATCCAAACATTATGTGAAACTTTTATCTTTCTATAACTTCATATTGTTATAAAGTATAAACCATTGGTAATAAAAAATAAAATAAACTACCTTCATTTTTACCCATTCAGGCAGGAAATCAGATTGAAGTCCATATTCACATGATTTTATGTCTTTGGAGAAATATGCAAAAGGAGCTCTAACTTGAATATCGTACTTTTTACAAAAAGGAACCCAAAGTTTAGCGAATTTGGAAGCTTCAACCAAAGAGTAGAAGGTAATAGGCGAGCCACCATCATCAGATACATAACAAGCAAGCTTATGAGCAGGATAATCGACGGCAAGAAATGACAGAACTGTGTTTACTGTAATAATAGGCGGTTCAAGCAAATGATCCGCAGTTGTAACAAATATGTCCAGTGGTGGTAGATCTGGAAAACTATTCATTAAAGTAGATAAATAAATAAGAGATCCAATGGTGGAAGCTCTGAAAAATTATTTAAAAATAAATAAACAAATAAAGAAGATAAATAAGAGTTCCCATCCCAAATGTGTAACAAACACAACTCGTCCAGATGACATTCTATCATTTGAGCTACGCTCAGCACAAAAATCAGGACCATTGCATCAAGGAATATACATTATAACATTATACTACTTTTAATAAAAGGGTGAGGACCCAACAAACCTCAAAAAAAAAAACCATAAAACATTTCATATCTACGCTATAGTCCTGATCAAAATGTTATGATCTAATGGCCATGACTTTTTAGCTTAGCTCAGTTCAAAAGATGACCTACCATGTGGAGGACTTGGATTAATAAAATACGTTATGCATGTGTCACCGACTGGCCTAGAAGTGGGACGATGAAAGTGTTATCTCAACCACAAGGTGAAATGTTGCTTCACTAACTTTCTTCAATAATATGATTTTGAAAAATAGATGAGAGAAACTCAAAACCCAAATCAGATTTGGGTAGTTTTTTTTTGTTTTTTTAGTACTCACCTTTCTGAGAGGCGTTGGGGGTATGTTTTGTAGTACACAGGGTTCCACTTGGTGTTAATTGAGAGAAGCCAGATGAAGGTGAACCATGACTCACAGAGGAAGGCGAGGAGCCAGACAACTCCATGGGTTCTAAGAGTAGAAAAGCGATAGTAGAGGAGAGAAAGAAGAAGAAGGAAGATGAGAAGAATTGAGGTTCTATGCAGAGTGTTTTTGGGATGAATGACAGAGAAGATAGGGTTCGCCATTTTAGTGTATTATTAGGCTCCTTTGTGGCCTTATGTGCATATATATCAGAAGAGAGCCGACTCCATTGACAACATGTGCACAGCCAGGGCACGAGGCCCACGCCAGCCCAGCTTTTTTATATTTTGGGAAGTTGTTTATTTTGTTTAGTTAAAAAGCATTACACCACTTGGCGTAGTGGTCATTTTCTTCCTATCTTTTCATATATTACCAAAGATTGGAAAGATTCACGCTTCTTTATGGTGAATGGGGCAATGATCAGGTCCATCAAGATCTTCCGCCATTGGATATGAAAGAATTTTGACTACATGTCATCCTATAATATTGGAAATGGTGAAAGTTGAGATTCTCTCGTATCTAATGACTGTATATATGATTGAACACGAAATCAAGTTCAAATAGAAAGACTTGATATTTTTAAGATGTGTCATGTGAATCATCATCTAAGTGGTCTGATTAGAAGGTCATGATATAAAGATCATTAATATTAAAGATTGGAACAAAACACCATCTTTACCATCTATTCAATGCAGCCGGATATTGAATGTGTTGGCACTAGGCTTCGACATTGTTGATCAAGTTTGATGATAGAGATTGTATTTTGTGTCAATTTTTGGCATCAAAGTTCTTTACAAATTAGATGGGTTAGATGACATTCCATGTGGCACGTGCCCTAAAAATATAAAGTATTTTGTTTTTAAACTATGTGCAACGGCACAAAGTAGCCACATATAAAGTTGTGGGGGCTCAAGCCCCCATTTAAATCTAAAGCTTCTATCAGGTATGTATCTTATACAACTTTCATTTATATATAATCGCCTAAATTTATAATGTAGAAGCCCTCAAATCAATGATAAAAGTGACTACGCCCCTAGCTCTAGTGAAGAAATGAGATTTGAAATATTACTTCACCCACACAGTAACAACTCATGGTAACATTTCTAAAATGGAAAGGATGCGATTTGGTGATAAATAATAAGTGCAAAATCCAATTTTGGTAACACTAAAAATCCATGAGAACGATAAGATTTGGTATTGTATTTGGTAACTTCATGGAAAATGAATTAATGTTATTAAAAACACCCATATATGACAGCGCAGTGGGGCACAACAATGCAGGTCACAGCATGCGCTTGCATCATGCCACAAAAGCAGTCCATTATTGGTCCTTACACCCCTTCAAGGCTTACTCTCTACGAGAGGTTGAGCTTGTCTATTAGATTTAAGAAATTAAACATAGATAATCTTTAGATACCCACGCAATCTCTGAAAGCTCCCACATTAGACACCCTTTTAAAATCATTGATATCTTTGGATCAAATGATGGAGTTCACATTTCACCCCGATCTTCAACAAAATGGATCTTGAGATCATATAGCAACTATCAGACAGTCAGTGTTTGATTCAACGTGTCACAAATTTTTAAAAAATGCCCTTGAATCCTATGAGCTATTTTTTTGGGATTTGTGACATGTGGAATAAAAAATTGACCCATAGGTGAGACATGATCTCAAGATCCATTATGTGCAAGATCTTAGTGAAATACGATCTTGATCATATGATACAAAGCAATCAATGATTTTGAATGGGTTGCACATGTGGGCGCCTTCAAAGATTGCGTGGACGCTAATAGAGGTGTGATGAGTAGTGAAATATCATGATATTTCACCCCTAAAGACCTACATTTAGCCACCCGATGAAAGCTATTTAATATGTTTTATATAGTTTTAATGATTTACAAGTTTGGAGATAAGTTGAGCATTAAATAGCCCAAAAGTTTAAAAAATAACGTCAAATTCGTATAATCTTGGATCATGTAGAATTTATCCCTACTTGCAGCTCAATTTTTACCTTTAAAATATCGGATTCATGAAATTGCTAAAACACTAAAGTTGTAGAGCTCATTATCTTCTTTCCAATGCCGTAAGAATCGCCTCAATCCAACTTCGGGATAAAAAGTTATGACCAAAATACTGAGACTGTGTCTGTTGAAGAGTTGGGCCGAGTTTCACGAAAATCTCGGAAGGCCGATCCATCGAGCAACAGACATGATCAATCGACACTCACACCAAATCTTTATGTTTTTAAAGCTCAAAATTAGGGAAAAAAGTTAGAGTTTCGAAATTAGACTCTATTTAAGGGAAAATTAGATTTAGGGTTAAGATGTCTCTCCCTTTGGGAAGCCTTTTATTTTCCTTAGCATTTTTAGTTTTTAAAAATTTTTCTCTTTTATTTTCAAGCATTGTTTTTTCCATTTCCTAGTTTTAGTTCTTAGATTAGTTTAATTTCTACATTTGAAGAATGATTGTACCGGATTAGATTAAAGCTTTTGTGGATTTTGTTGAAACTCTTTACGGTATTTTAATATCATTTTTAATTCTTGTCTTTATTTTATTATTTATTTCTATCACGTGTGGCTAGTTTCATTAATGATAGAGATCTAATGAACCTCATCTGAGGTATTCATTCATAATAATACAAATCTATGGTTGAGATGTGAGATTGTTTTAAGGACCCTGATGTTATTATCGATAATAGATATAATCCGATTGCAATTTGAGATCTAGGAGCTAATCATGCCCTATGATTTCAAATCTGTAATGGTGATTCTAATCTAATTACTGTCTTCTTTGGGTTAAGTTCTACCACTATTTGAGGTGTGAGTGTTAATCATACACTCATGGGATGTTAATCATACATCTCCGTGATCTTAGATCGGTAGTGTAGACTTTTACCCCAAGAGTAAGTTTCAATTATCATCCGAGGTGTGAGTGTTAATCATACACTCATGAGATGTTAATCATACATCTCCTTGATCTTAGATCGGTAGTATGAAATTTACCTAGGAATTGGGTTCTAAATATTATCTGAGGTGTGAGTGTTAATCATACACTCATGGGATGTTAATCATACATCTCCGTGATCTCAGATTTGTAATTTAGAACTTATACGTGTCTGGGTTCTGTGCTTGCACATAGACATCTTTTGAGAATCACATATCTTAATTCACAGATTTATATTACATGAATGATAAACTTACGATGAGGGGATTTGGTATCCCAATCCTTATCTTTTCTTAATTGTTTAGATTTTATTTTACTGTCTAGTCTTCATCTCATCCATCAATTCTCATAATCATAAAATTAGTTTAAATACTGTGCTATATCTGTGGGAATTCATTTATTAATTTATGTTTCCTCTTTTAAATTTTCTAACAAATCCTCGTGGGAACGATCTCGTACTCTGCACCCACTGACTACATCACGATTCGTGCACTTACGAGTACAACTTAATTTTCACACCAAGGTACCCATAATCCTTTGGTGAAAATATCTGCTATTTAATCTCGGGTACCTTTGTTCGCGCTCATGCGTTTACTGAAAGCGCCCACATCGGAATTGATTTGGTCAGATCAGATGATGGACAGTGTGTTTCACCCCTATCTTCCACTGAAAGGATCTTGACATCATTTCTCACCTATCGGACAGTCAGTTTTTTATTCCATGTGTCACAGATCCTCAAAAAATGGCCTTGAATTATATGGTACACATCACTCTCAAACGTGATTTTATGGTCATACTTTGGGGACCTGTGACACATGGAATAAAAAACTGATCGTCTGATAGGTACAACATGATCTCATGATCCTTTGTGTAGAAGATTAGGGTGAAACAAGATCTTTGTTATCTGATCCAACCCAATCAATGAGTTTTAAGGGGTTTCCGTCGTGGCTGCTTTCATAAATGCGTGGGCACGAATAGAGGTATTGTTTGCTCTTTAGTAGAAATGAATTGCACACACAGAGACGTTCACATTATCCTACTGTAATGTTTTTTTTTTTTATAATTAACATGAGGTTAGAGGGTCCTCACTCTTACCATAAAAACTTGAAAATGGTAACATGGAAGTCCACAAAGGGAACAGATTTAAAGAGCTTGAGCATAGCCATCACCCTAAGACAACAACACCAACTAGAGAACCACATGAAAAACAAGAACTAAAACTACCCACTCCAAGCAAAAGACAAAAACAGAGGAAGGTAGGGAGAGATGAGAAGCAGGAGGTTACACAACCAAAGCAGAGACTTCCCCTGACCAACAGGCAACAACTATAAACCAGACACCGAAAGCCCTACATAAGAACACCATTCCCCATACCACTATATCTCAGGCTTATTATGACGACAGACTAATTAAGATCGAATAAGGAGACAAAATATTAGAACTTTGGGCCCTTAGTAAAGCTTTCACCTGAATTCTGTTGGCCAAAAGACAAGGATCTACAATTGTCCTCTCTTTCCAAACAAGCCAAAAGACAGCAAAAGGAATCAACCGCCAAATACAACTTCTACTGGAGCAATTAGGACCGCGATGCCAACTACCCATCACTTACCTCCCAAAAGGATGCAAGCATCATCTAGCAAGTGTCAAACTAAGAAAGGAACTCAGCCTAGATTATCTGAGTTCCAAGATCATCCTTTTTCTGTTGTTTATGTAGCGTCTAGCAAGGATCTAAACAACATAGAGCCACCCTAGGAACTCAGAAAATAGCAGAAGCCCAACCATTAGAGAGGACACAACTAATCCCCCTCCATCCTCCCGATGCCCATATCAATGGCATGCAAATTGAGGAGACAATCTTGGATAGAGTAAGGGGAGATTAAATTAAAACTCGTAGCCCATTGAAGAACTTTGACTTGAATCTGATCGACCAGGTGAGCATAGTCCCTTTCCTTGGCTTCAAAAATGTCATTGTTCCGTTCTTTCCAAATCATCCAAAATATAGCAAAGGGAATGAGATTCCAAATCGCACCACGCTTGTGATATCCCCCAACATTGCGCCAAAGCCCAATCAAGTCCCCACATCCTTCAGGGATCGCCCAATACTGGTTGAACCAACTAATAAACAGGTTCCAAATCCTCGTTGAGACGCTGCAGTGAAGGAACAAGTGGGCTATGCTCTCCTCCTCCTTCTTACAAAGCACACAGCTATCCTACCGTAATGTTGGTGCATCCGTAATCACATTTCACTGAGAAGAGAGTTGAGCCATATAAGCTCGAATTGAGGTCTCTTTGTTTTTTTTGTTTGATAAGTAACAGCCCGATACTCGTACTGACCCAATACTCTACTTGGAGCCAGAATTTTTATGATGGAGTCTTATTCCCTAATAGCTGTCAGATATTAATATTTTTGTCACACTCACTCACAATATATATATATATATATATATATATATATATATATATATTATATTAAAAACTCTTAAAAAGATAAAAGCAATTATCACATGACTTTTTTAAACTATGTGCAAGGGGCCAACTTCCCATGTGCAACAATTCAAGTAATGACTTGCACATAGTTTAAAAGAAGTGGTACTTTGGGGATATTATAAAAATACCATCTAAGCCGTCTAATGTCTTCGTACAAAAGATTAGCACGAACCATTACTTTTACAATAATATTTGAAGATAGTGATCTAAAACTCACAAGTTTTTTAAAATTCCTGAATAATTCCTGATTAATTTGAAGAACCTCAACTTTATGAATTATGTGCGAATTTTCCAAAGTTGGGAGTGCCTGCAACCAAGTTGTTGAACAGCGAGGGGAAAAGTTATGCTTGAATGTGGTTAATCAAATGAGAAAAAACAGTTACCCATTAACTCCCTTACAGTTAAAGCTAAAAAAACATTAGACTAAAAATATACTCGTCATGAAAATATCTAAAAGTTTAAAGCTAACATAAAAAAGTGGATTAAGTTTGTTAGTGAAAAAAGTAAGGGACTACTTGTGAGAGGTTAACCTGGTCTACGGTTGAGTTTTGTTAGTGCAAAAAGTACGAGAGGGAAAGAAGAGTCTGGGACTGAAGAAACATTTGGAGAGGGAGTTTATCTTTTAGAATGAGAGAGAGAGATAAAAAAACTTTATGCACAATAATGGTAAATTGAAATGAATTCACTGCCACAACTAATTGGTATGCAATGCCTAGATTTATAATAAAAAGTTTCTCAAAATAATTACAACAGGCTGGAATGAAATCAATGAAGCTGATTTTAAGTGATAAGGATTTTCTAAAATCAAGGAGTAAAATTTTAGTTGATTTTTAGTGATAAGGATTATTTTGGGTAATCTTTATCAATCAAAGAATAAGACTTTGGTTGATTTTAAGTGATAAAGATTATCTTGTGTATTCCTTATCCTGGTGATGATGTGCTACTATTAATGCGCCCCCTCAAACGAAGCCGGTTATCAAGTAGGGTGAGTTTGTCCCGAAGATCTTCAAACCGTTGAGTGCCAAGACTTTTGGTGAGGATATCAGCAAGTTGGTCGATTTCAATATGTTTAGTTCGGGCGTGAAATACCATGTTTACAAAGAGATAAGTTGCACCAATGGTGTCACACCATAAGGTAGGCGCTTTGAAGGTCAGTCTCAACTTGTGAAGAAGAGATTGGACCCATGAGAGTTCAACAGTAGCCAATGCAAGGCCATGATACTCAGATTCCGTGCTTGATTTGGAAACAATGTGTTGTTTTCGCGAGCTCCATGAAATTAGGTTGGGATCGAGATAGACAAGAAAACCACTGATACTGTGACGATCATCAAGACAGCTAGCCCAATCAGAATCAGAGAAGCTTTGGAGATTAAGTGTGTGGGATGGTCGGATCATAATGTCAAAATGAATTGTGTGCTTGAGATAGCGTAAAATTCTCTTGGCAGCTTGAAGATGCTCATGTGTAGGGGAAAGCATATATTGGCACACACAATTGACGGAGAAGGAGATATCCGGCCTTGTGATGGTTAAATATTGAAGAGCTCCAACTAGGCTTCTGTAGTGAGTGGCATCAACCAACGATTCACGTTGATGCTGAGAAAGTTGTAGACCGGCTGTCATGGGAGTGTGATATGGTTTGGCATTGTTCAAATTAAACTTGCAAAGTAAATCACATATGTATCATGTCTGATTGAGAAATAACCCATCAAGATCACATGTAGCTCCCACTCCAAGAAAGTAATATATTGGTCTGAGATCTTTGAGCGCGAATTCAGATTGAAGAGCATTAATGAGGTGAGAGATAGTAGCGACAAAGGATCTGGTGATGATGATATCGTCAATATAAACAAGCATAAAAATCTGTAGTTTGGTGCAAGTTTTGATGAATAATGACGAGTCAGCCTTCGAACTGATGAAGCCAAGTTGGTGAAGAAAATGTGCAAGACGATGATACCATGCGCGTGGCGCTTGTTTTAATCCATACAAGACACGTTGAAGGAGACAAACATGATATGAAAACTGACGATCGATAAACCCCGATGGTTGGCGCATATACACGATTTCTGTAAGATGTTCATGTAAAAAGGTATTTTGGACTTCTAGTTGATGTAAAGGTCAGCTCTAAGTAACAGCAAGACATAAAACCATGCGGATGGTAGTCAATTTAATGACCGGGCTGAAGGTTTCATCATAATCCAAGTCTAGTTGTTAATTGAAACCTTTGACGACAAGTCGCGCTTTATAGCTATCAATAGAACTATCGGCTTTGCATCTAATGCGAAAGACTCATTTATTACCAATAATATTCATATGTGGAGTGAGTGGTACAAGTATCCAAGTTTTATTGCGAATCAGTACAGTAAATTTATCAACCATTGTCAACTGCCATTTTGGATCAGTTTGCGCTTTCGTGAAGCATGTAGGTTCACCATCACAATCCAAGGGGTAACGAGGTTTGACAAATGCTTTGGGTTTGAAGATTTCATCTTTGTCTCTAGTGACCATGTGATGAAGTGGAACACCAAGCTTGTTGCTTTTTGGTGGACTTGATTGTAATGTAGTAATTTCGAGTGATTCGGCTGGTGTTAATAGGACATCAATTGGTGTAGCTTAGCCATGTGAGTTTGATGAGTCAAATGCTATAGTGGATGTGATTGGAGTAGACCGTGAAGATTGGGCTTGGGTGGTCACTGGTGTGGATTGGTGGGAGGGTATGGATGGTGGTTATGATAAAATACGGCTTTGTGTGGTGGAGGAAGTAGTAGTTGTTGTATGGGTATGAGTAGTGGGAATGTGTGGAGGGGTAGATTGGGGAAAATATGAAGTATGCATAGGGAAGGATGAAGTAATGAGAGTGGGGATGGATGATGGGTACGTGTTATTTATATGGGATGGTTTCAAAGGGAAACACTTTCTCATTAAGTATCACATATCGTGAGATAAATAGACACCCGATTGGAATGTGGTAACATTTATAGCCTAGGTGTGTTCCACTGTATCCGAGGAATATACAAGAAACAGATCGAAAAAATAGTTTATGATTGTTGTATGGGTGAAGAAGAGGAAAACACTGACAACCAAAGACTTTAAGAGAGTTGTAGGTTAGTGGACGGTTGAAGAGACATTCAAAACGAGTTTGATGGGCAAGTGCAGGGAAAGGTATGCGGTTTATGAGAAAAATAGCGGTTTCAAAGGCCTGATCCCAAAATTTTTGAGGGATAGAGGATGTGGCCATGAGAGTCAAGCCGGTCTCAACAATGTGTCGGTGCTTTCTTTCAGCAATGTCATTATGTTCATGCGTATATGGGCACGAAAGCTGATGGATAATACCGAGTTTTACAAGATATGACTTAAATTTAATAAATTCACCTCCGCCATCACTATGAAATATTGACCTCGGTCCCAAGTTGAGTTTCCATAGTAGTTTTAAACTTGATGAATGCCAACAATGCATCAGATTTTTGCGCAAGGGGCAAAATCCATGTAAAGCAAGCGAAGGCATCAATGAAACTCAAATAATATTTGAAACCATTTGATAATAAAACAGGTGCAAGGCCCCATAAGTCGAAGTGAATTATTTCAAGGGGCGCTAAAGCAGTGGAAAAATAGGACATAAGAGGAAGTTTGTGATTTTTGCCCATTTGACAAGGGGTGCAAAAATTCATACATTTCTTGGAAAGTAAAGGCAATTTATTTGAAAATAAAATAGAATGAGTGGTTTGGAGAGCCGAATGACTAAAGTGCTGATGCTAAATGTCTATGGAAGTACGTTCGCTTACAAATGCTTTTGGATGTGCTGTAGAATAGGTAGGTGGGCGAGCTTGAAGACAGTACAACCCATCTTTATTCAGTCCTTGGAGCAGGAGTTTCCCTATACGACAATCCTTGATAGAAAAAAAGGGGCATGAAATTCAAAGAAGGCATCATTATCATTACACAATTTGGAAACAGATAGAAAATTCATAGTTATCTCAAGAACACGAAGAATTTAATTTAAGCTAAAAGATCGATCAGAAATATAAAAAGTGGAGGACCCAATGTGGGTAATGGGAAGCCCGGAACCATTACCTATTTTCAGTTGATCGAGACCTTGGTACTCTGATTTGAGAGACAAGTTGCTTAAGTCTGCGTCGCACTGGAATCCGAATACCAAACATTGTTAATGATTGGGGAGGAGTTGGAGGCAACCATTGCTTGTGGTCGAGTAGTAGTGGGTGGTTGAAAAGACTGATTAAAGTGGTACCAACTATTTTATACCGTGTGATAGAATTGGCCACAATGTTGGCATTGCACACGATCACTACCACGTTGGGCAGCAAAGTTGGGGAGAGATTGACAACCCCAGCCACGTCCACGACCGCAACTACGGTTACGATTATCACGAGAGAATTATAGATTGGATCCGTTGTTAGAGGATGAGCCATCGACTTTGGACGCCATGTGAGATTGGGGAATAAAACCTTCTGATGAAGGTTGGTGTTGAAGAAGACACAACTCCTGGATGAGGAGAAGACCATAAAGGTCATCTATGGTAACTTCAAATTCAGCAGGTTGAGTGTGAAGTGCGAAGATGAATGGGTCATATTCAGGCTTGAGTTCGTTTAGGATATGTCCCACGAGATCGGAATCAGACACAGTTTAAGAGACAGTGGCCAAATTGTCCGACAATGTTTTCGCGTTTTGAAGGTAGTATGTCATGGACAGATCCCCTTCTTTATGGTTTTCAGTTCAAGTTTTAACTATATAATACGACCCTTTGTGCGCGAGGCAAAGTGTTTCTCAAGGGCGCTCCATGCTTCTTGCGAGGTGGTAATACCAACAACTCGGGAGAGGGCATACTCAGAGAGAGAAGACAACATCCATCCAAGGATGATTTGATCATGTTGTACCCATGCAGTGTACGTTGGGTTAGGGATGGAAACGTTTGGGTCATCAGGTTTTGGTATAATTGTGGTAGACAGGGATGGGTTCCATAAACAAAGCCTTGAAGATTATGGCCTTTAAGAAAGGGTTCAAACTGAGCTTTCCAGATGATATAGTTTGTTTAGTCAAGTTTGAGAGAAATACTGTGGTGTATTGAATTGGGAGAGGATGTGAGAGAAATAGAGGAAGAAGAAGATGAAGAATGGGTGAAAGCCATGAGAAGGCTCTGGTACCATAAAAAAAACTTTATGCCCAATAATGGTAAATTGAAATGAATTCAACTGGTATGTTGTGCCTAGATTTATAATAAAAAAATTTCTCAAAATAATTACAACAGGCTGAACTGAAATCAAGGAAGTTGATTTTAAATGATAAGGATTATCTGAAATCAAGGAATAAGATTTTGACTGATTTTAAGTGAAAAGAATTATTTTGGGTAATCTTTATCAATCAAGGAATAAGATTTTGACTGATTTTAAGTGATAAAGATTATCTTAGATAATCATTTTTCTGATGATGATGTGTTACTTTTAATAGAAGAGACTTGGAGGGAAAGAAGCGTCTCAGAGAGAAGAAACATTTAGAGAGGGAGTTTGTCATTTATAAGGAGAGAGAGGAGACGTGTTTGTGTGGACTTTGTGTGCGCTTTGAGAAGTATAATCTATCCATATTTTGGAAATGAGAGATTCAAGGAGAGAAAAATATGTGGGTAGCAAAAAAATAGGTGATCAATATTTATTTAATGTTGTTTGTAATAATAGATTTCTTATTAATAATTATGATTGCTAATAAATATAAAAAATCCGCAAAACCAATAAAAAGTTTATTAGCTGCGTTCTTATTGGCTGATGATAGGCTTGGGGGTCCTTCATGGAGATCGATTACCAAAAACTCTGTCCTTAGAATGGTTTTTGAGATTTTTTTTCTTTTTTACGAGGATCCTCATAAGATAACTTAGGTAGTAGCTACCGATTTTTCATCAACTGAATATCCTACTCAATTGTCAACTGAAACCGTCGACAAAGCTGTTAGATTACACCAACTAAGATTGGAAGAAGATGACACTTTAAAGAGAAGAAAGTTATTCTCTTGTGTAGAAAAATACCAAAAATGAAGACTAAAGTGATATACTACTTAAAACCTTTCAAATTTCATTCATATGACTTATAAAATGAAAATACATGAGTGATTAAAATAGCTCAAAATACAAAATCGGGAATAAATAAACATACACTTCCAAAGCAACTACCTAGCCTAGAAAAAAATAAAAAATTACATTCTCAAAGTATATTCCATATTCTCAAGACATTACATTAAATACACCAATTTCTTATGACAAAAAAAAATTCCAAGATTGATCAATATAATTGCAAATGGGCTAATGACCCAAAAGACAAAATGGGCCAAATGGGTCGGTCTAGCTTATAATTCTAACAAAAGCCAACGGCTCAATGAGGATAAGCAATGAAAGGTTAAAACAGAATGAAAAGTGCACGTGTTTTAAATATGGGTGAAAAAAAAAAAAAAATCAAAACTAGAAAACCAAGACTTCCGAATAGGACCGAAACCGATTGAAAACTGACACCGAACCGAGCCGATTTGGCCCAGTTTGGTTTCAATTTCGGTACGTAAAGACTGCAAAACCGACCAAGTAGGGTTAGAAAACTACAAAAAACCAAAAAAATAAAAAATAAAATATCAAATCGACCAAAATCTAAATCAGATCGGTTTTGTTTCAGTTTGGCGGTTTGAAAAGTTTGGTTATCCAAAATTGAAACCAAAATGTTTCAATTAGTGATAGATTTTGCAAAAACCGATATGAAAACCGAAATTTTGATTATGTTAACTTAATCTGCACCCTTAGGTTTAAATAGCATAGTACACCTTTGGCCCAGGTTCAATGACCCATGGTGGGCCTTGTATTGGCATGCCTTGTTCACTGCAAATATAAAGAAAATTATAATTGCAGACAGCTTATGTGGCAAGACTTGACTGGCTATAGTGCTTGGGCCCCACTATATGCAGTTAATAGCGTAGCGACACATGAGTTGCCTGCAAAATTGTCCGTTGTGTATAACATATGTCCACTAGAAAGCAAGAAAAATCCAGAAGTGGCCTCTCTTCTGCCTCTCACATTAAGTTTGTATTAAGTATTTTGCACGAGCAATGTCAATGGTGGAAGGGTCATTTTACACTGTTTTTACGCTAAAAAATGTTTATAGTGCTGGTTCTTGCTTTGATAACCCCTACAAATATAACAGGTTTTGTGCTAAAATTGACATTGTAGAGTGTGGGTTCTTCTTTTCATCACTCCCACAAACTGCACGGGTTCATCGCTCTCGATCGCACGAGTTCCCAACTAGTAATCTATTGATGCGGCTATCATATGTGTACCATCTGATGCGTGCATTATAATCTAAATATATTTGGTGTACAAAATTGAGATAAAAAATAAGCTCCATCATTCTCTTCTAAGTTGTCAAACGCCATTTAAATTGCTAGCTATCATTAATTCATCCTATCATTATTTTAGATGGTGTTTGATTAAATTAAATTAGACGATGGAGATCATAATCCTTCCAATCATTTACAAAATAAATCAATAGATTATGAGCATCAAATCACTTGACACAAAGCACTCAAGTCAGGTACTTAATACTAACTCAAAATCATAAGAGACAGATTAGGTAAGTTAAAAGGGAGACAATTGACCAAAGAGGCATTAGCCCAATTGGTACGCTAATGAGAGAGAGTAGGTCGTTGGTTCGATTCTCATCCTCCGCGCCCTCACGCTCCTCCACAATTGTCACATGTGTATGTGTGTCTGCTCCTCAGTTTTCGAGGTTGTCTTGGCTGAGTGGCCATAGTCTTGATGTCTAGGTGAATGGTTTCTAACTTAGGCTGCGTTTGGGAATGTGGAATCCACCATTTGGCTCCACCTTTTTAGTGTTTGGTTTTGGATTTGATAAATCCACCATAATTTAGAAATTCATGTTCGTGTTGTAAAAAGTGAACTTGTAAATAACACCCCCTAGGTGCTATTTGAAAATCCAAATCTTACACCAACATATAGTTTTCTATGTTTAGTGAATAAAAAGTTGTTACTCAGTGCTATCATAGGTATGGTTCGACCTGATAGTCAACCCACCTGAGCCGAATATTTTAAGCTTGATCGATCTGATTGGGTTGAGCATGAGACAACCTGAATTTAACCGAACCGAGCCGGCCTGAACCGGTGGTAAATGGATTGGATTGAATCAGTACCAGACTCGACCCGAACTGACCCAACCTAAACTTAATTAGTTATTGCAGCCATTGGGTTGCAACGATTAGTTTTTGGCCGTTGCAGCCCACCTTTGTACAATGCACCTTGGGTGCGACTAGGAAATTGTTGGTTGCACCCAAATTCTATTTTATTTTTTGGTCTTGAACCCAAACCGAACACTGAAAAATTCGGTTTCGATTCGGGAACGGTTTATGTGTTGGAGGAATTCGGTGTACCGAAATCGAATTTTTCGGTGTTCGGTCCGGTTTGGGTTCAAGATTTTTTTTTTTTGAAAATGGGTGCAATCAGTAATTTCCTGGTTGCATCCATTTTCAATTTTTTCCCCCTAAACTCAAACCAAAACAATCTGAACTGAACACCGAAAAATCCGGTTTCGGTTCGGGAACGGTTTATGTGTTGGAGGAATTCGGTGTACTAAAACCAATATATTTCAGTTTGGTTTCAATTTGTGGTGTACTGAACCGAAAACATAAAAATCGGATTTGATTCGGTACACTGAACTTGCATCCCTACTTACATAGAATATATGAAGGAAACCAATGAAATATAAATTCTTTTTCTAAAACAAATAGCCAAATGAAGTATCTATAAATCCTTGGGTCAAATCTTAAGGTAATGCTTAAACATCCAAACAAGAGATTTGCAAATCCAAATATTTCAAATTTTGAATTTGAAATCCCCAAATCCAAATCCATGTTCCCCAACACAGCCTTATATATATTTGAAGTTCTATTTTACATACTTCTGTTATTTTATTTCATATATCATATATGATAAGGTTTCTAACTAATACATTTTTGAAGTTCTATTTTACATAGATCTGATTTGTTTTATTTCATATATCACATATCATACATGATAGTTTTACTTTCTTCGAGCATTTCTTATTATATGATTCTTCATGATTTATAAGTTGACATTATTCGTCATTCATCTCATGCTCATAAGGTCATATTGTTGCGCGGAAGAACAAAAGAAAATCAACGACAAACATACAAGAGATAATATTTACGTGATTCGATAATATGCCTACGTCCACGAGCAATAATAGTCCACTATATTAATAATCATACAAGAATACAAGAACACTCAAGTCTCACTAAAGCTCTCCTAAAAACTCTAGATAAGTTTTTCAAAGCTTTACAATGATATCTCTCCCTTACAATTCAACCAAGGGTTTTCCCTTTATATAGAAGTCCTAAATCTCACTTCTAACCCAAGAAAAATTGTCCAAAAGCGGAGTCTGCTCGTAACTCGGACGTTGCAGGTCGCTCGAACGACAACCAAAGTCACTTGAGCAACTAAAACCTGAGAAAACGCCCATTTAAATAGTGCGTTGGTCGCTCGAGTGAGAACCAAAACCGCTTGAGCGACTATCACCCGTAACTTTTTTCCCTTTGGGCGACACACCTCACTCGAGCGACAACTAAGGTCGCTTGAGTGAGCCAAATGGAGTTAGAGTCAACACAATAATTCTCCACCTGGCTCTAAGCTTCACCATATACTATTTCTTTCGATCATCCCTATTTTCATATCACCGCTGCCACCAACACCCACCCCAAGGGCATTCAAACCTGTTGAACATTGATCAAATCTAAACAGTATTTAGTCTTAACCACCGGTACCCCTTTTGTCATCATATCTGCAGGATTGTCCTTCGTACTCACCTTCTTCAAAGATATCTCACCATCTTCGATTACTTCCCATACGAAGTAATACCGTATATCAATGTGCTTGGTACGTGCATGATATATGTGATTCTTTGTTAAGTAAATAATACTCTGGCTATCGCAGAACACATCGACACTTTCCTATGCGATCTCCAAGTCACCAATTAATCCCTGAAGCCACGATATTTTTTTCACTGCCTCTGTTACCGCCATATGCTCTGCCTCTGTAATAGACAAAGTCATTATATCTTGTAACATCAACCTCCAACTAATCGGATCTCCTGATAACATAAACACATATCCCTTTATATACTGACACTTATCCAAATCACTCGTGTAATCTGAATCTATGTATTTGCATAATTGATGATCTGTATCACTGCGAAAAATTAAATTGACATCCTTGGTACCACGTATGTACCTCATAATCTATTTTACCTCCTGCCAATACTCATTGCCTGGATTAGCCATATACTTTTTAACCATGCTAACGGCCTGTAAAATATTTTGTTGAGTGCATACCATAGCATACATCAAGCTACCAACAGCACTCGCATAGGGAACACGAGTCATGGACTCATGCTCTTCATCTGTAGTAGGAGACATGCTAATGATAGATAGAAGTGAGTTGCTAATAGAGTACTCACAGCCTTTGAGTTCTCCATCACAAACCTTGAGAGTACATTCTCTAGATAATTCTTCTGTGTGAGACACAACTGCCCTTTCTTATCTCTCTGAATCTCCATTCTAAGAATTTTTATCGCCGCGTAAAGAATCTTCATCTTAAACTTCATGACAAGTTGAGATTTTAACTTGTTCATCTTCACCATGCTCTTTACAACTATGAATATGTCATCAACATATAAGAGAAGGTAAATAATAAGTCATCTATTAGCTTCTTGAAGTAAACACAGTTGTCGTATTAACTTCGAATATAACTTTGGCCCACCATAAACATGTCAAACCGCTTATACCACTATTTCGGTGACTGTTTCAACCTGTACAATGACTTCTTCAGTTTGCACACTAACCTCTCTTCTCCAGGAGACTTGAACCCTTTAAGTTTGTTCATATAGCTCTCCTCCTCTAGATCACTGTGGAGAAACATTATTTTCACATCGAGTTGCTCCAACTCTAAGTCCAATTGTGTTATAATTGACAATAAAACTCGGATTGAAATGTGTTTTACAAGCGATAAGAACACTTCATTGTAATCAATGTCTTCCTTTTGTGCATAGCCTTTTACTATCAATCGTACTTTGTACCTTACACCACTTCTATCTGGAGAACCATCTTTCTTCTTATAAACCCACTTGCACCCAATCACTCTTTTTTCCTTTAGGTAACTCTGTCAGTTGATTCTTGTAAAAAGAATTCATCTCTTCACTCATTGTAGTCTTTCATTTCGTGCACATCTTCGACTAATTGCATCCTTGAATGAAGACTGCTCATTATCATCCAACATCAACGCGTAGGCGATCATATCCTCGTAATCATAGCGAATTGGTGTTCAAATATTCCTTTTGGGTCTTCCACATGCTAATGATTATTCCGACTCTCTCTTAACTGTTTCTACATTATTCTCTAATGTAATAACTATAGGAGTTTCTAACGCCACCTCAAACTGATCTTTCGTCACCTCTTCTCTGATTTTCATGATTTGTTTGTTAGAAGTTTACATAACAGATTTATCAAAGGTCACATCTCTACCGATCACAACCTTATTATGCTCAGGATACCATAATTTGTATCATTTCACACCATTTGTATACCTTAAGAAAATCATTTTTTTAGCTTTTGGATTAATTTTACTATCTTTGACATGATAATATCTTGTACAACCAAAAACCCTCAATGCACTGTAATTTGCAGACTTTCTTGATCGCATCTCAATCAGAGTCTTGCATTCTATTACTATAGGCGGTGATCTGTTTACTAGATAGCACATTGTACTGACTGCTTCGACCTATAACTCTCTACCCAATATCGCATTGGATAACATACATCTTGTCTTTTCAAGTAGAGTTCTACTCATAAGTTCTATCCCATTCTGTTGCGGTGTATTCCTCACCGTAAAGTGTCTAGTAATACCGTTCTCTTTACAGAACTCTTGGAACTATCCACTGGTGTACTCACCACTATTATTACCGCTTGACATTCCTTGCGGTCTGATTTTCAAACAATATTTTCTACCTATTTGTTCACATGTGATAGGAGCATCCTGAATTGAGTATCCATACATTCTACGAATATTTATCTAAAACCACTGACAACATATTTTCATCATCATCTGGAGCTTGTTCAACTATACCAGCCTCATCAACGTCCCCTCTATGTTTCTTATCCTGAGCATCGTCCCTCTTTGTTTGTAATTGTGGACAATGCCTTCTGATGTGACCATTTTCTTGATACTTATAGTATTCTACTGTCTTATTATTTTTAGATTTATATCTGGACTTTGATCTACTCCTTCCTGATTTACGGTCCTCTGCTCTCCCCCTAACTAATAAGCCATCTGTTTGTGTATCACTCTCTGAATATTTCTTTCTCAGGTCGTTACAAAACAGTACCACTGTAACGGATCTCGGTTTAATGGTATCATTCCCATAGAGCAGCGTAGTAATCAGGTGCTCATAAGAATCGGGGAGAGAAGACAAAAATAATAGTGTTTTATCCTCATTCTTACCTCTTCTCCAATATTTAATGATTCAGATATTATTCTATTGAATTCATTAAGATGTTCGTTGAGAGAAGTACATGCCTTCATGTGCAACTTGTATAGTTTCTTCTTGAGATATAGACGACTCATTAGAGATTTCGTCATGTAAAGACTCTCAATTTAGCTCACAGCGAGGTCACCAAGTTCTCCCGCATCACATTATACATAATCTCCTTCCCTAGATATAGCCGAATCGTACTATACGCTTGAAGTTCGAATTCTTCCCAATCACCATCGGACATATCCGCCGACTTACTTGAAAGTCCTTTCAATGCCTTGTGCAGCCCTTGTTAAATCAAATATCTCGAACTTGTACTTGCCACAAGCCGAAATTAATCTTTCCGTCGAATTTCTCAACTTCGAACCTCGGGTTCGAAATTTTTGTGGACTTCGATGTCATCTCCTATCGTAAAATAGAAACCTAATAGCTCTGATACCAATTTGTTGCGCGAAAGTTTTCAAATTAACCAACGATCTTATGATGAACAATCAAATAAAAACGCAAAACAGAAGAAAATCAGCCACAAGCACACAAGAGACAATATTTACGTGGTTCGGCGATATGCCTATGTCCACGAGCAATGATAATCCACTACTACAAGAACACTCAAGCCTCACTAAAGCTCTCTTCAAAATCCTAGATAGGTTTTTCAAAGCTTTAAAATGATATCTCTCCCCTACAATTTGACCAAAGGTTTTCCCTTTATATAAAAGTCCCGAACTCTACTTCTAACCCAAGAGAAACTACCCAAAAGCGGAGTCTGCACGTAACTCGGACGTCACAGGTCACTCGAACGACAACCAAAGTCGCTCGAGCGAAAACCAAAATTGCTTGAGCGACTATCACCTGTAACTTTTCCCCTTTGGGCAAGAGTTCGCTCGAGCAAGCCAATTAAAGTTAGAGTCAAAACAACACATACACAATAATTTTTTTTTATTGGATGCTTTAAATTAGATTGCAGGAGTAATCTTAAAAGAAATAAAAATAAATAAACATAACAAATATTGTAAAAGTGTTAATTACCTAGAAATGAGAGATTTTCGTTTTCGACAATAATCTAGTAGGGGTCATTTCGGATAAATTTGAATAGTTTGAGAAATTTTTGAAAAGTATAGAATTATATATATATATATATATATATATATATATATATATATATATATATATATATATATATATATATATATATATTTATAATTTTTTTAATATTTAAAAATGGTTGAAATTATAAAATTTCTATTTATTTTGATGAAATTTCGTTAAATTTTACAGAAATTAATAATATTTCGACGATTTCAAAGAAGTGATCAAAATTTCGTTAATAGTTTCGTCTCGGTGAGTTTCCAAGAAATTTGCCACTATGCTCTTAGGACTGCCCTTAAATAGATTGTGTTAGGACTTTTAATGAGTATGCCTTTCGGTTCCTACGCGCATATTTGATGAAATAAGTAGTTCAACTATTAATGGTTTAAATCTTTTAATGAGTACGCCTTTTGGTTCGACTTTAGTTTCCTGAACTATCATACTTGATAACTTGGATTGCTCGATGTCATATGCCACGTAACAGGAACAAAGCCCGATTAAAACCTGTCATCTGCCAATATTCCTTAGGCTTCTATAAACTACTAAATCGTGTTCGCCAATCATCGTCTAATGTAAACAGGTTGATAATCTTATCCTGTATTCGGTATCCTACTCAATCACCCATAAATCTCCTTCAACCAAAAGAGTCAGACTTTCTACAGGACAAAAGGCTAATGCAATTACGCTTATACGAATTTGACCTCTCATGCATAGTGACGCTAAAGTGTCAAAATGGTATCGGATATCGGTTCATGGAGCACTAATATGATTCGACTGATACATATCAGCTTATTTTAATAAAAAAATAAAAAAAAAAATATTTGCCGAAATCGATACTGATACCAAAATATATCGGTTTGTCGAAAAATCGATAAGTATTGATATCGACCAATTTTTTATACTATGATTGATGCTAAAGAGGTAGAGAGAGAGAGAAAAGAGGTAGAGAGAAAGAGAGTAATCGGTACCTAATACCAATTCATCTTGCAACTCATTTCAGAACACGTATTCATCCCCTCTGCAGCATATGGAGCTCATACTATATAAACCTATTCAAGATTATGTCACTGAATGTTCTCCACTGTCTGATCAAGAGCCCTATATGAGAGCCAAATTATGTCACTGAATGTTCTCCACTGTCTGATCAAGAGCCTATATGAGAGCCTTCATGGATAACTAAGTAAGGTATGAGCAAAGGTCCAGATTGAAGTACACAAATGTTGATACATGTGGGCATGAAACCTCATCATTCGAGATTAAAAATTCTTATTAAATATTCATTAAAAAAAATTGTAATAAACTATCGACTGTTACGTAATTATAGAGGGTCGTATCTCTTTGAACATTTATAGATATATTCGAATCGTTTATATATTTTTTAACATCCCATTTATACATAGAGATGTAATGTGCAGTGAAAACACCTACAAGGGATCCAAGGGAATAAAATCCTAGGATCAAATCATAGATGCTCGCGGGAATACTTTAATGTGTCAAGGCGATCACCAATCTAATGACACTTTCCTCGGGGATCAAATAACAATAAGTGACCGATTAACAGTCCAAATTTCACAGGACCCAACAAAAATTGCTTTAATCATATAATTTTAAAACTTCTACGAACACTAATATGGGCTGAATTGAATCTACAAGTCTTTCTTCAATCTTTAGGTCTCAAAATCAATTAACCTGATTTTGTGTTCAACCAACACAACTATTGGATAAAAGAGAATGTCGACTTATTAAGATTAGAAAATATCTTAATAACTGAAATCTTTCCTACGAAAAAAAAGAGAGAATCTCCACTGTATGTCATTCTATAAGAAAATGAAAAATGTGAAAATAAAGATTCTCTTCTATCCGATGTCTCCAAAATTAGTTGAACAATAAATCAGGTTCAACCAGTTGGACCTGACAATTGCCCACACGATTACCCATCAAAATAGATGACCGATGCACATAGCCGGTCATGCCCGATGCACATTGCTCTAATTATAAACTGGGAGCAATTACTTGCACATGTCAAGTGAGCCATGGCACATGATTTAAAAGAAAAACTTTATATTATTAGGGTATTGTGTCATGTGAAAACACCGTTTGAGTCATGTGATTTATTGTTCAAAAGATTGGAACAAAACACACTCTGTATTAGATGATCCACACATGCACCTATTTAATTAGATGATGGCCTTTAATTGCATTGAATCATACGATTAAAAATAATGATTCATACCATTCTTTTACACCCCTTTAGTTTATGGCCTTCAAATGAGATGACTTAGATGATATTTTTGCATTTGACAGGCCCAAAATACCAAATCTTTCATTTAAACCATGTGCAAGGGCCAAGTCATATGTGCAAGTTATGGATCCCTTGCCAAATCTGGTCTCGGTTATTATGGTATTAGGCACCCTCCAGCGTATCCAGCTCATGCTATACGAAAAGTTGCCGGTTTTTGCAACTCTTGCATTGCTCTCAAACTTTTCTCACCTAAAAGCTATACTAGCAACCTAGATCCCCTGCTTGCAAATACAGGTGCTACGTATGGAATCTATTATGCAGAGAAGAGTTGGTATTAGGTACCCTACACATCCACCGAGAGCCGTGCATAGTCAATGTCCTTTTATCAAAGTGGTCAAACTTGCGAAATGGACAACTCTTAGTGAGCACAAACCTTCCACTTATGTGGCGCCAAAGTCCAAACAATATCTAAAGATCTATTATAATATTGACCCATGTATCATCCATGGTGCACCGGCTGGACACCGAATACCAACTCTCCAAAAAACCTTAATTAATTCTCCCAATGGTAAGAGTGAGAGAGGATTACTTGGGAATCGCCGTTAGATTTTGTTTCTGTAGCTTTGAATTGAAAAGGCTAAGTATAAAATCCAACCGCTTAAATTGCGTCCTCCCTCCCATCCAAAACATTTACAACGAAGCCCTTTCTAGTCTACACGTCGATTCTCCTCGTCTTCTTCCCTCTTTGAAAAAATCTATATATATAAAAAAAAGAGATGTTGAAGAACAGAAACACCCTATAAAAAAACGGAAGATAAGTTTTTGCAATGGAGGCGAAATTGAACGGGTTGATGGACGACCCCTCGGTTTCTTCTTCGATACCTGGCCCGACGAATCCGATGGTTTCTCCGCTACTCACAGATCTCTATCAATTCACCATGGCCTATGCTTACTGGAAGGCTGGAAAGCATCTCGATCGAGCTGTGTGAGTGAAACTTGAGAATTTTTTTGATTTTTTTTTTTTCTGTGAATTTCGATTATTTGACTCTGTGATTTGATTCTATTAGTTCAATGCTTTGGATTGAATTGAATACTGAATTTATTTATTTAATATAAAAAAAGCTGTGTGAGTGAAACTTGAGAAAAGTTTAGATTTTTATTTTTTTTGGGAATTTTGATTGTTTCACTGTGTGATTGATTCTATTAGTTCGAATGATTGTATTGAATTGAGTACCGGATTTTGATTGTTTGAGATGAAGAATTTTGGGAATAATCACTCCGTTCGACTGATTAGGGCGAAGTGAAATGGTGTGAACAGTAAGGCACTGTTGAATTTGTAGGATTTTTTTTTACTTTTTATTATTCTTTTCTGTTAATTTTTATTTTTTAATAGTTCGTGAACGTGTATCTGATGATTCTATATGGTTGCAACGTACTTAATTGCTACCTCTGTCTAGGGATGCAGATTCTGTTTACCGAACCAAACCGAAACAAAAAAAATTCAGTTTTCGGTTCATTTTTTTATATTTTTTTTCAATTTCCCAAACCAAAAATGATCTGAAACGGGAAAAACTGGTTCACTTTGGTTAATTTTTTTAAAAAGCCATTTTCCATTTTTTTCGGGTGCTCTTTTCTGATTTTACCCATTTTTTGGTTTTCTAATCCTACCTAATCGGTTTTTGCCTTTTTAGGATTCCGCCACCCAAAATCGAAACCAAACCGAATCGGAATTGGTTCAAATCGATTTTGGTCCGGTTCGGTTTGGCCGATTTATCGGTAGGGTTCGGTTTTCAGTTTAATACTTGCATTCCTATCTCTGTTCTTTGAGAAAACCTCAAGTACTATTTCTTGGATTTTTCCTTAGCTGTAGGAATAGGGAACAGAGGGTTTTCCAAAGGAAGTGTGAGGTTTTCCATGTATTCTTTTGAAGGTGTGCGTAGTGGTTAAGTGTTACTTGAGCTCTCTTCGCTTCTGCGTTAAGCCCAAGTTTGACACTGCTTAGATTCCCCAAGATGTGCCAGACTCATATATGTACATAGAGATTAGAGAAATTTAATTTTTTATTTTTCTTTTCTAATTTTTGAAAACACATCTCTATGACAAAAGTAAAAAATTGACTATAGTTAAAGGTCCAATTGTCGAGATCAGATTTCAATTTTAATTTTTTTATTTTAAATTGATCTCAGCGATGTCCATGTGACACCAAAACAGGATCTTGGGTGCTGTGTGGTTCCTTTTTTAGGGGCTGGAACTATGGTGAAGGTATCCTTGGGAACCTTTTTCCCTATATATATATATATATATATATATATATATATATATATATATATATATATATATATATATTTATTTATAAAATACATAAATAATTGTTGTTATATCACATATAATATTCTTATTTATCTATATTATTTGTTACTAAAATCATGACTTTTATAGTAACATTACCTCAATTTCCTTATTTTTTATTTCTGGAATATTATAATTCTTTATGTTATTTTGTTGAATGAGTCTGGGAATTTAAATTTTTTAGTTTGCCAAGTCTAAATACCCGACAGGTCGTCTACCTCAAACTCCAATATACATGCCCATGCAGCACTGAAAATTGTAAAAATGATCTGTTTACTGCATTTATTTAGTGAAAGTCGGATCTTATATCATCTCAAAGTTTCAAGGATTTTAAGCTTTCTAACATGAGTAACATAGTAGAATTAAATGTGGATGAGTCTGCCAGTGTAGGAAGGAGGAAGGTGGAATTTGCACCTTTGACCTGAAATTCTGTTTAATTTAATTACAATCCTGCTCTGTGCCTGTTCATATTTTTATTTCGATAGATTTATGTTTGCAACTTTTCAAAATAGTCTCTACAGCTCAAGAATGCATGGAATCCTGCAAAATCACTCGAGTACCTACTTGGCCATTAGTCAATTAAGTTTAGATGCATGTACAAAGAACAACTGTCATAAATAATCTAATAGGTCACAAATAAATCATTGAACAACTTATAATGCATAGCTATGATTCTGGTTCATTATCATTATCATTGCCCTGTCCCATCTATTTGTGCTCAACTTTGCAATTCTTCTTATATGAACCACTATAGAGATCTGACGAGATTTTTACAGCCAGCTGTCAACCTTATGTTTACCCTGTTTTTCATCCGTGCTTGGGACTGGCATTGAAGTGACAAATCTATGTAAACATTTCTATAAAAACCTCACAGATCTTGCAAAATATATTTCTCACCACAACGATATATAACTGGAGAGCCAATTTAAACCTCGATAAGCAGTATAACATCAACACCTCCATAAAAAACCTGAATCCATCCTTGAGAGAAGGATACATGCTTTTGAACATCAAAGCAAAACTTTCAAACATGTGCATGACAAATAAAAATAGACGAAGTCCTATATAAAACCAGAAAGCCTAAATGAAATCTAATAACACAAATCTATTTACGTAAACAAATTCCTTACAAGGAAAGAAATTGGAATGGATTACAAGGTTGAATGTGATGTATCCCTGCCAACAGCCTTATCTATCTTTGTTACACCAAAATCAATGACGGGCATGCCAAACCAAACTCCCCATCCAGCAATATAATAGCACACAGGCACACAGTTGTGATGAAGATATGTGATAAGCAGCCTTCAGCGGCATCCACCACATTTTTAGTCCTGTTCACCCTATCCAATAAACTTGCTTTACTAGCTTTACTACTATGAACCAAACATCCCAAACTTCCATTTGGCATATATTCATAAGCCAAAAGCTTAAAGTCTCTCTAGTAGTAACACACCATAGCCTTGCTATATTTTTTATTCATTATTTTCTTCCCACCTCTGCTTCAAATGCATCATCTGCCATCTGATTTCTGTCTACGATTTCTCGATCACCATTTGTCTATCCCATAGAAAGCTTTTTCTCCGTGACTTCTCTGCTAAAAGAACCACTTTATAGACTTTCCTAGGCTCTGATTCTGATCATATTGTTTTCTTAAGGAAATCCAAGATTTCCTAATGTCTGAAATCCAACTTGTGAAATGTCAAGGTCCATGTAGTTTTGTCCAATTCAGGCTGCAATGTCAGAATCAGAACCCTTATGTATAGTTTTGATTCCCTTTGTAAGAATATCTACATGAATTCCGTGGAACACTGTTATAGTACAATAATAAATTACGTGTTCTACTAAGAAATCAACAAGATTAATTTAAATAGACAAAAGCATTTACATTTATTCAATTTTCAAAGGGAACTCTTATGCTGGTAAAATTCAGTGAGAAAAATCTGCAAGTAATAGATTCAAAATACCTGACCGCCAGGTGAGTCTTTAGCTGTGTCTTCGTGATCCTTGGCACGCATGAAAACTGATTAGATTAAATTTTTGTGCGCCAAGTCATCATCATCGTGACAGCTTTATCACATCTATTTGGGGTTAGCTTTGCGTGTCCTATTTCTCCACTTTTTTCTGATCAATGCTAGTCTCTCAGGAACATCGCATTTCTTCATGTCCGCACTTCTTCCCTCCAATTCTTCACTGCTCTGCTCCTACTTTCTTGTGCTTGTAGTGTCTCAAGTCTCAACCCCTCGTACATGGTCTGTTTCTGTCCTCCGGTGGACATCTTCAAACAGTCTCAAGGGATGATTTGTATCCCTTCACTAAAAAGTGTGCATCAGTATTACAAAAATGTATCCCTCCTCCAAAAAAGACTTTTTTTTGTCATAACTCAAAATATACCGAAGACACTTATATTTCAGCTTTAGTTATAGTTGTTTGACGTGAATAAATTTGGGTTTCTAAGGTATCCAGAAATCCTTTGAAAAAAATATTCCATGGGAAAAGCACAAACTATGTTTTGAATGCTCATAGATGATGCATTGGTTTATTAATTTAGGACAAAATTGCTCATCTATCAAAGTGACATGCTCTCTTTGGCCATCCAAGATTTCTTAAAGAACCTATGAGTCTATGACCACAGAAAATGCAACTTAAATATTTCATATATGGCCATGTTTTAATTCAGATGAAAGCGATCACATAGCTCTGCCACAGAGCCTCAGATTCTTGAGTTTAAGGTGCATTGGATATTGCCAAATAACCATTAGCCTATATGTTGACTCTTCAACTTCTCAGCTTGGAGAATTGGTATTAGGTGCCCAACCTGTGCACTAAGGCTGGTGCACGGCTCAATCTCCCTATGCATATTGGTCAAACCTCAGAGATGCACAGATATATATGAGTGCCCAAACTTAGTGAAAGTACATTTGTTTACCTTTCACTGATTTAGCACCAACTATAAATGCACATCTTTTGAGGTTAGTAGAGGGAGATGGAAATGTTCACCACTCTTCGTGCATGGTTTGGTCACTTAATACTGAAATACTAACTCGTAGCTTTGAGTGGGTGGATGGGGAAAAAATCCATGTCTGAAAGGAATTCCATCTCTAATACCCAATGATGTAATAGTGCGGAACTAAATTACCGATGATTGGACCACCCTGCAAAGTGGAGGTTTGACACTATTTCTTTCGGGATTTCCTTTCCCTGAAACAAGTTTTAAAGAGGATACGTGGATTTTCATCTTCCATCTGAGGACGGCTCTGCTGTTTCTGAAGCAAACAGGCAAACTGGTATATGAGGCGAGATTAGGACAGCCATTTTCTCACTATTTTGAGCGACCAGCATTACACAAACCAGAAGGTATATCTCTTCCGACCCCTCTGGGTTGAAGCCTTGTTATTTATAGAAAAGGAACGTAATCATTACCAATTTGTCCATGGATCTTCACCATTGGATCCCTTTCTCTAGGATGGTGGTTTTTTCGAACACTTCTGACACCTACATATCAGAAATAAAGAGGCTGGAGTTGTATGTCCACAATTGGTTATTATTAATATTGATTATGCCTATTGCAATATTTTCACATTTGGATTTGCATTGGTGACAATAGCACGTCATTGTTCTGAAAATGTTTAGTAACAGCATTTGAATACCAATAAAAAGCAGATGTTTAAATTTGTTAATAAATTAGACCAGATTTGATGGCTGTGTTCATGATTATCATCATCTTCATCAGTAGTTCAATTGGTGTTAACGTCTCTATTTCGCAAGTTCACAATGCACATGTGTTATTTAATTGGTCAACAGTTTCATCATCCACCTTTTTCAGCTGCCTCCTAGTTTGCAGCAATCCATGACACTGCCTTACACATCAAATTGTACAGTGACTTGATAAAATATATTTTTGCTCCCAACTTATCAACAAAGCTATCCTTTTCTTTTTTATACTAATTGTGACATTTCCATTTGTTACCAACATAGATTTAGTTTCAAATTAGTTCTGATCCAGGTTTGTACTTGGTTGCTCTTCTATTGTGGAGACACCTTTTGATTTGTATCTCAATCAAAGTGTAGCATGTGCACTTAGAAGCTGTATCCTCGAAGCTCTAATTTTGGAGCTTGCTGGTTTTCAATAGTAATAAGTACTTGTAGTTTTTTTATGCTCGGCAAGCAAAGGCGTTGTAAGGGTCCTCTACGCTTACAATTAATGAAAGAAATTTACAAAATAATGCAAAAACCCTTTTTAGGAGGAGAGGTGCAAGAGGAGAAGAAAAACATACTAAGAATGCATGGGTCAAAATACCGGAAATCCGATACGTATCGTCCTGACCTCTAGGACGATACGTATCGGGTATCGTCCGATACATTCAAAAAAAAAAAAAATCCCCAAAAAATCTGAAAAAATAGCAAAAAATTTTGAAAAATTATATTTATTTATTTTGTATTTATTTCAACTATTTTTGCTTTTATTTTTGACTTATTTGATGCATTATTTAGATGAATATATAAGTCACATGCCTATTTTGTGACTTAACCCAAGTCACATGCCTATTTTGTGACTTATTTTTGACTTAAGATCACATTTTTGACTTAATGTAATAGATCTTCTAACATTATTTTTGACCAGCTGATCACATGCCTATTTTATTAACAATATTTCATAATTTGATCGACGCAGCCACACATAAACTAAATTACAATGTATATTGACAAAAATAAATTATATATTATCAAAATTAATAGCTATGCTAATAAAAATAAATTTAATTGTATATGGAAAACTTACTTTAGAGCCACATTGAATTTCGTGGTGGTTCTTGGCCCTCATGATCATCATCGTCATCGGTGCGCGAGCTTTCCGGCCTTTGCCTATAATGTTGGCCATATTGATACCCATGATCATATAATATGGCCTCAGGTAGTAGTACGTAAAGGCCGGTCCTCCCAAAATCTGACCAACGAAGTCATATGGCACCGGGTAGGTTTGTTGTGGCTGGTAGTATGGGTTACTAATTGCTGAATCTTCGGTATTTTGCAAACTGAATCCCCCGAAGCTAGAAGTCATATAACCCATATCCGTATCATCTTGTGGACCTTGTGGTGGTGGTGGTGTTTGATATGATTCTGACTCTCCTCTTCCTTCAACCCCTCCCATTCTAAATGTAGGAGTGTCAAACTGTGTTAACGGTGCCGAGTCATTGTCCCATGCCGTCATATCTCTATAAGGATCAGAGGTACCAGCATCCTCCCCTCCACCACTAGTGCCAACGTCCCCTCCACCATCATGCCCTCCACCATCATTCTCACCACTCCCATCATCACTACCGGGCTGCGTTTCGTCATTAGATCCAACCACTGAATGACGATTCAATCTTCTTTTCCGCCTCGGTGGTTGGGAAGTCTGCTGCTCCGCTACTCTTTCAGCATTGTCCAGCCATTCAGTGCTCTCAGTATCCAAGACTGGCTCTTCTCTCTCTTCGATCCATTGATTCAAAGGGTCATCCTCCTCGAATATATAATCCAACTGGATGAGATCAAAATATTCACTGTCTGTAAGGTAGAATATGATAGATAAATTAGTATAATATGTAAGTAAGACTTCATATAATTGAGGATCTAAGACTTCATGTAATTGCTTACCATTGGTCCTCAGATATTCCTCGACCCTTAATCGCATGTTGTAGTGGCGAGACTAACTTTTCCAATCGGTCCATAGTTAGTCTATTCCTTGTCTTAGTATGAATGAGAGAGAAAGTGCTCCAATTCGCTTCATGATTGGACGAGGAACACGTTTGCGACAATACCTCATTGCTACCCGCCTCAATATCGGACCATCACCTCCATAATGCATCCATCAATGGGTTTGTCGTGTTTAATTTGGGATTGCCGGTAGTCCCAAATGACCCATGTCTCTTCTTGAAACATGTCAATCTATAAAGATGAAACACAGTAAGGCACATATCAATAAATAGATGATAATATCACATGACATTTGACTTATTAGTTATAAGGTATGATACTATGATTACTCACATCTCTTATGGCTTGACCTTGGTCCGCCAACTCAGGGAGCATTCTTTGGATTACATTGAGCAAACTGGTATACACTTCATCAGTGTCACCAAAGCGTCAGATATCGGAAGGTCGGATTCAAGTAGTGTGCTACACATCAAATATGAGCAATTTCATCAGTATATGAAAATAATGAATAAATAAATAAAAATCACTACATAATTGTGCAACATGTTATACCTGCTGCATGCAACTACTGGTGAAATTGTGCATCCCACCTCTTGTCGATAATCGCCCAGTATCGTTTATATTTTGTAGGGCATTTGATTTTTATAGCCAATTTTGCCTTATCCATTGACTCATAAACGTACCCCATCGTTGGTTTCTTATCACCATCAACCAATCTCAACACTTGCACCAACAAGGTAGTGACGGCGATCAGGTGGTCGACATCTGCCCAAAACTGCGTGCTGTAGATCAAGTCAGCAACTTCAATCCAAGCTAGTCTCTTTGCTCGTGGGAGTCCTATTTCATGTTGATTCCACTCTTCCGACGAAACCATGCTTTTCAGCTCACGCCTATATCTAGCCAAACTCTGTAGGGCTAAGAACTGTGTTAGAAAACGTGTAATCGCAGGTAGGAGCAACTCATTGTTCGTGAAGGCTCTCATTAAATTGACCAGCTTGTCACTGTTCTACAGGTAGGAAGTAATCGTTCTTCCCTTTTGAATAGTTGTCTGTGTCTTGCTTCTCTTTCCTAAATCCTCAAGAATGAAGTCCACGCAATGAGCGGCACACGGGGTCCAGTACAGGTGACGTCTCTTCGTCATTAGTTTTAATCCAGCGGCTTTGTAATTTGCCGCATTGTCTGTTACCACTGACAACCTGCTTCAACCTCTTGAACTACCATATCCATTAGTTGCTTTACGTGTCTAGAAGCATCAACTGATTTCAAAAATACTGTCCCGGCATCGCTGTAAACCAAAAAGTTGATCAAACTCTTTTTTGTGGGACCAGTCCATCCATCGCACATAATTGTGCAACCTCTCTCATCCCATACATCCTCAAAGCTTTGTACATAGGTAGTTATCTCATCGTACTCATCTGTTAGTAAGGGCCCAGATATCTCGTATGGAGAAGGCTTTTTAACTCCTGGACCAACTTCTGCATTTGTATCAATCATGCTTTTGAAGTACGGCGACTCTGCTACTTGGCTCGGAATGTGGTTGTATATAAAAAACTTGGCAATGGATTTTTCAAGCTTCTTTCCCATTTTTGTAAGTGAGATTGCACTCAATTTGGTTTGTTTGGAGCTTTTAGTGCGATACATGAATGGATCCATGGGGGCTGTAGTACGGCCTATAATCCCTCCCGGATGCTGACCTACGCAACCCAGCAGTCTGCTCAACATCCTCATCATCCTCAACAACATGTGGCCTATGACTAGATCCACCACCGGTAGCAGGCATGGATAGGCCCCTCAACCCGGACCGAAACCGATAATCGGCTTCTTCCTGATCTCGCCGCTGTTGTGCTTCTCTGACACTTTCTCTCATAACTCTCGCTATCTGCTTATCCTCATCCTCATCATCCTCAGGTGCAGCTGATGTAAACTCTGGATCTGGCCTCCTGATTCTCTCATACATTTCCCTATCACGATCGGCTTCAGCTTTTTTCTTTCCCTTTGCCGCTTGTAAACTAGCTCTGATATTTTCTTTTACTTCTCTGGGTACACTGGGACACCCTCTTGTCTCTCCCTTTACGTGAGCAAAATGCTCCTTTAACCGTGTGATACCTCCTCCCAGCAGTTTTTTTTCACAAAGCTTACATTGTATCTGGAGTCTATTATCATCTTTGGATCATCCGATCGTACCATATTTATTTCTTTCACCTGCATGAATGAGCAAACGATTGCATTAAAGTAAACATCTAATTTACACTTGAAAATAAAATTTATTTTTTAATTATTGCTATTTTAAAAATATTAGATTATATTTTATTAAATTTATTTGATATTATTCTAATTTTTATAAAATTTAGATTACATTTGAAATTTTATTTTATATTATTCTAATTTTTAAAAGATTAGATTATATTTTACCAAATTTATTTGATATTATTATAATTTTTGAATATTTATTTGATATTATTATAATTTATGAATGTTTATTTGATATTATTTTAATTTATGAATATTTATTTGGTATTATTATAATTTTTGAATATTTATTTGATATTATTATAATTTATGAATGCTTATTTGATATTATTTTAATTTATGAATATTTATTTGATATTATTATAATTTTTGAATATTTATTTGATATTATTATAATTTTTGAATATTTATTTGATATTATTATAATTTTTGAATATTTATTTGATATTATTCTAATTTTTTAAAATTTATTTGCTATTATTCTAATTTTTAAAAATTTATTTGAAATTTATTCCATATCATTCTAATATTTTATGGGACATATCCCATAATATTAATTATTTTAATTATATGTCACCCATAATTTTAAGGGTATATGTGACCCATATTGACCCATATTATTAATTATATTAATTATTTTATGACCCATAATTTTAATTATATGTGACGGTCACATATAATTAATATGGGTCACATATAATTTAATATGGGTCACATATAATTTAATATGTGACCCATAAATTTAGTTATATGTGACCCATATTAATTTTAACTTTAAATTATATGTGACCTATATTGTCCCCATTATTTTATTAATTAAATGTGACCCATATGATATGTGACCCATATTAATTTTAATTTTAATTATATGTGACCCATATTGATTTTAATTTTAATTATGTGTGACCCATATTGACCCTATTATTTTATTAATTATATGTGATCCATATGATATGTGACCCATATTATATGTGACCAATATTAATTTTAATTTTAATTTTAATTATATGTGACCAATATTTATTTTAATTTTAATTATATGTGACCCATATTGACCCCATTATTTTTTTAGTTATATTAATTATTTTGTGACCCATAATTTTAATTATTTATATTATTTTTAACCCATAATTTTAATTAATTTATATATTTTAATTATTTTAATTATTTTAATATCTACCATTAAATATGGTAGATCTTCCATATTTATGGGTAGGTTTACCATTAAATATGATAGATCTAACAAATTTATGGCTAGATCTACTATATTTAAGGGTAGTTCTACTATATTTATAGGTAGATCTACCCTTAAATAAGATAGATCTACCTTATTTTAACCTTTAACACAAAATAAAACTATGGGAAAATGATAAAACACGTACCTTCCGCATTGATCCCGAGCTTGTTAGTGCGATTCGGGGGCGATTTGTGGTGAAAATATGCAAAAAATGAAGAAGAAGAAGGAAGAAGGAAGAAGAACAGTAAAACTGGTTTTGCAATGGAAAAAACCCAAGAAAAAACAGCAAAACCCGACTTCAAATTCGGGTTGCAAAAGTCACCCACGTGACTGGGCCCCACCACAGATTCGTCAAATTATCGGACGATAATTTCAACCTTTTTTGAATCCCACAGAAAATTCGAAATTATCGAACGATAATTTCAAATTATCGTTCGATAATTTGATATTATCGTTCGATACGGACGATATTTTGCCCGTATCGGACGATAATATCACTATTTTATATAGGGTACGATACATACCCTATGTATCGTACCGCTGGCCTCCAAAACCGATACGTATCGTCCGATACGTATCGGTATCGGACGATATTTTGACCCATGTAAGAATGTGTGGTAATGGGCTCTATGCTATAAGCAATGGATATGAGAAGAGCTTTCTTGTGAGTTCGAGTGTCGGATTTCCTTCCAAATGTGATGAAGGGTGGAAGTGATGTACGCTGCAGCTTTATGATGGTTGGGGCTATCAGGCAGGTTGGTGAGATCCTCTAGTTCTTCATCAAGGTGCCGAAGAGGAGGCCGTCTAATTACCTAATGAGCTTGGATAGATCGCCAGATCCAAGAGGTATAGGAATATTTGAAGAAAAGGTGTTCGTGATTTTCGCGATCCAGTTTGCATAGGCACACTGAGACATGATTATGATACCCCGAGACATGAGTAGATCATGGGTAAGGAGCTTGCATTGGGCAGCTTTCCTAGTAGTATATGCATAGTTGAGGATCCTTTTCTTATGCCAAATAGTCTTGGTCCAAGGCAAATGAATTCTAACCTCCTGGATTGTGTCCCAAGCAGACTGAAAAGTGAGAGGCCTTTCAAATGAGGAATTACAATAAGTAGATCTGTTCATCTTTATATTTTTTGTTTTTCTAAAATTACCACTTTTGACATTTAGGGTTTTACTTGTGGGATTTGCTTTTTTTTTTTTTTTTTTCAGCTGTCAAATTAGTGTATGACTTGTTACTGAGTTTTGAAGACGTCCCGTGGAGGGATAGTTTGTATCTGTAATGGGATAATATTTTATAGCCACTAACAAAGTTCTTTTATTTTCTAATCTGGATATGTTTCAGGTTTGATTTATTTTTCCGGAAGAACCCTTTTGGTGGTGAATACACCATCTTTGGTGGTCTAGAAGAATGTATTCGGTTTATTGCTAATTTTAAACTTACAGAGGAGGAGATCTCCTTCCTACGCTCGGCCTTGCCTGCGACATGTGAGGTATTCTACCTTTTTTAATTATAATGTTAATATTATAAGGGGGAAGTCATTTTATCCACCCAGAAAAAAAAACATTTCAATCCCCTGTTTTTGGTTTTTTTAAATTAAACATAATATTTTATTAAATATACCTCTTTTTCCTTTTGGTTAAATTTAGGATGGAAGTACCCCCCTTCCCCCCAATTATTTCAGGCAAAATGTTGGTTTCTTTGTAGTAATGGGTTATCTTCATCCTAAATTTCATCTGAAAGCATAAAATGGGGATGGGTGCATAAAAACATGGGATAGAAATGTCATCTCCCATGTTATTATTCCATGTTTTTTTCTAATGGAAAAAAGGAAATTCAAGCAAGAAATCATAACTGCTTATGGGAAAATTTTCAAGGCTATTTAATTTTAAATTGATTTTACTATTATTATCCATTTCCATTTTGGTTGTGATTAAACTGTAACATGCAATTTTCTTTTTGAGTTAAATTAGTGACTTGTTTTGTAATAAAAAATGCTTAGGTTCGTAGCCATTTTTTTTATCTACATGCTACAGAATGTTAGTCTTAAGTTGTTTTACATATCCTGACATAAAGGTGGTGTATAACCAACTGTTTATACTTTCATAGTACAAAATAATGAGGTTGTAAATTTTGTCCAACATCTTATCAAAACTGTTGAAAGTGAGAGGTTTTTAAGAGGGCAAGTGGAGGAAAAGTGTAACATGGTTGTAAACATGGGAAATATTAATTGAGTACTAGGATGAGAAATTTTGGAACAGCCAGAAAATTGATCTCAAAAGAATGAAAGATAAGGGGCATAATAATATACAAATGTTGGGTTGTTACCTACATAGATGTATATGACTATTTAGGTATCATTTTTCTGCAGGATGGCTTTTTTCATTATCTTGGGGGAGTCAATTGCTCTGATGTTGAAGTTTATATATATGACTATTTATGTATCATTTTTCTGCAGGATGGCTTTTTTGATTATCTTAGGGGAGTCAATTGCTCTGATGTTGAAGTGTATGCTATCTCTGAGGGATCTGTTGTTTTTCCTAAGATACCCTTACTAAGAGTGGAAGGACCAATTGCTGTGAGTGCCATTAAATTGTGTTTCTTTCTGTGGCTTTATGCAGTTTTTTCTTGAAGATACTAATATGTGTGTAAGTTTTAATAAGTAAGTTTGTGATCCTAAAGTTAGAAATAATGTTTCCACTACATTTGCACCCATAAAGGTTATTTTAATATATTTCAGTGCCAAGAGATGCCGATTTGCTTTATTGTGTTTCAGGTAGTTCAACTTCTGGAAACTCCATTTGTGAATCTTGTTAATTATGCCTCATTAGTTTCTACAAATGCTGCAAGACACCGATTTGTTGCAGGGAAATCCAAAATGCTACTTGAGTTTGGCCTTCGACGGGCACAGGTTGCCAACTTTTGTTTTGTTTGTTTGTGCTTTTTTTTTTGAAATCTTTACATGAATTTTTTTCTTTATAAGTAACACATGCTATGCCTTTGACATGTAGGGACCTGATGGTGGAATTAGTGCATCAAAATACTGCTATATGGGCGGATTCGATGCGACAAGGTTACTTCTGTTGAGACTTTTTTTTGGTTACCTATGACATGAATTCTACGTAAAGGATATTCAAATTTTAAATCCATGATAAATTCAGTTGTGGCAACTGCTCTTTATATTACCATGTGAAACTTTATTTATGAACATTGAGTCAGCAAGAGTGCTTTCTGAATTTTGCCCGGTCAGACACTTTTTGACAAGGCTTATTGGCGAAAAATCTTAATCTGTTTTTGCTTTTCCTTTCTAGTATTATTTTGATTACAAATTTATATAGGTTTATTTTTGGCATCTATGTTATCTGGGTGATAGGTGATTCATTTACCCTGTGGGTTACAAATTCATATCTGAATTGAAGTGTCAAAACATGAGTACGACTCCACTATGCTGATGACATGTTGTTTTGAGATGTGTCGGTGGAAGGTGTAAATAATGTCAAGGAGATAGTTCATGTTATGAGACCCTATCTGGGCAAAAGGAATGTAGCATTGGTTAATGATGAGTTATTGCTTGAAGTGGTGGTGAAACCTTTTGTGGGTAGATGGGAGAAATTGCTATCTATAAAAAGGTTTGAGAGACCAATATATATATATATATATATATATATATATATATATATATATATATATATATATATATATATATATATATATATATATATATATTTGTGGTGTGTCTGTGTGTGGGGTGGGAGAGAGGAAGTTGGGGGTCGGGGGTGGTCATGCTTATTAAAGCAGTATTCTCTAATCTACCTGTATACTTTCATATTGATGTTCCGTTATCCTATGGGTTTTGGAGAGGGAAGCAAATCCTATGGCATATTGACGCGGGACGGGAACCCTAAATGCGTGAATATGATTTTTAATGTGATTTGCCGAAATTAAATAAAGTTAATTCAAGATTAATCTCAAAACTATCACGATACCTTCGGGTTCGTAGAATTTCGGTAAGTAAATCATGCGAGATCCAAATAGGGTGTCCAATCCGATGCGCAAGTCCCATTAGAGTTGAGGCAGGATCGGGCCTAGAGATAGGACTCTAGCTTTTCCAGGTTTAGGCGCGCTTTTTCTATCCGATGTAGATTCACAGCTCGAACCAGGGTTGCGGAATTAGATTAGGGGTTTGTAATAGGTTTTGGTTTTGTAACGGGTTTATGGTTTTCGGATCGGTTTCTGATTTGGAAAAGGGTGTTGGCCATGTTAGATTTAGGGTTTCAAAAGGTTTCAGGTTTTGAGAAGGCAAGGAAACAATTAGGCTACGGTGTAGGGAAGCAAGCACAGATCGAGAGATAGCAAATATGATAGAGAAAATAACAATGGCTTTTGGGAATCACTCCCTTGGCCTCACACCAAACCCATCTGAGGCAAAGATTACTCAAGCATAAAAGCATTCAAATAATCAATCAACTAACTTAAAAGGTGTTTACAAGCCTCTATATATAGTCCACCAATAATTAAACTCGAAATAAGAAAGCCCTAATATTAGTAAAACACTAAAAGGCAACTTTCGCATAGAAAAAAAAAAAAATCCCGTCTGAAATCGTCTGACGCACGTCAAGAAAAATATGACAGCTCTTGTCATGATCTTGCTTGGTAGGAGTCGCGCGCTATTGTTGGCTGGCGTCGCAGCGCATTTCTTTGTGTCCCTCCTTCTCCTTTCTCCTCCGGGTTTCCTCTACGCTTCTTCCGACGCCGGTAAAACTGATGTGGTCCGAATCCAATGTCCATATATGTGGCGTCCCCGTCACATATGGTGGTGGTTGTTGGATACATGATATCTTGTGTGTGTGTGTGTGTGTGTGTGTTCGCGTGTGTTAGATTGTGAGAGTACAAATAAAAACAATGGCAGCAACTCAGCATCATCACCAATCAGTTGAAAGCATCAATCCAGATTTTCAAGGAAGCATCTCTACAACACCCAAACCCACACACAAAGGTGATAGAGCTCTGCTGAACAAATTTCAAGCATCAGACTCAGTAAGCAACACTGCAATCTTACCCATCCAGTCAAGAGACAACCATCACAAGTTTATCACGACTGATTCTCTCAGCTACATTTCATAGCCACGTAAGTCAAAGTTTGGTTGTGCTGATGTCAGCATGACATCATGCTAACGTTATCAAGAACATGATGATGTTGACAACAACGGAAAGCCCGCTGCGAAATAAAAAAGTGCACCACTTAAGATCTAGGGTTTGAGGTAAATAAAGAAGGTGTAAGGTTTAGGAAATAAGTTTAGGGTTAGAAAGGGGGGGGGGAAGAGGGCAAAATATTTATTCTGATGTGAACAAGAAATTGGAGCAGAAGACGATGGGAAACAAGTGATGTGGAAGATGAGAAAGAGCGGGAAGAAAGAGTCCAGAAAATGGACCCTTACATGGGTCTTTAAGAGACCCAAGAGGCTGCTCTTTAGGACTGGTTGTTAGGCCAGAAAGGCGGTCCGAGAAGGTTCAGATTTTTTGAAGTCTAAGGGCAGAAATATGGTGCCCGTTATGGATTATTTTTATGATTCTGGACAGGGCGTTAAGGCACTGAGATACTTCTGCGGGGATTTTTTTTGGAAACTGAAAAATAAGCTCCGTACAATATCTGCAAGAGAGATTAAGATGGTCCAAATCTCCTAAAAGATCTGCGTGAAATGGAGTTTAGAGTGTCAAGAAATTGCTCCTAAGAATCCTGTGGAGTTTTGTGAGTCAAGAGGTCTCCTAAAAGATCTGAATTTATAATTACTGAGAATCTATTAATTTCCACCCCAGTAAAATTTCAAGAATCTTCAAGAAAGTCTCCTAGAATTACAAGGATAGCAACTCTTAAAGTTATCGGTGATAACTCCAGATCTGACTTAGAGACCAAGAGCTCTAGGAAATCTGCACAAAAATTACAAAGAGAAAGCTTTGACTTTTTATTTTGTAGGATAGTTTAGCAAGTTACCATAAAGTAGGACTCTTTATTTAGGTTCTGTAATTCTATATGTATGCTGCTATGTATAGAAGAACAGATTAGTGAATGAAATATTTTTGTTTTCTGCATGAAAACTGAATTTATCTTGTTGGAGCGAGAACCCTTGTGCTTGGAGTTCTCCTTCTCTCTTTTTGTCCAATTCAATTGCAGAAAAGGTGAATCTTCTATATTATTCTATCCTCTGAATTATAGTTATCTCTACTCTTGCCACGCTACATCAAATTCCTTTCTACAGAGGACAATAATATCCTAATATACAACACCAATATACATCTACTCACACACCCATGCACACCTAAAACACACCAACAACATCCACATTATCTCTTATTATGTCCAGCATGAGCACACAAAACATATTGAATGCGACATTCACTTTATTCGGTAAAAGCTCCAAGTTGGCCTTAGCTTGGCAACGTGCTCATTAAAGGGAGTAGATGTATATTGGTGTTGTATATTAGGATATTATTGTCCTCTGACAGTCTATTCTTGTCAGGCTAGGCATGATAAACATCTATGTTTTAGCTTGAGAGGGAGAATGATGTATTGGTGTTTTTTGGTGTGTGGTTAGGAGTCATATGTAGTTAGTTGTCTTGATGTGTATACTACTTTAATGACAAACTTGTAATCAAAATTTCATAATCAATATCAATAGGACTGGAGCTAAATTCCATGGAGGCATAAGGGAGCATGTTTCCTAAGGGGATGCTTTATATCACTCACTTTTGATATCCCAAAGGATGTCAAATTTGACTCAAGTAATGGGTGGGCTATGTAAGAAGTTTGTATCTGGCGGTAGGCAAATATCTTTGAGCAAATTTTATGCTCGTGTTCTACAAAAGATCTTGAGTTTCAACATGTTTGTAGAAACAAAAATGAGTTGGTGGATGGACTAGATAAGAAGGGGGTGACTAATGACTTTTTTGGGTGGAGACTCTTTTTCATGGAGCATTTTGTTGGTTTATAGTTCTTATCTTTTATCTCATGATTAAAAGCATCTTACTTTTTTTGGTGGTAGCTTTTATCCCTTTTTAATACACTTTGATTGCCGACAGAAAGTAAGTTCTAGATTCTTGAGTTTTCTGTAGTTAGCATTTGAATATTCCTATTATTTAAGTTTTTTATTATTTACTTTTAACCGAATTTCTTTGTGGATTTATTCGGTTGTCTCATTCCTTGTTTTTATATCATACTGACAGCAATGTTGCAGCTGGAAAGTCATTTGGTATACCTCTTCGTGGAACACATTCTCATGCCTTTGTTAGCTCATTCATGGTTGGTAATTACCACCTGTATATTTAAAAGACAATGGGAATTGAAATTATTTTATAGACTGATATTAAAAGAGTGTTTATGCAATTGCATTTCTCTTGTCATTATGGTAATGCCTTTTTAGTTTTTACGTTCTTTAAGATTGTGATGGATCTATAGCCATGTAGTTCTTGTGAATCTTGTTTTAAGATTGTTCTTACTTTATATCCTACTCCCTATTTCATATATTTTTTATATTACAAGAAGTGACGTGATAAAGGCAGAAGCAGAGTTGCAGCTAGCATGATAACTTGTGGATAGTTTGTAGGGAGGCATGAGCTCTCTGTCTTCTTATAGTAGGTGCCCTATTTATGTGGTCAAACAACCAAAGGAGCTGTAATTGTAGGTTGTATTTTATTTGTTTATTTTTATTTTCTAGTGCATCTTCTTAAAATCTTATGCACTCTTCCTCATCCAGTGCCTGATCATGTGTATTTTCTTTTGAATTTGAATGGGCCTATCCCCCCTTCAACTTCAAGAACATGTGCTTGGTATTCACTTAATTGTTTTTCTTTTTTTTGATAACCTGGGTATCTGGGCCTCTTAGAGCACCTGCCTAATCCCAGGGGTGCGCACCCCCAAATTCAGCACATGCTGAGTCAGCACAGGATATGAATCCCTAGGGTGACCTCAAGGGCGAGGAGGGGATTCGAACTCAGGTCTCCTGCTTTCGGAAGCAGGTCCCTGGCCAGCTCGCCAAACCCCTTGAGGTTGGTATTCACCTAAGTCATTGACCTGATCAATGCTTAGTGTTACAATTTTAAGGTTGATGGACGTGCATGGAAAGATTTGCATTTAAACTCGGATTAGTTTGGTAATGTAGGCTGCATAAGTCTGTGGTGTTTATTAATAGGTACGAAATCGTGGATATAAAAAATTACAGATTGTTGTCTATGGAGGTGATTGATATTTTATGTTGTCCTTGTAAGTGCACAAGCGTTTTAAAGCTAGTGGCAAATCCAAGAGTGTCGAACACACACAGAATCTATATTAATTCTGAAATTATCCTTAAAAACTAACTTCACGCTAATTTAAAGAAAACAAATTTGAAGTAAAAGAAACAACTAAAAGAAATAAGAATTTAGAGAAAACAATGTGCAAAAGTTTAGAGAAAACACAAAAATAAAAGTGCAGTTAGGGATCCGAATCCACCATAAATCTGTAGCAATCCTCTTTGTTTTGTAATCTAACCACCATGTGAATATAGCTAATTAGTAGGCTACAAGCTCTAATAGTTTCGTAAAGAAACTTGATCAGTTATTATAACAAATTATCTCGGTTTGGCATACCCTATCTACGAATCATAAGCATAAAGTATCTCACCCACTCACAGCCCAGCCAAATAAATCAAAGCAAGCACAGTAAAACTATTGTTTGAATTATCTAAACTAGACTACAAGTACTAGAATAGATAGGCATATCAAAATCAAACCTATTCACACTCTACAAGATGAGTAGATAAATAAGAAATTGAATTAGAACAATAAAACCTGACTCATAAAAGAATCCTCTATCCAAGAATACTTTTTCAACCCACAATCAAACAATCATATTAACTAAAAACCCATGGTTACAATACAAATTATCAAACTACTTCATTATGACTTCATCTCCCCCCTAACTTGCTAAGATCTAGTCGCGCATTGAGAAGAAAACCGTAAACAAAGCCATGGTTTCTCTCTTACAACTATTACTCTCTCTCTAAACTAAACTTTCTCCTCTCTGGCTCTTGAATTCTTCCTCTCTGGAACAATCACACGCTTTGGAAGCTTGGCCATCTATTTATAATCTTCATTGGTCGATCTTGGCCTTTCAATTAAAAGTTCTTTAATTAGAATTGAAGTTGGACAAGGAAATAATTGAATTTAGAAAGTTACAGTCGGCCAGAATTGGTTTCTGGTTTTAAAACTCGTTCAAACGAATTCCAGATTCGTTCAAAACAAAACTGGCTCATTCAAAGCAATCTGTAGCTCTCGTTCAATGCATCTTGTGCAAAGCACCTCGTTGAAACGAATTCCAGCATCTGAATTCTCGTTCAAACGAGTCCCAGGTTCGTTCAATCGAATTCCAGGTCAACTCTGCATGCGCTGAACTTTGACTGCCCATAACTTTTGGTCCAGAGCTCCAAATTACTTGATCTTTTGCTTGATGAAAAGCTCTTGAAGTTTACTTTTCATCCATCGGATCAAATTTATGTAATTCTCTACTTTGATCTGTAATCACTTAAACACACTAAAAATAATATATTAGTATACAAAAGAGTGCTAACAAAGTTTAGCTTTGGGGTATAATTGGTATATTTTGGAGATATATCACACCTCCAAACGTAACTTTTTCTGGTCCCCGAGCAAAACTAAATTTAAACTAATTCCTAACAAATTAAATTCCCACGTTCGTAGGGAGCACGATTACATTTAGCATATGCAACAAACCTTTAAACCCCTAGGTGATCCCTAGTGGGGGTGTTTTTTCTCCTGAGAGTTTTCAGTGAAGATACTCACAAAATTTATATTTCCTTTCAAAAATTCTTTTTCAAAATATATCAAATCCAACACAATTTTCAATGAATGTAAAAATATAAACCATTTTGAGTTCAAAATTTATCTTCATTGAAACTTCAAACCTATTGATTCATATAAACAAGTTAATTCAAAGTACTACACGTCTAATTTCCATAATCAATCCATACAAATCTAGCGTGTAGTGTGTGTTTTCATTACCAATTCCACTTTTAAAATTCAAACTTAGCTTTCATGTGTACTCGTTAATTCTCTACTTTGACTCAAAAACTCACTTGGGCATACTCTCTCAATGAAAATTAGCAAGTTTGGGTTCACTCACTCTCAATATATGGTTTATATGAACAAAGAACACTGATTTAACCACATAATTTCAAAGAAAAACAATAAATAATAACTCGAGAGATCTCATGGAATAGATTCTCAATTTTGAAATCCATAACTCAGTTCTTCATAGATTTCACAGGACAAATTCTCCAACATAGTAGTTTCAATCACCTTGGTAAAAAAGGTCTTTATTATAGGTTGTAATGGGGTTGTAGGTTAAAGCTAAGTAAGAAAAATTGGTAAAAAGGATTCAAAATATGAGAATTAAGTAAATTTTTTTCATTTAGCACAATACCCTTTCTCTCTTTCTTTTCATCTCCAAATGTTTCGACTTCTTCTTCAACAACTCCAACACCTTCTCCTTTACCTTTTAACTTCTCATAGTGAGGGTAAGGCTAAAATTAATTGGCTAAGGGTCAAATGTATTATGCTTTTCCAAAGAAAGGTTACTTTTGTTTGGCTCAAAAGGGGTACTAAATAGGATATTAATATGGTGGGTCATTTTAAGCTCAAACTGTCCAAAGATGGCCTTAAATCATCACCTTTGTTCATGAATACTTACTTCAAAGCTTTAAATTCACACTATGAAACTTCTAGTGAAACTAAGTACTCATTCCATTCATAGAACAAAGTAAAATATATGAGATCGAAAAATTCTGAATTTCTGAATAGAGAGTGAAATAGATAAATTTTCTCACAAAGAAGAGTTCAAAACTCAAATCTCATATGGTATAGTCCTTCAAGAATTCATGGTTCACACATTAATTATGTACTTCAATTTCCAGCTCAAATAGTAATGTATGTGTAAAAAGATTTACTGGATCTATACTTCTCAATTACTTCAATTTTCAGCATAATTAACTAAAAATTAACTCATTTAACTTCACAGATTTTCTTGATTTCAACTTCAATTTGTTTTGAAATAACTAGGATTGATTTTCCATATCCAAATCACTTTGTGTTAAATTCAATGTTTAAAACAGTTAAAACTCAGAAATTTTCAATTTTTTTTTCTTCCAAACAGATTTTTCACTTTTAATTTTAGAACGAAAATTTTCAACAAACAACTTCTCTTACTCAACTACACTCTCATGCTTGGTTCTCAATTCACTTACCCAGTTGTGTACTATACCTCTCCCAAACCTATTAAAAACAATGTCCTCACTATTAGCAAATAACAGTGAATCCATAGAGAATAAGGAGAGGGTACTTATTCCAATGAAATCTTTGCTACAAGAAAAGAATGGAGATAAAAGTACCCCAAACCTGCATGTTAGTGCATAACAAATCTAAAAAGTAAAGTGAATCAAGCATGCAAGAATGAGTGTGCACAAAGAGATCAAAAAGAAAATCTCAAACAACATTCGTTTAAACGAGATAGGGCTTCATTTAAATGAGAAAATCTCATTCCAAGCTCATTCCAAGCGCACCATGCAGCTTTGAAATCTGCAGAAAAGGGTCTGACTCTTTTAAACGAGTTTCACCTCATTTGAACGAGAATGTAAGTAAAAACAGTGCAGAGTGACAGTGTATATACATGGCCATTCAAATTTTTTCTTTTTTTTTTTAGATATTGCTTTCTAAATAAAAATATAGAAAACTATTTAAAATAAATAGATTAAAATCAAAACTAGTCTAAAATAAAAATAAAAGCCTAACCAAACATACTTGGGTTGCCTCCCAAGAAGCCCTAAACTTAAAAGTCTTCAACCAGACTTACCCTTGTGGAAATCATCCAGGATCCGACAAATCCTTGGAATTGTTGTTCTTTTTAGGCATCCTTAGGGCATGTGGATGAAGTTTCCTCCCAGAATTATTGTGAAATTTCTGTACCTGTGGTATGGTTCTCACCATTAAACAGTCCGCATTTCCCTCTAAAGTTATTTGATGAACTGAATAAAATATATTAATCCTCACCATCCTGTTCTCGACAGAAACTTCCATTATACCACTACGGCAGTTAATAGAAGCATTAGCTGTTGCAAGGAATGGACGACCAAGAATAATAGGAATTTGGGAAGCCTTGGTGTGGCTGGGTTCCATCTCCATGACTAGGAAATACATAGGATAATAAAGTTTCTCAACTTTGATAAGAATATCCTCTAGGATTCCTAATGGTTTGCATTCAGATCTGTTAGCTAATTGAAGAATTACCAATGTAGGTTTCAATTCTCCCAATCCCAGTTTCTCCTAAACTGAGTATGACGTTAAATTCACACTAGCTCGAAGATCCAATAGAGCTTTAGGAATGATATGATTACCAATAGAGCACTGAATCAATGGTACTCCAGGATCTTTGAGCTTGGGTGGAGTCTTAGTTTTCAGCACACAACTCACTTGTTCAGTGAGAGACATTTTTAGATAATTGATTTTTTTAGTTTCTCTTTGGGTACAAAGGTCTTTGAGAAATTTGGCATATTGGGAATCTGCTTTATTGCTTTCAAGAATGGTAAATTGATCTTCACATCCTTGAAAATTCTCAAGATGCCTTCCATTCTTGATGATCCTTACTAAGAGGGGATGACATGGAGTGAAAGGCCTCCGGGAATGGAAGTTTGGGCACATAGGGTGCCTCCTTCGGAGCCTCATATTACCTCCCTATAGTAGAAGTTGAAGAAGAAGGTGAATCCTTCTCAAGAAGCTCTTCCATGGCTTCAATTTTTTTTTTGGGTTCATTCTTCTTAGACTTATCAGGTCTCTCCTCATTTTCATTCTCCTTCACTTTGTTGGCAACCAATCTACCACTCCTCAGGGTGGTCACACCTTGAACTTGTTCATGTTGTGGAGGGGAATTCTCCACAACCATATGTACACCTTTTGGATTGTCAATTGGTTGACTAGGCAGCCTACCATCCTCTCTCTTACTTATAGCATTAGCTAGTTGCCCAATCTAGGATTCAAACTTCGCAATGGATTGAGTATGAGAGTGGACAGTTTGGGCTAGAGATTGTAATTCTCATAGAGCATTCAAAACTTTCTTCTCAAAGTCAGCAGTTCTAGGTGGTTGAGGTGCATAAAACAGTTGTCCTTAACGGACCATAGGTTTCTGAAAACCTTGTGGTTGTTGGGAATTAGGTCTCTAAGACTGGTTGAACTGTTGCAAAGGAGTATTGGTCTCCATGCAAAGTTAGGGTGATTCCTCCATCCCGGTTGTAAGTATTAGAAAATGAGTTATCAGCTTTGGTGAGGATTGTGCAACATTGGCTTGTTCTTGCACAAATTCAGGGTATTAAGAAGCATTAGGGCAATCATAAAGAGAGTGTGATGCAAGGAAAAAATGCTAAAACCCTAGTTATGCAATTTTAAAATCAATTTGAGATTTAATTGAGCAACGGAGATATAAAAATTAATCTCAAAACAGAAAATATTTAATAACTTTATTAGGGCAATTTAATTGATTCGATTTAGCGTCCATTAGCATATGAATTTCCCAATCTAGAAAATAAGTATAAAGATAGACTCTAGTTTCGATCTAGTTTAGGGCACCAAGCAACAATCTCGATGTTGTCTTTTACTCCTTGTTAGGATTTGAATAATTTAAGGCCCAACGGGTTAAATCGTTTAAAGGGAATCAACAAATAAGGGTTAAGAATTTTGGAACAAAATCTCAACAACAGTATAACAAGGAAAAGATATTTTGAATTTATGGGTTTTTAATAGAGGAAACAAATTAGATAAATTACCTGACAATAATTAAAAGATAAAATAGAAGAGGGATAGAAGATCCAAGGGATCGCTCCAAGGAAGATAATTGGCCTCACACCAAACTGCACGTGGAAAGAAGAATCACTCTTCTAAGTTTTGAAAGAATCGCACCCTCGAAGAAAACTTTGTTCAAAGCTCTCAATTTTGCAACACAAATTTTCATTAACCATTCACTATGCAATAAGAGATTACAATGTGTATTTATAAAGAAAAGAAACCCTAAGAATACTACTAAAATTAAAACTCCTAATCAGTCATTAAAACTTTCTAATCTAACGGTCATAATTAATTTTATCATTAATCTCATTTTTTTATTACGCGAGCACTTTTGAAAGGTCAAACGATGTCCGATTGACATGAAATTGGTCTTTTTTGAAAGCTTATCGAAGTAGCTTTTCAACAAGAAAGAATCACACAATTCCGACATATATTGATAGGCTTATGACCACTTTTCCGATGGTTGCACTGAAAGTGACGAAATCAACAGTTACATATCACATATATGTGTCTGACCCTTAAATGATTCAAATAAGGAAACTAATCCTAAAATAAACTATTTATTAAAAGAATCCTAATCAAAAGAAACTAAACCTAGATAAAATACCTAAAATAACGTACAACGGGTCTTTAACGAGCCTTTTAAAAACCCATTCACAGGTCCACTTTCTCTTTTGATGTCTCTTTATCCGGCCACGATTTCGACGTCTAGGCTTCGATTCCACATCATTCCCCCTTACTTTGAAGAAGTTTGACCTCGAACTTTGGCTGACATGAATTTTCATCGTGGAGGTCATGAATAATTTATAAGGAACCTCGATCGGACACTTGATGAGGCATGCTTGATGTTTCCTAGATTTCTTTCTCCTTGCAGTCCAATTGATATGTTTGGTGTGTCTTTACCTTGGTGACAAAATATAGATCTCCCAAAACTTTTCCGTCTGACCTTTTCACATATTGTTTAAGCAGGTATTTGGAAATCAATGGGTAGATAAGATTCAGCTCAAGTGGATGGGCACAAGAAATGGGCCTAATGGTTTTGTTGCTGGACCTTAAAAAGGTGTAAAATCCTCTAACGTAATCATTGCATTAGTACTCATTTCTAAAGGAAAATCTAGACTATCATAATGACCCATTTTAAAGATTGGAAAATTTCCAATATAGCATCTGAACAAACCCTCAATAATTTTTTGCGGGATTTATTCGGATCTAAATTGAACCAAAACAAAATCACCATCCTTAAATTCATTAAACAAATTTTGTGAGTTAGAAAAGGTTTCGATACTTCCATTGCTCAATACAATCTTATCATTAATTTCATGCAACTTAGAATGAAAATCAGACGGTAACTCACAATGCAATGTAGAATGTGACTCAAGACTTGATTCACAACATAACCCTGAACGTGAATCAGTATGCAACTCATGAGATTATTCAAAATGCAACTCGAGAATATGAGGTGTACGCATCCACGAATTCTATATGCTCATGTGTAGGTGACACTAACGACTCATGTGTAAGCGACTCAATTGATACTAACGACTTATGTGTGAGTGACTCGAGTGACTCATATGGGACTAACACAGAACTATCATTCATAACAGAAATAGAGGTTTCTTAAACACAAATTAGGTTTAGGGTCATATACTCTTCTATCTCCTCATCACAGTATTAGGGTCATATGCTTCCTCTTCTACTTTCAATTTTTACCGCTCCTTATTTTCTTCAGCTGTAATGAATAAACTTTGAACGGCAATCGTGGGACATTAATAGGTAAAATGTTCGAACCCTTGACACTTAGAGCAATTAGGACACTTAGCTGTCTTGGTTTTCAAACTCCGTAGAAGGTAATGGTGTGTTAAAGGAACATACTTTTCAGTAAGTTTCACTTTCATGTCCTCCCATCTGGAGATGGGTTTAATCCGAAGAAATTCAATACGATGTTCTATACGAGTCCAAAAATTTTTGGCATTATCCTCCAACTTTGTTTTCATTAGCCTAGTTTTGTACTCATTCGGTACGTCATACCAATCAAAATACTCCTCTACACTAGACAATCACTCCACGAAGGTTTTAGGGTTCATCCATCCCTCAAAATTTGCAACCTCATCCCGAATAGATTTTAGAAGCTTCTCAGCAAGGTCGTACTCAGGTCACGATGATGAGGGTATCCCCTAACTCTATTTGACATAACATGCAAACAAAATAAAATTCCTAAAGTAAACACCCTAAACTTGAACTGTACTTTGATACCAATTTGATGCAAGAAAAAAACGCTAAAACCCTAGTTATCAATTTGAGATTTAATTGAGCAGCGGAGTTATACAAATTAATCTCAAAACACACAAAATATTTAATAACTTTATTAGGGCAATTTAATTGATTTGATTTAGCGTTCGCTAGCATATGAATTTCTCGATCTAGAAATAGGTCTAAGGATAGACTCTAATTCCGATCTGGTTTAGGGCACCAAGAAAAAAACTCGATGTTGTCTCTTGACTCCTTGTCAGATTTGAATAATTTAAGGTCCAACGGGTTTAAATCGTTCAAAGGGAATCAACAAATAAGAGTTAGGAATTTTAGAACAAAATCCCACCAACAATATAACAAGGAAAAGATATTTTGAATTTATAAGTTTTCAATAGTAGAAACAAACTAGATAAATTACCTGACAATAATCAAAAGATAAAATAGAAAAGGGATAGAAGATCCAAGAGATCGCTCCAAGGAAGATAGTTGGTCACACACCAAACCGAATGCGGAAAGAAGAATCACTCTTCTAAGTTTTGAAAGAATCGCACATCGAAGAAAATTTTGTTCAAAGCTCTCAATTTTGCAAATAAAATTTTCATTAACCATTCACTATTTAATAAGAGATTACAATGTGTATTTAAAAAGAAAAGAAACCCTAAGAATACTGCTAAAATTAAAACTCCTAATCAACTATTAAAACTTTCTAACTGTCATAATTAATTTCACCATTAATCTCGTTTTTTTATTACGCGACTACTTTTGAAGGGTCAAACGATATCCGATTGACGTGAAATTGGTCTTATTTGAAAGTTTATCGAAGTAACTTTCCAACAAGTAAGAATCACACAAGTATATTGATTGACTTATGACCACTTTTTTTATGGTTGCGCTGAAAGTGACAAAATTAACAGTTACATATTACATATATTTGTCTGACCCTTAAATGATTCAAATAAGGAAACTAATCCTAAAACAAACTATTTATTAAAAAAATCATAATAAAAGGATACTAAACCTAGAGAAAATGCCTAAAATAACGTGCAACGGGTCTTTAACGGGCCTTTTAAAAACCCATTCGCGGGTCCACTTTCTCTTTCGATGTCTCCTCTTTGTCCGGCACGATCTCGACGTGTAGGCTTCGATTCCGTATCGGAGTGAGTAGGGATTAGCATATAACAGAAACCTCCTCTGAGCGAGGTAGTGGCTGCTGGGTTGCAGTCATGAGATGATCCAATTTCTTGGACAAGGTACCAACCTTATGCTCAAGTTCTGAGTGTATCTTCACTGCATATAGGCGTCCTCGAGTGGTAGTATTTCGTGAAGTTGGTTCATAATCAATTCTACTCGATGCAACATGTTGCATTGAGTTTTTCACTCAAAGTTTCAAAAAATTCCCAAGCCTCTTTCTCAGTCTATGTAAGAAAAGTGCTTCCGCATGAAGCATCAACCATATTACGGTTGCGTTCATTCAACCCTTCATAAAAGCTCTGTGCTTGCTGCCACTTCGGAACATTGTGATGGGGCACTTACAAAGCAATTCTTTAAGTCTATCCTAGCTCTCATAAAATTCTTCATTGGGGAGTTGGGCAAAGAATGTGATGGCTTTCCGTACTTGGTTCGTTTTGCCAATTGGAAAATGCTTTCGCAGAAATCCCTGCTAAAGTTGATTTCAGCTGGTAGTCGAATTAGCGGGCAAAGAGTGCAACCAATGCTTTGCCCTATCCTTAATGGAGAACGGAAATAGTCTTAAACGAACCGCTTCATCAGTCAAGCTAGAACGCTTGAAAGTAGTACAAACCTCCAAAAATTCATCAAGATGTTTATATGGGCCTTCGTTTCTAACCCCATGAAATGGATGCAACATGTGAATAGTAGAGGGCTTAATTTCGAATTGACTACCTGCAGTGGCTGCGGGCAGTGTGATACACATAGGAGATGTGTATGTACTGGGCGTATAACACTCCTTGAGAGATTTGGTTTGTGTCTCTTCGGCCATGTTGATCTTAGGCGGTGTAGAAAAGGGAGGGCCAATGAAATCAATTGTTGGCCTAGTCCAAGAAGCTTGACTAGGGTTGGGTGACTTGTTCAAAGCACGTCTATGATGAAGAGTTCGTTCTATCTCAAGATCAAGATACTCAATTTCAGGATACAACGAACATCTACCAAGTATGAAAATATTACTCAACCTTAATCAAGACAAAACTAAACTAAGAAAAGAAAAGAAAGGTTAAGACGTAATTGAGACTCTCGCAGTTCTCGCGTAAAATTCCAAGAAACTAAGGAAAAATTAGGAACTAAAGAAGACAAGAAACTAAGCTAGAAACTAAGAAAAAATTAGAAAGTGAACTAAATTCATTAAGTCCTAAAATTAGAAAGTAATTTATAACTATACTAAAATTAAAATTAGTAAGTTCTAAAGACTATACCAAATTAGAAAGTAAACTAAGATTAAGAAGTTCTAAACTAAAGTTAGTAACCAACTCAAACTAGAACAAAATTAATATTCAAGTAAAATTTCCGCTTTAATAAAAACGATTCCCCGACAATGGCGCCAAAAAATTGTTTGATATTTTATGTTGTCCTTGCAAGCGCACAAGTGTTTTATAACTAGTGGCAAATCCAAAAGTGTCAAACACACTAGGAATATATATATATATATATATATATATATATATATATATATATATATATATATTAATTCTTAAATTATCCTTAAAAACTAATTTTACTCTAATTAAAAGAACATAATTTTGAAGTAAAAGAATGATTGAAACAAAAATAGAAAACAATGTGCAAAGGTTTAGAGAAAACACACGAATAAAAGTGCATTTAGGGATTCGAATCCACCATAAATGCGTAGCAATCCTCTTTGTTTTTTAATCATACCACCATGTGAATAGCTAACTATTAGGCTACAAGCTTTAACAGCTTCGCAAAGAAACTTGAATAAATTATTATCTCAAATTATCTCGGTTTGGCATACCCTATCTACGAATCATAGGCATAAAGTATCTCACCAACTCAAAACCCGATCAAATAACCAAAGCTAGCACAATAAAACTATTGTTTGAATTATCAAAACTAGACTACAAGTACTAGAGTAGATAACCATATCAAAATCAAACTTATTCACACTCTACGAGATGTGTAAATAAATAAGAACTTGAATTAGAACAATAAAACCTGGCTCATAAAAGAATCCTCTATCCAAGAGTACTTTTTCAACAAAAAGAACCCACAATCAAACAATCATTTTTTTTTTTGATAACCTGGGTATCCGGGCCTCTTAGAGCACCCTCCTAATCCCAGGGGCACATGCGCACCCCAAATTCAGCACATATCGGGTCAGCACAGGATATAAATCCCTAGGGTGGCCTCAAGGGGGGGGGGAGGGGATTCGAACAATCGTATTAACTAAAAACCCGTGATTACAATAGAAAGTATCAAGCTACTTCATTATGACTTCATTTTCCTCCTAACTTGCTAAGATCTAGCTACTCATTGAGTAGAAAACCATAAACAAAGCCATGGTTTCTCTCTTACAACTATTACTCTCTTTTAACTAAACTTTCTCCTCTCTAACTCTTGAATTCTTCATCTCTGGAACAATCACGCACGTTTTGGAAGCTTGCCCATCTATTTATAATCTTCATTGGTCGGTCTTGGCCTTTGAATTAGAAGTTCTTTAATTAGAATTGAAGTTGGAGAAGGAAAGATTTGAATTTAGAAAGTTGTAGCCGCCTAGAATTGGTTTCTGGTTATAAAACTCGTTCAAACGAATTCCAGATTCGTTCAAAGCAATATGCAGCTCTTGTTCAATGCATTTCATTCAAAGCACCTCTTTTAAACGAGTTCCAGCTTCTGATTCTTGTTCAAACGAGTCCCAGGTTTGTTTAATCGAGCTCTGAACTCGTTCAATCGAATTCCAGGCCAACTCTACATCTGCTGAACTTTGACTGCTCATAACTTTTGATCCAGAGTCCAAATTATGTCATCTTTTGCTTGTTGAAAAGCTCTTGAAGTCTACTTTTCATCCATCGGACCAGATTTATGTAATTCTCTACTTTGATCTGTAGTCACTTAAACACACTAAAAGTAATATATTAGTATACAAAAGAGTGCTGACAAAATTTAGCTTTGGGGTATAATTTGTATATTTTGGAGATATATCAGGAGGATAAGAAGGTGGGGTCATGACACAGATATTCTAGCAATCTAAATCTCTATTGTGAGCATTTTAATGGATAAAACAACTCAAACCTTCTGCAACAGTTTAGAAGTAATTTCAAATTTTCAGGAATTAGGGTTAGGTCTAGGTGAATTTTTTAGGGTTTACATTTAGGGTTTGTGAGGGAGGGAGATAGATTTCATTCCAATCTCTTACAAAATAGAACTTTAGATCATAGGCGTCAGATCACATGAAAGACGTGATGGTTTCACACAACACATATCCCAAAAAGTTTCCCCAGTACCATGACTGTTGGCGCTTGAGTCAAGTGCCTAATACTAACTCAAAAGAAAAATAGGCTTTAACTAAGTAGCTCATGCCATATCTTGATTTGGTCTCGTAGGCTTAGTACAAAGGGATGATTGCTCCTGACAAGATCTCCAGTAATCCGATGATTTTGCTCCATGGGGGTGGCTGCAAGATTACACCCTAACATCCATGTGTGTTTAAAGATGTCCAAAGTGTAGTTATGTTGAGATCAATGTTGTTAAATGGCATATGCGAGGGTATGTGATGACATGGCCCAATCGCATATGCTATTGTGCCATGACATAAATTTTTTTTTTCCCAAAAATTCGAAAAAATAAATCCCATAAATTCCCTGAAAATTTCCAATATAAAAAACCACTATATTGTTGTTAGTTTTGTGCTCTATTTTGTAGAATGAGGATAATATATCCCATAAGGTTGAAGAGAAAATATAAATTTCATTAAAAACTAAGTTTAAATAGTACAAAAATTTAGTGGACCATACAAAAAAGAAGGAAAAGACTGAAGAGAAAAATTATTGTAGAATGAGGAGCATTAGGAAAAGAAACCCCCTATTTATAGGGATTGGGGAAGCTTGAAAAGCAAAGACAAAAAAAAATAAAAAATAATCTTCCAGTGGAAAAGTATGCCATTGCATACACTGTAGCTGCATATGCTACAATATGCCATGGCATACAGTTGTATGCGATGGCATACTTACCTGTATCGCATATGCCATCATGGCATATGCGATAGCATAATGGCATATGCAAGCGCATATGACATCACTGGTTGAGATAAAGCAATTATGGCCTTTGATCGTGCAACTTCAGTCCCCAATAAATATTTGAGGGGCCCCAAGTCCTTGATGTCAAACACTTAGGTAATTTTTCAATTCCATAATCTCCTCCCTGTTATTTCTGGTGATTATGATGTCATCAACATAGACAACCTGTGTTGTGAGATGAGACTCCTTAATTAACAATGTGTGATCATAATGGCTTCTTTTATACCAGAATTCTATCACAACAACCGATTCAGATCATTGCAGGTTTAATGGCAGATATGGATGACGAAAGCCGATAACCTCAAATTTCATGAATCAGAATAAAAGACTTTGATTTCACAGGAGATTCCACCACTGATTCCAAACGAGCTGAAACCACAACCAAACTAACACTCTTACAAAATTGATTCAAATCATATATGGCACGATACCTTTCATGGCCATACTAGGATTGAGTACCTTGAAAATTGTGAATCCCCTGTTCACGTAATAAGCCCCTTGAACACTTGCATCCCTCAAATCATAAAGGTCTAAAAATTAAAAGTGATTACCTTGGAGTTTCGATTCTGAATCTGTAAAATATTTCTCGATCAGAGCATCCAATGATGACATCAGCATGACATGACCAAGAGTGAAGATGGCGTTCGCAGAAAGGTCGAGTTTTGATGGTCCTGCTCTGATACCAAGTTGGCATTTGAGATGTAAGTGGAGCTAGGGTTTAGAGAGAAGAAGAGGAAAGAGAAGGAATGGAGGAAATTAGGGTTATGAGTTAAATTGTTCTCACCCTGTTTTCATTGATACGTATAATATTTACAATATGATAATGACACCACTAATACTAAGACACCGATTTATATATATGGACCCATACACACACCAACTTAATGTGGCATCTACATACACACCAATATATATATATGAAGGAGAATCTTGAGTGCTAATTGAGAAACGTTCCTGATGAAAAGATGAAAAGTTACCTAAAGCATATCATGAGCCTAACTTAAAATATTTCGTATTATACAAATGGTTTTCAAGGACCTAAGTCTTTTTATTTATAGATTACTAAGTTTTTCCTTAAATGGCAAGTCATTTTACAATGTTGAAATGAGGCACACTCCCATGGTATCAGGTGGTATTTTTTCTTTCTGGTCTAGAGGTGTTGTACCAGGTGTCAGCATGAGAAAAATCTCCAAAGTAGAAGTGTCTAGGTACCACTGTCTATTTAATCCCTTGATAGCATGCTTTTTAGAGTTTTAAATAGAGAGGAAATTATGTTTGAATTGGTAAAAATAGAATACTCAGATCTACCTAATTTTAATCTCCTAAAATTCTGGTGATGAAATAGCAAGGAAATTTGTTGCATGTCTTGAATACAACTCACAATTTCAACTTCTAACTCTTAGCAGAATCCTAGTAACAAAAATTTTCTGTCTAAGCTAAATTCCAAAGTTTTAGGGCTTAGATTTGCAAATAAAATTTTCCATGTTTGAGCTGAAGAGACTCAGGTTTGACCAGAAACGAGAATCTTAATCTGTCGGTTTAGTGGTTCACGTGACCACTTAGAGCAGTCACGTAATGAACAATAAAACCAAATAAATTTTCCCATGTTTGAGCTGAAGAGACTCAGGTTTGACCAGAAACGAGAATCTTAATCTGTCGGTTTAGTGGTTCACGTGACCACTTAAAGCTGTCACTTAATGAACAATAAAACCTGCAGGCCCATTTGCTGTTAAATATGAAGGCTATTGATTCTTTAATTTACAGGTCTTTGGATCTTAAAATAAAGGCTTATCAGGCCTCTTCTTCTCATTATCTGTTTCAGGCTATAAACATCCTGTTAATGGAGTATACAGACCTGAAACAGCCCTTTATTTGCTGTTTCTTCTTTCTTGTCTTCCAATTCTTCCTTTTCTTCTCTCCTTATAATTTTTTCTTTCATTTTCTTGCTTTCCCTGTAATCTTCTCTTTCTTGTCTTCTTTTGTTACCTCTTTTCTTGACTGCATAAATTAGGAAGTTTCATGTATTGCTACCGTGTTTGAATTGATTATATTTTCTATGTAAGATCAGGTGATTAAATCATTAAACTTAAAACATGGATGCAGCAGTCATATCTTCTATGACTGGCTCGTTTTATAATTCTTCTCAATGTGTATTAGTTTGCTTGCATGCCCAGGAGGCAAATTTTCCAGTGGGCATGGGAGTCATTTCTGATTCTTATTATATGAGATTACCCTAGCTTGGTATTTTTTCTTTAATGTGGTTGGGGCCTCGAGCAATGTCTCGAAATGTTTGCTTTCTTTACCTTTACTTTAATATTTGCAGTACCGAATGTGAAAATGTTAATCTGTAATCATTTTCTCTCAGCTGTGCTAAGGATGTTTCATAGTAATTGCCAAATGCTGCAATCTAATTTCTTTTGTAGTTTTATGCGTTGTTATTTCTTGAACTTGGAGTACGGTCATGTCTATTTGTAGTTTATGCTTTCTAAAGTTGTTTAAATACTTGTCTAATTTATCAAGCGTTTGTAGAGCCCGGATGAGATCATAGACAAAGCTCTAAGCAGCTGCAAGGGATCAGGCAACTGTGAGGATTTTGTTAGTCTGGTGCAGACCTGGCTAAGCAAACTTCAGGTGATTTTGGGGAGATTGTCTTTTGCAACTTTTATTGTATAACAGTTCGATAACTTCGGAAATTCTTGCTGCACGATGTTCATAGACCATGGTCATTTAAGAGGTTTAGACTTAGCTTTTAGTAATCATAAATTTATGTTCACATCCTTACCTTTCTTGTATTCAATTGTTTAGACTTAATTATCCAATAAAAGCATTAAACTTCATATTTTGAGAATTTGGAGAATACTTCTTAAGCCTGACCCAGCAAAAACTAAGGTTCAAGTATCGATGATCATTTACCAAATATATCTGAATTAATTCCAATTCATTATGATTGTTCAAGCATTACTCACAAAACTATAGGTGAAGGATTTCTATCATACATTTCTTAGGTTTCTATGATACTTTTGTGTACATTTGTTGGCTGTAGATGTGAAAGTTTGTTTATAATGGTGAATGTTAGTGTAAAATTTTTTGGCAGGGCTTGGGGGGAATGTGAAGTCACGTAAATGGATAGACTGCATGGGTGTATGCTTTCCTGTTGGGGTTCCAGTATTCAACTGTTCACAATATACCAAAGCAACTGGCAGTATGTGGTGGTAACTGAAGTTTTCTTAGTTTGGGGGTTCTCGGATTCGGTTGTATTCTGGTGGTTTATGTACTTTGTTTTTTAGCTATGGATAGCTACAAAAATGAAAATTTTAGAGTGAGAAATTTGTAAGTTTGTAGGCAAGGGTTTTATATCTCAGTTTTGGGGTCTGTATTTGCCTCCATTTGGGCTGATACTGAGGCAAAAAAAAGGAACAATATCAAGAGAAATTGTAAGCACTGATACCAATAGGTATTGACCAATACCTTGGGGATACTGATACATGTGTTTCGGAATCTGGTCGGCTGAAACTGATATGTATCTTTGATGTAGATTGATATTACCCATGCTTGTAGATCGTTGTGAACTGAAGTTTGTAATTGGCAGTAACTTAGCACTTCTTACAGGTATCTGAATCTAGGTTAGATTGTTTCCTTGCAAAATTTCCAATTGGATGCCTTGAGGTGTCCAAATTAGGTTAGACCATAACCATACAATATTATGAGTATCCAAGTGAAATTTCAGTTATCTGTGTTAGTCTGGTGGGCTAACTGGGAGAGGGAAGTTGAAAATTGGTTTCCTAAATAATGAACCTGATTAGGAATTCTGAAAAGTGAATTTCATTGCACATCATGTGATACGCTTTTGCCAGGTCCACATGGCCAGTTTTTTCTGATTCAATCAATGTTGCACATTGGCCTTTAGATTTTGTTCAGTGTTTTAAAAAGCAATAGAGGCATATGCTAAAATGCAATGAAGCGTTACAGTAAGAGTGAGCATGAGTGTAGCGTACTGGAGACATACACTTCAGTCAAGTTTGTCTCATGTGTAGCGCACTACAAGTAAGAGGCATATCCTACATGTATGTATGTATTTATATATCAAATTTTATCCAAGGCTATCCAAAGCCTATAAACGTTGTTTTTGTTCGTAAAGAAAGAAACAAAGAAGAGAAAGAAGCGAAGAGAGGTGAAAGAAAATTTATTAGCTCACAGTCTCAGGTTTAAAGAAGAGAGAATAACAAATAGAAAAAAAATGTTTTTAAATTTTAAATCACCCTTTCTATCTTCATAATAGTATAGAAGATATTGCCAACATGAGAACCGTAGAAAATCATAAATGCAATCATGATGCCACAAACTGGATAGAGCGTGGCTGAAAAGAGCTTGTTAGCTCACAGCCTTGAAGGTTTTAAAGAAGGTGAGAGAATAACAAAAGAGGAAAAGAAAAGGCTTCATTGGCTTGAAAAAATTGTTTTGAGAGGATACAATACTTGAAATTGTTGAAATTCATGGTGTTTTATTTTTATTTTTTATTTTTAAAAGGAGAAAGAAAAGAAAAAGAGAAATATCGGGGGGAGTGGTGTGTGTGTGAAGAGTATTTTTAACAGGTTACGGTGGCTGAAAGAACAATAAATGAGAGAAAAGAATAATAGAAACTATAGAATTGGTATATGGCTGACCTACTCAATCTCAAGTGTGAACAGGTCAATGATTCACACTTGAGAGTGAATGAGTCAATTACCCTATACCAACTCTAACATATAAGCCTTTTTTTAATTTCTTTTCATATTAAAAAGAAAAACCTTTCAGCAACCTGTCCTCAAAAACTAACTTTCAGTTATTTTTCAGCGACTTAACATCTGTGGGCATCACGTTTTTGACATGAGTAATGGGAAAAAGGCCTTTAGGCCTTTCCTAATTGACTTCAAAGGATTATCATGCGTATGAATAGTTTTGTTGCCACTAAATTCGTTAAAAGCTAGGTTTTATAGATTTGTTGGCGCCCTGATATTTGTGCAAAGAGCTTTTGACATGATTAATTGGTAAATTATTCCTTTTAATGGATGAAAGGTATTATTTAGAGTATTAGGCTATTGAATCCAATCAAGTGCTAATTCGACCCCAATTTCAATGACAGTCGACTTTAGATAGGATTCAGTGGCTCAAAAGGCCTACAAATATGCCTTTTTTGCCCATTGAATTTTTTCAAATGTTGATTCCCACAAATGTCCAACCCCCTAAAATTCTGCGACAGTCACTTTTCTTCATCTTCTTCTTATTCTTCGGCTTCTCTGCCTACAACTGCCGCTTCTTCTTCATCTCAGACCACGGCTGCCACTTCTTTTCCTTTTACTTTCTTTCAACTGTCGTAGTGAAATAAAACTATATATAGTTATAGTGTTATTCCACTATGTATAATTACATATATAACACTTTTTATTTCTCTATTTTTTCTTCTCTGGGTTTGACAAATTTAGAATTTTCTAATGCATTTTAACTATCAGTATGCTCATATAGTCATAAACTTGTAATTTTTAGGTCTTGTGGATGTTGTTGAATTACATTTGTTTGAATTCTGAAACCTTGTGGGGTCTTGATTCTTGAAGAATGTCGAACAAAAAGGATTCTGCATGGAAGCCTGTTCTTGAGATTGAGATAGATGGGTCACTTAATAAACCAAGGGGATATATAATTTGTAGATATTGCAAGATTTGAGTGTAAAGGAGGTGTGGCCTGTTTGAAACATCAGTTAGCTGGAACGCACCACGGGATTTGTCCATGCCTTAAATGCTCTTATGGATTTTTGTTGAGTGTAAGAAGGCATTAGAAAATTGCTAGGGTGAAAAAGAAGAAAACGTGAAGTAATTGAGGAGATTGGAAGGATGCAACCGATTTCATCTTCCGAAGGTGGTGTGACGCCCGATAGTTCACAGGTGCAGGATCACAATTACAAGTATGTACAAGGGGCCTGATTGACTAATTTGTAACACCAGAGGCTAGACGAAGTACATTAAATTCAAAATGGAAGAAGGAAAAGAGGAAAGAAGTATGTAGGTTGATAGAGAGGTTTATTTATGGCAATGTGTGGTCATTCAATTTATGCAATAGCCCATATTTTGGTGCTATGATTGAACTGATTGAGGCTTTTGGACCAGGATTGAGACATCGATGCATGAGATGAGGACATGGATCCTCAAACCTGAAATTGAAAATGTTAAACTTTAATGGAGCATAAATGGTTGTGGACATAGTATGGGTGCACCATCATGTCAGACGGATGAACTGATAGTAAGACTAATTTTTTATTAATTGTTTGATCAATAGTCTGAGTGGTACCGTCTTTTATATGTCTATTGATGCATTAGATTCATTTAAAGTTGAACTGTGGAAGTGAAACCGTGGAACATTTGAAATTTGAAATTTTGAAGTTTATATTTTAAACTACGTAGAATGTGGAATATGGATTTCAATGTTCTTAAAATCATTGGGCGGGTTCAGGTGGTCGGGGGGAGGCTCGGGCAGAAATCGCTGATGGGGCCCAAGCGAGCGCCCCAAGATCCGGGCGGCCGCTATGTATATATATTCTCAAATATATAGAATAAGAGCTGTCAGCAATGGATAACTGGATACATTGTTCTGAAAATCGCCCCGGGTGGCCGACCTGACGCCTCAATTTAGATCGGGGTGCCCTCGGGGCGGATCGGATTTGGGGAGCCCGCCCAAGCCGCCCAGGGTGCCCCGTGCCCGCCCAGGCGGCTGCCCCACTCCAGTCCCAAATTATTTTAATTTATTTTTATTTTTAAATATATTTTTTCGCGATAGTCATTACTTGGCAGATTTTTGAAAGGGCCCTTGCACTCGGAAAGTTGGCCCATGCAACGACTTTAAAGGGCCCTAACAATTTCTGCCCAAACATCCACCCAAGCCCACCCGGCGATTTTAAGAACATTGACTGGATATATATATACACACACACATATAACATGTTCATTTTAGTATATACTAGTGGCAATGCACGTACATTGCACGTGGGTGAAAATTAAACCCACAATTTAGAACGACTCAATTCATTTATGATATGTTTTCTTCGAGCGAGTGGTCCTTAACTTCTACGTGCATGGAATATATAGAATATTAAACTATTAGGACAACATAAAGTGAATATTCATAGTACAATGGAAGCATTTGAGTGTCTTATCAATATAATCAAGTGATAAAGATGAATTTAGAAGCTCAACATAACTTTGCAATTGAAGAATCTGAAAAATCAGGAAACAAAATGTACCGTTTTCTTGCAATTTTTTTAAGGAGAAACAACTCCCTATTGATTCTGGAAGGGACTTTAACTTGTTTTTTGACACGTTTAGCAGCAACTACTGCGTTGTCAAAAAAATTCACATTGTCAATCAACTCCCTGTTGTTCTGTTGTAATTTTAAGTTGGTCAAAACCACAAAAAACAAACGAAAGATGGAAAGAAAGTGAGAAATACAGTCTTCAAGGCTTGAATTGAGGACTTGCTAGCAAAGTTTCAAATCGTACAATAGATTATATAGCAAGGCTTCAACAAAACGCAAGGCCAATAAGACGTAGGTGGATACAATCAATTATATAGCAAGGCTTCAACAAAATGCAGGACCAATAAGACATAGGTGGATACAATCGATTATATAGCAAGGCTTCAATAAAAAGCAAGATCAATAAGACTTAGGTATCTTAGTGAGGAAATTGGCTGACTCAAGAAGGTAGATATTCTTCTATATTACTCTTTTGTTCTAGAGTATAAGACATGAGAAGTATGAGAATCACTACCACGATAGTAAAAATAGTGGTTAGTTCACAAGACAAATATTCACAACTATTGTGTATTGATAGTGTTCTAACTATTGTTGGGAACATTTTAGAGGCGCGACGAACCATATCTATATTTTCTCATGGAAAGCAGAGTTTTCTCAACATAATTATCAATATACAAAAAATAAACTGAAAACAAAAGGAAAATTTCAAGGACAGATCCCCAAATTTTAAATGGCAGAGTATGAATGAGAAATGGAAGAACTTCTACTATTAGTAGAAAGATAAACAGTTTATATAGTTTTTAGTAATCTGACGATGGAGATGACACATTTTAGCTTTCAAATCCTTGACATCAATAATCTGAACAAAGGATTAGAAAATAACATAAGAAAAACAAAAGCATCTATGCTCAGCTGATGTCTGAAAGCTTTCCTGGAAACTATACTTGTATATTGCAAATATAATAAAAATATTTTATATAACTACATATTAAAATAATTCATTGTATATAGTTAATTACATCCAATGTAAAAGTATGGAGCCTTGCATAGGGGCTGCACATGCGTAAAGATAATATTTTATAGCTATTAACATTATAATGTTTGGTAGGCATAGATATAATTGTTGAAAGGAGTTGAAGTCGTGAATGTTGTGTGCATAAAAATTCTAGTATTGATAATGTATCTATCTGATAGGAGAACCATCTGAGATGAGTAGAAAACTCATTTATTATAGAGTTGACCAACCTTGAAAAAAGATCACCCCACATAGATTTTAAGGAACTATAGGGTTGAGCAACTTTTATGGGGGGAGATTGGTGGTTGGAGTTTTTTTTGTTGGTTAGTGACACTTGTCAGATTCGCGTATTTTGAGGTTCCCATCCTTTGTGAACCTTCTGATGCATCAAGACCCCCAAAGGGTGGATCAATTTTGTCCCCTCTACCTTTGAGAAATGATCTTGTGCGAATTAGTGAAGATTTGAGGGAGTTGTTATTTGAGGGACTTCTTTATTGGATATTTGTGCTATTCACTATCTTTATTGAAGGAAGATGGTCGCACCTCTAGCTTTGTTTTGGGTTGAGAGCCTTTCGAGCTTTGTTGGCTGTTGTTGTGTGTTGAGTCATAGTGACTTGTCTTTTATACTGAAGGAAGATGTTCACACCTCCGAAAAGTAGTCGTTGGGAGTGAAGAGTGGAATGAGAAAAAACCTATGCCACAACCTATATGTGTAACGGTAAATCGGGTATTACACCCTGCATTGACTTGAGGGAAACATAGTGTCACAATCTTTTGAGTCCTCGATACTCGTGACTTCCCGATTCGCTAAAAACTTTCGCTTTAGTATAATGAGCTAAAACTTTCAGTTCCCAATCCCATTTTTCTAATTTTTCCTAATCATTATATAACGTTCACCTCCTTTTACTATGGATTGGAGATGGGTATAACCTGCTCCTTCCATTATATGAACAGAAAATTCCAATTCCCTAGCTTATTGTTTTTGGAAGCTAAGCTCCTCCTTGATTCTGAATATGGAGACAAGCTGGTCTGGGCGCTGGATTCCCGTGGTGAGTTCTCACCTACATCAAATGGATCTGAGTTCCTGAGAATCTTTGTGCAGATGTTGTACAGGGTTCAAACTTTAGTTGTCTGAAATATATATATATATATATATATATATATATATATATATATTTGAAAACCTGGGTATCTGGGCCTCTTAGAGCACCCGCCTAATCCCATGGGAACGTGCGCACCCCAAATTAGCACATGCCGGGTCAGCACGGGATATAAATCCCTCGGGGGGGGGGGGGGATTCGAACTCAGGTCTCTTGCTTTTGGAAGCAAGTACCTAGCCAGCTCACCTAACCCCTTGAGGTTAAACTTTAGTCTGAAATATTATTTTGTGCCTGGATAGCAATGGTTAGAAAATTGCTAACATTAGAGAAAATCCTGAAAAGAAAACTGATTATACCTTCCCAATGTAACCTATATTGGTATTTTCTATTGATGTGTCTATTCATGCTAGAATTGGCAAGCTTCAATTTCTAGAAAAGGAGAATAGGGACCATTGAAGAATCCAACTTCATATGGAATAAGGCTTAGTGGAAAGATAAGGTAGTAACAATTTCAGAATTGCTTGCTCTGATACAATTTACCATACCTGTAGAGAAAGGAATTATCAAATCTTTTAACGCCTCTATCTCCATAAAAGGAAAGTTATTCCATCATATAGTTGCAGTAAATTTGGCAGGTTAATTTACCAGCAAGTACTTGTAGTTGGGAAAAACATGGTTTGGAACTCCTACACTGAACATAGACAGTCCTTTATCTGACTCTAAAGTGATGATTGGAGGTATTCTTTGGGATAGTGAAGGGAACGTCGAATTCGGATTCAGCAATCAATATATGCAATCTGATATTACCATAATCAAACTATAACCTATTATCTATGGTGCAGAATTCGCTACAAAAAGGAAGATAGAAGAAACAATATTGAATCGGATTCACTACTGGAAATATACTGTCTTTAATGAACAAGAAAAATTCATACCAATTATGCATGATAATACCAAAATTCCATTTTTCACAGGATGGAAGTGTCATCTGTATATTGAGAAGTGCTACGATTCTTTGCGAGAAACAACAGAGATGAAGCATAGTCGTTGGATAGACTGAAGATAATGCAATTCTATGTCAATCACAATGTATACTTAATGATGACAGGGAGGATAACTTGTACTACAGATTATGACTTCTTTTTTTTTAGATTTTAAAAAAGGCTAAGGACCCATAAACCCTCAAGTTTATTGATAAAGAAAATTTTTGAGTAGAATCAACAAGGAAACAAATTGGAGTAAAAATGGTAAAATGAAAATAGCAACGTACACATCAAAATATGAAATACATAAAGAAATGATAGTTTGAGGAACTAAACAATATGAATATTGTATAAATGTTTACCCAAGAACTCAACATCCTTGAATATTTTCCCAATGTCCAGTTCCTCGTCATCGTAACTCAACTGATCCACTGATTCTGCAGAGGTTGGATTCCTCTACATATCCCCGAGGTTTGATGACTGCAAAAAAGAAGAGAGAAACTGTTCAGGCAATAAAAGCCATAACAAATATTTATGGTCAATGAACATCATAAGCTGCAAAATTACCATTGATAAACACTATACAAAACTAAGAAGACACAAACTGGATTTGGCATTGCACCCAAGTTTTGTTTTGATAAAGGATTCTTCCACCTCATGCATTGGGTTAGATAAGAGAAAAGCAATAAGCAACACCAACTGCACTCCCGAGGTTAACAACAACAGTAGACAAAGCTACTTCAGATTCTTACAGAGAGTTACTTCTGCAATCAGAAGAGGCGGCTGCCAGGTTGGTCTGCTTGCTTAAAAATTATCTACATCTTGTTAATATTGATCTTATTTGACAAAAATTTTAATTACAAGAAGATTAAAGAGCACCTAAGAATCTTAATATAAGCATTAGCTTTAGAATTCAAATAGCGTCATTCACATTTTGGAAGGCTCCATTTGGACACCCATATTTATATATATTGTTTACCAAAGTTATATATATATAGATATATAACCAAAAAAGTTTACAAAGATATTTAATTTAATTCATGTATGTTTAGTTAACAGTTTACAACATTTGCAATCTATAGAAAAATGCAAAACCATTTTGCAATTAAGATTATGTTAGATATTTGGTGATTGTGCATCCAAACAGTTAATGAATGAATGAATGAATCAATCAATCAATCAGACAGTAAGTGAAGTCTTTGTAACCAAAACAGTTATTTAGCCCATAGTGTGACCAAATCAACTTTTAGGCTTCAATCAATAGCTTCTAGTCATAGGCTCGGTGGAAGTCAATTTGTCTAATTCGGATAAATTTGGGAAAGACTTGATGAAAAATCTGGGGATTATAACAAATAATAATATACTATTAAAGGGAAATTTTCTTATGACTCAAGTCACGCCGTGCCTTGAGCATCTAATGGCTGCATTCTAGAGATGCAGCCGTTAGATGCTCGATTCACAATGGGACTCAAGGTCGGTGATCATTACCCATTATTTAAATATATTAACCTATTTAAGTTAAAATGATTTTTTAAACAATAAAATAGATGCATTACACCATTACACATAACCTACAAACATCAACAATTCAAAATCATTAAAAAAAAAGAAATACAAAGTATGATTAAAGCATGTATCATAGCATAGACATTCATAAAATTTTGGAAATTTTTGTCAAAATCAGAAAAATTCGAAGCATCGACAAATCGGCCGTATGTAAGGCAGACCACCCCCTACTCAGAGAGTTTGAACAAAAATTTAATTAATTCGGAAAATTTTGTGACAAAGGTCATAGTTTTTCATTACAATTCCACTCAAAATAAGTTCCAAATCTGAATGTCGATTATTTCACAGACATCCTTTTTTTTGTCTTGGGTTATTCGATGATTTAGACATTGACACATATAACTTTCACTACCTAATAACTCCAAACCATAGATAAGCAAATTTACAACTTCACTATCATTTGTTTGGTTAAAATCCCATCAATTAGTCAACCTTATTCAGGGTTGCATGAAATTGTTGGAATAGAATTCATCTCATCCCTTGAAACTAAAATTAAATTCAATGGCTAGGATTCACCTAGGGTTTTTAATTAATATATTTGTATTTTTAAAACTCTAATTATTAAATTACTACAATATCCTTTAGCATATTTCAATCTACAACCATATCACACCTCCCATGCTAAACTATAAACAAATATAAATATGTGTGTTAGTTAATCCATCTCCACACGTTCGGGTCAAAGGTTTGAGTTTTGATCTATTGCCTTGATCCTTCGAGATTAATGGTTGATTTTTATCAAAAGTCCATCTAAGTATATGACATCTTCTCTCCATCAGATTTATCATTTACTTCATTTAGGATTCCCATCATTCATTCCTTATCCAAGTCAAAGATGGACTATTCACATCATGTATGTACCCCTAGTACCTTTTTGGGCTAATCAACTAAATGTATTTGAAAAAAATGATCAAAATCATGGTTTTGTGCTAATTTCACCTATATGACATCTGCTTGACCCCGAAAGAATTAAAAACAAATAATTTCACCTATATATCTTAATTGCCATCGATCATAATAAAGTTTTGATTTTTATGCATTTATTACCAACTTTGTGTAGGAGATACTCTTTAACACATTTTATCAAACAAATGGAATACAAAAGTAGTAAATAAGCTTCTTGAAAAATTTTCGTTAAAATTTAATTAGGAGTAAATACCCTTCTTATATCTTTAGATTCACCAACATATATAAAGAACCCAGAATTCTGTGTGAGTGCTTCACACCAAATACCACCAACCAGACACCACAATTCAAAACAGAGAAAAAGGATACTTGGCAAGCGATGGAGTTGTTGGTGATTCTTAAGCAAGTTATACAGGGAAAAAAATATATTACAGGCCCTAGACTAAAATAGGAAAATGGTATATAAATAAATCAGTAAAATAAAAGCAAGTAAAATGTACCTCAATGGTAATTTGAATGGTGATTGTAGCTATCAAAACAAAAACCAATTGAAGACCCTAAGAAACCCCAAAATAGAAAAAATAAAAAGTTAGATGACCCCTGGTACGTTTTTGGGCTAATCAACTAAATTTATTTGAAAAAAATGATCAAAATCATGTTTTTGTGCTAATTTCACCTATATGACATCTGCAAAGACATTAACCCCGAAAGAATTAAAAACAAATAATTTCACCTATATATATCTCAATTGCCATTGACCATAATAAAGTTTTGACTTTAATGCATTCATTACCAACTTTGTGTAGGAGATACTCTTTTACACATTTTATCAACAAATGGAATACGAAAGTAGTAAATAAGAAACAAATAATTTCGCCTATATATCTCAATGCCATCGATCATAATAAAGTTTGACTTTTATGCGTTTATTACCAACTTTGTGTAGGAGATACTTTTTGACACATTTTATCAAACAGATGGAACACAAAAGTAGTAAATAAGATTCTTGAAAAATTTTCGTTAAAAATTTAATTAAGAGTAAATACCCTTCTTATATCTTTAGATTCACCAACATATATAAAGAACCCAGAATTCTGTGTGAGTGCTTTACACCAAATACCACCAAAATAGTAAAAAGGTTTATAAATAAATCAGTAAAATAAAAGCAAATAAAACATACCTCAATGGTAATTTTAACAGTGATTATAGCCGTTATCTTTCCATATGACGAGGCTTCCAAATTCAAACGACGATCTTTGACAATCAATGCAGTGAAGACGATGGAGGAGGAGAACTTGAAAAGGGTTTGGTCATGTAAGAGAGTTAGAGTGGGTTAGGTGAAATGAAGTAAGGGGCATTCGTGTTTTTTATATATGAAGAAACACAAGAAAAAAAAAACTAAAGCCAAGCGAAAATTTTCCACCTCGAATCCAAATAAAACCTAAAAATAAAGTCAACAACGAGATAATCTTCGTATCTGCACAGAACATGCAGAAAAAACTTACAGATCCATCAAAACCAACGAATAAGCACCAAAAATTTCATATTTGAACCTACAAAAAATACCTGCAAAAACCTGAACTATAGCTCGAAAAAATGCACAATACAAAAAAAAAACAAAAAACTAAGTGAAAATACAAATCCACCTTGAATCTCTTTAAAACAACTAAAATTACTCATGTAAAAAAAAAATAGTAGTAATAATCAACAAAAAAATTCAGATTTGCAAAATATCACTACTGTAAAACCTGAATAAAAGTTTTGAAAAAAATGCACAAAAAAAACAGAAGATTTAGTGAAAAAATAACACAAATCCACCTTCAATCTCTCTAAAACAAGCTGAAATGATTCCTCTGAAAATAAATAATCAACAAAAATCCAAACTCTACAAAATTTCACCACGTCTCTAAAAATAAAAGCTCAAAAAACTCCTAAAAAAAAAATGAGCACAGAAATCCACTTTGAATCTCTTCAAACAATCTAAAATGACTGATATACAATAAAACAATCAAATAAATAAAATCAATAAAAAAAAAGCAGCTCACCTTTACAACGAAATCTCATAAAGAGATCCCTTGCCTCTCTTTAGCTACTGCTGCTGCTCCTCTACCCTCTTCGAAAAAGGCGGATTCCAAAACCTTATTAAATCGACTTCAGAAAAGAAAGTAGGGTAAGACAAATTTAAGTTGTCATGTTAGGGGTATTATGGGGATTATGAAAATCGGACCATTGCATTGCAGCGGGAAAAAATGCGGGAGTTATATCTTCTTTTAATATACAGGGTATATATATAATAAATGCAGTTTTTTGAATTTTTGTGTTATATTATGCATATTATGCATATTGACTCTTAACACTAACAAATTTTGCATATTGATAATTGACTCTTAACACTACCATTGCATTGACTCTTAACACCTCCAGCTAATTGAGTCCCTTATATTATGCATATTGACTCTTAACACTAACAAATTTTGCGTTACAAACAGACCATCCCTGCTTGATATTGCTTAGCATGTTAACCAAAATATAACTGTCCAAAATACGTTAGATTTCTCATAACTAACTAATAACAATGCCTATAGCGGACCTAACCTAGCCCCAACAATTATCAAAGAAAGCCCATAGGGCACAGTCATAAGCTCTCTCTTTCTTGTCACCAATCAATGTCACGTGTGGTTTGGTCACATGATTTTATAGTGTTGGCCTCCAACACATATGGTTTCTTGACCCCTTCGACTTTTCGACCTTGATTTGTAATGAATATTACACACTATTTTGATTATAGTTTGAGATCGAGTACAACAAATTATGCTTTTTCATTCATCTTCAAGGCTTTTTTTATTCCTTCATAACATTTGTTGTCCGAATTGCTTCGTACCATAACAAGTTGAAAATGCCTGCATTTGTTGAAAATGATCCAGCATTTAGTTTTATTCTTAATGGGATCGCTCATAGTACTCGGTCAAATTGCTTGTAAAGGCTTTAAGATTACAAAATATTGTTTAGTTGTATAGATTCCACTTGTTTTAAGGGCTCTCTTTTGATTTCTTTGCAATTGAGATTCATCTTCATGTTTTTCAGTGGACAAATTCCCTGCGTGGCATTTTTGGTGAGACCAATCAAAGTGAACTTGCAGCGTTCACCTCATATGCATTGGCATTTCCGAATAACTTTCAAGCCCTCGTAGACACTTATGATGTAAGTGAATTTTTTTTGCAGTCTCCTTTTTAAATGTTCCGCAATTGATTATGACACCTATATGTTTATCTTTCTTTCATCTTTTCCAAATGCAGTAATAATTTTCTCCTAATTATCTAGTTACGGTCGTGTTTTTTCGACGACTGCCCTTGATTGTTCCACTAATTGTGTGGTTATTATTGCTTGTTTTGGTATATCTTCAAATGGTTTGATATATTTCTCTCAGTTGTCTTGCTTTCTTATTTAGATGTCATATAATATTTGTTCATTATGAAACACTGGTTGGGTTAGTCATATGCATCTCTCTCCTCTCTAATAAATTAATATCTCATGCATAGCTTGTAGCGATCATTTGAACACTGTTCTTGAGGTCTCCTTTTGCTAAAATACCTCTATTTGATACTCTACCTTGAATGGGGCATATCTTTTGTTTATAACTCGAGATGCAACTCAGGTTGAATTTCTTTGAACTCGAGGTTAGTTGATTGAGCCATGAGTTCATGAGGTCCTTCAACTTATTTTTATCTTTATTTTTCTTCTCGATCAAGTCTTTCAATTTTCGTGACCTATCTTGTTTCCTTCATGACTTGCAGAATTTTTTTTTTTTGGCTAATAGTTTTACTTCAGTAAGAAAGAAAGAGTGTCCAAAATCACTGCAGCCAAGGCTAGGTGAATAAGCTTGGGGACTGCACTGAATTGCAGGCAGTCCTACTTGAATCTAAGTTAACAACCAATAGCCTGGTCTTTGGAGTCTTTATGAATTCTGGAAGATAAGTTTGCAATCAAAGTGAACTTGCAGCTTTCACCTCATATGCATTGGCATTTCCGAATAGCTTTCAAGCCCTCGTAGACACTTATGATGTAAGTGAAATTTTTTTTGCAGTCTCCTTTTTAAATGTTCCGCAATTGATTATGACACCTATATGTTTATCTTTCTTTCATCTTTTCCAAATGCAGTAATAATTTTCTCCTAATTATCTAGTTACGGTTGTGTTTTTTCGAAGACCGCCCTTGATTATTCCACTAATTGTGTGGTTATTATTGCTTGTTTTGGTATATCTTCAAATGGTTTGATATATTTCTCTCAGTTGTCTTGCTTTCTTATTTATATGTCATATAATATTTGTTCATTATGAAACACTGGTTGGGTTAGTCATATGCATCTCTCTCCTCTCTAATAAATTAATATCTCATGCATAGCTTGTAGCAATCATTTGAACACTGTTCTTGAGGTCTCCTTTTGCTAAAATACCTCTATTGGATACTCTACCTTGAATGGGGCATATCTTTTGTTTATAACTTGAGATGCAACTCAGGTTGAATTTCTTTGAACTCGAGGTTAGTTGGTTGAGCCATGAGTTCATGAGGTCCTTCAACTTATTTTTATCTTTATTTTTCTTCTCAATCAAGTCTTTCAATTTTCGTGACCTATCTTGTTTCCTTCATGACTTGCAGAATTTTTTTTTTTTGGCTAATAGTTTTACTTCAGTAAGAAAGAAAGAGTGTCCAAAATCACTGCAGCCCAGGCTAGGTGAATAAGCTTGGGGACTGCACTGAATTGCAGGCAGTCCTACTTGTATCTAAGCTAACAACCAATAGCCTGGTCTTTGGAGTCTTTATGAATTCTGGAAGATAAGTTTGAGAAGTCTTTCTTTAAATTTTTGGTGCAGAACATCTTTCTCAAGTACTTCGAAATATGCAAGAGTTATACAATAAATTTGGTCTACTAGGTGTCTTGTCAGGTTGTTTGGTTGCAACTGAACAAGTCAGTCAAGCGCCTAAGCGACTTAGCTGGAATCTCACATTAGTTATCCAATACGTACATGTACGTGGGACTCGGTGCACTAGCTTGTCCAAGTCGAGTCAGTATCAGCAAGGTCGTGACTGGATCCTATGCCAGAGTAAATTACAAATCAGTCTTACTTGTATGTGCTACTTAATTGAAGAACCAGCCACCGTCTTCTTATTTTTCAGGTTTTTTCTTTCTTCTGAAGGAAGATGGATATGAATCTATTCTTGTTTTTCTGGAGTTAGATCAAGTTTTTCAGTTCTTCGCTGGATATTTCTCATGTGGAACAAAAGTAGAGGCCGTTATGTAACTTGTGTAGTTTTTTAATACTGTTTATATGTTTTACCTCAGTAGAGAGAATGCATGTCTAGTGTCACAAATTCACAAGGACCAAGTAGTTGTTGATGATGAAACTGCTGCAATCAGAAAGCAATCCAATCAAGTTCTAGTTGCTATTTACTCAAATGACTAATGGAAAATACAAAGCTTCCTATGAAGTTAAATTACTTACATTTATAAACCAGCAACTATACAAGATGCAGGCTAAGGTGTTTGGAATTTTATGGACAGGAAATATTGAAAACGTAGGTAAATACATTATCAGTAATCATGCAAGCTGCAATGTAAGTTTTCATATGTAATATTACAGTTAATATATGTTGTAAGAATGTGTGCATCGTAAATTGTGTAAAAGAATGAAGCCAAGGAGTAGCCAGATGATATTATAGTTGAAGAGTTAGGATTAATGCAACAACTCAAATTTTACCAGTAAAATAACTTTAGCTATTAGTAGGACCTCATGTTCATTTCAAAGAAAGAGAGGGGTAAAAAGATAACTTTGGTTTAGGGACTTAGTACTCATTTTAGAAAAATAAGGGGTAACAAGGTAATTTGGTACAAGAAACTAATGGTTATCTCGAAAAATACTACGGTAAAATAGTAATTTTGGTACAAAGACAAGATCTTCATTTCAGATAAATATAAGGGGACAGTCAGGGAGGTAATGCACCACTTGGTCCTTGGCGGTTGCTAAGAGGCACGATCAAAGAGGTGATGTAGAACTTGGCCCTTGGAGATCGCCAGAGACAGTCAAAGGGGTGATGCAACACTTGGTCCTTAGAAGTGTCCAAGGGGCGCAATCAAGGAGGTGATACAACACGAGATGATGCAGCACTAGGCCCTTAGAAGTGGGCAAGTGGCACAATCAAGAAGGTGATGCAACACTTGACCCTTGAAGATGGCCAAGGGGCACAATCAATTAAGTGATGTAGCACTGGGCCCTTGGAGGTGAAAAAGGGGCACTGTTAAAAAGGTAATACAAGGCTAAGCCCTTAGAGGTGGTCAAGGGGAATTGTCAAAGAGGTGATACAGGACTTAGCCCTTGGAGGTGGTCAAGGGGCTAATGCAGGACTCAACCCTTGAAAGTAGCCAAGGATCGTAGTAAAAAAAGAAGTAAATAAGGATAGACAAAAGGAGACGTAATTAATATTTTCAAAATAATTAAGGACGAAATAGTATTTTATTCTAAAGGATAGAGATAAGAATAAAGGATGAGGATAAGGAGAGAAATATCATTAAAGAATAAGGATAAGGATAAAGATAAGGATGAGGGATAAAAACGTAATTTTACCATTAAGATAAGGTTGAAAAAAAAGATAAAATAGTATAATATTATGAGTAGGTGGAAGGTTATTATTAAAAATATGAGGAGGTGAAATAATGAGGCTATAAATAGGGAGGAGTGGGGAAGCCCAAGCAGAGCTCGAGTTGAAAGTTTTACAACTCAAAAGCTAGTTACACACTGAGCTTGGTGAGAAACAAAGCTTAGAGTTGGGGAACTTAAGTGCAGTTCAGGGAAGGAAAGCTAGGGAAAGTGAGTAGTGAGGTTAGCGGAAAACGAACAGTTTAGGGAAGGGAGCAGGGAAGACAAACTAAGGTAAGGGAGGTGAATTGAAGTTGAGCAGAGTCAAGTAAACAATGCCAATTTATTAGTAAAAATTGAGCTACAACAAGCTCAAGGTATAATCTATCAAGTTAGGTATTCAACACACTCTGGAGAGCAAAAACCAAGCCATACAAACAGTTTTTTTAGCTGACAGTATGCTCAACTTGAGTCGAGTACGCGACACTCTACATGCTTCTAATATTCATCTATTTGTCTAATATTAGTATAGTTATGTGAAGTTAATACATGGATACACATATTTGTGTAGTTATATCATCATACTGTTAAAGTACGTAAGTAAGATGTAGTAAACTGCAGTAGTATGCAATATAACTACACTAGTATGTAATCTTAGTGTACTATACTGCTGCAGTCTGTAAGCTACAAGCAACAAATTTCAGTAAATAGTAAGTAATATATAATATTACGTCAGTAATTACTTACATAACTATTTCAGTGCTATCATACGTCAGTAATTTCTGAGGTAGTTACTTCAATACTATCTTCCTTCAGAAATTACTAAGGTAATTACTTCAGTCAATATCTCACTTACATAATTACTTACTGTTGTAACTACATTAGTAATTGCAAAAGTAATTACAACACTTACTAATAGTGACCGTAATGAACAAAGTGAATGTGTATTATATTATATTAGTATTACTCTAGCTAATGAACAGAGTGAAAAAATTTCTCTTGTATTATTATTTATCTACTATCAAGTGAACGGAGTGAAGCAAGTGAACGTAGTGAGCGACCGAACGAAGTGAATGATCTTGCTTCAGTTATCTTCGCTTAAGACTTGCTATATTCACTTGACTCGTAGTAAATACAGTTCAAATATTAGAATCCCCCTATTTATATTCTCCACTCTTCCATCTTATTCTTGTGGTCTTTTTCTTCCAACCTTATCTTCATATTAAAATTAAGTTTTTGCCCCTCATCCTTAACTTTATTCTTATCTTTATCTTTATATTTATCATTTATTCTTATTTCTACCCTTTACCCTTATCCTTATCTCTATCCTTATATACTTTATCATGAAATTACCATTTTATCCTTAATTATTTTGAAAATATAAATTATGTCTCTTTTTGTCTCTATCTTTATTTACTTCTTTTTTACTATGACCTTTGTCTACCTTCAAGGGTTAAATCGTACATTATCTCCTTGATCGTGCCTCATGTCCACCTCTAAGGGCTAGGTCTTGTATCACCTCTTTGGCAATGTCCCTAGACCACCTCCTAGAGCTAAGCTCTCTATTGCTTATTTGACTGTACCCCTTGACCACCTCCAAGGGCTAAGTCCTGTGTTATCATTTTGACAGTACCGCTCAACCACCTCCAAGGGTCAAGTGTTGTATCACTTCCTTGATTGTCCCCCTTGCCCACCTCCAAGGTCAAGTGCTGCATCACCACTTTGAATGTTCCCCTTGGCCATCTCCAATGGCAAGTATTGCATCACCTCATTGATTCTTCTATAGAATTCCGTTGGCCTAACTCAACCTCACAAAACTATCTTGCTTCCAGCCCACAGGCGATGTAGGACTATCATTCATGCCCCCTCACGTGTAACGTGTCTCTCTACATCACTGTGGTACCTGCTCTACTACCATGTAGACTCCCATGAGGCTAACTCAACCTCACAAAACTGGCTTGTAAGATGAGGATTGCCCATGTTATATATAGCCTAAGGCTTCCAGCCCACATGCAAGCCAAACACGTTACACGTGAGAGGGCGTGAATGATAGTCCCAAATCGCCTGTGGGTTGGAAGCCTTGGGCTTTATATAACCTGGGCAATCCTCACCTTACAAGCCGGATTTGTGAGGTTGAGTTAGGCTCATGGGATTCTACATAGTATCAGAGTAGGAACCACAGGGGTGTAGAGAGACACGTTACACGTGAGGGGGCGTGAATGATAGTCCAACATCACTTGTGGGCTGGAAGCCTTGGGCTATATATAACCTGAGCAATCCTCACCTTACAAGCCGGTTTTGTGAGGTTGAGTTAGGCCCATGGAATTCTACATGGTATCAGAGCTGGTACCACGGGTATGTAGAGACCCGTTACTCGTGAGGGGGCGTGAATGATCGTCCCACATCGCCTGTGGACTGGAAGCCTTGGGCAATCCTCACCTTACGAGCCGATTTTGTGAGGTTAAGTTAGGCTCATGGGATTCTACATGGCATCAAAGCAGGTACCACGGGGATGTAGAGAGACACATTACACTGAGGGGGCGTGAATGATACTGCCACATCGCATGTGGGCCGGAAGCCTTGGGCTATATGTAACCTGAGCAATCGTCATCTTACAAACTGGTTTTGAGAGGTTGAGTTAGGCCTATGGAAATCTACATGTTCCCCTTGACCACCCCCAAAGGCTAAGTACTGCATCACCTCCTTGATTGTACTCTTTGGCCATCTCCACTGGTCAAGTGCTCCATCACCTCCTTGATGATGCCTCTTGGCCATCTCTAAGGGCCAAGTAATGCATCACCTCGTAATGCATCACCTTTTTTATTGTGCTCTTATCTTTCTTTGAAATAACGATTAGTTTTTTAACCAAATTACTTTGTACAACAGTCTTTTCTCGAAATGGCAATTACGTCTCTGAACCAAAATTACATTTTTACCCCTTTCTTTATGTGACCATTACGTCCCCAAACTAAAATTATCTTTTTACCCCTACCTTTATTGGAAATGACCATTATGTCTTACCAATAGTGAAAGTTATTTTACTGGTAATATTTGAGTTATTACAGTTAGGGTTAAATAGAAGGAGAAGAGGAGAGAGAAAAAAAATTAGGGTTGTGAGTTAGAAGGTCTCACGCCCTTCATTATTATTATTATATGTATCACTCACAAAACAAAATCACATGTAAAGTACTAATGCATATATGTTATACTCTACTACAACTATCCACACACCAACTTACTAATACATACAACACTGCCCTCAAGTTGGTGCATGCATGTCTTTCATGCCCAACTTGGAGGTGATGTTATACAATTGTTTTTCGCCAACAGCTTTGTGAGAATATCAACCAATTGATCTTCAGATCTCCCTTGTACTGTACAAAACTCCTTTGATTCAACCTTCTCATGAATAAAATCACAGACAACTTTGGTATGCTTGGTTCTTTTAATTAAAGCTAATAAACAGAAATAACGGGAACCTAACTAAAGAGAAGAATACCAGGGTCTATGAGAGAGAGAGATGGAGAAGGAGAGAGGAGAGAGCAATGCCACTAAATGGACTACATTGTTACCAATTGTTGTGAATGAGTTGCATGAGATGACCTCTATATGTAGATAGCTACTTACATACAAAACTCATTTACAACCAATGTGAGATTAAACATAACAAGACTCACTTACCTATACTTAACTAAACACACATGGACTAATACTATTTCCAACACTCCCCCTCAAGTTGGAGCATCCATGACATCAAGGTTGTCAAATCGTGTATCAAAAATAAGTATTTTTGTAGCGTGTATCGTATCGAAACATGAATCGTAAGATACACTTAGATTTTTATTATATATATATGCTAAAAATACAAAATGCATGTATGTGTGTGTGTGTGTATATATATATCTATATATATATATATATATATATATATATATATATGAAAGACATTTGTTCCATTATCTGTCACACTAGAAATTAGAATTTAAATTTCATTGGATTGATGTATAAGGTGGAGCTAAAAAGCCAGTCACATAAAATCATAAACTATTCATTTTTCCACTATATAAAAAGAAACTTTATAACTGTACAAGTATAAGTGTGGTATGAGTGTGTATTGTATACTTCTATATACATTTATATTATCTGTTTTTCAATTTCGACCTTGTATAGAAAAATTTTGTACTTGTTTCTTGACATTACAGTTTTTACTCCCAATTTTTTTTTTAAATGTAAAAAAAAAAAACTCAAGTCTACATTCATCTCTATCCCCAATTTTGACGTCAACATCTTCGTTAGCAGTGATATATGATTTTTTTTCTTCCTTCTCGGAGACATCTTCCTCTACTTTCTTTATTCTTATCATTCTTTTTTATAATATTTTGTAAGTAGAGTTGGGATAGATAAGTGATAATGTTTTTAAATAAAAACCTAGTTATAATAGAAATGACATGTACTGTTTGTATTGTGTAGCGCAACATATTGAAATGTATTGTAACGTATATCGTATCGCGTATCATCTCGTGTATCGTAAGAGATTTATAACCATGCATGACATATATGTCGAACTTGCCTATAAATACATAAAAGGGATACATGTTTACACCATCATCTCCCCTTGTCTTGATTTTGTCATAACACAGAACGCACATAGGTGTCCAATAACAATCAACAATGTGGTGCAAACACTTGCACTCACTAAACAACTTGGTGCAACACTGCACTCAAGTGGTCATGGTACACACTATGATCCAAACAAGTGGCTAAACATTTAGCCTACAAAGCATTCTTGGCACCAACAATATGGCCACAAGACCTAAATAATGACCCATAATATACAACTTTATACATATTGAAATTCGCGGTAGATGGGGAACCATCCCAACACTACTCTCATTCTCTCTTTTTTTTTTTTTTTTTTAAATTGAGCTTCTTTCTAAAGGGGAAACATTTTTCCACATTCGTTAAGGAACACTATAGCAGTCAAACTATACACAACCACTCCATATCCTCTCTCCTTTTATTCTTTTTTTCTTATCGATACACCATAGTAGGCTTATATAAGCCAACAACATACCAAACCTTAGGAGCAGCTGGTCTTTTCAACTAAAAGACACAAACATGTAAGTAGAAACACGAAAAGAAAGACACGGGTGGATGGAGAGTTGTGTCAACAGCCCCAATATAGTATGAGATCGGCATCAACACCACCATCAGCAGTCTTAAAAATAGAGTAGCATGTTCCAGCAGCAAGATCAGCGATTTGAAGCATCAAGAAATGAATTGGAGATCAACTTTCTTTCATAAACAACGACATATAGGGGGTGTCACCTTCTGGCCACAAAAAATGTCCCCCGATTCCAATTATGCCGTCATATGGAAAAAATTATACAAGAGTACTCTCCCCCTTGTAAAACCGATCAACCGTTTTGGGGGTTTTCTGAAACAAACCCTTGGAAGTTCGTGAAATCAATCAATCCTTATTTTTTTATATTAGTACAGTTCTTTCTAGGACTGGACATGGTCACCGAGTGCTATCCCTCCCCAAATCATCAAACATTGACAAGCCAGTAACCTTTTGAATCCGAATGCCAATGAATAATGAAATGCATGATTCCCAGTTTATATGTTTCTCCATCCTTAACTATGCCTTTCAGTTTTTTAAACGATGAGATGGTTGCTGCACCTTTGGTATTCATTTAAAATTTGATGGGTAATATATGAAATAACATTAGGGTGAACCTCCCAGTTTCAGGGTGGAGTAACATTGATCGGCAGTAAAAATGGGTTTTACTAATGTCGTACTTAGAGCAGGTGACTGGTTTTGCGCCAGATGCCGGAATCTTAACTTCAGGCGTAGGAATGTCTGCCATCGGATTGGTTGTGCCTCTCCCAGGACATTTGGGGTGGCGGTCATAGCGGCAGACGACCCCATACCCAGGAGGAGCAACAAACATCAGGTAGTCCTTACGCCGGATCAGATTTGGGATACATATAATGGTTGGTCTATCGCCGAAAAATATTTTAAACATTCGATGGGATCGAATATAGGAGGGGCTACCCAACACCGTGAAGTTTCGTTTGCCAACGTTGTGGTTAATGACACGGTCGCCCAGAGGAAAGGGAAACTGTTATCCCCCAAGTCTTCCCCATCGGTTCCTTCTCAAACCAATGATGAGGAACCTTGCAAGGAGCAAGTGGAGTTTTTTTCCCCCCCAGTTTGAATCGCTGGCTAAGAACTTACAACATTATTGGGTTGTATTATACACAATAAAAGAGACGTTATCTATATTTCAGATACAGAGGTGGCTACAAAATGCATGGGAATACAAAGATAGACCATCGCTGTCAAAGATCACAAAAACCAAATTTCTGCTGAGATTCCCATCTGAGGACGAAGCCCTGGTGCTCGTTCGCCAAAAACCATTTCGGATTGATGGTGCACCGGTGGAGTGCGGTATCTAGACACCAAATGTCGAAGACCTCCAATTACAACGGGGCGAAGGTGGAATCTGGATACGGGTTGTGGGTATTCCAATCCATGCGTGGACCCTCGAAGTCCTAGAGGGGATCGGTAATCGCTGTGGCAGGTTCATCCGCGCGAACCTAGGCTCCGTCAATCTCTGGGACACTAGTGCCACCCGAATTTTGGTCGCTGTCAACAACTGGGAGAGCGTCCCCAAATCTTGCGAGATCCATCTCGGCGGCCAAAAACTCCGGGTCTTCATAGAAATGGCGCTCGTGGACCGGGTGTTCATGCCGCATCAATCGAGCGATGAATCTGTGTGGCCCCGAAACACCAGGATACACATATTCAGTGGTGCCACAGAAGAAATCCCCCCCGGAGATCGAACCACTCGGGGATGGTGTGAAAGGGGCCAGTTGGCCAGTGGCGGTTGCGCGGAGGCGAGCGTGACCGCGAACTCGACGCGGCATCATATAAATGGGTGGTCGTCCACGACGACGGGGAGGAGGGGGCCCTCGGGAATCATTCGATTCACTCATAGGTCTGGAGTGGATTTGGAAGAAGGAGAATTCCTCGCTAACCTCCAAGAGCCCAATGATGAGCTCCCGGTCTTGCCTTTGGATAGGGGTGGCTTGCTAGACCAGAATAAAGCCCCAATGTTGTCGCTTCAACGACTATCGCCGGAATCGATGCTCCTCCGGGATACTCAGATCGAGTCCGGGTTGGATCTCGCACCGTCGATGTCTTCTACGGTCGAGATCGAGCCGTACTACAACACTGACAATGTACCACTGCTGGCTGAGGAGGTAGGTGAGTTGATGGAGACAGATCAACCGACGTGGATGCCGGCGAAGATAGAACACATCAATAGTCGTACTTGGGATCCCATGGAATTCTAAGGTGTTGGTATTCCTCTACAGAAGGAAAAGGCCAGGAACAAAAAGGGATTTAGGGTTTATCATCGGAAGGGAAAGAAATATAAGGGGTTTGGGGCTCAAGCTACAATGTGGCTTTAACACGTCATAAGCAGCCTGAAGCTTCTAGAAACCCATCGACGGTCTAGCAGAGGGTTGACCGACACGTGTCCAAACCGGCTATGGCCGGTTGCAAAGATAGGATTAAGACACGTGTGGGACACTATTCTAGTGACATGTAGCTGGCGGGGGATTTCCTTTGGGTCCCTGAAGACCCTAGCCCATGGGGCATATAGTACTAACAGGTCCTGGGTTCATTGCCAAGGTGGTCCGGGTCTCCGTGGATTCGTAGTTGATGGGGCTGATACCGAGAGTATGGGGAAGTAATGAGGCCCACAACTGGTCATGGAACATGTGGGCGTTGACCCGACAGGCTAGAGACGATTGGAACCTAATATCGGGACCAACTTCCCCAGAGGTTGAGTCTTCGCTTTTGTACTCTGAGGTCTCCTCCCCCTACTCATTGTCGAAGAGTTTGTCGGCGCGCTTGACGTCTGGGGAGGGCACCCTTCAGGTGAACACGGGTGGTGAACCATAGGAGGGGGCAGGCAGTATTGGCAACATTGATCGTCTGATTGGCGTTGGCAGGGAGCTCGGAATGTCATTCAAGGGTTCTGATGATGACCTTCGCAAGGTTTTCAGATCCATCTTGGTGAGTAGACAGGAGAACAAAAGGAAACATCGGGGATTGTCGAGAGAACTTGCACGACTTCAGTGGGGAATGTCGGACGGGAGGGGAACAAAGGGGACCTAACCCCTACTCGGCACCTGTAGGCAGGATATGTTTCTAGTTTTTATGAACATATTATCCAGAAATGTGAGGGGTATCTGCGATGAGAGAAAGCGAGCCGGTGTTAAACAGGTGATTGCTGCTTTGAAGCCGATGGTTATTACTCTACAGGAAACCAAATGGGGCAGTTGTGACAGGAGGAAAGTTGCACCCATGCTTGGAGGTAATCGATGGGAATGGATCGCGTTGACTCAGTCGGCGCATCTGGGGGCATTCTGGTGGCTTGGAATTCGAGTTTATTCGACAAAGTGGATGAGGAGGTCGGATTGTTCATAGCTTCGGTGGTGCTCCAAAATAAAGATACAAGAAGGGTATGGATGTTCGCTGTTATCTATGGGCCGTCTGATGATAGAGATCGGGGCGAGTTTTGGTTTGAGCTCGCAGCTATCGCCGCCTGATGGGATCTTCCCTTCTACCTAGGAGGGGACTTCAATGCCATCAGATGGGGGCATGAAAAACAAGGTTGGCCTCTGGACGCGGCAGTAATGCGGGATTTCAACACTTTCATCTCGAACTGGGCTCTGATGGATCTCCTGTTATCCGGAGCAAGATTCACTTGGTCGAGCCTACAAGAAATTCCCTCTTTAAGCCAGCTCGACAGATTTCTATGTAATGTGGAGTGGCTCGAAATTTTCCTGGGGGCCAGGTTAGAAGGCTTTGACTGAGCCATCTCCGATCACCGTCAGATTCTGCTCATCTGCAAATCACAGGTCAAGGGGCCGTCTCCCTTCAAATTCGAGAACATGTGGCTTCTAGATGAGAACTTCCAGGTGTTGGTTCCTTCTTGGTGGAACGAAACGACACCAACAGGGACAACTGTTTTTAGGTTCATATCCAAATTGCAGCATCCCAAGGAAAGAATAAAGGGGTGGGACAAAGAGGTGTTTGGTCAGATCCACGTTACCAAAGAGGAGCTGCTCTTGCGACTGAAGGACCTGGACAATCTGGAGGAAACTAGAAGACTGTTGAAGGAAGAGAGAGAGGACAATAACACAAGAATTCAACAAAACTTGCATGGCGGAGGAGATTTACTGGAATCAAAAAGCTAAGGTAAAGTGGCTCAAAGAGGGGGACTCCAACACTAAGTACTTCCATGCGATTGCCAACGCACATAACAAATCGAAGTACTTGGGAAGGATCGTTGCTGATGGGGTGTCCTATTCGAGGGAAGAGCAGATCAAAGAAAGCATTGTCGCGTTCTACAAAAAGTTGTACTCGGATGAAGATTTGCGTCGGCCCCAACTAGACGGGCTTCATTTCCTTTCCATCTCGGAAGATGAGCGTATGGGTTTGGAACAGCAATTTAGTGAAGAAGAGATTTGGCGAGTGATCAAGTTTGGAGGAAAGAACAAGGCGCCGGGTCTCGACGGTTTTACCATGGAATTCTTCCGTTTTTTCTGGCTGTCCATAAAATCAGACCTGATGGAAGTGCCGCATGAGTTCCACGTCTCCGGATTCATAAGGCGAAGTCTAAACTCTGCTTTCATTACCCTTATCCCAAAAGAGGAGCTGATGACATCTCCGACTGCCGCCCTATTTGTCTCATCAATTGTCTATACAAGATAATAGCCAAGGTGCTCGCCAATAAAATTTAGTCGGTTTTGTGTAAAATTATTTCTAAAAACCAAGGCGCGTTCGTTCGGGGCAGAGTGGACCTGGTTGCGGTGGCCCAAGAGACTATCCATTCGGCTCACCAAGATCGTCAATCTGCGGCTCTTTACGGGGGTGCTATTTGTCGTCGTGGTTGTCGGTTTTGATTAATGGTACTCTAGCTAGGCACTTTAAGAGTTCGAGAGGTATTCGGCAGGGAAACCCTCTCTCACCTTTCTTATTCAACATAGTCAACGAAGCTTTAGCAGGCCTTATCGGGTGGGGGAGGGATCTAAATCTTATTTCCGGAATGTAGGTGGGAACCCAAGGTCGATACATCTTCCACCTTCAATACCCTGATGGCACATTAATTTTCAGGAAAGCTTATGCGGCGGAGTTTAGATCGTTGTTTGAGATTCTATCGATATATGAGGCTGTCTCGGGACAGCGTATCAATCTGGCCAAATCAACTGTAACGGGAATAGGTATTGACGACCAGCTGATGACAGAGTTAGCGCAAAGTGTGAATTGCGGATCCGAGAAACTCCTTATCAAATACCTGGCGTTACCCCTTAGTTTGAGACTACCTTCTGCGAGGGATTGGGATCCTGTGATTCAATGGTTTGAACATCGGCTGGCTTCGTGGAAAGGCAAGCTCCTCAGCAGCGGCGGGCGTCTCGTTCTAATTAAAACTGTCCTAGCGGCACTACCCACTTTCTACATGGCCATGTTCAAAAGCCTGATGGCTGTCATCTACCATCTAGAGCAGATCCAACAGAATTTTCTATGGGAAGGGGCGGGCCATGACAAGCGATACCACTTTGTTAATTGGGAAACGTGCCAACTGTCGGTCAGCTGTAGTGGCCTTGGCATTCGCAGCCTGAAATGGACCAACATTGCCCTCCTAGGAAAGTGGTTCTGGCGTGCGGGGAGAATGGAGGAAAGTGAAAACATTTGGCGCGAGGTGTTGGTTGAGAAGTACGGTCACTCCACGAGGAATTGGGGTATATGTACAACGCTGCAGAGAGGTACATCTGCTTGGTGGAAAAGCATATGCACTACCTGGCCCCTTTTTGCTAAAGGACTGCACTTCAGGTGGGGATGTGGCACTCGTATATAGTTCTGGGATGACCCGTGGGTGGATGACAGCCCCCTTAAATTCTCCTTCCCGGACATCTTCGCCATTTCTGCTAACCCTACAGGTAGGATTGTGGATTATATTTCCGAAAACCTAGGTGGCCGGCTGTGGGATGTGACCACCAGATGTCTGCTAAGAGGAGATGAGATGGCCTCGTTCTCGCAACTACTACACATACTATACGAGGTGCAGAGAATCCCTCATGGTCAGGACCAGCGTCTTTGGACTCCAAACAGAGATGGTAATTTCAGCGTCAAGTCCTACTTCAAGATGCTCTCGCAACGACCGCTGATCAGATTTCAAGGTGCAACTCTGTGGAAGACATTCATCCCTTCGAGAGTTAAATTCTTCGTGTGAACACTTCTGAAAAAGAATCCTAACGGTGGACCAGCTCATCCGGAGAGGGAAGGAGATCGTTAATCGATGTGTCATGTGCACAAATAGAGAGGAGACCAATGCACATCTATCTCTTCACTGCGATGTGGCTCACGAAGTCTGGAATGTGGTAGTTAATTCTTTCGGAATGAGTTGGGTTTTGCCGGTAACTCCTTACACTCAATTATTGATGTGGGAGGCAATTAAAATGGTGGAGCAGCTAGACGATTATTGGAAGGCGGCTTTGTTCGCCGTCTATTGGAACATTTGGCGCAAGCGGAACCTTCGGATTTTTGAGAACAAAAGCTGCCTGGTGGGGATGATCATGAAGTCAATTAGAGATCTAGTGTGGCTTTGGGTAGCTAGGGGCGAAAATGTGATGAGAGACGACCCTTATGCTTGGGACTCGCGCTAATGTTGTAAGGACAAGAGTCGTTTCAGGCCTCGTTGTATTTTCCTTTTCTTTTTTGCTGGTCGTGTCGTTGTATTGTCCTTTTCCAGCGTCTTGCTGGTTTCAATATAACTCCCATTACTGATCAACAAAAAAAAAAGTTCGTGAAATCACCGATTCACGGATTTCTGGAAAGTTTCCAACAAATAGCATTCCTTTCAATACCCTATCAAATCTCACCCAAAAAATCTGAAAAAATAATAGTAATTTTTCTAAATTGAAGGAATCTCAAAAAGTATAATGTTTGACTCATGTCTGGTCAAACATTGGCTGACTGATGTCAGCCTTTTTTTCGCCTTCAACTACAACAATATGTAACGTTCCCCCTTTTTCCTTCGATTTCTTCACTCAATTTTCTTATTTTTTTTACTTTTCAGTCATTGTCTCTCCATCTTCATTAGCTACAACAACCACATCCTTTTTTTTCACATTTTTCTGCTCTGATACCAAGTTAAAACTAATAAACAGAAATAATAGTAACCTAACTAAAGAGAAGAATACCCTTATTAGGGTTTATGATAGAAAGGGAGATGGAGAAGAAGTGGTAGAGAGGAGAGAGAAAAATGACACTAAATGGACTATATTGTTACCAATTGTTGTGACTTGTGAATGAGTCACTTGAGATGGACTTTATATGTAGAGGGTTATTTTTATTCAAAAATCTATTTACCACCAATGTGGGACTAAACATACAAAGTCTCACTTACCTATACTTAACTAAACACACATGGACTAATATTGTCTCCAACACTTCCATGATATACGGGACTTTAACAATATAAAATGCAACTTGATTGTCTCCCTAAAGAGTCATAGGTTGTTGATGCAGGACGAATCACCAAAATCCTAGATACAACTGCTGAAATTTAAAGTGGTAACTTATAGGCAACGGGAGGAATACATTTAAAATTAGAACTCGTGAAATTATTAAGGGTGTTCAATGCTGCATGGTGGTCCCTCTCTAGATGAAAAGCACTCATCCCTGATGAGTCATGGTTGTGGTACCTCTCTATCAAATCTAGGTCTAATCTTTGGACCTCATCCCTACTAATCCACATGCTCTTTGAATTTGGCTTTCCACTCCCCTTCACAACATATTTTTTATATCCCCCAGTGTTGATGGAAACAAGTTTATTGATGCGGGACGACTAGCTAAAACACTAATATGTGAATTCGGGATTAACTTTTAGAATGAATTGAATAGCGGAAATATTCAAAATCACACAACATATAAAATTAATTCAATGAAATTAATAAAACAATTAGATTAATCCATTTTAGCGTTCGCATGCGTGAAAATTTTCCGATCTAGAAAAACGGCTCTGATGAGGGAACTCGAGTTTCACTCTAGTTTAGGGCATCAATCGACAATCGCAATATCGTCTCTTGACTCCTTGGGGATTTTAAATAAAATAAGGCTTAAAATAATTCAATAAAAGAGGAACAATTTGGGATTTTGATTTTTATCAATGGAATTAAAGAAAGATAATACCTAACAACAACTAGAGAAAGGACAAAATAAAGGGATAGATTTCAAGACTTCACACCGGGTTTTCCGAAGTTTCACACCACGGTTGTACGTCAGCTTCGCACTAAGTGGAAAACTCTTTACAAGCTCTCTAAGGTTTGAAGGATTCACTCCCTCAGTGGAAAACTCTTTACAAGCTCTCTAGGGTTTGCACAAAAGCAACTCTCTTTTCATTCAATAATCAAAAAACTAATTAATAAAGTGTTTAAATGTCTTTATATAGGCTAAGAAAACCTTAAACAACATAAAACTCGCATTAAAAGAGTCCTAAAATAATAAAAGACTAAAAATGACAATTTTCGTAATAAAAATAGAAATTCTCGTTGGTAGAATTAAGTCCCATGTTGTGGGGAATATTCACGGTAGCGTTGTAGACGACGTCTTTATTATGTCTTATTTTCTGCCTTCTCTTTTGGTTTCCTCTTTATGCTTTCATCTGCCTTATTTTGTTGGATGTCTCCATCAATACTCCTCGGGTGGAAAAAACTCATCTCCGATGAGTTAGGGAACTCACGGATACCATACTTCGGAAGCTCAACTCTTGGCTTGCCTTTCCATGCTGTGAGATACTTCTAATTTTTACCTTCATTAGCATGGAAGCTTGGAACTTCTATAACCTTCTTAATCGACCCTCTCTCATATTAGACGGGTAAGGTACGGGATAAAAACTGGGTAAATGGGTGTGGTTCGATTGGGTGCTCAAGAAGGAATGGATCAAAGGGCGAGGTTGTGGGATCTAGAAAGGCGTAAAATCCGTTACGACAACTATCGGATGGCTGCCCTTGTCTAGAGGAAGATCTAGACCTCCATCATTACCTCTTTCCGAGATTGGGAAAGATTCCACATGCTCAGAACCATCAGGAATTAACACAAAACTGTTAATATCAAATGTATTAAACATATTCAATGTGTTACGTACGATCATGCGTATTTCCGATGCTCAATAAATTCAGACTGTTAATCCCATGCAAATCAGAATGATGATATGCTCCTACTAACTCTAATGAGTCACTTGGGATGGACACACTATCAACACTGTCCTCGGTAATAGGAATTGTCCTAATGCAACCTACGGCTTTGACTGAAACTTCACCTTCATCATCACTTGGCGTTTCACATGGTTCATACACTTCTTCGTGTAACTCATTTCCCTCTTTCTCGACATGCTCCTGAATAATCAAGGTTTGGCCCCTTTCCTTTGTCAATTTGAGGAATTATGGATTTTGTGGATTGACTAGAGGTAGCACTTCCCTTTTCTATAGGATTAGATCGATACTCAAATTTGGAGGACTTAGATCAATCATTATTGGGGGTGTCGAGATACCTTTCTAATTTTGTAACCCTAGCAAAACATTCCTCGAGATCCTCAACAGGATAAGGAATGAGTTCCCTTTGTAACTCTGGGCAAAGACTCATTCAAAATTGAGAGAAGGTAACTTTCGCTGGCTCATCGACATCGGCCTGGGTCATTAAGTCTTCAAACCGATCAATGTACTTTGTGACTAGAGAATTTCCTTAAGGCAATGACTGCCACTGATCAAGAATACGTTCATCATATGATACAGGAACGTATTTTTCGTGCAGCTGGACTTTCATTTCAGCCCACGTGGAAATAGGACAAAGACCCTGGATTTGCCTACGACACTCTGCTCCCAACCAATAAAGTCTAGTTTGACCCATAAGCTTGACTTTAACAAATCTGACCTTGCGTTTTTCGGACATGGCATATCACACTAATGGGTCAAACTAGACCTTGGCTTGTCTTTTCCCGTCAAAATAGGGGCATCCATTTTCACTGATTTCATGACCTTATCGTCCAGATTGGTTTGGACCTCACGTCAGGGAGGAACATCTCTCCTACGATCACGGTTGTTGACTCTATTGTGATTCTCAGTGATAAGTTCATTGATCTCTTCGAAACGGGTCTCTAAAGCCTCATGTCGGGCTTGTTGATCAGCGATGTGCTCATCCATCCGGATTTGACTAGCGGTCACTTTGGATGTAGGATCTCTAATCAGGGCTTCTAAGCTACTAGTATCCATGACGGAGTTATGCAAGACTAGATGGTGTAAGACAAAGTATACTAAAATCAAGTGAACCCTAAAATCTATATGACACGGACAACCCTAAACTAAGATTGTGCTTTAATACCAAAACTGACGCGGGACGACACGTTAAAACACTCATGTGAATTCGGGATTAACTTTTAGAATGAATTGAATAGTGGAAATATTCAAAATCACACAACACATAAAATTAATTCAATGAAATTAATAAAACAATTAGATTAATCCATTTTAGCATTCGCATGCGTGAAAATTTCCCGATCTAGAAAAACGGTTCCCATGAGGGCGCTCGAGTTTCGCTCTAGTTTAGGGCATCAATCGACAATCGAAATATCGTCTCTTGACTCCTTGGGGATTTTAAATGAAATAAGGCTTAAAATAATTCAATAAAAGGGGAACAATTTGGGATTTTGATTTTTATCAACGGAATTAAAGAAAGATAATACCTGACAACTAGAGAAAAAATAAAACAAAGGGATAGATTCCAAGGCTTCACACCAAGGGTTTTCCGAAGATTTACACCACGGCTGTACATCGGCTTCGCACCAAGTCGCACGAGAAACGATTGGTCACTCTTCAAAGTTTGAAGGATTCACTCCCTCGGTTGAAAACTCTTCACAAACTCTCTAGGGTTTGCACAAAAGCAACTCTCTTTTCATTCAATAATCAAAAAACTAATTAATAAAATATTTACAATGCCTTTATTTAGGCTAAGAAAACCCTAAACAACATAAAACTCACAATAAAAGAGTCCTAAAATAATAAAAGACTAAAAATGATAATTTTTGTAATAAAAATAGAAATTCCCGCAAGTCTGTCGCTGGGCGGAGTTGTCCATGGCGTGCTGTGGGACTGTTCACGGTGCGCTGTGGGACAACGTGCCGTTGTGTTTTATTTTCTGCCTTCTCTTTTGGTTTCCTCTTTATGCTTTCATCTGCCTTGTTTTGTTGGATGTCCCCATCATTTATCCTCCAATACTCTTTCAAGCACCTCCTTTCTTAGTTGTAAATGTGAAATGGAAGGAATTGATTGTGGAATAGGCTTTGATTATGATGAAGAGTCGAGGAATGGGTTGGAAGGTATAGTTGTTGGACCTTGCTATGGAACAAGCAGGGCCGGCCCATGAGATTATGGAGGCCCAAGGCGACTTCCTAAAATGGGGCCCCTTCATATTAATCTACAAAAAAAATCGCCACAATTTATTTATTATTATTATTTACAAATAAAACAATATTCATTGCTCCTAGATTACAAACATCTGCCTATGCAACTGAAAAATTAATGAAAGTATATATTAAAAGAATGCAACACAAAAAGAGAAAAGCTAAATACTAGAACATACCGAGCGGATCGAGTAACCCAACCAATTATTTTTTGAAATTTTTTAGCACTTTAACTGCCACTGAAATTTTCACTGTCATTTTTTAGCACTGTAACAGTCTCAAAAGGTTCCATAAATAGGTTAATTGGGTTTCTCTCGTCGAGTAAATCAATATTGATAGGTCATTTGCGAAAAATTGAGTTGTAATGAGCCTGGAATCGCTTTTCTATGTTAGGTCGTTTGCGAAAAAATTTGTATGTATATATAATGGATTTAGTCAAACAAATCCAATCCGATCAAAATTGGGCTAGAGAATCCTCTGGGTCAATACATAAGGTCTAGGGGTGTATTCGGGTCATTTTTGGACCAAAACCACAAACCAAACCGGCTCTAATCGGTTTCCAAATGTTCAAACCAAACCAACCCGATTCAATTCGGTTTCAGTTTTCCTATAAGTTTTACTTGCACGTCAAACTTACCCAATTTTTCAACCTGTTTTACACTTTTACTATTTGTATTTTTTTCGACGTCATTTTACTTTTATAATCTATTCACCCTTCTCAAAATAGATAAGCCCAATCATTTGTTTGAGTGTGTGTGTGTGTGTGTGTGTGTCTATATATATATATTAAAAAAAATTAATTACAATCAGTTCGGTTCGGTCAGTTTCGGCTTGGGAAGGCCCGGAACTGAAACCAAATCGAACTTTTCGGTTTTTCTTTTTGCCAAACCAAACCCAATCCGGTACCTGTCCAAACCGGACCAAAACTTGCGGTTCGGTTTAGTTTTATCAGTTTGGGCGGTTCGGCCCAAAAAATGCACAACCCTAATAAGGTCGACCTAGCCCAATGAGGCCAATGACCCAATCTGATCCATGACCCGCACCGACTAAGAGCCGATCCATGACCCATAAAAAAAATTCCAAATATTGGAGGGAGGAAGAGTTGAACCCACAACCTATTGAGCATAAAGCAAAGCACTCACTTAACCAACTAAACCTTTAATTTGGTTATATGTTTTCTTGCCAAGGTAATTAAGGTGGTGTGGCGAGGTCATGGCGAAAAAGCTCGCCACGCCATGGGGTGGCCACGACAAGGCCATATATTAATTTATTTTAATATTTTTATTTTTATTTCTTAATCATTAATATACATATATATATATATATATATATATATATATATATATAAATTTCTACTATTTTTAAATTTTTATCTTTTTATAGAGGACAAAAAAAATTCAACTAATTAATCAGGTAGATCAGTTGTGAGGAAAGATTGGAACGACCATTTGATGATATTTTCATGATCTCAAGATCAATTGTGGGGAAGATTGGAACGAAAAACGATCGTTGTCGGTCTTATTCAAAGCGTCAACGGCCAGCTATACCTAATGGGGAATATTCAGCATATGGTGGGGGGTTAGTAGTTGTCCCAAAAAATATACGAACCTGCATTAAGAGAGAGAGAGGCCACAAAGAGAGTAGCTGCGAGAGAGGGGCTGTAAGAGAGACGAGAGGGTCTCACTTAAACCCTTAAATATGATGGATATAACTTATCAAACATAAGTCATAATGCAAATATGACTTATAACTTACAAGGTTTATAATTTATAAGTCATAACTGATAAGGTTATAACTTATAACTTATAAATTTTTTTCAAAATAGCAGGCATGGCGGCGCTATTGTGTCATTCCGCCATGGCGTCGCCATATGTGAATTATCGCCATATAAGTTCGTATGGTGATTTGCCTCGCCATTAGCCATGGCTTCACCTTAACAACCATGTTTCTTACATTCAAAATAATATTAACCAACTCATAAAGACTTACAAGATTTGGGGCCCCAAAAAAATTCGGGGCCCGAGGCGGCCGCCTCATGGGCCTTGCCCCAGGGCCGGATCTGGGAACAAGGTAAGTCGCACTAATGCCCATGTCTAGACGGAGATCTAGAACAGACACATTTGAACCTACTCCCTTCAGAATTTTAAAGGGTTTGACACTTCAAGCATGTAACTTTTTTGCAACCACTTACGAAAGTCGCTCAGGCCTGGTCTAAACCATGGCTTGATCACCTTTAAGAAATTCCTTAAACCTTTTACGAGAGTTATCTTACGTTTCTTACAGTTATCTTCTTTTAATTTCAACATGCAAACCATGAATGTGACATACAAAGGTATCTGCACTTTGAAGACCTATGGGTAGCCAACATGGGAATGAGATCTACGAGTGTCCTAGGCTTGTACCCACGCACAACCTCAATGAACTCATGCCTATTGTCCCACTGGCCGAATTGGTGTATGCAAACTTTGCTATAGGAAACACTGAATCCCAATTCCTATTGTCATCACCAACAAGACAATGTAAGAGATTACCTTACCAATCTTATATTCACAACCTCGGTTTGACCATAGGTTTGGGAATGATAAGCTAACGAAAATTGCAACCTCGTTCTCATCATGTGCCAAAGCGTCTTCTAAAAATAACTCACAAACTTCACATCTCAATCAGACACAATGCTTTGGGGAAACCGTGAAGAAAAACGACTTGCTCAAAAAAAAATTAGCAATGCGGCTTGCGTCGGAGGTTTTGGAACAAAGGATGAAATCAGACATTTTTGAAAAACATCTCACCACCACGAAAATGGAATCGTGCTTCCTAATAGTCCTTGGAATTCCAAAGACGAAATTCATACTAACATCATGCCATCGGGTGTGTGGCACTAGCAATGGGATATACTATCCCATATTTTTTCTTCTGTTGCTTTGCCAGTTGACAAGTATGACATTGCCCAATAATTTTGGCAATGTCCCGCATGAGACTGGGCTAATAAAATTGATCCCTAATAAGGGAAATGGTTTTATCACGACCAAAGTTACCAGCGATCCCGCCATCATGGAGCTCTCAAATGAGAAAATCTCGCAGAGAGGTGCAAAGAATACAAAGATGGTTGCCCTTGAATTTCCTGTAGGAAAAAGCTATCGTTACCTACCCCTTAACCACTCACAAGTGAGGTATACTACTTTCCAAAATCTGAACATGTAGGATATTCATCCTCCAATCGTTCAAATCCGGTAACCTCAACATCCGTACAGTGGAACATCTCAACTCTACGATTAAGTGTCTCCGCAGGTTTGTTCTCGACCCTTGGCGTGGGTTTCCACACAATACTCAACCCCACCTCGTGTCACGTGAGTTTAATTTCTTTTGAGGGTTTAAATATCTAAGGCCACGTGATTAAAGAACAAGATAATTTTTTGTTGTAGGAGTTATGTCTTCAATATCTCAAGGCTTGCGCCTTCACATAAACTTCTTTGTCATAAGTGGGGTATTTTTGTTTGGCTTCATTCAGCTTCTCGCTGAAATAGGCAATTGGTGACCTTCATGGCTCAAAACTCCACTTATCTCAACACCATACGCATCACACATGACCTCAAAAACTTTAGAAAAGTCTGGTAAGCACATGACAGGAGCTTCAGTCATCCTATACTTGATCTCCTTGCATGTCTTAGTTGTGACATTCATCCATCGGAATTCCCCTTTTCTAATGCAATCTGTAATAGAGTCATGATGGAACTAAAACCACGAATAAACCTCCTGTAAAATGAAACCCATGGAAGCTACGAACATCATGGCTCCGAGGCTCAGGCCGCTCAACAATGGACCTAACCTTCTTGGGATCCGCAGTCATTCCACTAGACATGATGGAACTTACCTATGAAAGGCCCAAAACCTGCGTCATGATCCTCATGAAAGTGCTAGAGGCATTGAAAGCCCAAAAGGCATGACTATCTACTTATGTAAACTATCTTTGGTTTTAAATGAAGTCTTCCACTTGTCCTTTGGACAAATGCAGACTTGATGGTATCCACTCTTAACCATGATTTTATTGCTTGCACGATTGTCCACACACATTCTCCAAGGCCCATCATTCTTTGGTGTGAGGAGTGCAGGCACAACACAAGGGCTTAGACTCTCCCTTATGAAGGCTTTTCTAGGGATTTCATCAACTTGCATCTTCAACTCAACATGTTCGGTAGGATTCATCCCATAATGATGCAAATTTGGTAAAATCAGTCCGAGAAATAAATCAACGGCATGTTGAATGCCCCGCATAGGTGGAAGCTCGTCTAGTAATTCCTCAGGAAATACATCCTGATAGTCTCTCAAGCAGCTCCACCTCTCGAGGATACTCATCATTAGAGTTCGGAGAGGTTTCAACTGTGAGAAGTACGTAAACAAAGTTCTCATCCTTCACCTCTCTCTCTCAAACTAAGAGGCTAATAATGTGAACGAACTTAGGCTTGCCACTCTTCTCATTGTCGCTCTTTTAGGGGCATCCCTTTTTAACCGCTGGTGTTTTGGGTGGCAAAGGGCTAAGCTTGATTTTCTTACCCTCATATCGGAAAGAACACACATTCGATCGCCTGAACATTGTCACATCCTTATCATAAAGTCAGGACCTTATTAAGATGACATGCCCACATCTGTAGGCACTACATCGCCCCACAAAGTGTCCTTATACGAAGCAAACTGAATAGGAACTTGACACCTTTGGGAAACATGGACTAACAACGAATCTACCCATGCAACTCGATAGTGTTGAGGATGGACTACATATGAGAGTCCTAAGTGGGAAACTGTACTCGTGGATACGACATTGGTGCAGCTTCAGCCATCAACTATAATATCGCAATTCTTCTCACCACACTTAGCATAGGTATAGAAGATAGTATCCCTACGTCAGTCGGCACTCTCCTTTTTCTGGGCTAGAGCATATCTAACCACTAATACCCGCAAGGCATTACGCTCAGCAAGCTAGGATTGCTACTACATCTAGGGGTCTCAATGGGCCGGGATTGAGCCTGGGGCTATGGGCCTGGTATGAGCATCATTTTAATGCCCATTTAATAAGTGGGCCGGGCCTTGCTAGCTCTCTTATATAAACGGGTCGGGCTTGGGCATATAGACTAAAGCCCATCGCCCATTATACGATAGAGCTATTTTTGGCCCGCCCAATTCAAATAAAAATACACATGTATGTATTTTTATACACCCGATTCTTATTTATTAGTGAAATTACTACATTACCCTAGTTTTAATAAGTTGATGATTTATCTCAACTATATTTGCTATAAAGGGCCGGATGAGCTCATGTTGGGCTCGAATTTGACCTAAAAAAAAATATTTTCCTTGGATGGGTCAAGCCCGGCCCGGCCCGAACAAATCCCGATTATGTGACGGGCTGGGTGTGGGCTAGTTTATTTTCTAGCTATAGGTCTTCTCAAAAGAACATACATCACTTAGATGTTGAAGTGTTCACAGACTCAAATTGGGCTGGTTTACTTAGTGATAAAAGGTCTACCACTGGTTATTGCACTTTCTTGGGGGGAAACTTGATCACCTGGAAAAGTAAAAAACAGCATGTAGTTGCGAATTCGAGTTGTGTAGGTGAGTATAGGGCAATGTCCCAAGGTGCAAGGGCTGGAATGTGGATTTGGTTTACTCTCGCAGATTTTGGGATCAATGCGACTCTCCGAGTGTTGTTGTATGGAGAAAATGAAGCTACAAATGACATTGCTGAAAATCCGGTCTATCATGAGCGAACTAATCATATTGAAGTCGACTGTTATTTTATAGGAGAGAAGGTGGAAACTCAGGAATTCAGCACTCCTCAATTCAATAGTGAAGATCAGCGGGCATATATACTAACTAATGTTGTAGGAAGAAATCATCTAAATAATATTACTGGCAAGTTGGGCATGATTGACATCGATGCTCCAACTCAAGAGGGAGTGTTGGTGTGCCTATGGGAATCATCATTAAGTTGGGGTGCGTGAGTGGTCTGTTTTTACTTTATATGTAAGCAGGTGCATTAGTGTTAATGGGTTTGTCAACAATAGTTTGTAAGTGATATAAATACTAGTAAGAGAAGGGTTTGACATATATCAACTCAACCCTAACTTCTTCTTAAGGAAAATGCGCTGCTTCTTGTAAATGTTCTAGAACCCTTATATTAAACATCGGTCATCAATCGTAAGATTACAACTTTTCCCTTAATGAAATAGGTTACACACCAAAACTAAAGCTACTAACTACACACCTAACTACAAATACTGCAACTAATACATCATTACTTTAATAATCTAAGGCACTTGAATCAATGATCTAGGTAGCAGTGGAGGAAGGCGATGATGCGTGAAAATTTGAAGCAGATCATATACCTCAAGTGGTAGCAAGATTAATTTACTGCATACGTCACCTGCAGGTCGAGTAGCTCAGTACATGATATCCTATGGTATTGATCTTATTGATAGTAGTGGCTGGTGTCTCAGTAGCAAAAATATGACCAATGGCAGGCGATGATCGAGCAGGGAAACCATGAAGATGAAGCAAGAATCTCAACTAATACCATGTTTGTTGCAATAGGCGCAACTCGCATGACCTCTCCAGCAACCACAACCACATCAACTCCCCTTTACTCAAATATCAGGAGGGTCACATGTGTCAATATAAGGGCAGAACACTTGTAAGTGGGATCTATGAAGCACACATCATAACTTGACGATGCACCTTAAATTGAACACTGGCAAAAAATATCTGAACATATGAAAGGGGCTTGGCGGCAAGAATTTTTGTGCATAGATATTCAAATTTTAAGCCACCCAAAAAGTTATAGATTTTGTTGCACTCAACCATCTTTCAAATTTATTTTGTGTCCTTAGTACTGAAATCAATTAAGGCGTCATAGTAGCTAAGCGCCTAAAGACATTGAAGAGCGCCAAAAGTATTCACTAAAAGACTTATCCCCTTGTTGAAACTGAGCATTCTCCCTCTGGTGGTGAGAATCTGAGTGTTTAGCTACTTATATTAAAGTTTTAGGCCACCCAAGAAGTCATAGATTTTGTTGCGCTCAACCTCTTCCGAATTTATTCTGCATCCTTAGTACAGAAATCAATTAAGAGTTCATAGTAATTATGCTCCTAGTGTTTAGCTACTTCTATTAAAGTTTTAGGCCACCCAAGAAGTCATAGATTTTGTTGCGCTCAACCCTCTTCCGAATTTATTCTGCATCCTTAGTACAGAAATCAATTAAGAGTTCATAGTAGTTAAGCTCCTCCTAACGACATTGGACAAGACCAAAGCACAAATATGATGTAATGCCTTTTGTAGCTGGTAAGCCGTCTTACAGAATGTGGCTGCCAGCTATATGTTGTTGGTTGGAGTTCAGTAATTAAACCAAATTGACACAATTGTCAGCTTATAATTTTTTAAATTCCAGATCCTCTTCATTTGATGATCTTACTATCCCTGCATGAAAACCAAACTTCATCCATCCTTCAACGTAGATCTTAATCAATTGAGACCAAGCCAAGAAATTATCATCATCAAATTTCACTGTGGTGATACATAAAGGAGTTGATTCTGATTGCCCCTAAAGAGGTTTGATCTCCTTGTGGATTCGGAGGAGGATGAGCATTCATCTAATCAGGTCACAGAAGAACTCGAAGATTGGGATTATATCCACAAGCATAAACTGATCACCCGGTTACTCTAAAAGGCGTATTTGCTTCATAGAATTCTCAAAGCCAACGAAATTGCATGAAACTATTTCCAAAGATGAAATAATAATAATAAATCACCACTGCAGGGAATTTCAAGTGGTGAACCAATCCAATGAAGCGCAAATCTAGGAAGACCATAAAGAGGCTATTTTTCGCGTGATATTTGTTTGTCTTAGAAAACTGCAGAAATGTCAATAACTAATCTTGAAAATTACAGTAAATCCTTATTAATAATTTTCTCTGAAAGTATCTAATTTCCTCTGGGTTTCCTGCCCTAGAAATCTGACATTGCTGATGTCAGCCCTAGGCTTGTTGACATTATCAACAACCTTGTTGCATGAGCAGGTCTAGTAGCATGAACCCCACTTTTATATGAAGTTGTATTTGATATATGTTAATAGTTGAGGTTGAAGATGAAAGAAGAAGATTTGAGAAAGGGAGAGAGAGAGAGATCAGAGAAAACTTGTCGTAGGGTTAGAGAGAACTATGGACTATATCAAACTAGAGGAGAAAAACAATGTATTAAATGCCGTAAATGCCCTTGTTTTGTGATTGAACCATTAAATTCTAGTATCAATTCCATAAAATTAAAAGAACAAATATAAAAAAGGTAGCAAAATAGCTACAAAAAATTCCTTTATACTTCCATTTTTTCCTTTTCCCTCTGTTTTTATAATTTCTTTTTCTTTTTCTCTCCAATAAAACAAGCACCATTAAAAGGTAAGATAAGAGAAGAATTAGAGATGATGAGGAAGATGGAGAGAAAGAGATTTTGTTTGTTGTTCTCACAGATTGCTTAAGAAATTGATATCTAAAGTAAATAGTTGGGACAAAAGAACCTTAATTCAAGAACACTTTCAATAGTCAAAACCTTCAAAGAACAAAATGTGGTTGTTAGAATAAAGGAATGAAACTTCTGAAAAAATGATTAGTTGGTTAATTAAAGAAATTTCATTCGCTAAGGTTGCAAAGCTATATAAGGATGAAAAAGCATTGCTAAAAGATGTAACTTCACCAATAAAAATAATAATATACGAACAAAAACAAAACTTTAAAAAAAAAAACTAATAAGGAAGGAGCAAACTGGCCGTGGACCACTACCAGCCAGAATCAGGCGTGTGATCCTGATGGACCATGTATAGTTAAATTATATCAGCCTATAATCAATATTGTCACTATGTAGTGCATAAATTACCTGCCAAAAGTGATGGTTTATGCTTCTCTGCTACATATCCAGCTATTTTAATCACTCGTCTTTCATATTGGAAATGGTCTCTCTTATTATTGTTAGTTGTAATTTGTTTCATAATAGCCATCATAATAGCCATTTGATGTGATGCTTTTCTTTTTGCTATGTTGATAATGGCATGTCATTTAGCAACCTACCATTGACATCCTTTTTATCAGGTTATGAGGAGTGGAGTTCCTAACTTCTGTGCGGTTGCTTTAGCACTTAATGATTTGGGGTATGTCTGGAAGGTTTGCCTTGTCTACTAAAATTTTGATAAAAAAATTTCCGTGGCACATAGTTTAATTAGAGTGCCTAACATCTTTCAAATTTTTATATTGCTCCTTGAAATTTATGTGTCATGTTTACTTCTAGAACTACTTTACGCAATTTTTTTATTTTTTATTTTTAACTTTTCAGTGCATGGACAAAATGAAGTCTATATTTGCCATCAGAAATGATAAATAATGCCTAACAATTACTTGTTTGTACAATATGCCTCCCATTAGAGGTGGAAGCGGAAGATTGATGAGGAACATTTTTCGTATTGTTTGTGGTTCCCTTTGTTGGTTCTTATTTGAATAATAAGTATTACTTAAAATTTTAATTTTTTTAAAGTTTTGCTAGGCTTATAATAGTATTTGGATATTTTTGGAATTATTCATTTTTTATTCTTAGGATCTTTTTAGCAGATTCACCGTGAGATATGATGTCTAAAGTTGCTAGCAGAAAAGGAATAGTTGGTGCTACTCAAAAGTTCTTTGCAAGACCTTTTTGATAGCCAACTATTTGCAAACGTTTGCTCTATTAGAGACCTTTCCAACATGACCACAGTTCCGAAAAACACAAATCGATACAGAAAAGTATGACCTTTAAAGTTTTTGAAATAGTTCCACCATGAGTCTAAAGATGCAAGGTTGTTAAAGGTGTTAGACAGGGCCCAGGCAGCAGACCCCGTGGGAGCTAAACAAGGCCTAGTCGGTGTTTCAGTGGAGCCTAAGCGGTGAGGTCCAATAATTTTGCAAGTTTTTTAATCATTATATTAATTTGTAGTTGATCTATAATAAATTATAAGTATGTGAAAAATAACAAATAATAATATTTAAGTGATTATATACTCATTGAGTATCAACTGTCATGTAAAATTGTTAGTTGAAAAACTGGAGTAGCAGATAACAATTGGCAAGCAACACAATTAACAATTAAATAAGCAAAAATAATAGCAATTATATTATTTATTTTGAAAACATAGTAGTTTTGAAGCCTTTAGATTTTGAGGCCATCTAATAATCAAATCTAAAGTTAATTTTGATGCGATTGAAAAAAATTAGAAAAACATTTCATGAGAGTGATTTGATTGAATTTTGTTCTGCTTGATTTATAAAAGATTTGGGAAAATAGGGTTATTGGACTTTTCTCAAGTGGTGTGTGTTTTATGAGGTCAAAGGTCTAAACTGACTCGTTTGTTTTAAAAGAGTTTTGAGGATAATGTTTTGCAAGAGTTCTCACTTTTTTACTTTTTTTACTAGAATTGGTAAAATGGTCCATTTGTAGATCTTGTGAGTGGTATTTGTCATCTCACTTAATATTATTGTGGTTGTCCTAGGAAGGCCCATATAAATTTCCTCCTAGAGATCTTGCTTGTCTCATGTTGGCAAAGCGTAAGCCAACTATGCCTAGGCAGTCACCTTCCTATCCTGGTCTAGGCATATTGTTTAAATGTTCAATGATAATGTTTGATGATAGCTAAGGATTTTTTGTTTCTAAAAGGGGGAAAAATGAACTTTATCTAAAGCTTGTAAGAGGTATTTGCTATCTCACAATATTGTTGTAGAAACCCTCGGTAGGCCCACCTAAATCCCCCCTCCTAGTAATCTAGCATTTCTTCTTATGATACCGAAAGCAGCAAAGCGTAAGCGGACTATGCCTAGGCAGTCACCCTCTCTAGTAGATGCCTTAGCCTTTTAAGAGTTTTAAGGATGATTTTTTAATAGAGTAATGTTTATTTTTTATTTTTAAAATGGAAAACAGAACCATGTATAAGATTGTGGCAGGTATTTTCCATCACTTAATATTGTTGTTACAGCCTTAACCCTAGGTACGCTCACCTAAATTCCCTCCTAGAAATCTAACATTTCTCGTTATGGTGCACAAAGCGGGCTAAGTGTAAAGCAGGCTGTGCCTAAGAGGTCATGTTCCCTAAGCGCGGCCTAGGTAGAAAGGGGGTTTAGGTGTGACTTTTGACAACAGAGTAAACATGCTTAGATCATAGTTGCCAGACCAAGAAACAGGTGACTGTGGGAAACTGCTCATTTCACAACATTTATATTGCAAGCTTGGTGCATTAATGGTGGCAATGGGCGAGCTTGGTGCATTAATGATGCCAATGGGTGAGCTGGCCCATCACAGACCAGTTTTGGCGCTACACTACTACTAAGAATTATCATTATGGTTATGTTCTGTGCATCATTGTTTGAAATTGGTACCTACTATAAAGATTCACTTTAATCGACCTCCGTGAATATTCATATGATTTAGCCTTTTTCAATGATTATTTGTCATGCAGGTATAAAGCATCTGGCATTAGGTTGGACTCTGGTGACCTAGCATACTTATCTGTGGAGGCTCGAAGGTTCTTTAGCACAACTGAAAAGGAATTCGGAGTTCCTGGTTTTAGTAAAATGATCATTACTGCTAGTAATGATCTCAATGAGGAGACATTGGATGCTTTGAACAAACAGGTAGACATTTGATGGTGAAGTTTTTTTTTTTTTGGATAACCTGGGTATCCGGGCCTCTTAGAGCACCCGCCTAATCCCAGGGGCACATGCGCACCCCAAATTCAGAACATGCCGAGTCAGCACAGGATATAAATCCCTAAGGTGGCCTCAGGGGGGAGGGGATTCGAACTCAGGTCTCCTGCTTTTGGAAGCAGGTACCTGGCCAGCTCGCCTAACCCCTTGAGGTTCATTTGATAGTGAAGTTGTTACCAAAGATAGTTGAATTTTTGAATAGCACTATATTTCACAATAATTTGTTTGATCTGGTAATCTGAGATGTATTAAGAACTCCCATACGAGGGAGGTTGAAGCTAAAAAGTCACGAAAAATCCTAGACATATATGTAGAATGCATGATGCAGTGCATAAATGAAAAGGAGAGCAAGGAATTTCATGGTTAGCAAGAAGGTTTTTTATGGAAGTTATTGTCTAACCTCTTCTACTATGGATTTCCAGGCAGTGACTAGTTGGCATGGAGACTAATCAGGTGAAGATTATGTGTACCTAGAAACCATCAGTTTATGATTTGGAGTCTGAAACTCTGAATATGTGCAGTGTTGCATTAATATGAAATAAATCAATTCCATCTTTTGAGTTGAATTATTCTTTTGCTTTTTATCAGAGGCTGCCAAAAGTCAACAAGTTGATGAAAACTCTCTTTGGTTTTATAATATTGTAACAGAAAATTAAAGATTATAATCACCTTCTAGGCTTTGTACTTCATATCAAATTGCAAGAACAAAAAAAAGGGTTCTCAAATATAGTTAATTTGTGCTAGCTATCAATGCAGAGAAACTATGATTATGATCATAAAATTTTTGCATATTAAATTCAGTCCTGGATATGTCAAATCTTATTTAAACTCTGAAATATGGCTTGGGCTTGATAATCATGGGTTACTAAAACTTGGGTTTCTATGAGTTATTAGGAAGTCCTAATCTTACTGGACATTTTGTCTGTAGCCCTACCGCATCATGGCAAAACGTCATGAGATTTTGATCATAAAATTATTGCATAATAAAGTCAGTTGTGGATGTGTTAAATCTTATTTCAACTGAGTGAATGTCTGGGGCTTGATAATGATAGGCTACTAAAATTTGTATTATATGAGGTATTAGGAAACCTAATCTCGCTCAATATTCATCTGTAGCCCTACTGCGTCATACTAAAACATCGTGAACTTTCCATAATCATAATTCCATATTCAGAATAGGTGGCTCATTAGTTATTACTATCGTGAGATTTCCAATGGAAATGATTTTTGTTCAAAAAGAGATTTCCAATGGAAACTAAAATTAATTACAAAACTTATTTACTTGTTAAGCACGGAAAAATTATAATAATAGGTTTATACAATTTCCTTTCAATGAGGCATATAGGGTGAGAATCATTAATTACATAAAAAAAATTTATTTAAAATTCTGAAACATGTGACACCTATTTTTCAAAGGGCTTAGCACGATGTGGTCTATGCATATCATGTGTATTTGAAATCTCAATATCTAAGCATTAGGATATTGTAACTACTTCAGAACATTAGCATTATCCAGGAATTGAACAAAGTGAACATGAGGATTCTCAATTGAAATGTAATTTCAAAAGCAGCGTGTAGAATTAATCACATAAATCAAGTACAGCATTGTGTATTTTTCCACAAACTATGGGAAAACCATTGCCCTTAGATTACAGACCAAACTTATTATGCTTACTGTTTGATTGTTGCGACTATACTTTACTAGCACAAGATAAATGATTTGATGTTTATAGGCACTGCTATATATTTTTATAACCAACTGAACAAAAAATATCAAAATCTTCCAAAATAGTCTCGCCAAACTGGAAGAATGCATCTTAGGGATGTGAACTATTATTTACACCATTAACAAATTCTAGAATCAGTCATAGAACATTATGGCACGATATGAAACTACATCTATTGCACATGTGATGTCACATATCTTGGGGGTGAGTTGTGATAAGGTTGTCCTGGATAAGTTGTCTTGGTATTTAAGGTGGACTCACGCTGCTATCCTAATATTGTGTTTATTAATAAGAAAAAATATAGTGACTGAGATAAATGGAAGTTTGAGAAACCCAACATGAAGTAGAGCAGATGAACTATACAGGTAATCTGCTTGCAGTCTTAAATGCTGAGATTAGCTCCTAACGTAAGTTCATTTAACACAAAATGCACATACACTTGGAACTAAACCCACTAACTACAGAAACATGCATAGTACATGATGAATCTATTATTTTCAAAACCTCATTGCACTTTAATTCTATGCTCCAGTACTGTAGTGTATATGGAAAATGGTATCCTAAATGATATAATTTTCATATTTGATTTCATGATTAATATTGTCTGTGGATTCATCATCATCACCACAACCACCACCACCTTTTCCCATATATTTGGGGTATTTCCAATTGCGGATGTTAAGGTCTTTTATTGGGGAAGATATGGCAGATGGAAACATGATCCCACAAGATAACGGGTTAACCAATGAAGAACAAGGAGTGGTCAACAAGCTGCAAGTGTTTACTAAGGATCCTCTCCTATTAACAGCAGACAAAGCCCTTACAGTACCACACGAGCTCAAAAAGACTTCGGACCTCTCTCATCTGGAAAAGACACCCTGCTTGCCTGATCACCACAAACCCGACTTTCTCTCGGGATTCTCAAACCATCCCAGATGTCTGGTTCGAACAAAGATCAACAGGGTCAGTATCGAGATTTTGGACTGGAAGGAAGTCCTCTCCCACAACGAGAACTTATTAAATGAAAAGATGAATGGCAATGCTCTGAAGGAAGCAGCAAGAGAAATGGATCTCTCATGAGGTCACGACTGAAGCGGTCAGGGATGCCAGCACTAGCGGACAGCCCGACGTCAGCACGAGCGGACATCTTGTCACCGCACCCGTCGAGAGCGAGGAGACCAAACTTCGCGGCTTGCTCACTTCAGCGACCCCGGATCTGCTCGGGAGACTGTCGTTGCGCCAACTCAGGGCGCTATACTTAATTGAGACGGCAGACGCGGCGTCAGGAGCCTGACACGATTGATTTGGATAGCCTTTTCGACGAGGACGACAGCAAGGACCCTCGGGAGAAGACCATGGGAGAGTACCCCGAGTACTTCAAAAGGATTCCCCAGAACCCTACCTTCGACAAGGATGGCTTCAAGAACTGGCACAATAGTATGATCCTCCTCATGGAGATCATGTAGGTGTCCCATATAGCCATCAAGGAGTTTGATTGCGTCGGCTTGGGCACCCAGCTTTGGGTGACCAAAGATCCATCCTTAGGGTTATCCTACACCTTCTCATTCATTGAGTTCTTCTGTTTGCAGACCCCTATATCGTGGCCTTGTCTGCAGCATGAGGTGCAGTAGAGACGCAAAGGACCATACTCGACGGGTTGCTAGAACCCATCTGTGCCAGTATCAATCCAAACTCTTCTTTGGTTACCCAGCAAATAATACATAAATTAGTGGTTGACTGGAAAAGATACCTAAATATTTACAGTGGTAGCTACGATGAGTGCATGAATCACCTGTTGGTCTGGAACCCTATGTACCCCTAACAATGGGGGTGTGTTTGTCACACTCCGACAGACCATTCCCTTTACAAGCAAAGCTTCATGCAGCTTTAAGATAATCTGTTCAGGATTTTGTTGAACAGAAGAAAGCATTCTTGGGGAGCCTGATTATCTTATCACAACAAAGGCGTCTCTTCCATCTGAATGGAATCTCATCCTTTTATTTGTTATATGTAAATGTTATTGAATGAAATTTATCCTATTTGGCTAAATTCTTCTTTAAACTTAGGTAGTGATAACTTGTGCAAAGAGCAATAATTTTAGGGACCTAGTAGACTCATACACAATAATGGATTAAACAGTTAAATGTCCAGGAACGAATTACAATGCTAATATAGAATTACCAATGGATTTGACCTATCATGTTATTACGAACTAACATACCATGAAAAAAAGCTTGTCTCTAATCTCTTTGCACCTATCCTATCCAAGCACTTGAGCTTGAGTATCCGCCTTGCTTTTGTATTCATGTACAAAATTAATTCCCTTCATGAGAATCAGTTGGACTATAAACTTCGGTAGTTCATCTCTGCTCTGGCTATCCTGGCTGCTAACATATACAAAATTAACTCCTCTGTATAATATTCAAAGTTTACTTTTGTTACTACTTTTTTAATCATCCATCATTTCCTCTGTTATGTGTAGATCATCAGTTGCTTGGTTTTCATTGATACAATTTCTAGGAATGCTAAAAACATCTCACATCGTTCAGTTTTTGTAGATCCTCATATGTATATTGGGTGACTTATTTGCCATGGATTATGAAGGGACATGAAGTTGATGCATTTGGAATTGGCACCTATCTTGTTACGTGCTATGCTCAAGCAGCTCTTGGTTGTGTTTTCAAACTGGTCGAAATAAATAATGAGCCTCGTATGAAGCTTTCCGAAGATGTCTCAAAGGTTTAATCATGCCCTCAAGCAATCTTTTTATCATTTCGTTATTGTTTCTTCCTTTGTTTCCTTTTACTTTGAGGTTCTTTATTTTTCTTTATATAGGTTTCAATACCATGTAAAAAACGATGTTATAGATTGTATGGGAGAGAAGGTTACCCTTTGGTGGACATAATGACTGGTGAAAATGAACCATCTCCAAAGGTATAAATGAGTTTACATGTTACCAATTGCTGTATTTTTGTATGCTTTGAAGCGTCTTTCGTAAAATTTTGATCTAGAGTTTCATATTCTCGCTGTGCAGTACTATTGGTCATACTTAACAATTTGAGCAAGAGGATGTGTAAGTAGCGAAGCAATACCAAGTCCATTATCAACTACTCCACCATGATGACTCTCCTGGGCATCGTACTAATTTTAGTGTCGCTTTTCCAGTGTATAGAAAAGAATGTTATGGTTGGCTTACAGATTGAGTCCTCTATTACATTAATTGAAACGCTAAGCTTTCATGGATTCATAGAACTTCAATACTCTCATATACAGATTGAGTCCTCTATTACATTAATTGAAACACTAAACTTTCATGGATTCGTAGAACTTCAATACTCTCATATATTTGTGGGAGACTCAAGTATAAAGTATATACAATTCTAGAAAGTAAATTACAATGCTTGTTGCAATGACTTAACACCATACAATTTAACCTAAAAGGAAACAACATACATAAAATGCATAAAATTTATTCAGACTCCAGTTGAATTAATGTTTGTAATCTTCCCTGTTAGTCATTTGCTCATTGTTAAACTCAGTTGGTGCATCACAAATGGAGGCTCATATCAAAATTCAGAAGCAGTTAGAAGGTGGCTATTTCCTCAGAAATCAGAATAACAAAGATGGCTATTTTCTCAGAAGTCGACTAAATCATTTACCCCTTGACATAAGCAGTGTCGAGTGCAATGCTCATGCTATACCATGGTTTCTGTTTCATTTATACAATTGATCTAACTCAAGTTATATCATCATCATCATGGACTTATCCATCTATTTGGGTCGGCTTTGTGAGTCCTATCTCTCCCATTGTTTTATATATTCTCGTAGTTTTTTTCAGTACTGTTTTTTCTACTTTTTTGCAATTTTTTTATTAACTATTAGACGTCTTTGGAAATTTTAATGATCCATTCTATAATTGCAATATGCTACAAACCTTATGAGTAAAAGTAAATGGACATAAAAAGCAATTCCTATAATGTCCATCATCAATCTTCAAATGTATATTCTTCTTGAGATTGAGGAGGATTATATTCCCTTATTAGTATTAAATGATTGGACTAAATTGGAGAGTCCACCTACTTAGGAGAGATATTTCATAAATAACAAATGTAAGTAGTATGAAGTGGTTTACATGTGCTGCGAAATTGTTCTATGGAAACTATGAACCAACTTTTTTTATGGATACCAGAGATTGAAAAAAGTAAAAATACAGAAGCGGCCTAGCGAGATGCTAGCTTGGAGATGCACAACTAATAAAAGAACTGAATTTCAAATTCAATCATGTGTAGCACCTCATCCTTAGCTAGTTAATCGACATGAGCTAGCCTCCCTGTGGTAAGAGAAATAGACTAGTTGATGCATGGATCTAGATCCTCCTCGAGCAAGTTAAGCAATCTCCATGGGACTCTACCCTTCTTTTCCAACCATTTTATAATGCAAGAGGAATCCCCTTCAGTGATCAATGAGAATTAATGCTCGAATACCCACCAAAGCCACTTGGACTTCGGCTTCAAGAGGTTCACACTCACACAAGTGTTTTCTGAGTTGGCTTGAATTGTTCAGCCGGAATGGTCTGATATGGTTCCTTCACACATGGTTGTCAATCTCTTACCATACACGATACAATACGCAATACGGTACACAATATTATAGAAAGTGATACGTATCTATGATGTGTATCTCTTTTTATCCATATCTTACGATACATTGCGATACACGATACGAACCATACATGTAGTTTCAATTATAGCTAGTTAAAAAATTCGCTTATTTATCCCAACTCTAATCTCAAAAAATTATTAAAAAGGAATGACAAGAAAAAAGAAAGAAGAGGAAGATGCCTACAAGGAGGATAAATAAGAAAATTGTGATAATTTAGCTGCTAATTAAGATGATGGTGGTAATATTGGGGATAGAGATGGAGAATGAAGACTTGAAATTTTTTCAAAAAAAAAAATGGAATTATAAAATGGTAATGTCAAGAAACGAGTATATGATTTTTTTCAAATTAGAAGTTGGAACATGAAAGACACATCATATAAATATTCAATACAAGTAAACAATACACACTTACACCACACTTATACTTGCACAGGTCTACGGTTTCTTTTTATAGAGTGGAAAATTTTAAAGTTTATGATTTTGCATAACTGTCCTTTAATCTCCACTTTACAAATCAACCCAATGAAACTTTTGTTTTGCTCAATTTATTTGATTTAAATTCTAATGTGAAATATGATAGAATGTGTGTTTTTGACACTTAGTATTTTAATTATATATTACGTAGTATTTTAAAATTTTGAAGCTATAAACTTTGGGTGTCAATGTTGGCAGTGTGAGAAGAGTTCCTGAGCATGATAAGTAGTAAGCATATTGACTGGCTTGAAATTTCTACTGAATGCACGGATTTTAAGATATTATTGATTTTGAGGATATTCCAAAAGTTGCTTTGTTTTAATTTCCAACGTATTAATGGTTTTTTAGTCATTATTGAAGCTATAAATAGTTTAAGGTAGATAACTTAAGTTGTGTACATAATCAATTATAAGTTAAGAGGCATTTTAGACATTTTCTGTTAAGTTATGTTTGGTTATTATAAACATTCTATATCTATAAATCTCAATTATTATTAAAGTTTCTTTAAATGAAAGTTATTACGGAAGCTTTTCTCCCTCTAGAGAAGTGATTTCTTTTCAAATTCTTTTGTCGAGTATTGTTCTCTTCCATTTCTGTTCCGTATTCTGGTTAGTAGAGATTCTTTTACTCATGTAAGACTGTTGGGAGGTATTAGTGTCATTTATTGGTATTTGTCTTTGTGGCTCATTTGTATTCTTGTTAAGGGAACCTCTGTAACTGTGTAACATATATATAGTAACAGATGGTTACGATGGAGCAACATGACTTTAAGTCTCTAACCCTAATTTATTTACTCTTTTCTCTTCTTCTTCTTCCTCCTCTTCTACTTGCTTCTAAACCCTAATCACTCAAATATCTAAAATCTCAAGTTGGAATCAGAGCGCCGATCCGTTGTTGCTGTTTAGGGGCATCGTCACTTGCTGACTTCAGTATGACGTCATCTTGACATTAGCAAAGTTAACCTAGTTAACCAGAACTGCAAAAGAGTTTTTAATACTTCGAGAGGACTCTTTTTTTAGTTAAAATGGGTTTTTTCGGAATTTATTGAAACTGTTTGAGTGGAGTTTTTTATTTTCTTTATTTTTTACTAGCAATAGCATTTTCACAATTTTGAGGCCCCAGAGTCTGTAGAAGCCACAATCCACAAAAGACCAAAAAGGATTGGTCGGTTTGGTCTTCCCTACAACTCTATTGCGTTGGTCTTGAGATTGGAGGGGATTTGAAGTGTGTTTTGTGAAGAAATACGGTTAAAAGCGGTCTCATTTTTTGGCCAAGTCATGTACCGATGTTGTTGATCAACATGTCTAATGGGTCTGTGGCCTCCAACTTGCCATTACTAAATATGCTGAGGGTGGCAACAGTTTCTTCTTGCCTTTGGGGTCTCAGGTTGACTCGATTTTCCTTTTTTGAGCTGATCTTCCTAGTAGTTGTAATATCGTATGACCAGTGTATTTGGTCAGCTTTGAGCTGTTGAACTCCTCTTATCAAGGCGATAGTGTGATTGTTGTTAGTATTGATTGTGTATTAAATTTTACTCGTTGTTTTGACAATGGATGAGTCAAGAAAGTCTCAGGCAACTCTAACACTATCCAGGATATTTAAAATCCTCTCATCACTACCGTGAGGTTCGATGGGATGAATTATTTAGAATGATCTCGATCTGCTAAGATCTTCTTAGCTGGCAACAAGAAATGGGGCTACGTTCATAGTCTCCAAATTCCCCGAATTTTTTGAAAAGTTCGCAAATAATCATAAATTTGAGGTTATGCAAATTAATCCCGAATTATTTGTAAATTTTTCAAAAGTTTGTGTGTTTAATAATTCGCGAATATTTCACGATTTTTTCAATAACTCGTGATTCTTTATATATTTTTGAAATTTTTTTACACTTTTTAATTTTAGTTATTTATAATTTTTTTCTCTCTGATTTTTCCCGAATGTTTCCCCGAACATCATATTTTGTCAGATTTTTCGAATTTTAACCTTACCGAATTATTGCCGAATCTGGCTTGGTGACTATGGCTACGTTAATGGGGCCATCAAGCAACCCATCATTAATGGACCCAACCTATGTTGATTGGGAATCTGAACAGTGTTATCTTTAAAGATTCTCAAATTATTTGTAACATGAAACCCATCTGCAAGAAAATCCATCCAATACCCATGTCGTGAACCCAACATCCAACAACAAGAAAAAAACTTTAAAGCGGACCGTCACATCTAATAGTTTGTCGCCATGGATTCGATGACAGAATCAGTTGATAAAAAGAACAAAAGAAGATGGTTCCTAAAATTAAAAACACCAATCTTTCAAAATATAGAGCACCTGAAACCAAAACTTGTAGTCTTGATTGGAAACTCGATTTAAAGTCTTAGACTAGCAGTATGTCTTGAATAATTATCTAAATAAACCTTGATTTGAAGAATTATGAAATCTCGCCAATTCAATCGCTTGAAAAATCTCCCTGAATTGAGTTTGAACCATCTATCATGAAGAACAATTGGGGTTTTGGAGAAATGGATACTAAACGAACCCTGGCAGAACTCCAAAGAGATGAAAAACCTGGATCAGAATCTAGAAAAAGAGTCTACATATTCTTGGTGAAAAGCCATCAGATTTCCTTAAGAAGGGACCCTCTAGAAAAGAAAGCCTATATAAATATATATAGGCAAAGGAGAAAATGCGCCCGGGTGTAGAGATTTCTCTGAGACCGGCCAATGAGAAGCGCAAACGTGGAAAGTTATTTTGCATAGCCAAGATATCTCTGAGAGATCTTGCTGACAGGGGTAGGTAGCGCAAGCAGCTACACCTAACAAAGGTAGGTAGCGCCTTCCAAGCAAAAGGAATGTCAAGTCACATAGAGCAGTAAATGAATTCAAATATTTGCCCTCACTTCATCTCTCTCTCTCTCTCTCTCTCTCTCTCTCTCTCTCTCTCTCTCTCTCTCTTCGTTGCGATACTCTATGAAAAAGCTCACTCCATCTCTGACACAACTCTTTCTCTCTCTCTGGAGCTCTGAGTCAATAGAAGCACAGAACAGTGATATCAGAGGTAAACTCTAACTCGATATCGCTTCATTCACTTATTTACAGGGTATAGATCATAAAATTTTAAGCATTTAAAATATATAAGACGGCGTCAACGCAAACGCTTCTTAAGTGAAGAGTTAGAGCTCAGCATAACCCCGCAATCGCTTCTTATGTGAAGCGATGGAAGCAATGGCGATTCTAAATATTCGCTACATCGCTTCTTATTCAAAGCAACGCCGCCTCAAAATAACCGCGCCATCGTGTCTTATGTGAAGTTTTGTCTTATTTTTCGTTGTTGTTTGACCTCTTCGTTCAGTTTTTTATAGGGTATAGATCATAAAATTATAAGGATTCAAATAGTATAAATCAGCGTCGACGCGGATGCTTATTCTATGAAGAGTTGGGGCTCAGCATAGCCCCGCTCGCTTCTTATGAGAAGCGATGGCGCCTTAGAATCGACGCGCCATCGCTTCTTATGTGAAATTTTGCCTTATTTACCCATTGGTGATCGTTCTTTTCGTCTAATGTAGGGGCTGTAATGGACTCGATTGGAGAATTTAATTAAGGTGGTGTTGATTTAAGCCTCATTCCTGACGTTGTTTCTTTAGAAGGAGATTCACTTGATTGTGATAGGGATATTGAAATGTTGGATTGTTGGGGAGGGTCCGAGAATACCCTCGAGGAATGGAAACCACATATCGGCTTGAAATTCCAAACTGAAGACGAGGCATATAATTTCTACAATTTATACCTAAGAAAGTTGGTTTCAGTGTTAGGAAAAGTAACACTTACAAATCAGCAAAGGGAGAAATTATAAAGAGAAAATATGTATGTTAGTTCGAAGGTTTCAAACTGCCAGACAAATGCAAATTACACAAAGATATAAAGTGTTCAAGAGAGGACGGATGCGAATGTGAGGCAAGGTTGAAGATTAGGATCGACGAGCAAAAGTTGCTGGAGGTAATAGAATTTATAGAGCCGCATAATCATCAGTTGTTTACACTTACGAAGGTGAAAAAATTACATCTCATAATAAAATTAGCGGGGCAAGTAAATCGTTGATAGGAGCATTTGATGACATCATTCTTCCTTCGAAGATTTCTATTGTTTTATTGAGTTTGGATGGAGACTAGTGTGACGGTAAGTCCTCAGCAAACTCGGGATTACCTAAAGAAGATAAGAAAGGAGAGTAACATCTATCCGATGTGCATGACCGTCATCAAAACTTTCATTGATAGGCAGAATAAAGAAGATGGTTTCGTCTTTGAAGCCGAACTAGACAAAGAATATCGTATGCGAAGTATATTTTGGGTTGATCACAGGTCACGGATTGTGTATCAACATTTCGGTGATGTGGTGGTATTTGACACCACTTAGAAAACAAATAAATTGCTGCTACCTTTCACCCCATTTGCGATGGTCAGCCATCATTAGCAAACGATGCTTTTTGGATGTGAGTTGCTCGTGGTTGAAACGGAGGAAACATTCATTTGGTTGTTTAAAACATAGATGAAGTGCATGTGTGATAAGAAACCTAATGCAATTATCATCAATCAATGCAATGAGATGAGCAAGGTCATCTCCGAAATCCTTTCGGGAACCACTCATTGCCTATGCATATGGCACATTGAGTGAATGAATAAACATCACCGTCAGCAAAGGTTTCAATTCACCCGGTTTGAGCCCAGCACCCGATTTAGCTTGGGCGCCACCGGCGGACGGATTTGGGCGTACCAAGCCACCCAAACAATCCCCAATTTTTTATTTTTTTATTCTCAGGAGTCATTACTTGACAAATTTTGAAAGGGCCCTTGCACTCGGAAAGTTGGCCCTTGCACCGACTTTAAAGAGAAACTTGGTATTTTAGGGACATGTGACCTGTGAAGACCATTGATGGCGTCAGATCAAATGACAGAGGTCGTGTTTCACCCCGTCAGAGATTCCCAGAAAATTGCCCTAAATTTACGTAATCATGGTTGAGCATGATGTGTGTCAAATGATTCAAGGGCTATTTTTTAGGGATCTTTGACAATCAATAAGGAGGTATAAGAACAAATCCTAGGAATAATTCATGCGTATAAATTGAACAATTTTAAGTTTACATTGTATCAATCCTGTGTAAGGAGGTATAACAACAAATTTTAAAGTACATTCATGTATAACAACAAATTTAAATCAACGATTCAAAAATTCATCATGGAGTGTAAGTGATTATTGTATGCATAAAGAATGAACAGTGCTAAGTCACTAACTCGGTCAAATGAGTAAGGACATATATCAAATGATTATTTACCTAGATTAATATATTAGGATTGCCTCCAGTCCATAAAAATGCATCATGGAGTGTAAGTGGAAAATGCATCATATGCTTACAGCATCATCGCTTTTCAACATGCAGGTAGCAGAACGGATTCTTTGTCGCCACCCTTTCAATGAATCTAAGAGAGCATATGTGGTCCCACAGCGTGTTGAGGAGCTTTTGAAGTGTTACTGGCCTGGAGATTCAGGTGTGAATCTTTTGTGTATATTGAAATCTTTACTTGCATGAAAGCTGTTTTTTGCTTCCATCATTACCTTTGCCTGCTAATATAGAATGCCTTGTTGAATACTCCACTTAATTTTATGTGTGAAAATGAATAACCAGCAGCAGGATGATAGAAAATTTGTGACCGCCACAATTTAAAAAAATAATAATAATAATTAAAAACAAGTAGTTCTATTCTCTCTAATTGATGACACACAGAACTGATTCAACAAACTTATAGGTTATTTATTAATTAAATTAGTTTCACTGGAAAGGTAGAGAACTGCAAACCATGTAGAATGAACGATTCACAAGTCGGGCAACATAATCAGGCAACAATGAACGCTCTAGTGATATTTAGTATAATTTATGTAGTCTAAAATACATTCCACATTTTTAATTTAGAAAATCTTTTTTTCCTGGACAAACTATAGAATATGGAAGAAACAGTAGTCATATTTGTGAACAGAAAATATCAATACAAGGAATGTTTGATATTGTCGATTCCAACCAAGCCAGAATATGGTTGATCTTGTCAACTGTGCCATTGGAAGTTACAACATCAACAATTTATATTTTAAATGTGGAACTTACACGATCTGCAAACCGTCATGATTATCATTTAGTCTTTAGTTCTTTATTTCAGACCAGCAACTTGACTTAGAGCACGTTCATTTCGCAGTAATATGTGAATATTACATACAATCGCCCCCATTTTACCGCAAAAAAGTACAATTGTGTGTTCTTTCTTATGTAATTTCTTGAGTTTTGTGCCCAAAATATTACCTGCAATATTTTTTACTTACGAGGCTATTGCTTGTAATATTCATTTATTGCAGGTAAAATTTGCAAAGGTCACCTTATTTTCAGACTTAAATGTGTACCAACTAAAATTAAATGGGTAACTTTGTTTACAACCAATGAAATTGCAATCTCAACCCATCTCCTTTAGCCGGCATCCATTGATCGCCTTGTAATCAAACAATGGAGATTGCTTCTCTGACCAATCTTCCACACTACGAATCTTTAGATCATGGACATACCATCATACGGTCACTTTTTTTGTCCACGTGGCACACATCCCAAAAAGTGACCTTAAAATCATGTTTGAGCGTCATATGTGCCACATGATTTAAGGGTCACTTTTTGGGATGTGTGCCACGTGGAATAAAGAAGTAACCTTCTGATGGTACGTCCATGATCTAAAGATTCATTGTGTGAAAGATTGAGGCAAAAAACGATCTCCATCGTCCGATTCAGAGTAGGTCAATGTATGCCCGCTGAAGTAGTTGGGGTGAAATCACAGTTTTATAGTGTGCAATATTACACAAGCCGTTCATTTCAGTGTAAAATGAATAGTAGCCTATAAAGTTGATTTTACACCCTCTTTTTAAGATGAAGTGAACAACCATTTTACACCAACTATGTACTTCTTTACAGGTAAAAAAAGTGCACTTTAATAGAGGTAAAGTGGATATTACAGAAGGGATTACCTTGAAATGAACGTGCCCTTAATCTTACTCTTCCAAGACTTCTGTGGTTAAATTAGTAGATGCACAAGACAACATCATGTGCTTTATTGCTACTACACCTTTTATCTCTGAATATTTTTCGATAATTAACTTCAACTGGGCAGTCCTCAACATGTAGCCTCCCAAAAACAAATGTACCAAGCGTCTCATGTATCCTTAGGCTCTGAGTTTGTGTCGGCCCAATAGACACGCTCTAAGTAGTGGAGCATCTTATATGACATTTGTTGTATTGATCTCTCCCAGAAGAAGCTTACAGTGTAGGATCATGCGGCTTGACCGACTCTCTTGTTGGAGAGGTCTTAAATAGAAGAAAATAGGAGATCGTGAGGCATGAGCGTGTGGAGTAAAGGAATTTGTAGAGATATAAAGGAAGGCATCGATTTTATTGAGGAAAAAAAATAAGCAGATTGTGAAGGGAATAGAAGAGATAGGAGAGACTTTCGAAAAGCAAGACTCGGGACTGTGGCTGACAGGGAAGGCCATGACTCTGATACATTGAAGAAACTTAAAAGACTACATCTCGAATGTTTGTTCTTTGATATTCATTATGGGGAGAAGCCTCTTTAAATAGAGGTGAATACATTCATCTCAAGAGATCTTTAATGTTTCAAAATATTTTCTTAAATATTTTATAAAATCTTAATCAAACTTAATATTGCCTGGAACATAAGATACGCATCATAGGATGTTTATCTCTCTCATCATTCCAAAATATTCTCTATTACATCCCACAATGTGAGAGGAGTAAACAGAATTTATATCCAAGTGTTTGAACTTAGCTTTTGCTGCTTGAAGGTAAAGTGAGAGAAGAACTACCACCACTTAAGACGATTAGAGATCGTTGCATACAACAGCTGAATCAGATGCGGCCGGATCACATGAGGAGGTTGAATCCGACACCTTACAAGGTTGTGCAACTTTATTTCCCTTATATTTCTACTTTATATTACTATAGAAGGAATACTTATATGGCATGAGGATCACAATTATAAGATGGTGGTACACTGGTGGTCTGCCTTTTTTATAATGGTGGTCGTCATCATAGGATCATTCCCTTCTTTTACTTTATCATTTGCTAAGAAAATTTATACATATTTTAACAGGTCAGTGTGAGTGGCAAATTGTATGACTTCATTCATTTCCTATGGCTCAATGAGGCGCCTGTTGGAGAGTTGCAATGAAATATTCATCATGTGGAGGAAGAGAGCAATGATCTCAAGCGAAATATGGGAGAGCTTCTTCAAAGGATTGGGATCTTTCTATTGCTTTCATTTTATAAATAATGGCATTATAATGTTAACTTTATTAAATGTACAATAGATTTTAATTTATAAATATTTTTTATCAATTTAGTTCAATTTTACAAAGTTGGCTGGCTGGCTGCCTGGCCCGCTTGGTTGGAATTCAGGTTTGTGGTTTACTAACCATGTTCTCTAGGGGTAGGATGAGTTTTAACTAAATAAATATTACAATAACCTTAATTTTTATAATGAATAAATGTCTTATAGCTTCCAAGTTAAGTTTGGCTTTGAAAGGTGAGACTAGGTTTGAATTCTTTTACCAAGGATATCTCTATTCGTGCCTACAAGAATACCGAATGTGCCTACGTCCGAAACCCATTGAAGCCATTGATTGCTTGGAATTAGACAATGGAGATCGTTTTCCCCTCAATTTCCACACAATGGATCTTGAGACCATGTTCTTACCATTATCAGGTCAATTGTTGATTCCATGTGGCACAAATCCCCAAAAATGGCCCTAAAATCACTTTTGAGCATGATGTCTGCCATGCCATGTGATTTTAGATCACTTTTTTGGGTTCTGTGCCATGTGGAATCAAGAACCGACCGCCTTATGGTACACTCAAGGTCCATTGTGTGTAAGATTGGAATGAAAAACAATCTCCACCGTCTAATTCCGAGCTATCAATGGGGGTCAATAATCTTGTAGGCGCGTATACCTAATTTTGGAAAACTGAAAAATAGGGTAAACCACATTGCAAACTAGTTTGCTAACCAGACCAAATCAAACTGTGAATCAGTTCGCTGCATACAGGTTAGGGGTGACATTGGTTTGAGCAGAATGGGTAGCCCTGCTCTCTGCTACTCTAGCCTATAACTTTTTTATAAGGGAAATGATATAATATTTTAAGAAACTTTTTGTCGGGTTGACATTATACATTGAAAATGGCTAGATGGTAGACGCACTAGGGTGATCCAAAACTAGATTGAAATTTTGAACCTTGGTGTCTTGACAGGTTTGTTAAAGAGTTGGGATATAGGGAACTCTCAACGGAGGAGTAGGAACAGGGATTTAAAGACGTGTTTGGGTCCCTATATCATATATGTATAAGCCAAATCGGCTGATATTAGAGAAACTTTTTTTATTTTTAGGGTTTTTGGCAAATTTATACTGAAATTGCATAAAAACCCCCAGTTATGCCTATTTCCACTGCACTCGTATTTTTATGTTTCTTTTACAAATACCCCTTATCGTTAAAACGGCAGTTAACTAGACATCATTTCTTTGATTGAATGATGTCTTTACCCTTTGTTAATATTATATAAAAATATTTTATTGTATTTTTCTCAACTTTGTCTGCATTTAAAACGGTGGATAAGCATTGGATCCCAAAGATCAAAATTTTGGTTTCGGGCTTGACCGAAATCAAAATTTCGGCCGAAAATCGAAAATTTGGCTGAAATTTTGGGTCTCATACAAATTTGGACCGAAATTTTGATCCTTGTTGGATCCTAACCAAATTTTTCGGGTGGACCATGACTGATCTCTTCTAAGTTATGGTGTCACTCGATTTTCTGTTTCGGTGCCACATACCCCTCGCTTGGTTCGTAATGATGGTAGAGTCAAGATGCTACCAATGGGGAGAGCATTTTAGCGCTACCCACAAGCCAAGTGAGCATCATAGGCACTCAAACCGAAAATCGGATGACACGGCAACTTAGAGGAGATCAATGTTCCACCCAAAAAAATTAGGCTAGATCCGATGCTTATCCACCGTTTAAAGTACGGTCAAAGTTGAGGAAAATACAATAACAATTTTGTATATAATGCTAATTAAGGGTAAAGGCGTTATTCAATCGAAGAAATAACACCTAATTAACTATCATTTAACGTAGGGGAGTATTTATAAAAGAACCATAAAAGTAGGGGTATAGCGTGAATAGGCATAATTGGGGGGAATTTATGCATTTTCAATATGTCACAGCGGCGTATTTGCAAGAAAAACCTTTGTTTTTAAAATATGAGAAATATAAAAAATTGTCCAAAAGGGTAATTTTGGTATTTTGCCCGATAAATATCAGCTGATATTTGACCAGTTTGAAATCCTAGGTGCATATCATGTGAGACGGGGCCTAGTCTAATACATATCAGCTGATGTGTATTAGTGAGTGGGAAGCTGTATTTTATGAGCACACAAATCAGTGAGTGTGCATTTGATGATCATGTTTAGGGTGAAGAGATTGACCTGTTCACAATTGAAAGTGAATGAATTGGACTTTCTTCGCCTATCATATAATAAGCTGACTTGCACGGATTTATAAGGACCCTGAGACATTTAGAGATGAGCTTTTGGGAGGTTTAGATTGTGGTAAACTCTCTTCTTAAGCATGGTGGTCTTATGACGCCAGCTGGTGTAAGGACCCGACCCGCTTTGTAAGGACTCGATCCGATTTTGTATGGATCTGACCTGATTTGTAAGGACCCGATATGTAAAGACCCAACCCGATTCTACATTTTATCAATTTTTTCTGTGTTTATTTACTGGCCAATATTAAAGTATATTAAACGGGTGGTTCATATCCACTGATAAACGTGACGTTTTTATAGGGCATAAAAATGTGTTATAAATCGTTGACTTTGATAGATCTGACAATGGAAATCAGTTTTGGGCATGTGTGCCACATGACACTACGACCCATTTGATGAGCTCTGTACCATGTGATCGGATCAGTAAGCACAAACTAATCGTCTGATGGTAAGGCGATGGTCTCGAGATTCAATGTATGAAAGATCGAAATGAAATTAGATCACCATCATGTGATTAGGGGCAGTCATCACAAGTTAGACATGAGTTTCTGCTAATACTTTAGTTGACGCCAATAAAGGGACCTAATCCATTAACCCAATTAATGTGAAGGTGTTTTATAATATATCAGGAACAATTTTGATCTTGAGCTAATATAAATAGAATATATAATACACATATACTATACTTATATAATATAATAATAATATATTATAATATAATTTTCTATCAAGAATAAAAAATAAAAAAAAGGGAGCTTTTAGGGGTTTCTAGAATAGGCGAGTGTTGCAAGCATGGGCTACGTGCCAAAATAAAAACAAAAGCAGTAAAGACAAAGAAATAGAATGAGAGAAGAGAGAAGGAACCTGAGAATTAACTAAGAGCTAGAGAAAAAAAGAAAAGAAAGAAAAAGAAAGAGACAGAAAGAAAGAGAAAAGGAGAAAGAAAAGAAAGAAAGAAGAAAGACAAGAAAGAGAGAGGAGAGGAAGAAAGAGAAAGAAAAAAGAGAAGAGAGAAGAGAGAGAAAGAGAAAAAGTAGTCGTTTACGACAACGGTGAACCTTATAGTTATTCGTTTCTTTTAAAGTAAGTACATATTTTAACACATATTATTTAAATTCTAATTCAGGCTGTCAACATATTAATTCATCGATTAAAAATCGACATTTATTATAAATTTGACTTTGTTACTTTGTGTGTATTTTGAATTGTACATCCATATGCTACTGATCAAGTGAAAATTTACGCCTGTAATACCTATATAAGATGGCTTGTAATTTATTCCTAGAATATATGTATATTGTTAGCTTGAATCTGTTTATATGTTGATGGCTGAATTGATGTGTTGATATTGTACCCTCTAAGACATATGAAGATTTTTATGTGGCCTGATAGAGTAATTTTATGAACACTGTAAAACCGAAAATCAGTCGAATCAGTTATATCTAAAAGTGTAAATATTTGTTACCTGAATCGGTAACACCTAAAAGTGTAAATATAGTTATGATCTGAGTATGCTACACCTGACAGTGTAAATAATTGTCATCGAAATTGGTTATACATGTTTGTGTAATAATTTGATACTGAATATATTATACCAATTATACCTGCTTGTGTAAAAATGTGGTGGTTGAATATGTGATACTGGTTACACCTAACTGTAAAAATATTTGGCAACTGAATATATTATACCTATATACCTGATTATGTAAACATTTGCTAAATAAATCTGTACTGTAATAGACTTGCATATGTAACACGTATAAATTGCATGTGTTATGAGTAGTTAGATCTGTTCTAAGACCGATGGAGTTTTGAGACATAAATTATGTGTTCTGATATTTTTGCACTGAATTTGAATACCATAATATCTTTAAGGCAATGAAATGATACCTCTGAGTCCGTAGTGAACAATTATAAAATCATGGTCAGGTCGTAAATCTGATATCTGCTGTTATTTGTTATATGTTATCTAATCTCAACTAACAACTGAGTTGATGAAAGCACTTGATATTCGTGCGGTTAGCTATAAAATAATCTCTAACAGCGATAAGTCAATTGTGGTAGTTTAAGTGTAAATTTTTAAGTTATTTGTCTGATCTAAAATTATCTGTCTAATTTGAAATTATTTGTCTGACTTTTCTATATGGTCTGGGAAACGTTAATATCAACCTAAGTTCAGTGAAAACACCAGACTGCAAAGTACAATGATACATAAAATCTGAAATGTTGTTGTTAATGGTAATATCTTTATCTGATCTAAATCTGTGATCTGTGCTCTAAGAATTCTTTTAATTGCTCTGAATTCTTTATCTGGTCTCTAAGAAAAGCACCCTGTAGTTGACGATACTGGATTCATATCGATATGTGATATTAACTTGTGTACAAGATGTACCCTGTAATTGACGATACTGGATTCGTATCGGTATGTGATATTGACTTGTGTACGAGATTTGTTTGCAATCACATATAGTCATGATGGTAACTGAATTATTTAATTAGTTGAACAAGAAAAAGAGACATTAAGATTGATCTTTGATAATTTGAAACTAGCGACATGTTAGTGGTTTAATCAATCTGTATTAAAATGGTTACTTGCGGAGCATATGGATTAGCTCTTCCAGTGGTTTAACTATCCTACAGGTGAAGGAAAATGATTAGAGAAAGATCACTTAACGAAAATTTAACAATATTATTTGACGCAGATCAAGTGACTGGTACGTAATGTTTAGTTAATGTATCTATTAATCCTAAATCTGGTTATCTGACTATCTAATTTTAATTTCGGAACTCGAAATTTTTATTCAGATGTAGTGTTTTCTTCTGATCTGTTTAGATCACGATTCAAAATCCAGATGCATAAATTTAGGATCATAACAGCTGGATTGCTGCATTCACAGTGAAGCACACTAGGCCACCATCTCCCTTTTGATAGGTAAGCTCATATTTTCATAAAGAAAAAGAAAATACAAAGCGGATCAAATGGAGCGACGAGCTCAACAAAGAAAACCAAAGAAAAAATACAAGACTTTTATCATTGCTTTGTGGCCATGTGCAAGGGTTAAAATATCGGATTTTCGATACGTATCGTCCTGAAGTGCAGGACGATACGTATCGCGTATCATCCGATACATTCAATTTATCCGCGATACATTCAATATATCGGTTCAATACATTTTTTTTTTTTCAAAAAATCAAATTATCGTCCGTATCATTCGTATTGTTCGATACATACCGCGTATCCGCGATACATTGAATGTATCGTTTTGATACTCTTTTTTTTTCAAAAAATTAAAAATTAAATTATTGGACGATAATTTGAAATTATTGTCCGATAATTTCAAAGTATCGTCCGTATCAAACGATAATTACCATATTTTTTAGGGGGTACGATACATAAGCAATGTATCATACCGCCCAGATCCAAAACCGATACGTATCGGTATCGGACGATTTTTTGACCCATAGCCATGTGATTCCACAGTTTGCACATTTTTTGCTGCCCAATTTTGCTATAAACTTAATTCAGCTCAAAAATTATTTTTATTAAAGCATCCATACCATCCAATCCGAGAATGTCAATGCACACCATATGTTAGATAGGAAAATTTTATCCATTATGTTCCCCGATTGAAAGGATTGAGGCTTCAATGGGCGACGACTTTCAGATGAAAATAATAAGGGGTTTTATCTATTGATGTTGGTGACATCCCATTTTTTCCTAAAGGGCGGATCAATAGGGATGGAGCTGAGAAGCGCATTTTCGTGATGGGCAATCGTCAGGTCGAAGTAGTTGAACCGGATATTGTGTTTAATCAGATTCCCAGTCAATGAATAGAAGAGAATCTCGACTTTATATTGTCTTATAAAATGAACCCTTAAAGTTTTTCTTTATCCAATTGCCGGAAATCTGGTTCAACCAGTTGTTGGATAGGACCATTACCCTTTTGGTGATAGAATTTTTTCAAAATTGACCTTCCCATAGGACCTGACTGTATTTTTTACAGTATTGTGTAGCTTCATTAATCTTTATGTTATTTTTTACAAAAAAGACTTATAAACATGGTATTTTAAATATTATTACCGATATAGATTGTCAGATATGCATCCTCTTCATCCCAACCCGACTTGATATGTAGAGCAGATACTATATGGTTTATAATATTGGCCGATATTGATACCTTATTGGCCATCAGCTAAATGCCACAAATACCTTTTGATTAATATAAATTTATATTTTTTTCAATTAAAATTATCTTTTTAATTTCTTTAAAAGTGCTTAAAATATTTACCGAGCCGGTATATATTAACATCAGACGATATGCATCTGCCTGACTGTTGGCCGATATGACCAAAAGGGGTGGAAATGACAAAAATGCTCTCATCAGTCAAATAGACATGAATGGCAATTTTGTCAGTTCAAAGTTTTTGGCCGCCTACTTCCTTCATGAATCTCCAACAAGCCTCAGACCTATCAATGAGGCACTTAAGTCAGCATTTTAACAATGATTAACTAAGTGCTAAAAGTTGGCCATTTGTAAACCCATTGCCATGTATCTGTCCATTATGAAGGAAATGAGTTCAACATAAATAAAACCAACAAAGTATACTCTTCTTTAAACATGCAAAATTCATCGAAAGAACATCAAAACGCTCACTCTTTGAAAGAAAATCAAGCTCATCAAACATTTTCTTCTCCAAATGCTTTTTTTTTTTTTTATGGGTAAGTTGGGCTCGAACCTGCACCCTTGAGGCTACAATACTGCCATCCTTCTATCATACTACAAGCCCAAGCCTTATTGATGCAGAATTGAAGCTTACACACCGAGATTATAGTCAGATAAAGGAGAGATCAAAAGAGAAGGTGGACCTACGAATAAGTTTTTAGAAAAATCCGTTAAGAACCCATGTGCACGTTATTTTAAACATTTTCTTTATCTAAGCTTAATTTCTTTTTTTATTAGGATTCTTTTAATAAATTATTTATTTTAATATTAGTTTCTGTATTTAAATCATTTAAGAGTCCAACACATATGTAATATGTGACTATTAATTTTGTCACTGTCAATACAATTATCAGAAAAGTGGTCATAAGTCTATCAATATATTAAAATTACGCGATTCTTGTCTTGTTGGAAAGCTATTTCAAATCAGACCAATTTCACGTCATTCAGACATCGTTTAGTCTTTCAAAAATAATCGCATAATAAAAAAATAAGATTAATGGTGAAATTAATTATGACCGTTAAATTAGAAGAAAAAAAAAAATAGATCAAGAAATTCATATATTAAAAGATGCTAAATAGAATCAATTAAATTGCCCTAATAACGTCATTAAATATTTTATGTGTTTTAAAAATAATTTCGATATCTCCGCTGCTCAATTAAATCTCAAATTGATTTCAAAATTACATAATCAGGATTTTAGCGTTTACATGTTCCTTGTACAACCAGGACTTACCATACATGATTGACGTACATACATACAGAAAAGCCCACATAGATAGCTTAGCTGTCATTTTTAACAAGGCGAGATTTATGGAGCACCGGAATGATGAATCAGTTTCCACTTGATCAATCACACAGAGACAGTAAGGTCATTCAGCTGGACCCACCCATAAGCACATCGGTCCCTTATCTTTTGGATTGTTGAAGCTGCTAGCTCCACGGCCGGTCGGATTCCTGCTAACTCTTTCTCAAATGATATCCGAATGTTGTTCTCTAACTGCAGACATTTGTAATAAAAAGATAGCGAGAAAATCATATTGGTCATAGCGTCCTCATAAAAAATTGAGCAATGAAGTGTAACTTTTTTCAAAGAAACAAAATTCTATCAAATCAAAGGAAGACGAGCCGAAAACCAAAAGAAAAGAAGCAAGCAAGAAGAACATAAGCAAAACAGAGACAAGAAATGCTGGGGGCAGTCCCCACCCAAATTTTCTGTGAAATGTTATTTAATAAATTTACTACATCAATTTGGGGTTCCTGGAGGGAAGTAGGAGAAAAGGAAGGTTAGTGAAAGACCCGGACGGATGCAGTGAGAAGTGCTAAGAAGAATTGCAGAATAAAAGAGTTTACCCTTGAATAGAAATAAACAAAGCAATAAGACTAGCAAAGCTGATCCCCAATAGATGGGATAATGCGATGATGATGAATTTGCGGTTCCTGACTAAAGCGAATTGTGACTGCGTTGCATTTTATTTTCCTTTTCTCATCCATTTAATCTCCAATTTTACCCATATCATCCTTAAAGAGGCAACACCAGGGAAGATAAACTTGCAAAGGACATGGTTCTTCCCAGCGAACAACTATTTTTGTTTGATTCTTTTTTGTTCAGCTTTTCAAAATAAACAAACTAAGATTTAGGGATCCAACGGTTTTAAATACTGGCGAACCCCATTTTGGGTCCAACCAATTGAACACTTGAAATAATGAAAATAGTAAGAAAAAAGTACCTTTTCAATGCATCTTACAGCATCCAACACGTGGCAGAAATAAGTGAGCTGCAAGTATAAATCAGCCTCTGTATACTGCACCAATGTTTCCATACACCCACCTCTTAGTTTACAAGTCATTAATCTAATAAATACTAAATAAATAAATAACATAATTGATAATGTAAAAGATGGTGGCTTTGTTGCGAACATAGTTGGGGAGAACCGAACCTGTTGAATGAGGTGCCCATTACAGCGAGGGTATTTTGGGCAAACTGTTCCTCTTTCAGAATCGCCGATCACCCGCAGATTCAGACTACGAGTAGTGCACTTGCACATCTCATCATCACACTGGTTGGAAAGATTAGTTTGCTTCAAATCATTCAAAGAAGTCAAGTTTAAAAAGTTTAGACTAGCAAAGCTCAGAAAATACTAGTGTGTCACGGTTCAAAAACTTGACTTACTCCACTCAAAAATCAGCCAGATCGGGTTAACTCAAAGATTCGGCTAAAACTCGACTTGGTCCAACTTAGTTTTTTATCAATTAGTAATTTAGTAAATATCTTAAGATATAGGCGATTTCAAAACTAGCACCAACGAAAAAAAAACTAATTTTTGTATCTATTTAAAAATTGATCTTAAAAGTAAATAAATAAACTATGCTTAAAACTCAACTCATTGAGTCAAGTCAGACAAAATTCATTTGCAACGCACCGAGTTGGCTCGAGTTTTGGATGAATCAAGTCAACTCAGCCAAGTCGAGCTGAGTATTGCCAAGTTTTTAAACCATTGAGCTTATCTTCAATGTGTTTAAATGAAGCAAAAGAGAATCTGTAAGTAAAAGTCAGTAGCTACCGTCATTAAGCCCGCATAATACTTCAACAAAAACTTTTCTGCTTGCCTTTTCACCTGCAAAGCGTGTAGTTGGGAATCAACTGCACTGCCTTTGGGGAAAACATGAGCATAAATTATCCAAAACAATGCATCAGTTCATTACCTGGTTGGCGATTATGGCTGGAGATATTTTGCCTCCATCACTCTCTTCTGGGCATCTTAGGCAACGTAGCCTGTGCCAGAAATTACTGCTGAGTTCTTTTTCTTGTGAACCTGCTGGGTTTTCGCTCCTTGATTTTACTAAACTAGAAACAGCAGGGCACTCAAAAGCATTCGAACAGCTGGGGCATGTTAACCACAAAGGTTCACAGCCACGGTATCTGCATTTTTTTATTTGTTAGAACTACATCTATTACTCCTTGAAATGCCCTTGTTATAGTGTAAGTAACAACCACGTTATCAGTATCGGTATCGGTATCAGTATCGATATCTTGGACCGATACCTATCTGCCGATACGGATACAGTATAGCCTATACCGTATCGGTTGATATTTTTATCTTGAAAAAAAAGAAAGTTAAAAACAAATATAAAAAGATTGGCATCAGTCAGTATCGCCTGATAGCGAGATCAGTATCGGCCAATACTGACCTGCATCGGTACGATACCAATAGTGATACCGATACCACCCCGACACTGGTATTGGGATGGTATCGGTTCTCGAAAAAACTATCGCTGATACGTATCAGTATCGGCCGAGTTTTGATACCATACTAAAGCCTCTCATTTTAAGTAATAAAATCATTTACCTCTCTTCGTCATCGACAGCACACAAAAGTGTGCTTGAAGGATCTTTGCTGGCAGATTCAGTTGATTTGTTTTGGAACTAAGCAAAAGCATGATTACCATGTGAAAATAATAATAATAATAATAATAATAATTAAGGAAAAAAAATATATAGAGGGGGCTCACCTTAGATGAGTCAAGCCCCAGGCAATCAGCCAAACGTGCAGGACTAGTCCCCTGAATGGAAGCACATAAACGTGATACCACGGGATGAATCTGTAGAGACGCCAAAGCATTAAACCAAGTCAGCAGATTGAGGAATGAAGAACCGACAGTGAAGTAAAAGAAGCAAACCTGTTGTGCCAAGTAATAATCAATGTCAATCAGCCAGTTGTCGTTGTCCCTTTTCAGCTCATCAGGGTGCCTAGCTCTTTGAGCTATCCCAACAGAAGAACCAGAACTAGCTCCCTATCCCATGGAACGTCAGAAAAAACACAAATTTCAGATACATGTACAATTGTCAGATTTCAATTAAAACCAGCTAACAATAGTGCCTAGAAAAAACATATAAGCAGTAACAATATGGGTACCTCTGTTTGTGCCTATGCGATTTCTGAGAGCGCCTACGTTGAAACCCGTTGGCTGCTTGCAATGAGACGAAGTAGATCGTTTTCAACTTAATCTTCCACATGATGGATCTTGAGACTATGAGCTTACCATCAGACAGTCTGTTTTTTATTCCATATGGCACATATCCCAAAAAATGGCCCTGAAATGTCGTGAACTGATGTATGCCATGTGATTTTAGGGCCATTTTTTGAGGATCTGTGCCATGTGGAATCAAAAACTGATCATCTGATGGTACGCTTATGGTCTCAATATCCATCGTGTGAAAGATTGGGGGTGAAAAAAGATCTCCATCTCAATCCAAGCAGTCCATGCGATTCAGTGGGTTTCGAACGTAGGCGCCCTCGGAAATCACATAGCTGCGAACAGAGGTTTCCTAACAATATTTCTCCCATCTATTTACAAATGATTTCAAATCCAAAGGCGATACTGTAGAGGAGTCCATGGGCCTAACTCAACCTCACAAAGCCGGCTTATTAGGTGAGGAGTACCCAGATTATATATAGCCCAAGACCTCCAAGCCCACAGGCAATGTGAGACTAATCTAGCACGCCCCCGCATGTGTTGGCGGGATTGAGCCAAGCCAAATCACGTGGACAATTGAATTGGGTGATGTGGAGTGGAGAAATATCTGCTCTGATACCATGTAGAGAAGTCCATGGGCCTAACTCAACCTCACAAAACCGGCTTGTAAGGTGAGGAGTGCCCAAATTATATATAGCCCAGAACCTCCAAGCCTATAGGCAATGTCAGACTAATCTAACAGAGACAACGGTTCGATGTAGAGAATTTAAGTACGCTAACAAGTACAATGTGAACAGTTGCAGAAAATACTGTACCTGCTGATAGCATATGATATAAGGGACCGTATCCCCAGCAGAGCACCCAGTAGAATAGCCATTTTGCTTCAATCTCAATGCCACCTACAGAAGGTTAATTGCCAAGAAAAATGCATTAGGAAGAACAATATGTAACCAGAAGAAATTTTGAACAATCAAAGATTTGGAGAAAAAAAAAGGTACCTGCACATGAGGTTGATTTTTGGCATCGGGATATTCTTCTGGCGATTTTGTCAAGGACTTAGTGATGACATATTTCTCCAATGCTATTTCACCGGTCCTCATTTCCTCCTGCACCTGTATTGATTCATAACAAGTATCCTAAATTTGTCTATTATGTTCCTAGATTACAACCATAGTCACAATTGGGAGTTGGAGTAGGCAATAAATCGGCAAGGGTCTAAGTCAGGAAAAATGGGCAAAAACCATCAAAGTTGAAAAAAAATCGGGGAAATAAAATATTTGAAAAGTATATCATACTATATTTTAATGACTTTAATGAACAAAATAGGCAAAACCTAAAGGTTTTCTATGAACAAACTGAACAAAATAATACAAGACCTAAAGGTTTTTTTCCCCTTAAATATATGCAAAAAACATTTTAAAAAAAAAAAAACTGGACCACATCACAAGCATCACCAATTAATCGGCCGAGTCGCGACTTGGCCAATTAATCGACGATAAAGTCGGGATGACAGCAACTCGCCAATTTTTTTGGATTTGTTGAAAAAGTTGGGAGACTTTTGTGACTATGATTACAACTGGAAAAAACAAACCTGGTAACCAGCCATGACAACAGTACTCATTATACCTAAAAAATTTCGCAAACAGATTTTGTATTCTTTTCCTTAATTTTCATATTAAGTATCGCGACGAAATGAATACCTTCATAAGAGAGCTATGTATCGACTCCACAACATCTTCACATGACCTGCAAATATAAGAAGTTAAGAACCCGTAAATAAATAAGGATATTCAGACAGAAATAGATGTAACACGCCAATGAATTCCTAAAAAATTTTCATGGGTTGCTACTATCAAAATAGTTGGCTGAAAACGTATGGGGCTATTATTGCTTGGTGTAATGGTAAAGAGCTTGAGCTGTCAACCGTGAAAATGCAGGTTCAAGTCCGGACAGCAGCCACTCTGTGCGTAAAAACCCAGCGGTTAGGTTTGTATCCCGTCCACCCTTCCCAGCACCATGTATACACGGGACCAGTGAAAAATAAAATTCCGTTCTTTTTTAATACACGTTTAATTTGAATTATTGGTACACCGTATAAAACATTATACTCCTTTAAGAAAAAGGCGCATTTTCATTTAAAACGCATATTTTGTGTTCTAAACACGAAAATGCGTGTATTAAACCCATTTTTTCCCCTAACGTTTTCCCTTTTTTCCCGACTTTTTTTCATTTTTTCCTGTTTTTTCTCTCAAGTCAAAAATTTGATATGAGGAACTACTAAACTCAATCACTTGTTGCCGTTAATGCAGTTTTCTGTTGAGGTCTACCCCGTAGAGGTACTCAAATTAGATCAGTGATTGATTCCTAGGTTTCATCGTAAACCCAATTGGTTACTTCCAATTATTTCAAATCTTGTCATGTTCTAGCGACTTTTTCACTCACCATATCAAACCTGTATCCGTACTTGCACAGTACTAGTACTGGGTAATGGCCTTAAATAATTGGCTGAAAACATACAAATTCATACCTTTCAGATAATATTTGGCTGAGGCAAAAATCCCCTATATCTTTTGATAGTAAACTCCAGTCCCGCCGAACCATGTCAAGACCCTTGCGTTCGATGACCTGCTATACCGATCAGATATACATCAAGAGATACAATAAATTAACCACTTCAAGAAGAAAAATAGTGAAAGCATGAAACTTCAACCTCGTATGGCGTCCCGTCTTTAAATTGCACTTTGACAGCTGCATACTTCTTTTTCTTGAGAAGTAGCATTCTCTTGTACAATCCATCAAGATCAATTTCTAAACACCGATACTTCTTGTTGACCTAAACGGAAACAATGGGAGTTCACTAACCATTAGAATAGAGGACCTCAACAGGTATTGAACGTTAGTATAATTATTGAAGTTGGGTATCAAGCTGCAAAAGTTCTAGTCATGGTTGTCAAGGCGACGCTATAGCCTCGCCATGGCGATGGGAAACATCATATACAACCAAATAGTCATAATGACAAAATAGTGACGCTATAGTCTCTCTCTCTCTCTCTCTCTCTCTCTCTCTCTCTCTCTCTCTCGTCACGGCACCTGCCAACACCAGTGTCAGCAACACTTCAGTTGGTCGACGGAACCTCAGTTTTGGCGACACTATGATATTGTCTTGATATTTAAATATTTTTTAATATTCTATATTTGTTGATATTTCATATTCATTTATTTATATTTACCATGTTACAAATTTGTTGATGTTCCATATTTGATTTGGATTTATTGATATTTGTTTATGCCTAGAACATGAAATCCTCAATAGTAGAATCAAAGTATGATGCTGCAGCAGTTGAATTGTTTTCTTCCTATATCTTTTTTTATTTTTCTTCCTATATAAAAAATAAAATAAACTATTGATTAATAGATTAAAAAATTAATAAATAGCCTCGTCATGGCGTGACGAGCCTCTTCGTCATGACCTCGCCACACCGCCTTAACTACCTTGGTTCTAGTATTGGCATCTCAAAGTATCAATGACCAAGATACATTCTTTATCGTTGAATCATAGAACTAAATTTACTTCAGTCGGTCAAATGTGTTAGGGTTTCACCTCTTGAATGACTTTTCCTGCAATTGCTTTGGCTTTTGTTATATCATCTAGGCCAGTGTAAATCATGATTGAATCTGTATCACCATAAATCACCTGTCCCACATACCACAAAAACTTGCCAACTAAGCAAAGTACTATTTAATTTAGTAAATACAAAGAAAAACATTTTAACTTCTAAATGCCATATATATATATATATATATATATATATATATATATATATATGTGTGTGTGTGTGTGTGTGTGTGTGTGTGTGTGTGTGTATGTGTGTGTACACACACACACGCACACATATACGTTGCCAAGAAAAAAATCCTCAAATCCATCAACTAAATCACAATTGGCTTCATTTGGGTTTCTAGAACACGACATTTCCATTTGCTTGCAAGTTGCAACCATCATCAATGTTCAGGTAATATCTAATTATAGCAAATATAGACAAGATACAAATGTAAAATCATCTATCTCAAATGTTTCAAGTTCATTAATGCAAAATCATCTAACTTAAGTTCATTGTTAGGGTCAATAGAGCATTCTTCACATGGATATGAAGATGACGAAAGCATTCTTCACATGGGTAGGGAGATGAAGAAAGAACAGGTTATCGTGAGAAGGGGCATAGGAAAGTTGTGTAGTGACCATGGTCCCAAGACTCGGCCGATACCAATATGTATCGGTTTCGTCGAGAACCGATGCCACCCCAATATAGGAATTGCGGTGGTATCCATATCAGTATCAATATCGGGCCGATACAGGTCAGTATTGGCTGATACTATCTCGGTTTCGGCCGATACTGACCGATACAAATATTTTATTTTATTTTTTTCGAAAAAAAATTATTGACCGAGACGGTATCGGTGATACCATATTCGTATCGGACCAAGTTGGACCGATACCAATATCGATACAGATATTGATACCTTGGTAGTGACACATATATGAGACTTGGTTTGCATTAATACATGTGCTGGGATTGAACCTGTGACCTCAAAGTTGTATAATGGTTCACCCTACTGTAAAGCTAAAGGTCCAAAACCCATTAGTTTGCAAGAACAAACCCTCAATTGGCACTAATATATAATAGAAATAAAACCAACTTTTACTGCTTTTACTCAGCAAACTTCTGACACCAAACATCAGTGATCTAAATCCTTATATTTTAGTTATCCTTCTATTCACTATAAGCATTTTCTATAAAGCAACAAAAGAGCCTTATAATATGGTTTATTTCATAGTTCAAAAACCAGAAAATGACTCAACAATCAGGCAGGTCAAGTTAACTCGAATAAAACTCAACTCAGTCCGACTCAGTAATTTAGTGTGTGTGTGTGTGTGTGTGTGTGTGTGTGTGTATTACAAAAAAAAAAGCATTTGTTTAAAGGGAAATAATTAGCAAAAACATAAATACAAAAAGAAGGAAAGATGTGTTGGTAAAATGAGGTAGTTTAATATTTTAAGAAGATAGGGTTTTTAAAACCTCATCTTATAAAAATGTTTTATATGGTAGTTTACGAACCATGGCTGCATCATCCTAGCGAAATCTCAGCTCAACTCAAACTCTCGGCAAGTTGAGAAACTCAGCCGAGTTACTAGTAGACTCATGGCTATGCTTTTCAGATCTTTGCTTTCAAAAGAAAAGAAGCACCATAATATCACACCCACATCTAAATTAAACTCACAGTACTAAGCATGAATGTGGGTGTTTATTATATACACTGCAAAATGAATACCAATAAATAAAGTTTTCATGAATTCTGAACCTAAAAGTTAGTCAAATAAAACACCTCCAAGTTCAAATTGTTCTGAACTAGATCAACAGTACTTTGTAGGATCTCCCTTCCCTGCAAAAAGGATGCATTACATTAGAGAGTAACAACCATAACATGTTCAGTCAAAAATGTGTGCAAGAAAAATAAGGGTTTTTGCATTTACCCCCCTGAAATATCTTATTTACGCTCCCCCGTTTTCATCAATTGGCATTGTGGCCCTTGCTTTTATGTTTCCTTTACTTATTAGCCTCTAGTGATGGACTCTCCGACAAACTAACCTCTGACTGCTTTGGATCAGACGAGATTGTTATTTGCCCCAATCTTTGACCTAATGGATCTTGAGATCATGGGCCAACAATCACACAGTCAGATATTGATTCACATGATACAGATCTCGAAAAGTGACCTAAGAATCACATTTAATGTACACCCATGATCATGTTCACTTTTTGGTATTCGTTGGGTGGAAGATTGTGGTGCAAAACTATCTCCATCGTCTGATTCAAAGCAGTCGAAGGTTAGTTCTGTAACAGTCTGACTGATTCGTCGCTATAGGCGCTAGTAAGTAACGGAAACACAAAAGTAAGGACCGCAATGTAAACAGGTGAAACATGGGGGGTGGGGGGAAGGCAAGTGTCAATAAGGCATATCGCAGGGGGATAAATCCAAAAAACCCGGAAAAAAAAATAGCCATATTTGTATAGTTCAAATTGAAATAGTGTAGGAGAATGCTTCTTACTTGATGTGTTATGAGCTCTGCGAGTGGCTTTGCATAAAATCTCGAATTGGAGAAGCCCAAGCATCCATACATACTGAAATATAAGTGGAAACAAAGGGTCAAGAAAGCATATGTATCACGAGAGGCAGAAACAAGCGGTAGACACAAACATCCCTGCAAAATAATTAAGAGTGCAAGGACCCGACACTTCCAATCGTCATTTAAACACCAAAATGGTGTTTAAAAGATCTTACACCATCAATAGTTTAAGATGTGGGTGATTTGCACCATCAAAGTAATAGACCATAGATTGAAGTGCAACAGGTCCAAATTGGTGTTTTAGGGAGATATAAACTATCCGATATGTGGACTATAATATCAACCATTGTTTTTTGTTTTAGTGGCTGATATTAAAGTTCATCAATCGGATGGTTCACATCCACTTATAGCCGTGTTTCTTTGGGCTGAGACATGTTCCATTGATGGATTGTTACTTAGATAATTTAGATTGATTACAACTGTGCGCCATATGGCATAATGATAAAACCCACTTCAATGGTGGGGGATAAAAAATCTAACTTTAACAGTGTAAGATCATCTGAACACCATTTTGGTGTTTAAATATCGGTCAGGAGCCATTATTCCAAAGTGCAAACCTGTTTGCGGTAAGCTTCAATGCTTGCTGCTGAACATCAAGCTGTTGAAGTTTGAGACCCGACGCAGTCTTCAGCCATAACTTGACCATTTTCCTTCTCTCCACTAGGTTCCTCAACAACTGAAAATGGAAGCAAATGTGAGCAATGTAATAACCTAGAAAATACATGAGGCGTCAATTAACATTTTAATTTCTCAACTAAAAAATTTAAATTTAAAATCTAATCTTTAAAATTAAAAAAAAAATGGAGGATAAAAAACACACCACATAACATCTACGTTGTAAATAAATCAAATTGGCACGAAACTCAAGACAAAGACAGAAAAGTTTCTAAAGGTGAGGATCATTTTGAAAAAACCATGAAAACTAAAACAATATTCTTTTACAGTCTGCACGTGACTTACAATGAGACCAAGAAAATAAAAAATGACCATAATATCGTCTCAATATGTAAGATATCCCCATTCACCTACTCTATCCAGAGCCACATACTTGAGCCTAACTACTTAGGATCCTTGGTGTCATATGCATAGAAATTAACAAGTTTTTACACCACCTTACAGGTGAGAAATAGGGTCCATCCTTCCCAACTTACCATGTGGATTGCTTCAATCAACAAACTGAAATATGAAAACATAATATAAAACTTTCTTCTTTTAACAAAATAATTTAACCTGCCCAGGGTCTTAATTTCAAACTTTAATTCAACTGGTAGCTTGTGCATCATCTCCGATAACCACAATATATCAACATGGGCAATGAATACAGCTATAATAGACCTAAATTTCTTAGTGAAAAGAGAGTGATCAGATGCACCACATTTAAGAATCTGCTCCTTCAACTGCATCTCTAAACTTGGCGACCAAGCACAAGGGGGCATACTTTAAATCACAAATAGTTTTCTTCAACTAGCATACCATGTAATTGTTTCCGCTAATATCCTAGACGCAAACTCGTAGAAATAAGGTAAACATGAAAGCCTCTACCTTCACTAGTGAAATCATTCTTCCTAAGACAACTCATTTCAAAGAGGTCTTTCAATTTGAAATTCAGCATGAGCCAAGTTTCTGTTTGGATACCCATTCATGGGTTATTTCCTGTGATTAATATGTCATCCAATATGATAACACAATAACAAAGTCACTCTCATTGTTCTTCATGTATACACAGTGGTCTTCATTATTGTGAATAAAACCAATTTTCATTATGGCTTCAGAAAATGTAAGTCTCGCTGCTTGTTCAAATCTATACAAGATTTTACAAATTTGCATACCTTATTTGCTTTTCCAATTTGCATATCTTTGCCACTTTTATTACTGGAGCATGGGTTTCATCATAATTGACCCCTTCCCTTTGACTGTATCCTTTTACAGGTTACCACTATTCCATCTTTGCATTTATACTTTGACTTTTAGAGATGAGGTTAGGGTTAGATTGCTAGGGTTAAGTTTAGGGTGAAGGAGAAAGAAGGAGAAGAGTAGCCAAACATGGTTAGGATTAGGGACCCTACTATTCTTTAGATCAATAACAATTAACAAAAGACACATACACCTTTATAATGAAAATCCCTTGCCAAATGACGAAAACCCCTTTGATAAAGATAATCTTGATCAAAATCCAATAAAAATGGTGCCCTTCTTCACATTTGATGTCAAGGTTTGGCGCTACTGATGTCAGGATGATGGCATGCTCAGTAAGCAGATGTTTGGATTACGTCAGCAAATAAGAAAGCCCCAGATGATGATTGTGAACCAACTTGACTGTTAAAGAAGAGGTTGGGGTAAGATCGCTAGGGTTAGGGTGAAAGAGGAATAAGAGGAAGGAGAAGAAGAAATGAAAGAGAGAGATAAGCCAACCAAACTTCATTCAGGTTAGGGACCCTACTAATATTTATATTAATAACAAAGAACACAAATACTCTTATAATGAAGGGTATCTACATACACATCTTGTATACAACATAACGCACGCATAGATATATACTTCAATAATTTATCAATAGTACCTTATATTTTTTAACTTGTTTAATCAACTGTCAATAAAAATCACATTTCTATCGATCCAGGGTCTACACAAATCAGTAGGAGAGCAGTGATAATGGGCAAACTCTTCTCATAAAACCTTCTAAAAAGTCAAATACAAAGAAATAATGTCATCAATTGCTTCATTGGAGCAACCAGTTACTTCGTTGATTTTTTTTAGCAGAGTTTCATTGGGAAAGAAGTTCATGAGCAGGGTCCCACACCTCCACTATCGTCAAGAGAAACATAGGTTCAAGCTTATATCAACTTCGATCAATCTAATCAACATCATGACTAATTTGTTTCCAGCTTTACACTCTATATAAGCCAGAGAATTTGTGAAAGGCTTTGGAAGAGATCCATCCACACATCTAAATTTCATCTTTGCGCCTAAGGAAGAGTCTACCAAACCTAGCCACGAGAGGAAGTTTGTTCCGTTCAACTAGCTAGCGACATTAGCAATCCAAGGTTGCATGATGTTGCCAGAGATATTACTCAAGATGGATCACAAAAGAAAAATAACCTTCAAAAACTTCAAACTAGGGAACAAAGTAAACTTTTGCAATCTATGCTCAAATGACGTATAAAATGAAAGTGGCAAGACAAAACTGATTGAATATTAGTACCGGAACCAGTACCATTCACGGCCGATATCAGAATCAACCATGTGTACTGGTCGCAACAAACATTTGTATTGACCAGTACAAATAGTATTAAATCCGTAAAAGGGTTAATGCTGGAAGTATTTATTCTCTTAGAGCACCCGCCTAATCCTAGGGGCACATGCGCACCCCAAATTCAGTACATGCCGGGTCAGCAGACGATATAAATCCCTAGGGTGGCCTCAAGGGGGGGAGGGAATTCGAACTCAGGTCTCCCGCCTTTGGAAGCAAGTACCTGGCCAGCTCACCTAACCCCTTGAGGTTTCTTTAGGAGTACTTACATTCCATTCTTGTCCCGGAATGAACCAAGGGTTTATTCCGATATTAACAAGTATTTTAAACCTTGCTAATATGTCACTACTTATTCTATTCAAAACCAAATACTTGGAGACGAATATTCCCGTCCTATGTGATTAAGATGAATAAATATTGATGTCCTGTAATAAAAATTACAACAAAACCTTACAAATTAGAAGTAGTGGGTGTCCAAACAATTCGCCACTGGAGTAAGTCAGAAGTACTAAATTTAATTCAAGTCAAGTCTCTAGTAAAGGAATGGATAAAAACATAGACGAACTATGAGTGGAGCAAATTAGTTTGTTTTCAATAGACCATGATAAGGTTAGAAGTGGAAACTGGAAAAGAAAAAATAAGATGGATTTGACATTAAACTAGACACATTTTAAACCACACAATGTTCAGATGAATGTTCTAAGGTGCTAGAGGTCTCGGTTGAAAGAGAAACTCAATGTTTAAACTTTTGACATTATACAAAAAGAAAAAAAATCAACAAATAAATAAAATTAAAAAAAATTCTCACCCTTATAAAGATAACAAGACATTAAGTTTATACTATGAAATAAGAAAGGAAGAACACATTTTACAAGACAGTGAGGGAAGTGAAGAGTTTTAGCATATGTGTAACACCCCTGATTTTTCGCTAACGTTGAATCGTTGACCTTCGACGATGATACGATTATTTAAACCGGTTTGACTTTGGTCAAACGTTTGATGCCTGAGACGCGGTCCCTGACCCACCTGTCCTAACTGGGAAAGTACACCCAAAACCGACCCCTAACTGGGCATCTATATGAGACTCGAATCCCGAGATCGGACCAGGTCCGTGCCCACCCCCGCAAGCATTTAATTAGAAAGTAATTACCCTTAAGTTAATTAAAAGTTTAAGTACGATACGGACGCTGTGTGCGTGACCAAGTGCGATCATGTGCACCTTTGGCACGAACCCAACCCGAGTCCAATAACCTAGATTTATAAATATAAATATAAGTACCGGGTGTGAAGGGTCCGCACAACTGATTTCGCAAACATTGCATAGGCCAAGAGATGGCATGGAGATTAGGGACTAGATTTTTAAATAAAAAGGTCTAGGGGTCAAAAGGGATAGGTGAACCGTTTGAGTTCACTTTGGACCATTAGATGAAAACTCATACACCGAGTGTGGTATACCGGCTGCACACCGAGTCGCACTCCACTTATTATATAAAAGCCAAACCCACCCAAATTAAACCAAACTTGTGGTTTTCACTTGGGAGAAGAGAGAAAGGAAGCCGTGAGAGAGAACCCCCTCCTTCTCCTTCTTCTTGCCCTTGTGAGATCCCAGCCATTGATCTCAGCCCCTTAGACCAACACTTCAACCTGGGAACCCCCCATTTTGCTCGGTACCACAAGAAAGCCGATTTCGACACCGATTGGTCGAAGAGAGGTAAGGATCGGAAACCCCATATGCGTGGTCCAAGAAGCGAAGAAGAATCCGTAAAGGTAAGCATCTTAAATTCGTCTCGTAAGCGTTAAATTCCTAGAAGTAGGTTTTGTTTAACCAGGTTTTGGAGTTTCAAGGATTCCGATGATCGGATGCATGCGAGGCATGGGTAGTCAAATTCCTTCAATTCCAATGTTTCGAATATCGCATGCGCGATCAAATTAAGGAAATAGGTTAAGATTTAACTTTTAAGCATAAATCTCGATTAGATTAATGGTTTAGGATGAAGATTATACAAAAAAATTAGAGTTTTCAATGCTAGAAGGGAAAATGAATTTTGGACTTTTTCAGGTTTGAAACAGTCGCCGCGACGACCTTGGAGCTCGTTGCGGCGAGCTATTTTCTGAACACCTCACCGCGGCAAGCTACTATTCACAGGCCGACATTTGTTCGGTATTTTGGTCATAACTTTTGATCTCGAGCTCCGATTGACGCGATTCTCGCGGCATTGGAAAGAGGATTACGAGCCCTATCACTTTCATGAATTAACAATTTCATGAATCAAAAGTTTTAAAGGTCAAATTTGGGAGAGGAGTTGGGTCAAGTTCGTAGTTAACACGAATTTACCCATTTCCGCCTCAGTGTTGAGAAGACACTTAAGTGCGTCGAAGTCAGTAGTATTTAAAGTCAAAAACTTGCGTTAAATTGTGGGATTAGGTTAAATTGTTAAGTTGGCATGAAAATTTGTCATGAGGGTTAAAGATTAAAGGCTAGAAGAAAGATTTTAATTTGGACGAGTTCATCAGGCTTGCCGCGGCGACCTTGTATCTCGCCGTGGCGAGTGCTGCATCAATTTGAAGGCATTTTCGTCGTTGGAATTTCTCGCCGCAGCGAAAGACAGCTGTGCCACATGGAATGTGGTGCACCTCACCGTGGCGACCACTGTAGCTCGCCGCAGCGAGATGCCCTACTTGTGAGCATGGGTTTTTGGGTATTTTGCTTCGCATGAAACCTCAGCTATGACGTATATGCTTAGTTAACACTTTGTAAGTATGCATTTCGTGATCTAGGATAAGTATGTGAGAACCGTGTAAGGAGATTTGCTTCGATCCGTGCAATTTGGTTCCGACGATTCCGGATTTGAGGTAGGGAAATTCAACACACAAGTTCGTCTTGATGTTGATTCATTGACTTGATTATGTTTTATACTTGAATATCTGATAGCTCTGAAATGCCTGAAATCTTTGATTTACAATTGAATTGATCTTGTTTTTGAACCTAAATATTTTGAAGTCCTTGAAAATCGTGATTTTTGCCTTGATGATTCGAACTCATAGTTTAGCATATGATTTGGGAACATGCCTTGATTTGAATTCCGTGATTTAAATTCCGTATATGAAATGTGATTTTGTGATTTTAATTCCGTATATGAAACGTGATTTTTGTGATTTGAATTTCATATATGAAACGTGATTTTGAAACATGCCTTTATTTGAATTCCGTATATGAAACGTGATTTTGACAATGAATTATAGATCTGAAATCAGAAGTGAACCTTGTTTTTGAATTTGATTTCCAATAAAAATCTGAGCGTAAATCTGCATAATGAATCTGAATCAGAATATGATATTTGAACCTGATAATTGAGCTGAAAACTCTGAATTGGAACTTGAAATCGAAAGTGTATCCAAAATCTGAAAGTTTACTCTGAACCTGAAATTTTGATATGGAACCTCAAACTGTGAATAAGTACGTGAATAAGTATGAAACTTTCGAACCGTGAATAAGTATGTGAACCTGAACTGAAACATAAATCATCTGAATACTGGACACTGAGCATACTGCATATATTGAGCATATTGGACCGCATCTTTATCTTTGGACCGATGCATGGTTAAACCTTACACCACTTTGCATTCCTCGGATTAAACTGCATTATGCACGCGATCGTACTAACTGACATTGCATTCGACACTAGAAATTGATACTGGACCGACACGTCGAGTTACACTGTATACAAAAGATACTGAATGAAATTGAAATGGAATGAATACTGACCAAATCTGCACAAGTGAACTAGCCACCGAGAACTCTGCTTACACACTCTGATTTTGAAAGTACATGATAATGCTTTTCTCGAATGTAATTTTGTCTTGACCTGAAAAATGCAATTAAAGTTTGATTTCACCGATTGAATTTCAATCAATCAATTATGTGTTTTTGTCTGAAGAGATGTATTTTGGTACTGCTTTTCTCTATTGAGCTTGGATGAAGCTCATCCCTTGACTATCGTCCAGTACAAGCGTGAGCACGGGACACAAGTTTTGGCGGATTCTCTTGTCTTGTAGACCTCCGTCAAGAGGTTTGGTTTTAGATTATTGGACTATGTTTTGTATATGGATAGATTTTCTATTCTGGCCATGTGTATTACTTTTCGTAGAGTTTCGTTTTGCCTTATATGCTACCTGCTTATTTCTGCTCTTGTAATATGCCATTTCTGTATTGGAACGTGATCTACGATCGGACGGTCCGGGTTTTCTCATTTAGTTTAACAAAAAAAAATTATCGCTCAAAAAATCGTGTTGAGAAAATTCGGGCTGTCACAAGTGGTATCAGAGCCTAGGCGTTAGGTCTTCCTTGGGACTTAAACGCGATGGCAGTACATTCACTTCGAACACTTATCAAATGACAAGACACATAGAAGAGATAAGATCATTGCGGCTACTTCTAGGAAGATAATCCAATTTCTTATCTGTCGAACCCCGAACGCACCAATCAGACCTTCCCTATCCGTTCGAACATATTGACCTTGATGTCGAACATCTCCTGCATTAGAAACACCCCCCCCCCCCCGAGTAAGCCCCATGATGAAATTTCGAGGACGAAAATTCCTTAAAGGTGGGAAGGGAGAATGTAATGACCCTGATTTTCGAGGATGTTGAATCACGGACTCTTGAGGAGAACGTAACTGATTTGGTTCAGAACTACCAAGTACCCGTACATCACGTAAATTTTCAAGGACGAAAATTCTTTAAGGGGGAAGGATGTAACACCCCTGATTTTTCACTAACGTTGAATCGTTGATTTTCGACGATGATACGATTATTCAGATCGGTTTGACTTTGGTCAAACGTTTGATGCCTGAGATGCGGTCCCTGACCCACCTGTCCTAACTGGTCTGATCTCGGGATTCGAGTCTCAATAACCTAGATTTATAAATATAAATATAAGTACCGGGTGTGAAGGATCCACACAACTGATTTCGCAAACATTGCATAGGCCAAGAGATGGCATGGAGATTAGGGACTAGATTTTTAAATAAAAAGGTCTAGGGATCAAAAGGGGTAGATGAACCGTTTGAATTCACTTTGGACCATTAGATGAAAACCCATACACCAAGTGTGGTATACCGGCTGCACACCGAATCGCACTCCACTTATTATATAAAAGCCAAACCCACCCAAATTAAACCAAACTTGTGGTTTTCGTTTGGGAGAAGAGAGGAAGGAAGTCGTGAGAGAGAACCCCCTCCTTCTCCTTCTTGCCCTTGTGAGACCCCCCCCCCCCCCCCCCCCGTTTTGCTCGGCACCACAAGAACGCCGATTTCGACACAGATTGGTCGAAGAGAGGTAAGGAAAGGAAACCCCATATGTGTGGTCCAAGAAGCGAAGAAGAATCCGTAAAGTTAAGCATCTTAAATTCGTCTCATAAGCGTGAATTTCCTAAGAGTAGGTTCTGTTTAACCAGGTTTTGAAGCTTCAATAAAGGGTTTCGATGATCGGATGCATGCGAGGCAATTCCTTTGATTCCAATGTTTCGAATATCGCATGCGCGATCAAATTAAGGAAATAGGTTAAGATTTAACTTTAAAGCATAAACCTCGGTTAGATTAATGGTTTAGGATGAAGATTATACAAAAAAAATAGAGTTTTCAAAGCTAGAAGGAAGGAAAAATGAATTATGGACGTTTTCAGGTCTAAAATAGTCACCGCGGCGACCTTGGAGCTCGTTGTGGCGAGCTATTTTCTGAACACCTTGCCGCGGCAAGTTACTATTCACAGGCCGACATCTATTCAGTATTTTGGTCATAACTTTTGACCCTGAGCTCCGATTGACGCGATTCTCGCGGCGTTGGAAAGAGGATGACAAGCCCTATGACTTTCATGAATTAACAATTTCATGAATCAAAAGTTTTAAAGATCAAATTTGGGCAGGAAGTTGGATCAAGTTAGTAGTTAATACGAATTTACCCGTTTCCGCCTCAATGTTGAGAAGACACTTAAGTGTGTCGAAGTCAGTAGTATTTAGAGTAAAAAACTTGCGTTAAATCGTGGGACTAGGTTTAAGTTGTTAAGTTGGCATGAAGATTTGTCAAGAGGGTTAAAGATTAAAGGCTAGAAGAAAGAATTTAATTTGGGAAGTTCATCAAGCTCGCCGCGGTGACCTTGTATCTCACCGCGGTGAAATATGACCTGAAGCGCTCGCCCTGGCCAGTGTTGCATGCCTGCATCAATTTGAATGTATTTTCGCCTCTAGAATTTCTCGTCGCGGCAAGAGACAGGTGTGCCACATGGAATGTTGTCCACCTCGCCGCGGCGACCACTATAGCTCGTCGCAACGAGATGCCCTACTTGTGAGTTTGGGTTTTTGGGTATTTTACTTCGCATGAAACCTCAGCTATGACGTATATGCTTAGTTAACACTTTGTACGTATGCATTTCGTGATTTAAGATAAGTACGTGAGAACCATGTAAGGAGATTTGCTTCGATCCGTGCAATTTGGTTCCGACGATTCTGGCTTTGAGGAAGGAAAATTCAACACACAAGTTCGCCTTGATGCCGATTCATTGACTTGATTATATTTTATACTTGAATATTTGATAGCTCTGAAATGTCTGAAATCTTTGATTTGCAATTGAATTGATTTTATTTTTGAACCTAAATATTTTGAAGTCCTTGAAAATCATGATTTTTGCCTTGACGATTCGAACTGTTAGTTTAGCATATGATTTTGGAACATGCCTTGATTTGAATCCCGTGATTTAAATTCCGTATATGAAATGTGATTTTGTGATTTAAATTCCATATATGAAACGTGATTTTGTTATTTGAATTCCATATATGAAACGTGATTTTGAAACATGTCTTTATTTGAATTCTGTATATGAAACGTGATTTTGACAATGAATTATAGATCTGAAATCAGAAGTGAACCTTGTTTTTGAATTTGATTTCCAATAAAAATATGAGAGTGTAAATCGGCATAATGAATCTGAATCGGAATATGATATTTGAACTTGATGATTGAGCTGAAAACTCTGAATTTGAACTTGAAATCCAAAGTGTATCCGAAATCTGAAAGTTTACGAACCTGAAATTTTGATATGGAACCTCGAACTATGAATAAGTATGAAACTTTCAAACCGTGAATAAGTATGTGAACCCAAACTGAAACATGAATCATCTGAATACTTGACACTGGATACTAGACACTGAGCATACTAGACCTTTGCATCGGACCGTACGGCGAATGAGTTAAACCGTACACTGACATCTTGAACTTGACTGCGGGTTAACCGTACAGCACCTGCATCTCGGACATCGACATCTTGAACTGCTCGTCGGGTTAAATCGTGCATCATGCACTGCATATTGTACTGACTAACATTGCATTCGACACTAGAAATCGATACTGGACCGACACATCGGGTTACACTGCATACTGGACCGGCTGAGCGGGACCTGGAGTTTTTGGCGAATTCTACTGTGCCGCAGACCTCCCGTCCGAGAGGTTTGGCTTTAGATTGTTGGACTATGTTTTGTATATGGATAGATTTTCTATTCCGGCCATGTGTATTACTTTTCGTAGAGTTTCGTTTTGCCTTATATGCTGCATGTTTATTTCTGCTCTTATAATATGTCATTTCTGTATTGGAACGTGATCTACGATCCGACAGTCCGGGTTTTCCCATTTAGTTTAACAAAAAAAAAAATTATCACTCAAAAAATCGTGTTGGGAAGATCTAGGCTGTCACAATATGATAGATGGATAAATGCAAAATATATATACCAAACATAACCATCACCAAATAAATAAAACCATATGTGGATGTGGTTTTCTAAAAAAAAAAACGGTGATTTTATCTATTACAAAAATGGCTCGGTGAAATATTTTCAATAAAGAGCTGGGCTATTACTTAATTCTCAATTACGGAAATACGTATCATAGGGCAAGAAGAAAAGCAAGTAAATAATTCCATCATTTATGTGTTGGATCGAGGGAAAAATACCTCAGGTAATACTCCTGGTGTTTTATTAGATGGTAGTGAAGGAATAGAACCATCAAAAGATCTTCCAACTGTTGTGAAACAAATATTGTACTCCTATAAAGAAATCAAACCATGGTGTACCAAAAGAAAGAAAATAAGTAATAATTGCTATTTCCAACCACACAAATAATATCCAACCATCAAGCCTCTTGCAAAAATCAGGAAAAAAATCAAATCTAACCTGAATGATTGAAGGGTAGAGACTATTGAAGTCGAGAAGTAATATATACTTGTCATATAAACCTTTTTTTGGTTCCAAAACCAATCCACCCAAGTAAGTGGGACCCTTTTTCCCTTTTCCCTGATCAATATGTTGAGCATCGTTCTCAAAAGTAACATCAACATCTCCATTGTCCGCATTATGAATCATTCTCCGTTTTGTCACATTTGATTCCTTCCCACGTGCAGGAACCTTATCTGGGACGATATACTTCTTTGCATGAAATGCATGCAACAAAAGATATTCCACTCTTTGTGCCCTGGCGCCCTGAAGTATATGGTGTTAGATGTGACAAGCCATTTTCAAATTGAAGCCTCAAACATTTGTTACACAAAAGTTTACGAGAAATGAGAAGTCACCTGGAGCGTTTTTCCCCACAGATTGCCACTAATATTAGTCAGCTGACGAGTAAGAGGAAGAACACTCAAATGAAACATCAATTCCAAAGATAGCCAAGCATCAGTCTCTCCATACTCAACCTGACTCCATCATTCATCAATCAGATTATATGGTTCGTAATTTGAAATGTGCAAGTGAAAACGAATCATATTGATTCCGAACTAAATCATATGATTGAACTGAAATTCATACAAATCATACGGGGATTGATGCAATAATATGATCCATTCAAACCATCAGCAATAAAAAATAAAATAAATAAGCCAATTTCCTTTTTTTCTATTTGTGTCTTTTGTATGTATCTTTTGTACAAAAGATACTTAGTTGTTATTATAACCTTCATAGTAAATTAATAATTTTACATTCAGGATATTTAGCAGGGGTTTCATGTGGATTCGACTTAAAACGGAGACTTCAGGCTCTTACAGAATTCAAAAGGGTTTCTTTTTTTTTCATTGTTTCTTTTGTACAGAAAGGTCTTAGTTGTTATTATAATTTTCATTCTAAGTTTTTAACAACTTTCGATATAGGAGGTTCGGAAAGGGCTTCATGCAGATTTGATTAAAATGCAGACTTTATAATGGGCTCTTATAATTTTCAAAGTTTTCAAGCATATCAGTACATGTTCATGCTCAGTTCCTTTATTGTCTTCGCATTTGTTTTCATAGATTTAGTGACTTACATATTGGATTAGGTAAGGAATTTCTTCCATCAAACAGAGCACAAGTTGATAATGGAAAAGTTGTTGTGATCGTAGAGTTGTAGTTAAATATCATTGTATTTTGTAAAATTTTATATCTTTAATGAATTATAATTAATGACTGATTTTATCTTCTTGGTTTTTTTCTGTTTCAGTTTTTTTTTTTAAATGTGTCACTCTTGGGGACCCCTTATTGTTCAAATTGTTGTTTCATTGAGATCTTTTGTTAATTACCAAAAAAAATTGATCAATGACACATGAGTTCACCACCATGCACAATTACTCAGTTCATAATTTGATTTGCATTATTCTAGAATGTTTAAAATTATATAATAAATATACTCAATTAATCACTTCTTCGGGATTTAATTATTAGCACAAGTACCGATAAGGACTTGGAGAAAGTAGTGAGAAATGACACGAAGGATTGTGAAATAACAGAGAACTTAGACTTCAATAGAAATGAGCGGAGAGATAGGAATATCAAGTTGACGGTAAATAGAAGGGATAAGGCTACAATGAGGATGATGATCGGGGTTCAAAATTTCAAACGAAACTAACACAAATCGGTTTCAGAGGAGACCAGGTTGATACGATAAATGTGTCAGCCCATATATTTTGGTTGGTATGAGCGGATGCATACCAATGCATTGTCCCAAACAGATACGAATCGGTTTTCAAGCGGGCCGATACGTACCGGAAAACCAAGATTTTTAACCCTAATGATGATATAAGAACATCATATTTAACGTAAGAGGTAACTTATTATATTTTTTAAGTTTCTATTAAACATTTTTTAGACAAATAAATGTAAGAAAATAAATGTCACCGTATTATTGACACATAATCATATACCAGGTACATATTAGTTTGCGAGGTGGTTGTACCAAGTTTTAAACCTTGAGAATGACGATGATGTTAACATGAAGGGAGTTACATTAATGGTGATTTTAGTTCTAAACCTTGTTTTCTTATGAACTTACTAGTATCTTTGTAGTTATTCGAGAAACTGTGATCTAAGATTTACAGGTTGGTAGTTTGAGGACCAATCAAATAGGATTAGTGCAGGAAGTGACAACAGGCAAGTGTTGTGTGACCAATTTGATTGAAGAAACATTTATATAAGGCAATGGTAAGACCTACATTACTATATGGTGCAAAGTGTTGGTCTACGAAGGAGGGGAAAAAACATGTGGCCAAGATGTGTGATAAGGTGGATGCGTAAAGTTACAAAGGATAAAGTTAGGAATGAGTGCTTGAGGGAGAGTCTATGAGCCAATTGACGTTGCTGATAATTGCTAATTTATTGAAAGGTCTGAATAGAAATGTACGATTATTTCATTTTCTTGACTTTCAAGGTTGAGCGAGAGAGAGAGAGAGAGAGAGAGAGAGAGAGATTGAATGTTTCAACTTATGATTCTTTTCGATTCGATCCGACCTCTATTGTGATTTATGATCTGATTCTGTTTATGCCAACATAGTGCACACTAATTGGTTTCATGTGATAAGCACAATGAAGATAGAAATAAATGAGAAGATAAAAGGCATTATAACCAACTAGCAAATTTGGGATGAAACAAGTACTAAAAATCCAGCACAAAAAACGTACTAGTTCAAGAAGCGCTCCAGTTGACTGAAACATAGCAGGGATATCACGTGGAGCAATCTCCTTCCTATCTTTATTCAGCTGTGTCTTTGCCAGTTGCGTCAAAGAATAACTTACCTAGAAAACATACGCACACTTTTAAGGCGTTAAAAGTAGCATCCTAAACAAACCTCTGTCTGCAACACAGAAACTGCTGTTATGGTGTGGCGTTAGCAACTTTATCGAAAATATAAGCCTAACACACCTCCTTCAAAAGGTCTCGTGAGCATAAATAGGTATCACATAGGAGACGACCCGCAATGCAAGACATAACTCCCGGACTTGCTCCAGACCCGAAAATGGTGCTTCCTTTAGTAAGCTTTGGCATCACAGAACGCTTAAGACGACCAATTTTGGACCACATGCTGCTTGGGACCTTGCAAGCCTGCATAATAAAGTAATGCAACTCCTCATTAAAAAAATTATGAGTTTCTGACCCAATCGAATTAAGTAGGTCCACCATCTTATAGACGTCCATTGAAACACTCGAAAATTTAGGGAGACGGATAGATGATTTGTATATACGTCTAATAAATACCAGCAGGTACTGGTAGTTGTAAGAAAATTAGATCCAATTAAAGTTGATTTTGATAAGATAAAATAGACACTACTTGAATTTTGTTATTAGCTATGAACATAAATTTTTTTTTCCTGTTTTGCTAGGTGCCTTTCATTTTGAAATATTTTCATATTTAACATGAAACCATCTCTAAAAATTAATTGAGAAAATATAAATAGGTAAAATTAGCTATACTCATATCTGTCTCTTGGTAGGGTAAAGCAAGGTATCTAACGCAGGATCGGTATCAGGTATCAGTCCATAGAGGACCGATACATATCGGCTGATACAGAATTTTCTTTTTCTTAAAGGTGAAACTATTATTTTATTTAAAAAAAGAAAATCAAAATTATTTTATTTAAAAAAAGAAAATCAAATAACGGTGGTATCGGCAGATACCCAATCCGTATCGACCAACACCCGATACGTATCGACCAATATAATCCCGTATCGGCCGATACCTATACGACCCCGATACTGGTATCGAGGTGGTATTTGTATTGAATTCTGGCGATACTGATACGTATCGATATCGGCCGAGTTTTGATACCATTGGGTAGTCTTATGAGCTCCTCCGCATCATATTTATAGATTAATCATTCTTACTCGAGTTGATGCAACTTAATTTAGGACAAACAGCAGCTAAAACATTTTATAAGGTTCGGTAACATTATTACTAAAATAGTGTATACTAAGCCAGTTACTAGAACAAACCTGAGTTCGTTGAAGAAGAACATCCATGTCAAACCCAGATATATTGTGCCCAACAAGAACATCGCTATCCAGTTTGTGTAGTTCAATCATCAGACGATTTAGTAATGCCCTTTCACTATGCAAAAAACACGCAAATAATAATTTTGTGTGGACTGAACTGGTAAGATGTAGCACCGCAAAGTTGTCTACATTAGAAAAAACTGAACGTAAAGTGCCGACACGCAAAATAATATAGAACAGAAGCATGCCTGCTCTCAAGTCCCAAAACATGAAAACCCGCCTTTGAATTTCTCTCAGTAACTTCTTTTGTGAACCCCATTGGAAATATTCCTCCTTCAAGCTTACGCACCACAGTAAAATGGCTAAGTACTCCAGGTCTTTTCCATTCGGATGCCATCATAGGAGCATCAATCTGCAATTGTGTAATTAGGAGTAGGGGTGTAAATTAAAACCGAAAACCAAGCCTCCCTAACCGGCCCAAACCAGACCAAAACCGACTGGAAACTGACACCGAACCGGTTCAATAGCTGAAAGCCGGGTAGGGTGAGAAAACCGACCCTAAAATCGAAAAAACCGAAAAAGAAAAAACAAAAATTTTTCTTTAAAAAAGAGAAACAAAATATACATATATATGGAAAAATACCAAAAACCAAACCAAAACGAACCGACTGAAACCAATAACGGATCGGTTCGGTTTCAGTTCAAGGGGGTGGGAAATTTGGTTAACCGAAACTTTTTGGTTCAGGTTTGGTTTTAGGTGAACTGAAACCAAAATTTCGGATTTGGTTCGGTTAACCGAATTTACACCCCTAACTAGGAGTGTAATCTTTGTATAATTGGCTTAATAAGTATATCAATGGTCAACTACCGCATGTTCAAGAAAGAATTGAGTTGAAAAGAACAATATCCTTGTCAAGTGTGGAAGTTGAAATATAGCATTCACAAATAGATTAACCATAAAAAAATCAAATCAAACTATCATTCACCATGAGTCAATGACAATGAGCAGTGAAATTTTGCAAAGTACCATTACAAGTTGAAGAAAAACAAAAAATAATAGCTAGTATAGGGTACCGGCCCATTCCAAATCTAGATTGTGAACAGGTCACTTTTTGGACACCATGGCTGGCACTAGTTTTCATCAAGCATGTGATGTGATGCGAAGACGGCGATCTAGAGACGTGCTGTCGAAGATTGCATCTAACAAGGCATCTTTGTTGAGTGATTTGAAGCGGTCAAATGCCTTGGAAATGAACAATTACCATGTTAATCTCCCAAATGAGTTTTAGCCGTTCATTTTAAAGGCATATGACCCTTTGAATAACACAATGGAGATTTTTTCGATGCAATCTTCAAGCCCCCAATCAGGTACTTCACATCATGACACGGCACGCTTGATGAAAAATAATGCATTGTGTCCAAAATCAGTGACCCGTTCCCAACATAGATTGGGAATAGGGTCAGTTACCCTATACAAAATCATAACGAAAAATACTACCAAAGATACATATACATACCTTGGACTTGTGGCAGCAAATGACAGATGCGGAGACTATTTCATTACTGTTGTTCTTTTCATTTATTACTGTTTTCAGATTTATTGCCGAAACAATCACTGGAGGAATCCCTAGTGCGGCCTTCGAAGAAAATATAATTACATCCTTTGGGCAATCGACAGTAACTTCAAATTTGCACCAGCTTACCTATTCCAGAATTTCAACTCATTATCTCAAATTTAAAGTACAAACAAAAATCCTAGCATATGCACTAGCAACCAAATTTGCCGATTATTTTTAAAAATGCTTTTAAATTGGAATGAATCCTTCGATTATCTTTTTCACGTTTTAATCATGACTCATTGAAAATCATAATATTTAAATTTTATTTTTGTGAATTTTGCATTTTAATCGCAACTTAATTGATTAAAACACAATTATTACATTTAATCATTGAAAGGGAAAATAAGATAAAATGAAAAACTGTTATATCTCCTCTTTTGTAAAACCAAGTTCAACGAAAAATTCTCATTTCTCATTTCTAAAAAATGGGTTTTAAATTAACTAGTGATCAAAAGTTAAAAATCCTGAGCTTAAAACTCGTCGTTGTCCCGATCTTTGCTTATTCTTTTTTAATATGTTTGATTTTTTCCCTGCATTCCTATTTTTTGTGGATTTTTTGCTTGCCAAATAATAAGTATAGAATAACGATTTTGTGTCCATCCTCACTTCGATGGTGCTTAGGTGTCTTATATCCCAGAGTGGCGAGATTGAGAGGGGTTCTCCTTTCTCTTTCTTTTTTGTTTTGGTAATTTCTCACTCCGCTAAGGTATGTACTCTTCTCTTTTTTCATTTTTTAGATATATTTTTTCTCTTTACCGATCAAAAAAAAGAGTACACAATAACGGGAGTTTGAAAACTCACCCGCTGAGGGACTGGGCAGCTGACGAAGTTTGAAATTGATAACCAAGAGGGTCCCGTTATTTTTCTTTTGACCAAAAATAGCTCCAGAGCACTGGTAAAACCAAGCAAGCAATCGAGCTTTAGATATACCAAGATTGATGAAGGTATATAAAAGCATATGCATATGATAGAAGAGCGAGTGTAGAAGAGAAGAAAGCGGATTCTCAAAAGGACAAGCATGAAAAACTCCGATGTTATGTGATATAAGAACTCAGCAAAAGGAATACAAAACAAAGGAAATGAGACACCAAGTGGCAAAATAGCAGCAATTCAGATGATATGATTAAGTAGAGACTAATCAGAAAAAACAGAATCGTATAAAATGCTCAAACGGTTTGCAACTAAATTGAAATATTCGCCTTTTAGTAAAGGGATTGACTCTCCTCATTGTCTTACTAAGATAACATTTTCAACCATCCAACTATTCAACCACGTGGCACACATTTCTGACCAATCCAGGTCATCCAAATTGCAGAACATGATTTGAACTCAACTCATCCAAAAAATAGCCCATCAGAAGATCTCTACCATCCAATCTGAGCAAACCAGCGTGAACCCTACGTAAATATGAACATCATTGTTTTCACAGCCTTATCCCATCTATTTGGGGTCGGCTACACGAGTCCTCTTCCTCTCGACTCGTTTTTACCAACCTTCTCCACTCTAATTTCTCCACTGGCTCAGGTAAATTAAATACTACGATCAGAGTTCCATATGTAAAATTGAACAACGGTCTCTAATAAAGTAAAAATAGAATTATTCAATATTCAAATATTTTGATTGGCATGGCTTCCTAAAAATGTCGGTTATCAAGCGCCTCTTCCCTTTTGAACATATGAAATTCACAATGGATCTTGAAATTTACTTTGCATGCTATAGCAGATGCAACATGCCAAGCTAGATGCATCAGTCGACACACTCGTTGCAACTATTTCATGCTTCTATCCGGACTTGGGTAGCCTCCTAATGACCAAGTGGAAAACAATAAAGTTGGTAAGCATGAAGGCGGCAATTGATCAACCCAACTCATCTAATTTTGTTAAATTGATATTATATTAATTGAAACCAAGGCATGGAATCTATAATAAAATCAGGTTCCAATTGTAGTTCCAAACAAGGAATTGTGGAACTAATTGCATTTGTGTCATATGAACTCGTTACATCGCTAAAGGAAAAAGTCATTTCCACATAGAATACCATGAGAGTTTTAAAAAATAACCAGAAACGATAATTTCCAACTCAAAATAAAAAATAATAATAATAAATTATTCCATGCTTCTATCCGGACTTGAGTAGCCTCCTAATGACCAAGCGGAAAACAATTGATGCGGGACAAAGACCCTAAACTACGTGAATGTCATGATTTAATTAATTGTCAAAATTAAACTAAATTAATTATACAATAAACCTGAAAATAGCACGGATACCTTCGGGTTTCTTAGTTTTCCAGTGAAAAATTACGCTAGATTCGAGTAGGGTCCAGTCAATGCACTAGATCAGTTAGACTCGCAGTGTAGATCGGTCTAGAGGTAGAACTCTAGCTTTTCCAGATTAGGGCGCTGCTCGTGGGTCAATGATGGAATCACGAGTTCACTAAGTGTTCTGAATCTGGTTGGGTTAATGGCTCGAATGAAATCTGGGCTTGAATCGGATCGGTTCGAGGACTCGGATGGGATCTAGGATCTATAAACTTCAGGGTATTTAAAGGTTGGATGGCTGATTTTAGGATTTTGAGATAGGTTCGAATCAATGGTGCAGATTTAGAAATTTTGGGAAAAGATAACGGCTAGATTTGAAGTTTATGGGATCGAAACAAGCAAAGAAAGAAAATTTAAAAAAAAAAAAAGATAAAATTAGAAAATGATAGATTGTCGGCTTCACACCAAACCCTTCTCGGGAAATAGATTTTGGGCTTCGCACCCTTGGCTTCTCATCAAACCCTTCTCAGGAAGAAACTCATCTCAAGTTCCAAAAGCAAAAGCTCTTTCATTCAATAAAAAAAATTCTCTTACAATGTTTATTTAGAGACCTTATATAGGAGGTTTCACAAAAGAAAATTAAACCCTAAAACAAATATAAACAAAGACAAGTATGCCCTTAAAATTTCAAATTCGAATTTTGGTCACAGCACAGTCAATCGATCAAAACCTGGAATTCGATCGATTGACTCATATATAATATGTCGCCAAAATTAGTTCCTCACAAGCTGCAGTCAATCGATTGAATTTCAGGTTTCGATCGATTAGTTGTGCATTGCCCCAGCATGTTGATTCTACTCCTGTAAGCCTTTCTGAAACTGAAAATTTGTTGCGGCCCAATTTCAATGCTCTCGATCTTGACGTTCCCCGTCATTCTCCCCGACTGAAAATGTTTAATCACCAATGAAACAATGAAACACGCGTGTAGTATGGATCAAGTGTATGGAGACCCGAACGATAGAACTCCTCGCAACTAACCCAAACAATCTCGGTCAGCTGATAACTTCAGAGTATCATCTAGATTGACTATATCGGAGCGCACACTGTAAATATCTCCATGATAAACCAAGTAACCCGGCCCGCCAACCCACTCTACCAAATATTTTTGAAGCTTCTCATCAACTCTCCTGGACCCGAAAGTCCTCATCACAGATGAAATGTGATCGCAATATCGGTTGGAAATACAAAAACTCAAGCGATGAACTCGCTCATGATTGGCCCATGCACTTTCGGTAGTTGACTCACCAACCCTCTCCATCTCATAAACTAGAAACTCTCTGCCGCAGGTGAATGCCACAAGATCACCTAAAATCTTCTCAATTACCTCTTTTCTTTGCTTACTTGGGGAGGGAAGGGGTGTTGGCTGCAATATTAGGTTGGGGTTGTGAATCGAAGGCTTTTGGAAAGGATTGCAAGGAAGTGGGTGAAATTCAGAGAAAGAACTAGATCCTCCACATTGAATGTTGAGCTAATCCCTGTGTCTAGATGAAGCTCAAGAACGTATGCATTGGGTTCGCTCCTTGCCACAATTCTAAAAAGTCCAGCGCCGTGGGCCTAGAGCTTCTTTACGACTCCCGATGAGAATCGTTCAGGTCCAATCCTAATCATTGCACAATCATTCAATTAAAATTCCGTAAAAGCCTTAGGTAACTGTAGTGGTACTTTGAGAGTTTCACTGCATAAATTAATTTCCAGCTTAATTTTGGCATGCAATGCGAAATGGGACTCAAGAGTTGACTCACCACAAGACTCAAAATGTGAAGCGGTATGCAACTCGAGACTATGATGTGTATGCGTGTCTATGGACTCAATACTCTCATGTGCATGCGACGCTAATGACTCACATGCGGTGGCCTCTATCAACACTAGTGACTCACGCGTAGTGGACTCTACCAACATTAGTGACTCATGTGTGATCAAATCAAGTGACATTATTGGCTCATGTACACTCGGCTTGATTAACTCGTGTGTGCTCGTGTCAACCAAAACCAAAGATTCAAGTGCACTCGACTCTACCACCAACAAGGACTTGTGCACAACGGGTTCTACGGGCACCAACAAATCGTGTGTATGTGACTCAGTAGATTATTGTGTGGGTGACTCGGTTGACTCACATGTGGGCGACTCAACATCACTACTCACAAGGGAAATAGAATCATCTTAAATACAAGCTAGACTCTCATCAGCTTCTTCTGTCTCCTCTTCACTCATCACGGTTCTAGGGTCATACACTTCCTCTTCTACTTTTATATTTTCCGGCTCCTTAGAACTTTCCCTTTTAATCAATAAATTTGGAGTAGGAAGTTTTATGGAGCATTGGTAAGCAAAGTGTCTGAATACTTGACACTTAAGACAATCAGGACACTTATTTGTCTTGGCTCTCAAACTCCGTAGAAGGTGATGGTGTGTCAAAGGAACATACTTTTCAATAAGTATCACATTCATATCCTCCCATATGGAGATGGGTTTAATCCGGCAAAAGTCGATACGGAGTTCTATATGAATCCAAAAAATTTTGGCATTACCCTTAAACTTTGTGGTTACTAGCCTAATTTTGTACTCATCTGATACACCATACCAATCAAAGTACTCCTCTACACTAAACAACCACTCCACGAAGGTTCTAGGGTCCGTAGTGCCCTCAAAATCTGGGAACTCATTTCAAATAAAGTTTAGAAACTTCTCGGCAGGGTCGTACTCAGGTTCATGATGATGAGGATATCCCCGAACTCTAATCTCATCACGACTTTTGGGGCTTTGCCAAGAATGTGGGGTGTAGTGGTTCCCTCGTTCGGCTAGCACCCTTTTATAACGGGTAACGAATTCATTGTGACGTGTAAGTGACTCATACATGATGCTTGACACAAATACAACCTGTTCTATGGACCACACAACAGTTGAGGAATTTTAACAAACACATGACGTGCACACAAATGAAGATACAAATGACATGACATCAAAGACATCGAAATGACATACACATGTAACTCAAAATGAATAAAGACTTGTCGAACACAAGACGTGCACAATGAAGAATACAAATGAAAGTGCACAATGAAGAATACAAATGAAATAAAATTCCTTTAAATTAAAATGGCATGCACATATGAACCAACAATGAATGGGGACTTTTATCAAACATTAAATGTGCACTAATAAAAACTAAAATAAAATGCAAAGAAAAGTGGAATGCAATAGACCAATGAATATTAGTCGATCGATTGATATTGAATGCTCTGTCGGGATAAACAAATAGCACTTTTGGACTGGTAACAGTAATGACTTATCGATCGATTGATACAGATCAATCGATTGAAAAGAACTGTAATTAACTCACTTCTGTGCTTAGTCACTCGACTAAAATTAATAAATCGATCGATTGACTGAAACAGAGGCAAAGTTACAGAATCAATTGCAATCAATCAATTGAATAAGGGTACTCAATCGATTGACACAGAAAACAGTGAATATGCCACACAATATGCCCTAACCTATAACTTAGGCTTTGATACCAAAATTGATGCAGGACAAAGACCCTAAACTACGTGAATGTCATGATTTAATTAATTGTCGAAATTAAATTAAATTAATTAAACAATAAACCTGAAAATAACACGGATACCTTCGAGTTTCTTAGTTTTCCAGTGAAAAATCGTGCTAGATTCAAGTAGGGTCCAGTCTGTGCACTAGATCCGTTAGATTCGCGGTGTAGATCAGTCTAGAGGTAGAACTCTAGCTTTTTCAGATTATGGCGCTGCTCGTGGGTCAATGATGGAATCACGAGTTCACTAAGGGTTCTGATTCGGGTTGGGTTAATGGCTCGGATGAAATCTGGGCTTGAATCGGATCGGTTCGAGGACTCGGATGGGATCTAGGATCTATAAACTTCGGGGTATTTAAAGGTTGGATGGCTGATTTTAGGATTTTGAGATAGGTTCGAATCAATGGTGCAGATTTAGGAATTTTGGGAAAAGATAATGGCTAAATTTGAAATTTATGGGATTGAAACAAGCAAAGAAAGAAAATAAAAAAAAGGATAAAATTAGAAAATGATAGATTGTAGGCTTCACACCCTTGGCTTCTCACCAAACCCTTTTCAGGAAGAAACTCATCTCAAGTTCCAAAAGCAAAAGCTCTTTCATTGAATAAAAAAAACTCTTACAAAATTTATTTAGAGACCTTATATGGGAGGCCTAACAAAAGAAAATAAAACCCTAAAACAAATATAAACAAAGACTAGTATGCCCTTAAAAATTCAAATTCGAATTCTGGTCACAACATAGTCAATCGATCGAAACCTGGAATTCGATCGATTGACTCATATATAATGTCGCCAGAATTAGTTCCTCACAGGCTGCAGTCAATCGATTGAATTTCAGGTTTCGATCGATTGACTGTGCATTGCCCCAGCATGTTGATTCTGCTCATGTAAGCCTTTTTAAACCTGCAAATTTGTTGCGGCCCAATTCCAATGCTCTCGATCTTGACATTCCCCGTCAACAATAAAGTTGGTAAACATGAAGGCGGCAATTGATCAACCCAGTTCATCTAATTTTGTTAAATTGGTATTATATTAATTGAAACCAAGGCATGGAATCTATAATAAAATCAGGTTCCAATTGTAGTTCCAAACAAGGAATTGTAGAACTAATTGCATTTGTGTCATATGAACTCCTAACATCTCTAAAGGAAAAAATCATTTCCACATAGAATACCATGGGAGTTTTAAAAAATAACCTGAAACGATAATTTCCAACTCAAAAAAAAAAATAAAAATAATAAATTAAATTAAAAATAAGAAGTAAAATTTAAATTAAAAATAATTTTTATTTTAAAAAAGAAAGATTTAAAGACAAAGTGGAGCCAACACCTGAATGAGGAGAAGGTGAGAGGGAGAAGCCAGTGATTCACACTGTGGTTCTTATGTCCTGCCATTGATGATAAATCTTTGGCAACGTCCCTAACTTTTTTTTAAATTTGCTCATGTATATAGTTTCATTCTGAATAAATTTTAGTTCCCTTCATTGAGTAACTTAGTAGAACAGTTGAGAAACGCATTAAAACCTAGATTTTTATGGGCAATAATTTTTTTCTAAAACGGTACGCTAAGCAATATATTAAAAGAAAAGAGTACAAAGATTAAAGGAGATACTTAACCAACGAAAACACAGACCGAGGCAGCAACCCAACAAACACAAAGCTTACTAGCCAGAAAAAGGACCCCACCGACAGAAACACCAAAACCGCAAAGACGCTAACCAGAACACAACGGACAGCTCAGACTAAACCAGTAACGAACCCCATAGGATCCCTGCTAGAGATCAGACTACCCGCAAGAGCAATTACCTATGGTGTTACAATCATGCAGTCTCACATGCCCCAAATTCCGTCCCACTTCGCCGACATCATCCTCTTATCCGTTGACAGAAATACCAAACCCACAAAGACACTAACCAGAACACAAAGGACAGCCCAGACTAACCCAGCAAGGAGCCCCATAGGATCCCTGATAGAGGCCAGGCTACCTGTCAGAGCAATTACGTAAGGTGTTACAATCATGCAGTCTCACATGTAGGGTTGTCAGCAGGACAGCTCGGCCCCACACCCTACCTGACCCGACCCGATAGTTTACAGGGTCAGGTACATAAACTTGACCTGTCAGGTCAGGTCGGTTAGGGCATGAGACATCCAACCCGACCTTCAGATCGGACCGGGTCGACCAAAAGGTTTTGCCGCATCGGGTATTATATGTAAAAGGTACAAAAAATAGGTACCAGATCAGGTCAGTAGGGTTTTCGAGCCGGGTCGGGCATTTGCTATTTTCTTAGTGAGCAGCCAAAATTATGACCCGACTCGGCCCGACACAATGACAGCCATACTCACATGCCCCAAATTTTGTCCCGGCTTGCCAACATCAACCTCTTATCCATCAATGCCCATTAAACAATGTTGTCCGTAGCAAACTTCAACCATTCCCAAAGGCCTGCGCACTTTGCGAAAGACTCCTACCATTTCTTTCTAGCCAAAGAGACCAAAATCACAACCATCAAAGTAACCTCCCAAAAAAATTTCTCTCACCTTTGAACTTCCTCCCTTTCCACGCCTCAATAACCTCTGCACATGTTTTCAGGAAGCACCATTTCCTGTGAAAATTTTGAGAATCTGTCCCCACACATCAGCAGCAGTATCACAGAAAGGGAATAGATGATCTACACTTCCATTCGACTTTAGAACATCACACAAATGTTCCACAGGATCAATGGCATCTCCAAATTCAATTGGAGTTTCAAGTTGGGTACTCTTTTAAGCGACCTTGGTTCACAATAATAAGCTTCTTGAATTTGGTTGAACTCTAATATATTTTTCACCTCCTTCGCACCTAATGTATATAGTGCTAGTTTTACTTGCTCGAAAGATAAAATTGGAGCTTTTATCCTTGGTCATGAATGTTTACCAACTTTGGGTTCCACCCTTTATCTGATCTAAACTATATTTTCTCTAATTTGGATGCAGTCACAGATTTTTTTCATCACACTGTGCTATAGATAATATTTTCAATAATGAGCACTGTCGTGATGCATAAAAAAACAGTGATAAAAAGGATGTGCAATTCAAAACATAACATCAAATTATAAAAAGAAAACAGTCCACATGGAGAGCATGTTTTGAAAATCTGAACATATCATACTGAGGGAGAACCTGAGTGGTTAATACCTGGAATGTGTCCCAAGTAGAGCAGTGAAATGTTCTCCTTTAAGATCTGATGGTAGCGGCGGATCCTGCACTTGTGCAATTCAATATCAATTAACATATCATTTTAAAAGAGTTATAAAACAAGTTTATGCATAGTGACAAAAAATTTTGAAAAATTTGCGAATTTAAGGTCCCCCGAATTATTCCCAAATTTTTCGGAAATTCGCCTAATCACAAATATTCGCGAATTGTTCCCGAATAATCCCCAAATAATTCCCGGATTTTTCAAAAAAGTCGTGACTTACTAAAAAAAAATTTAAATTTTATATTTTTAAATTTTTCCACCAATATGTCCCCGGATTTACCGGATTTTTCCAAATTTTCACCTCGCCGAACTATTGCTGAACCTCGATTTGGTGACTATGCGTATGTGAGTTTCATAAGACTAGTCGCAAAAAAATATCCAAAAGTATACATTTTTTAATCGAACTCTCATATATAAAAGGTATGAGTTCCAAATCTATCATTTTTCATAGCAAACAAAACATTGTTACTTAAGCATATTAAGGATTTAATCATAATTCTTTGATGGAGTGGGCTTCATTATGTGATCCAACTCTAGATTTAAGAGAAAATGAAGAAAAAAGGCATTGGGCCTCAAATAAAGACCCAATAAAGCTATTTGGGCCTAAACTAAGAGCCCAAAAGAGAGTTCATGTGACCACTTAGGGCCTGTTTGCATAAAAAGTACTTTCAAAAGGTAACTTTCATTAAGCTATTTGCTCTCTTTTCTTATTTTCATGAAAGTAGAAGTTAGTTTGGTAAAATATCCACTGCAAGGAAAAAGCCGAAGGTTAGTTTAGTAAAACGGCCACTCACCAATGGTGGTAGTAGCGGGGTTTGTTGACAAAAAAATGTTTTGCAAATTTGTGATGAAAAAAAGTTGAATCACTCTAATCAGACTCCTATATTGAGCCATTGGCAAAACTTTGGAGGATTACTTTTAGTTAAACTTTGACTAGAAGTAAATTGTGATTAACTAAAAAAACTCTGGCAGTGCACTGCTAGGTTACAACTGTAACCTAACAGAAGCAAGTAGCAACTGCACACTAGATGACACTCCGTCAAAGTTTGGAAAAGCCCAACTTTAACCACAAAAATGTTCACACTAAACTAACTATACAGAAAGAGATACCTTAAATGGGTAATTAATCTTGAGAGCATAGTTCTTCCCCATAGGTATGTCAGATCGCTCGAATGCATAGCTCCGCTGCAAGTCGTCAAAATAGTATGAAGAATGATTATGAAAAGGATAAACGGAAAAATGATAACCACCTATTTATAGATAGTGGCATGACCTCCCCAATTTTAGGCCAAGTGGCATATCTTTTTAGAAATCCAATTCACCAAAGTGGTAGCTCATATTGGAAGCTGATATAGACCCACCCAAGATTTAATCCGTCCCATTTAAGCACTCTGATATGGACAGTTGTGCATATTTTTTTCAAGGATAAACGGAAAAATTATAACCACCTCTTTATAGATAGTGGCGTGACCTCCCCAATTTTAGGCCAAGTGGCATATCTTTTTAGAGATCCAATTCACCAAAGTGGTAGCACATATTGGAAGCTGTTATGGACCCAAGATTTGAACCGTTTTATGCACTCTAATATTGATAGTTGTGCATGATTTTTCAATGGTTAATATTAAAGTGCACCGGTCAGATGGTTCCAAAGCCCTTATAAGCTTTGATTCTTTGGCTGAGATATCTGTCAATGATGGGGCTGCTAGTTGGACTACCTAGGCTGAGGAAAGATGTGAACCACATAACATAAAAAATGGACTGGCATGGCCCTAATCTGAGGAAGTGCAGTCAGTCAAGTCGGTCTCTTTTGAAAAAAAAAAAATGAAGCATACAAATCATAAAAATACAGCAAATTTTAACAAGAAGAATTTGTGATCAAAGAAATGTGATCAGGAATACAAACCTTAACAGGCGCCATAGTAAAAGCTGACACATTAAGATCCAGCAACCTTTGTTTAATTTCGTTCTTTAAACCCAAAGCCATCTCCTACGAATTACAAAGGATAAGCTGCATCAACTTAGTCATCGTATCCATAGAAAACAGAATTTGAAATATATTCGTAATGTCTTTTTGATAGATAATGTCAAAAAACTTCGTGAGTACACAAAATTACTTGCAACTTTTTCAGAACCATGGGTGAAATTCGGGAGTCCACAGCATCTCTTTCAGTTTCAAGCTCCATTATCAAATTGTTTTGAAACACGGAACCATTTGGGATAGCGTAGACACATCTCTGCATGTTCTTTACGACCACACAGCAGCTGAGATACGCACTTCCTGCTTTAACCTTACCACATTGACACAGGCCACCTTATTAAAATATTGCTCACCATCCAAATGCAACAAAAATAGCACATGCTTATTAAAAAAAGGAAAAAAAAAGGAAGAAAAATAAAAAATTCAAGCAAAAGCAATTGCCCAAAAAAGCATGCGGGATTTCGAGAACCACAGATGCAATGTCTTCCTGAAATAGAAGGTGAAGTCAATATTGGTCAAAGAAAGTCAATCTGGTCAACCACAGATCATCACCTGTAACAATAGCCTTTTGGGCTTCCCAGAAAATTCTGCAATCCTTTTGGGGCCTTCAACGGAGTTTCGAATGTGTTTCAGTTTCAAATCTCTACTAAAATTTTGCAAATCAATAGTCAGCTATATCTCAAAATTTAACAACCCAATACCCAAGGTCAACAATTCAATTAGACGCTTCAATAACATTTTTCAGAATATCATTATTGCTGCCCGTACCCAGGAGTAAGGATTTCATCATGACATCATCGAAAGCTGTGATTTCATGAACACCACAGAAGAAGAGTTCAAATTTTGTTTCTTTCTTTGGACTTCTTTAGTGTATTGTTGAGTTCAACTGGAATGTTAGTCACATATTCTTATGTTAAGTATTAAATATTCATGAGCCAAGTTAGTATGTGGGTCAGATATAGCCATGTTTGAGCTAGGCATATTAAAAGTTAGCCGATAGTGTCCAAGTGTAAGCATAATTGTTATATTATATTTGAAATTGGATTATAATTTCATTAAGATAGTTATTTTGAGTCAAAAAATTAGAGGGCTCTCATATTTAATAATTTATAGCTTGGCTTCGTTTATCTTGCTTTAGCTTTTCCCTTTGTACGTACATTGGGCTATTTCTTCCAGCAGCATCCTCCCTGGAAAGAGTGTGGGAGGAGGTGCTCAACCATCCGACCCTGTGGCTGGACTGGGACGATTGGTTGCCATGGCTGGATTTTGCGACATTAGTTCTGCCCAGCAAACCTGCCAGTGGAGTTTCCCCAAGGAAGGGGCCATCGAGTTGAAAGTGAATGGTACCCAGCTGGGTAGTAAGAGAGGCATTGGTAGTTCGTTCAGGGACACTTCATGTTCATGTGAGCATGTTTCATCGACCGAACTCTTCTTCTAACATTGTCAACTCTCAGTGTGTGGCCATCCTTCATGGGTGCTTATTGGCGGTAGACCTGGACTTTCAAAATATTGAAGTAGAATCTGATTGCCTTCAAGTGGTGTGTGTAGTCAAAGGAGAAATCCTTCCCCCTTGGTACTTAGACTGGTTAAGAGGATTCAACACGTGAGCAACAATTAAGTGATTGGTAAATCAAATCTCTGTGAAGAGAAGTTAATAGATGTGCTGATCATCTTGATAGATCAGGTGCATCTGTTGGTAGCCGTATCTTTTGGAAGACCGGAGATTTCCTTCCTATTTCTTTGTACGCTCTCATCTAAGAGGAACTATGTTGTAAGTATATTTGTTGTATTCCCTCGAATTCGTTTAGGAACGGGTGAGGGCCTGAGTCCCCAAGCTTAACCACCTATATATGTGTGTATGTGAACATATAACGAGCTTCTTTATATATATATATATATATATATATATATATATATATATATATATATGTACACACACACACACATTTGACTATTTCCGGGCTTTTTCTGAAATCATAACTTCTGAAGCATAGTATATGTCAAATAAATTGTTTCATGCATCATAGTTGTTTCTTCACACCTTTTCATACTGCTGGATGTTCAGAACCATGTATGTTTATGACTACTCTAAGTTTCTCCATTTATTTTGTTTATGACTACTCTAAGTTACTCCAAAATCTTTCATTTCATTTCTCACCCCTTCTCTCCAGTACTTCATTGGACTTCTTATTCTCCTCTTTCCTTGTGCTTCTATTGGTTCAATATTTCATGCAGGTCTCCAATAGATATGCCCAAACCATCTCAAGCGAAATTCTATAATTTTCTTGTTGTGTTTTAGTTATGGGTTACTGGGAGGAGCTCACCTTAGGCTTCAGAGAGACCTCACTGTCCCCCTTGTTTGGGCCATATGACAAACGTTTTTGGACAACCCAATTTGTCCGAGTGGCTAAACCTCATATGAAATCATTCAGCGAAAAAAATATACACATCCGAGAGTTCAAACTATTTGATCTAGGAAGTTTAATATGGACCGTTGCACATATCTAAACGTACACCGAAAGTTGTACAATTTTATATATGTACATATATATATATATATATATATATATATATATATATATATATATATAAAATAATGAGACCTGAGAGACATTGTTATACAAATACTAATTTGCATATACATATAGTATACAAAACATTCAAATAATCAGAATCCATTAAAGTTGTACAATTTTATATATAAATAGTACTTAAAAGCAAAATGAAAGTATGATTGGGGCACTATAAGAATGATCATGTCGACAAGTATCTGCCACTTGGACGCTAAAATATGGGGGAAATGAAGTATCCCTTACATAGGATATTTGTCAATTATAAAAGTCATAAAAAGGTTCCCTTTACGAATAACAGTAGTCAATTCTCATGTTAAAGTAGCATCTTTAATAATTTCATACAGTTTCAAATCTAATTACGCCAGGCAATAAAAATAACGTCAAATTTCATCATCATTATATCAAGAAAAATTTATTAGTAAGACCTTCAGTGTTTCTTCTCGTATTAACCAAGTGGTAGAAATTGAAATTTTCCTAGGGGCCTTAGCTACAAAGAGATGAGAAAGAATGTCCGTAATATTTATCCCACAGAAGGATACAATCATACAATACCATTATAAAAAGAAAAGATAGGGAAATGGGAAATTTTATTTGCAGATTTTGAACACTGATAAACAAATAGACAGTACATTAAAATTGTTTTCTCTAGTTAAGGATCATGGTGTTTTTTTTTCCTCGAACATGTATAATTTATTAATAACAAAATAACTATGTTATTAATAGCCAAATCCCTCATCATGTAATTGGTGACGCACATGAATTGATTAACTGAGCCACCCACAGTCCCTTGGTTTCCTTAGTTGTCCCATGGTTTGATTTTACCTGCTGTTTACATCATTTGGCTAGCTAACTTCTAGAGCATTGTGCCTGCCTTTAGGATGACCCCATGGTTGGTCTCAATGGTGGACCTACGATAGTCTCAGGGATGGTCTCTACGATGACCCCCATCGATAATCCAAAAGTATACATTGTAATATGATATTTTCCAATACTCTGCCAGTGCCAAAGTCAAGCCTAGATGAAAAGAAGTAAGGTTAGTGTTACATAGCTCGTTGGCTATAAAAATTCCTATTAGCGACTTTCTTGGCAAGTTCTATTTGTGAATCCGAATAAGCTACCTCCAAAATACGGGATTCTACGCAACGGAAATGCTGAAGATGACTAAAGAAGCTACAAGAAAGAGCATCGAAGGATGGCCAAAGTATGTGCATAATCTCAAAACTACTTACAAAGCTAACAAGGAGCGCCAAGATCGAGAGCCTCGGATTTGAGCCACAACAGATTTCCAACGCAAGAAGAAACGACAAGGAAATCAGAACTACGCATAAAAGATCAGAATCAGCGTGCTGGAACAATGCACAGTCAATCAATCGACTCCTAAAACTCAATTGATTGATTGTGGCCTTTGAGGGACTAATTCTGACGACACACACACACACACATATATATATATAAGTCAATCGATCGAATACCAGATGTCGATCGATTGATTGTGTTATGACCAGAGACCAAATTATATATATATATATATATATAAGTCAATCGATCAAATTTCAAGTGTCGATCGATTGACTGTCGCGAACATGAGTTTTTCTACGTAATTCAAAGTTGAGCTTCTAGGGGCATACTTGTCTTTTAGTATTTGTTTTAGGGTTTTCTTTTGTTTTAGAGGGCTCCTATATAAGGTCTTTTTAAAAAATAATGTATTTAGTTATTGATTATGAATGAAAAAGAGCTTTTATTTTGGAACTTGAGATGAGTTTCCTTGAAAATTAAATCTTCTTCCCGAGAAGGATTTGGTGTGAAGCCAATGGTGCGAAGCCCACGATCTATTTCCCGAGAAGGGTTTGGTGTGAAGCCCACAATCTATCTCCTATCTATTTCTTTATCTTTTTATTTTCTTTCTTTGCCTTGTTTTGATCCTATAAACCTTAAATCCAGCAGTTTCCTTTTCCAAAATTCCCAAAATCAGAACCGTTGATTCAAACCAATCTCATAAATCCCTAATTCAGTCATCCAACCAAAAATACCCCGAAATTCAAAATCCATCAATCCATCAGAACCATTGAATCAATCTGATTCGAACCTTAGATCTCATACAAGCCATTAACCAACCCGAATCAGAACCCCTTAGAGGATTCGTGATTCCATCATTGAATCCCGAGCGGCGCCCTAATCAGGAATAGCTAGAGTTCTACCTCTAGGACCGATCTATACTGCAAAGCTAATGGATCTAGCGCACGGACCGGACCCTACTCGAATCTAGCGCGATTTTCCAATGAAAAACTGCGAAACCCGAAGGTATCCGCACTATTTTCAGGTTTATTGTTTAATTAATCTAATTTAATTTCGGCAAATCATCACCTCATAAGCATTCACGCAATTTAGGGTTTTGTCCCGCAGCAAAAGCTTCATGAATTTTTCACCGGATGACATAGAGGTTGAACATTTTTATTTGCCAAATATCGTACTAGAAATATCCATTTGTCGTACCAATTTTAGATTAAATCCATCTCTATTGATAATTAACAATTTTTCAGAAAAAATGTCACAACTATTAATAATTAAGAATATCATCGTACAATTTTGATAAACTGAACTTCAATACCTCCACTCTGTAGTCAAATTTGTGCATCTATATGAATAGAGACGTAATACCAACTCAAAGAATCTTAGATTGCATGATTAAAACAGCATCACCAAAATATAGTGGCAATGGGTGACCAAGTAGATCTAGGGCAATATATTATGAGAAAAAAAAAAAACATACAGTAGATGTTGAATTCGGAGTAAAGGTTGATAATTTCATATTCATATATCCTCTCATCATGTATGCTGGGGAATTTCCAAATACACCAGTAAATTATTTCTGGAAAAAGTAAAACAAGAAGTCTCAAGTACCTTTCCAAAGAGATATAAAGTGCCTAAATTAGGACCATACCACTCCTCATGGGCATCAATAATATAAAATGGCAATGACCCATCTGATTCAAGCTCAAACTCTGACTTCTCATCACAAGCAGTGTTCGACTCCATCGAACCACCATTGCAACCACCATTCTCACTCTCTCCTCTCTGTATAGCCCTCCATCCATCGGTGGCGCTAAATGCCGTATCCACATTGGTTTTGATCTTCGCATTGAGCGAAAACACATTGTCATCCTTCGCTGACTCCACTTTCAACTCACCATTTGCCACCAAATTTTCCTGTCCCAATTCACCAATTACCTCCGAAGTTTCAGCGTGTTGAAATTGATCGCTACCCATCTCATGATCCAAACCATTATCACTTACCAATTCAACCGCACCCGCATTCCCATTTTCTTTCAAATACACTGGTAAATCGCTATTAGAACTCACAATTGGCTCTAATGGAACAGAGCGATCAGCAAAAGCACATTGTTCTTGTTGCTTCTCGATCTTAACTTGCTTAATTGTCCCAACATTCTTTACAACACCTCTCCGCCTTCTCTCTCGATCCGCTTCATCAGGCGCAAACTCGGCAATAACATCGTCAATAATACTGTCCACGGATGAAAACCCTTTACCTTTTTCGTCTCTACTCTTCGTAAAAGCTGAAGACGTAAACATTGAAGATAACCGTTGCTTTCCCATGAGTGCAGCAGCAGCAGAGAGAGATGAGGGCTTTTTGGGAACGATTACATCCTTTTTTACTGTTTTTTTCTTCTTGGGCTTATCTGATTCGCCGTCAGATTCTTCAGAAGAATGGGGTAATGGGTTTTTTGACCAATCTTCTTCTTGGCCTTCGTCTAGGTAACCCAGATTGTCACCATCATCGTTAACGATGAAATCGCGAGCCGATTCGCGGCGCTTCGCAACAAGGGCGTTGTAGTCTTCTTCGGGGACAGTGTCGTAGATAGGGTCTTCCATTTTAATTTGGAAGCCACCGGATTCAGAGCGCCTGCTACCGGAGCAGCGGAGGGATTTTAGGCGTTCGAGGGCCTCAGCACGGGCAGTACCATCAGCGCGGACAGCGCCCTTGCTTCTCCGGCGGGAGCTGGGAACAGAGGGCTCCTCCATTCTCTCTCTCTCTCTCTCTCTCTCTCTCTCTCTCTCTCTCTCTCTCCTCTCTCCTCTCTCCTCTCTCTCTCTCTCTCTCTCTCTCTCTATATATATATATATATATATATATATATATATATATCTGCCCTCTCTCTCTCTAAGGAAAGAGAAACGCGTAAGGAAAGAGAAACGAGCAAATTAGTGTTGGAGCTCGAGGCGGGAAAAAAATGCGTTTTGGCGCCAAAATGAACTGTAGTGGCTTGCCAAGCTGCTGATGTGGCAACCTATTTTTCAAGTTGGGTACCGCTATTATCGGCCGTTTAACACCAATACTATTTTCACGATCAAGAAATCATTGACTGATTTGACTCAGATATAATTTTTTTCTCCAATCTTTCTTTTGCTGGAACTTAAGATCCCGGAATACGGCAGACGTCTCCAAAAGTGACTTAGATAGTCCGTAAAGTAGTAGACATTCATCTTTAAAAATTCTAGGTAACGTGAAATCAATATTTGACCGCCTAATAAGTGCCATGATCTTCATATTTATTATGAGGAAGATTTATTTTTAGTATTATGAGTAAGATTGGAATAGAAAATAATCTCTTTCGTCTAATTAAAGTCAATCAATGGGTTTTATGGATGAAAAATTGTGATACTTACTATTAAGAGCTTGCTTGGATATTGGGAAAAGAGATGATTACTTAAATTCAGATTATGTCCTCAACATTCAATTTGCTGAGACCTCATAAAGATAAGAGGAGTAGAGAAGAAAAAGATAAGGTACGACTCTTCTCACCTATATATTAGTAATACTACTCAATTTTTTAATAAACAAAAATCATTGATGCTTTGAATCAGATAATGGAGATTTTTTTTTTTCCAATCTTCCTTATGACAGATCTTAAGATCATAGTGCCCCTATTAGACGGTCAGATATTGATTCTATATGGCACATCCTCAAAAATTAAAAGTGAGGTCACGTTATAACTTGCATTGCCAATTGACCACCAAAACTTTCTAAATATTTGTTACTAAACTTTAGGGATTCTAATTTATATTAATGGATTCTCATCCATCCAAAATTGTATTGATCATCCAAAATTATCAATAATTTTTAAACAATTTTTTTTATCATATTGTTTTCATAAAAAGAAAAAAATTGAATTTTTTAACGTACTCATATATATAGTGTATTAAAATATATATATAATTTATTGTACATTATAAGATTTGAACTTTGAACCTAACCTTCACATAGCATTAAGTTAACCACTAGAGCAAATCACTAAGATATATAAAGAGAACAAAATAATAATAATAATAATTTAATGCATATATAATTTTTTAGTTATTTTTTTGAATCATTTTTATGATATTGTAACTGTTTTTTTGTCTGGATGAACTTTTGTGATATTATGGCTATTTTTTTTAAGATATATTATTTTTCAACAATTTTCTGCATATGTATCCAAACACAGGTTTTGGTTAATCCTACATTTTCCAAGCTAGTCATGTAGTTATTCAAACAGTGAGAAGCAAAGGGAGCTAGCCATGTAGTTATCCAAACAGTGAAAAGCAAAGGGAAACAAATGAATCCCATGATTTCCTACAACTTAGGTATCCATGAGAAAATATAGAAATATTATTTTATTGTCCTACATTTTTTATATTTTTATCCAAACAGACCCTAAATGGTGAGAATAGTGGTACCCTTATTTCATACTAAATTTAAGTTCAAAGCGATTAGTGATTGGTTAGATGTGGCACTATTTCTCATAAGGGACCGACTATCTTAACCATCAGTTCAACACTAAAATGTAATTTAAATAATCTTCCACCATCAATTATTTAAGATATGGGTGATGAACCATCAAAGTGATATTAGATTGAAGTGCAACAACCCACAAATGGTGTTTTAAGAAGATTTAAATCATCCAATTTGGAAAATATAATATAAGTGTTGTTAATTTTAATGTATGATATTTCATCAATAGGATGGTTTACATCCACTTATTGACATGTTTTGTCGGGCTAAGACATATGGTGATGATAGATTGTCACTTGAGTAATTTAGATTGACCATAGATGTATGCCATATGGCATAATAATAAATCACACTTCAATAGTGTAAGATAAAAATCACATTTTAATAGTGCAAGATCATTTAAACACCATTTGATGTTTAAATATTGGTCTGGACCCATTATCCCTTCTTTAAAAGTGTGCTATGGGTACAACAAAATTCAAAACCATTTTTATTTGATTTTAAGCTATTCATTTTCTTTAAATAAATGATTACATGTGAATCATTAAACCTTAAATATGTGATTTGAAAGTTATCTAACTAAAGATTGACCTTCAACTTAAAAAATAAAGAAGTAAATATTGGCCTATGCTTACAAGTTTGAGTTGATATTATATAAGCTCAATTATATCATGTTTCAAAAAAGGCAATGACTACTTTAAATTGTACAATATAGATGTTTTATCATTTCAATCTTTTAAGACATTGATATTCATAATATAGGCTTCAAAACACATGGTACCAGGGCTGCCCCTGGGCCAAGACTCAAGAGGCGGTCGCCTCGGCTCCCCAAATCGTATAAGTCCTTATCATCTAGTTACTTAATAAAAATTTTAATGTACAAAATCATTAAATCAATCTAATTGTTTAGAAAAGTGACCTTAACATCAAGTGCCCTCTAAAAAATGATTTTAAAGTCACTTTTGTTGGTGTGTACCATATGAGATAAAAAATGACCGTTTGATGGTACTCCCATGATCTCAAACTTCATCGTGTGAAAGTTTGGGATGATTAACGATCTCCATCGTCTGATTCAACACAATCAATGTGTTTCAATGCGGGTGAACTCAAAGATTCGGTGGGTGGATTTAAAGGTACTCATATATAAATTTTTCTTATCAAATGACCCAAACTTAAAATAACAATTTCAGGCTCATTACAGTTCCATTTTTTGTAAATGACCTGTCAATTGTTAGCTATTCGACGAGAATTATACAAGGAATCTATTTTTGAAACATTTTGAGATTGTTAACGTGCTAAAAAAATGGCAGTGAAAGCTTCATGTCAGTTAAAGTAATAAAAAATGTTATAATTGTTATCCGTTGAGTGCATTATATTATTTTGCTTTTCTCTTTTTGTGTTACATTTTTCTTAGGGTCTGTTTGATTTCAAGGGAAAACTAGTAAGTAGGAAATGAATTGCCACATTTTCCGTTATTTGGATGACATCGGAAATGTCGAAAATTATCTTCTCATTTTCCGTTAAAACCCGACAACAAATGCCGAGGGGGTCCCTTGGTTTTCTATTTTCCCACCCTTTGGACTTCTCATCCAACTCTTCTCACCTGTCTAGTAATACCGCACAATTTGTTCACAAAAGAAAATCATTGACCGATTTGAATCAGAGAATGGAGATTGTTTCTTTTTTCAATCTTCCTCATGACAGATCTTAAGATCATAACGCCCCTATCAGACGGTCTAATGTTGATTTTATATGGCACACATCCCTAAAAATCAGAGGCTGAGCCACGTTATGACTTCGATGGCCAATTGACCACTCAAACTTTCTAAAAATTTGTTACTAAGTTTTAAAAGTCCTAATTTATATTAGTGGATTCTCATTCATCCCAAATTATCTTGATAACCCAAAATTATAAAAAATTTTCAAACCATATTTTTTTTATGGTATTTGTTTTCATAACAAATATTTTTTCTTTGATTTTTTTTTTAAAATTTCACAATTTTGGCTTATTTTTAAGCTTCCCTCCATCTATTTAGGTGTTGCGCGGACTTATTTTTAGAGAGATTTCTCTCATAATAGGCTCTACTATGTTGTAGAGTTATATACTCGCATATATGGTGTATATATTATAGTATAATTAATTAAAAATAAAATAAATTTTATTACACATAACAAGGTTTGAACCTAGAACCTAAAGATCAAAATTTTGACCGAAATGATCGGTTTTGGTCCCCACCGAAACGATAATTTGGACTGGAATTCTGGCCAAATTTTCGATTTTTGGCCAAATTTTAGTTCAAATTTTCGGTGATGGTCAAGCCCGAAACTGAAATTTTACCTTATATTTTGATCCTTGATATAACCTAACCTTCATAAAGAACTAAGTCAACCACTAGAACAATTCACTAAGATATATAAAGAGAAAAAAAAACTTAATACAATATAAATTTTTGGTCATTTGGCTAATTTTTTTGTTAGAATATGTTATATTTCTACAATTCCCTGCATATGTATCTAAACACAGGATTAGATTAATCCTGCATTTTCCAAACTAGCAATGTGGTTATCCAAACAACAAAAAACAAAGGGAAATGAAAGAATCCCATGGTTTCTTACAACTTAAGTATCCATGAGAAAATATAGGAATATTATTTTACTTTCTCACGTTTCTCATATTTTTATCCAAACATGTCCTTAAATATATATATTAATTAATTTGTTAACATAGTTGATGAGTACTGAAATTGTAACAACCCAGATTTTTAGATTTTATTCTAACGGTGTTAGATGATGCACCACACTATGTACTGTGCTAACGCTCCACATCAGAATCGAAACCCACCTTTTAAAATAGAAAATTTCTAATTTTTCTCATATCAAAATTAGACTCATTGCGAAGTGCTCGTCGATACGATTCCAACGATATATAATTTGACGATTTTTGACAAGAATATAAAAAGTTATGCCCATTTTAACTGATCAAGCAAGTCAAAGGGTATAATTGTAATTTCGGGAGAGAAACACCAATTGGTTTGGTGCTTATGCAAAACGGTGGAACGAAACCTTTTCTCAAGCTATCCAAGTTACGTATGAATTCTTATTCCGTGTAAAAATCTCCTATTCTATTAAATCTCCCACGAAAAGTGTTAATTAGAGTTGACCTAAAATTTTATACCATTATAAATAAAACTTTAAAAGCTCTCTCCTCTCAATAATAAGAAATTATTCTCTCGAGACTTAGAGGAGCCGATGCCTTGAATCGACCTTTTCAACCCGAATCGCCGATCTTGATCTCACGCTCAAGAGGTGGGTACCCATCAATCCATCTTGTTCTTCTCGGATCTCGGCGTAGGATGCGTTCGATCGCGCATCGACGGGTTTAAAAATCTTATTTAAACCCAAATATCTCATAAATTAATAGATCTATATATTTAATATATGCTTTCCCTTGAAAGTTATATATTTTGTAAATTGGGTTTATATGTTATTTCTCTTTTCTTTTCAAAAATTCCTTTTGTTTGAGCCATTAATATTCTACCTTATATTAGTGCATATATTTAATATGTTTACTTCTCTTTATGTACGTAAAATTAATTAAATTTTAATACTTATAAATTTGATAGATTGACTTAATTGACATAATATCATATTGATATTATTTATTTCTAAATCTATATAGTATAAATTTATCCTTCTACTATGGCTATAATAATATATATTATTGTTGCAAGTTTATATTATTATTTATTTAAAATTAATTAAGCCCAAAAAATTAAATTATATTTTTATTTTATTTAAATAAATAATAGATTATACCAACTTAAAGTTTCAGGTCCGAACTTGCGGCTACGAACCCGAATTCACGTCCATGAACCCGACCTCGCGACCATTGATGCACCTATCTCGGTATTTTGGCCATAACTTTTTACTCCGACCTCGGATTAATGAGATTCTTGCGGCATTGGAAAGAAGACAGCGAGCTTTACAACTTTGTGTGAAATAGCCATTTCACGAATCTGACTTTTTAGAGGTCAAAATAGAGCAACAAGTCTGGTTCAATTTTGAATGAATCAAGGCTATTCGAATTTAAGATTATTTTCTAAATATCATGACCAAAGTTCTTATGTATATTATATTGTAAAGTCTTTCGATCGATGGTCATGATAAATCATAACTTAATAAGTATAAATATTATTTAATTTAATTATCTAATTATTATATATATATATATATCAATTTTATCGCTTCAATATGACCTCTTCGATAATACAAAGTGTTAGAACTTGATGTCTTTATAAAATCGAACTCGACTTTTACGATTATCGAAATCACATATAACTCTATTCTATAATTATATTGGTATGTAAATAAATATAAATATAAGCATAATCAAAATCTAAGAATAAATTGTTCTGTATGTGTGATACTTTTGTATTTGTAATTTAATCAATTTATACGAGTTAAGAATATGTTAGATCATGAGTAGGAGAGTGTATGACATCATGCCTTGCGTGGTGACTTATTGAGATGGTATCGAAGCGAGGAATACACCGTATTCACATGCCTTATAACTCATGGTGGAATGGGACCCATGACGAGTCGGGTGAGTGTGAATTGATGTAACCGTGCAGTGGCATATCTGATGATCCTATCACCCCGAGTTTTAATACGAGAGGATAAGATATGAGATATGATATGAGAATCGGGCGTTGGGCCTTTAGCTGTGGTAAGATTTCTTTTACGGTCACGTGAAACTCAGAATATTGGCGTCCATGTACGGATGCAACCCCTTTATGGTAGTATAAACTATCACACGAAGTACATCCAGGTTACTACGGAACCTTTTTCTTGGGAAGCGTGAATTATAAAGGTTGCCTCACTATAGTTTGTCATAGGATTAAGTATAAGAGTATGATAAGATATGAGTATGAGATAAGATAAGTTATGATACGAGTACGATAATAAGACATCGCTGTGTAGGCCAGCAAAAGATAAAGAACTTAAGTCTCAGACGTTGCTTCCTCATGTAGCCACAGTAAAGGGCAACAACGCTTTTCACCAAGACGGATCTCTGGGAGAGATTATGAGTATGAGTGAGTTATGAGTGAGTTTGGCCATTATGTCTCCCCATTGGCTGGGTGGTGGAGTATGAGTATGACACGAGGGCGTTATAATATGGTGGTATGATACTATGTTGACCCTCCCAGGCTGACTCGCAGTCGTTTAGGATTTCACTAGTATGTTAGTTACGCTCATGCGATGTACAGACGTATGTGCGAGAATGATAATAATACATGGTATGATATGTTATGAGATATGGTAAGGCACGTTAGGATATGAGTGTCTAGATCATGGTCTTGCATTTATGATATGATATGAGTTTTACGATATGCACGTGATTTTGTCTTCCTTTTGTTATCTGCTTTGAGATATTATGTTTATCACTCACAAGATGCACCCACAATGCACCTGAGTAGTATGGGGTGGATTGGTGGTGTATCCACTGAGTTTACGTGACTGAGTAAACTCATCCCACGATAATCTAACAGTTGCAGGTGATTACGCTAGTGGAGTAGACGCTGGCCATCTAGATCTCGCCGACGCTGATTTCATTGATTTCGCGGGCGTTGAGTACCAGGAGCCTTTGGAGGGCGACGCTGCCGGTTATCAGGAGGACTACGGTGCTGATCTTGATTCGAGTGCCGGTTACTGATCATTGTGGACTTGGTATTGAGTTTTATTGATACTAGTACTACGGATTTTATAGTTTATTTTATCGGATTTGTCTCCGACTGGATTTACATTTTATTGGTGGATTATGATTTTATTACACTTATTCAGCATTTATGATTATTTTATATTCTACTTTGGTATGTTGGCTTTCACGGATTTCGTGGAACCATTATTGCACGAGAACTCTGATTAGGTGTATGTCCGCTTAGCATATCCGGGATATGTGCGGGTCATAACTCGGAATTCTAGGCCCTCGGGATGGGGTAGAATTTCGGGTCGTGACAGAGTGGTATCAGAGCTCAGGCTTTACTTCCTCGAGGACTGTATGGGTTATGTAAGTATAATATATTGATTGAGGTTATAATGATTCAGATAAACCTGAGACTTTTGATCTTTTGAGGACTTATTGGTTTCAAGGAAGTTCGATCGTTGATGATAGAAGACTCTAAGGTTCGATTTGGTATTTAAAGATTTATTTAGAAATGACTTATACAGTTAGGAACTTGTGAGAAATATTAGAAATGGTCTAGACGGATTGGAAAATAATGGATGAAGCTTTTCTAAATTGATGGACAATTAGATAAATAAATCATTGAAGATTTGACTGTTTAAAATTTTAGGTGATCTGAGATGTCAACTATAGGAATAGCTGATTCTAGGTTATATCAGAAATGGCCAACCATTAGATCCCGAAATTTTGAAGATTAAGGGATAGTTAGCCGAGGGCCCTAAACCAGATTTCTCTATACGATTTGACGGGACCCTCCTTTTCCGAGATAGATTGTATGTCCCCGATGTTGAAATATTGCGGAACGAAATTCTCGAGGAGGCACACAAATCTGGATATTCGGTGCACCCAGGAAGCACAAAAATGTACCGGAATATTCGAAACTATTATTGGTGGCCAAATATGAAGAGAGAAATTGCCGAATACGTCTCCAGGTGTTTAGTATGCCAACAGGTGAAAGTTGAGCATCAGAAGCAAGCCGGTCTTTGCGTTACCGATTCAGTGGAAGTGGAAAACATCTCTATGGATTTCATAGTCGGACTCCCTAGAACTTCAAGGAAGCACAACGCCATCTGGGTTATTGTGGACCGATTGACTAAGTCAGCGCACTTTCTACCTTTTAAGATTACAGATAGTGGAGACAAACTGGCTGAGACGTATCTGAAGGAAATAGTCAAGCTTCACGGGGTTCCTGTGAGCATTGTGTCGGACAGAGACACAAAATTCACTTCTGATCATTGGAAGAAATTTCAGGAAGCAATGGGCACGAGACTCGACTTGATCTGACCTTCCATCCAGAGACCGAGGTCAAGCGAAAGAGTTAATCGGATCGTAGAAGACATGCTTGAGCCCGCATGTTAGACTTCAGGTAATTGGGATGATCACCTCCTTTGATTGAGTTTTCTTATAACAATAGCTTTCAGGGCAAGCATCGGATGTCGCCTTTTGAAGCTCTTTATGGCCGGTTGTAGGATGTCTCTTTGTTGGGACGAGGTTGGTGAAAGAGGCCGGAACTCATAGAAACCACAACCGAGAAGATTAGAGTTATCCGTCAGAGATTGAAAGAAGCTCAAGACCGTCAGAAAGCCTACGCCGACAGTAGAAGACGCTTGATAGAATTTGAGGTTAGTGATTTGGTTTTCATTCGGGTGTCACCAACTAAGGGAATCATGCGTTTTGGAATGCGGGGAAAACTAAGTCCGAGATACGTGGGACCTTTCATTATCACAGATCGCATCGGTGAGGTAGCATACCGAATTTCACTTCCGAGACACTTTGCCGGTATCCACAATGTGTTTCATGTGTCTATGTTGCGCAAATATTTGCCCGATCCATCTCACGTCCTTGATATCGAGCCGAGTGAAGTCAGAGATGATCTGACCATCATAGAGAAGCCGGTTGGTATCGTAGATCGGAAGGAGCAGCTCATCAAGGGTAAATCTGTTCGCTTCGTCAAAGTGCAGTGGCAACATCATTCACCGAATGAAGCTACTTGGGAACGAGAAGCCGATTCATGCACTTGCGAGTAAAATATCACAATTAAAAATATCACATCAATAGTGACAAATTTACATTTTTCAACTCTTCTCAGGTCTCATATTTGCATATTTTTGTAATGGGTCTCGACCAAGTCGATGCAGGTCATTGGTCGGGTCACCGGTCTCACTGGGCCAGGCAAGCTATATGTATTGACCCAGTAAATTTCCTAGCCCAATTTTCACCGGACCAAATTTGTTTAACCAAATCCTTTATATCTAGGATACCTCTAAAGGTGCCCACGTTCCAAACCCCTTGACAACTATTGATTCCTTTGAATGGGGTGATGGAAATCGCTTTTCATACCAACCTTTCACAAAATATATCTTCAGATCATGACCCACCACATGATAAATTTTTTACTCCATGTGTCACAAATCCCCAAAAAATGCCCTTAGATCATATGACACACATCACACTCAAATGTGAGTCTATGGCTATTTTTTTGGGATATATGACACATTGAATCACAAACCGACTACTTGATATGTGCACCATGATTTATGATCTCAAGATCTCTCTCTCTCTCTCTCTCTCTCTCTTTCTTTCTATATATATATATATATATATATATATATATATATGGTAAAGGGGAAAATGCACCCAGGTGTAGAGATATCTCTACACCAATTAATATGGGCGCGACACGTAGCGCCTCTTTTGTGAAGTGATGGGTGGCATGGGGCCCACTTTACCAACTTGAGTTAAACTTTTAAAATATTTTAAAAGTTGTATTCTTTTTAAGCTATAATTTCTTATGTTTTAGAAGTCCTTTTAAAGTTTCTTTCTTCTCTCTTTTCCTAATAAAGTGTCAAATTTACTTTTTCAAGCATATTTTATTCAAAAAATATAAGTACTAGTGCTTCTGCAGAGAAGAGTCGACACTTCGATTTTAACTCTTTTTTAAAATTTAAATATATTATTATTTTTATTTTTATGGAAGCGCTAGCGCATTTAAAACGAAGCGTCGATGCTTCGATTATTATTTATTATTTTTTTTAATGGAAGCACCAACACCCCTAACGAAGTGTCGGCACTTCATTTAGGGGTGCCAGCGCTTCGAAAAAAATAAAATAAAACAAGGCACCGACGCTTTCACAAAATAGATCTTCAGATCATAACCCACCTATCAATTTGTTATTCCATGTGTCACAAATCTCCAAAAAATGCCTTTGAATCATATGGCACACATCACACTCAAATGTGAGTCTAAGACCATTTTTTGGGGATATATGACACATTGAATCACAAACCAACTGTTTGACAAGTGCACCATGATCTCAAGATATATATATGACAAAGGGAAAAATGACATGGGTGAGGCACGTAGTGTCTCATTTGTAAAGTGATGGGTGGCATGGGGCCCAATTTACTAACTAGAGTTAAACTTTTTAAATATTTTAAAAGTTATATTCCTTTTCAATCGTCATTCTTAATTTTTTTAAAAGTCTTTTAAAAGTATTTTTCTTTTCTCTTTCTTCTCTCTATTTTCTTAAGAAAGTGTTATATTTACTTACTTTTTCAGGTATATTTTACTCAAAAAATATAAGTGCCCTATAACGAAGTGGTAACACTTCTGCAGAAAAGCGTCGGCGCTTCATTTAGGAGTACCAGCGCTTCAATTTTAAACAAGTTTTTTTTTTTTTTGAAGCGCTAGCGCCCTTAAAATGAAGCGTCGAAGCTTCGATTATTATTATTATTATTTTAATGGAATCGCCAGCACCCCTAAACGAAGCGTCGGCGCTTCAAAAAAAATAAAATAAAACAAGGCATCGACGCTTTCACAAAATAGATCTTTAGATCATGACCCACCTATCACACGATCAATTTTGTATTCCATGTGTCACAAATCTCAAAAAAAATGCCTATGAATCATATGGCACACATCACGCTCAAATGTGAATCTATGGCCATTATTTTTGGATATATGACATGTTGAATCACAAACCAATTGTTTGATATGCGCACCATGATCTCAAGATTTATATATGACACATTGAATCACAAATTGACTGTTTGATATGCGCACCATGATCTCAATATATATATATATGACAAAGGGGAAAATGCACCCGGGTGTAGAGATATCTCTATGCCAATTGATATGGGCGCGTGATGAGTAGTGAAATATGATGATATTTCACCCCTAAATACCTATATTTAGCCGTCCGATGAAGGCTATCTGATGAGATTTGCTAGATTTGAAGTGTTTCAGGTAAATACAGTCCAAGTTTCTAAAACAGCCTAAGAATCCCGAAAATAATGTCAAAACACTGCTATTTTGGGTCATTGAGAACTTAGTGCGACTTGCAGCTCAATTTGGACCTTCAAGACGTCAGATTCAGGAAATTGCTAAAACATAAAAGTTGTAGAGCTCGTCGTCAGCTTTCTAACACCTCAAGAATCACCTCAATCCGAGTTCGGTACAAAAAATTATGAGCAAAATACCGAGGCAGTGTCTGATGCAAAGCTAGGCGGGAATTCACGAAAATTACTCTTAGATGTCAATCGAGAGAGGTATTAGGGTTAGGCTATTATAAAAAGGGAAGCCACGAGTTTCTTAGGAGGATTTTTGCAATTAGAATATTATTCATTCTTTATTTTTAGTTTTTAGGGCTCTTCACTTTGGGGGAATATTTTCTTCATCTTTTCAAGTCTTCTTCTCTCCTTCTTCTAGGGTTTATTCAGGGTAGATTGTACTTGGATTTGCATTATTTTTCTACGAGAAATTCATAGATTGTATTTAGGAAAACAATTGCAAATATCTTTTGGAAGAAATAAAGAGGAATGACTTTGAAAGAAAAGGAGATCAAACACCAAAGATGGTAAATCGATAGATCGGGGAAGATCGATCCCCGGATAAGTACCCATGTTTATGATTAATACCGCTATTATTGTTATCATGGAATCGTTTTGCTCAAAGTTTGTGTGATTGAAAATATTTTGAATGCTTAGATCTGGACACTGTTTGATGATCTAGTACGTAGAAGCGATTATGTCTTTGATATTGTCGTGATCTAAATATCATGAGATACGCTTATGCTTTTACATGACTCATACCGCAATGTTAAATGAGTCATTGTTTTTAGATAGGGTATGCGGATTGATGATCATATTTATTCTGAATCATTTTCTAGTGAATGATGGTGTGATTGATGCTTTAATGAAGCTGAGTTTTAATGATAGAAAAGACGAATCGGGTAGCATATTCCTTGATCTCATTTTAATATTGTTCTTAGATTTATCAGTACTTAGTTGTTTAGATTAATTTATTTTTCTGCATTTAGGAAAAGTGTGATAGATTTTTAGTAAAATTGAATCTGCCCTTTGGTACTTCCTTAGGGACGTTTTTAAAATCTCTAAAAGAATTAATTAAAAATTCACGTTTCCACATGGGTTCGACACCTATTCTTGCCATACTATGATAGATCTTGTGCACTGCAAGGTTACATTCTAAATCGATCAAGTTTTGAAATCGGTGAAATTTTGATTAATTGGATAGGATTTTTCTGCTTTTGAGTGTTTAAAAAAATAAAAATAAAAAAATAATAATTATTAAAATTTATTTCCTTATTTTCTCTCTTTGATAAGATTTTGTGGAGTCTTTTTAGGAAGTTTAGATTTTAGGATACCTTCCTAGGGAAATTTAGGAAGTAGAGATTTTAGGACTTCTTATTTTAGATTTGGTAGGACTCTTTTCCTTATTTTCCTCTTTTAGATATCTTTAGGATTTTCTAAATTTAGTCATTAACTTTTGTGGGACTTTTGTTTTAGGATTTTTAGGAATCTATGATTCTTCTCCTTATTTTTCTCTTTTAGGAAAGATTTTATAGGATTTTCAATTCTAATTTTCGAATTTTTGAATTAAAAAAAAAAAAAAAAAATTTAAATTAAAAAAAAATTTAATTCGAATTTAAAAAAAAAAAAAAAAAAAAAAAATTTAATTAATTTAAATTCGAATTTTAATTTTAATTTGAATTTAAAAAAAAAAAAAAAAAAAAAAAAAAAAAATTTTAATTTAAATTCGAATTTTAATTTTAATTTGAATTTAAAAAAAAATAGAAAAAAAAAAAGAAGAAATCTTTCCTGCTGATATTGGCTACTGTTTATCATCTTTGTTTAAATCGTTTGAAGCAGAATTTTGTGGGTTTGTTGTGGATTCTTCAACCCTGTTTGTGAGTGTTGGTGTATGAGCTTTACTCGTTCTCATCACCCACATCTGCTACCGTTTAATCTTGAAATCGAAAGAGCTTGTAGAGAGAATCGAAGAGTCCAGAGGAATCAATATCAACAAACCCAGACCATGGCACCAAAGGCAAGAGAGATGAGAATAACAACAATGGGAATGTCAATAATGGAAATAATAGGAACAATAATTTTGATGAGGGCCCTAGAACACTGGAGTATTATAACGATCCTGGTTTTTACGAGGATCAGGAATGTATTATGCATGCTCCCATTCCAGGGAACCACTATGAATTCAAATCAGCAATGATTCAAATGCTACCAATTTTCCATGGGTTAGCAAATGAAAATCCGCACGTTCACTTAAATGAATTCACTGGGGTATGCAAAATGTTCAGAGTCCACAATGTCACTGATGAGATAGCGAAGTTCACTCTTCAGTTCTCTTTAAGAGATATAAAAAACATGGTTCTATTCCTTAGAACCACAATCTATTCGAGTTAGGCGTGCATCGCCAGTTCCTTAAGAACTATTTTCCCATGACTAAGGCCATTGAATTGCGTCGAAGATCCATTCTTTTCCCAACAACTCTGAAACATTCCATGAATGTTGGGAACGCTTTTAAGGAATTGATCGAAGTTGCCCAAATCATCAAGTTCCAAGGTGGCAACAAGTCCAAAGTTTTACAATGGGTGATTCACGAAGAGACGCATGGTTGATGCATCTTGTGGTGGATCTTGTGCCACGAAAGAAGTCGATTTAGTGGGCATTGTTTGAAAAGTTATATCAAACTTCGATACAAAGTGAGACATCAACCAACTTGAACCTGGCACCTAAATCTCATGTGTTGACAAAAGACGGATTGTACGATGTCAACAATAATGCCTCAGATCTCTCAACAAAGTTTGACATGCTGTCCAAACAGATGAACATGTTGTTAGCTGCTACCAAGCAAGCTAAAGCTCCTGTCAACCCACAGGTGTGTTCAATTTGTGACCACCTGTGTCTTATGGCTAATGAGTGCCCTACTACCTTGTCATTCTTCCCTGATGAACCTAATCCTCAAGAGCAGGTAAATGTGACTCAATCTTATCAGCGGCAGGGTAGAAACATGTACTCCAATACCTACAATCCGGAATGGAAAAATCACCCCAACTTAGGATGGGGTGAATCGAACCAAACTGGCCAGGTAAACCAGCAACATAGAGCCAACACAATGGGTGGACAACAACCTTTTCAACCAAATTTTCAACACAATTTTCGTCCACAACAAATTTCCAGTGAATTCTAATTTCCAACAGAATTCCAATTTCCAACAGAATGCTCCGTATTATCATCCAAATTCTGACTACCGAAAAAATCAGAATTTCAATCAGAATCTTAATCAATCTCATGCCAAGATTGAAGATTACGATGCGGAAGAAAAAGCTTATGAAGCATGCAATCTTTTCAGCAGATGATAATGGACCAAGTCACCAATTGGCCAATCAACCGAGTCCGAGAGGAAGGTAGGCTCACCCAACCCATCAATAATCCTCGAGGCCAAGCACCATCTCAAGCAGACCATCGAATAGTCAGCATTTGAAAGTTACGGTCTTTGAGAAGTGGACGAGAGTTCATAATCAAGTGGAAATGCTCAGAAGCGATGAAGAAAGAGAAGGAATAGAGGAAAAAGAATCAGAGAAAAGAGAGGGCAAAGGAAAAGGAAAAGAGAAAGAGGGAGACAAAGAGCCAGAGATAAGAAAAGTGCAAGAGCAAGGAAGAGAGCAAGGAAAAGTAAAAGTAATAGAGGAAGAGTTTCCTTCAACCGTCCCAACAAGGACGTGAAAAAGAATCGAAATGGAATCGCACCTTATGTCCCAAAGGCACCATTCCTCAATGCCTAACTCCTCCATCTAGAATGGGAAAGGAAGACAAAAATGGAAGAAATTTTGAAACATTCAAGCAAGTAAAGATAAATCTTCCATTACTTGAAACAATCAAACAAGTCCGAAATGCACGCCAAGTTTTTCAAAGATTTGTGCACTCTAAGAGAGAAGGCACGATACTCACGCTTTCAAAGAAAGTGTTCCTAACAAATCAAGTCGATTCGATATTGCGATTGGAAACCCCACGTAAACCGAAGACCTCGAGTCCCAACTGCTTCCATGTGTCATTGGTGGGCAACCAATTGGAAAGGCGTTATTGGATTTGGGAGCAAGTGTTAATCGATCCCATACTCAATGTACGAAAACTTCGGATTGGGTGAATTGAAACCCACGACGGTCACACTCCAACCGCGATAGATCGTAAAGAAGACCGAGGTGTTATCGAGGATGTTTTGGTTGGAATAGACAAGTTTGTCTTTCCGTGACTTCGTTGTCTTAGACATGGAACCACGAAATCAATCAATCAAGTCCCAATTATTCTTGGACGTAGTTTCGCCATCGCCAACGCTTGCATTAATTGTCGAGAGTCATGGACGTTTCTTTTGGAAACATGAAAGTCGCTTAACATATATTCCATGCGATGAACCATTTCCCTAATGAGGATGAGGTGAATGTTTTACATCGATCGATGGACGAAGTGGTGGATGAAGCATTACCATCAATGCTCACCAAAGAGGAATTTGAAATCGCTTTGTTAGCCATCTATGAGGACAAAGGGCTTGAAAGGAAGAGAAGAGAAAAGTCAAATTCATCATGTCAAGATGATAACTTATGTGAAGTTGTGACTAAGGTAGAACCACTACCTCGAGGTAAAGGATGTCTTGACTCCATCAATTGAGCGACCAACCGTGGAATTGAAACAATTGCCTAAGTCCCTCAAATATGCTTTTGGGACCTCGAAACACTTCCAAAGATAATTTCATCCACATTATCGGAAGAACAAGAGAATGATTTGTTGAAGGTGCCGAAGAGCACAAGGAGGCCATCGGATGGACCTTAATGATCTCAAGGGGATTGACCCATCAAGATGTATGCATAAAATACATCCGGAGGATGAGAGTAAACCATCGAGGAACCACGAGGCGACTTAATCCGAACATGCAAGAAGTCGCGTTTTAAAGGAAATCATTAAACTCCTCGATCCGAATCATCTATCCGATCTCACGATAGTGAATGGGTTAGTCGGTACAAATCGTTAAAAAAAGTCCGGAATTACAGTGAAAGAAACTGCGGAGGGAGAATTGGTGCCCACCCGTGAAACTATTGGATGGCGTGTGTGCATTGATTATGGAAAATTGAACACTGACCACTTAAAAGATCATTTTCCTTAGTTCATTGATCAAATTCTTGAGAAGTTAGCTGGGCAAGAGTTTTATTGCTTTCTTGATGGTTATTCGGGATACAATCAAGTGCCCGTTTTTCCAGCTGATCAAGAGAAGACAACATTCACGTGTCCATATGGTACGTTTGCATATCGAAGGATGCCATTCGGCTTATGTAATGCTCCGGCCACGTTTCAACGATGTATGTTGGCCATATTCTCGGACATGATCGACAAATTCATCGAAGTCTTCATGGACGACTTCTCGGTTTTTGGAAAAACATTTGATTCTTGTTTGAATCATCTTTCACAGGTGTTGCAACGTTGTGTAGATTCCAAACTTGTTCTCAGCTGGGAAAAGAGCCATTTTATGGTTCAACAAGGAATTGTGTTGGGGCATATTGTTTCAACGAAAGGAATTGAAGGTTTAACTTAATTGCAAATTTACCACCTCCTAAAAGTGTTCGACAAATTCGATCATTTTTGGGGCATGCTGGATTTTATAGAAGATTCATTAAGGATTTTAGCAAGGTGGCTAAACCATTGTGCACTTTGCTTGGCAAAGATGTTCCTTTTGATTTTGATGAGGATTGCATAAAGGCATTCCTAAAATTGCGTGAACTCTTATCAAATGCACCAATAATCCAACCACGGATTATTCTTTACCATTCGAACTCATGTGTGATGCATCGATTATGCGATCGAGCTGTCTTAGGGCAAAGGTGAATAAATTACCTCACGTAATTTATTATGCTATGACATTAATTGATGCCCAATTGAATTACACCACCACCGAAGGAAGGAATTATTAGTCATGGTGTATGCTCGGACAAATTCCGTTCCTATTTGTTTGATCGAAAATAGTGGTCTTTTCAGACCACTCGCTTTGAAATATCTTTTAGCAAAGAAGGATGCGAAACCAAGGTCGATCCGTTGGATCCTCGCTTCTCGTGAATTCAACTTTGAGATTAAAGATAAAAAGGGGTTGAGAACGTTGTGGTGATCATCATCTAGAATTACACTCAAGAATCATCTATACGAGACCATCCGTGACACATTTCGGATGAACATTTGATGGCAATTGATGTAGCCGGTGCAAAAGTTCCGTGGTTTGCTAACATCGTGAATTATCTGTCATGGCGTAATTCCCTTCCGAGTGGGGTAAGAATGATAAGAATCTCTTTTCTCCCAAATAAAATACTATTTCGGATGAACCATATTTGTTTAAATTCGCGGATCGAGATCATTAGGAGATGCGTGCGACGAGCAACTAAGCGTCCTAAATTTTTGCCATCTTTGGGGCTGTGGAGGCCATTTCGGAGGACGAAGACCGCATGAAAAATCCTTCAAAGCGATTCTCTGGCCCTCAATCTTCGTGACGCTCAATCCGCAAGGAATGCCAGCGGTGTCCTGACTTGGCAATATTTCCTGACGAAATATGATGCCCTTAATCCAATTCGATTGTTGAAATTTTCGATGTTTGGGGATTGACTTTATGGGTCCTTTTCCACCATCCTTTGGGTATTCATATATTACGTGGTCATGACTATGTCTCCAAATGGATTGAAGCTGTGGCAACCCGATCAAATGATCACAAGGTTGTGGTCAAATTTCGAGAGAACATGTGTTTAACCGATTCGGATCCCAAGAGCAATCATCGTGATGGCGGTTCACATTTTGCAATAGCCATTTTGCCACTTTAATGAAGTCGACGTCACTCACAAAGTCGCTACGCCTTGCACCATCCATGACTAGTGGTCGTGGAAGTGTCTAACCGGAAATCAAGCGAATTCTAGAAAAGGCAGACGACCGGATAGAAGAGATTGGTCAAACCGCTATCGATGCTTTGTGGGCCTATCGTCTTGCATTCAAGACATCGATCAATGTCTCCCTTCGTAATTGTCTACGGAAGGCATGTCATCTTCGTCGAATTGGAGCATAAGGCATTACAGGCGATCAAACGATTTAATTTCGATATGCAAGCCAGAAGGTCGAATCAAGGTTACTGATTGAGTGAATTAGAAATACGATGCGTATGAAAATTCAAAGATGTACAAGGAAAGGTACAAAAGTTGCACGATCAATTAATTTCTAAGGAGTTTCATGTTGGCCAAAAAGTTTGGTTATTCAATTCGACTTAAGCTTCATCCCGGGAAATTGAAATCTAGATGGAAGGCCTGCTTGTGTTGTTTCCATTAGTGAGCACTGCAATTGAAATTCAAAGCCTTCAGACAATCGAGTTTTCAAAGTGAATGGGCAAAGACTCAAACCAATGTTTGAGCCGATGATTTAAGATTGAGGCGATGCACCTTAGTGATCCGATTCTTGATCAGACACTTAAACTCGGTAGCTTCTGGGAGGCAACCCAAAGTGTTTTATTTAGGAGTTGGACACAGTTTAGTTTAGGATTTAGGATTTATTTCTCTTTTCGTATGTTTAGTTCTAGAATATTAGTTTTAGTTTAGTTTAGGTTATTTTAATTTCCAAATTAGTGTAGCCACATTACCTTCAATCTATTTTTGGTCATGTTCTAATTTGATGCCCATATTCCGACTTTTGATCTTTGTGTTGAGGTACTTTTCAATGTGTTTGGGGTACCTACTTATTTCAAACAATGAGGACATTGTCATTTTTAGGTTTGGGGGTATGTATGATTATCTATTCATCACTTATTTTTGATTTTCTTTGAAAAAAATAAAAAAAAAATTTATTTGGAACCATCATACATGATTTACTTTGCAATAGTTTTCAAACTTTAGTTGATGATGCATGTGAATTTAATTTTGAGAATATTGATGTCATATTTTGAATACTTGTATCTAGGATGATGAAGCTTAATGTGATAATTTGTGGATGACTGAAATTCGTGCTTAGAATTTTTGCACTTATACCAAGCTAAGACTTAGAAATCGATGAACTATTTTGAACGTTGGGTCTTAGGTTCTTAGTGCGGACTCAACCCAGTACGCTTTAGAGCTAATTCCCCGTCATTGATGAGTGAATATATAAACTCGGAGTTTTCTTTGAATTCGAATTATTTTGCATAATCTCATATATTTTATTTTGGCTTGTGACTTTGCATGATATCAAATTCATATTATTGTGTTAGAACGCATCGTATATCTACTCAAGACAAATAGGCAAAGGTTACCATCTTTTAAGGAAATGATTGAAGGCCATCTTTGGCTCGTTTTGTGCTTAAAATGCCCCACCTCATATAAATTTATCCTTTTAGTACCCTTTGAGCCTATAGAAAAATTTACCCTTATACATTCTTTTGATAAGCCACGTTAACCTTTAACCCTTCAAATTTAGCTTTACCCTTCTTATTTCCGAGAAATTAGGAACGGGGATGAAAATGAGCGAAAAGAGAGTAAGTGGAGAGATAATGAGTTATGGTGTTTCTTGAGAGTGTATGGCAAATATAAAAAGAAAAAAGGAGAAAAGAAAAAAGAAAAAAAAAAAAAAAAGGAATGAAAATGAGGTGTCAAGAAAAGGAAATTCAAAGAGAAGAAAGAATGAGAAAAGAAAATATTGAAAAAAAAAATGGTGAGAAATTAGAAAAGAAAAAAAGAAAGAAGAGAAATAAAAAAAAAAAAAAAAATCGGTTAGTTCCTTTTCCAATTTCTCGAAAATTTTAAATCACAATTCCCTTTCTTTCTTACCTTACCGAGCCCCATTACAACCCTACAAAAGACCTTCATGATCCGATCTTGCATTGGTAATCGCCTTGTGGAGAGTCAATATATAATACTTATGACACTTGATGTGACATGCTTAGGATATACAAGTATCTGTTCTTATGAGATTTATTTTTGTTCATTGATTGGCATCGTGTTTCATTTATCATGTGAGACCTTTTTATTTGCTTTGTATTGATCTCTCACATGTGTGCGAAAACTTACCCATCATCGGAGTGATTTTATTTTGAGAGTATACCTAAAGTGAGGATTGAGTCGAGACAATGATCCGATGGTTTTCCGCTTGGACTAGTTCCGAGATGGATGAATCTTGGTTTTATGCACACACTTCACGTTTAGGCATGAATGAATGAGTTATCTAACAATTTGAGCATTAAATTAATTTGAATGGATACCAGCATGATTGACATGACTTTAATATTTGAGATTGATGATTCACATACTGAAGCAATTAATGATTTTTGTTTTGAATAGTACATATGTTATAAAAAAATCATGTTTTGAAAACTAAATTTTACCGATGGTTTGAAATTTTTGGAAGTTTGTGGGTAACTTCATGCAAACCCTCAGAGACACAACTCCTCCACTAGGGATCACCTAGGGGTTTAAAGGCTTGTTGCACATGCTAAGTGCAATCGTGTTCCTACTTAAAGTGGCATTTAAATTTTAGGATGTTAGTTTGATTTGCTTTTATATTCTATCATTCTCTTTGCTCGAGGACTAGCAAAGTGTAGGTTTGGGAGTGTGATGAGTAGTGAAAGATGATGGTATTACCACCCTAAATACCTATATTTAGTCGTCCGATGAAGGCTATCGATGAGATTTGCTAGATTTGAAGTGTTTCTGTAAATACCCAAGTTTCTAAAAGACCTAAGAATCCTGAAAATAATGTCAAAACATGCTATTTTGGGTCATTGAGAACTTAGTGCGACTTGCAGCTCAATTTGGACCTTCAAGACGTCAGATTCAGGAAATTGCTAAAACATAAAAGTTGTAGAGCTCGTCGTCAGCTTTCCAACACCTCAAGAATCACCTCAATCCGAGTTCGGTAAAAATTATGAGCAAAATACCGAGGCAGTGTCTGATGCAAAGCTAGGCGGGAATTCACGAAAATTACTCTTAGATGTCAATCGAGAGAGGTATTAGGTTAGCTATTATAAAAAGGGATGCCACGAGTTTCTTAGGAGGATTTTTGCAATTAGAATATTATTCATTCTTTATTTTTAGTTTTTAGGGCTCTTCACTTTGGGGGAATATTTTCTTCATCTTTTCAAGTCTTCTTCTCTCCTTCTTCTAGGGTTTATTCAGTAGATTGTACTTGGATTTGCATTATTTTTCTCGAGAAATTCATAGATTGTATTTAGGAAAACAATTGCAAATATCTTTTGGAAGAAATAAAAGAGGAATGACTTTGAAAGAAAAGGAGATCAAACAAAATCAAGAGATCGGGAAGATGCGATCCCAGATAAGTACCCATGTTTATGATTAATACCAGCATCTATTATTGTTATCATGGAATCGCTTTTGCTCAAAGTTTGTGTGATTGAAAATATTTTGAATGCTTTGTGATCATGACGGCATAATCGCTAGATCCGACCTGCAGTGATCTAGGTGTAGAGCGATTATGTCGATTGTCGTGATCTAAATATCATGAGATACGCTTATGCTTTTTACATGACTCATACCGCAATGTTAGGCTGAGTCATTGTTTTTAGATAGGGTATGCCAGATTGATGATCATATTTATTTACGAATCATTTTTCTAGTGAATGATGGTGTGATTGATGCTTTAATGAAACTGTGAGTTTTAATGATAGAAAAGGGGTACGAATCTGGGGTAGCATATTCCTTGATCTCATTTTAATATTGTTCTTAGATTTATCAGTACTTAGTTGTTTAGATTAATTTATTTTTCTGCATTTAGGAAAAGTGTGATAGATTTTTAGTAAAATTGAATCTGCCCTTTGGTACTTCCTTAGGGACGTTTTTAAAATCTCTAAAAGAATTAATTAAAAATTCACGTTTCCCTGTGGGTTCGACACCCCTGTTCTTGCCATACTGCAATAGATCTTGTGCACTTGCAAGGGTTACATTCTAAATCGATCAGCGCGACACGTAGCGCTTCTTTTGTGAAGTGATGGGTGGCATGGGGCCCACTTTACTAACTAGAGTAAAACTTTTAAAATATTTTAAAAATTATATTCCTTTTCAGCCGTCATTCTAACTTTTTAAGAAGTATTTTAAAAGTTTTTTTCTACTCTCTTTTCCTAAAAAAGTGTCAGATTCACTTTTTCAGGTATATTTTACTCAAAAAATATAAGTGCTCGATAACAAAACGCTAGCACCTTTGCAGAGAAGCGTCGACGCTTCGTTTATGGGCGTCGATGCTTCGATTTTAATTTTTAATTTTTAATTTTTAATTTTTAATTTAATTTAATTTAATTAATTATTTTTTATTTTTTATGAAAGCGCTAGCGCCCTTAAAATGAAAGCGTCGATGCTTCGATTATTATTATTTTAATGGAAGCACTAGCACCCTTAAACCAAGCGTCGGGGGTGCTGACGCTTCAAAAAAAAAAAAAAAAAAGAGGCGCCGACGCTTCGTTTTATGGGTGTCGACGCTTCGTTTTAAGGATGTCAACGCTTTGTTTCAGAGTATTAGCACTTCACTCCCGAGATGTTAGCGCTTCGCTACCGGGTGCCACATCTTTTGTGTAAAATATATATGAAAAAATAAGTCTGACAGTTTTTTGGAAAATGCCCCAAAAGAAAGAGACTTTAAAAAAGTCAAAAATGACGGCTAAAAAGGTATTTAACATTTAAAAGTGTAACCCTAGTTAGTATAGTGAACCACATGCTACCCATCACTTCACAAAAAGGGCGCTACGTGTCGCGCTCATATCAATTGGCATAGAGATATCTCTACGCCCGGGCGCATATCCCCGGCCCTCTCTCTCTCTCTCTCTATATATATATATATATATATATATACAAAGAGTACATTTAAATCCACCCACCGAATCTTTGAGTTCACCCACACTGAAACACATTAACGGCATTAAATCAAACAATGGAGATCATTTATCCTCCCATTCTTTCACATGATGGATCTTGAGATCATGGACGTACTATAAGACCGTTAGTATTTTATTTCACATGACACACATATAAGAAAAGTGGCCTTAGGCATCACGTGCACGCTCAAAATTGATTTTAAGGTCACTTTTGTTAGTGTGTACCATATGAAATAAAAAAATGACCGTCTGATGGTACGCCAATGATCTCAAACTTCATTGTGTGAAAGATTGGGATGATTAACGATCTCCATCTTAATATTCAACGCAGCCAATGTGTTTCAGGGCGGGTGAACTTAAAGATTCGGTGGTGGATTTAAAGGTACTTGATCATATACAAATTTATCTTATCAAATGACCCAAACTTAAAATAGCAATTTCAGGCTGATTACAGTTCCATTTTTTGCAAATGACCTGTCAATTTTTATCTATTTGACGAGAATTATCCAATGAACCTATTTTTGAAACTTTTTGAGATTGTTAAAGTGCTAAAAAAATGGCAATGAAAGATTCATGACAGTTAAAGTAATAAGAAATGTCAAAATGTTATCCATCAAGTACATTCTAGTATTTTACTTTTCTCCTTTTGTGTTACATTTTTCTTTAATATATACATTCGTCAATTTGTTAACATACTGCCAAATTTTGTCAAAATTAAGTGAAATTCCGATAAATTCGCTGAAAAGGGGGTCTAACGAAAATTTCGGTAATTTCGATCATTTTCGACGAAATTTCATAAATTTGGTTAATTTTCGGTAATATATATATATATATATATATATATATATATATATATATATAATAGTAATTTAGTAAATATTTTAGTAATTTAAAAAAAAATATTGAATATATTTCCTATATTTTTAATCCCTAAAATTTTCCCAATTTTTTTCCATAAGGTATCGAAATTAATCCGAAATGTATCAAAAGTAACCCCCACCGAAAAATTATCGAAAACGAAATTTATCAGTATGTTTGTTAGTTGCATTTACAAATTATAAACAATAGAATGTATTATATAAAAAAAAAATTATAAACAATAGAATGGAATATGAAAATATTTGTAATTTAAAAGCAATGAGTGTTGTATTATTTGTAAAAACAAAAAGAAAATTATGACAATTTTTGTTTAATATTAATATGAAAGTGGGGGCCCCATTTTAGGAACTCGCCTTGGGCCCCCAAAATCTCAGGGTTGGCCCTGATGATACACATGATAAAATCTTGTGGCATGTGTCCCCAAAAAAATGAACCATGAACTTAGCCACCTAGCAATCGGCCCGTTACCTAGCCCCAAGTCTCAATTTTGCATCCAAGCTCAACACGATCTGAATCTTATACTCTGAGAACAAGTCGTGCGAGATGGTCCACCAATTACTAGAGCAATTTAAAACTACCCTATTGTAGGTGAGTAAGGCTGCGTATGACATAGCTCTCTGCTAGCAAGGTTCTTATCCTCTTTGCTAACATCTTGCTATCCGTTTTAGCAGGTACCCCATCTCCTTGATAATTCCTCAGATTAAAGATTTACATTCATTTTCTACCTCCTCTCTACTTACTTTTGTCGAATTTTATTTGCTATGAGGGAGTTAGTAGAGAGTGTGGAGGTCAGCATAAAGGTGTAAATCCTCATTTGCAGAGAGTTAGAAAAGAGAATGAGAATCAACTAAAACAGGTGAACTCTGTTGTGACAGAGGCTAGTAAAAAGCTATGCCATACGCAGCCTAAGTTAACTCTCAGGACTCCATATCGGCTAAGATGGCTTTGGGTGGACAATTAGAACTGTAAGTGGGTGAAACTCACCCCGCCATAAAGGTCAAAGATGTTCTTTCACAGATTTGACACCTATAAGCAATTAGGTCCAGCAATAGGTGAGGTTAGAGCATCTCCAAGAGGTATCCCAAATTTGGGACACATGAGAACTCTTGAGGGATATTTGATTTTGATTTTTTTTTTTAATATAATTTTATTAATAAATTGAGTTGATAAATTGAATAAATTAGAGACATTGAATAAAATATATATTTTTTAAAAACGGAGCCATTACTTGCACACGTTTTTCAAGTGATTGCACCGAATTTAAAAAAGAGATTTGATATTTTAGGGACATGTGATATGTAAAAATACAATATGTGCCATCTGATTTGAAGTTCATGATCAATAGATCTCTGGCACATAAAATTGGAGCAAATACGATACTTGTCATATGATCTATTGTAGTCAATTGTTGAATTATATAATAGCCTTTGACTCCATTTAATTAAATGATGAAAATTATATTTTGATCTAAACTTTTGCAATTGATATCTTTAAATCATGGCCTTTAAATCAAAAGGCTTAGATGGTGTTTTCACTTAGTAGAGGTCGCCAAACTTACAAGTCTTTTTTTAAAATTTGATACAATTTGGTGCAATTATGTAAAAAGCGTGTGCAAGTAATGACTCCCATTTAAAAAATGGGATATGAAATGACTGTTGGAGTTGATGGCTATCCCATAACTACCCGTTGAGGTGTCCATGTGGCACAATGGCTAATTATGGGATACCTATTGGAGACGCTCTTATGGTTGGCCCCCTATAGCCTAGCCTAGCCCAAGGGCCAACGCTAGGCTCTAGCCCAGACCTTAATTCTGGTGGGCATTGGTAAGCCCACCCTAGCTCAAACTTAGGTGGGTTGACTTCGTGCTTTGTTGTTTGTGATTATATTTTTTTAAATTGCAATTAAAAGAAATGTGAAAATAGAGAGAATTGTAATGAGTGAAAATAAAATTTAAGACATCCTTTTATAGACATTTAAATTATTAAAGTATCTTTACAATTATTCAATAAGTTTCTAATAGTAATATTGAAAGTTATTTTAATAATTTATTTGTAATATATATATATATATATATATATATATATATATATATATATATATATATATATATATATATATATATATATAATTAAAAGAGATGCATGGGGCTTACATGCTTTAACTTAATAAGCTTGGTCTGGGCGCAAGAGTCGGGTCATGCTAGCCTGTCCACCTGCATAAAGTTTGACCCAGCGAGGTGGTGGGGGTTGTGTAGCTCCTTTGAGTCATTGCCATGAACCTAATACCAACTCATGTCGGATATCTCGATGTTTAAACCATGTGATGTTGGGGTTCCTACGTACAAAAACATATGCAACGATTACTGTTTAGTATTAACATCTTTGACTTCTTCGATCTAACTGATTTGTCTTATTAACAATCTGACTTTCACATATTCCAATGTTAAACAAATACAACCGAATACTTGGATATAAGAAACTAAGAATGATCTACAAATATTTTTACGGCTCCAAAGCTTTGATATGCATATATCTTTCTAAGGATAATGATACAAATGATTTCACCCATATAAAACAAGGGAAGATACTACTTGCCCCTAAATTTGTATTGATGTATGTTATTTAAAAGAACGATTAATATTTTATAGAGTTCTAAGCCGTTTGATCTGATCGTAAAAGCGTGATGTAAAGATCTTTGGTACATAAGATTGGCACGAAACTTTATTATATGATTCAACAGTAGTAAAACCCATCATAATTGACAACATTGAAAAATATGAATATTGTAGAAATCTTGGTTCGTAGCAATTTGTTGTACAAGTGATCTCTATCAAGGTAACAAACTTGGTATCGGTATCGGGTATCGGTCCATGGAGGACCGATACGAATCGGCTGATATTGATACGTATCGGTCGATACAGGCCCACATAGGTCAATACCGATACTGAGTTGAATGACCGATATGTATTTGCGCCGATTCGTATCGGCACCGATACGTTACGTATCGATGTGCCAAAAATCGATACATATTGGTATCGGTCAATTTTTGATTTCTTGATCTCTACAGCATAGCCTTTAGGGGTGCTGATTTGCTTAACCAAAAAATCGAAAACCAAAAACTTTAGTTTTCAATTAGGTTATGCTTGAATCGAAATCAAATAGAAACAAATCAATTCGATTTTGGTTCAGTTAAATTTCGAAAACTTGAAACCAAAACTAAACCAAAATCGGAATAAGAATTAGTTTGGTTGGGTTTCCTTTGGAATATATAAAAATAATTATTTTTTATTAATTTATTTATAAAATCATGTCATATCATTGATCAATCGAAATTGGGTGTTACTTTTTGTTGATCATGCCAGTGGCATGTGAATATGTGATTTGACATTCGGGTGTAGGTGTGTAGCCTTCTAAATCTGCGTCCGTCGTACGCTTATATATAATAATAATAATAATAATAATAATAATAAAACAATTCATATGTAAATACTTAAATTAGCTGTTCCTATTAGCACGAGAGATAGCCAGGCAGTAACAAGAGAGGTAGCCAAGCCTCCCGACACCAAAAAGTCGACAGTCCCATATGCTCAAGCAAATTAGAATACTTTTGATAGAATTTTTCGGCCAAAAGGCATATGGTGAGGGGAGCCATTACTTGCATATGCTTTTTAAGTGATTACATCGGATTGCACCGTATTTAAACAAAAGATTTGAAAGTTTGACGACTTTTACTATATAAAAGCATCATCTAAGTTGTTTGATTTGAAGACCATGATTTAAAGATATCGATTGCAAAATATTAGAACAAAATATAATTTTCATCATTTGATTAAATGGAGTCAAAGGCTATTATATAATTCAACAGTTGATTATAATAGATTATATGACAAGTATCATGTTTTGCTTCAATTTTATGTACCAGAAATCTATTAATCCTGAACTTCAAATCAGACGGTCCATATAGCATTTTTAATATTATATGTCTCTAAATTATCAAGTCTTTCTTTAAATTCGGTGCAATCATTTGAAACACGTGTGCAAGTAATGGCTCCCTATTGTCAGGGATTTCTATCCACCTACTACCTCTTTTGATCTTTTTGTAGGGCTGCTAACAGGTGGGGCTAGAGGCCTAGAGAGCTAAACCTAACCGGTTTTGTATTCGGGTTGAGTTTGGGCCTAAAGAGCCACTAAAATTTGGCCCGATTAAGCCTGATTATATTATGAGAAAGGTCAAATTGAATTTGGCCCAGCCCAAACGTGATTTAGGTTGGGCTTGGGCTTAAATATAAAAACCATTAGAGTCCATAATAATTGGGCCTACATTAAGCTTAGTCATGGCCGGACTCGTTAACAACCCTAATATTTTCCAAATAATAAAATGGAAAAAGTAGAAGCACAAATAAATTTAGATAAGTGTTATTGCTGCACCCCTTTTTTTTTTATAACCCCAGCACTCAAGCAAAGCAAAAGACCATTGATTGCGCTGATTCGGACGATGGAGATCTTTTTTCATCCTAATTTTCACACAACGACTCTTGAGATCGTGGGATTACCAAGAGACAGTGACATGTTTCCATGTGGCAAAGATCCCCAAAAATAAATGTGATCATCACGTACCATCAAACATGATTAATCATGTTCATCTTTTGGGATGTTTGCCACAAACATCAACATTTGACCGTCTGATGGTAGGCTCAAGCTCGGACCCGGCCCTAAATTAAAAGGTTGTTTTGGTGTGTAAGCTTGGCCTAGGATCCAACCCGAGCTAAGCGTGATCGGACCTGAGTTAAACAAAAATGGCACAACAAAAAATGAGATTATTAGAGGCAATTTTGGCAGCCAAAAATTGCCGCTGATAACCAAAAAATTTGTTGTTTTAGTAACAACAGGATTAGTGGTGGTAGCGCTGAAACGCCTTATTTTTGTAGTATGGTGTTTAAATGATTTTACCCAATAAAGCTTGAACTTTTTTATCTCACACCCTCCGAGTGTGATTTATTATTATGCCATGTACCACTCATACATGACCAAGGTATAAAAAGTTGGTTGAGACCAATATGTTTCGATTTCTCAACAAATTGATACATATCTGTATCCCAACTCGGGTATCGAATACCGTGTCGGCCGATACAGGCTTGTATCGACCGAGACGTAATTATTTATTTATTTTTAAATAGACCGATATGTAATGATATCGGCTGGGTCATAACAGTTCTCGGCAAATTGATATCCAAGACTGATATTGATTTTGTTACCTTTTATGTGACCAATCTAAATTGTGCGAGTGCCAATCCATCATTCAAAAATGTCTCGGCCAATAAAACATGCATATAAGTGAATGTAAATCATATGATCGATAAACTTAAATATGAGTCATTAAAGCTAAAAGCCGCTGTCAACAGGCAACAAATCGGATGGTTTAAAATCTCCCTTATAAATTTTTGAGCCTCCTACACTTCACTCTGCGATCTATCACTTTGATGGTACGGTTTACCCACAGATTAAGATCATTTAAATACCATATTTGTATTTAATTGTCGGTAAGGAGAGTCGGTTCCAGAAAAAAAAACATAAGTTTCATCGTTACAGCTGCACCTGTCTTTTTCATTGATCTCCCTTTCTTTCTTCAAAAGCCACACTTCCCAACAAAAGCCACTAGCAGTTACCATTTCTTATTCTTCTTCTTCTTCTCCAAATTCCACTATCTTAATTAGTCCATAACCATCTCTCTCTCTCTCTCTCTCTCTCTCTCTCTCTCTCTCTCTCTCGCTTCACTGCAACCCCCAGTCTTCTTCAATCTTTCGTTCTCTCTGACTGAAACAACATTTCTTGAACTTTGACTTACTCTCTCGCTCCCCCTCTCTCTCACTATCCACCCACTACCAATTTGTGTACAATTTACTGGAATCACCACCTTCTTGTTCTCTCTCTCTCTCTCTCTCTCTCTCTCTCTCTCTCTTCATATTTCAATTCTTTATACTTCTGTAACACAAACCCTTTCAACTTTACCTTCCCCCTGCTTCCTAAACCAATTCTTACCAACCCCACCTTTCTATCTCCTCCCACAACCAATTCTCCAAACTTTCACCACCTTCTTATTCACTGTCGAAAACCCATTCTTAAAACTCACTATTCAATCCACAGCCAAATTCTATAAAGCTCTCAATGTTCGATTACAAAGCTGCATTCCTCAATGACCAGCTCTCCAAACACACCACCATTTTCGGCCTCCGCTTATGGGTAGTCCTCGGAATCTGCGTCGGAAGCACCTTCGTCCTCCTCCTTTTCCTTATCTCTCTCTGGATCACCTTCAAAAGAAACACCACCACCAATATAAAACCCAACAAAACCTCCCCAAACCCCCAAATCCCCACTGTGTCCAGAGAAATTCAAATTGACACCAAATCCAATTTGCAAAGTCTTGAAAACCCATTGCCTGAATCAGAATCCGTGGCTACCACGTTCGAGCGGCAATCACTCCTTTCCCCAGGGGAAGAGAGCCCAATTGGGTATCACCGAATTCATGTAGACATTGGGAAAGATCACCGAATTTTGTATCCTGAACAATGTAGCAGTATGGGGATCTGCGAGAGCCGTTCGATGGATCTGTTTCCGGTTGTGGGGCCCGAGGTGTCGCACTTGGGTTGGGGGCATTGGTACACTTTGAGAGAACTTGAGGCAGCTACGAATGGGTTCGCTGATGAAAATGTGATTGGTGGAGGTGGATATGGGATCGTGTACCGGGGTCTATTGGCAGATAACACTCAAATTGCTATAAAGAACTTGCTCAATAATAGGTGACGTCTCTTTTAGTCACTATTTTTTTGTGATTGAAGTTCTGTGACATTATATATATATATATATATATATATATATATATATATATATATATATATATATATATATATATATATAGATGTATATTGATAAGCGACGGTGTAAATAATTATATGAGATATAGCACAATTGTTATATAAAAACTAGATATGGAACTGTGATACAGTCGTGGTACATTGGATTATGAATGCCAATTTTACATGAGTTTGAGAGAATTTAAAGCATTTCTTTTTTAACTAATAATAGGGCTTTTGATGGGATTTTATGGAGACATGACATTTATCTTCATGCTTTTTGTCCACGCTTGGGACGGCATAGGTGGGTTTTTCCATCTTAGTCTTAGTCAGGGATTTAAAGACTGAATATATCGGCATATCCTTCATATTTCTGTTCTTTGGAATATCTGGATATCCCGGAAAAACATGAAATGGAACAACTCTTCTTTTAATGCCAAGAGGCTCATTCAAGACATCATCATCACCATTTGCAATTGGGCAATAGCAGATGGCCAAGGCGACTCCTCTCTCTTCAATATTAGAAGCTTCCATGTGGATCAACTGTTATTTTTTTTTTCCACTCTTTGTAAGGGGGACACTACTTTGTAGAGGTTTTGGTTTCCATTTTTGTTTGTTGGAGGTTTTTTCCTGGACTCTCCGGTTTCCTCCGGGAGTAGGTTTTTCCCATTCCACTCGGGTTTCCTACGCCACCTAAGTACCTATTCTGATTTTCTATGGGAAGTCCAGTTTTCCAGATAACAATGCTTTGGGTGCTACCTAGTGTATTACTTGGACTCTCCAAGGCACTTGTCTAGCTTTTATACTATTTATAATAAAACAACTTTCATATATATATATATATATATATATATATATATATATATATATATATATATATATATTGGATACGTATCAGCCAAGCTGCCCGATATTTAACATTTTTTTTTTAATTGTTAAAGTAATAAAAATATAAGAAGCATGCATTTTTTTGCATAAAGGGCATTTTGGGTATTTTACCCAATTCATATCCGATATGGACAGCCGATATGGGCCGATATTTGACCTGTTTGACCCGATATTTGACCCCATACAGAATCGGGGGTGTATATCATATCGGACGAGGCCAATCCCAATACATATGGCCCGATTTGAATCGATTATGGCCGATATTTAAGTCTGTGATCTTAGTCTTAATTTATTTTACTTTGTGGGATGAACTATGAGGTTGATGTGTGTGACTCCTAATGGGTTTTGTTTCAATCAGGGGTCAAGCTGAGAGGGAGTTTAAGGTTGAAGTTGAAGCAATTGGGCGTGTTCGGCATAAGAATTTGGTTAGATTGCTTGGATACTGTGCTGAAGGAGCTTACAGGTACTAACTGTTGGTACTCTATTTTCCCTTACTTATAATTACAGTTTATGGCATTGCTGGCTAAAAATGCTTTATTAATTCCTTTGAAAACGATTGATAATTATGAGTGTTTTTAAATTTTCTTCTGGCAATGGAAGAGAAATAATTTGATCTATTTGTTTGGCTTTCTAGGATGCTTGTTTACGACTACGTAGATAACGGGAACTTAGAACAATGGTTACATGGGAATGTAGGACCTTGCAGCCCTCTTACATGGGTGATCCGTATGAACATTATCCTCGGAATGGCTAAAGGGTATGCCAATTTGCTTTGGTTTTTTCCATTTTGCTTCGTATAAGGTACCTGATCTGACTGCCAGTGACGGCACTTGGGTCAAACTCATTCTGCAAACCTTAATATGTGCACGGATATTTTTGAGTGAAAAATCAATGAAAGGTCAAAAAGTGAACTTCCACTGTCTTGTCGTGCTAATTCCTGTAGAATTCCAACCGGCCTAACTCAACCTCACAAATCCGGCTTGTAAGCCGAGGAGTGCCCAGATTACATATAGCCCGAGACCTCCAAGCCCACAGGCAATGTGGAACTATTCTAACACGCCCCCGCACGTGTTGGCAGGATTGAGCCAAGCCAAATCACGTGAACAATTGAATTGGGTGACGTGGAGTAGAGAAATACCCACTTTGATAGCATGTAAGAATTCCAACGGGCCTAACTCAACCTCACAAAACTGGCTTGTAAGGTGAGGAGTGCCCAGATTATATATAGCCCGAGACCTCCAAGCCCACAGGCAATGTGGTTCTAACAATTCCCAAGGCTTGACCAATTGGACAAAAGGCGATTGACCCGAGTTTGGCGCTCGGGTAGGGTACCTAATACCATCTCATTCAAATCTTGTACTTGTTCATTGGCAATTTTTTTAGTATTTTTTTACACTTGGAAGTTATTAAACACAGTTTAACATACCTACATGAGGGACTCGAACCCAAGGTCATTCACCGTGATGTTAAATCAAGCAACATATTACTCAATAAGCAGTGGAACCCCAAGGTCTCTGACTTTGGGCTTGCCAAACTCTTGGGCTCAGAGAGAAGCTACATTACAACCCGTGTGATGGGAACGTTTGGGTAGGTTGCCAACTATCTCTTTCAACTCTTACTTGCCATTCGATGTAATATGGAATGAGATGATGGTAAAACTTTTTTTTGTTTTTGTTTTTTCTTGTGTCTTGGTAGCTATGTAGCTCCCGAGTATGCCAGCACGGGTATGTTGAATGAAAGGAGTGATGTGTACAGTTTTGGGATTCTTATTATGGAGATAATTTCTGGGAGAAATCCAGTTGATTACAGTAGGCCCCCTGGAGAGGTTGGTACCATTGGATGGTAATAATTACTTGCTGATATTGTAAGATTAGTTCAAAATCTTTGGGTCAATCTATAGTGCTATAATGTTCTTTTCTAACTTGGAATGAGAATTTTTCAGGTGAATCTGGTTGAGTGGCTTAAAACCATGGTTGAGAACCGAAACTTTGAGGGAGTTTTGGACCCTAAGATGCCTGCAAAACCTTCTACAAAAGAATTGAAGAGGGCTCTTTTAGTGGCACTACGTTGTGTAGACCCAGATGCACAAAAAAGGCCGAAGATGGGGCACGCCATGCACATGCTCGAAGTTGATGATTTTCCATACCGAGATGTATGTACACATTTCCATTCAATCATGATTTCAGGGAACGGTAGACTGTGTACACGGTATAAATACAATCATTGTATCAAACTAGGCCGATACTGATTTGTATCGGTTTTGTCAAGAAACGGATACATATCCACCCCGATACTTGTATCGATATCTGCCGATACTGTCACGGTATCGGCCGACACTGACCGATATAAGACTTTCTTCCAATTTTTTTACTTCAAGAAAAATAAAAAAATCACCGAGACAATATTAGCAATACTGTGTCCGTTTCGGCCGACACGTATCGGTCCAAAATCGACCGATTCCCCATACCGCTACCGATATTGACAGCTCAAATACAATCTCATTTGAGCTTTTTCTATTATGAAGAACGATAGCTTATATTTTTTATACTCTGCATTCTCGTCAATATATGTGTAATGAGACATGGCGTACATTAAATATTTACTCAGGACTGACCTGTTTCCTACGTGGGATGTGTTTTCATAACTCTTTTAGGATCGTCGAGCCCCAGGACGGTCACATCGCAACACTCGGCAGGAGAAAGGGAAATTGGTTAATGGTGGCTTGAGGTGATAGTAGCGGTTTTGAAAGGGGCATTCATATCCATGTAGCGAGAAAGCAAGGAGAGTAGTCTTATCAATATGAACATTTATAGTGTGGGCCTTACTCTTTAGCACTGCGAAAATTAGTGGTGCATCCTATCTCTACTTTGCATGCTTATTAAGCAGTTGACCGGCTTCGTTGAGACAGGGCTCCCTTGGCCATCCGATTTGCGTGGAATGTTGCCTGTAAAGTTCATTACCCGTCATAAAGTAGGTAAGTGATGGAACAATCAGGATTTGGGGGTTGCTATAATTCTTCAATAAAGATTCTAAGATCATTCAACAGTTACCACTCCGGAGCTCATATATGAAGTTAATCACCATCTCTCCCCATTCAGAGCAGGCCTATGAATTGCCAAGTACAAATATTTTATCTGTATATGTGGTTCAATTTTAATTTACACTCGATACTAAGTGTTTTCTTGGCATTTTCAGCTGTGTCGTGTTGTATATTTGTATGTAGTAAACCGGCAACCATTTAATTCAGATGTCCTGATTGAATTCTGTTTTCTGAAAGAGGTGTACTATCTGAAGGTGTATTTTGTATCCTGGGTTCATTATTGTTACTAAATTTATCAATAAAAAGATCATGTACTTATTCTGTATTTCCCTTGTTTTGGTTTTCTCGGGTTGCTTCATTTCGTCGTGTTTAATCGTGCCGTTCATGGTGAATTATCATTGATAACGATGCCATGGATCATAATCAAAACTAGACAACATAAACCTTTTACTCTCTAAAACTAGTAGCTTATGACGTTGATTAAGCAAAATTTAGATATCTGATTCATTTTAATAAAAGGACTCCTATCACCAATGTTGCTTCGGTGTTTCTGCTTTTGGATTTTTTTCCTGCTTCGGTGTTTCTGCTTTTGGTGGCACTTGGACATGTGCCGACACTCGGTGGGAATTGGACACTCTTTGACACAACACAATACTTCTAGATATGTATGAAAATATTAAATAATACTATCAAAATGTTTCTCACTTTGACAATAAAATGAGCCGTTGTTTTATATAAAAAATTGTGTAAAGTTTCGTAACTTATTAAATAAAAAAGCGTTGGTCCTTGAAAACAATTGGTATATATAATATAATTTTAGTTAGGTTCATCACATACATTATGCATCTTTCTATTATATATTTCGTTTGTCTCTCTAAGATTTTTCTTTAATTTTATTATTTATTTTTCTTAAGGTTGTGCCGCCATATTAGAATCTTTTGAAATTTGTCTGCCAAACATCCATGACACCTTGACACTTCGTACCCGTTCCGCATGTCTAGGTAATCCTGCCCATCACTAGCTCATCTCTATAAAATAAAATTTTAATAGACTCTTAAAAGCCCATTGCATGTCAAAAGCTGACATGTAAAGATGTTAGGGCCTCTAAAATCAATGCATCCTAGCTTTTTATGGTGAGAGATCATCCTCATTTCCTTTTCAAAATATATTGCAACTGGCTTGTATATTGGCAAAGCTCCTTGAGTCTACAAGATTATTGTATAGAGTGGGCAAACAAATATCCTCTGCTGCACTATGCTTTTCAACACTTGTGCACTCTTCTTACTCCTCTGTTTTCCCTTCAAGCATTGGGACTACAATTGGAGGACTCAAATCCAATGCTTCCTCCTTATCTTGCAAGGCTCCAACACCAAAGTACCAAATTTAAATGCTCAATTCTCCACTCATTGATACCACTGTGTAGGAGTTTTATTTGCTTCTGAGTCACATTCTTTTTCTCTAGTTGTTATACAGGTGGTTTCTCTGTACTTCTTTTAATTCAATCCGAGTGCCGCCGGATGCCTGTACATATTTTGCCTGTCCATTCAGAACCACCAATCTCTAGGAAATTATCTCTTCTCATAGAAATAAAAGAAGGCAAGTATTTCACCTACACAAGAATTTTAGGCGTAAAATTGCAAAAAAGAGTTTAACTTTTTGCTAATAAAAGAGGAAAACAACAATGAACAATTCCATGACAGTCCATTCAAAGAAACATGATTAATGGGTCTCAATGGGCCAGGCTTGAGTCCAGAGCGGCCCGCAATGGGGCGGGTATGGGCTAAGGTAGGAAGGCCTGATGCATAAATAAACTGGCACGGTCCGATTAGTAAGCCGGTCCGGGCATGGGCTAGTGACAAAAGCCCGATTAAAAATTGGCCCATTTAACCCCTTCCCCAACTTGGCCCGACTCCACCAAATAACTTTATTTATATAGAAATTGATGGGTAGCCCACGGCCTATCCAGCCGTGCCTTATCCGACATGGGCCGGATATGGGCTAAGGTAAGGTAAGCCTGAGTCATAAATGGGCTGGCCCTGTCTGGCCCGATTATTAATCAGGCCAGGTATGGGCTAGCTTTAAAAAGCCAGATTATGATTGGTCTGTTTAAGGTCCAGCCCAAACCCGGCCTGGCCCGGCTCATTGAGTTGAGACCCCTAACCATTGTTGAGGATTAAATGCAGCAGAAAAGACTCCTATCTTCTGAAGGGTGTAAAAGAGAACATTTTTTCGATTTTTGACACCGCTACATGGGTCCCCCTCACATGGGTCCTTCTGACTGCAAAGCATTCCTGCCAGCTGGGTGCCCTCTAATGAACTTTAGGTTTGGGTCATCTAAGAAAGCCATGGAAGTGCTTTTATCAATTTGGGGGTTTCCTTTGTTGTTTGGGAAGGTTGATGAGGAAGAGCCCCACATAAAACACCCTAGTTTGTTAGGTTGGACAATGTGTTTATTGTGGTTGGTTTTGAGTGTGGGTTGTTTCATTCCTTGGCTGTGTTCAATACATGTTACCGTGTGCATTATTATTTGTGTTCAATAAATGTTAGAGTTTAATTGATGGTAGGGGGGCTACTGTGTTACTTGAAATGGTAGCTCTATTAGCACCTATAAAATTAATGAGGGCACCTACAAGGAAAATATTGACTGCTTTGAATTCCACGGTGAAGATTGTTTTTCTGTCCTAATGTTTCACACAATAGATCTTGAGGTCATAGGCCCAAGTGATATTTACATATATAATCAAGGAAAAAACCAAGAGAGTTTTGAAACGGGTTAGGTTTTCTAGTTGGTCATCTGGTCGGGTCAGGTAAGACCCTATTCTACTTCACCTCAAATTTTAACTTGATAGTTGATCTGGGAGAGGCCTCATTATGGACTAGTTGGGCTACGGATCCATTGGTATTTTTTAGCCATTACAGTATGTGTAAATGTTTGATATGCACGGACTTCAAGTGCATGCTAGAAGTCCCTACACATCAAACAATCACAGTTTTACTGCCCATCATGGGTGGGCACCCATTTAGACTTAACACTTAAAGAATTAACATGATAAAATTTGTTTAAGGTGCACAGGCATTGCAGTAGGTGGGGCTGTGAAGCACTTTCGTACGCGTGGTACATCTAGTTCATCGATGTCGGCGAGGTGGTAAGCCAATAAGTGGATGGGACTAAGGTATGAATAATTATATTGGTGTTTTTTTCATAAGTGGAGACCAAATAGAAAGTACCTGCATCTACAATCTATATTCTTCCTTCTCAACTCAGGTTTTACTAGCTTAAACCATTGAATGCTTTGAATCTTGAGATCACGAGTCTATCATCAGACAACCAAATGTAATTGCGATGATGGTGGTAGTGCCGATAGTGTTGGTGGGTTGATCTAATTGTGTGAAGTCAAGCTTTATAATAGAAACAAGTTTCTCTATAATTTTAATGATATAAAGATTTCATCAAAACCGAAAGAAAAAAATTTCTCATTTTGAATCAAAATAGATATTTTTTTCCCACGAAAAACAAATTTTTTTTTACACTTTTTAATCCAGAGATCCAAACGTATGCTAAAAATAATTTTAGAAAGTGATTAAAATCATTTGAGATATTTAGCCTTATTAAATGTACTCACATTTATTCAAGAGGTTATCTTTCCTATTTAAAATCAACTATTGTCAAAATGCTGCCATAATCATCTCCACCATCATGGCAGTATCTTCATGAGTTTTACACAAGGATCAAAATATCGGGTTGGATTTTGGTTTTTGGGCAAGACTGAAATCAAAAACCTAAAACTTGGCCAATAATATGAATTTTGGCCGAAATTTGGACTCCCATATAAATCTAGACAAAAATTTCAGTTTCGGGCTCGAAGCCGAAACGTTTCTGCCAAAATATTTGATCCATGGTTTCACAAGTTATCTTTCACTACTTTTTGCAATATTTACTATATTTTCATTGAAACTGAATAAGTCAAGTGATACAATCCAATCAATAGCACTCACAACGGACCTGCTCTAGTGAATCGTAGGCTCCAAAAGACTCCAAGATGAGCGGATCCAATTATAATGAACTTTCCAGATAAATGGTGTCCACTACCAGCACAATAAATATTTTTCGGCAACATGTACTATTCGATCAACGAGATTAAGTGTTGATATTAGATGTAACCATTTGCATTTTATTTGTGAGTACCTTTAAATCCACCAATCATCTTTGAGTTCACTCCTGTTGAAATACATTGACTGTATTAAATCGGACGATGGAGATTATTTATTGTCCTAATATTTTATCAGATGAATTTTGAGATTATGGGCGTATCATTAGACTGCCGATTTTTTATTTTATGTGATACACCCAAAAAAATGACCTTAAAATCAATTTTGCTGGTGCACATGATGTTAAGGCCACTTTTTTGAGAGGTGTACTATATGAAATAAAATACTAACCGTCTTATGGTACGCCCATGATCTCAAGATCTATCATGTGAAATATTGGGTAGATAAATGATTTCCATCATCTGATTCAACAAAGTTAGTGGGTTTTAGCCTCGGCAAACTCAAAGATTTGGTGGGTGGATTTAAAAGTACCCTTTATTTATTCAAGAAACATACAATTTCGAGGTACTATAAACTATAAAGAATATAGGCTGCGTTTGGGTTAACTCTTTTGGGGCAAAGAGTAGCTCTTTCACTTTTTGGTTGCGGCGGAGAACTACTTTTACATTTGGTAACACAGCTCTTCACCTCATTTGCTTTGGCGGGAAGCTGTTTTAAGTGATAAAACTGCTCTGTGCCTATTTTATCTCAGAGCAGATTTTATCTACTCTAACAGAGAGCAGGCAAAGAGCTGCTTCTGTTCTTATAAGAGCTAATCCAAACACAGCCATAGAGTTTTGTTAAGGTGAATATGTATGCATAAAACAAATGATACTAGTAAGAAAGTGAGTAGTATTATTTGATATATTTAGTAAATTTTGATTGAAGGTAAGTAGGTCTTTTAAGAAGTTAAAGTTTATAAAGAGAATCAAGAAAATATATTAAGTTAGGGTACCTGTAAATTCACCCACATTGAAATTCATTGACAACTTTGAATCTTTTGATGCGAATTTATTTTCATCACAATCTTTCTCATGATAGATCTTGAAATTATGCTCTCACACATCCCAAAAAGCAGCCTTAACATCATGTGAAACTCATCATGCTCAAATAAGGTCACTTTTTTGGGATGTGTACCCTGTGAAAGAAAAAACTTCCCATTTGATGGTACATGATCTCAAGATCTATCATGGAAAAGATTATGATGAAAAATAATCTGCATCGTCCGAATCAAAGCAGTCAATAGGCTTTAGCGTGGGTGAGCTCAAAGATTCGGTGGGTGGATTTAAAGGTACTCATTAAATGATGGAATGTATTATATGATTGGCATTTTTTGATAGAAAATTTTGCACGTAACTTTTGTGATGCGACCTGACTGGCTGCATGCACAGTGGGGCCCAAGCAATGATGCCAGTCACGTCGCAAAATTATAGCCATCTACAAGATTTTACAAGGTTGACGCATAGCTTTAACCTTGTTTGCCTTGCCTTGTTTGACAAATATCAATCCCCTCCCCCACTTTCTCAGATATTTTCAGTTGATTGTCCTCCTCATTCCTGGTTGGTTGACTTTGGTGCTTCTGTGTATGTTATGCACTCTTTTCAGGTGCTCAGAAGCAGAAGAAGACCCAAACAGGAGGGATAGGTTGTTTCTTAGGAACGATCAGGCGATGTAAGTGGAGAGCGTCGACACCTGCGATTTAGTTTTGAACTCTGGACATACTTTGACTTTACATGGGACATATTTTATTCCCTCCTTTATGAGGAATATTATTTCGTTATCTAAACTTGCAGACTGTGGTTATATTTTTACTTTCAGCAGTATGAGTTTGAATATTTCTTTTGATGGTTATGTGGTTGGTCGTGATATTTTAGTTAATGGTTTATATTTGTTATTTGTTGATTCTTCTCGCACCATTGCTTTATTTGCTGAGGCTTCGAACTCAACACCTTCCGGGTGAAAGCGCTCTTTACTTAGGGATGATTCTGCACCCTTATGACATAGAAGGTTGAGTCACATATAAAAGAAAAGACTGGAATCGTTAGTTATATTTGGTATTATTAGATCATTAGATTTCACCGATTTTAAAAATTATATGAATTGTATGAAGGGTAAAACTTTCAAACAGAGAAAGTTCTCCGCCTCTCGAGCCACTGAGGTTTTGCACTTGATACATACCGATATATGTGGGCCTTTTTCGATTGCTGCTCGTGGTGGCAAAATGTATTTTATTACCTTTATTGATGACTACTCCAGATACATATACGTCTTCTTATTAGAGACGAAAGATCAAACTTTAGAGGTCTTCAAGACTTATTAGTTGGAACTAGAAAATCAACTTGGGAAGACATTTGCTAACTGTTGGATTTCACGGATTTATGTGGCCCTTAAGTCACATGTCATGGTCAAAGCCAAACAGTTGAAGTTGTTAACTTAAAGAGATGGTGGAACACTAGTTATGGTCAAACTAGAAATTTCTAATTAAATCAAGGATTGTGATTTTACCCTAACTTAAGCGTGGTAATCCTAATCGTTAGATTCCTTGATGGACAAGTTTTTAACCTATTTAAAGGGATGTAGAGTCCCTCTTTCTATACACAATATACGTATCAATTGAATTAGAAAGATTTAAGAGAAACCCATCTTCTCCACGACATGCAAAGAAAGAGAAAACTCTCCATCAAATCGTCGCCGAATTATTACTCGGACCGCTCAAGGCTAAATCCTCTCGTGAAAAATTCTACGTTGTAAGGTGTGCTAAAGTTTAATTTAATTCCGCTTTTGATTGCGGGAAGATCATAATAATTCCTAACAAGTGGTATCAGAGCCAAACCCTGTAATCGACTTTACCATACTATTTTCATCGTTAAGGGTTTTTGTTAAACCTTAGATTAATTTTTGTCGGATTTTTTACTTTACCGGTATATAAATTTTAAGGAAATATTCATATATATTATTTTGTATTTGGACGGGTTGTAGTTGAATCTAATAAAAGATTTGAAAGTTATTTTTTTATTTATTTATTTTAGAGTTTTTCGAGCGATTGGGTCATTGCCGGCCGTCGTCGGAGTCTTTGGCCATTGCCAGACTAATCGGGGTGGTCAAAGGGTGTAGGGTGGCTGCATATAAAAGAGGCCTTAAGGTCTTTGTTTTTTTTTTGGTTTGCGATAAAAGACGGCCACAACAAATTACTAGTTCTCTTCTTAGAAGAAGACGACTCCTAGCAATCCTTTATAAGTTTTTAGTTGCATGTGTAGTTGGAAGCATGCCAAGGTTGGTGCTTCCCAACTCTATAAGCTCATGACGACCCAATTCGGCTCGACCCAAATCGACCCGTCCTCATACCTGATCCGGCCCATGGACTTATAAAAGCACGTGACCTGTCTTGGTCTATGACCTGACTCAGTCCATAACCGGACTCGGGTCATGACCCAATCCGGCCCATGGTTTGGTCTGGTCCATTACTCCATCCTATAGCCCGATCCAATCCATCATCAGCCTATGGGCCATGACTTGATCCATCCCATAGATTGGCCCAGTCAAACCTGGCCCATGTTCCAGTCCATTCCCGATCCATGGTACATGACTCGGATTCGGCCCATTCGGTTAAGGCCCATTTTGACCCACATTTTCCCTCATTCTTTTCGGGTCATTTCTGGGCTATATACAGGTCCAAAATTTAGACAATATATATGAATTTTAACTTTCTCGAACATTCCGAATCTATTTTTAAGGTCTATTGTTGCACAAGAGCTCTTTGTTGTAACATTGCATGACTTGATGTCTTTTTTTATATATTTTTTAATCGGATAATTATTTTATATTTGAGTGCCTTACTTAAAGTTGCAATTAATTTAAAATTTATGATTTATTTGTATTTAATTGCTCAAGATATATGTTTCATGCACACTCTTAAAAGTTTTATCATTAATGAAATGTTCAATTAAGATTTTGATCTACATGTCTATTTCACTTAAAGTTATGTGCTTTGAATTTTATACCTTCTTTTCATGTTAAATTTCATATCATTTTGATGAAAAAACTTCAACTTAAAGTTAAATATGTGAATATATTAAAGTTGAATTTGAATCTATTCCATACATTTTTTAATCTGAACATGTATAAATTTAACATTGGATCCTTGATTCTAAGAACTGAAATATGGCATTCATGGATCATAAGGGTTGGTTCTTTCCTATGGGGTTTATGGAGAACCGAGTGATCGTTTGGGGAAGCTTGGCGAGTGAATTGGTTCTTGCCCAAAGGTAGATAATCCACAAACCTTGTAGTTTTCGAATCTTAGATATTTTCTCTATTAAGATCACTAGGCGTATCATTGCGTTGAGTGTTTGTGTGCGGCCCAAAGATGATGATGTGTCCTAAAATTTGTACTTGCAAGTGCACGAATCGTGATGTAGTCAGTGGGTGCAAAGTACGAGATCGTTCCCACGAGGATTGGTTATAAAATATAAAAACAGAAATATCAATTAACTAAAAGAATTTCCACAGATCTTTTACAGTAACCAACAATTTAGGGTTCTGGTAACTTTTGATAAAACAGATAAATACTAACAAAATCTAAGAGATTTAAACAATTAATGAAAGATAAGGATTGAGATGCTAAATCTTCCCATCGTAGGTTTATCATTTACAAAATGTTAATCTGTGGATTGAGATGTGAGATCTTTAACAGATATCTCAAAAGAAGAACTGCCCTATACACACGTGAGTTCTAAAATATAGATCTGAGATTACGGAGATGTATGATTAACATCCCATGAGTGTATGATTAACACTCACACCTCGGACAATATTTAGAATCCAATCTCTAGGGTAATTTCCAAAATACGATCTAAGATCAAGGAGATGTATGATTAACACCCCATGGGTGTATGATTAACACCCACACCTCAGATCGTGATTGGAACTCACCACTGAGATAAATTCATACTATCAATTCGAAATCAAGGAGATGTATGATTAACACCCCATGAGTGTATGATTAACACTCACACCTCAGATGATGGTAAAACTTCACCCCGAGATGGGTGATAATTAGGATAAAATTATTATTACAGATCTGAAATCATAGGGCATGATTAGCTCCTAGATCTCGGACTGAAATGATGATTTCACCATTTTCAATGAATATTAGGGTCTTAAAAAGTATCTGACATCTCAATCACACATATTTATATTAATATAAATGAATACCTCGGATGGGGTTCATTAGATCCCCATCCTTAATGAAACTAGCCACGCATAACTGAAATAAGTAATAAAATAAATGCAGAAGTTGAAAATGCCATTAAAATACCGTAAAGAATTATCCACAAAAATCCACAAAAGCTTTAATCCAAAGTACGTACATCTCTTTGAAAGTGGATCCAAATCAGAAAACTAAGACTTATCTTCTTCTCAAAATGAATAATAAAGATAGTTCAAGAAAATGAGACTCAATGCCCTTACACTTTAAAACGCAGAGAAACTAAAATAGAAGAATACAGAAAAATGAAAACTCTCTAAAAAATAGAACTCTCTCAAAAGAAGAATGCAGAAAAATAATAAGAATCAGAATAATCTCCGAAGGACTCCCCGAATGAATATATCTCCAAGAATATCTTTTTCCTTAATTGCCAAAAAAGAAGCCGCTTTTTCCTTCAAGATTTTATTCTGTGAAAAGAGTACCGAGATTCTTACGGCCAAACAAAATTCCGAACTCAAATTCAAATTTGGTCTATCAATCGACCTCCCAGATTTTCGTGAATTCCCGCTACACTTTGTACTCAGATACTGCCTTGGTATTTTGGCTATAAATTTCTATCCCGAAGTCAGATTGAGGCGATTCTTATGGCGTTAGAAAGCTGACGACGAGTTCTCCAACATTTCTGTTTTGACAATTTTCTGAATCTAACGGCTTGAAGGTTCAAATTGAGCTCCAAGTCGGGATAAGTTCCGAATGATCTAAGGTAGCACGAATTTGACGTTATATTTTGAACTTTTGGGTTATTTCATGCTCAACACATCTCTAGGCCTGTAAATCACTAAAACTATATAAAACATGTTAAATAGCTTTCATCGGATAGCTAAATGTAGGTCTTTAGGGGTGAAATATCATCATATTTCACTGCACATTAGATGTCATAGGTATTTGACGTAGTGTGTGCGAATAAAATAGTCTTATATGTGATGGTTATATAGGATAACCCTATTTACCCAAAGATATAGGAAGTGTCTGATTCTAATCAAACCATAGAGGTTAGGTCTATGACATTTTTTATGCGATGGGAAGCAAGGGTAAGTTATGGTGTCTGCCCAAAGGTGAGTCGTGATATTGCCAAGTGCTTTCCTTGAAGTTGACATGTACACATAGTGTCACTTCATGCGTTTGAACCAAAACCCCTGGTTTAAGCGAAATGGATTAAATCTAAAGAATTAATTAAAATTTATTTTTGTGTTGACTTTTAAAAGGTGATCCTAAATTAAAATTTTGCAGCGATAGATTTCTTGTCAATTATCAAACAAATAGTAGGAGTTGAGCCGCTTTCTGGGTTTAACTTCAATACTTGAAAAATGACTCTCGATGTTTATTTTGAAATTTTAGACACGTCTTTTGTATTTACAACACCTAAACTTGTCGCGGTTATCAAGGATTCTCCTGCCAAGGATAAGAAATTTTTTGAGAAATAGAATAAGACGAATTCGTTATCCATGTTAATGATTAGGGCTACCATTAATGCCTCCTTCAGGGGTGATATACTTGCTACTGAGACTGCTTCTGAATTAATCGATCTTATTAAGAAATAATGTATTGGCAGTAAGAAGCAGGTCGTATATAATTACATACATGATCTCATGCACTTTCGGTATGATGGCAGTGGGAATGTGAGAGATCACTTATTGAAGTTGTCTCAAATCTAGTTGAATATTAAAGAATACGGGCTTAACATTGATGAAGAGTTGATAGTCTATATTGGGGTTGCTTTCCTCCCTAAGACTTTCGATATTTTTAAGGTCAATTATAATTCGCAAGAGCAGAACTGAGACTTGAGCAAGTTAACTCAAATGTGCGCCATTGAAGAAAAGAGGCTTAAAGTCGAACGACATGAGTCTGCTCATTTGAGGACTTTCAGCTCCAGTAAAAAGAATTTTAAGAAGAAGGGTTCTAAGAGGAATCAAGAAAACCGGCCACAATAAAAATTTTAGAACAAGGGTAAAGGCAAGGGTCAAAGTTTTGGAAAGGCAGTGCGTACTCAGGGCCAGTTTGAAAATGTAAGCGGTTGCTAGTTTTGCGGCAAGGCCACTTCAAGAGCAAATGTGTGAATTATAAGAAGTGGCTAGAGAAGCAGCCTGAAGGTATTCCTAGAGTTTTAGTACTCTCTCAGACATTTTCAGTTGATTGTCCTCCTCATTCCTGGTTGGTTGACTTTGGTGCTTCTGCGTATGTTACGCACTCTTTTCAGGTGATCAGAAGCAGGAGAAGACCAAACAAGAGGATAGGTAATTCCTTGGGAACGATCAAGCGATGCAGCTGGAGAGCGTCAACACCTGTAATTTAGTTTTGGACTCTGGACATACTTTGACTTTATATGGGACATATTTTATTTTCTCCTTTAGGAGAAACATTATTTCGTTATCTAGACTTGTAGACTGTGATTATATTTTTACTTTCAGCAGTATGGGTTTGGATATATTTTTTTTATGGTTATATATTTGGTCGTGGTATTTTAGTTGATGGTTTATATTTACTATCTGTTGATTCTTCTCGCACCATTGCTTTGGTTGCTGAGGCTTCGAACTCAACACCTTCTGAGTCAAAGTGCTCTTTATTTAGGGATGATTCTGCAGCTTTATGACATAGAAGGTTGGGTCACATATCAAAGAAAAAACTAGAATCGTTAGTTAGATTTGGTATTATTAGATCATTAGATTTTATCAATTTTGAAAATTGTGTGGATTGTATGAAGGATAAAACTTCCAAACAGAGGAAGTTCTCCGCCTCTCGGGCCAATGAGGTTTTACAGTTGATACATACCGATATTTGTGGGCCTTTTCCGATTGCTGCTCGTGGTGACAAAATATATTTTATTACCTTTATTGATGACTACTTCAGATACATATACGTCTTCTTATTAGAGACGAAATATCAAGCTTTAGAGGTCTTCAAGACTTATCAATTGGAAGTAGAAAATTAACTTGGGAAGAAGATAAAGACTATGCATTCGGATAGAGGTGGGGAATACTTCAGTAGAATGGATCCTGATGGTGTCAATCATGGACCATTCGTGGAGTACTTACAAACTCAAGACATTGTTCTACAATATACTTCTCCTGACACTCCGCAACAGAATGGCGTTTTAGAAAAGAGAAATCGTACTTATCAGGAGGCTGTTCGTAGCATGCTAAGTCACTCTACACTTAAAGAAGAGTTTTTGGGTGAAGCCTTGAAGACAACAGTTTATATTTTCAACAGGGTTCCCTGCAAGGCTATACCCGAGACTCCTTACAAGAGATGAACAACTAAGGATCCAAAGCTCGGACATTTACATATATGGGGTTGTGAAGCCGAACCTAAGTTTTATAATCCCAACATTAAGAAGTTGGATCCTCACACAATTAGTTATCATTTTATCGATTATGGATATCGTTCTAGGACTTGGAGATTTTATTGTCCTGAAAGAATCATTGATATTGCTGAGACTCATATAGCCAATTTTTTGGAGAATGGTGAATCCAGTGAGAGTTCACGTCAGAATAATATTACTTTTATTAAGAACTCTGAATTTGACTTTGTGCCTTCATTTGGTGGTAATTCTTTTCTTTCTTCATCACCTGATCCTATACATGTTGATACTTTGATTCAGACAAATCCAGTGGCGGCTCTAATTATAGAAGAATGTCCTATTCCACCTCATGTTTCACCAGTACCACTGGCTTAATCTCGAAGATCTGAGTGTCAGCGTAAACCTACTATTCCAGATTTCTATGAGGTCTATGCGCAAGAGGCTCAGTTTGAGGGTGTTGACTTGATGATCCATCGACTTTTTAATAGGCTATTGGTAGTAATGAATCCTCACACTGGCAGGAGGCCATGAGAGAGGTTTGGAACCTTGTGGATTTGTCAGCTGACTGCAAGGTGCTTGAATGCTGATGGGTTTATAAGACTAAAAGAGACTCGAGTGGCAAGATTAAAAGATTCAAAGCGAGACTTGTCGCGAAGGGTTTCAGACAGAAGGAAGGTGATGAGTAGTGAAATATGATGATATTTCACCCCTAAATATCTATATTTAGCCATCCGATGAAGGCTATCTGATGAGAATTACTAGATTTGAAGTGTTTCAGATAAATACAATCCAAGTGCAGAAAACAGCTCAAGAATTCTGAAAATAATGTCAAAACACTGTAACTTTGGGTCATCGAGAACTTGGTGAGACTTGCATCTCAATTTAGACCATCAAGTCGTTCGAATTATGAAATTTCCAAAACATAAAAGTTGTAGATATTTCGGTCAGCTTTCCAACGCCATAAGAATCGCCTCAATCTGAGTTCGAGATAGAAAGTTATGGCCGAAATACCGAGGCAGTATCTGATGCAAAGGTGGGCAAGAGTTCACAGAAATCTGGGAAGGTCGATCGATTGACCTTCTAGTCGATCAATCGACCAAAATGATAGAATTTGAGACGAAAAGGACTTCTTAAAGCAGATTTTTAGAGATTTTTGGAGGGTCGATCGATCGACCCTATAGGGTCGATTAATCGACCCTGACTGTCGAGTTGGGACACTTCTACGGCTGGGAAACCTATGCGACTTGGATATTATTTAAAGCCAACTCAAATACTTCGAGAATTAATTAGAGATAGATAATTAGAGTTAGTTTTAGTTTTTCTTTTACATAGTTAGACGAAAAGATAAAGAGTTTTTATTATTCCTTTTTGAGAGCTTTGTTCGTTAAACTTTTTAGTATTCATTCCTTCAGTTTATTATTTTTGTTCAGTTATTCCTACTTTAATTCCAGAGAGCATTGTTAATTTCGTTTCTGAAGATCATCGTACTTGTGAATCAAAGTAATTTCTGTTAAAATTTGAGATATTTTTATTTCATTAAATTAATGTTATTTTTCCTTATTTATTTATTTATGTCATTTAATTACAATATGTGTGGCTAAATTCATAGGGATGAGGATCTAATGATTCCCATTCGAGGGATGTACTTTTAATAATATAAATTTATGATTAAAATATGAAATTTTATTTTATGATTGTTGTGCTATCATGAACGGATGAAATCCCCGCCACTAACTGGGATCGAGTGTGCTGAGACATGCCCTGAATCTCAGATCTGTGATGGTAATTTTACCCCAATCATTGTTATGGTCTTTTTGCTTTCATCGTGTGAATCTAATTACAATTATGATCCGGGATCGAGTGTGCCGAGCCATGCCCTGGATCTTGGATCTGTAATAGTAATTTTATCTTAATTTCTCCCTGATCTGAAATCAAGTGTGCCGAGTCATGCCCTTAATCTCAGATCTATGGTGGTATTCTTGTTAGAAATTTTACCCACTTTGGGGATGATTTTTATTTGAACCTGAGATCATGTGAGCCGAGTCATGCCCTTGATCCCAGATCTATATATGAAAATCATCTCTGAAGTTAACTCCTGATTGCAGGGATGCAACGTGGAACCTATTAGGGTTTTGACCATTTATCTTCCATAAAAGATATTTGCTCTCAATGACATATCTCATAGTTTAATCCTTAGATTTATATTATGGGAAGAACAGACCAAAGATGAGAGGATTTAATATCTTCATCTTTATCTTCATCTTTACCTTTATTTTTGAATCATCAATTAGATTTTAGTTGTAGTTAATAATTATCATCTCATCAAACCACCTAAATCATAAGACTGGTATAATACTGTTAGATCTTGATAGATTTCTTGAATTGCTGTCTCATTTTTTTAGATATTTCAAAAATAGTCCTCGTGAGAATGATCTCGTACTCCGCACCCACTATATACAATCTGATTCGTGCGCTTGCGAGTAAAACATTACAATTAAAATTCACATAAGAAGGCATTGACTATGATGAGACCTACTCTCCGGTCTCTTCTAAGGATTCATTGAGGATTGTGATGGCTTTAGTTGCACATTACGATCTTGAACTATATCAAATGGACATAAAGACTGCTTTTCTAAATGGAGACCTTGTAGAAGATATATACATGTCTCAGCCAGTGGGTTTTGTGATTAAAAGAAAATAATAACTAATTTGCAAATTGAATAAGTCCATTTATGAACTCAAGCAAGCTTTAGGCAGTGATATTTAAAATTCGATGAGGTTGTCACTAGTTATGGGTTTAAGAAAAATATTATTGATCGTTGTATATATCTCAAAAAGAGTGGGAGTAAATTTATCATTTTAGTTCTCTACGTGGATGATATACTACTTGTAAGTAACAACATTCATTTTCTCCACGATACCAAGAGTTTTCTCTCTAAGATTTTTGATATGAAGGATTTGGGTATTGCTGAGTATGTACTTGGCATCAAAATTCATTGTGATAGGGATGCTGGTTGTTTAGGTCTTTCACAGAAGACATATATAGAGAAAGTACTTACACGATATTGCATGGATAGATGCGCTCCAGGTAAAACACCTGCTTTGAAAGGTGATTTATTTCTCAGGATCTACAGCCCAAAATTGAGGCAGAAAAGCGACAAGTAGATCAAAAGAAGTATACTTTAGTTGTGGGTAGTCTTATGTATGCAATGGTTTGTCTACGTCCCGATATCAATTTCGCTATCACCTTACTTAGTCGATATCAGTCTAATCCAGGAATTGCGCATTAAAAAACTGCGAAGAAGGTACTTCGTTACTTACAAAGAACCAAGGATTTTATGTTGATCTATCGTAGATCAGATGAGCTTAAGATTTTATCAATTTTTCGTTACATTTATATACATGCTTTTATTTTGAATTCAAATTATTATATTATTACATGTTATCATTTATCGGTTATGGGATCATTACTTATAATATGGAGGCGGTTGTCACAGGTATGGTGGCGATTGTCACAAGGTATGGTGGCGATTATTACAAAATAGTCTGGAGTGTTTGCCACTCAAATTTGTTTGGGCTAAACGTGAATTGGCTCCATGTTGGTAATGCCTTCACTCTGATGAAAAGGTAACTGGTTTGTCATAAAACGGGAAGCAAGATTATATTAGAGTGACATGTAGTAGCATGAAGCAGGACTCCATGAAAATGAGTACAAGACTAAGTTTTAAGAGTACTACATCTCTCGTGCCACATTATTTAAAATAATAATGTAAAAGTTAAGGACATTAAAGTTTCAAGTAGTGCTAGTTTTGTGATCATGGAACTCTCTTAGTGTCAATATTGAGAACACTAGTGCATTCATAATCCTTACTATTGGTGCTTGAAATAAAGATGAAATAATATATCTCTCTAAGATTTTCAAATTCAGTGCACCATGTCAAGTTTTCTTAAAGGAACAATTTGGACTTTGTTTTTTAAAATATTTCAAAAAAAAAAAAAAAAAACCCAATTGGTCTTAAGGTCCAAGTGGAAGACTGTTGGATTTCACGTATTTATGTGGCCCTTAAGTCACATGTCATGGTCAAGGTCAAACAATCCAAGTTATTAACTTAGAGAGATGGTGGAACACTAGATATGGCCAAACTAGAAGTTTCTAATTAAATCAAGGGTTGTGATTTTACCCTAACTTAAGTGTGGTAATCCTAATCTTTCGGTTTCTTGATTGGCAAGTTTTTAATTTATTTAAAGGAATGTGGAGTCCCTCTTTCTATACACAATATACGTATCAATTGAATTAGAAGAATTCAATGAAAACTCATCTTTTTTACGGTGTGCAAAAAAAGTATAATTTTTAAGATATTTTAAATAATAGAAATCTACAAAATCTCCTATATTTTCTGCACGGCCTCTTTGCCTTCTCGATTCATTTTTTACCCACACCGGTACCCCTATTTCTTACATAGGTATCTCATCAGAAATAATTTCGCGTCAGCTTTAATTTATTAAGTGAGTCTTTAATTTGAGGACCAATTAACCTATTATCAGGCCCACGAATAAATGGTCTTGACACTGTTTTTCTTCTAAAACACCCACGAACTAGAGACCTTCAGGGTCTCTTATATTTGCAGCCACCCTTGAACCTACCACCACCCAGATGGTCGGTGATTCTGGCGACGGCCGGTAATCTCCTGCGACGGCTGGTGACTCCGGTTGCCAATAAAATCACATATTTTATCTCAAAAATCTTAAAAAATTATTAATAAATTTATTATAAATTGATTTATACTGACAGCACTTAATTAATATGATTATTTATACTGAAAAATTAAAAAAATCTGGCGTAACCCTTGACGATGAGAATCGGTATGGTAAAATCGATTACAAGTTTAGCTTTAATACCACTTGTTGAAAATTATTTGAGATCTTCCCGCAATCAAAGGCGGAATTAGCAATGGATGGTTCTCCTGATAAATAATTAGCAATGAAGAGTTTCCTCTCTCCGAAACTCACCAAAATGACAAAAATACCCTTAATAACTATCGGACGCCCGTCCAGTTTAGAGTTTTCTCTCTCAAGCATATCTGACGGTCATCCAAGATTTGACTTTCACCCATATATAAAACGGCCGTCTAATATAGATTCATCCATTTTATAAGAGTAATTTGGTCGATCAGATAGAAGTAACTCTATCCTATTTCAGGAGAGTCCTCTTGATGGAGCTCTTACTGACTTAAAAAAATCCTTTTCCAAGTGCAAGTGATAGCCCTAGTCAGAATTATCCCATTTCTTCTCATCAAATTCCTACCGTAGATCTTCTAGATCAACCAGACGAACGAACACGTGCTCCACACTTACCCCAGTCACATCCTCACAAGTGTCAACAAATACCAGCCGAGAGTTCCCATTTGACCAACGTACATATCGATCCTTAAGGGCTGGCTAGTGCAAGTGGGGCCAGAAGCATTTATGATATGCACCAAGGGCGCTGCCAGGATTTCTTCTACTGGGGCTAGCTATCGTCCACAAATGTTAATAACTATTTTTTCGATTATTCGACGGAGCTTGCAGCCTTGCATACAGTAAAAAGGATGTATAAGAAGCCTATTCAATATATTTTTATACGTTCTCTAATGCCTGCTCCAATAGAACTATAAGATAGGGGTGTATTCCATTCGATTTGGATCAAAACCACAAACTAAATCGGTTTTAGTCGATTTCTAGATTTCCAAACTAAATCAAACCATCCAACTCATAAACCAAGCCAACTCGATTAGATTCGGTTCGGTTTCGGTTTTCATATAAGCTCTACTTGCAAAATGATGAATAAAAATAAGCCCTCAATCCTCAAGCATGAAATCCAACAAAACCAAAGAAAAAAAATAATAGAAAAAAAAACTTATATGATGTAGGGTCTTCTTCTTCTTCTTTGATTTTTTTTTTTGCAATAGCCAATTTCACAAATCGTGAAATTCACTACAAAAAATAAGACTATTAGCAGTAGTTTTTAGCTATAAAAAACTGCCGCTATTAACAAAAAAGTTATGAAGACTTTTAGTGGCAAGGGTATTAACAACAATTTTTTATTAATAGCGGCAGTTTTTGGCTGCCGCTAATAGTCTTATTTTTTGTAGTGATTACAAGGCTTCAAAAGAGGTATTAAGCAATTTCTAAAAAAAAAGAAGGCCCAGGGTTTTACCATTGGAATAGAAGAAGTAGAGGATGAGGGAATAGAGAGAGAACGAGGGCTTAGACAATTTCCAAAAAAAAAAAAGACAACTTAGAGTTTTTAGCAGGCGTTTGAATAGAAGAAGTAAATGATGAGGGAATAGCGAGGGAAAGAGGGCTCAGGCAATTTCCAAAAAATATAAGAGGGCTTAGAATTTTTAGCGGGCATTGGAATAGAAGAAGTAGAGGATGAGAAAATAGAGAGGGAAAGAGGGCTTAAGCAATTTCCAAAAAAAAAACAGAGGACATAGGGTCTTTAGCAGGCGTTGGAATAGAAGTAAAGGATGAGGGAATAAAGAGGGACGGAGGCTTTCTTTAGTGTTTACTTTTTACGAATAGGCGACTAGGTAGGTTTTATATAAAATATGAAATTTACTTTAAATGCCCTTTAAAATTTAGCAAATCCCTCACCTATTCCTATGTATGTAATAATATATATATATAAAACCGAAACCAAACCAAACTTTTCAATTTTCCATTTTTACAAATCAAATCCAAACCGATACACGTTCAAACCCGATATTTCGGTTCGATCCAAAAAATGCACAGCCCTAATATAAGGGTGTTTGACATCGCAGCTCTCTACCCTCGTCTGCGCTAGTGGGGAGGAGCTATTTAAGTGATAAAACATCAGCAGGTGACGAGTTGAACAAGGATTTTGAGGCTCTCATTTTCCACAAGTTGAAAGTTCCCGATTTGTAAAGGGCGTAACGAAGATTGCATACAGGGTTGGTCCCCCATCCAATTTTGATTACGGGTAGTTAGGGATGCGTTCAGTGTACCAAACCAAACTGATACCCATTTTTTCGGGTCGGTTCAGCCTGACTGGAAACAGTTTTGGTATTTTCAGTTTTTGCCACCCTAAACTGAAACCAAGCCGATTTTTGGCTGGTTCGGTTAGATCGTTTCTCGGTCAAAGCTTGCATCCCTATAAGTAGTGGAAGCCACATAAGGTCAAACTATCCAATACACACTAGAAAACTGGTTGCCTCGTCTTATGGCCTTCCAAAACACGTCTTCGAGAAAATTAGTTTGACTTGGGTAATTGTCTCCCAAAACGCGTCTTTCAAGGAGAATACGAGCAATCGTCCACTTTCAAGCAGCCTGGACCTTTCGATTAGACTCGAATTTTTTGCAGATTAAGACCCTTTTTTAAAACCAAATGAACCAACCAAACAGCTAAACATAAATTAATGTTTAATATATATAATACGTTCCTGCATTCTACATGAGTCCATTTAACAAATGAGATCTGCTAATATGCCACGAATGTATAACTAACTTTCGTTTAGTTTGTTGGCGGCATCACAAAATGCAAGAAGATAAGACACCTGATAAAGAAACAGGGTCGCCATCGATTTTGAGTGATGCCTCACCGCCATTAGATGACAATCCAACGCACACTAAATGATTAATAGAAGATATGATGATGCCGATGGTTGCGCCACATATTAGCTTCAAATAAAATAAAATAATTAGCAGTCTTGGGTGTATGGGAAAGAATGAATCAATAAAATTTAACTAATATAACAAGACAACTCCCACTGAAACTATCTTAAACAACCACAACCCCGGTATTCGTTTACCGACCACAGAAGCGGCAGATTCCTGTGTTACTCGTCCTGGGGTAGTTCCTGTAGGGGATAGAGCTGTGTCCGGAAGTTCACATGTGCCGAAAGTAGTGTTTGCCTGCCAAAATAAGAGTGATATAAGCATTAGTATCTTGATCGTTTTGGTATAGGGTTATGTGACAATCAGTACTATTGTTCTTCTATTCATAATCAGACAGTGATCGTCGTTGGATTGTGATCAAACGGCCATGGAAATATCAAAACAATGTGAAGTGACATAATGAGAGCTAGGTCGGGCAAAGTTGCTTCACCTTTTGTGGAGTATCCCAGGTATCAGATCACTATGTGAACAGTACTACTGGATAACATATTAGTTGCTCCTGCTAAAATGTAATGGGCACCTTTTTAATCTGAGCCTGACTGAGCTGATCACACTTAAACGGATAGGATCATGATCAATCCAAGCCGTTCACATAGTAGCTCATCATTTGCATAGCTCAGCAAAAAAATATACCTATCAGAGGATTGGAAGAATCCGATCGGTATACTTTAATATCTTCACCGTTTAGGAAAACATAGACACACACAAATCATCCATAATAGAGTGCCTAGCAGACGGTTAAAATCTCCCAATCAATGAGATGTTTAAGTCTAGGCTAACTCTCTATATGAGCAACCATGACTTAGATGGGATAAAAGTTGTGCCACGTGGCCTACAAATGGGGCTATTATGGCCCAATCTATACGTTGGGCGGTCATGTTGCATTTGTCATTTTAGTTTCGAGTAGGTATTTGGTGTGAAGGCCATGGGCCACCTACACCAGATGAGTGGTCATCAATCTGAACTGTCCAGTTGGTAGGCCATCGCACAGATGGGGCAGAACCCAAAACTCCTACCTGGTTGGAGAATTCCAACAAACTGACCTTCCACCTTTCCCGGTTCATTTCCCTGAACTCAGTCATTCAACAAGTATTGCTTTTCGGTTAAGTCCCTACCACACAATAGGACTGGAAAGTTTGGAATCATGTGATGGGACATGCTTGTCCCACATCGCAAATCTCATCATTTGATTGACTGGTGATTCTTTCTTTCTTAGATCTCTGTGTTTCATACTCACTTTAAATGCAAGGTAGAACTTCATTATCTAATTAATAAATTTCAAATACTAATAGAGAAGAGGGGGGGGGGGGGGGGAGAAGTTTTGTAGGCAAGCTAAAAGACTATAAAGTATAAACTGACCTTGCAATATGAAATATCGTTACAACCACAAACCAACTGCCCATTGGCAGTATCTACAGCGTGTGGAGCTCCCCCTCCATCGCTCCTCTGAAATCCAATAAAAAAAAGTATTGAATAAATTAAATTAGTATTCTGTTGAGGTGAACTTGGAAACAATGTGCTAGACTGACTTTTCTGATATATGGTACCTTGTAAAAATCAACAGCAATAAAGTTAGGCCATCGTCCGCCTGCCGCTCGGTAACATGTGTTCATCATGCTAATTAGAGGAGCTGAATTATCCTTGCAAGCATTAGCCAAGATCGGGTTATCAGGGAAATAGTTTTGCAACACAAGCGACCTTGAAGTAGTGTTCATGGGTGATGATTCGGCACGGTTTGGACAGGAACCTGCTCTCATCCCACCATCACCATCTGCAGTTTTAATTTTCAATCATGTCATCAGAACCAGTGATATCAGAAAGCAAAGAATGCTAAGTTAAATTGAGGGTTAGAAAAATCTCAATAAATTAGGCCGCATCATAAACTGAATAATTGACCATCTAAAATATTAGGAATATGAGTACATAAGAGATATAATTTGGGGTTGACTTCTATAAAGAATTTTTTTTATGAAATGTCATTTGAGATGGACTAGACATGTCCAGGGCCGGCCCTGAGATTTTCGGGGCCCAAGGCGGCTTCCTAAAATGGGGCCCCACTTTTATATTAATCTTAAAAAAAAAAAAAAAAATTGCCATAAATTTTTTCTTTTAACAAATAAAACAACACTCACTCCTTTTAGATTACAAATATCTCCATATTTCATCTGTTGTTTATAATTTGAAAATGCAACTAACAAATTAACGAAAGTTTATATTAAAAATAAAATGCAGCACAAAAAGAGAAAAGCTAAATAGTAGAACATACTCGAGGGATCGAGTAACTTAGCCAATAACATTTTAATATTTTTTATTACTTTAACTGCCATTGAATCTTTCACCAACATTTTTTAGCACTTTAACGGTCATAAAAAATTCCAAAACTAGGTTCATTGGATAAGTCTTGTTGAAGAGATCAAAATTGACAAGTCATTTGCAAAAAATGGAACTGTAACGAGCCTAAAATTGCTATTTTAAGTTAGGGTCATTTAATAAGAAAAATTTATATATTTTAAAGTTAGGGAACCTCTAAACGCGCCTACATCCCAAACCCCTTGAAAACCATTGAATCCTTCAAATCATAATGGAGATCGTTTTTCACCCATATCTTTCACTCAATAGATATTGAGATCATGGTGCACCAATCAAACAGTCGGTTTGTGATTCAAGTGTCATAGACCCAAAGAAAATGGCCATAAAATCACATTTGAGCGTGATGTGTGTTATATGATTCAGGGCCATTTTTTGGAGATTTGTGAGACATGGAATAAAAATTGACAGTATGATAGGTGGGCCATGACCTAAAGATCTATTTTGTGAAAGATAGGTCTGATAAGTGATCTCCATCATCTCATTCAAATGAATCAATGGTTTTCAAGGGATCTGGGACATGGGCGCTTTCGGAGAACGCGTGGGCGTGTTTAGAGGTACCCTTATATATAAAGGATTTGGTCAAACAAATCTAGTCCGGCCAAAAATTGGGCTAGGGAATCTACTAGGTCAACATATATGGCCGGCCTGGCCTAGTGAGGCCATTGACCCAACCAATAACCTACATCGACCCGACCGAGATCCGATTCATGACCCATTTTAAAAAAAAAGTAAATATGGGACCTAAGAAGAGTTGAACCCACAACCTGTTGTGATAAAAGTAAAACAACACTAGTCACTTAACCAACTAACCAATGAGATCTTTTCAATACATTAAAAATTATATTAAGCAACTGGATGGTAAATAGTAAAGACTTCCAAGATTTGCGGCCCCTACATATTTGGGGGCCCGAGGCGGCCGCCTCTTGGGCCTTGGCCTGGACATGTGAGACTAGAAATAGCTCTGCACGAAGAATTGAGACGATACAAGCACAAGGAAGTAGAAGAAGAGTACCTTTAAATTTACCTACCAAATCTTTGAGTTCACCCATGCTGAAACCCATTGACTGCTTTGAATCGAATGATTGAGATCGTTTCCCATCCCAATCTTTTACACAATGGCTCTTGAGATCATGGGTATACCATTAGGCGGTCATTTTTTTTATTTAATGTGGCACACATCCCAAAAAAGTGATCTTCAAATAAGGTTTGAACATGATGAGTTCCATGTGATGTTAAGGTCATTTTTTTGGGATGTATGCCGCCTGAAATAAAAAATTGACCGTCTGATGGTACACCCATGATCTTAAGATCCATTGGGTTAAAGATTGGGACGGAAAATGATTTCCATCGTTTGATTCAATGCAGTCAATGGGTTTTCAGCATGGGTGAACTCAAAGATTCGGTGGGTGAATTTCAAGGTACCGCTAGGAGAAGAGGAGGGCTAGTGAAGATCTGGAGAAAAGTAGTGGGAATGGATATAAAAGACAAGGAAAGGAGAGTTTAACCTTGAATAGAAAATGTACACAGAAATAAGACTCAAATCCGACCCCAAATAGATGGGATTGGATTATGATTATGACGACGATGCTGATTTAGCTTTACCACAAAAATTAAGCATTAATATTGTGAAGAAAATTAAGTAGACTAAAAACATGTCTTACATTGATTTTCTACGAGATAATTCCACTCGTATGCAATGCCTTCAGAAGCTTCCTTGGCCGATTTCGAGGTGAAGACCACCAACCGTTGATTCTGACGAATCATGTCATCAATTGTGGGCCAATCCTGACCATTTTTAGGCATCCGAGATACTGGAAACCAGAACTTTCTTAGGCCGGCAGCATTGAAGACATTAGTTAGGCCTTGAGGTGATGTGACATAGTCTTCGATTATGAGGGTTATGATCTCAGAAGGGTTTGCATTGAGAAAAACTTCGATTTCTTTCAGAACATTAATGGCTGGTTGCTGATTAACCAAATAAAAAAAAATCAGATTTTGATCTACTAATTCTTTATGTGAGACGGAATTAATGTACTTACGTAGGCCGTGAAATTGTAGCAGGTGCCGCCGAAGGAATGGCATAACCAGATATCATTGTCGAAGTCATACGTATCAAGCATCAACCCTCTAACACCATTCTACATTAAAAAATAAAAATACTAACTCCTTAACAAAGCATTACTTGATAGTGTTGATAATATTGGTTTCTTGTAACATATTGCCCAGGGAGAATAAAACCTATATCATATCCCCAATTGCCGAATGAAAAAAAAAAATTTATCATATCACAGATAAGTTGATCGAATGAATGAGGATTTAAAAAGAAATAAGCAATTCAACAATCATTAAAATAATTTATAAAAAATAACAATAAATAAAAATTGAGAAAAATAACGATGAGAGACGACCTGTATTATTGAATACTTATCAGTCGAACCCAATCTTATCAGTTCATAACTTTATATCAACAAATAAATCTTAAAAAAAGTAAAAAAGGGTAAAATTGGTGAATCCAAATTTTAAATACTGTTAGTTAACACCAACCCTAAATAGATGGGGCAATGCAGTGATGGTGATGATTTGGAAGCCTCAGTGTCACACAGAAAAAGGGTTGCACACTTATGCAAGCACATGTTTTGCACATCAACCAACCCAAAGTGCAGGTGGTCCAAATGTTCTTGTTCCAAGTTTTGGTGATACAAAATTCAGCATGATACCTTGTCTCTTTTCACAACATATATATTTTCTGAAGGGGAAAAAAAAATGTTTTACAAGACATTAAGTCCAATTTTTAATATAAACTGTCAAATAGAAAGAAACACTATAAATATAAAAGGGCTTCCAAAGTCTAACTTGAGAAAACCATACTCACCCAGTTATTTTTAAGGAGGCTAATACTCATATAAGGAGGACATTATGGTCTTCCTTTTTTTATTTTTGCTAATGTTAGGTGAACCAACATGCTTAGAGACTAAGCATAGCATACATAACAGGAAAACCTTAAATAAAGGGATCGTATCAAACAATGCCTAGTTATGAAATAACTATTTATATTGAGGAGAGGCAATAAGCGATTTCCCAACAACCATTAGTTAATAAGAGGAGAGGTAAGTACTCAGTGGCATTGTTATTTCAAAGTGGCAACGAACCTATATCTATACTATTCTATATTCAAGAGACAGAGAATCAGAATGGAATCATGAACGGAGAAGCCGGGATGTTTTAGTCACTACAAGTTGGCACATGACCACACTTTTGCAAGGGACGCATTGGTTAGTTTATAAGTATGCAGTCCTATAATCTATATTTAGTAACTAAGCATTTTTTGGTAAAAAATCCCTTAAATTTATCCACTCTACCAACTTTGCTATAATAGAGAGCACATGGATAGGTTTGTTTCTTATAAAAAGACTTGATAACCCACTGTCTTAAATGTCGATGCCCATGTAAAGTACAGTAAGTATAGCACGGCACACTACCAAAGAGAATACTGCACCAAAAATTGTTGGATATGGCAACTCTAACGCCCAATATACAAACCCAACCATCCTAATTTATTATAGCAATAAAAGTGTGTTATTTCTAACATATATAGGAAAATAAAATGGCTTCAAACGGACAAGATATGTTGGGTGTTTGGGAAACTATGGTTGGAGGATTTTTTGCTAATTATTTTAAATTGACTACATTTCTAATTATAATCCAATAAATGAAAAGGGGTTTGGTGAGTTGGCCAGGTACCCACCTCGGGAAGCAGGGGACCCGAGTTCAAATCCCCCCCCTACCCCCCCAAATACCGTGCTGGCCAGGCATGTGCTACCTTGGGGTGCGCAACCCGAGTTCAAATCCCCCCCCCCCCCCCCCAAATACCGTGCTGACCAGGCATGTGCTAACTTGTGGTGCGCGCATGCCCCTGGGATTAATCGGGTGCTCTAAAAGGCGCAGACCAAGTTCTGAAAAAAAAGATTGTAGATGAAGATGGGATACCATGCACCTTGGTGCTAAGGAACCACCATATTATCATCCTCATAAAGCATCTTAGTTTTTTAAGAGGCCAAAATGCCTCTATTGTTTATAATATGGCAAGCCTATGACACCATTCAAATGTTAAATGGGATGTAGTAATTAGTAAATTCCCACTAAATAGACCAACAACCTATCGTTTTATGATTAATAAATTCCCCACTAAATAGACCAGCAGCCTATTGTTTTAAGATTAATATACCCCACCAAATAGACTTCCTCCAAAGACCAGAGTATAGCAGGTAAAAAGGCTAAAATGTCCTTATACTTGCAAATTTTTGCAGCCATAAAATATAACTTCTCTTTGAAAGGTAAAACTAAAAGAATAGGTCCAAACCAACTCTGACTTGAATAAAATATAAAATACATACTTTTCTTTGCAAAGGTAAGCTTAAAAGAATAGGTCCAAAGTCCAAACCAACTCCAAGTTGAATAAAACCTAGATTTCAAAGACCAGAATGCCCTTCACCTTTTATAGTATTACTAACCATAAACGATATTTGGGTATTTTAATAAATCATCTTAGATTAAAGAGTGGCTTTAATAAGTTTTAATTCTGTAAAGCGCGGGAATTACTTATAACACACGCACACATATAATCATAACCACGAATTCTGGTTAGTGACAACCAGTGACAATGTAATTTGCCACAATCAGAGAAGTTATCGAGTTTCAATGATTCCACAGGATTTATAGATACAACCATCGCATATATCCATCCAAAATCTATGTTAACCACAACAGACTTGTTCGGCTGTAATATGAGTAAACACAGATTTACCCAAACTCTGAGTTGCTCAGATTCCTTTCTTTTCCTGGAAAAGCTCAGAATCTGAGCATGACGGAAAATCTCTTCTGTTGCGCCTTAGATTTTGAGTTTGGGCGGTTTTGATCTAGTGAGACTACCCCTCCGAACATGCGCTCAGAATGAGATTTTCTGAGTAAGAAACTCGGAAAACAAATAGTGAACTTGTATTTCAATCCAAGATTCCTCGTTCTCACCCCGGGCTTCAAGCCCTTAAATTGTTGATTGTTTTAAATCAGATGATAGAGATCATTTTTCGCCCCAATCTTCTACGCAAATGATCTTGAGATCATGAGCTTACAATCAGACGTTCTGATTTTGATTCCATGATTCCACAATGTAAAAATCTCAAAAAGTGATCTAAGAACATGTTTGATGTGTACACCATGATTATTGTCACTTTTGGTATGTGTGCATGTGGAATCAAAATCTGACCGTCAGATCACATACTCATGATCTCAAGATCGGTTGCGTAGAATTTTGGGATCCACCCTCTGATTCAAAACCGTTAAACGTTTTAAGCACGTGAAATCCAAAGGAAGAATCTTGGGTTGAAAATGAAGGCACCCAAAAAAATTATTGTACGACACTCATAAACATTGCTTTTTTCTGAGTCACTCATAAAAATTGCTTATTTTTTCAGAGTGGTCCCACCTCTCCCACCTCCAAACGAAAGGAGGAAAGTTATCAGAACTCAGAAAGTAGAAGCTGCTCGGAATCTGAGTAGTTTCCGAGAAATGAAGAAGCCGAACTAGTCTTTATTCTTATAGAGGAGGGCATTTTCGTCCTCCAATTTTTCAAAATTCACAAAAAAATCTCCACTTTAAATAATCAACAAACAAACAGCCAACTACCATTCCAGGCAACATCATACTTTTCCGGCCAGAGTAGCAGAGAGAGAGAGAGAGAGAGAGAGAGAGAGAGAGAGAGAGAAACTTACATTTAGCTGACTAGTGATCGAGTCTTGTTGATTTGCCGGAGAAAGATTAACGGTTCCAGTGAACGATTTCGCTCCCATTAGAGCAAACGCGTTATGCGTCGTCAGCCATGAATACCGATTAAACGGAAGCCCCGTCACCTGAAAATTCAAAATAAATAAATCAGAAATTCAAAATCTAAACAGTCTATTTCGAAGGAGAGTTCTACCTTCGATTGTGGATTGGACGGTTTGATCCGAGTGCATCTCGGCCGGAGATTACCGTTGGCCACGCAGGTCTCACAGTGTAATCCTTGGTTGCAGTTTCCGTCCGTTACACAAGTTTGTCCGATCTGGAAACGAAAACCAGAGATATGAGAGAGAGAGAGAGAGAGAGAGAGAGAGAGAGAGAGAGAAGAAGAAAACCGTGAGAGCTACTGTTGAGGTTAAAAGTTGAGCTGCGAATATCAGAGATATGACATATGGGCTGAGGATGAGATTCGTTTTCTGCAAAAGAGAGTTTGTTAGGGTTTAGGGTTTTAGCTACAGAAGAACAGAAAAATGTAGAGAGATTGTGGCGTGCCTTCGTCATCGGGATTCGGGAGAGAGAAGAGAGAGAAAGAGAAGGCTCTCACTTTTCTCTGACTCTTATTAAGTTTGTGCAAATTTAGTTTTCATTTGCACTTTATATACCCTGCTGGCTAGCACCATCAAAGATGCATGTGTTCCTGATCTTAACCACTGACCGGATCTAACAATCTGGACCATTCAATTAAGGGTACCTCTATTAGAGCTCATGCAATCGAAATCTCCTTCAAAATCATTGATTGCTTCAGATTAGATGATGTAGATCGCGTTTCACACTGATCTTACACACAATGGATCTTGAGATTATGTGATACCCTACAAGTCACACTTCTCCATAAAAACCTCTAAAATCATGTTTGAGCCGGTGTGTCATAAGAGCAAAGAGGCATTTTTTAGGGATCTATGCCATGTAAGATAAAAACTTTATCCTCATATAGGTGTGACATGATCTCAAGATCAATTATGTGAAAAATTGGGTGAAAAAAGATTTTGATCATTTGATCCAAAAAAATCAACAGCTTTGAAGGAGTTTCGGACGTGGGTGCTAATGGAGTTACCCTTCAATTAATTGACTCACCACGTCCAAATTTATGAAAGATACCGATATTTACAGTCCAATATTCATCTCTACACGTAAGGTTTGAGCACTATTATCACCATTGAATTCATTGAATCTAACAATGGAGATTGATTTTCTCCTCAATCTTCCACATAATAAATCCTTAGGTCATGCCCAACTATCAAGTGGTCATATATTGATTTCATATGGAACTCATCTTTATAAGTGACATGGTTATAATTTACCTTGAGAAGCACTCTCCGGTAACTTTTAAAGATTTCGATTGTTTGATAGTTGGACCATGATCTCAATATCTATTTTTGCTTGATAGTTGGACCATGATCTCAATATCTATTTTATGGAAGATTTAGACAAATAAAATACCTTCTTATTCAAAGCTATTAATAATTTAAACGATAAAAACCTTGGGTTGAGGAGGCTGAATTTTCAAATGCAAATTCACTGATGAAATCCATCAATCTGGACCTATGTTACTTAATTTGTCTTAGTCCTCAGCTAATCGCAATTGATACAATGAATATAATTCAGTAAAACAAAGCGAATTGACATATTAATGCTATGTATTTTGTTTATAATAAAATTATAAAAGCATAAAGAAGAGATGAACCTAAAAATTATTTTTTATGTTTTATAGCTAATCAAATGATAATTTATATTCCATTTATTAAAGAATATAAACTTTATATTATAAAATTAATAAGCACTTTTTAAACTCATTCTAACCTAACCAATTGGATTAGCTTGATAGTAGCGAATTACAAGACCGAATTTGAAGCCAGCTAATTAAGTATCTATGATATGGACCATTTGATTAATTGATCAAGTCTTAGATATATCATATTTACGAAAAGGCACCTGTCTATAATGAAATTTCCTATGGATCCCCCTCGTAGGGCAGACTTCCAAGTGTAGAAGTTGATTGGACGGCTAAGGTTTCCTATTAATGAGATCTTTGGGTACAACCGTACAGGAAATGGGGGTACTACGATGTTTGATACTTTTAATCCACACTATATCATACCTTTCCAATATGGTTACGGTGACCCAATAGCGTTCCTTGAAGGAGAGAGAAGAAAGAGGAGCCGTCTAAGAAATGACTTTGGTAGAAAAGACAGCGGAGAGAATAATGGTGCTTTTGTGGGGATAGTTAAACCGCACCATTTTCTACGTTTTCGAAATTCACAAAGCGTTACTGCTATTTACAACTGACTGCTTAATAAGGGCAACCATGACCATTTCATGGCTGTAAAATGACTTAAAGTGAAAAAACCTGGTTGCAGCTACCGAATGTTTGTTGCAAATATCGGTACTCTTCACAAAATGGTAGATTTTCAGGCTACTGATTGTAGAGCTTGGTTGAGTTCGTATTAGGTGACTAGGTAATCGGGTCAATCTCCAATTCTCCATTGCCATTATGGTCAAGCATTGGGGGCGAGCACAGCTATTTCGGAGCATCAGAATCAACAAAAGTATCCATCTCTCAAGGTTGAGACACGGAATCAAACAAAAGTAGGCGTCCAAATGAAACTATTTTATTGGATTCATTTGCAACTCTCTTTTACGTTTTCTCAAGAGCATCTCCCGGAGGAGAGCTATCCCACACGTATATAGTGTTGCAATGCCCATAAAATGGGCTCTAGCCCTAGCCCAGCTGCTATAAATAACTATTGACACGAGTTCTGACAAAAATATATTGGAAATTTAAAATTTTTCACAAAACTGTAATTTACAAGTGTTTGACGATACGGTAGTACCCACAAATTAGAGTTTTTTTGAAAAAAACCTCACATAAAATTTCCACCCAAAATTTAATTGGCACTTTTTTCTGCCCATGATACGTGTTAAAAGCTCGGAGATATTTTGGTAGCCACCCTTACAACTTGAAATTCGTTCTTTTCCACTCGAATATTTTATGCTTAAAATCGTTTGATTGCTTTAAATTAATCGATCAAAAATTTTTTTTCATCATAATTTTTCATATAATAGATCTTGAGACTATGAGTTTATCATCAAACGCTCAATTTTTTTGTTGATATGGCACCCATGTCAATACCTCCTTTTTCACGCCCACGCATTCTTTGGTTCATGGTGCATCAATCTGACGATCAATTTTTAATTTTCTGTATCACCGATACCCAAAATATGACTCTTCAATCATATAACACACATCATGCTCAAACGTGACTTTAGGGCCATATTTTGGGGACTGGGGACACATGGAATCACAAACTGGCAGTCCGATAGGTGTTACATAATCTTAAGATCTATTTTATGGACAACCGGGGTGAAAAACAATCACTCTCATCTGATCCAAATAAATCAATAGTCTTCAAGGGGTCTGGGACGTGGGCACTTTCAAAGAACGCATGAACGCGAACAGAGGTACCCATAAACAACGACGCCAATAAATGTAACCCAACAATCTAAGCCAGTTAATTTGAAGGCCATGATCTAAAGATCATAAGTGAAAGATTAACACTAAACATAATCTTTATCATATGACTCAATGCACTTCAAAGCCATTATCCGATTAAACAGTTGATTGTATCGAATAATATGATAGAGATTGAGTTTTGCACTACTCTTTTGCATCGTAGATCTGTAGATCATGGCCTTTATATCATATGGTTTATATGCAACCTCACCTCATAATCGTACTATTTATTTGCACTATAAAATCGTAACCTCACCCTATCTCCTCCGGCTAACATGCATTGACTGCTTTGAATTTGAAAAAGGAGATTATTTTTATTCCAATCTTTCAGATGATGCATCTTGAGATCATGGGTATATCAGTTTTTTTATTTCATGTTGCACCCATTTTATTAAATGACTCGTGCTTTGTATTTGAGTTTGATGTATGTCTCACGAGTTTAGAGTTACTATTTGGGATTTGTACTAGGCGGAATAAAAAATGATCTGAGTGTATGCCTATGATCTCGATACCCATCTTGTAAAAAGTTGGGACAAAAAAAAAATTCATGTTCTAATTTAAAGCAACTAATGCATTTTGGCCCGACGAGATGAGATGATGTTACATGTTCACATGGAGTAAAAAATGGTGCATTCAGAAAATAATTTTACACAATATAGCCAAACAATTGAAAAAAAATAAAATCAAACCATGGTAAAATTTTAAAATAAAACTTCCCATGAGCTCTTTTTCTTCACCAACCCATGGGAAGTAAAAAAAAAAAAAAACTTTTCATGAGTTTTATCAAACAAGGCATAATAGTTAAATTTAATTATTACTATAGCAAAAACTAAATATTAAAATAATATTATTTTTAAAGATAAGTCTCTTCCTCTCTCTTTTCTCTTTTCTCTTCTCTCTTCTCTCTCTTATCTATTAGTAAAATAATAAAATTAAAATAAATCAAAATCGCATCGAAACCCGAGGGGCCCGAATCGGACTGAACCGTAGTGAAACCCAACACAAATTGGATCGAGCCGAACCCCAATTTGATTCGGTTTGGATGCCTTGAAAGTGAAAAAAATCCGAAAAAATAAAAAACATACCCTAAAAAGAGAAAAAAAAGTAGGTATTTTCCCTATACCGAACCACACCGAAACTTGACAAACTGAATCGAACCGAACCCCAATTCGGTTCGGTTTATTGAGGTTCGGTTTGGGTGGCTTGAAAGCAAAAAAAACTTGAAAAAAAAATCGAAAAAGCCAAAAAAATAAAAAAAGTAGGTATTTTACCTACACCGAACCGAACCGAACCAAACCGGTTTCGGTTTCAGGGAAAAAAAATTGAACCGAACTGAAACCGACACAAACCAAACCGAACCCCAATTCAGTTCAGTTTGGGTGGCTTGAAGCCGAAAAAAACTCCGAAAAAAATAAAAAGATATCCTAAAAAAATTAAAAAAATAGGTATTTTACCTACACCGAACCAAACCAAATCGGTTTCGATTTAAAAAAAAAAGAATTGAACCGAACCAAATGGGTTTTGATTCAGTTTCGGTTTGGGGTGTACCGAACCGAATACAAAAAATTTCGAGTTTGATTCGGTTCGGTATACCGAACTTGCATCACTAAGTGTGGGTAGTAAAATATAATAAAATAAGAATGAAAAATAATATTTTAAAGAAATGAGTAGATAAAATAGAGTGTCTGCTGAAGTTATTTTTATTGTAGCAGTAGCTAAAGTGGTGTTTAGCTATCCAAATTTAGCTCTCCTTGCTGGAGATGCTTTAAGGATGAGGATCATGGGTCAAAATATCATCCGACACCGATACATATCGGTCTTGGACATGAACGATACGATAAAATGTGTTTTTACCAGACCCCTTAAATAACAGTCAAATTATCATCTATATCATTCAATGTATTGTTCGTTTCGTCTAATGTATCGTCCGATAATTTCAAATTATTGATTTTATTTTTTTTGGTAAAATACCGGAAAGCATCGTCCGGTACTGATACGTATCGTCCGGTACGTATCGGTTTTGAGGCTAGACGATACGTATTGATTTTCCGAGATTTTGATCCATGATAAGGATATTGCTTAATGCAACACTACAAAAATAAGGTGTATTAGTGGCATTTGTGATTAAGGCAATTTTTTGTAGCGGCAAGACTTATAGCGGCAGTTTTTGATAGCGATAAGACTAATAGCAGCAATTTTTTGCTAAAAAAACTGCCGCTAATAGTCTTATTTTTTGTAGTGCAATACTAAAAAGCTTTGGCTGTCAATAGTGAAAATGAGGAGCAGCCACTTTATACATAAGAAGTCTTCATCCTGTCCGCATGGCCCGCTGTCCTTGTTTTTTTTTTCTCTCTCGTTTTTGCTTTGATTTTTTTAAAAAATTTATATATAATGTTTAAACAATTTTACACCATTTATTGGCTTATGATATTGGAAATCCGTATGGTCAAAGTAATACATTATCCATTGAAGCGCTATAGGTCCAAAAAACACACTTTTTGAGAGATTCGTATCATCCGATCTTTGCACTCTAGTATCAACGGTTGTTCTTAATTTTGATAGCCTAAATTAAAGTTCACTGATCGATCGGGTGATTTACATTCACTTATAAACCTCCTTTGTCTGGAGTATGTCTCAACTATGAATTGCCACTTGAAAAATTTAGATTGATCATAAATATGTGTTGCATGACATAATAATCTTACACCATTAAGTGCTTAAATGTGGTTCAAACTTGAGCCAGTATCCCTTATTTATAAGAGTTAGACAGACTTGACCGCCAGTTGAAGACTATTAGACAACGCTTTGAGGGGGAACTGCCCACTTGAAAGTTTCAATCCACATGGGAAGATGAGATCCTACAAAATGTTCTAAAGAACTTCAAAATGGAACTCCAAACACCCGAAGGAGCTATTTTATAAGGGGCCGGCTAATAAACCACCTACTTCCATTTAAGCCATATTTGCTTGCTAAAATAACCCTCTAGAGCACTTTTTTCACGTTTACCAGTCTCTGCCACCAATGCTAGCCTTATCATCTTCTTTAAGGTGACACATTATTTTGGACTTAGGACAATATTATACAGTCGATAATTTTTTATAAATAATTTTACAGACAACTTATGTGATAGGGCGTAACTTGCTGCATATATATTGGCGCCTAAGCAATCACATCGTGTCACATAAGTTGTCTATAAAATTATCTATTAAAAATTGCTAACATGGCATAGCTAAGAGGTTGGATGCTTAGATCACAAGGCCATATCCTCGTCAATGTTTTTTACCATCATCTATTATCTTTTTTACCATCATCTATTGATTTGCCATCTTAACCGCTTGGTCAGAGATGTGTCAATATGCTTCATTATCATTTGAATAGCCCACTCTAGAATGTTGCGTACTTCAATACAAATATGTCAAATCTATTATTTGTTTCTTTCCGAATGAGCTATCAACCCCTTTGTTCATCTTTTTCCAATGAGATAGCAGCATAGCAATCAACACAGAAGTGACATCTCGTTTTTATCTATAGGGTTTGATTTCTTGGTTAGGTGCTTCGTGTACATTTTGGAGATCTTGTGATTTGTGGAGATGCATACACCAATTATTTAGTGTTTTGTGGACATCTTATTAATTGTTGTATAAAGATATGGATGCATATTCGGATTTGGGTTCTTAGCTCTTTTTATATGTTTTCACCAAGCCTCTCAATGAAACAAACTATTTTCATTGCTGAGATGGCCACATTATTTTTTACAAGTGAAAATTTTAAACATGATTTTATTAAGGCTGCGTTTGGAAGCAAGGATTTGGATTTGAGAATTTTAAATTCAGAATTTGAAATATTTGAATTTGCAAAACTCTTGTTCTGATGTTTAAGCATTATCTTAAAATTTGGCTAAAAAATTTATAGATAGTTCATTTGACTATTTTTTTTATAAAAAGAATTTGTATTTCATTTGTTTCCTTCATATATTTTATGTAAGTAGGGATGCAAGTTCGGTTTACCGAATTGAATCAAATTGAATCCGATTTTTTTGGTTTTCAATTCGGTAAATCACAAATTGAAACCGTACCGAAATATACTGATTTCGGTACACCAAATTCCTCTAACACATAAACCGTTTCCTAACCGAAAGCGGATTTTCGGTATTCGGTATTTGCACCCATTTTCAATTTTTTTTCCTAAACCCAACCCAAAGCAAACTGAACCGAACTGAACACCGAAAAATTTGATTTCTGTACACCAAATTCCTCCAACACATAAAATGTTCCCAAACCGAAACTGAATTTTTAGGTGTTTGGTTCGATTTGCTTCGATTTGGGTTCCAGAAAAAAAAAAAGGGAAAAAAGTAATTCCCTGCCTTTGTACAAGGTGGGCTGCTTGATTGTAATAATTACTTAAGCTTGGGTTGGGTCAGTTCGGGTCTGATTTAGTTTGGTACCAATTCAATTCTGTCCATTTACCACCAGTTCAACCCAATTCGGTTTAATTAGGGTTGCCTCATGCCCAACCCAACCATATCAATTAAGCTTAAAAATACTCGGCTCGGGCGGGTCGAGCATCAAGTCAAATCGTACCTATGATAGCACTAAGTAACAACTTTTTATTCATTAAACATAGCCAATTATATGCTGGTGTAAGATTTGGATTTTCAAATAACACTTAGGAGGTGTTATTTACAAATCCACTTTTTTACAATACGAACATAAATTTCTAAATTTCGATGGATTTACCAAATCCAAATCTAAACACAAAAAAGTGGAGCCAAATGGTGGATTTGGATTTAGGAGATTCAAATCCAAATCCCCAAATCCAAATCCACATTCCCAAACGTAGCCTAATGGAAAAAAGGAAGAAACCTCTTTATCAATCCTTTTCAGATTACGAGGAATGGCAGTCCACCAATCATGTACGGACAATGTTATATGGCAGGCTAGTTTTGTGTAGACGGCTGAAGTTGTTAGATGTAATTAGCAGGAAGTGCAGTGGGGCCCAAGCACTGCAGGTTGGGCTGGGCAACCAGTCACGTCGTGCCACATCAGCCGCCTACACTTTGCCTTCACAAAACCTACCTGTCGTTTATAATTTCCATCATATAATGATGTCTTATTAAACTGTATGGAACCCAAGGCAGCAATGGTGTTTGGATTTTGTACCACTAGGAGACAACCTTGAATCAGTCTAGAATGTTGGAAAATTAGTTTAGATTGTAGAAAGAAGCACACAGATCTAGTTCGATGCACGATTGTGCAACCGTGGACTTTCACGAGTCTGTCGCGACGATGCGTCGTTTAATGAAAAACTAGAGTCGCCACTCGGAGCTTTTGGTGCCCTGAAAAATCTAAATTAATATTATAAGTACCAAAGTGTCAAAAATATGACTCTGAATCCAGTCTACGCTAAAAGCTCTGGAGTAGGGGCTTTGGTTATCGATCGGGAAGGCATTAAGCACCCGACCAACCCGCTCAAATACGGTCTCTACTTATAGACAAAAAATACTAATAATAAAGGTGAGAAAAAGCACTTCCTCTTGCCCCAAAGGTACTTTAAACCTATTTATGCCCCTCCGCAATTATCAAGATTTTGGTGGCGTAACAACACAAATTCAAGGTCAAAGGAAAAGCTAAGAAGGTAGGGAAGTAAAGGGGAGAGTCGAAGCTCTCAAGCCCTTGTAGCACAGCGGTGGACCTTCGCGTTGGTGCACTTGACAAGCTTCCGATAGCTTAAAAAAATGGAATGAGAGTTTTAACCCTCTAAGGCTTAATGGCTAAGAGGTAGGAGAAGAAGTCTAGGGGTAGATGTAGCTAAATCTCAAGGATGAATGGTGTAGGATGAGGTATCAAGGATGAAACTCAGTTATGAGATTATATGGGTTTAGTGGAGGCAAATGGGAGGAGAGCTCACTAGAATTTTCTCTCTTTTAAAATTTTTTAAGTCATTTGCAAGGGGCGGTGCCTCTCTATTTATAGAAAAAGAGAGGATTAGATGGGTACTTAAGAGCTAATTAGGGTTAACAATTAGGTAATCCTAAATCTAATTTTTTTTGGATTTTTAAAGTTATGGATATATGTGAGAATGAGTTCAATAGTAGATGATAGGGTGAAGTTTCAAATGACTAGAGGGTTACAAATAGGGTAAATGATGGTGCAACAGTCCAAATGAAACCCACCCTAAACATTGAGATGGTCAACAAGTCAAACCCCAGAAGTCATTTTCGAACAAAAATCACAGATTACTATAGCTAAGCCTGGCATGTATATTATCCACGCTAAGCATAGTTACAGTGTCATAGAGGTTCAGATCCCGCTGTGGGACCCAACTATGCTTAGCATGCGTATTATCCATGCTAAGCCATTTCTGAGAAAAGATAGTCTAACGTTATAATATACACGTTAGGCAACATTCTTCCAGAAATGGCCTAACGTGTGTATTATACACGCTAAGCATGCCTAATCTCTCGAGAAGCTCTCGAGGGGTTCAGAGCCTGTCGAGGTGTTTGCATGAAATGTGGCCTTTTGGCTTAAAACTTTGGATTATCATAACTTTTGGTGTATGACTTGGATCGAGGTGATTCTTGGCTTGTTGGAAAGCTGAGACCCTCTACTTTTTAATGGTATGAGACTTAGTCTCAGTAGAGGTCCCTGTTAGCCCCGGTATATCTCTCTCTAACCATTACCCAATAGGATTAACTATGGGTTTGGGGGTAATTTCTAAGGGTTTGAGAAGATTCCTAGGGGTTTTGGAAGGTTCCTAGGGATATGGAAAATACTATCGGAAGCTCGGGGGTGCGTCTCTCTTGAAGTATGTTTTGATTGGGCCTTGGGTCAAATTTGGGTGTCTACAACGATGGATTTTGTTGTCTTTAAACCAAAATTTATCCCTATGACTTTGATCAAGTGGTCACCAACAGATTATCAGCAAAGTTATAAAAAAAAAAAAAAAAGGTTACCAACAAAATCATTCCATGATATAACGAACCGACTATGTGTTCGTCTGATTAGATCTGATGAATCTAATAATGGCGAAACTCTAAAACAATTCTTTAAAACCGCAATAGGAAAAATAGAAAATGCAGTGAATGGACAAAGAGGGTCTTGGGTCCCTTATATAGAACTCAACAGGGCGCGAATGCATCGTTTCGGATAAAACATATCCGTTTAAAATAATTGAACGGATACAAATAACTGAACATACACAAATAATTGAACGCATCGATTACAAATCAAACGTTTAAAAGTTAAATGATAAATAAAACTGAAAATTTGTGGTTACACTTTTGTCTAAAAAAATTAATTACGAGCATCGTACTGCCACACCATGTATATGTGCTCATGCCTGTGCCCGCACGACGGTAGAATTTATAAAATTCAATGCCTCCAAAGTGAAAGCTATAAGCCTTGAGCCAAAACAACACACTAAGCCAATGCCCTTTTTAGGTTTAAAAGATCATATTTATAGATGAAAAATAAAAAATTAAAAGAAATACAAAACCAACCTCAAACAGTTTAGACGATCAAAAGTTTCCCTGCACGGAGTTTTGGACGGATATTGAAAAGCTAAACCGTGACCGTGTAGGCAAATGTAATTACCATGTGTATGGTCGCCTGTACATGGCGGTCTACCTAATACAAACTCTTTCGACAGTCTATTTAACAGGACATCATGTCATGGATCATAGCCCAAAAATCAAATGGATCAAGTGATCCGAACGCCTGATTCAGAACATGCATTCGATCAGACGGTCAATATTCAAAGCTGCATAGTTTTCATTTGAGATCAAAAGGATGAAAAAAATGTGCCACCATGGAGCTCCACGATATGACGCCAGGGAGGTGCAGTGGAGTTTGTACAAGGGAGCCATTACTTGCACACGATTTTCAAGTGATTGCAGCGGATTGCACCAAATTTAAAAGAAAGACTTGTAAATTTGGCGGCCTTTACTATATGAAAATTCTATTTAAACCGTTTGATTTGAAGGCCATCATTTAAAGGCTATTATATAATTCAACAATAGACTATAATAAATCATATGCCAAGTATCGTGTTTTGCTCCAATTTTATGTATCAGAGATCTATTGATCATGAACTTCAAATTAGACGGCTCATATTGTATTCTTACATATCACATGTCACTGAAATATCAATTTTTTTTTAAATTCGGTCTAATCACTTAAAAAAAAAAAAAAAAAAAAAAAAAGTGTGCAAGTAGTAAGTAATGGCTCCCTTTGTCCAAACGAGAAAAGTTAAGCAAGTGTTTTTTTTTTTACTTGACTGGCTCCACGGCAAAGAAAAGACTCCTTGAAGTTTTGATACCTCTTTTTGCCTAAGCTAAAACCGGTTGACGGCCTTAAATTAGATGATTGGGATCGTTTCTCATTCCAATCTTATGCACAATGGATCTTAGAATGATGGGCGTGTGTCATCAGAAGGTTAAGATTCTGGTTCCACGTTGCACAAATCTCAAAATGTGGTCCTAAAATCATGTTTTGGGATCTGTTGTAACATCCAATTAGAAACTTGACTGTTTGATGGCTCGCCCATAGTGTTAAGATCCATTATGTGAAATGTCAAGATTCATTATGTGAAAGATTTGGATGAAAAATGCTCTCTAACCTTTGATTTAACCTAGTCAATGGTCCTCACCTTACGCACCCACCTGTAAATCGGTTGGCTCAAATAGCGGGTATCCTTGAAGTTTTGTAGAATGGGGCTACTAATTGTACACAGGATTTGTACCAATCACGTATTGCTGCACATAGCTTAAAAGGAAGATTTGTTTTTTTCTATACCCGTGTCATGTGAAACACCATCTAAATCGTATGATTTGAAGGTCATGATGTAAAGATCTTTAGTATCAAATATTAGCATTAAACATGATATCGATCATTTGATTCAACCTGATCAACCATTTAATCAAATAGTGGGCTTTGACTGTGTTGAATCGGATAATAGAGATTGTGTTTCTTATCAATTTTTAGCATCAAAGACCTTCACATCATGACCTTCAAATTAGACGGCTTAAATGGTGTTTCATGCGGCATAAATTTTCAAAAATACTAAAACTTCCTTTTAAACTATAAGCAACGGTCCAAATCTCATGTGCAGGTATTCGCGCTCCTATTTGTAGAAAGGATTTTGCATAGCATACCTCTTTCCCGCAAACAGGATCATTGGAAGCACCTATGATCCATTGATTGTTTGAAATCAGATGATGGAGATCATTTTCGTGCCAATCTTCTAAACAATGGATCTTGAGACTCTCTGAGTGGAGCATCAGATGATCAATTTTCATTCCATTTAACATGGATTCCTAAAATTACATGATAGACATCAGCCTCAAACGTGATTTTAGAGTGTAACGTGATTGTAAACTGTACCACGGGCAGGTCAATATATGCCTAAGGATAAATTTCTAAAATCTCCCCTTTTAAACTTACTTTTCTAAATACCTCCCATATTTTTGTAAATATTTAATAAACTCTTACACTAATTATCTAAATGCCCCCTAGCTATCAATATCCACGTTACTACCAAAATTATCATTAAGAGTGGAAGATTTAAGAAAATGGGTTTATGGGCTGGGCCAATATGCTAGTGAAAATTAAATTAAAAAAAAAAATATTTTTTTTCAGGCAAAAATAAAATAAAAAATATTAAAAATTCAGTAAATAATCTAAAAAATTGGAAATAAATATTTTTTATTCTCAAGAAAATTAGGAAAAACTGTATTTAAAATGTAAATATTAATGTGAATATTTATGATTGAAAGGGCATATAGATAATTAAGTTTTAAATACATAAATTTATTAGATATTAAAAAAAATATTGGGAGAATTTTAAAAACTAACTTTAAAACGGGAGCTTTTGATTTTTCCCTAAGGCTTTCATGATAGGCGTCACACTTGTTGGTCAATACTCAAATAATAAATGTAATACTAATAATATTCTTTGCATGTAGATGCCGGCCAAATACCTCGTTGTCTATGTACGACAGAGGAACCGGCTGGAAACCATACATTTGCTTATTTTAAGATTCACTACATCACCCGGTGTCACACCAAAGTCCGAACAGAGGGTCCCAGCCGAGGTGTCAAAATGGGTATTGGTCCACGGAGGACCAAGATTTAAAAAAGAACCGGGTGATTCATCTTAGCCAATATTTATCGGCCAATTTTTTAATTTAAAAAAAAAGAACAGAAAATAGAGGTATCCGCCGAAATTAATATCATATCATCAATACTCATATCATATCAGCCGATACCAATACCGAGTTGAGATACCAATACGTATCAATTTGCCGAGAAATTGATACGCATCGCTGATATGTATCAATATCGGCTTTGATACCATGATCCCAACTAATAGTAGAGTTTGTATCAGGTATTGACCCCAGCTTGCCGATGCTTTTGGTACTAGAGCCAATTCTTTTTATTTTTTTTTTGTAAATGCTCCAACCAGCCTTACTAGCTAGGATCACTTGGGAAGCACAATTTATTTGGTGATTTGATACCCATAATCTCAAGATCGTGGAGCAAAAGATTGGGTCGAAAGATGATGTTTATCATTTGTTTTGAGCTAGTTAAAAGTCATCTAAAGTTAATGGTATGTTGGATTTGTATAGTTTCTATTAGATTTAGAAGTTATTTGATTATTTTGACTCAGATGATGATATTAGTTTTATCTCAATCTTTTGCATTAAAAATCTTTGAATCATAACACATATATCCGACATATATCCGACGGTGACTTGGTTGGGCCGGGGTGTCGCTTTTAGTAATGCCCATGTCATAATTTTTACTTAGGAAATTGGTTGATATTTGGTATACAAAAACAAAGGCATGTCACGCATCTCTGATTATTTGATTATGGACAAGAAAAGAGGAAGACGTTTACAAGTTCGGATTGAACTCAAGTCATATCTAAGGCATTTTCTTAGTTTAGTTGGCATTGGTCGACCCGATTATCTTTTAACTTAAAAATTACTCTGACTTAAGTTGAAGCCGGACTCATTGACAGCTATTAGTAAGTGTAACGACTCAATTTTTAGTGCACTTAATTTTGTGGCGTCAAATGTGTAGCTGCACTAAATTTGGTATTAGTACTCCACATCGAAACCTAATTTATTTAAGAAAAACTTATATATTAATTTCTGTCAATAATTTATATAAGTGGTGTGATAGCCTATTAGTTACTTGACACATAAGTTTTAATAGATTTATTTTCATATAAACTGACCGTTAGGATTAAAATAATGATTAATCTTAATTTTAGTGTTATTTTAATTAGTATTTCTTTTCTGTTATAATTTAGGTTTATCTCAAAACCCTAATTTGTTTAAAATTCCCGATAGTCGATGGATCTTCGATTGATTTTCAATTCATTAAATAAAGAAGACTGAATCATCGGCTTCAATCGATCGATTCCACGCAGTGCACTTTGTTAATGAAGGGAGTGGAACCAGAAGATTAACTATCCTCCCGTACAACTTTTACCCCGTGTGAACCAGAAAGTTACTTTTGTCACCCAGGGTCTTGGTCTACTACGTAAACCTGCGCACCAACTATGGCACGCTTGTCCAAATTAGATACACGTGGCACACTTCTTCAGTCTACTGTGACATGCTTAGCCGTCGTTTACTCGTTTACGTGGGATTTAGCGTAACCAGTTTGGGTCCTACACGCTTCTAAGGAGAGAGAGAAGAAGCTCTTTATCTGACATCTACACCGCCCATTAAAACTCTGATCGATCATGACCCCCGAAAACCCGACTCTTCATTGACCAATAAGCTTTACCTTTTGTATTTTAATCTTTTTTACTACTTTTACACGTCTAATTATTCTAACAACTCTTCAATTATATGCTACTTTCACACACGTGGGAGAGAGAGAGAGAGAGGAGGGGGGCCTAGGTTTTGGGTGCGGTGCACGGTGAGCTTGAGTGCACAGTCGGCTGTGGTGCAGGGTGATCGCAATCACATGTGGATCACTTTTGGGGAAGTTACATGGGTTTCGAATATGTTATTAGCTCATCTCTTGAGAACTAATAAAAAAAGCTTTAATTATAAAATAGTTACATGGGACGTTTTATGCTTAAACAATGCAGGGAAGATAATATTATATTATAGATATATTAAGTCATCAAGTTATAGTATACCGTATAACTCACTTTACGATATTATATATATATATATATTCCTGACATAATTATTTATTTACTTTAAATGTCGCTTTAAATTTGATTGATAGATTTATACTTTTCGATCGATCGATTCTCATCAGAATCGAATATATGTGTATTTTTTTTTTAATTATCTTAAATCCAACCAATCGATTCCAATAATTGATCGAACGACCTATATTCGAATAAAATAATTTATATTATGTAGTTCGACCGATCAATTTACAAAATTGATCGATCGATTCTCATTTCAATAGACAATCTTATTTACACTATAAATTTCACTTTTGCATGACCAAAACTTAGTGTATAGTAATTACTTGCACGCTTCGATCGATGGTTATGACATACCCCACTTTAAATTTCAATGTCTTTTAATTGAATATTTAATAATATATATATATATATCACTTTTATCGCTTCAATGCGACCACTTCAATAATACAAAATGTTAGAACTTCGATATCTCGTGAGAATCAAACTCTGATCTTTACGTTATCAAAAACACACAATTAACTCCCCTAAACTATATTTACATTGGTGTTATGAAAATAAATGTATGTATAAACTTAATAAAAATTGGATGTAAACCTTTCTGTGTGTATGACATTGCTATACTTCCGTCTTGATAATGGTGTATGAGTTAGGGACATATTAGGTCATAAGTACGCGAGCGATTGAGATAATATCTATGCTTGGGCGTGGTGATTCACTGAAATAGTATCGAATCATGAAATATATCATATTCACATGTCTTATAACTCATTGTGGTATGGGACATCACGACGAATAGAGTGAGTGCGAATTCAATGTAACTTCGTATACGGTGACCCGAACACCATGAGTTCTAATATGATAGGATAAGATATGAGTCGGTATGATAAAATATGAGTCAGTGAGATAAGGTATGCTACGAGTATGATAATAAGACACCACTGTGTAAGCCAGCAAAATATTAAGAACTTAAGTCATTGTATGTTATGATCTGAATTTTACGTCTTTGATACATCTAAAATATGTGTATGTGTTCAATATCGTATTTCCCGCATATCGTGACTTTTCAAAAGGTTTTAACTAAAAATACATATTTTGGTTTTCCAAGCTTTTATATTTATTTTCATCATTTATAGATACAAGTTATGTGGTAGCTTACTGGTTAAAGTCTTTAAGTTATAGACAAAAGGTTTAGGGATCGAACCTTGTTATATGTGTTATAAACCTATAAACGAAGAACCCTAAATTATAATCTCATTCAGAGTTCTTCTTAAGAATAGAGTCGTCAGAAACCATAGAGAAGAAATTCTAGATCTACCTTTATAGAATTTTTCTCTTGAAAAATCAACGAGACATTGCCGTATATTCTCAACTGGCCTTTGCCTTTTTCTAGAATCACCATCGTTGTTGGGATTTCGATCTAATCGTGAGAATACGATCGATCTAGGTATGGAGAAATCATGCTTTCCATTGAACTTAAAATATTGATTTTTAAATAGATTTTTATGTAAATTTGTGAGTTTATTTCATGAATACTGAAGGGATGATTAAATGGATGCATGCTATGATTAATGATTTTTAATGTTGACAATTTTGGTTAAAAAGAAGATGAGTTAAAGATCATCATGAGATTTGAACATTATTAGGGCATGCTCAAGATCAACGTTAATAGATTGATTCTGAGAAATCAATAGATTGAGACTGAGCCCAAAATTATGTCAATCGATTGATTCTAAGATGTCAATCGATTGAAGATTTAATGATATTGTTTTGGAAAAATACACAGAATTATATCAATTGATTGATTATTGGATATCAATCGATTGAGGATGAACATTAAAGCAGATACTATTAAATGATATTATTTTAGAAAAATATATATAAATATATCAATTGATTGATTCTTAGATATCAATCGATTGAGGATGAGCATTAAATAGTAACGGACAAAACTCAATAGATTGAGTCTGAGCATTGATTTATGTCAATTGATTAAGAAATCAATCCATTGAATATGAATAGAATTCAATAGATTGAGAAATCGATGGATTGAGCTAAAATCAATAAATTGAGCCTGAACATGAATTCAATAGATTGAGTATAAATAGTTAAATTCTATATTCAGTTCTTCTCATAACAGTGTCATTAAATGTCAATGTTTACGCACTATGATCGTATAATATGCACTATAATATTTATGTACCATGATTGTGCACACTTCAATATTTATGTATCATGATTAAATACAATTAAATATTTATGTATTATATATTACTCTTATGCACCTTATATATTCAATGATGATCTATATAATGTACAATCAAGACTCGTAAAATATGATAAAATATCAAGTCATAATCAACGAGCATTAGACCCATCATCTTGTACATGATAGATTCTAAGAAGATATTAGACTCAATATCTTGTATTTGATAGAGTCAAACTAAACATGATTAATAAGCATTAGACCTAACATCTTAACCTGATGGAGTCTAAGAAGGTATTAGACCCATCATCTTGTGTAAGATAGAGTCTAACTAAGATAGAGTCTAACTAAACAAGACTATGATGAGCATGATTAAACCTAACGTCTTGAGCGGAACGGAGTTTGACGTGCAATAAATGATATGATTGATTAGACCTAATGTCTTGAGCATGACGGAATCTAACTAAACAGGTGATAAGTATGATTATGGCCCAACGTCTTGAGCAAGATGGAGTCTAACGTGCATTAAATGACAAAAAAGATGAAATTAAAAGAAATAATGCATTCATGTAACATTGATATATATATTTAAGTTTAATTTATTTCAGCTTATTGAGATTATACATGCCACATGCACACACACATGAAATATATCGAAATATTCATATGACTATGATTAATATTTTATGCTTTAATGGATTGCATGTCTGGTCCATACAAGTGTCAACTTACACCCCTTGTTGATGTGGGTGACCATATGAGATAGGTGTCGCCGATAACAACGTATGGGTCTATAGCCATGAGACAGCACGTGGCGTGCTCAGAAAATTGAACTGAATGGCGATGATGACTTCGTGGCCTAATTATTTACTTTCCTTTCTAGTTATTATTGTTGGTTTTAGATAAATGAGACATTGATCAGTTAGTATTTTATTAAGACTGTTTAAGCTTTGATCATGTTGGACTTGTTATTAGAATAAGAATATTATCATGAGTTTTATTTTGATTAATTAATATTTTAAAGAAATTTTATCTTTTACTGTTTAAGGTGCTTTTATTGCCTTATTATGTTTCTATAATTCATGATACGAAAGTACGACTTAAGATCTTACAATCAAGAGGCTGTGAGATTATAGGTCGCTAGAGTTGGTATCAGAGCCTAAGGTTGATTCTTACGTCGGGAATATGTGAAATTAGACTCTAATATGAGTTTGATCGATTTTTCAGAAATAATTTCAAATAAAAAAATAAAATGAATGAACATATTTTCATAAATGAACATTAACTTTTAAATTGAAAGAGAATCTTTATGCTGGATAATTTAAATCGTGGTGTCTTGGATGCCGGGGTATGATGTTGATTAATGGACTTTTTTTGTTCATGTACTTTTGGATTCAGGTGCTTCCCATTCATTCATCTCCTTGAACTTTTCTAAGCGCCTTGATAAAGACTCATCTCCTATAAGCATTCCTTTAATCGTAGCAACTTCTCTAAGAAAAAGTGTGCTTGTTGACAGAGTCTATTCTCGATGTTCTGTCTAGATTGGAACCCATGCATTGGTTGTTGATCTAATTGAATTAGACTTCGAAGATTTCGATGTTATTCTAGGGATGGATTGACTCGCTGAATCTCATGCGACCCTTGATTGTTTCACCAAGACCGTGATTTTTATCCCTTTGGATGAACCGATGTTTAAATTCAAGGGTGCACGGAAGGGTGTCATTCCATAACTCTCTGCTTTATTAGAAGCTGAGGAAAAGTGGAGAGATTTATTAATGATTCTTGTTGTAAATGAATTTATAGGAGTTTTTCCTGATGAGGTGATAGATTTACCGCCAAGTAGGGAAGTCAAATTTCAGATTGAGCTCATACAAAATAAGGGCTTTATTAGAAGGAGCCAGTCACCATGGGGTGCTCATATTTTTTTTTATGAAGAAGAATGACGGTTCTCAGAGGCTGTGCATTGATTACCGATAGTTGTACCAAGCGACAATTAAGAACATGTATCCATTGCCACGGATCGATGTTCTATTTGGTCAACTGCAAGTGCAGTTGACCAGCACGATATTTCTCTAAAACGGCATCAATATGAGGTATGGACAGTTTGAATTTTTAGTAATGCCTTTCAGATTGACTAATGCCCCTGCAATCTTTATGGACTTGATGAACCGTATTTTCAAGCCATATTTGGATCAGTTTGTGGTGGTTTTCGTCGATGAAGAAGAGCCCGCCGAGTACTTAAAAATCATCTTACAAATCCTCTTGGACCACCAGTTGTATGCCAAAACGAGTAAATGCGAATTTTGGATGTGTGAAGTGGCATTTTAGGCCAAAGAATTTTTGAGGCAGAGATTACTGTTGATTATGCTAAGATTGAAGCCATTGTAAATTGGGCGAGTCCCAAAAGTGTTACTGAAGTACGGGGCTTCCTTGGCCTAGCTGGTTATTATAGAAGGTTTGTGGAAGGTTTCTCAAAGATCTCAAGACCTCTTACCAGACTAACTAAGAAGAGTGTGAAATTCATTTGGATCGATGAGTGCGAGAAGAGCTTTCTCGAATTGAAGAAAAGGTTGACTACTACTCCCATTATAGTGATACCTTCTGGCACTGGTGGTTTCACCGTTAATATCGATGCGTCGTATAAAGGACTAGGTGGTGTCTGTAGAATGAGAGAGTTGTAGCTTACGGATCCAGACAGTTAAAAGAACATGAAAAGAATTACCCTACGCACGATCTAGAACTGGCTGCTATCATATTCGCTTTGAAAATTTAGAGACATTACCTGTATGGAGAGAAATTGATCATCTCAATGAATCATTAAAGTATTAAATATTTTTTTACTCAAAAAGACTTGAATATGAGACAGAGAAGATGGTTGGAATTCCTGATCGATTATGATTGCGAGATCAAGTTTTATCCGAGAAAGGCTAATGTTGTTGTCGATGCCCTCAGCAGATTTGTTTCAGAACAGGTAATTCGACAAAGAGCATTGCTTTCACATATTGTCATCACCTCTTCATTACTTGATCGAATCAGGAAACTACAACTTAAAGATCCTACCCTTTTGAAACTGAAGGATAGTGGGAAGTTAAAAATTACTGTCAGGGATGATGGGATGATACTGTTCCAGGGACGCTACTGTGTACCTGATAATATAGAATTGAAACGGGAGATCTTGAACGAAACCCATAAGTCTAAATTCTCTATTCACCCTGAGATCAATAAGATGTATAAAGGGTTGAAGAAAAATTATTGGTGGAATAATATGAAGAAAGAGATCGCTGACTACGTGGCAAGGTGTCTCACATGCCAACAAGTTAAGGCTGAACATCAGAAACTACCTGAGTTACTTAAGCCACTACTGATTCCAGGTTGGAAATGGGAAAGTATCGGCATGGATTTCATCATCGGTTTGCCGAGGGCTTTGAAAAGGAACGATGCTATTTGGGTTGTGGTCGATTGATTGATTAAATAGCTCGTTTTATTCCATATCCCATGACCTATTCAGCTTCCCAGTTGGCGGATATTTACATTCGTGAGATTGTCATATTATATGGTATACCTGCTGATATTGTATCTGATAGAGACCCTCGTTTCACGTCGAGATTTTGAAAAAAATTTTAAGATAGGATAGGGTCTAAGTTAAAATTTAGCTCCGCTTTTCATCCTCAGACTAATGGGCAGACCGGAAGACTAAATCAAATGTTAGAGGACATGCTTTGTACTTGTGTACTAGACTTTGGGGACAATTGGGACGAACATCTACCTCTTGCGGAGTTCGCTTATAGCAACAGTTACCAGTCCACTTTACAGATGGCCCCGTATGAAGCCTTGTATGGGAGAAGTTGCAGAACTCTATTGTGTTGGGATACGGTCGGTGTGAGAAGTTTGTTAGGACCTCAAATTGTTGAAGACACGTCCAAACAAGTTCAGTTAATCCGAGAATGAATGCGGACCGCGCAGAGCAGGCAGAAGAGTTACACTGATTTGAAGCGTAGGAATTGGGATCTGATGGAAGGGGACAAAGTCTTCGTGAAAATTTTCCCTATGAAAGAAGTAATGAGATTTGGCCTGAAAGGAAAACTTAGTCCGAGATTCATGGGACCATTCGAGGTTTTGAAGAGAATCGGAGAAACGACATATTGAGTCAAGCTGCCACCAAAGTTTGCGGATGTGTACAATATTTTTCATATATCCATGCCAAAGAAATGCGTGGCAGACCCTACTCACATTATCGACTGGGAACCCTTGAAGGTTTATAAGGATATGTCCATTGTGGAGGTGCCTGTTCAGATTGTTGATCGGAAAGAGTAACCCCTGAGAATTAATGTTATACTGCTGATCCTTGTGATTTGGCAGCACCACTCTCGTGAGGAAGCCACTTGGGAGCGCGCATATACTATCAGGAGGGACTACCCTCATCTCTTCTAGTGAGGTATGACTCAATTTCGAGGATGAAATTTTTATAAGTAGGGAAGAATATTATGATTTGAATTTTATTTCTTTGATACACCTAAAATGTGTATGTACTTAATATCGTATTTCCCGCATGTCGTGACTTTTCAAAAGGTTTTAACTAAAAATACATGTTTTGATTTTCTAAACTTTTATATTTATTTCCATCATTTATGGACACAAGTTATGTGGTAGCCTACTGGTTAAAGGCTTTAAGTTATAGATAAGAGGTCTAGGGATCGAATCTTGTTATGTGTGTTATAAACCTCTATTTTAGACTTTGAGGTAAAAGCCTATACACTCTTCCTTGGTGTGTTAATTTAATATCGGATAATCCTCAAAATATTATAAATAAGTATCTTACGGACCTAAATTATAATCTTAGAAGATCTGCTAGGTGTTGGGGTATATTCTCAAGCGGCCATCGCCTCTTTCTAGAATCATCATCGTTGTTGGAATCTCGATCTAATCGTGAGGATACGATCGATCTAAGTATGGAGAAATTATGCTTTTCATTAAACTTAAAATATTAATTTTTAAATAAATTTTTATGAAAATTAGTGAGTTTATTTCATGAATACTGAAGGGGTGATTAAATGGATGCATGTTATAATTAATAATTTTTAATGTTGACGATTTTGGTTAAAAAGAAGATGGGTTAAAAATCACCATGAGATTTGAGCATTATAGGGGCTTGCTTAGGATCAACGTCAATAGATTGATTATGAGAAATCAATAGATTGAGTCGGACTCAATAAATTGAGACTGAACACATAATTATATCAATCGATTGATTCTTAGATGTCAATCGATTGAGGATTAAATTATATTATTTTGAAAAAGTATATAAAATTATGTCAATCGATTGAGGATGAATATTAAAGCAGATACTATTAAATGATATTATTTTTAAAAAATACACAGAATTATGTCAATCGATTGATTCTTAGATATCAATCGATTGAGGATGAACATTAAATAGTAACAGACATAACTCAATGGATTGAGTAAAACTTAATAGATTGAGCCTGAGCATGAATTTATGTCAATTGATTGAGAAATCAATTCATTGAGCATGAATATAATTCATTGGATTGAGCTAAAATCAATAGATTGAGCCTGAACATGAATTCAATAGATTTAGTGTGAATAGTTAAGTTCTATGTTCAGTTCTTCTCATAACAGTGTCATTAAATGTTAATATTTATGCATTATAATCGTATGATATGCACTATAATATTTATACACCATGATTGTGCACATTTCAATGTTTATGTATCATGATTAAATATAATTAAATGCTTATGTATTATGATATTACTCTTATGCACCTTACATATTCTATGATGATCTATATGATATATAATCAAGACACGTAAAACATAATAAAATATCAAGGCATGATCAACGAGCACTAGACCCAACATCTTGTATATGATGAAGTTTAAAAAGGTATTAGACTCAATATCTTGTACTTGATGGAGTTTAATTAAACATGATTAAAAAGCATTAGACCCAATATCTTATACCAAATGGAGTCTAAGATGGTATTAGACCCAACATCTTATGTAAGATGAAGTCTAACTAAACAAGAGTATGATGAGCATGATTAAACCCAATGTCTTGAGCGGGGCGGAGTTTGACGTGCAATAAATAATATGATTGATTAAACCCAACGTCTTAAGCATGACAGAGTCTAACTAAACAAGTGATAAGCATTCATGTAACGTGCATTAAATAACAAGAAAGATAAAATTAAAAGAAATGATGCATTCATGTAACATTGATATATATATTTATGTTCAGTTCATTTAAGCTTATTGAGATTATACATACCACATGCACACACACATAAAATATATTGAAATACTTATATGACTATGATTGATATTTTATGCTTCAATAGATTGCATGTTTGGTCCATACAAGTGTAAACTTACACCCCATGTTGATGTGGGTGACCAGATAAGACAGATATCGTCGATGACAACGTATGAGTCTATGGCAATGACACAACACGTGGTGCTCATAAAATTGAACTGAATGGCGATGATGGCTTCGTGGCCTAATTATCTAATTTTCATTCTAGTTATTATTATTGGCTTTAGATAAATGAGACATTGATCAGTTAGTATTTTATCGAGTCTATTTAAGCTTTGATCATATTAGATTTGTTATTGGAATAAGAATATTATCATGGATTTTATTTTGATTAATTAATATTTTAAAAATTTTTTATCTTCCATTGTTTAAGGTGCATTTATCTCCTTATTATGTTTCTATGATTCACGATACGAAAGTAGGACCTAAGATCTTACAATCAAAAGGTTGTGAGATTGCGGGTCGTTATACTGTACGTGTCTTTCTTTGCATAGCCACCGTAAGGGCAACAACGTCTTTTAGTCAAGATGGGTCTCTGAGCGATATTATGAGTTATGAGTCGTCGGTCGCCCCTGTGACTGGATGGGGTATATGATATGATATGATATGATAAGGGGGGAGTTATGATACTATAATGACCCTCACATGATAGCTCGAGCAACGACTTTGGCACAAGTCATTTAAGATTTTATGAGTATGTTAGTTACGCTTATGTGATGTACGGACGTATATACGAGAATAGTAAAAAAGATACGATATGATATGATATGAGATATAGTAAAGTACGTTAAAATATGAGTGTCTAGATCATGGTCCTGCATTCACGATTATGATATGAGTTTTACGATATGCACTTGATTTGTCATTCTCTTCTGATTTATGAGATATTATTATTATCACTCACATGATGCACCCACAATACACTTGAGTAGAATGGGATGGATTGGTGGTGCATTCACTGAGTTTATGTGACTGAGTAAACTCATCCCACAAAAATTTAACAACTGCAAATGACTATCTTGACAGAGTGGACGTGGGTTCCTCCGACTTAATTGGTGCTGATAGGGGTGTTATCGGGTAGGTTCAGGTCGGTTTTGAGGCAAAACCGAAATCGAAACCGAACTGATAAGGTTCAAAAATGAAACCGAACCGATAACTATCAGTTCGGTTTCTAAACCTCAATTATTTATTTATTTATTTATATTAGGAAGCCATTGTCAATTCATAAAGGTCAAACCATTAAAGACTTTGTAGGTTGTTGCCTATATTGTTAATTCGCTATTAACCATCCACAAATAGGTGGTTGTTCAGATGGCTAAGAACATTTCCCAGAAATTAATGTACCAATCGGACAGTCCAGATCGATGGGTATTTTTTATATAATTTTATTTTAAATAAAAAATGACAAATATATGAGAACAATTCAGGAAACCAAAATCCTAAATGCAAAACCCCAAAACCCAAATCAACACAAATCCAAACTACAAAGGGAGTCCTAAGAAAACCCAAAATCACACATTCAAATACACTATACAGAAATTACAATTAAACAAAATGGGGTTTTAAAACCCGTTACTACTCCCCAATGCTTTTAACTTAAAATAGTTCTTTCAACAACAGAAAAACAAATGAGAATATAAGATTTCAAAAGGGAAAAACAGACTTCTTTGTTTGCAACCTAAGTTTTATATGCACTATGCACTTATGCAGCCGTGTAGCACCACTATCGGTTTCTTATCGGTTCGGTTTCGATTTTTTAACGTTAAAATCAAAACCGAACTGATAACTATCGGTTTATATTTTTCAAAATCGAAACCGAACCGATATGTCCCAAAATCGAAATCGAACAAAAATTTGGGTCAGTTTCGGTCGGTTTGGTTGGTTCGGGTCGGTTTTTACACAGCCCTAGGTGCTGAGTACATTGGCCCTGTGGACGCGGAGTACCAAGAGCCTTATGAGGGCGATGCAGCTAAGTATCAAGAGGACTTTAATGTTGATCTTGATCTGGGTGCCGGATATTGACTTTCTCAAACTCGGTATTGAGTTGGTTTTATTTTATTATTGTTGATACTATAATTTTCGTTTAACAAATTTGTCTCCGACTTGACTTACACTTTATTTGTAGATTTGTGGTACTTTATCGCACTTATTTTGCATTTATGATTATTTTATATTTCATCTCTATATGTTGGTCTTCATCGATTTCGTGGGACCTGATATGCGCGAGAACTCTGATTATATGCATGTACGCTTAGCGTATTAGGGATGTGTGTGGGTCATAACTCGGGATTCTAGGGTCGTTGGGATGGGGTAAAATTTTAGATCGTGACATTAAGGCTGTTAATTTGCTGGGTAACCCAGCATGGGTTATGGCTGGGTCAAGGTCAATCTCAACCTTGCCATAGATTGCCTGTCCAGCTATGAGCCAAAATTTTATTACATATTATTGCCTCAATAGTTTTAAGAAAAATACATTTTCATTAGAAATATATTTAAGAAAAATACTGTTGAAATACATTTTCAACAGTTTTAAGAAAAATACATTTTCATTAGAAATATATTTAAGAACACATGCAGCAATCAATGATTGATTATGGGACACGATCATATTTCAATGGTACTAACAATCATCTAATGATAATTCTAATTAAATCGTTTACCTCTTATGCTTTTAAAACTAAAAGCCAAATAAATATATTATGCATGTAGGAATATTACCACATTACACATTCTAATTAAATCATTTAGTTTTCGTTCTATTGCATAAGGATAAAACAGTGATACAAGTTTGCAAAACTCTCGTACAAGTTAGTAAAATCCTTTAAAATTTATAATACAAAGGATAAAATCGTGATACAAGTTACCAAAGCCTTCCTACAAGTTACCAAAACCCTTTCAAATTTATAATGCTGATTAACAAGATCATCATGCTTTCACCCAGATAGGCTATATCACGAACCATGCTTTGTTGGAAATTTTTATTTTTGGTGGCCGTCACTATGGTCAACCTGTTGACCGGTGAATGGTGTAAGATCAATCTTGAGATGTGTAGTTGCTAATTCGGTGAATTTGAAGAGAATAAGCAACTAATAATTAAGTCTTTTACTTATGGTATGATTGTGATTTCTAATCACAATATAATTAGTAATTCAAGGGGTGCTTGGTCCCAACGATTGCTTGACACACTTCAATTCTCCCTATTAGTAAAAGCATCCCCATTGTGCTAGAAGGTATTAAGAGCGAGGAGATCGTTGAAGATCGACAACCCACCTTTAATGGCTCATACTCAAGGTGCGCACATATTTTAATATATGGATTGTTGATTTATTATTTTTGGTTGATCATACGCCTAGATCCTATGGCATGTATTTGGATGGTCGGATAGATAGATATATACAGAGATCCATCAATTGGTTTCAGAGCTATGACTGGTGTTATGATTGATCAAAGCATTAGATACCTCGTGTTCATCTATGTTTATAGTTTTTGTAATGGACCTGATTTTTAATCTCTATAAGCAAAACCTCAAAAAAAAAAAGGCCTTATTGCCAAACGAAACCCACAGATAGTTTTTGTGGGATGCAAATAAAGGTTGTTTTTTTTTGGGTTTTGATTCCCAAACGATATGATATATCGTTTTGGATGAAACTGACTACATGAGAGAGGGTCAACCTGGATTGGTTTTTTATTACTTTTGTAATTTTGAAACCACTTCTCTATTGACTTAGAAAGCATACTTTCACTTAATATTAAAAAAAATAATAAAGAAGAATTGGTCCCTGTTGGTTCCTCGCTGGTTAATAGTTCCTTGAAGAAGACAACTATTTGAAATACACCTGCGTTAGTTTGGTCTCTAGTTTCCTATTTTGCACGATGGGTTAAATGGGCCCAGAGACCCGACCCACTCTACATGCCTAACCCAGCCCATGGTTCCATATAAGCTTAAGACCTAACCTAGTCTATGACCTGACCCGATCGATAACCGGACTCAGGTCATGACCCAATTCAGCCCATGGACCGGTCCAGTCCATTCCCAACCCATGATTTATGATTCATTTTGGCCCGTCAGACGCGATCTGTTTGCCTTAAGGCTCAATTGTGACCCATATTATTCCTTATTCTTTTCGGGTTATTTTTAGGCTACTTATAGGTCCGATTTTCAGACATTATATATGAATTTTAACTTTCTCAAGCATTACAGATCTATATTTGAGGTCTATTTTTAAAAAAGTGCTCTTTGTTGTGACATTTGACGACCTGATGTCCCTTTGATAATTTTTAATCGAATAATTATTGTATATTTGAGTGCTTTTAATTAAAGTTGGGTATTAGAGGTTGTGCTCTAGCACCAAGGCTAATTCTTACATAATATTACTCACGATTATTATTAATTTTTGATACATACCCACAATATGAGTTAAATTTGGCTATTAGCATCTCTTAAGTGGCTTATTTTTTATCATTGTTTAACCACTTTTGTAACCGTCTAAAATATTATCAAATCGAAATTGAGAACATGGCTTGAAAGGATTCTTCTGCCCAACGATAATGATCTTTCCTGGTGCTATGATTTTCAAAGTGAGATTTATTTTTGTAAAAGACAGTGTTACAAATTCAGTGAAAGTGTGTAATAAACGTTGACGTCACAAGTTACGGGATTACTTCTGATCAACGGTGATGAAACACTTAATATTGTGTGATAGTTGTGTTTTACCATTCATTATTTTGTGTGTGGGTACTGCTAGCATGTTGTGACTCGACCCAACAGAGGGTCATAATGATACAATTAGTACCACAATCAATAATATAGATTGAGAAAGTGGCTAGTGTATTATGACTCGACCCAACAGAGGGTCATAATGATACATATTGCTTCTCAACAAAACCACATTGGTTTATTTATTTCTTTATTATATCCCTTGCCATAAGTAAATCACTTTAAATATATTCTTATGGAATGGATCATTGCTACAATTGTATATGGACATAATAAAGCCCTTACTTATTGTGCAACATTGAACTCGTCTCCTATTGCTAATATGATTGGTGGAATTGAACTTCTGAGTGACTCAAATTATGGCAAATGAAATGAACAAGTTGTAATTGTTCGAGGCTGCATGAATCTTGACTATACTATACGATCTAATAAACCCAAGGTGCTCACTGCTGACACCTCAACTGAGGATTTGGTAGTGAACAATACGGATTTAGAAAAATAAGATGAATCAAATCGTATGAACCTCATAATCATAAAGAGTTTCATTACTGATGCGATCCGGGGAGGTATTTCTGACTCGCACAATGCAAAGAAATACATGCAAGCTATTCAGGAACAATTTCAGAGGACTTCTAAGGCACTTGCCAGTAGTCTTATTATTAAAATGGAAACCATAAAATATAATGGTCATAGTGGCGTACGAGAGCACATTATAAGAATGAGTGACATGGCGACTTAGTTGAAATAAATGGACATAGGCTTTTCTGAGGGTTATCTTATTCACTTTATCATGACTTCTCTTCTTGTATAATTTGACCCGTTCAAGATTAATTATAACATGTAAAAAGAGAAATAAAAGATGAATGAGCTAATCGCTCACTGTGTCCAAGAAGAAGAAAGATTTGAGGCTAAAAAACCTGAAAGTGCTTATTAGGCCACTCTTGGACCATCGAAAGAAAATTTTAAGAGAAAGAAGGGATCATATAAAGAAAAGAATGTGAAAACTTCTCTACCAGAGACCAAACAAGTAGAAGCTAGCGGATCTACTTCTGTCATCAAGTGTCACTTCTGTAAAAAGAAGGCACACATCAAGAAGAATTGTCAGAAATATAAAGATTGATTAGTTAAGAAAGGTAATGATCTAGTCTTTATTTGTTTTGTATCACTTTATGTTGATGCTTCACGCAATACTTGGTGGATAGATTTTGGTGCAACTATTCGGATAAGTAATTCAATGCAGAGACTTCGATCCAACAAGAAGCTAAGTAAAGGAGAACGAACTATCAAACTCAGAAATAGAGTAGAAGCGAACGTGGAGGCCATTGGGACTCTCCATCTTATTTTAGATAGTGATTTCATTTTAGATTTAGTTGATACTATTTATGTTCCAAGTATTACTAGAAACTTTATCTCAATTTCTGAATTGGATTCATTAGGTTTTGAATTTAAATTTGGACATAATATTTTTACTCTATTATTTGATTATGATATTATGAGTGGTGGCTCATTAGTGGACAATCTTTATCAATTGAACTTGGATTCATCTTGTTCATAGTATTTAATTTTTATGCATGTGAATGATAAAGTTAGTATGAAACGAAAACAAGCAATCGACAACTCCTCCATTTTATAGCATAAACATTTAGGCCATATATCTAAGGCTAGAATGGAGAGGTTAATTAAAAATAATATAATCGATGAGCTCAATTTCTATGATTTTTATACTTATGATGATTGCGTTAAAGGAAAGCTCACAAAGACTAATAAGAAAGGAGCTATCAGAAGTACGAGTTTGCTAGAAATAGTCCACACTGATATTTGTGAATCATTTCTAACTCTTACTATTGGTGGTTAAAAGTATTTTATTACCTTCACTGATGATTATTCTCGTTTCGATTATATATTTCTCATTCATGAGAAATATGAGGCCTTGGATATGCTTAAAATCTATAAAGTCGAAGTTGAGTTATAACTCAATTCGAAGATTAAAATTATGAGATCTGATAGAGGCGAAGAGTACTATGGTAGATAATCGAAAACAGGTTGCAATCCAGGACCATTCACCATGTATCTACAAGAGCATGACATTGTTGCTCAATACACGATGTCGGAAACACCTGAACAAAACGGTATAGCTGAGCGACGAAATCGTACTCTTATAGATATGATGAGAAGCATGTTATATAATTCTAAGTTGCCTATGTTCTTGTGGGGCGAAGCCTTGAAAACAATAGTGTATATCCTGAATCGGCTTCCTAGTAAGGTTGTTCCCTAAACTGCTTATGAGCTGTGGGTAGAAAGAAAATCGACTCTAGGATATTTACACATTTGAGGCTGTTTAGCTGAAGTAAAGGTGTATAATCCACATTTAGAAAAATTAGATCCTAAAACTATAAGCTATCATTTCATTGGTTATCATGATAGGTTAAAAGACTACAAATTTTATTGTCCTACTCATAGTACTCGAATTGTTGAGACTAGATATGTAAAATTCTTTGAGGATTGTGAGAACAGTAAGAGTGTTGAGCCTAGGAAAATCACTTTTGAGGAGAATCGGCTTATAATTCCTATCTCTTTTTTTCAAGAAAAAGTGACACCAATACCAGTCATTCAAGCTAGTGTTGATGCACCTGAGACTATACCTATTGAAACACCCCACATTGAGGAGGCTCTTGCTCCCTTAACGACCTCTAATGATCAACCTTTGCGTATATCAGAGAGAGTAAAAAAGTCTGTCAATTCTGATGACTATATTGTCTACCAAACAAGACTCTAAAGATAATATAGAAAGATACAAGGCCAATTAGTCACTAAAGAGTTCACTCGAAAAGAGGGAATAGACTATAAAGAGAGATTTTCTTCTGACTCTAGAAAGGAATCTTTCAGGATCGTCATAGCATTAGTAGCTCATTTTGACTTAGAATTATATCAAATGGATGTAAAAATTGCTTTTTTGAATGGTGACTTGTATGAAAATGTCTTTATGATACAACCTGAAGGTTTTCAGGTTGAGAGATAGAGTCATTTAGTTTGTAGACTCAAAATGTCTATATATGGTTTAAAGCAGACATCTCAACAATGGTACTTAAAATTTCACGAAATCATTTCAAACTTTGGTTTTAAAGAAAATACTATGGATTAATGTATATATCTTAAAATCAGTGGGAGCAAGTTTATCATCCTTATTTTATATGTTGATAATATACTGCTTGCGAGTAGTAGTTTGAACATGCTACATGAGACAAAAAGCTTTTTATCAAATTTTGGATATGAAAGCTCTTGGTGAAACTTCCTACATGATAGGAATTGAGATTCATAGAGATAGAGCCCGTGACATATTGGGATTGTCTCAAAGAACTTATATTGATAAAGTTCTAAAAATATTTAATATGCATAATTGCTTGGCTATTGTTGCCCATGTGATTAAGGATGATAAATTTAGTCTACTTCAGAGTCACAGGATTGATTTGGAGAGGAAGCAGATAGAGACAATTCTCTATGCATCGGCAGTTAGGAGTCTCATGTATGTACAAGTCCGTATTCATCCAGACATAGCGTATATAGTTAGTATGTTTGGTAGGTATCAATGTAATCCTGATTTGGACTATTGAAAAGCAGCCAATTTTTTTTTTTATTATTTATAAGAGAGTTAAGGGCACATGCTCAGGTACAAAAGGTCGAATAACCTTAAAGTTATTGGTTATTCAGATACCGACTATGCTGAGTGTCAAGACACCCGTAAGTCCATATCAAGTTATCTTTTTATGCTTGTAAGTGGACCTGTATCTTGGAAAAGCGTTAAGCAAATGCGGACTACTTCGTCTACTATGGAAGTAGAATTTGTTGCATATTTTGGGGCAACATGTGAGGCAATATAGTTAAGGAATTTTATCTCGGGGCTTCGAATTGTTGATATTATTTCAAGGCCACTGAGAATCTTATGTGATAATTCCGCTGCGAGAGCTATCTCCAATAATAAAAAGACTAACTATTTCAAGGCCACTGAGAATTTTTAGTGAAGGTTTCAAATATATTGATATTAAATATCTTGTTGTGAGGGAGAAAGCTCATAATCAAATTATATATGTTAAAGAGATCAGTACGACACTCATGTTGGTTGACCCTCTCACTAAAGGCTTACTTCCCAAGCTATTTGCGGAGCACGTTATGAGAGTTTTAATAACCTTTGAGAGTGGATGTATAAGAGTGAATATATTTGTTTAAATTGATTCTAAAATAAGGATTATTTATTTGCTTATTTATTTTTATGCAAATAAAATTTTAGAACATATGGTGCCAATCAATGACAATAAAGTTGGACTAATAATAAATTGAGTTTATACATAATTACCATTCAGTTTATAAACTTGTAATCTATATGAAATCATACTAGTTGGAATCCCATCTCAGTGATAAATTCTAATACGGTAACTAATGAACGGTTATGTATTGATGACATGATGCATTGACTACATTGATTATGTGTTGAAATTCTCACTAGACCAGACTAATTATAAAAACTTTGATTGAGATTGATTAGGACTCACCATTCAAAGAAAGTTAGCTAATATTTGGAAATCGGAGTTTATTGACATAGTGTGGCCAAGTGGGAGATTGTTGAAAGTTTCTATTTTTGGTGGTCGTCAATATGGTCAACCTGTTGACCGATGAATGGTGTAAGATAAATCTTGAGATGTGTACTTGCTAATTCAGTGAATTTGAAAAGAATAAACAACTAATAGTTAAGTCTTTTAATTATGGTATGATTATGATTTATAATCACAATATAATTAGTAATTCAAGTTCTTAATGGGAAAAGACTTTTTGGCTATAAATATAAGGGGTGTTTGGTCCCAACGATTGCTCGACACACTTCAATTCTCTGTATTAGCAAAAACATCCCCATTGTGCTAGAAGGTATTGAGAGCGAGGAGATCGTTGAAGATCGATAACCCACCTTTAATGGCTCACACTTAAGGTGCACACATATTTTAATTTATGGATTATTGATTATTATTTTTGATTGATCATATGCCTAGATCCTATGGGATATATTTGGATGGTCGGATCGATAGATTCATACAAAGATCTATCATGCTTCCCATGCCCAACAACCATGCTTTCAACCATATCTACCATACTGTCGATCGAGATTGACCATATCGATCATATTTTCACCATTATAACAACCCACCCTAACCCTAATACATGTTTTAGGACATTTGATTTGGAGTTCTATCCTCATGTATTAGTTTCTCACCAGTACTAAGCTATGAGCCAAAATTTTAATACATACAATTGCCTAAACAATTTTAAGAAAAATGCATTTTCATTAGAATTATATTTAAGAACACATGCACCAATCAATCATTGATTATGGGACATGATCATATTTCAATGGTGCTTACAATCATCTAATGACAACTCTAATTAAATCATTTACTTCTTATACTTTTAAAACTATATGATGTGGAAGAAGCCAAATAAATACATTATGCATGTAAGAATATTACCACATTACACATTTAAATAAATTATATATATATATATATATATATATCTTACCTCTATATAAAAAATGAAAGGTTATATTTCTTTTTAGTTTTTGTTTTATTGCATAAGGACAAAACAGTGGTACAAGTTAGCAAAACCCTTTAAAATTTATAATACAAAGGACAAAATCGTGATACAAGTTATCAAAACCTTACTCCAAGTTACCAAAACCCTTTTAAATTTATAATACAACTTAGCAAGATCACTATGCTTTCACGCAAATAGGCCATATCGCCGGCCATGGTTTTACCCCCATCGACCACCATTGACCATGCTTCCCATTCACAACAACTATGCTTTCAGCCAGATCTACCATATTGTCGATCGAGATTGACCATGCCGATCATATTTTCAGCATTATTACAACCCACCCTAACCCTAATACATGATTTAGAGCATTTGATTTGGAGCTCTATCCTCATGCATTAGCTTCCCACCAGTCCTCAGCTATGAGCCAAAATTTTATTACATACAATTGCCTAAACAATTTTAAGAAAAATACATTTTCATTAGAATTATATTTAAGAACACATGCACCAATCAATGATTGATTATGGGACACGATCATATTCAATGGTGCTAACAATCATCTAATGATAACTCTAATTAAATCATTTACTTCTCATACTTTTAAAGCTATATGATGTTGGAAGAAGCCAAATAAATACATTATGCATGTAGAAATATTACCACATTACACATTTAAATAAATAATATATATATCTTATCTTTATATAAAAAACGAAAGGGTAGATTCCTCTTTAGTTTTCGTTCTATTGTATCAGGACAAAACAGTGGTACAAGTTAGCAAAACACTTGTACAAGTTAGCAAAACTCTTTAAAATTTATAATACAAAGGACAAAACCATGATATAAATTATGAAAACCTCCCTACAAGTTATCAAAACCCTTTCAAATTTATAATCCATGTTAGTAAGATCACCATGTTTTCACCCAGATAGGCCATATCGTTGGCCATGCTTTTACCCCCATCGACCACCATCGACCATGCTTCCTATGCACAACAACCATGCTTTCAGCCAGATCTATCATACTGTCAATCGAGATCAACTATGCTTCCTATGCACAGCAACCATGCTTTCAGCCAGATCTACCATACTGTCGATCGAGATCGACCATACCAATCATATTTTCACCATTATTACAACCCACCCTAACCCTAATACATGTTTTAGAGCATTCGATTTTGAGCTCTATCCTCATGCATTAGTTTCCCACCAGTTCTCAAGTAAGGTACCTACTATTTTCCATCATTTTTTGCTTCTTTTTATTTCTTTTCATGATTTTTATCTCCTTTTTTTACTTCTCTACCTAGTTTTTTACTTTTTTTTTCATGCAGGATTTCTAATCGATTTTGATGGGTCTTTTATGATTTTTTTAATCAAATTTTATGGATTTTTGTAAAGTTTTGTACGATTTTTTTTTAGATTTTGTCAAATTTTGTTTTTATCAATTTTTATGGGCTTTTTTGCGATTTGGATTTTTTTTTGGTTGATTTTGATGAGTTTTTTTGTGGTATTTTTATGGGGGTGTTCTTTTTCTTTTTAAAAAAAAAAAATCAATTTTTATGTATTTTTCTGGTAATTTTTCAAATTTTTATGGGGTTTTTTTATTGATTTTTTAATATAATAAAACAAAAGAATTAAATTCTCTCATTTCAGTTCTATCGACTAAAATATGCCCCGAAGACCAACAGTCTCTCCTTTAATTCGATTCTATCTTCTAATAAAACAAGCCCAATTATCGTCATAAAAGCCATCTCCTTCTCTGTGACAGCCCGGATTTCGGCGCCCCGAGACCCGTGCCGTCGGTGGACTGGCGCTAAGGCCGAGTCCGGGAACGGATCACTTTGCGTCACGCACAAAGGCACAGCGGAATCTAAGCGAAACCATTTCGAATTTGTAACGTAAACAAAATAGTGAAACATCATTATCATTTCAAAAACCCAAAAGACGGTTCTAATTACATAAGAAGGTCTATGGAAAGAGAACCGTTAAGAACTACCGGTAAGGACCCCTCCTTACCAAAACATGGTTCAATAAAATATAAAGAATTGTTATTCTCCATTCGTCTCCTTACAATCAAAATGATTTCAAAAGAATTTAACAACTCAAGGTCGGACACAAATAAAACAATTCTCAGGATGTGGCTCCTCTGAATCCTCGCCGGGAGAATAATCTAGATCTCCCCTCTCCGAAGGTTCTGCTTCTATATCTTCTCCTGAACCTGAGACATTAGTAATGGAATGAGCTTCATCCAAGCTCAGCAGGGAAAATCTCATAACATGCTTATCATAACATCAATACATATCTTATGGTACAATGAAAACGAAGTAATTCCGAACACATGCAAAGTGGTAATCCTCACAGTCTTAACACACACACATGCAATGCCAATGGGATTCATGCACAAGCTCACACTTTCATTCCGATATGGGAAAAGAAACTTAAAGGTGCTTGGCCGAACGAAGCACCTTTATCCAAGGCCTCAAGCCCCCGATGAAATATCCACCATCGTCACTCATATGAGTCATATGCACATATATCCAAGGCCCCATAGAGTTGGGCACTTGGCCGAACGAAGTTACCTTTATACGGTAGGAGTCACATAACACATACACGTATCACACAAAGGGTGTACGGATTGGCCGCCGTATCGGTCACGGATATCCTGCCGCGTCAATCACGGTTATACCGCCGCGTCGGTCGGGTATTCACGTAACCTTAAATCGTAAGTGCCTATATATATAGTTTGTCGCCGTGTAAAGTGATAATCGTAGTTTATATCAGAAACCGGAATGAAATGTGAAGGTTTTACATACACATGTCACAAAGACTCTCGAAGGTTTCATAAGCTCTACATATTTTCAACTCACACGTGTCACATGCCTCATTAGTTTGAATTCATATGCAGAAATCACATATTCAAAGCGGAAAGTGCATCATATCACAACACACGTGTTAACGAAATCAATGCACATGATGTCAAGTTTTCCCTACCTTACAGATCAGACCTGTGCTTGCTCAAGCCTTCACAAAGGTCGGGTCCTCCTTAATCACGAAGCTTACCTAAACATGATCATTTTTATTTATTAGAACGGGGCAAAACACACTGCCAAAAGTCCTCGTGCAATCTCACGATCAAAACTCACCAAACACTGAAATCTGGGAATTTCGATCGATCGAATCCCTGTTTCGATCGATCGAAATCCATTTTCGATCGATCGAAATAAATTTCGATCGGTCGACCTCTTCCAGAACTACCAAATGTATTCTCATTCGATCAGACGAATTTTCCAAATCGATCGAAATGAAATTCGATCGGTCGAATTCCACAGAAGGCATTTACCTTATCACAGTTCGATCAGACGAATCCCGATTCGTTCGATCGAAATTACATAATTTGATCGATCGAATTTGATTCGATCGGTCGAATTCTCACAACAATTTTCTAACATTCTGTTTCTATACGAATCGTTCGATCAAACTACAGGTTCGATCGATCGAAAACTTTTTGTTCGATCGAATTAAATTTCGATCGAACGAATTTCTCAGAATTTCATTTTTTTCCCATTTTTACTGACATTTTGATCGATCGAGCGAAAATTCGATCGATCGAAATGAGCAGATTTAGCTTAATTTTGGGTTTTTCACTCTCAATCACTTTTCACTTTGAATCCATCTCAATTCTCATGATCCTCACATGGATACACACTAGTTCAACTCCACACTACTGATCTAAAATAAATTTTTTATACTCCTTACCTTGATTTCAGACGAATCCTCCTCCGTGCTTTTAAGAATAGTTTGGGTTTTCTCTGAGTCCCAGTAGATCAGTCCGATCCTCGATCGAGCAGCTGCCTCCCTCCGTGCCAACTGATCGATCTCATCAATCACGGACACTCAAAGCCTTAAGGTTATCCTCTCTCTTCTTAACTCTCTTTCACAGGCATTTAATATGCAATTAAATGCCTTTGGTTTCCTCTTATACCTTAACTCTCATACTTTAGTGTAGGACAGCTACACTGAAGGAACGTGTGTGAGGGTTTCAAACTCCCACATCCAGTCTTTATAAGATCAATCCGGTCCGTTGGATTTGATCTATAGACATTACATCACTGTTAAAGGGGGTCCTCGGTGCATGATCCGTCGGCACACACACCGAGTCTTACGAATCAAGGCCCAAAAGTTTGGGACGTTACATTCTCCTTCCGTTTTTTGTCCTAAAAAAAAGCCGATCTCCTTCTCTTTCTCCTTTCGTTTTTTATCCTAAATCCTAAAAAACAAGGCAAGGCTAAGAGACAAATTCAAATTCTCCCCCTTCTTATTTTTTCAATTCTATCACAAGCTGGAAAGGTAACTTAAATTTGCAAACCAGTATAATAGTATAAATAGAAAACTTAGTAACCAGTGCACGTAAGTAAAACTCAGGTACAAATTAGTAAAACTATGTATTGGATTTGTTTACGCACATCTTTCAAAAATGCCTCTGAAACTACTGTGTTGTATTTATTATTACGTTTGGCTGCATTGAACATCTTCCTAAAAACAAAGAGATATTAAATTGCAGGGATGTAGAAGGTTCAGGATTGCTGATGTAAGGGGTTTCCTAATCACACTACAAATTGCAAGTGTTATTGGTGGGGATAAAGATTACAATGATTCCGGTGAATATTAGATGGCTTATAGTGAAAATTGATTTATTTAGTTCTTTTTTGTAATGATTTTCTAATGGTTTATACTTTATAGTATAACATTGATGTATTTTTAGGGTTTTTGCTGATGATTTATTGACGATTTCTAATATAAACTTCATAGGTACTCACCTCGGTCCAATCGAGCTCTACCAAAACTTCATCACTGTAGAGGTGCAACAAGAGTTCATTGTTCATCTCCTTCCAAGCTGGATCAATCATTCATGCAAACATTTAATTGGTAAGAATGTCCTGGAGAATTTTATCCATTATTCATGCTTTTTTTATTAGGGATTTTTCCATTCCCATATTATGACAAAGTTTGTGCATGTGTGAATTCTCAAGCTATCTATCTTTTGTTGTCATAACTTAGAAGTCATTTATTGATCTTTGCTTTATTCAGTCCAAGTAATATCAATCAATACAATGAAATTAGTTGTTAAGGGCTATGAATCAATAGATGTTTATGGCTATGACAATCTAAGGAATTTTTTTTTTTTTCCCATTGGCTAAGAATTTTATCCTTCAGTTTAGTTTATCCATTTTTAAGGGTTTATTTTTGGGGTTTCTGTGTTTTTTTGTTAGGGATCCACTCTTCAATCTTCATCGTCTTCACCACTAGAAATTGAACCCATTTGTTTGGTTGTTTGAGATTCCATACTAGTTGATCGGTCATATTCATCTGCCCAAAATTTATTTGTTGATTGTTGTCGGATTTGAGCATGGTTTTAAATATCAGCCATATCCGATATGCATATCGGTCGATATTATATCGTTTGCCCCATTTGATATGGATACACTCCTTGATTTTATATTGGGTTAAATATCGAGGTAAACAGGTCAAATATCGGACCATATTGGAGTCGTATAGGCTGATATATATATCGGATATGACTCGGATGAAATACCAAAAATGCCATTTTTTTGTAAAAAAAAAATTATATTTTATATTATTTTAAATTTTTTTAAAAAGGGGGTAAATATCGGTCGGTTTGGCCAATATGTATTCGACGTATCATGAAATATGTATCTGTCAGGGACCCAGCTGATATATATATATATATATATATATATATATATATATATATATATATATATATATATATATATATATATCGGCCTTTAAATCCCTGGATCTGAGAGTCAACTTCAATACCAGAAAATGGGCCCGTTTCAAACAGAAATTTGATTTAGTTGTTAGAGATTCTTGATTTATTTACTTTTTTTATGAGGTTAATTGAGAAAATATACCCCTTTTTAAAATATTCTTATTAGATTTATGTGTGTTTGTTGAATATTGGATTTATTTGTATCTTTGCATTTTGAGGCTTATAAGATATCTTATTTATGCTATTTTAATGGAATATGAATTTTGTGAACTCATGAAAAATTGGGCATTCTCTGTGATGGTATTTTGTGATTAGCTAACCATTATGTGTATTCTTTGGGATTTTGAGTACGGTGGAGTGATATGAGGTTGAGTTGGCCAGTTTTTAGTTCTATGATTGATCCCTTTTTTGGGGATTTTTAGTTTAAAGGGTGGCCAGCGATTTTTTTATTTTTTAAGCAATGATACATTTGAGTTTCATTCAATGATTTTGTTTTTCCAGTCGGATATTTTTGTTGCATTGTGAGTATAGAAGAAAGGATTATAATCTCTCTAAGCTAATTGGGAGATTGAAACGGAACATGATATCTTTCTTCGTATTTAAAAAGCCTTCCTTACTTTATGGTTAGGAAAGTCTTCTCTTTTTCCATAAAATGTTTAATGGATTGTGGAACAATTAAGTTTTTTAATCTATTAGCTTAGAGAGATCAAAACCAACATGGAAGCTTTTTCTTTCACATATTTATGAAATAATGTGTCGAAATTTTAAAATGGATTGTCATAGAATTGTTAATGTTTTTGCATTGTCTAACGTCCATCATAAAGTTAGATCTATGAATTTTATCTTGTCCTTTTTTCTCTAATTGTAATCATTGTGGATAGATGTATTGGATTGTAACGATCATTTTGGAAATGGATTTTTGACGATAGTAAATGTAAAGGGTCAAATAGCTCCCTCTATATATTTCTCAAATGTTTAAGTGAGGCAAAACGTAAGTACTGATTCATAATCTATATTGAGATAAGATTGCTCATTAGGTAATACCAAATGGACTATGCACTATTGTAACAAACAAATCTACACTACTATAACAAATGACAGAATGAAGATTGTGGATGCTATATGTCATGACGCATTTTGGGTGGGGATGGAAAAATGTAACGCCCATGCCAGAAACAAAACCGGGGCATGGACCTAAGCCCAGAACCGAACAATATTGTGGCATGTGGATCTAGGATATCGCAAAATAGTATCAAAGCTGATGACAACTCTTCTATAAGGTTGGGGGATTGTAATAGTCCCACATCGGATTGGAAAAAGTTTTGACCCTGAGCTATATGTGATTGCGGACGCTACATGTCATGACGCGTTTTGGGTGGGGATGGTGAAACGTAATGCCCATACCAGAAATAAAATTGGGGCGGGGACCTAAGCCCAAAACCAGACAGTATTGTGGCATGTGAGTCTAGGTCCTATAAAAAATACATAACTAACAGACAAACTTTTGGTTCTATATAATAAAATAAAAGAATTAAATTCTCTCATTTCGGTTCTATCGACTAAAACATGCCCCAAAGACCAACAGTCTCTCCTTTACTGAAGACCAACAGTCTATAGACAAAAGAGCATTCGGGTCTATCTCAAAGCCGTCTATAAACCATGAAAACCCAAAAAACTCTACCATATGCATCGAAAGCGCATAAAACTCGAAAACTCTCCCGATTCTCCACTACGATACAACCCCCACAATATCATTTTGAGGAATCAGTGCATGGCAAAAAACTTCTGCTTTTTTTTTTTGAGGAATCAGAGCATGGTAAAAAACTTCTTTCTGGGTTGTTTTGTTGATCCATTTTGATGGGGTTTTGGTGATTTTTTAGGTTTTTTTTTTAGATTTTGTCATTTTTTTTTTATAAATTCTGATGGGCTTTTTTCAGATTTGAATGGTTTTTTTTTTTGGTTGATTTTGATGAGTTCTTTTGGGGGGTTTTTAAGATTTTTTTTCTTTCTAGTTTTTTTTTAGGAATCAGAGCATGGTAAAAAACTTCTTTCTAGGTTTTTTTTAGATCGATTTGGATGGGTTTTTAGTGATTTTTTAAAAATAAATGTTGATTTTTTTGAATTTTTTAGAGTTTTTTTTGTTTTTATAAATTTTGATGGCTTTGGGTTTTATTTTTTAGCCTGCGGTTTTTTCTGATAGATTTTGATGGGTTTTTTTATGATTTTTTAAAAATCAATTTTGATGATTTTTATTTTTTTTTTTCTGAATTTTTTAGGGCTTTTTTAAAGAAAGTTTATCATTTTAAAAATAAATTTTGATGGGCTTTTTTTTTTCGGATTTGGATGGGTTTTTGTTTTTGGTTGATTTTGTTGAGTTATTTTGGGGGGGGGGTGTTACTAAAAATCAATTTTAATGTATTTTTCAGAGAGTTTTTATAGGTTATTTTTTATCAACTTTTATGGGTTATTTTTTTTTTATTTTGAATTTTTTGGGATTTTTTTCTTCATATATTTGAATTTTTAAAGGATTTATATATATATATATATATATATATATATATATATATATATATATTTTGAGGTTATTGAACATGATTTTTTATTGTTTCTCTTTCCTTGTAGGATACTTCACAGAGACCGTTATGAATTAGGGTTCTTATTTATATTATGATCGTTGATCTCAATCATCATTTTAACGATCAACCGCAGGTAATTTTAAGATTTGTATTATTATAATTTTTTTCTTTTCGTTGTATGATAGAATTTGGGTTTTATTGCTAGAGTTTTTTGTGATCAGAGACGAGGTTGAGAGGTCTCAACGGCTCACCAGAATTTTTATTTATTTATTTTTTTTTTTTTTCTTTTTGACTTTTTCTATTTGGGCGGGATTTTTTTTGGTAAAGTTTGATGAGTTTGTATGGTGTTTTGGTTTAAAATTGAATTGGGTTTGTGTATAGGAGGGTAGTTTAGAGTTAGATGATTGTGATTTTCATTTTTTTTTTTTTAACTGAGTTTTTTTTGAGAATTTTTGATGAATTTGTATGTTGTCAAGATTGAACCATCTCCGTGACTAGATGCATGCGGACGTTTTTCACATTCACGTTTGATATTGGTATGAATTTTGACAAGTGATTGTTATCTACAGATATTTGATTTTTGTAAATTGGGGTTCGAATTGGTTGTGATTAAATCTTCTACAAGACCAAGAGTGATTCTGATTTCTGGTGTCGGAAGGTGAAGCCTTATTGGTTAGTAAACCCATATGACTTTTATCTGTTTTTTAATTGTTTCTGTGATTAAATTTCAAAAAAATTCTATACTAGATATTGTGTATAATTATTGAGTTTAGACTATGAATATATTAAACTTAGTACCAAAAGCCATATTCCCCAAGTAGACGGACTAAGAAATCAGAATAAATAGATTCGCTCAAAACTATACTAGATATTGTGTATAAATTTTGTTAGGTACTGGTAGATGTTTTTAATTGGTTTTCTTTAATTTTTTTTTAGATCCTGGCCTTCTATTTTGCACTTCTGAATTATTTCATAATTAACTTACCTGAATTAGGTACCTAGGCAGGGCAGAGCTTCTAGGGTCGGCCTGACCCTTTGACAGTCCTAATTCAGCGATACCGTATCTATATCGGCCGACACATATTGGTCCAAGATGGATCGATATCCAATAGTGATACCGAGTTTGATACATTGTTTACAATGAATAAAGTTCATTATTATGTGCAAAAGGAATGGTGAACAACAAGTCTTCATTAATTTAGCCTTTATTTGCAGTTCGAGGCAGCATGGGCTTTGACCAATATAGCTTCAAGGACCTTACAACATACCCATGTTGTTATGGTGCTATTCCATTTTTTATGCAACTTCTTAGCTCTTCAAGTGATGATGTTCGAGAATAGGTCGACTTGTCTCTCTCTTTCTCTCTCTGTCATTGGTAGGTCAATCGTAGTCATCAAATTCTCCGAATTTTTTTAAAAAGTCGTGAATAATTCCTGAATTTGAGGTTCTTCGAACTAACCCCAAATTATTCGCGAATTTTTCAAAAAATTCATATGTTTGTTAAAAATCACAAATAATTCACAATTTATTCAATAAATTGCAATTTTAATATCTTTTAAACTCTTTTACACTTTTTAATCTCTTTTTAAAAAAAAAACCTTTTCTCTCCGATTTTTGTCTGAATATTTCTAGAACTTGCCAAAATTTTGTCGGATTTTTCCGAATTTAAACCTTGCCAATATTGCATAACCTTGGCTTGGTGACTATGAGGTCAATCACTAGAAAAATTTGTTTATATATTGGTTCCTTTTCTCTTATCTTTAAACAGGCTGTATGGGCATTGGGTAATGTAGCTGTTGACTCACCAAGTTGTAGCGATCTTGTTGTTAGTGATGGTGCCCTCATGCCATTTTGGCTCAATTAAATGAACACTCTAGACTATCCATGCTTAGGAAAGCTACATGAACTTTATCCAATTTGAACAGGTATCTAGATGGTAGCATTCATTTGCTTCTTAATTTTTTTTGCAAATGCAGTGGCATGGGTTGGTTGATATTGTGTGGCTTTCTTTGGTTGTTCATATCAGGCAAAACCTGCATTGCCAATTCTGTGGCATCTTATACATTCAGTTGATGAAGAAGTTCTAACATATGCTTGTTGGGCTCTATCTTATCTCTTTGATTGTTCAAATGAAAAAATCCAGGCTGTAATTGATTCAGGTTGTTGTCCAAGATTAGTAGGACTTCTGTTGTAAGAATCTATCTACAATTTGCACATTTTATTTTTGGGATTGCTTATAGTAAAAGCCCTTTGTAGATTTAATTATGTTGGCATCTTTTCGTTTTCTTGTTTTCCTGTTCTGTTGGCTTCATAAGTATATTTTTTCCTTATATAGGGCCACTCTTTTCTGTTTTGTGTTTTCTCTTGGAGAAACCTATCACTCTATCACTGACTAGATTTGTATACGTATTGATGCTAGCTCCTCACCACAATCCAAATTTGACAAAGAGTGCAGATAATTTCGTTTCTTTACTGAAATGAAATCCTGAAAGTTTTAGTCAAAAATCACGGCCTTCAAATTCTCAATCGATAATTTGAAGTTATTGGCCGATAATTTGTTAATCACTGTATTATTAGCCAATATTTTCAAGGCCGATAATTTTGGGTTTTAAAAAAAAAAAAAAAAAAAAAAAAGTATGGGCACCGAAACTTCGACTTGGCCCATCACATTTCGGCCAAAATTTTATTCGGGATGTTCAGCCAAAATCCCAAAATTTCAGTGAACATACTGGATTCAACTTTAGTCCCAACCAAACCGAAATTTCGAAGCCCAATGATTTTTTTTTTAAATGAAAAAAATATTTTTAAATTTTACATTATAACAATTCTTTCTCCAAATAAATGGCTCTCGCGTGCATCGCACGTGCAGGGTCCACTAGTATATATATATATATATGTGTGTGTGTGTGTGTGTGTGTGTGTGTGACCACCTGGAGCTCCATGTGACACTGAAAGTATTGTTCGAATGTCACATGGAGCATGAGTGCAACTATGGGTTGACTTGACTTGACCCATTGATAGCACTGTTTCTCATACCCGACACTCCTCATTTAAACACTAAAATGGTGTTAAACAATCTTACACCATCAACGATTTAAGATGTGGTTGATTCGTACCGTCAAAGTGATAAAACATAGACTGAAGTGTAAAAAGTCAAAAAGGTGTTTTAGGGAGATTTAGATCAGCCATTGTTTTTAGTTTTAATGGCTCATATTAAAGTTCATCAATTGGATCACCCACTTTCACTTATATGCATCTTTCTTTGGGCTGAGCCTTTTTTCTTATATAGATTATCACTTGGATAATTTAGATTTGTCATAAATGTGATGATAAATGACACTTTATTTGTGTGAGATGAAGAGTCTAATTTTATTGGCGGAGATCATTAAAATACCATTTTGGTGTTTAAATGTGTCCAAGCCATTATCCCAAAAATGATAGGCAAGGGTAATGGCTCGTGTCTGACATTTAAACACTAAAATGGTATTCAAATCATCTTATATTATTAAATTATACTTTTTTTTTCTAGTATAGATTGTCACTTGGACAATTTAGATTTTGCATAAATGTGATGATAAATAACATTTTATTTGAGTGAGATGAAGAGTCTAATTTTATTGGTGGAGATCATTAAAATACCATTTTGGTGTTTAAATGTGTGCCAGAGCCATTATCCTATAAATGAGAGAGATAATGGTTCGTATTCGACATTTAAATACCAAAATGGTATTCAAATCATCTTACATCATTAAATTTATATTTTATCTCTTACACAATAAAATGTGATTTATCATTATATCATCTGGCACACAATTTGAAAAATCTAAATCCTCCAAACAACAATCTAACATTAGAAGATATCCAAGTCCAAAGAAGCTACTTCTAAGTTGATGTCAAAGAGTCTAAAGAAAAATAATAATTCATATTATAGTAAACAAATAGATGATTTAAATCTTTCAAAAAAGTTTATTTTTAAGGCTCGTTGCCTTCAATTTATGATCTATCCATTAGTAGATTATATGATAGGCCCTTAATGAGATATCATTGACTCTGACAAGGATCCTTTTTTGATTTTTTATTTTTTCGAGTTCGGGTGTTTGGCAACGACGTGGGTCCCCACAAAATGAGAAGTTAAAAAAATAACTCAGATTTTTTGTCCAAATAAATTCCCCTGAAAACTTTTCAGCCCATGATTTTGGCGAAGAGAGAGGAATCTCTCCTCAATGCATTGCACAAAAGGGTATATTGTATAGGACACCGGTCTTTAAAGCAAAAGATTCTACATTCAAAATAGGGCTTTCCACTATTAAAAACGTTGAGTGCCTTGAGTTAGATGGTAAATATCATTTTTCTGCCTAATCTTCCACACAATAGATCTTGAGAAAATGAACCACCTATCAGACCATATAATATTGATTATACATGCCACACATTGTAACTATGATGATGGCATACCATGAGAAAAGTTATCAGATCACTTTTTGGGATGTGCTTCATGTTGAATAAACATTTGACTGTTTGATAGGTTGGCCACAATCTCAAGATCTATTGTGTGGATAATGGATTGAAAGACGATCTCCACCGTATAATTCAAAAGCAATTCAAGTCTTAACAATGGAACCCTTGGTTGTAGAGATCAAATCTTTGGTTTGAAATACAGGTACTCTATCAACCAACTCAAGATCTCTTTTGCTTACGATGCCCACTTTAATCATTCTAGAATGGGCTAAGCGCTTGGAGGGTAAGGTTAGTCTGCTGAATCCAAGGAATCAAGCATTGGAGGCACTCCAAAATCTAAGACTATTAGTGACAACCAAAAATTGCTGCTACTAACAAAAAACTGTCACTAATAGTTTTAATAGCTATTTTATTAATAGCGACAGTTTTTAACAATAAGAAAACTGCCGCTAATATTCTTATTTTTAGTAGTGGGATCAATGATCAAAATTTTGGCCGAAATAATTGAAATTTCGATCATATTTTATATGAGATTCAAATTATCGGCCGAAATTTCGGCCAAATTATCGATTTTTGGCTGAAATTTTGATCATTGAGTGGGATACCGATACGTATCAACGGTGCGTGTCGGTTTTTTGGCAAACCATCGATAACACCCCAATATTAGTATTGGTACCGGTATCGGCCGATATTGCCTTGGTATTTGCTGATATTCATCGGTACAATTTTTTATTTTTATTTTTCTATTTTATATATATAGTCGTTGGGGAGACCTATACGTTAGGCCGGTACGATAATCGGTCTGATTCCTTGGTTGAGTCCTGCCCTTACTTTAAGCAGGTCCTAGCATGACTACAATAATATAAAATTTGGGCAAGGCTTTCAACTAGTTGGATCGGGCAAAAAAATTTGGTTGCCCAATAAAAAAATGGCATATGTCCAACTCGACCCAAACTATTTTTTCATCAAATAGAACAATGCCGATATTACAGCAATCAAGTCACATCCTATTCAACCGTCATTTTATAAATAAAATTGAAAAAATAAAAAGCGATAGAAACATTTAGAGGTGCTCATCTCAATTCGTCTCTCATACAACCTTTGATTAGATGATAAAAATTAGATGGTGGAGATTAGTTTACGACTTTTAAGGATAATTAAAATTTACAAGTTTAATAATCAAACGGTTGAATTTCTTTTTTTTACAACCTTTGGTCGTATTTATAAAAAAACCTTTACATGAGTTTATTTTTTTACCATACCTTGGGAAGTTAAAAAAAAATAAAGATATTTCCATGAGTTTAATAGTGAAAATGGATGCCACGCGTGTAGAGTTAGATGAACCAACCATGCCAACTTGCCAATACAAGGTAGGGCACAGAGCCACAAAGTACTGGGACCTAATACAAAGGTACCGTATTATCTATAAATACGGACCCTGTTTTCTGACTGCTTTGGTACTTCTTATTTGGTCTTAAAATGTAGCTACCTCCTTAGAGGCAAGGGTATTATCTTTTTTTTTTTAAAAACATTTTAGACATAATAAGTGGTAGGGTACCTTTAACACCTAATAAGCACCCACACTTATTAGTTGGAAAATGTTGAAAAACAACCATCTATTATTATCAATGTTATTATTTTATTGAATATAATTCACTTAGACCCTCTTCTTCTTCCTTAGTGATTTGTGGTTATGTCGATGATGATGGCAACAAGCTTCTTTCTTAGCTCCGACAAGTCACTGCGATGATGACGAACACTTCTTCTGACAGGCCGTAATGGCGATGATGATATCTTCAAGAAAGTTTTGATTTCAAAAGGGTTTTAGATCGATTTTATTATATTAGATTTCAAGTGAGTTTTAAGAGGAGTTCATGAGTTTCATTCCAACGAGTTTCATAGATTGTATGACTCGTTAGAGCTAAGAAAGAAAAAGAAAAAGATTTTGTTTCGGAGCCTTGTGGGCGCCCTCCTTAATCCATTGGAGTATTTTTTTATGTTATCATTTAATACAAAATGCTCTTTTTTGTTCTCACCTGCGTATGCTTTTCAAGATTCGCTAATTTGCAAATAAAGGTACCCTAAGTAGTATGGTCCATTTCAACGCTGCACCTCAAGTGCAAGGTCCTGCTAAGAGAGAGAGAGAGGGGTTCAAACTCAGGCAATAGAGGAAACTCTAAATTGCGTGGACCTTGTGAATGTGAGTTAGCTCCTAACTGATTCAAAACTAGTTGATCAACATTTGACATGTGCATATGGCAGCTGATCCTTGAATTTAGTGGCATATAAGGATGTAAGTTTTCTTAGCTGAAAACCAGTCTGCCGAATTGGATTGAAACTGATCTAAAACCAGAAAAACAGAGATCAATTCCCAGTTGATTTGAGTGACAGAAACCAAAATCCGGTTGAGTAGGTTGAGAAAAGTGACCCACAAAGAAAAAAAATTGAAAAAAAACCAAGAAATGAAAAAATACAAAAACAAACAAACTAAATTGAATCGAACCAAACTGAATTGACTTTTTATGTTTCAGTCTGGTTTGAAGTTTCAAAAATTTACCGGAGCTGAAACTGAACTGGCTTTGGTTCGGTTCCGATTCAGGCTGAACTAAACCAAATTTTGTGGTTTCGGTTGGGTTAGCCGAACCTAAACTCCCTAGTGGCACATATATAATTAATTCCTCGACAAGGTTAGATCCACCCGTGATTTGGTCTTTAAGGCAAAGCGTGGGGACTTTTTTGCCCTCTAAATGGTTTATAATTCATAGGCGGACAAAAATCGCTAAAACCATTTCAAAAGTGCCGACTGTCACACTCATACGACACGAGGTCGTGCTCTCTCCTCTCTACTCGAGCCATGCGGGTCCCACCTCGAACCCTACTTAGTACGTACTCACTGCTCTCTTCGTTTCAGTATCCAGTGTTAGACTTTAACACCGTTGACATATCTCACTCCATCTAAGTCCGTCCACACTATAGTTCATCTAAAGATTTTGAGCATTTTTTAGGTTCATATAGGCACACAAATCAGGCGATTTCATGAAAAGTATTAGGTGTTGGATTTAGATACACTGATATATCATAGTGCATCCATAACCATTCTTACATTTTTTTATGATACTATCGTCAACGTTAATCTGCCGTTCTTTATTCTTAATAGGGGTAGCAATGGCCATAGTGACCTGTTCTTCGAGTAAATGTGGGGTCACTGGCCCATTCAAAAAGTCTAAAATACCCTTAAAACCAAATTTTTGAACAAAGTGACTTAATAGGGGTATTTTAGCCCCCAAATAAATTTTTTTTTGGATGGTCTTAGATGCACTAAGACAATTCTCCAAGTTTAAGGGCGGCAGCTCATACTCTCTCCCCTCTCTGTCTCGGTCTCTCTTTGATTTCAGGTTTGAAAAACGGGGAGGTCAGTCAAATCCACACCATACTCCACTAAAAGCATGCTAACGTGCGCCTATTGGCGCATTTCACTCATTCTCTCCTCACAGGCATGCTGGTGTTTTATGGAGCGGCGGCGGTTCTGTTCTTGTATCTTCTTCAAATGCAACGGCTAGTAATGGCAGCAGGTCTGTTTTGTCTCTCTTCCTTTTCTTTTTTCTCTTTTTCTTTACGCTTTTGATGATGCAGTAATGTCGTATAAAAGAGTAGTTTCTATGCGCATTTTAGCAGCTTGGTTATTAAGCTGTTCGAATGTTCATATATTGATCATTTTAGTAGCTTGGTTTTGGTGGGTAATCTGTTTTTGTTTCTGGGTTTTTCTCAGATTTTTTAACTAAGGTGGGTGGGTAATAACCTTGGTTTTGTTGGGTTGGCTCAAATTCTAATTGTCTTCGGATTGGGTTTTGGACGTTGATGTGCATGGTAGCAATTTGGCTTTTTTGGGTAATCTGCCTTTTTTCTGGGTTTTTTCGCAAATTTTTGGATTAAGTTGGGTGAATGGTGAGTTGGGTTTTGTTGTTTGGTCTACACTTTTGTTTCTAGATAAAACTCTATTGATTTTGGAGAGTTGATGCCCACTTCAGTAACTTGTTTTTGTTCGGTATTCTGTCAGTGTTTATGGATACTTCTCAAATTTCTGGATTAAGGTGGGCGAATCATGAATTGGGTTTTTTTGGGGTTTTAGGGTTTAGGTTAAAAACCAAACCACTCCAACCCAAATACAAAGAACAACGGGATCGCCCTGCACAGTTTGAAATCAATGGAATTTGACCTACGGTTTAGTTTTTCATTTTTTTGATGTGTTTCACTAAATGTTCAGATTATCAGCTGATGCATTATGTATCTTAGTTGACAATTTGACCCCCCCCCCCAAGCTGTTGGTTAGGTTTAATCCCAACCGTATGTTTTGAGACACTTTAAACAGTGGTCTCCGGGCTTAATTGATCGATTGATGTTGGGAGCGATCGATTGATTCTGGACAAAAATAAACAAACTGCTCTCGGGTTGAAGTCGATCGATCGAGCTTGTAAATTGATTGATTGAGTCCGAGCATGGTTCAAAATTTCGGTCGAAATGTCCGAAATTTCGTTTTCGATCCCCATTGAAACTGAAACGATAATTGATAGGACCGAAACCGAAACGATAATTGATAATTTTGGTTTTTTTGTACTAGGGGGAAAATTTCGGCCGAAATTTCGATTTCGTTCCCCACCGAAATCGAAACAAAATTTGGAATTTTGATCCTTGAGTATGAGCATCAATTATTTGGCAAACTCTCAGGTTGAAATCGATCGATCGATTTTGAGCGGATTAGTTCCGCGGATTTGGACGGTTTGACTATTTTAGAAGATTTTGGTCAAAGTTTCCTAATGCAAGTTGGATCCTATTAGTAGAAAATTTCTAGGGTTCCAAGAGAGAATTTTCTATAGAGTGAAAGCTAATGAATATTTTGAGAGGTAAGGTATTGAAGAAAAGCTTGGGAATCGAAGCATCCGATTGAAATCATTTTTGTGTTGGAATCGTTACTATATTTCAGCAGATCTCTTCTCTGTTTTTTGGAAGACTACGTCCTTGGTTATTCAGGATGTTTATTGTTGAAGATCGTGTCAAATATTGATTGAGAGTACACTAGAGGGAAGAGAGTGTGTGCGTTGTAAACGTTCCGAAGTATAGTGCATGTACTCCATAGACGTAGCCCTAGATTGGGTGAACCACGTAAATTCATTTGTGTTGTGTGTGAATGTGATTGCTTTTATGCCTTATTATTTTTGTCGTATTTATCACAATAGAGAGTTCGGTGTCTTGTTGAATTCCTAACAAGTGGTATCAAGTGAAGTTGGCGATGAAGGTCTCGAATACACGATTCGAGGTAGAGAAGTTTTCGAGGAAGAATAACTTCGCTTTATGATAAGTCAAAGTCACAGATTTTCTTGTCCAATAAGACATTGATGATGCTCTATTTGGGAGGGAGATAGGGAAGAAGGCAGAGATGTCCGATAAAGAGTGGATCTCTCTTGATAAAAGAGCCGTAAGCACTATTCGATCGTGCTTGTCCGATGAAATTCTGTACAACGTTTGTTACGAAAAGACGTCCGTGGATCTGTAGAAAAAGATGAAATCTCTCTATATGATAAAGTTGTTAAATAGGCTCTTCATGAGAAAACAACTCTACACACTTCGTATGAAAGCTGGTACGCGTATTCATGATCATTTGAATTCCTTTAATAAAATAGTTAGTGAACTACTGAGCATTTAGGTGAAATTTGAAAATCTTTTACTTCTCTTGCTCACCTCATTGCCTGTATCTTATGAGTACCTTGTTACCATATTAATTTATGGTAAATATACCATAGCCGTTGAAGAAGTGACTGCTGCACTTCTTTCAGACAAATTGAGAAAACAATCCGAATCTAACTCCGAAGGAACTAGTCTCTTTAGTGAAAGGGGTTGAAGCTAAGATCGCAAAAGAAATAAGTCAAGAGGGGACAATAAATCAACGAGAGAAAATAATAGGTCCAAATCTAGGGGTGACAGAAATGATATGATCTCTTACTTCTGTAACAAATTGGACATATTCGCAAATATTGCAAGCAAAGATTGAATAAAGATAAAAGTGATGAAGGGACTTCGCAATGGGCCAGTGTTGCTAAGTTAGATTCTGGTGAAGATTTACTGTATGCATTGTTAAGCTTCAGTCAGGTTGATAGGAGATGGATCATAGATTCAGGGGCATTGTACCACATGTGTTAATACCGGGATTGGTTTGATCAATACAAGGTAGCCAATGGTGGGGCTGTTTTGATGGGGAACGACACTGTATGTCAAGCAGTGGGTATCAGTTTTATCATAATAAAGATATATCAGAATAAAGATGTTTGATGGCTGTGTTCGTACTCTTATTGAGGTTAGGTGTGCTTGAGATAGAATGTCGAGTCATCTTAGAATCCGAAAAATTGAAGGCTGCATGAGGTGCTATGTCCTTGATGAAAGGCGAGAAGATGAGAAATCTTTACATTTTAGTAGGTGACACAATCAGATACAGTGGTATTGCGGCTACGAAAGATTCTAAGGATCTCTCATATTTGTGGCACAAGAGGCTTGGTCACATGAGTGAACGTGGGCTAACAGGGATGATAAAAAATAAGGTGATTTATGATATTCAAACTTGTAAACTAAAATTTTGTGAAGATTGAATCTTCGGGAAGCAAAAGAAAGTTAGTTTCTCTACAGGGAAACATACTTCGAAAGGGCTGATTGATTACATACATTCGTATGCATAGGGACCGACTAAACTCACTTCAGTAGTTGGAGCCAACTACTTTGTGTCATTCATAGATGACTATTCCAGAAAAGTTTGAGTGTATCCGATTAAGAATAAGTCGGATGTGTTTCAGAAATTCAAGCAGTGGCAGAGTATGATTAAAAAACAAACTGCCAAAAAGGTGAAGGTTCTTAGATCAGATAATGGTGGAGAATATTTGTCATCAACTTTCAAGACTTACTGTGAAAATCAAGGGATTGTTAGGCACTTAACAGTTATTGGAAATTGGTCGATTTTAAGTGTAACCCTTGCAAGTGCACAAGATCTATTGCAGTATGGCAAGAACAAAGGTGTCGAACCCACAGGGAAACGTGAATTTTTAATTAATTCTTTTAGAGACTTAAAAACATCCCCAAGGAAGTACCAAAGGGCAGATTCAATTTTACCAAAATTTATCACACTTTTCCTAAATGCAAGAAAAATAAATTGATTTAAACAACTAAGTACTGATTAATCTAAGAACAATATTAAAATGAGATCAAGGAACATGCTACCCCAGATTTGTACCCCTTTCCTACCATTAAAAACCCACAGTTTCATTAAAACATCATTCACACCATCATTCATTTAGAAAAATGATTCGAAATAAAATATGATCATCAATCCGGCATACCCTATCTAAAAACAATGACTCAGCCTATCATCGCGGTATGAGTCATGTAAGAAGCATAGCGTATCTCAAGATGTTTAGATCACAACAGTAAACACATAATCGCTTTACAGCCTAGATCAGCCTGTAGGTCCAGATCTAGCGATTACAACCGTTGATACGCGCAATCAACAGTCATAACAAGCATTCAATATATTTTCAATAACACAAACTTTGAGTAAAACGATTCCATGATGACAATAAATAGACTATGGTATTAATCATAAATATGGGTACTTATCTGGGGATCGCATCTTCCCCGATCTACTGATTTAGCCGCTCATCTTTGGTGTATGATCTCCTTGTTCATTCAGAGCCATTCCACTTTCATTTCTTCCAAAGATCTTTTTACAATTGTTTTTTTTCTAAATACAATTTATGATTTTCTCAAAGAAAAACAATGCAAATCCTAGGTACAATCTACCCAGATGAAACCCTAGAAGAATGAGAAAAGAAGAACCCTTGAAGAATGAATAGAGAGTTCTCAAAATTCCTAAAGTAAAAAGCCTAAAATTGCAAAAAATAAAATCCTAATTCATTCCTTCCCTTCTAAAGCCGTAGCCTCCCTTTTTATAATGGCCGAACACCCTTAACCTAGTTGCCTCAATCGATTGAGACTGAAGTCTCAATCGATTGATTTTTGAGTTCGAATTTCTTTCGGGCACTTCTGCCTTTATGTGTCAATCGATTGATTTTCATGTCTCAATCGATTGATTTTCTAGGGTTGAGTTTTATTCCATCTGTCAATCGATTGACAATAATGCCTCAATCGATTGACTCTTCAATGTAAAGTCTCCTTTCTTGATGGAGGTTGATTCTCTTCTCGGATCTCAATGCCTCTTTGGACCTTTTTGTCCATAGCTCTTTTGTAGCTTTTAATTTCCTTCTTTCATGCTCTTGAACGGTCTACGGTCAGAAACACCTGTAAACATCAAAACCTCACAACAACTATTAGATGCTTTCATCGAACAGCTAAATGTAGGATTTAAGGTGCGAAATACAGTCATATTTCAGCACCGATTAGAAATCCTCAAAAAATTGCGTAGCCGAGAGGATGAATAGAACACTATTGGAAAAAGCGGGGTGTATGTTGAATCATTCCGGCTTGAGCAGAGGCAGTGAGCACAACATGTTACTTGGTCAACCGTTCGTCATCAGTGACATTGAACTCAAAGACTGAAGATGAAGTTTGGTATGGAAGACACGAAAATTACTCTCACTTGAGGTTGTTTGGATATACCACGTATGCATTACTCAGGGAAGTGAATGATCTAAGTTGGATCCAAAATTCAAAAAATGTCTTGATTGGTTATGGCAAAGGAATAAAAGGTTATCGTTTGTGGGATACACAATGTGGCAAAGTAATAGTTGAAAGAGATGTTACTTTCAATGAAGATGAGTTTCCGACGAAAAAGGCGGAAGACAAACCTCAGTCATCTGGTGATCCACAGGTACAAGTTGATGTTGAAAGGCATGAGTAAGATGAGAGAAACAATGAAGACTCTAAGATAGATATGACACAGTTTCTCAAGACTTGCAGTCTCTGGTACCAGTTCCGGTTCAATCTACATTGAGAAGGCCAGAAAGGATAAAGAAACATCTTGAAAATTTTAAAGATATAGTTTTTTATTAACATTTGTACTTATCACAGAGAATGGAGAACCAAACATAATTCCAAAAGCTCGGGTGAATACAGATGCAATAGTGGCAGTTAGCTATGGAAGGAAAGGGAAGAGGGCCGTCGGTTGTAAATGGGTCTTTTGAAAGAAAGAATGTGATAAGAAACAAACTCCGAAGTTCAAAGCAAGGCTAGTTGTAAAGGGGTTCTTTCAGAAAGAGGGTATCGATTACAATGAGATATTATCTCCGGTTGCGAAGCACACATCGATTCGCACGTTGTTGGCCATCATTCCTCAAAGAGATCTGAAACTAGAACAAATGGATGTGAAAACAACTTTCCTCCATGGAGATCTTTAGGAAGAAATTTAAATGAGATAATCACTCGTTTGCAGATTGAAGAAATTGTTATACGGTCTCAAACAGGCACCCAGGCAGTGGTACACGAAGTTTGATTTATATATGCTGAGCAGAGGGTATCATAGAGGCGGTATGATTGTTGTATCTACTTGAAAGAGTAATGTGAAGGGGAAAGATGCTTCTTAATTCTCTATATAGATGATATGCTGATAACAACAAAAAACAATGTTGAAATCAAGAAGCTGAAGTGATCATTGAATTAGAAATTTGAGATGAGAGATCTTAGTTCCGCAAATAAGATCCTAGGTATGGAAATCACGAGAGATCGTGAGAATAAGAGACTTTGGCTAACTCAGGATTTTTATCCAAAAGCTCCTTGATGCTAAGCCGTTATCAACTTCTCTAGCAAAATATTTTAAACTCACAAAGAAGATGAGTCCGTCCACACATGCAGAAATGAAATACATGAAGAATATTATGTATGCAAATGCTGTTGGGAGTTTGATGTATGCCATGTGAGTACACGACCAAAATTAGCACAAGCCTGGATTGTGATTTGCACATATATGTCTAATCCGGGAGAAGAGTATTGACTTGCGGTTAAATGAATATTGAGATATCTAAAAGGTACTGTTGAAAATGGATTGATGTTTGAAGGTGGAGACACATGCGAGTTGGATCTCTACGGTTATGTTGATTCTGATTATGCTGGTGACCTTGACAGAAGGTCTACCACGAGGTACGTGTTCGTTTTGATAGGTGGAGCGATGAGTTGGAATTCTATGCTTCAAGGGATAGTTGCGTTGTCAACTACAGAGGCCGAGTATATAGCGGCTATAAAAGCTGCTAAGAAAGCCTCTTGGCTTAAGGGTTTGGTTAGTGAATTTGGTATGGTTGATGACAACATTGATAACTTCAACGACAGTCAGAGTGCCATTCACCTAGCAAAGAATCAAGTTTTTCATATTAGAACAAAGCATATAGATGTCCGATATCATTTTATCAGAGATATGATAGAAGATTGAGAAATATCAGTTGAGAAGATGGATACGAAAGAAAACACAATGGACATGTTGACTAAGCCGGTTACACAAAATAAGTTTAGTCATTGCCTAAACTTGATCAACACTTGTCGTAGATGTTGATGCCCATTGGGGCGGTAATACGGTTGAGGATGAAACCAAGGTGGAGATTGTTAGTTAGGTTTAATCCCAACCATATGTTTTGAGACACTTTAAAGAGTGGTTTCTGCGCTTAATTGATCGATCGATGTTGGGAGTGACTGATCGATTCTGGACGAAAATAAACAGACTACTCTCGGGTTGAAGTCGATCGGTCGAGCTTGTAAATTGATCGGTCAAGTCCAAGCATCAATTATTTTGACAAACTCTTGGGTTGAAATCGATTGATTGATTCGGGGCGGATTAGTTCCACGGATTTGGATGGTTTGACTATTTTAGAAGATTTTGGTTAAAGTTACCTAATGCAAGTTGGAACCTATTAGCAGAAGGTTTTTCTAGGGTTCCAAGAGAGTTTTCTACAGAGTGAAAACTGGTGAATACTTTGAGAGGCAAGGTATTGTAGAAAAGCTTGGGGATCGAAGCATCCGATTGAAGCCGTTCTTGTGTTGGAATAGTTACTATATTCCAACAGATCTCTTTTCTGTTTTTTGAGGGACTATGCCCTTGGTTATTCAACGTGTTGACTGTTGAAGATCGTGTCTGATCTTGAATGAGAGTGCACTAGAGAGAAGAGAGTGTGTGTGTTGTAAACGGTCTGAATATAGTGCATATACTTCGTGGACGTAGCCCTAGATTGGGTGAACCACATAAATTCCTTTGTGTTGTGTGTGTGATTGCTTTTGCTTCTTCTTATTTTTGCCGTATTTATCGCGATAGTGAGTTCGGTGTTTTGTTGAATTCCTAACACAAGCATTATGAAAAATTCCTACAAATCGATAACTATATACACATTGGTCTAAACCACTGTTATTGGTATATAAGATTTTGGGTTTGGTTATTAAACTTGAGAGGAATAATGGAAGCTCACCATCTGGTTGAGATAAACCCTCAACATCCCACTTTTATTCTTTTATCTATCTTTCATCCAACTGGCAGACTGTCATTTGAACTGAACTCAGTCCAAAAATCACGACCATCTGAGGATTCGATCCATCTGATCATAACACTTCAATATGGACCGTTGTTAGTATCTACCGAAGGGTCCAACTTGAAGAGCTAAGATCAAATGCTATGAATCCTTGGATGGTCGTAATTTTGGAGTGATTTAACGTCAAACAATGGCCTAACTTTTGGACAACTTGGACTGATCAGAAACGTGTGCCATGTGGCACCACGTGGCCTAAAAGTTGAACAGTAAGAGGAATATCTCAAATATATGGCGAGGAGAGTCAATCTCAACCTGATAATAATGGAGGTTCTTATTTTATTGCTCTTTATGTACTTAAGTTTCATTTCTGGATACATTTAAAACAGAAATGATGAACCAACCATTGATATCTGTTCTTGGAAATTGTTAACAAGCATGATTCTCTTAGGAATTCTTACAACTTCATTGGCACTTACATTAACTGGAATTCCTTTAGATGGGTGTACCAGTAGAATTTATTACGTTGTTGGCCAATGACCATGGATCAAAATCACTGAAATCTGATATGTATCGTCGTACCGTCTGATTCATTGATTCAATGTATCAGCCAGTTTTTTAAAAACCTCAGACGATACAAATGATACCATCACTGTATCGTCCGAAATTTTGGACGATACATTGTCGCTTAAGTGGCCCCCACTTTTTCAAAATCTGGGACGATACAAAAGAGTCAATGTTTGTATCGCCCGAGATTTTGGAAGATTCTTAAATGGTACGATAAAGTGGGTATGTATCGTACCGCTACTTGGTGATAGCGGAATTTATCGGATGACACGTACCGGTATCGTCCGAGATTTTGACCCATGCCAACGACTGAACCATTTGATCAATTATGTTCCCGTGAGATGGCTGATGGCTCCCCAAATGGGTAATGTCTGACTTAGGAGTATCTTGAGTAAAAATACTAGCCATGTAGGGTACAAATTCTATTTATGTTTAATGTTATCTTAAGGGCATTGTTATTTGGTGTGTGGTCTCAGTTGAATTTACTTGCTATTACTTTGCCAAATATGCATTCTTGTGAGAAATTAAGAAAGAAGTCCCTATTTGAAACAAGTACTAGTTCAAAAAGGCTGATATAAGAAGACATCCGCACATATATATTGAAACATAAAAATAGGTACTAATTATATTAAAATTTCCAATTATTTAGAAGCAGGGACACTATTTATAAAAAAATTGAAAAAATAGTTAAAAACATAGATAGAGAGCTATACAATAAAATAAAATTATAGTATCCAAATAAATTATTTTTGGCTTGGGATGTCTAGGTATGTCAACATGCATATCTGTGTTGACAAGGCAGAAAATGGCGAAAATTGGGTCCCCTGTTACCTAGACTTTGGCAGGTCAAGTAGTGATTTAAAATTTGAAATTTTGCGTCTCAGGATCTCATTTCTCAGTTTTCGGAATTTGTTTATAATATCATTGGGTAGTAGGTGCATATGGTATTGTCCATATTTCCTACTGGTCAGATCTTGAGCCATTGCTATAAGTTTATAACAAGCAAAATGTAGTTGTTTCAGTAAAGGGGTTGAGTTTTTTATTTTTATTAGGAATTCCTGATTTACCTTTGGAGCCATTTTTATCCTTACTTTTAGAATGATTTAACATTGCTTCTTTGGCTTTAATTGCAATATCTAGCAAGCTGTACAAGTCTCAGATTTTTACTCTATTTATCTTAATGTTTGCTTGTTACCAAGGTATCTAACTCGGGATTGGTATCGGCATAGACAGCTTGATTTTTTTTAAAAAGGCGAAACAACTTAAAAAAAAATTCAAATCAATGGGGTATCGGCCGATACCCTATCCCTATCGACCGTTATCCGATAGGTATTGAACGATACAGGCCCGTATCAGCCGATACTGGTACCGATACGATCCCAATACTAGTATTGGAGTAGTATCGGTATTGGTTTCCGGCCAAACCGATATGTATCGGTATCCGCCGAGTTTTGATACCATGCTTACTACATTCAATGAATTGAAATTCCCGCTCCTTACTTAGAAGCGTTTCTTACTCTATTTATCCTAAATGATTGCTTGATTGTTTCTCGTCTATCCTCTTTCTCCTCTTGCATATGATGACTCTTATAAATATCCAGTAACTCTCATCTATATTTATCATTAAAATTTATTTGAATGTTCACACCAGTAAACGGGCCGATTTCTCTCGTTTATTTATGCAGATTGCCCCTTGGATCTGAGCGGCTCAAATTTTACTCTCGCAGCATCTGTATGCGCTAACCAAAACGATAAAGGAAAATGTTGTCGTTACATCAATGCTTTTGTTGCAATTTCCATTGCCCGCTACGCAAATGCAACAGGCAAGCTAGGGGTTCCTTCCGAATTATCTGAAATCTGCCTGAATTCCGTGTCACGAACATTAGAACTCTATGGAATTCAGCCCAATGCGATGGTTTTCTGTGGACTCGGGAGAAAAATTCCGGTTTCTTATCTGTGCGAAGGAAGAATGACTGTTAGGGAAATGCGGCAATCTCCAAAGTTTGTAGATGTTATTCATAACTGCACCATGCCACTTTCATTAGAAGCCAGGTGCAGAAGGTGCTTAAATGCTGGTATATTATACCTTCACCACCTAATCGGAGCAGAAAATAACATGACATTGAGCACTTGCCGTGATGCAACATTTGTTGCATTGGCTAGTAAAGGTGGAAACACATCGGCTGCTGAAATGGCAAGCTGTTTCTTTGGGGTTCAAGGGCTTAGTACAATTCCAGGTTTGACCATATTGACCTTGACACTTCAGGGTGTTGAAACTTATATTAAGAAAGATAGCATGTTAAGGTTATTATCTTCTGTTATGATCCTCTAATCAAGACTTCAGTGGTTATGGAACTTCAACTCGTGCGCTTTTTCTCTCAAATAGAATTTGAAAGTTCAAACTGAGGGAGCTATTTCTAGAACTGGTTTTCATCTGAAAAATTGTCATTACTTGTTTAACTAATTGCTCATGCGTTTTAGTGATTTCTCATCTTTTATGAAGGCTGGTGTTACTACCACACCACTTTATGTTACAACCACCTCACTTAAACAAAGGAAATATCTGTTGATTGTTTTGAATCAGACAATGGAGATCGTGTTTTGTCCCAATCTTCCACACAATTGATCTGAGATCATAGGCGTACCATCAGATGGTCAGATGTTGATTACCCATGTCGTACATCCAAAAAAGTGAACATGATCTGAGCGTACCAGTAAGCGTGGTTCACGTTTACTTTATGGGATGTGTGCCACATGTAATCAACATCTGACCGTTTCATAATAGGCTCATGATCTCAAGATCTATTATGTGGAAGTTGGGATGAAACATAATCTCCATCGTCTGATTTAAAGCAGTTAATGGATTTTTCCTTTGTTTAAGTGAGGTGGCTGCAACATAAAGTGGTGTGGTAGTAACACCAGCCTTTATGAAACTCCATTTTTTTTTATCTGATTGGGTTTTTATTTTAGGAACATTGAATTTATATGAAGCCTCTGATATCTACCTATTATTTATATAGTTTAATTGGTTTTGTAATTTTTTTTCTTCTTATCATTACCATTCCGTGCTATATGGTTGATACAGAATACGTTTCCCTCTATGATTCTTAGTGATTTCTCATCTTTTATTAAACTCCATTTTTTTTTAATCTGTATACATTTATATTTTAGGAACATTGAATTTATAAGATTTGCAATTCCTTACAATCACTTAAACTTCAAATACGTGGACATTGGTATCTGCATATGCATATGGTTTAGGACTCGAGTTGGTAAAGGTAGCCAAGCTGTTCAGTCTCAAGTGTGAACAGGTCAATATCCGTATGCTAAAATGGTCAATCGTGTACTTTCACTAATTTTCCTGCCCATAAATATATGTGCACTTTCCAAGGGTTGACCAATTTAGCATAAGGAGATTCACTCGTTCACACTTGAGAAAGAACTGGTCGGTTACCCTATATTAACTTATCTGGAAAATAAGCTAAATAACTTGGTATTTTCTTAGTCTGACTTGGAATTTGATTCGGTACTGGTCTCTTTCATGGTGCGAGACATCTTACGATGTCATGATGCACCCATTCCTTCAATACTTCTGCCTCTCACTATCTGGTGCAAATTATGCTCGAAAATTTTCAATTAAATAGAGGGGATAGAATTCCCCTGTAAGGTTGGTAAGTCTGACAAGTCTCGAGCCACCCTTTGGAAGCCAAGTATGCTGCTCCACATGCATAGGAAGTAGCAAGAACAAGTGCGCATGCATGTGTTGGCAGTAGGCGGCGATCTATACAACAGATGAAACTTCTAGAAGACTATGCAACAGTGATGTAATGCACACCCCAATCATTAGGCCCTACAGTGTGGGAATGCAGAGATAACCAGCCAAAGAGCACAACACGTTGTCAGGTTGCTTGGCCAGTAGTGTGGCTAGATGCATAGTTACCAGGTCTAAGTAAGGGAATAAAACGGCTCCGAAAATATACGGGAAAAAAAAAAAATAGATTTCAGCAATTTCGGGAAGAAAACGGGAAATAAAAATCTTAATAATTCTCTCTAGAGAGAGAGAGAGAGAGAGAGAGAGAGAGAGAGAGGGGCCCAGGGATATGGGTTGGAATGCATGGTGGATCCATGCATTCCTATCAGGTAGGGTCCATGTGGAAACTATCAAGGGGATCGGGTGAGACAGAACCTTGTCCATACATGATCAGAGTCCAGAGATCACTCAAAAAATTTATGTATGATCTGATGCATATCCACCATCCAAATTGTGTTAAAAGGGGGAAAAATTCAATGCACCAAAACTTGTGGGCGGTACCCAAACTTTGACTACGATTTTGACTGCTAATTTTTTTTTCCTAAAACAAGATTTTCTGGATCACGTGCCAGATGGCACATGATCCAGAAATGGGTGTTGTTTTGGGATCACCTGCCACGTGACACATGATCCGGGATTGGAATGCACGGATTCATCCATGCATTCCACCCCATATACCCTTTTCCCATATATATATAGTGACCAAACACAGGTTTTAATATATATACTGATTTGTATTGGAAAATATATTGATGTCATTAGGGTTTTTAGGGAAAACTGGATCTTCATCAGCACTTCGATATGTTGCCTCTGTGCCTACCTTTGCGTATGAAATTGGAATATGTGGGCATAGATCTATTGGCCTTGGAACTAAGCGAAGGAATACTGCTCTGCCAGGACGGTTCAGATGAAATAAGTATTCCTGGTCTCGTCTAGGGTTAGAAGGGTTGGTAGTTGGTTTTGCATGACATCCTAGCCCAACTTGCTAAATATGGTCCGATGGATAACTGAAGGTTCTTAGTTAGGGGCCAACATGATTCCACAACCCAATTGATGTTCCACTATGCTTGCACTTTTGACTTTGTATTGTTATTTGGAGAAGCTTCAAATAATTAAGTGGGATTCTGATTGCGTTCCACCACCACCCAAGTAAAGCTTTGGGTCTTAGTGTGGTTTTAAAGCAAGCATTGATGGGTGTTATTTCATAAGTTAGGAATAACACTAAAGCAAGTCCCTAAGAAGACGAAATGAATTTTGGCATTTTCCATATATGCCATTGAGCAGTTAAAGTTGATTTTGTTTGATTTACGTTGTGATCTTTAGGCTGCGTTTATGTTAGCTCTTATAAGAGCATAATCAGCTCTTTGCCTGCTCTCTGTCAAAGCAGATAAAATCTGCTCTGGCATAGAGCAAGCATAGAGCAGTTTTATCACTTAAAATATCTCCCTGCCGAGCAAATTAGGCGAGGAGCAGTGTTAAAAAATGTAAAAGTAGTTCTCCGCTAGAGCGAAAAAGTGAAAGAGCTGCTCTTTACCCCAAAAGAGCTAACCCAAACGGAGCCTTAGACCTCTCTTAGAGAGTTGAGTGATTCCTCTTGTTCGTTGAGTGAGTTTGATGGGGACGCCACCAACAACGGCTTAGGGTTCAGGCCGTACAAGGTGTACTGGCGGAAGAAGAAGCGGTGATGAAACCGAGTACTACAGCTTCAAGGGAGAAAAGAAGACAAAACCCGTCATCAGGCGATGGGCGCCCGAAAATAGAGGGTGCTACTGTTTTTTTGAGCACAGACATCCATGACCCTCGCGGACGTCCGTGATGCTGGTGATGGACGTTCGTGAGCTCGAGGACGGACGTCTGTGGAGATCTCCGCCTTGTGACTTAAGTGACGTGTTTTATCTTTTAGTGATATAATTTGTCCTTTTAGCCATTTTCTTACTTTCTTTTAAGATGTCCAATGTAAGTTACCCCTAAGGGTAACATAGTACTTTTATATTTTTAGGTTTATTCCCTTGTAATGGCTATAAAGCCTAATTTGTAAGCCATTTTTGGACTTGATGATTGATTAATGAGAAATCATTGCATTTTGGCTTGTGAGGAGTTTGAAGAGTGAGTCTTATTCTCCGAGAGGGGTTTGGTGTGAGGCCAAGGGTGAGATGCCCATGTTACTTTGATTTTCTCCTTTACATTTTATTCTTTTTGATCTCCTACTCTCTCCTTGAATCATTGGCATCCTCTTTTCCTCCTTTTAATTGATTTTCCCATTTCCCAACCCTAGATCTAGAGTAACCTTGATGCCCATCCTTATGGATCAAATTCAATCCTAGCCCGTCGATCCATAATCGTTGTTGGACTCGAGCTTGCTCGATTTGAGCCGTTAGCCTTTTCGATTCCAAAGCCCTAGCGAGGGATATCGATTCCACCGCGAGTTACGATCTAACACCCCGACCTAAACGAAGCAAGGGTTCTATCTTTTGGATCACCTCTTCCGCCATCCTAACAGATCTCGCGCATCGGATTGGACCCTACGTGAACCAAGCATGGTCACCTAAGCGGAATCCCGTGAAACCCAAGGTATCGCTTTAATTTGTGATTTAATTGCTCAATTAATTAGTTTAATTTTGGCAAATCAGCATATCATGAGCATTCACGGATCTTAGGGTCGTTGTCTCGCTTCAGAGTCCCTAATTTCTGAGCGAGCGATTCTCCAATTGATCTTTAACTGCATTTTGTAATCAGGTGTTCATCGATTATCAATAAATCCTGTCCATTTGTTTTGGTCTCTTTCGTTGGTGCTGCTTTAGATTCATTACCAAAGTAGACCGTTCTTGGCTAGGTTTTTCTGATTGTGTAACCTGTTGCAATGTACGCGTTTGATACCCTTCAATTGTGCCTTTGAACTTGTGATTTGCTTGTGGCAGCCAAAAGGAAAAAATTAAGTGGTACCATTTGCAACTGGTGAAAAATATAAAATATAAAAGAATTAAAAACAAATGCATTATTGTCATAAATGCTTGGGCACTTCACCATGACCATGGTACTCAAATGAAAGACTAATAATAACTAATAGCTTGTGTGGGACTTACCCCACGACACAACATATCACTAAACCTAAACATTATAGCACTACTTTAGAAATGTTAAGTTTGTATTCGCAACAACCAGTTGATTATGTAAATCAATATGTGATACCCTTCAACTGTTCCTTTTAAATTGCGAGTCTGCGACTTTCTAGTGGGTGTGCTGTATTGGTAGCCCAAAGCATCATGCATGGGATGCCGGCTAGCTAACAACAAAGAGGAATGCTCGCAATTCTCAGTATAGTCACAAAATTTGCCGAAATTTTGAAAAATTCACGAATAGTTCGCGAAATACTCCCGAATTATTCAGGATTTTTTCAACAATTCGTGTGTTTTTAAAAATTCATGAATAAATCACGAAAAATTCCCGAATAATACCCGATTTTTTCAATAAATTCTGATTTTAATATTTTAATATTGTTAATATTATTTTTTATTTTTTTACTTTCTCTCTGATTTTTCTCCGACTATTTTCCCGAACTTGTTGAATTTTGCCAGATTTTTCCGAATTGTAACCTTGCCGAATTATTACCGAGCCCCGACTTGGCGAATGATTCTCTTGAGGCCCCCTAAACATTGATGTATATTGAATAAATGGTTTGTGATAGTAGTATAGGCCGAGAAACCCAATTTTTGGCTTGTAATGGTACTTGGATGTTGAGTTCATGCCTAATCACAATACTGATCTTAATGAGCTACCTTTGTTTGATCATAGGCATTCTTTATATATGCAAGGCTGGATATTTTACCAATGGGTTTGTGTTGCATGGTGGCATCATATTATGCTGAAGGTGCTCGATCATTATCAAAGCTAGGAATATAAAGAAAACATGAGAAAAAAGTTGATTGTGATTTCTTTACTACCCCCTAAAACTAAGAAAAGTTTTTTTTTTTGTCGAACTAGAAAAGAGTTATCAATTGACCAGGTTTGTTAGTGGGAAAACTGAATTTTTCCTTCTAAATCTGAAATCTGGTCTCCACTTTGTCGGGCAGAGGGCATTCTAATGAGACCAAGTGCCCAACTACTATTTTTTTATCTAACAAGTTGCAACCTATGAATACGCTTGGTTCTCTCATGAAATACTGGGTTAGATGCCATATGAATATAGCTCTGCCAATCCAAAGGCAAATCAAAGAAAAATGAGGAGAAAAGCTAACTACTATTAACCATGTTCTCCTTGATAACTAACTATTATCCAATGTATTTTTACTTATCTTCTGTTGATCATGAGACATAAGGCTGTTTTTTGCATTTAACATTAATGTTATGTAATGAGTACGACAAGGGTATGCACACTTTGACATGCCTATAAAAATTCATTTGATACCTGCTATCATATCCTCTGCCTATAATATGAAGAACTTCCTACGCTAAACTCCTTGGCATCCATGGTTCAAATCTGGACGAAATCGCTAAACACCTTGGTATCCATGGGTTCAAAATCCAGACAAAACCGATAATATGTATTGGTTTCGAGGGGTCACTGGTTTGATACTTGGAATGTATCAACCAATACATATACATATCTTTTGGTATGTATCGGACGGTACATACCATTGTATCGTCCGGAACCGATATGTATCGGACAATGCATACCATTGTATCGTCTGGATCGGATACATATCAGACAATACATATGGATTTTGGAGCTCGACGAAACGTACCTGAAAATTGAGATTTACAAACCACGCTGGTCTCACATACCATAACATGGGTACAATGTGAATATGTTTGAAGTTGCATACATGGGTTTTGGCACTGATTCTGGAGTGTGCATGTTGTTGGAGATAATATAAGCTATGATACTAAGCTAGAGATACAAATATAGATACAAGGACGGGGATACAACTGTTGCGCAGAAGCTTTCAAATTAACCAACGATCTCACGATGAACGATCAAATAAGAACACAAAAACAGAAGAAAATCAACCACAAACACATAAGAGACAATATTTACGTGGTTCGGCAATATGCCTACGTTCACGGGCAACGATGATTCATCATATTGATGATCACACAAGAATACAAGAACACTCAAGCCTCACCAAAGCTCCCCTCAAAACCCTAGATAGGTTTTCCAAAACTTTACAATGATATCTTAACTCTATAATTCGACCAAGAGCTTTCCCTTTATATAGAAGACACAAATCCTACTTCAAATCCAAGAGAGACTAGCCTTATATATAAGATCTAAATCCCACTTCTAATCTAAGAGAAACTAGCCTTATATAGAAGATCTAAATCCTACTTCTAATCTAAGAGAAACTAACTTTATAGAGTTTGAACATAACTGGGCTGTCGCAGGTCCTCCAAGTTGGAGTCAAACAACAATTCAACCTCTAAGTTGGAGCCAAACAATAACAACTGGCCTCGGCATTTCTAGGATCAATGATTCTGTTATGGGCAGGTGCATCTTTGTTATGTTAATAGTATATTCTAAAAGTGTAATATTATGTTTTAAATATATATTTTATAATTTTTACATTGGGATTCTTTAAATAATGCTCTTTATTTTTTAATTTTGTACGATAAAATAAGAGAAAATTGTTAGCAGTTTGGAAATTTAGAGTAAGTTATATAATAGGATACAATTTAGTATCATAAGGGTATCCTAGAAGTAGTGGGCATCAGTACTGCATCGTGTCTTAGTCCACCGTGCTGAGCATACAGATGTATCCAGATATCATAAGATATAAGTTGGCACTAGTGACTAAAGTATTGTCTGAATAATTAAAGCGAGAAGGGCACATGTGTTTGGAAGAACAAAACTTTGCTAAAGTTTTGATAAGATATTATATAACTGATGTAACCAAATTGTGGTTTCAGTCTTGCAAGAAGTTGGAATACGTTGTCTTCTTTAAAGTTTATAGGAGGCCCATTGAGGCCTTTTTTTACTTTGCTATGAGCTAATTGTAAGCAAGTTCCAGCCATAAGGGTGGTAGTGAGGGCACTATCTTTGGCATAAATGGGTGATCTTTTTTTTTATTATTTTGAAACTTTCAGGTATCATTACCTTGTGAGATCATCTTTGTAACCTTCTTTTGAATTCTGAGTATTATGAATTCATTCTTCGAGGCTCTTCAATTCCAAAAAAGATTCTTGGGTGATACCTGAGATGATAATTTTGTCTCAGGTGTCTTCAATTCCGAGATGTACTGCCCAATACATCTTGGAATAATATGAGATTTTGAACTATGGTAGGGACCATATCGTGAACATAATCATTTTAAGAGAATAGGGGCCATATCGTGAACATAATCATTTTGAGAGAATAGGGACCATGCCACCTTTCCCATTTCCATTTTTCCTCCGATGAATAAGCAAACTCAGTGAGACCATTCTATGTAACGCCTTCATTAATCTTTTACTGTCCAATTTGTTGACTAATATTATGATCAATAACATAGCAGTTTGGGAACGGAGGATCAAAATTTGGTCACCTCATGGGAAAGATGTGATTATGAGAATGGAAGATTCAAATCTGATCGTTGTCACCATCATCACCATCATCATCATCCTCATCCTCATCCTCATCATCATCTTCTTCACTGCCTTATATTATATAAAGATCTAAATCTGATTGTAAAAAATAATTCAGAGCTTCAGGAAAAAAAATTGAAAACAGTAGCTATAATACAAAAGGCCAATTGGAGAACAACTTCATACATGAGAGCAACTATGGAAACAATAAATGTGATTCAATTGCAATAGGGAGAGAAAGTACAGCTTGGAGAAGTCTGTGACAATTACTATTCGCTAATAAAAGGTCTGGGAAGAAGAAACTGGGAAAATCATAAGTTTGAACCCCTCAAGATGATAAAAGTCAGTTCCCGGCATCTACTTCTCAAAAACATATGAACTTCTGTCCAAATTTTCTGATGACTAATATGCTCTGATTTTCCAAACTTAGGCTAACGAGATCCAGTACTTAAGAAAATCCACAATGCAGGAGGGTAAGCAAGCAGCAAAATCCTCCTAATGCGTGCTAATGGGGCCAGGACCCTCACAAACATAGTAACCAAGTCGAGGTTTGGCAAGGTTAAAATTCGGAAAAACCCGACTGGTTCGGGGAAAATTTGGACAAAAAAATAAAATTAAAAACTACAATTTTTTTAAAAGATATTAAAAATCACGATTTATTGAAAAAATCGTGAATTATTCGCGAATAATAAGCGAAGTTCACGATTTTTTTTTTGTTTGTAAAAATACGACTCTTTCAAAATTCACGAACAATTCGTGATTAGTTCGTAAAACCTTAAATTCGCGAACTATTCACGGACTTTTCAAAAATTCAGAGAATTTGGTGATTATGTTCACAAAGAGCATATATTCTTTACTTAGCATAGGGAAGTGTTAAGCATAGAGCAAAGTCCTGGATGATACCAAGATGTACTGGGCAATGTCTTGGTATTAGAGCCACCCGAGACTTGGGTATAGCTTGATACTTATAATCTGTACTTTTTAGTATGCTGTTTCCTGATACTTGAGATGATAACCAGTACCCGAGATGATACGTCTTGGCGTCGGCACAGCCGATACTGACTGCCAAGACCGATACCGATACCGATACCAATATTTTAATCCTTGGAATTAAGAGTGCCACTTATGTCTACACAAAATGGGTTGAGCTGATTAGAAATACAATGTTAGACCAAATAATGTCAATGAATTCAGTCTTGTGCCAATTTTGTCAAAATTTTACTAAAAAAATGCTGTCTGAGCTTATTTTGTAGTAATACATCCAATATTAGAAACTCAATTTACTTGATTGGACCCCTCTATTATCAAACCTCTAATGAGGTCTACCATGTCCACATGTCTTCTGAAGGGGTTCATGAAATGTCTCCGCTTAGAACCTTGCAATTATTTTTACTTTTTGAGTTTTATCTCGTTTTACATACTCTAGAACTACATAAAACCTATCTTCGTTCGCTTCTTTATTGGTTTTTTTTTTTTGAGATCTTATGGTTGTAGATTGAATTTACAGTTTCTATAGTTCCTGGACTTCCTTATGGGTCTGATGGAGGCAAACTCTACATTCTGAACTTCTAGTCTCTTTCACTTCTTGATTGTGAAGCTTTGAGATAGGAATAAGGGGGTGACTGACATTTAAACACCAAACTGGTGTTTAAATGATCTTACACCATTAAAGTATTTGTTTATATATTATTTTACTCCATTGAAATATGGTTACTGTCACTTCACCCCATGTGCTTACACATGTGATTAATCTAAATAGTCCACATGGGAGTCCATCATTGACACATATCTCAGCCAAAGAATCATGGGTATAAGAGGATGTGAACCCTCCAATTGGTTAACTTTAATATTGTCTGTTAAGAAATATGAGTATTTGTTGATATTAGAGTGCACAGATTTGATTGTTCGAATCCCTCACAAAGTATGATTTTTGGCTCCACTTCAGTTCAATGTATGAGCTATCACATTAATGGCTTAGATCGTCCTCATCTCACACCTATAAAGGTACAAGATCATTTAAACACCAAAATGGTGTTTAAATGATGGTCAGGACTCGAGAGTCGATCCCTTTGAGATATAGTTTCACCTCTGTTTTATTTATTATTTTTTGTGGTTATTTGTCCTGATGATCATTGTGTTGTATAAACAGTGAGTACTTCAGAGCCATCTTCACCATTGCTCGCACCCCAATCTTCTCCAAGTCCAATTTCTGCTGCAACTCCTAGTCAGGATGTAGCAACCGTACGATTTAAGGAACATCATCGTCCCTATCAGCTCACACTTGTACAAGGCATTGGTATTGCAGTTACCGGGGTGGCTGTTTTACTACTGATGGTCATGATACTTCTCATTCGTAAGAAAAGCCAAGAGCTAAAAGGTTCAAATAGTCCTAACGTTATTGGTACCTCTTGGAAAGCCTTCCCGTCTCTACCAACCCGGAAGTGTCAGGAAGGTCTGTTCATTTGCCCCCCTTTTGGGTTTATACAGATACATATTTTATTTTTAACTCCCAATTTAATTTTGGTACCTCTATATGCGCCTACGTGATTTCTGAGGGCGCCAATGTTTGAAATCCATAGAAACTCGTTGACTGCTTGGATTCAGATGATGGAGATCGTTTTTCTCCCCAATCTTCGACATAATGGATCTTGAGACCATGAGCGTACCATTAGACAGTCAGTTTTTGATTCCATGTGGCACAGATCCCCCCAAAATGGCCCTAAAATTATCTGGCACAGACATCATGCTCAAATGAGATTCTAGGGCCATTGTTTTGGGATAGGTGCCACGTGGAATGAAAAACAGACCGCGTGATGGTAAGATCATAGTCTCAAGATCCATTGTGTGGGATATTGAGGTGGAAAATGATCTCCATCGAGTGATGCCAAGCAGTTAATGGGTTTCAGTGGGGTTGGAACGTAGGTGCCCTCAGAAATCACGTAGGCACGCCCAAAGGTTTCCTTTAATTTTTTAGTGGGCAAGTTTGAATCGAACACATGACCTCATTGTTGAAGCTTCAGCACTTAGTCTTATATGGGACAGTTATGCAGGTCCATCATCCATGTTCCGAAGGTTCAGCTACAAGGAAACAAAAAAGGCGACAGACAATTTCAGCACTATTATCGGAAGGGGGGGATTCGGAACCGTTTACAAGGCTCAATTCAGTGATGGGTTTGTGGCAGCTGTGAAACGGATGAATAAGGCTTCGGTACAAGGTGAGGATGAGTTCTGCCGAGAGATGGAACTTCTCGGAAGGCTGCACCATCGTCATCTTGTTGTTCTTAGAGGCTTCTGTGTTGAGAAACGTGAGAGGTAGTTAGTAGTTACCGTAAATTGTTTGCTCATCTCGAGCATTAGAACAATCTAATAGGTATTTGTCGTTGTGGTCAGGTTTCTGGTCTATGAATACATGGAAAATGGAAGCTTAAAGGATCATCTCCATTGTATTCTTTCCCCTTTACTTATTTGATACTTGTTTTTCAGTTGAAAGGAGATTTACTTTGGTCATGCATAGTTACCAAAATCAGAGTTTTTATGAAAAAAGCTCGTTTAATTTTTCCCTAAAAACGTCATAAACATGTTTAAAACAATTTTTTTTCAACAATAAAACATGTTTAAAACACATTTTTTTTTTCAAAAATACTCGTATTGTTGAAAATATCACGTTTTTTACGTTTTAAACGCGTTTTCAGCGATTTTTTCTGAAATTTCCTTATTTTTATAAAAAAAATATTTATTGTTTAATATTTTTAAACATTTCGATTATTTTTTCCCAAATGATTCCCGATTTTTTTTTTTTGAGTTTTGCCAACTTTTTCACCTTTTTTTTTTTTTGATTGTTTGCCTTGCTGATTTTTTCCCGAATTCTGACTTGGTAACTAGGTGATCTACATCAATAGATGGAAACCCTCACCGGCATTCGTTTAGACCATGTTGTGCCATGTGGGTTACATTTTTTATCAATTCACTTTGCCCAAGTGGTTTGGCATCGTGTGAACTTTCACTTATTCCAAATATCCACCCATCAGTGGATCAGTACTATCCTATCCAGGCACTTCAATATGGACCCTATATTAGACATGAACAATGGTCTATATTAAAGCTCCCAGATCGAATGGTTATATACCTTTGATTTGCCCCAATTTTCGGCTAACATCAGCTCACGTGATGATTTGAAACTTGGATGACTTGTGTTGGTCAAGGACGTGTGCCACGTGGCATAGCAAGTGCATGAGTGAGCATTCCATCTATTGATGCACGTGACACCCCAATAATCGTTTTTATTTTTTTCCTTATTTAATAGCATTTTGTATTCTGATTAAGATTAACTGCACTTCTGTGTAGCTCCTGGAAAAACTCCACTAAGTTGGCAGACTAGAATTCAAATTGCCATTGACGTGGCCAATGCTCTCGTAAGTTACAATATCATACTTGCAACTGGAATTATTTTTTGAGAGAAGACCCAATAGTGGTGGAATCTAGCTAATTTCTTCGTTCTTCGTAACATGTAAGCACTTCCGGACTTGCTGTTTGAAATTGTAGGAGTATCTCCATTTCTATTGTGATCCACCTCTCTGCCACAGAGACATAAAGTCCAGCAACATTTTACTAGATGAAAATTTCGTTGCAAAGGTAGCTTGAATTTGATTGGCCAAAGTGTTGGGGTTTTCAATTTTAAGTTTGACTTTTTTAGTGCTTGGAGAGATTTAGGATAAATACTTGGTATCAACAGATTGCAGATTTTGGCCTTGCACATGCCTCACGAAGTGGTGCTATTAGCTTCGAACCTGTGAATACTGATATCCGAGGAACTCCTGGTACGGATATTTGAGACCTCAAAATGCATTTGTTTTTTTCTATTTTAAATAATTTATAGTTGGATGAGGTTGATTGAATCCATAAGTTTAATTGTTGTAAACATGTCTCATATACCAGGTTGGGTCAGGCTGGGCTGGGCCAAAATTCAAGTCGGTCCGAAACCCTTGACCACCCAACAGGCCTAGGTTATATGCCCAATCCAACCCAAAAATCGGGTCACGTCAGCACAAATATATATATATATATATATATATATATATATATATATATATATATAGAGAGAGAGAGAGAGTCCCAGGATTATGGTTCAAACCCGACCTAGGGTGTTGGGTTTGAACTAGTTTTGTGCCATGTGACATCCGACCCGAGGATCGGGTGCAATGCCAACATGGCTAAGGCCAATCAACGACCACCTAAAAAATATGGGTGATATTCCATCATTGAATTTGCGTCATTGGTCAAAATTTTCAATGCATCATGTTTGGGCGGCGAACCAAGATATTTGACCTGTGATTTGAAGGGCAAAAAGTTAAAAAGCATTCCCTTTGGAATTGGCTGAACCCTTAGAGGATGTAAGCCATCCACGTTCTTATGCAATGTGGCACGGTTTAGGGTTGAACTCAGGGTCACCGCTGTGGGTTCGAGCCAATTTTACCATATATATACCTGCAAAGTGCTCCGGTGGAGCACGCACCTTAAATGCTATGCGCTCACATGGAGCTCCACATGGCTCCCAAACATGAGCAAGGTGATTTTTGTTTACATCAGGGTTACCCAATTCGCTCCAACCGGTACCGAATGGCGAACCGGTTCGGGGTTCGGTTCGGTCCAGTTCGCTAATAACATGCGAACTGGTTGGTTTTGCATATAAAGGTTAAACAGTGGGAACAGTAGGAGGCAATCCTCAGATCTATACAATGTACTAACTAGTTAAACCAACTGTTCTATCATATGTTTTTTGCAATAAGGACTAATTTTAAGAACCATATAATAAATATGAGCACTTCTCCTAGCGAACCGGGTTCGCTCGGCTCTGGTGAACCGCGAATTCCGAACTTGAATTCGAACCCAGCGAATCAGGAAACTTTGGTTTAGATCAATTTTAAGATACAATTTTGTTTTTTGTCAAAAAATGCAAGTGAACCGTATGTGTTTTTATTCTTGAATTTGGACCGTTGAAGTTCAGTCTCAGTTTGACTTTCACCATCAAATTTGGTTTTGAATATTTATTTATTTCTTCTAAATTGATATATACAACCTGCCCGTGCTCCATGTGGCACCAAAATAATATTTTGGGTGCCATGTGGACCTCGGAGCCAAAGTAGTGTTTTGCGCTGCATTCCTATGCTATATCATGTGGCACGTGATCGAGAGTTACACCACATCTCCTAAGCGATCGGCCCATCCTGTAGCATTTTAGAAAAAAATAGTCTTTTGAACTTTTTTTCCTTTCATAGGTCAAAGATGTGGGTTTTCCACAAATATTTTTCTGTTGAAAATTTTGAACTTTGACCACAAAATCAACGGTGATAAATCACTTTTTCTAAACAGTTGTTAATCGATCACATGCTTGTACGCGTGGCACCCAATCATTGGATTGGGTGCCAAATGGTAGTGGCACCTTAAATTGCAGGTGTGCAGCATCCCAGGCTACATAACTAACCCACGTATAATCAGATTGAGTTGAGTTCAGCCAAAATCCAAGACAACCTAACCCAACCTGATCTTGAAGTTGGTGCTTCAAGGCTTGACCCGATGCGCCAAGATTATATGCTCAACCCTGTTTAAAAATCGGAGCATCTGAGTGGCATCATGGGCTGGCCTGGCTGCCCAGCCTGTTGATGTTGGCTCATCAGATGATAGAAAAGGATATGAAGGGTTTTTGGGCCAGTCGATAAAAAGACTAATGCCAGCATCGCCTTCGTATTTGTTCTAGTTTTTGGGCCGGTCATAAGATTTGTTATTTTTTAATATCTCCCAGACAGTCTTCTTATTTGTTCTCGTTTTTCTCTGTTTTTTTTTTTTTTAAATGAGTTTGTTCTAGTTTTTCTCAATATTTGCAACCAAAAGATTTCACTTTGTATTATTCTTGCGTGTTGTATTGGATGATATATGCATTTTTTGGGGTGGTTTTTTACATGCTTCAATGCCAATATTTCAATCCTTGGTCATAACCATGGGTAAAAGTTCCGGACGAAATCGATACATATCGGTTTCGGAGCAGACCGGGTCGATCCATTGAATGTATCAATCCATATATTTTGGTATGTATCGTCCAATATATACCAACGTGTCCTCCAAAACTGATACGTATAGGTTTCGGAGCTGGCTGCTATGGACCGGAAAACCAAGATTTTGAGCCATGGTAGGTTCACTCTTTCTTGCATGATTTTTTCTAGTTTTCTGTTTGAAGGAGACCTAAAATTTAAGTGGGTTACACAGGTTACATGGATCCTGAATATGTGGTTACTCAGGAGCTGACCGAGAAGAGCGATGTATACAGCTATGGCATATTGTTGCTGGAGCTAGTGACGTCGAGGCGAGCGATACAAGAAAGTAGGAATCTGGTGGAATGGTCAAAGGAATACATGGTGACGGATTCTAGGCTACCCGAGTTGGTGGACCCTGTGATCAGGGACTCATTTGACTTGGAACAGCTCCAAACAGTTGTGACGATCGTGAAGTGGTGTACCCAGAGAGAAGGAAGAGCGAGGCCTTCAATTAAACAGGTCCTCCGGCTCCTATGTGAGAAACTAGATCCCCGGCACAGCGGCTTCGTAAAGGCTATGGAAGAGGAAGAGGAAGGGAACGATGATGGCGGGAGGAACAATAAAGGGAAGGCACACAAGAGCGAGGTGATCTTTCATAGTGGTGATGCAAGGTGTCTACAATCTTCTTCGAGTACCACGAGGTCTTACTGTAGCAGGAGTTTTTTACTTGAGACGGGTTCACCACAATCTCCTTCCGGTATACTCTCTGTTTAAAAGGTAACTAATTTCTTCCTGGACATTCTACTTCTTTGCTTCTCTATTGCATTGTAGATCTTCATAATGCTGTTTTTGGATTACGGGAAGCTTTACGAATATGGGATTTCGTAGCTTGGATTTGTAAAAATTGAAGGATGAGTTGATTTGTACCATCGTAAAAGATGGCGAGGATTACTGCGGTTCCGTTTTTTTTGGTTTAGATAAAAGCCGGTTTTCTTTTTTTGTGTGGTGTGGTGTGTTGAGTTTGATGTCAAAGTAATGTTTTCGAATTTTATGATTTATGATTTGAATCCCACGGAAAAGGAAGTGAGGGTGGTGAAATGAACATGCAAATATTATGTTTTTTTGTTTTTAAATTCTACGAGTTGCAAGTAAGATGGGAAAATTAAATACTTCCCCTGGTGGTTGTTTTGGTTGATCTATAGATTCTTTACTGTATGAAGGTACCATCTCAAGCTATAATTTGACTTTTAATAGCGCAGAAGATGTTGAAAACTTGAAATATGTCTCATTATATATATATATATATACACACACAGAGCCACACACATGGTGATGAGCCTATGACTCGAGCCATCTCATCATACGCTCGCTGCATAACTTACTTTATAAGATCTTAATTAGACATTGCTACTAAGAATACAAGCGGTGTACACCCTCAAAATCCAATCAGATATATTCATCTTGAGAATTAGATGGTGTTAGATGCACTAATTTTGTGTATTCCCCAAGAAACAGGGTAAGTTTCTTATTGCTCTCATCCAAAATTTTTTCTCAATGCCCTTACTTTTGCTGACAGATTCTGATCAACAAGATGGATGGTATTTGATTTAAAAACATTTATCATCTCCATTCTCAAGTGCACAACAACTTCTTATCTCATCAATCGAGTCCACTTGGCATATAGGTCGTGCATAGATATATGATGAGCTTCTTGGACCAGTAAAGGGGTGTGGCTATTGATCACTCCATGCTGCTGGTTTTCATGATTGAGAACCAATAATGGAGGAAGCAGAATCTTTGGAAGAACAATAATATTATTAATAATAATAGAGGATTAATAATAATAGAGGGTTGTTCCACTCGTCCATTGGCGTAATAATAGAGGATTAATAATAATAGAGGGTTGTTCCACTCGTCCATTGGTGTATTTTTTTGGCTGAGATATATGCCAATGATGAACTCTGGTAGTGGGACTATTTACATTGAACAAGTATGCATGCCCCTTGGCGCAAAGTTGATCTTTTATAAAAAAAAAAGACTATTGATGAGTGCCACATGATGTTAAGGTCACTTTTTTTGGGATATGTGTCACAAGAAATCAAATGTTTATTGTCTTATGATATGCCCACAGTGTCAAGTTTGATTGTGGAAGATTGCGATAAAAAACGATATTTATCGGCCAATTCAAAGCAGTCAATAAGTTTTAGCGTGGGTACCCTCAAAGATTGGGTGAGTATATTTGAAGGTATTTTTTTCGTGGGCTACAGGTTTAAATGGTGTGGTTGGTAAGTTATAAATGTGCTGTATAGTAGCAGAAATTGGTGTGCTTATGGTAGTGCCCTAAGGTTATCAAGCTATTCATTATCCTTTTAGCAAAAACATCTTTCGCATATTTTAGGGCCCATAAAGTTTGGGGAAGTATGATCCAGTCAATGTTAATGGACTAGGGCTTTTTCTAATAGAGATAATTAAAGGATGCGTTTGACGTAGTTCTTTGGCAGCTTCTTGCCAACTAAATATACTTGCTTTAGCAAGTACTTTTTTCCTTACTAACTCTCTGCAAAGCAGGATTTATTTGCTTTGATAGCTATCTCCCTATTCTTTATTAACTCCTTGCTAGAACAAATTTTATTGGCTCTAACATAGAGTTAGCATAGAGCAGGAGAGAACTATTGGAGCAGGTATATCCTGCCGTGGAGGGAGCTAGCAAGAAAGGCGACCTACTAAATCTTTGTTCCGATAGAGAACTAGTAGAGAGTTATGTCAAACACAGTCAAAAGAATTTTCATAAGCCCAAGTTTGGATCAAATTTTTTGGCCCATGGCTACCCTAAGGTGCCCTTTAAGAGCTGCCCAGCCGTTTGAACCCTTAATTTTATGTATGCACGCATCTCTCTTTAGGCTGATGTTCAAACAGTCACCTTCTCACTTTTAAGCTATATGGCGCCATGTGGCACATAGTTTCTACTGATCCAACTTTTCCAAATGGGAGAACATCTTATGATCTTCCTCCAATCCAGTCCATTGAAAATTTGTACCGTTCAATCTAAGCACTTCAAATATAAACATGACAATAATCCATATTAAAAGCCCGATTAAACATAAAAAATGATGATTTTTTTTAAATGCATTTTAAATGTGTTTCCAATGTTTCATAAAAAATAAAAATAAATTTTAAACGAGTGTTTTCATAAAATCAAAAATTTTGATAACTACTACGGCGTTAGGGCCAAGTTGGGTTAGGATATAAGTACGGAATCAGATGAGATCCATTACTATAGCGTTAGGATATAAACCCGATTGAGAGGCAGTGGTGGAACCACGTGTGGGCGATTGCGGCGAGCGCCCGCAATCAAAACTCGAAAACCAAAAAAAAAATTAAATTCGTTACATTTTAAAAAGTCTTCTCCGCCCTCTCTCCGACTACCGACACTCATTTATCCTTTTTATTTGTTCTGTATTTAAAACCTAATACGCACTCATCCTTTTTATTTGTTTTGTATTTAAACACCTTGTGACGCCTTCTTTTGTATTAGTTTCTTGTTTTTAAAAGCTTTCTGACACCCTCTCTCGCTACTTACTCCCTCTCTATCATCCTTTAAATGCGTTTAGACGGTCAAGCCATGGGAAATACAAATTTATTCATGCACAAGCTTGCCCATAAAAAATCACTTTGCTCGAAGTATTTTGAATGAGATCATTAAGTTAAGGGTATGACTCTCCATTGATAGATTCAAAGTATGGGTTATCTACACCGTCAAAATGATAGATCATACGTTGAAAGATATGGGCTCAAAAATAAAAAATTTTGAGAGGTTTTAACCATCCAATTTGTACACTCTAATATCAACCCTTGTGTTTAGTTTTAATAATTAGTATTCAAATTCGCTAATCTAATGGTTCACATCCACTTATGGACATAATTCTATGACTAAAACATTTTTCAACGATGAATTACCTCTTAAACCATTTAGGTCGATCATAAATAAATGTCAATGGCATATTAGGAAACCACACTTTAATGGTGTAAAATAAAAAATATTAATTTAATATTGGTACATCGATAGGAAACCACACTGTAATGGTGTGAAATAAAAAAAAATTAATTTAACATTGGTACATTGTTTAAACACCATTTGGTGTTTAAATGTCCATCAGGAGCCATTATCCCTTATGCTAGTTATCAAAAGGAAAAAGGGGGGGTGAGGGCAGTAGGATCATTTGTAGCTAATTCGATATCCCAAATTAATTTTGGCAGGTTGGGCCGAATTTAACAAAAAAATAGGGGAGCATTATTTACACTTGTTAAACTAAATTTGTCACCATAAAAACCCATTGACTGTCTTGAATTAGATGACGGAAATGTTTTTCATCCCAATCTTTCATATAATAATTCTTGAGTTCATGGTACACCTATCAAACGGTCATATGTTGATTCCGCATGGCAAACATATCCAAAAGTGATCGTTTGATAGGTATGCCCATGAACACGATCACTTTTGGGGATGTATGCCATGTGGAATCATGATCTGACTATCTAATAGATGCACGGTAATCTCAAGATCTACTGTGTGGAGGATTGGACTGAAAAATGATCTCCATTGCATGATTTAAGTTGATCTGATTTTTATGGTAGAAAATGGAAATGCATCTGTTCTTCACAGGTTTAATGAGTATAAATAATGCTACTCATATCTATCTGAGTATCTTTGTTCGCGCTTACTTCCGAAACCTACTGCAACTCATTGACATCTTGAGATCAGATAATGCAGATTATTTTTTGGGCCAATCTTTCACACAATGTGGCACCCATTTCGAGGTTCAAGTGTCACATAACTTGGAGAAGATCGATAAGGTACCACTCAAAAAATTTAGACATGATCCAATACATATCCACTATTAAAATAAGGTGCTCAAATTCAATCCACCAAACTGTATCGGTGTTATTCTATCATTGACCTATCAAATTGTAGACACCTATTTTCCGCCCGCCTAACTAAATTGACATGACATTCAAGTTATTTGGAAGTTCAGACACACATTAACAGATTAGGGAAGCTTATAATGATATTACATGGGATCCCCCGAAGTTTAGAGGCGAAATCTCAATGTTTATGATTTTCTAGGCAAAATTATAACACGAGAGGATCATTTACTCGCATGTTTTAAAGTATCTAATTTTGTTTCGCACAAATTCTTACCTCATGGATTTCCTTTTTAGATTAGATAAGCGTGAGAGTGCTATAAATAATATAATTTGTAAAAAATTAAATTTATTTTATTTTGCATCCCGACTGGATAAAAATTCTGATTCTATCATTGTTTAGAGGTGTCAATTGGTCCCCGGCTTGGGCCAACCATTTAATTCTTTTCAATTAGCCCCGACCGGAATCTGGCCTGTTTCAACTTTCCACCCATACCTGTGGGCTTGCACGAAAATTTTCAACCCAATCATAAACGTAATAGCTAAATACATGATTGATGGATTTTTAAGGCCTTACCCTAAGACCTTTCTATATGTGGGCCTTAGCCTACATATAGCTAAAAACATGATTGATGCATTTTAAGGCCTTAGCCAAAGACCTAAGACCTCTTAGCTAAGGCCTTAGCCTAAGACCTTTTTATATGTGGGCCTCAGCCTACATGTATTCGGCCCCATCCTATCTAATCCCAAATTTCTAATTTAATATAATGATAATGAATTTCAGCTTTGATGCGTTTTGTTTTTTGTTTTATGCATAGAAAAAAATAAATTTATTTTAAATTATATGAAACTATTTATTCTTTTTGTCAAATTTAATTAATAAATGTTTTTGTAAAGATTAATATAAAAGTTTATACTGTTTTAGTCTTTATGTTTAGTCCTGTTTATCTTATTTTTATTATTATTTTTTTTTCCCACCACTTTAGTTTGTTTGTCCTAATTTCTAAACTGAATTCAAAAGGGTTTTTATTTTAAATTTTGGGAGCCATTCCTTGCACATGAGAAGATGGCCTCTCTACATAATTAAAAGAAAGACTTGGTATTTAAGAGACCTGTATCATATGAAAATACCATTTAAACCTATTGAATTAAAGGCCATGATCTAAAGATTTTTGATGAGAAAGATTGATATAAAATAAAATTTATGTTATAAAATTCATTGCAGTCAACTGTTAAATCAGATAATGGCCTTTGACTGCACTTAATCATATGATAAAAAATATATTTGTATCAATCTTTTACATCATAGATCTTTAGATCATGACCTTCTAATTAGAGGACTTAGACAATATTTTTATATGTCACATGTCTCCAAAACATCAAGCCTTTCTTGTAGACAGTGTGCAAAGGTAACTTCTCTTATACAAGTAATGGCTCCCTTTTATTTATGGGTAGGGTGGGCTCGAAGTGCGAACTTAAGGTATGGTTACAAAATTGTCATTACACAAGAGACCAAAGTCCAACTGAATTGAAAAGTAAATCATTCGCTCTCTCTTGAAAGTCCAATTGAGAAACTATTTGATTGGTCAGTATGCTACTGTGCATATATCTAATAGGGGACCCATATATGTTATCTCGAAGTATGCCACATGGTGGACCCTCGGTCAAGCTATTCACGAGTCATGACTAGGGGAAGAAGATTTTAAGCGGGTAAAATAAACCAAATAACAAATCGTCTGTCTGTTAGCGGGCTCGGCCATCAGTTCTAAAAGTCAGACCTAAATCAACCCATTAATAACTTGGCCTGGAAATCCCACCTGGTCCATAGCCAGCTAATTCCACGTATTTCAGGACCATTAAAATCTGTAAAGTCAGCTTCTAACATAATCGAGGGATAAAACACTATTCATATGCTTGATAAACTTCTGATATCAGTCAGGAAACTTGGTCCCATAAAGTCGGCAAATGGACTTTTCGGGCCTGAACAGCAAGTGAGGCCTATGTAGGGATGCAGATCCCTTCACCGAACCAAAACTGAAAATTTCGGTGGTTCAGTTCAGCTTGAACTGAAATGAAATGGTTCGTTTTGGTACGAGAAAAACTTCATTGGTTTGGTTCAGTTTTGGTTTGATTTTGGCTTTTGTTATTATTATTTAATCAATTTTCAGGTTTTTCAAATATTTTATTATTATTCTAATCCTACTTAATCAGTTTTCGGTTCCGCCATCCACAATTAAAACTGAGGTTTTGAATTGGTTTCGGTCTGATTTTGGTCGGGTTTGGTTCGGTTTAAAGCTTGCATCCTTAGGCCCTATGACACTGTGGGCCGCACCTTGTCTCTTGGGAGGCCTAGCTTTTCTATCTTATAATAGAGACAAAGATATGGACAAATTGGACCCAAAAAAACAAAAGAAAAAATATCAGAAGCCCATCACCCACACTCCATTATATATACCACTTGTATCCACAATCTATAACGCACACACACTTCCCATATCAATGGAATCTCCAATTTCCCTCTGTCTATGGCTCCTTATCTCCTTCTTATACCTCACCTCCACGTCAGCTCGACGATCCACATACATTGTCCATATGGACTTGTCGGTCATGCCAAAGGCATTTTCCGGCCACCATAGTTGGTACACGGCGACCCTTGCCGCCTCGACAGATCCCTTTGCGACAATTGGCGCCACATCCAACCTTATCTATGTCTACGATAACGCTATACACGGTTTTAGCGCAAGCCTCACGCCTTACCAGCTTAACGCACTTAAAAAGTCGCACGGGTATGCATATTCATACCTAGACGTGCCTGTGCGGGTTGATACGACCCACACGCCCGAATTCCTCCACCTTGACCCCCGTTCCGGCATATGGCCGGCTGCTGATTACGGTAAAGACGTAATAATTGGGGTTGTTGACTCCGGAATTTGGCCAGAAAGCAAGAGCTTTAGTGATGATGGCATCGCTGGAGTTCCCTTAAGGTGGAAAGGAGAATGCGAGCAAGGGGATGCGTTCAATTCTACCTTATGCAACAGGAAGCTAATAGGGGCCCGGTCGTTTAGTAAGGGACTATTGGCACATGTGCCTAATTTGACCTTATCGATCAATTCTCCTCGTGATACCGACGGGCATGGGACCCACACCTCGTCTACAGCTGCTGGAAACTACGTCGAGGGTGCTTCGTATTTCGGTTATGCCATGGGCACGGCTAGGGGCATGGCCCCAAAGGCTCATGTGGCAATGTACAAGGCCCTATGGGATGTAGGTGCCTATACGTCCGATGTCGTGGCTGCGATTGATATGGCAATATCGGACGGTGTGGATGTAATATCACTGTCATTGGGCATCGATGGTGTTCCCCTATACAGCGATCCTGTCGCCATAGCTTCCTTTGCTGCCATTGAAAAGGGTATTTTGGTAATTTCATCATCTGGTAACAACGGTCCCTTTATAGGGACCCTACACAATGGGACCCCTTGGCTAGTAACAGTTGGGGCGAGCACCGTCGACCGTGAATTCGTTGGAATTGTCACTCTTGGCAATGGAAGTTCAGTCACCGCGGAATCCCTATACCCTGGAAGTCCAAATTCTCTAAGGCAAGTACCCTTGATTTTCGTGAAAGCATGTGACAATAAAAAGCTACTAGATAACGTTGCTCACAAAATTGTTGTTTGTGAGGGGAAAGGCTATTTAGGCAAACAAATAGATTATGTTACCTCAGCAAAGGTGGCTGGTGCCCTCTTCATAGTAAATAGGACGGTTGATATAGAGTTTGACATAGAATTTACTTTCCCAGCAGCTATAGTGAGCCCCAAAGAGGCCCAAATCATCTTGGAGTACATAGAGATTAACTCTGACCCAATTGCAAGTATACAATTTCAACAAACACTTTTGGGTACAGGGGTTGCACCCTCTGTAGCTGACTACAGCTCAAGGGGTCCTTCTCTAAGCTGCCCTAGAGTGTTGAAACCCGACATCGTGGCCCCGGGAACCTTAGTGTTAGCATCGTGGGCGCCCAATATTTCCGTAGCAGCCGAGGGGACCCATGAATTGTTCAGTGATTTTAATCTCATATCCGGTACTTCAATGTCTTGCCCCCATGTGTCTGGGATAGGTGCCCTACTGAAGGGCGCGCATCCTGACTGGAGCCCTGCCGCTGTCCGATCAGCCATGATGACCACTGCATATGCATTCGACGACACATTGAGTCCCATCAAAGAAGCAGGTACCAAAAACAAGCCTGCAACTCCTTTCGCGCTCGGAGCCGGCCACATTGATCCCAACAAGGCACTGGACCCTGGTCTAGTCTATGATGCAGGGCCACAAGACTATGTGAGCCTCCTTTGTGCTATGAATTATACTACAGAGCAAATTTCGACGATCACTAGGTCTTTTGATTACAATTGTTCATTGGATTCGTCCTTCGATCTCAATTATCCTTCGTTTATTGCCTTCTTTGGTGTGAATGATTCGTCTTCGGAAACTTCGGTGGTACGAGAATTTCGAAGAACGGTCACTAACGTTGGGGACGGAATTTCGACCTATAGTGCTAAGGTGACCCCGGTGAACGGGTTTTCGGTAAATGTGGTGCCGGATACGTTGGTTTTCCGAGAGAAATACGAGAAGCTAAGCTTCGAGGTCACGATGGAGGGCCACACAAATATGAAAGAGGTGATGGTTCATGGCTCATTGAGTTGGGTGGACCAAGATGGTAAGCATGTGGTGAGGAGTCCTATAGTAGCAACAAGACTATCCTCAAAACCTTCCTTCTATTAGGAGTCTCTGGTTTCTTACATAAATGATTCAATGGTAAACCCTTGTACTGCCTACCGTCTGATGAAAATCAAAGCCTTCCTTCTAATAGAAGTAGTACTGATTTACTTTTGACTCATAAAAAATGTAGGAAGGAATAAATAAGATGAATAAAGGTGGAAGGTTATGTCACGTGAAAAATCTGTTAATTTTCTTACTTTGTTTCTGAATTAAATTACGAAAATTAAGGTGTCAAGACTCGAGCATTGTACCTCATCAATTCTGTCAAAAGTTGATTTCTTGGATTTTCAGAAGCCCGACAACTGTGGAAGTCAGCGCTTGACTGAATAGGTATGTTTAAGCCTCTTTATGAGCGGGTTAATTTTAGGAAGTTTTACCAAACAATGCTTGGTACATAATATATTACCTTATATCCAAGTTAGGGCTGTCAACGGGAGGGGTTGACCCGATGCCCAACCCGCCTGGCCCAAAATTTTTACTGGGTTCTACATATAAACTTAACCCGTTGGATTGGGTCGGGCATGAGGCATCCAACTCGACCTTCAGGTCAGGTCGGGCAAAAATTGGGTCAGATCAACCCGACCTGAGCCGATAAGTTGTATATAAATCAAGGAAAATATGGGATTTTAATCAGGTTGGCTCGGGTATTAGGTTGGATCGGGTTGAGCATATACCCTTGACACATTGAGTCAAGTCAAGTCAAGTCGGTCAGATCATGTGCACCATAGGCAGGTGTAAAAACATAGCCCGACACATTGGTTTACTTTAAGTCTATGATAATTAATCATTGTTTGGTAAAATTAAATCCCTTAATCTTGAGATCATGGGCATCAAATCACTTGAAACACATGATGGTTCCACATGACACGATTAAAAAACTGATTACAAAACCAAAAGCCCTTTTACGTTTGTTTTCAAAAGTTTAGGAGGGAGCAACCGCACCCAAGCGTCTACTTGGCTCTGCCCATGAATGGGAGTAGGGGTATTTTCAGTTCGGTTTTGTATCAAAACCACAAACCAAATTGGTCTTAATCGGTTTCTAGATTTTCAAGCCAAACCGTCCAACTCTAACCAAATGAACCCGATTAGATTCATTTTGGTTTGCTTCGGTCGGTTTCGATTTTTCTATAAGTTCTACTTTATCGCTTTAGGATTAAGCTAAAGACAAGAGTAGGGTTTTATATAAAAATATGTATTTTACTTAAATGCCCTTTAAAATTAATCAAAACTCCCGCATATACATATATATATATATATATATATATATATATATATATATATATATATATATATATATATAATTACTTATAAATTACATTCGGCTCGATTTGATCGATTTAGTTCAAAAAATGCACAGCCCTAAATGGGAGAGTTGGTCATACTCCATTCCAAGCCAAAGTACACACCTTTTACATACACAAATCCTGGGAAAATTTGACTTCCATGAAATTTGAAGCAATGCTTAGTCTTTTATATTATTATTTATTTTTCTCACAAAATTCTAAGGCAAATAAGTGTACAAATTATTTTTAAAATGATAACCCCTTAGTGATTTTTTTTATGCGGCCATTCGGCTGAGACAACCTTGAGAACTGAGCATAGTGACAAATTTCTTCGAAATTTCTTTGAAATTTACCGAAGTAGGGTCGGGTAAAATTTTTGGCGAAATTTCAATGATTTCACTGAAATTGTTGAAATTTTATTAATTTCGCCAAAATTAATGAAATTTCACCGAAATTAATAGATCTTTTGTCTAATTTTTTTATTTTTAAAATAATAAATAAATTTTTTATAAAGTTTAAATATAATTTATATTTAATATTTTTTTGTACTCTCCGAAATTTATCTGAAATGACTCCCTACCGAAATGTTGTCAAAACTATGGAACCAAGGAGTTGACACGTGTACACATGTGATAGTTGTGGGGTAGCGTGAGTGAGGGAGTACCAACTATAATAGTGAGGTTAACTAATAGAATCCAACTCACACTTTCAAAAGAGAAGAGTGAAAAATAATGTAGAGGACAAGAATTGAATCTATGACCTACTCCCTCACATTAGAGGGAGCATACCAATTGGACTAATGTCTCTTTGATTTGAATGGTTTTTACCAAAGAAAATATATATCATTACCACATCATTGTGGAAGTGATGTGCATTTAAAATTTATGAATGAGACAAAATAATAATAATAATAATAATAATAAAAATGATCCTAACTCGAGTGATGGGACCAAAAACGTTACTCAAGCTCCCCGTAGTTGGTTTATGTCGTATGAATTAAGTGCAAGGATAATAATAATAATAATAATAAAATAAAATAATAATAATATAAGTTTATCAATATGAATGATGCTGCATATTGAAACCCTTAATCACTGGAGTCGGTGGTAATGCCACCTCATTTGACAAAATTCACTGTAACCAATAATCTATCGGAAACAACCAAATATTGAATCTACGATCCAATTAGGATGTTTTTTAATGATTTTATTGACCGCCCAAAAAATTGGGCAACTAATCAGACGGCTAAGACTATGACCATGGCTATTGAATAATTATGATATATATGTAGCCCATGCCTTGACTAACAAGTACACTATAATTTTAGAAATATATATTTTTTTATCTTATTTGAGCTTGGAAGTTGGAACCCATACGAGTTCCAATGTCATCTGTAAATTCTGCCTCTCATCATCTTTTTCCCGAGATATCTGGGCACATGAGTCAAAAGTTTATTTATTTATATTTATATATGTTTTTTCTTCACTGATTTGTATGAATACCAAATGTCAAGAGTCTCCTTTTGTATATTTTTGGCTTTCCTCATGCACCGGAAATCTGGTGCATGGGTCATCAAATTCTCTACATGTGGCACAACTAGTTCATCAATAGATGTACACCAAAGTTTATGATAAATGTGCCTTTGTTTGCAACCTGGGAATCTTCCTTCTCAACTCGAGTTTGCACTTGCTAAATCGTTGACTGCTTTGAGTTAATCGGTGGTGACTGTTTTTCATCCGACTTCACATAATAGATTTTGAGATTATGGGCTTACCATCAGATAACCAGAAGTTGCTTTCAGGGGACACAAATCACAAAGGTGATTTGTGCCATATGGAATCATGTTTATTTTTCTAGATGTGTGCCATATGGAATCAACATCCGACCGTCTGATGGTACAGCCATAATCTCAAGTTCTGATTCAAGACAATTAGTTTAATAATAATTTAACCAACTTTTTGGGCTTTCATTCCATTGGTCAAAGATCTATGTTTTTCAACCTAAAATTTTCACCTTAGACCCTAAAATCAATGGTACAAAAATAGTTTTTATTTTTTTGGATGGTTATTGATCAACCTTGTGCATGTTGTCATTGTTGATCCTCAGATCGAGTACTAGTGTAGAGTTCAAATGCAGGTCCCATTGTCTATGACACACTCTCTCTCTCTACCCTCCCTCTCTATATGTATACATACACCTCTCTAATAACATGAGGGAGAAGCAAAGACAGAAATGGAATTAAATCACGATCGAGAAAAGTAACATATATATGATGCAATGTGAACTGTACCTTAAAAATCTGGAAAAGATAATACAGAGACATTATGGTATATTAATAGAAGTGAAGATTGTGTTAAAACTTAAAAAAGAAAAGGCCATTTTGGCAGACCAAATTGTTCATTAAGATAATAAGAACAAGAAAATTTTATTTGTAAAAAATAAAGGGGAAATAAAAAAAGGGAGCCCCCACTTGCATACAAAATCTCCATCTTTATCCACGAAAAGCTGAAAAATTTCCTTCTAAAGACTAATTTTTCGTGTACAAAAAAGTCAATTCCCATGTACAAGTAGTGGCTCTCAATCCTTGGAGAGAGAGAGAGACAGGAACGTCCCCAAAAAGAAATTTGAGAATCAGTTTGAATTTGTGCAAGAAAAATCAAGTCCTTTTCTTACGACGTGTACTTAAGGGAGCATATTATTTTTATGGACTTCGAGAAAATCTATGGTAGGGGGTGCTGAGTGCCAGAGACTGAGAATATGATAGATTTGTTTTTTAGATGAATAGAATCTGATAGATTTTTTTTTTTGATGAATAAAATCTGATCGATGTTTGTTAGAAAATATTACGATTAAAAATTCGCAAATGATATAATGGCGAAGAGAAATTAAACTCGAGACACGTAGTCCCTATTTTTAAAATGCTATTCGCTCCCTACTCAAGTAAATCCTCAAGTTTATAAAATGATTTCAGCAAGACATTTTCAGAATATAATGAGCCCAATCTCTTGGATGCGATCCATTACTCTGCAACAGTAGAGGATCGCCCCAGAAAACTCAATCTGATGAAGTACTAAATAAAATAAGAAAGCAAGAGAATTCTCAAATCCATATGAAAGGATATTCGATGAATTTCAGAGTCTTTGAATATGTGCCCGGAGATCTCTTTTTATAGATCTCAAAGTGCCATTTTAATATAACTATTGGACTAACAGTTATATTTTTGACAACTCAAATCTTCCAGAGAACTCAATCACTTCATCCAATGGCTATATGAAATGTTATACCATTTCAAATTTAAATTTAAAAAGTTGCAAACCTTTATGTGGGGTTATGAAATGGTTAGGTCCAATGGTCAATATTTGACCAATCTGATTGAACCAATAGAAATGAATTAATCTATTGATTAGTGACCCATTAGACTTTATGATCCATGAATAATTTGATCGTTGGATCTAACCGGTCAAAAAATTAAACTCAAAGTGCATGCGTGTAAAGCGCGAATGTGCCTAAACGCCAATCGCCACGCGGACCTAGACATACTCTTCGCTTCTTATTGTCAACAATAATTGAAGGGGAAAAGTTTTATATATAACATCGACTACTTTTGATACTCACCAATGTGAGACTATTTATGTAGATACAAAACATGAGAACTTTTATTACCTAAAGACTAACTCACAAAAGTAAGAAATAATAAAAAGACGTTTTATTTTCTTTAAAATTTTTTAAAATATTTATTATATTCTAAAATAATAAATAAATATAACAATGTTAAGAAGGAGATACATTTTAAAACAAATATATAAATTGAGTTTATTTACGAAATGGGCGAATAAGCAATAACTAGTGCAAGTATCAAGGATCAAAATTTCGGCCGAAATTGTCGGTTTCAGTCCCCACCGAAATAATAATTTGGGTCCAAAATTTCGGTCATTAAATATATGGTATTGAAATTTCGGTCCAAAATTTTGATTTCGGTCCCTTTCAAAATCGAAATGAACACTAAAATTTTGTTCCTTGGCAAGTATTATATATACAGTTGAGTTCTCCTTCTCCATCAGTACTAGTCTGCATCAAGAGTCTTTTGAGTATCGTTCTTCGTATTGATTTTAGATGAATTGAAAAACGAAATACAAGATTTGATCCCATGGTAGAGTTTATTTGGGAATGATGCCGTGGTAATTGGCATCATATGAATCTTTGGAGAAATACCTTGGAATCGATGGATTTAAAAATTACCAAAACAAAAACAAAATACATGGCATTGAGCAAAACAGGAGTTTGTTTCGCAGGAAAGTTTGAGGCTATTATACCGGTTAAGGAAGTTTCAAGTAATCATACTTGCACGGATTTATAGGACCTTAAGTTTTGTAAATTGTAAAATAATTCAATTGTGAGAGCTGTCCTGTTGAAATGAAATGCCGTTCCTGCCCTTTCACGTAGGTTGCAAAAAATACATTTTCTGTTTCAATCCTCTTTCATTCATTGCGCAACCCTACTCTGCCGATGCTGAAAACAGTCGGCCCTTCTCTGAGGTTCCATCTCAGCCTTTTCGTATGAGAATGCGATGCCCAGCAAAAAACACTAATCAATCCCTCTCTCCGATTGAGGATGCTCAATCGGAGAAGAAGCGGAGCCGTAAGGCGCTTAAGAAAGCAATCAGAGATCGAAGAAGATGCCCCATTTCTGCCTTGATCCCTTGAAAAAAAAGCAATCAGAGAACGGGAGATTCGCGGAGCCCAGGAGAATCCCTCTCAGCCCTAAATTAAAAGTGAGGGTTATAAATGGGCATTTTGGAGATTTCCACCTCCATGCATAATTTCAGTTCCATGTAATCTGAAGGCTCTGAGAGTCGTGAAACCTGAGGACGTAAAACTTTACATAGTAGTATATTAGGCTGAAACTTTTTAGTCACAATGCGTCCACCGCAATTAAGCCGTATTATTACTTCAAGGTCAAAGGTTCAAACCCAGCTTACCTTTTTTTTTTTTTTTCCCAGTGAAAAAAAAGTAAAAAAGTAAAAAAATAAAGACAAATATAAATTTGGCAAATACAAGAGCCTGAAAAATTAGATATATTGGATATACATCAGCCAAACTAGCCGATAGTATAATACCTAATTTTTATTTTTAAAATATTAAAAATATATAAATAGTTTATAAATAAAAACATATGCCCAAAAGACATTTTATTTATCATGTTCGGTTCACATCCGATACATATCAACTGATAGAATCTCACATTTCGAGCTATATGTGATATTACTGATTTGTCTATTAGAAATCTCGTCTAGCAAAATGATAGTTCTCACCAGGCTCTGAGCTCAGGTATTACTATCCTAGATTTCAGCCAAGATCAGCTCATGGGGACTGGATTTGACCAACCTATACAAACAAAGCAGAGTCTAATATTATGAGCATGAGTGCATCTTATCATATGCTATGTGCATGGGTTTTAGTAAAACAAATAAGCTTACCTTACAAATAATTTATCCTTGGAAGCCCCCCTGCACCGGGCAGTGCCTTAAAAAGCTCCCCTGTGCCTCTATATATGGCCATATGTAGACCTGAAAACAAAAACTACCCATATCAATAGATGCCAAAACCCAGGAGAAAAGGGAAAATTTTGTCTATTTTTGGTGTCGGTTTCAAAATAAAAAAGGCTACTGATGGGTTTCAGTGTGGGTGGTACCGAACTGAAAACCGAAAAAATCGGTTTTGGTTCGGCTCGGTAGACCGGATTTGCATCCCTAATTTGGGGACATTTTCAAAATTGGTTTTGTATGCCAACTACAACCCAACCCTGGAAATTGGAGTTTATACCCTCTGAATTAGAAATTTTAAATATAACAAAACGCCACACTTTTCCAAGTGTAGTTCTTCAAGGGATTCAATAGCAAGATTGGATAATTCTTTGGAGGTAATACTCTTATATTTTTGGCTATCGTCAAAGCATGTTCCTTAGAATCAATAACATTTGGGCCTGCTAATGCTAATAAATTTATCTACCAATTTTCTAATTTATTGTACCTCGGAGAAAATTTATCTCATTAATATTTTCCTTTTGAAGTGGTCTTTCAACGTATTTTCGTATCTACGGTAGGATTTCATCCAAAACTTGTCAAATTTATATGAGATAGACAATAAAGCATTAGAGATATAGATTATAGACTTATAGAGATATGTTATAGATTTATAGATGTAGATCATACGTGCCAGATTTTCTTCTTGTAATTATCTATCAGTATTACGGCGAGAATTAGATTTTCTTCTTACAATTCTCTATCAGCATTACCATTATAATTGTTATTGTCATGACCCAAAATTTTATCTTATCCCGAGGGCTTAGAATTTCGAGTTATGACCCGCACATATTCCGGATATGCTAAGCAGACATACACCTAATCAGAGTTCTCGCGTAATAAAGGTTTCACGATATCCGTAAAATCCAACAAATAGGGTGGAATATAAATGCAATCATAAATACTGAATAAGTATAATAAAATCACAATCTACCAATAAAATGTAAATCCAGTCGGATACAAATCCGATAAAATAAACTATAAAATCTGCAATACTAGTATCAATAAAACTTAATATATACCAAGTCCACAATGATTAGTAACCTTCACTCGAATCAAGATCAGCAACATAGTCCTCCTAATAACTGGTAGCGTCGCCCTCCAAAGGATCCTGGTACTCAACGCCCGCGGGATCAATAAAATCAGCGTCGGCGAGATCTAGATGGTTCGCGTCTACTCTACCAGCGTAATCACCTGCAACTGTTAGATTATCATGGGATGAGTTTACTCAGTCACGTAAACTCAGTGGATACACCACCAATCCACCTCATACTGTTCAGGTGCATTGTAGGTGCATTAAGTGAGTGATAAACATAATATCTTAAAGCAGATAGTAAAAGAAAGACAAAATCACATGCATATCGTGAAACTCATATCATATCATAAATGCAAGACCATGATCTAGACACTCATATCCTAACGTACATTACCATATCTCATAACATATCATACTATGTCTTATTATCATTCTCGCACATACGTCTGTACATCGCATGAGTGTAACTAACATACTCGTGAAATCCTAAACGAACTGTACCAGAGTCGCTGCTCGAGCTACCATGGGAGGGTCAACATAGTATCATACCACCATATCATAACGCCCTTGTGTCATACTCATACTCCACCATCCAGCCAATGGGGAGACATAATGGCCAAAGTCACTCATAACATACTCATACTCATAATCTCTCTCAGAGATCCGTCTTGGCTGAAAGACGTTATTGCCCTTACGGTAGCTATGCAAGGAACGACACGTACAGAGGCTTAAGTTTTTTATCTTTTGCTGGCCCACACAGCGATGTCTTATTATCGTACTCGTATCATAACTTATCATATCTCATACTCATATCTTATCATACTCTTATATTTAATCCTAGGACAAACTATAGTGAGATAACTTTTCTAATTCACGCTTCCCAAGAAAAATGTTTCGTAATAACTTGAATATACTTCGTGTGGTAGTCTATACTACCATAGAGGCGTTGCATCAGTACATGGACGCCAATATTTTGAGTTTCACATGACCGTAGAAGAAACCTCACCACAGCTAATGCCTATGGTCGAACCTCATAACTTAACTCATAATTTATACTATCATATTTGAACTCGGAGTGATTGGGTCGCCGTATATGCCACTGTATACGAGGTTACGCTGAATTCACACTCACCCGACTCGTCATGGGTCTCATTCCATCATGAGTTGTAAGGCATGTGAATACGGTATATTTCTCGCTTCGATACCATCTCAGCGAGTCACCATGCTCAAGCATAGGCATGATCTCATACACTCTCGTACATATGTCCTAACTTACTCATAACTCATATAATGTAATTCAAGATTAAAACACAAAAAGTCAGACGTACAGAAAGATTTACATTAGATTTTCTTATGTATATATATATATACATTTATTTATAAACATTCCAGTACAATATAGAATAGAGTAGTCATAAGTGTATTCTCAATAACGAGAAGGTCGGAGTTCAATATTCAGGAGGTATTGAATTCCTAACATTTCATGTTACCGAAGTGGTTACATTGAAGCGATAAAAGCGAGACTTTTATATATTATTATTTATCATTATTAAATGCCTAAATTAAATATTATTATTTTTAAAGTTAAGTGTATCACGACCATCGATCGCAAAGTGCAAGTGATTAATGTGCACTAAATTTTTGGTCGTGCAATAGTGAAATTTTGGTGTGAATTAGCTCGTCTATTCTGGTGTGAATCAGGTCGTCTATTCGGATGAGAATCGATCGATCGAAAAATGAAAATCGATAGATCAGATTTAATGAGGTGTAAGTTGTCATTTGGTTCAAGATCGATTGATCGGTTTTAACAAGTTGATCCATCTACAGAAAGGAAACTAATTGAACTCTGAGAGGGGATACTACTACTCATGTACCTTATAAGATAATTTTATAATATTAAAATAAGATAGTAACTAAGTATCTTTATTTTATATGAGAATAAAATAATACTAAAATATAAGTATATAATATTTATTAATTTTATATTACCATCTAAAATCACTTTAAACACAATGCTTACACAAAGATCTAACGGTGAAAATCAATGATCAAGATGGCTCAAGAGAATTAGTAGGGTTCAAAATTACATTGCTTAACACTTTAGTTAGGAGAATGGTATCTGGGTTAGAGTGCATGGATGAATTTATGCACTCGAATCCTAGATTATATGGCATATGGCACGTGATCCCAAACCACTCCTTTTGGGATCATGTGGCACAGGACATGCATCCTACCTTTCGAAATGGAAAAATGCCTTGAAATATGTCCTTAATTAACTTGTAGAATCTCATAACATATGTTATATTTAGTTTATGGTAGTTCATGCTCTTCTTTTAAATGAAATGCAACAACTACCAAAACTTAATTTGTCTACTTAAGTGTGCAAAATTTTATCTTGCATCTTAATTGATGTACTCTCCTTTGTTTAAAGAGATCGAGTATAAAAAAATCATTTGAGATGTAGTATTTGAAGTTTCCTCAAATTAAACTTGAAGCGTAGATGCATAAAAAAGTGTGGATGGAATCAATTGCCTAATACTAATAGAATACAAATTATAATAAGAGTGAATTGAAGAGCCATGGAATCCTTTACAAATTAATCTTAATTTCAAGAGCTCTTGTGATAGATGGGCATCCGATCATACTGGGCATGAAATCGAATTGCGCAATTGTGTGACCTCGTGATGTGTGCAGACTTCCATGCACTTCAAAGTCTGTGGGTGTGCATGGTTCAAATGTCTGCCCATTGTAGCCAAGCCCCTTTTCTTTTCTTAAAGGAGTTGCCTCTCTTTAGTGGCATCACTAAGATTATCTCAGTTTATGATTAATCACCAAAAGCCCTTAAAAGATAATTTTTATGGGCCCTGAGCACCTGTCTTTATAAATTGGATATGATCTTACAATATATGCTAGTGAAGGCCCATTTTGATTGATAGCAATATGATTGGGGATCAAAGCTGAAAGCATCTAACAAAGTCTGGCTTAGAATTTCTATGCCTTGCACTTTTTTTGGTGCTTGATGACTAATCTCTGTGCTTTATTTTATTTATTTATTTATTTTGATGAAATCTCTAAACTTTAATTTGCTTGAGGTTCAATTAATTTAACTTGTATGTAGCTTGTGATGCTTTATTCTTTGAAAAGCAACCATCTCCACCCTTCTTTTGCCCACATGCTTCTCGTGTTTCTGCATGTGACACTCCATCATGAACCTAGAGGGTCCTACTTTCTTTCTTCTTCTGTTTTTTTTGGCTAATCTTAGTTCGAAGAAACAGGAGTTGCCTAAACCAAAGTTAAAAATTAGGCGCGAATGAATTTCTCTCTTTAGAATTGAGTTTGATGGAAAATCTAGCCCAATTCTAAGTCCAAATCTTTTCCAATTATAAGGATCCACGTGCATAGGACTCTCAATGAGTTAGGCTTCAGGTCAATCCCGTCTTGACCCAATTCCAGTCGGACTTAGGCTTAAAAAAAAAAAAATTGAGCTTGTCGAGCCATGTCCAATTTTGTATTTGGCTGAGTTCAGACCTAATTTTTAGGATAAAACAATAATCAGGCCGAAACCCAGCTCGAACTACCCATTATATTATGGAAATGTAATTTCATAAGTGGAAATGAAATTTAGTTTTCAATTGTTGTTGTTTGATAGCTATGTAAGGAGATGTAAATAAAATTAAGTCGGCCTTGCAAGGAAATTGAATTTCCATATACTAAATCATTTTAAGAGGAAACCATTTCAACCTTTTAAGTGACTGAGGATTGTAATGATTACTCTTTGTCCATTGCCCTTGTAGGATGATATGTCAAAACAGAGAGACAAAGGAAAAGGCAAAGCTCGTGATATAGCTCACGATGCAACTCTACAGTCATTTGCGAGTTGAGTTAAGAAGAGAGAAAGATCAAAGGGGAAGAACAGTGAGAGGAGGCCATCATTCACAGATTTCGATGAATATATAAGACGTCAAGTAAATAGCAGCTTGGTAGCTCCTGGTGTAAGGTCTACTCCTCATGATACTTTTAGTCTGAAAAGGTTTAAAAAGTTTGGGGCACCGGCTTTTCGAGGCGGCCCGAATCCTATTGAAGCTGAGGATTGGCTGATGAAAGTAGAGAAAATATTGGATGGTATGAAATGTCATGGAGAACAAAAAGCCATATTAGTTGCATTTATGCTGCAAGGCGAAGTTGATATGTGGTGGAAAATGATAAAACAGACATGCTTGCAACTTGAAGAGAAGGTTTCTTGGGAAAGGTTTGTAGAATTGTTCTATGAGAAGTACTTTCCTGAGCATATACGTGACCAAAAGCAAGTCAAGTTTGTTAAACTATATCATGACAATAGATCAGTGACCCAGTATGAAACAAAGTTTATAGAATTGAAAAGATTCATCACACAACACATGGAGGAGGTTGCTAGAGCGAGAAAATTTGCTCAGGAATTAAGACAATCAATACGAGAGAAGTTATCAGTATTAAAACTGAGGACGTTTGCAGATGTTGTTGAAAGAGCCTTATTTGTTGAAGACGATGGTGCAGATATACAACAATTTCGAGAGCAGAAAGGAAAGGTTAAAATAGCATTTACTGATCGACAGAAGGGCTAACAACAATGGAGAGACTAAAAGAAGCCACGTTAGGCTTTCTAAGGGTTTGGGAAGATTTGGGTTGCTTCCTAAGGGCTTGGGAATAGGTCTAAAGGTTAGATTAAATTCTAAGGGTTTGAGAGGTGCTTTTAGAAACTCGGGAGTGCACCGTTCTCGATTTATGAGTCGATCGGGCCTTGGGCCAAATTTGAGTGTCTACAAAAAGTTAGGAAAACCACCGGAGAATTATTCCAAAATTTTGACTAATTCGAAAAAATTTGTTAGACTTGGTCTAGTAAACAGTATGCCCAATGATTTCATCTTAACTGGAAGGTCAGCTCATCTTAATCTCTTTTGTTAGAGTTAGTCTAAAGTGGGTGTCCCCCACCCATCATGTGCGTACCCATCATGTGTATTAAAGCAGTCTATAAAACATTGTGAGTGATGTGTACAGACTTCCATGCATTGCAAGTCATGCAGTCATACAGACACGTGGACTGCCTTGTGAGGGGAGACTCATTGTAGACTTTACTCTTTCTCTCATCTTAATTGATAAAAGCTAGTAAAAACAAGTACATACAGGTTTTACCATTATATTATGGTGCCATATGCCACTGTCGAATCATTTCTATAAGAGGAGGAACTCTTCCCTTAGACTAGGGGTTTTAAGTCTTGTCTTGTTGCTACTATAGGACTTCGCACCACATGTTTACCATCATGATCAGTCCAACTCAATGAACCGTGAACCACCACCTTCTTCATATGTCTGGCCCTCAATAGTGAGCGTAAAGCTTAGCTTCTCGTACTTCTTTCGGAAAACCAATGTGTCTGGCACGACATTTACCAAAAACCCGTCCATCGGCGTCACGTTAGCACTATACTTTGAAATTCCGTCCCCAACATTAGTGACCGTCCTATGAAATTCTCGTACCACCATAGTTTCTGAAGACGAATCATTTTCACCAATGAAGGCGATAAAAGACGGGTAATTGAGATCGAAGGACAAATTCGAAGAGCAATTGGAATCATAAGACCTAGTGATCATCGAAATTTGCTTCTTCGTATAATTCATAGAACAAAGGAGCCTCATATAGTCTTGTGCCTCGGCGTTGTAGACTAGACCAGGGTCCAGTGCCTTGTTGGGATCAATGTGACCGGCACCGAGCGCGAAAGGAGTGGCAGGCTTGTAATCGTTACCAGTATCTTTGATAGGACTTAGAGTGTTGTCGAGCGTGCAGGCAGTGGTCATCATGGCCGATCAGATGGCGGCAGGGCTCCAGTCAGGGTGTGCGCCCTTCAGTAGGGCGCCCACCCCAGACACATGGGGGCAAGCCATTGAAGTACCGGATATGAGATTAAAATCACTGAACAATTCATGGGTCCCCTCGGCCGCTATGGAAATATTGGGCACCCACGATTCTGTCACTAAGGTTCCCGGGGCCACGACGTCGGGTTTCAACACTCTAGGGCAGCTTAGAGAAGGATCCCTTCAGCTGTAGTCAGCTACAGAGGGTGCAACCGCTGTACCCAAAAGTGTTTGTTGAAATTGTATACTTGCAACTGGGTCAGAGGTACCTTCTATGTACTCCAAGATGATTTGGGCCTCTTTGGGGATCAATATAGCTGCTGGGAATCTAAATTCTATGAAAATTTCTAAATCACCAGGCCGATTGACTATGAAGAGGGCTCCAGCTACTTTTGCTGAGGTAACATTTTCTATTAGTTCTCCCAAGTAATCTTTTGCTTCACACACAACAATTTTGTAACCTACACTCTCTAGTAGCTCTTTATTGTCACATGCTTTCATGAAAACCAAAGGTACTTGCCTTAGAGAATTTGGACTTCCAGGGTACAGAGATTCTCCATCAACGGAAATTCCGTTTCCGAGAGTGACAATTCCTACGAATTCACGATCGACGGTGCTCGCGCAAACGGTTACTAACCAAGGGGTCCCATTGTGTAGAGTACCTAAACCAGGACCTTCGTTACCGGCCGATGAAACTACCAAAATGCCTTTCTCTATGGCAGCAAAGGCGGCTATAGCAATGGGGTCTTTGTATAAGGGAACATTGTCTAGTCCGAAGGATAACGATAGCACATCCACACCGTCCGATATCGCCGCATCGATTGCAGCCAAGATATTGGATGTATAGGCTCCATGTTCAAATAGGGGCTTGTACATTGCAAGATGTGCCCTCGGTGCCATGCCCCTGTCAGTAACCATGGCATAACCAAAATACGATGCGTTCGATACTCGTCCTCCACATTGTTTCTCACCCTTATTTTTACATGGTGTGGGTTGGGTTCTGTTAGTTAACCCTCACCACTATAGTTGGTACTCCCTCATGCTACTCTCCAACTGTCATATGTGTATGTGTGCTTGCTCCTTGGTTCTCGAGATTATTTCGACCGAATGGCCGTATAAAAAAAAAAAAAAATTAAATACAACTACCGTCATGGGTGTGATCAGTGTGTACGCTATTCATTCTTGTACCAAAAGGACTCAACCAAGGATCAAAATTTCGGGTATCATTTCAGTTTCGAACGGGATTGAAACAGAAATTTTGAACCGAAATTTTGGCCGAAATTTTGCCGAATTTTTGGGTCTCATATAAAAATGACAAAAATTTCGGTCCAAATTATCTTTTCGGAGGGGACCGAAACCGATAATATCGGCCGAAATTTCAGTCATTTCGGCCGAAATTTTGATCCTTGGACTTAACTCTATCTTTGTTGGGAAAGAAGAACTAATCCGAAACTCCAAATGTGGGGGTGTTAGAAGCATCAAAACTTGGCGTGCTAGAATATGCCATAATTAACAGGGGTATTTTGAAAACTTAATGCTGATGTAGTTAAGGAACCAAATGTCCCAACGTTGGAGTTACCATGGATTGAAAAGCAGACCAACAGCCAAAATGCTTTTTAGAGCCAAATGTCGGTTAACTTGATGGACCAAAAGATATGCTGGAAGATCCTACAGGATAACAAAGGACTACATTAAAATTACTAAAACAGAAACAAAATCAAAACCATAATTCAGAGAAGAAAATATTTAGATGCATAATGGATCTGAAAATTTTAAGATCAGTAGCATCCACTCAATTTATAATTGTAACGATTCAGAATTTTCGACTTTCTTTTATTGGTATTAGATGGTGCTTTGTACCTTGTATGGTGTTAGTGCTCCACACCGGAACCTACCCTAGTTGAGAAAATACACATTTTGATTTTTCAAAAGGTTTTATATTTAAAATTGTCTTTATTTAACACAAGTTGTGTGGTAGCCTAGTGGTTGAAAGTCTTGTCTTATGGACAGGAGAACCCTAAATCATTATTATAAGAATTCTTCTTAAAAATCCTACTCATCACTCCATCTTCTATAACCACCCTTTTCTAAAAACACCCAAATCTCTTTTAAATCTCTAATGTATTCTTCCACAAGAACCATCGTGGTATTTTTCTACCGTCAAATCGTGGTGGAAGAAGACGGCGTAATCGTGGACGGACCATCGTGTGGACGCCGATCTCTATCGTCCTATCCGCCGTCGATTCGCCGATCACGCTTCAAGAGGTGGGTACCCACTAATTCATCTCGTTCTTTTCAGATCCCGTCGCATAGGGTACGTTCGATCGCATATCGACGGGTTAAATAAATCTTACCTGTGTATGCTTTTATTTATAAATATCGTAATTAAAAATAATGAAATGGCTAACCTTTAGCCATAGATTATGTTGCATTTATTTTCTTCGCTCTTGTGTATATTTCATTTATTATTGTCTTTTCGCTTAGATCTACTGTGCTCTTATGTATATTTTATATATTTAATTATTTTTCGTCTAAATTTATTTCGCTCTTGAGAATGTTTATTTATTTTATTATTTTTCATTTAGATTTACTTCACTCTTTGGTATATTTTATTTAATTATTATTTTTTTCGTTTATAACTATTTTAGGCTTGCAAGCATGCCTACTATATATATTTATATGTGTATACATAAATAATATAGAGTATTTAGTGCAAAAGAAAATCAAGGTTGGTGTACGTAATTGAGATCAAAGGTTTTTCGTCATTTAAAAGGTGCGGTCAAGAATCTCCTATAATTAAGAGCTACAAATCTAGTTGAACCTAAACCCCAGATCGACCAATTGGAACTAACCTTGCATAGTAGTAATCAATTGGCCATTTTTTTTGGCAATCTACTTCATAATTTTACTTATAATGTTGGTGTGTTAAGGGGATTGATATTATGGTGCTGTGGACCACCATTAATTGCACTAATCTACTTCACTGTCAAAAATTGGTCTATATGTATATCACTGACAAAAAAATTGGTTTAATCTAACTCAAAAACTTGGGTATTATACAACTATTTATTAGCACAAAAATTTGTACAAGAAGGGATTTATTGGCACAAAACTTGAATATTATACAATTATTTATTATACAACTTGAGTAATATACGACTATTTATTAGTGTCTCAAAAAAAGGTAGCATGATTTGCACTCGTTAGACCCTTAAAAAATACACACGTTTCCACAATAAAAATCGTTGATTGCCTTGAATCTCTATTATCTTTCATCGTTGATTTGACCCATCTGATGTTGGACTGTGACTCATCTGATGTGGACCATGACCTACTTGATGTTAAACTATGACCCATCTGATGTTGGACCTCGACCCATCTGATGTTGGACCGTAACCCATCTGGTGTTGGACCGTGACCTATGTGATGTGGCCCATGACCCATCTGATGTTGGACCGTGACCCATCTGATGTATCGGACCGTGACCCACCTGATGTGGATCTCGACCAATCTGATGTTGAAACTTGGTCCATTTGATGTTGGACCGTGACACATCTGATGTTAGACTTTGGCCCATCTGATGTGGACCAGCCCATCTGATTTCATTTTATAAGATGATATCAAATTAATTAAAGTATCTCTTACAATATATGATAATATATTTAAAGAGAAAGTAATTTTAGATGGTAATATAAAATTAATAAATATTATATACTTATATTTTAGTATTATTTTATTCTCATATAAAATAGAGGTACTTAGTTACTACCTTATTTAAATATTATAAAATTATCTTATAAGGTACATGAGTAGTAGTATCCCCTCTCAGAGTTCAATTAGTTTCCTTTCTATAGATGGATCGACCTATTAAAATCGATCAATCGATCTTGAACAAAATGACAACTTACACCTCATTAAATCTAATCTATCGATTTTCATTTTTCGATCGATCGATTCTCATCCGAATAGACGACCTGATTCACACCAAAATTTCACTATTGCACGACCAAAAATTTAGTGCACATTAATCACTTGCACTTTGCGATTGATGGTCGTGATACACTTAACTTTAAAAATAATAATATTTAATTTGGGCATTTAATAATAATAAATAATAATATATAAAAGTCTTGCTTTTATCACTTCAATGTAACCACTTCGATAACACGAAATGTTAGGAATTCGATACCTCGTGAACATCGAACTCCGACCTTCTCGTTATTGAGAATACACTTATGACTACCCTATTCTACATTGTACTGAAATGTTTATAAATAAATGTGTATATATATATATATACATAAGAAAATCTAATGTAAATCTTTCTGTACGTTTGACTTTTTGTGTTTTAATTTTGAATTACATTATATGAGTTATGAGTAAGTTAGGACATATGTACGAGAGTGTATGAGATCATGCCTACGCTTGGGCGTGGTGATTCGCTGAGATGGTATTGAAGCGAGAAATACACCGTATTCACATGCCTTACAACTTATGGTGGAATGGGACCCATGACGAGTCGGGTGAGTGTGAATTTAATGTAACCTCATATACGGTGGTATATACGACGACCCGATCACTCCGAGTTCAAATATGATAGTATAAATTATGAGTTAAGTTGTGAGGTTCGACCATAAGCATTAGCTGTGGTGAGGTTTCTTCTATAGTCACGTGAAACTCAAAATATTGGCGTCCATGTACTGATGCAACGCCTCTTTGGTAGTATAGACTACCACACGAAGTACATTTAGATTACTACGGAACATTTTTCTTGGAAACCGTGAATTAGAAAAGTTGTCTCACTATAGTTTGTCCTAGGATTAAATATAAGAGTATGATAAGATATGAGTATGAGATAGGATAAGTTATGATACAAGTACGATAATAAGACATATCGCTGTGTAGGCCAGCAAAAGATAAAGAACTTAAGCCTCTGTACGTGTCGTTCATTGCGTAGCCATCGTAAGGGCAACAACGTCTTTCAGCCAAGACGGTTCTCTGAGAGAGATTATGAGTATGAGTATGTTATGAGTGACTTTGGCCATTATATCTCCCTATTGGCTGGATGGTGGAGTATGAGTATGACACGAGGGCGTTATGATATGGTGGTATGATACTATGTTGACCCTCCCATGATAGCTCGAGCAGTGACTCTGGCACAGGTCGTTTAGGATTTCACGAGTATGTTAGTTATGCTCATGCGATGTACAGACGTATGTGCGAGAATGATAATAAGACATGGTATGATATGTTATGAGATATGGTAATGTACTTTAGGATATGAGTATCTAGATCATGGTCTTGTATTTATGATATGATATGAGTTTCACGATATGCATGTGATTTTGTCTTTCTTTTGTTATCTACTTTGAGATATTATGTTTATCACTCACTTAATGCACTTACAATGCACCTGAGTAGTATGAGGTGGATTGGTGGTGTATCCACTGAATTTACGTGACTGAGTAAACTCATCCCACGATAATCTAACAGTTGCAGGTGATTATGCTGGTGGAGTAGACGCGAACCATCTAGATCTCGCCGACGCTGATTTTATTAATCCCGCTGGCGTTGAGTACCAGGAGCCTTTGGAGGGCGACGCTACCGGTTATCAGGAGGACTACGGTGCTGATCTTGATTCGAGTGTCGGTTACTGATCATTGTGGATTTGGTATTAAGTTTTATTGATACTAGTATTGCCGATTTTATAGTTTATTTTATCGGATTTGTCTCCGACTGGATTTACATTTTATTGATGGATTGTGAATTTATTACACTTATTCAGTATTTATGGTTGCATTTATATTATTCAGTATTTTGTTGGATTTCACGGATATCGTGGAACCTTTATTACGCGAGAACTCTGATTAGGTGTATGTCCGCTTAGCATATCCAGGATATGTGCGGGTCATAACTCGAAATTCTAGGCCCTCGGGATAGGGTAGAATTTCGGGTCGTGACAGAGTGGTATCAGAGTTCAAGCTTTACTTCCTCGAGGACTGTATGGGCTATATAAGTACAATATTTTGATTGAGGTTATGATGATTCTGATAGACCCCAGACTTTAGATTTTTGAGGACTTACTAGGTTCAAGAAAGTTCGATCGTTGATGATAGAAGACCCTAAGGTTCAATTTGGTATTTAAAGATTTATTTAGGAATGACTTATAAAGTTAGGAACTTGTGAGAAACATTAGAAATGATCTATACAGATTGAAAAATAATGGATGAAACTTTTCTAAATTGAGGGGCAATTAGATAAATAAATCATTGAAATTTTGACTGTTTAGGATTCTAGATGATCTGAGATGCCAACTATAGAAATAGTAGATTCTAGGTTATATTAGAAATGACTTCAATAGTTGGATCATGTGAATATCCGACTAAAATTTGACATACCACACGTTCAGAGAAATTTATGACGTCGAATCAAATTACTTTATAAATTGATGAATTAAAATCGACCACCATTATAAAGAGAGGGGGACCCTACCTTGAGGATATCAAATATTAAGTGTCGAAAATATAAAATTTTTCCAGATGAGGTTAACAAAGAAACGATGATTTTAGTTTATAATCAATGCCTAATTTTCGAGGACGAAAAGTTGAAGGAGGGAAGAATGCAACGACCCTGGTTTTTTTTATGTTGAATAGTTGACTTTTGATGAGAAGCTGAGACTGCAGAGAAGTACCCTGAACTCATCACCGTAGGCACGTAATTTTCGAGGACGAAAGTATTATAAGGGGGAGAGAATGTAACGACCCAGAATTTTTTACTTTCTTTTATTGGTATTAGATGGTGCTTTGTACCTTGTATGTTGTTAGTGCTCTACACCGGAACCTACCCTAGTTGAGAAAATACACATTTTGGTTTTTCAAAAGGTTTTATATTTAAAATTGTCTTTATTTGACACAAGTTGTGTGGTGGCCTAGTGGTTGAAAGTCTTTGCTTATAGACAGGAGGTCTAAGGATCAAATCTTACTACGTGAGCTTTAAACCTACACCCTTATTTAGTGCGATCGCTTAACACCGAATTAATGCCCATATATTATAAATAAGAAAGTTACGGAGAACCCTAAATCATTATTATAAGAATTCTTCTTAAAAACCCTACCCGTCACTTCATCTTCTTCTATAGCCACCCTTTTATAAAAACACTCAAATCTCTTTTAAATCTCTTGTGTGTTCTTCCACAAGAATCACCGTGGTATTTTTCTACCGTCAAATCGTGGTGGAAGAAGGCGGCGTAATCGTAGACAGACCATCGTGTGCATGCCGATCTCTATTGCCTTATTCGCCGTCGATTCGCCGATCACGCTTCAAGAGGTGGGTACCCACTAATCCATCTCGTTCTTCTCAAATCCCGTCGCATAGGGTACGTTCGATCGCGTATCGACGGGTTAAATAAATCTTACCTGTGTATGCTTTTATCTATAAATATCGTAATTAAAAATAATGAAATGGCTAACCTTTAGCCACAGATTCTATTGTATTTATTTTCTTCGCTCTTGTGTATATTTCATTTATTATTATCTTTTCGCTTAGATCTGCTGTGCTCTTGTGTATATTTTATTTATTTAATTATTTTTCGTCTAAATTTATTTCGCTCTTGAGAATGTTTATTTATTTTATTATTTTTCATTTAGATTTACTTCACTCTTTGGTATATTTTATTTAATTATTTTCTTTTTCGTTTAGAACTATTTTAGGCTTGCAAGCATGCCTAATATATATATTTATATGTGTATACATAAATAATATAGAGTATTTGGTGCAAAAGAAAATCGAGGTTGGTGTACGTAATTGAGATCAAGGGTTTTTCGTCATTTAAAAGGTGCGGTCAAGAATCTCCTATAATTAAGAGCTACAAATCTAGTTGAACCTAAACCCCAGTTCGACCAATTGGAACTAACTTGCATAGTAGTAATCAATTGGCCATTTTTTTTGGCAATCTATTTCATAATTTTACTTATAATGTTGGTGTGTTAAGGGGATTGATATTATAGTGCTGTGGACCACCATTAATTGTACTAATCTACTTCACTGCCAAAAATTGGTTCGTATGTATATCATTGACAAAAAAATTGGTTTAATCTAACTCAAAAACTTGGATATTATACAACTATTTATTAGCACAAAAATTTGTAAAAGAAGGAATTTATTGGCACAAAACTTGAGTATTATACAACTATTTATTATACAACTTGAGTAATATACGACTATTTATTAGTGTCTCAAAAAAAGGTAGCATTATTTGCACTCGTTAGACTCGTGAAAAATACACACGTTTCCATAATAAAAATCGTTGATTGCCTTGAATCTCTATTATCTTTCATCGTTGATTTGACCCATCTGATGTTGGACTGTGACTCATCTGATGTGGATCATGACCTACTTGATGTTAGACTATGACCCATCTGATGTTGGACCTCGACCCATCTGATGTTGGACCGTAACCCATCTGGTATTGGACCGTGACCTATGTGATGTGGCCCATGACCCATTTGATGTGGACTATGACCCATATGATGTTGGATCGTGACCCATCTGATGTATCGGACCGTGACCCACCTGATGTGGATCTCGACCGATCTGATGTTGAAACTTGGTCTATTCGATGTTGGACCGTGACACATCTGATGTTAGACTTTGACCCATCTGATGTGGACCAGCCTATCTGATTTCATTTCATAAAATGATATCAAATTAATTAAAATATCTCTTACAATATATGATAATATATTTAAAACAAAAATTAGTGATTAATCCAGCTATTAACCATGCATGCATGCAACTGACTAATTTTAATCATCATTGATGATAGATCATAGCACACTTAAACCATCCCACTTGGGTCACTTTTTTGGGATGGAAAACCATCTCTTATCATTTGATTCATGGCAGTTAATGATTTTCCCTTGAGGTCCGTATTGAATATTTGTGGTCAACTTTTTGACCCATCTGTGAGTTTTCACAAAAATTGAGTTGGACTCTTGACGACATGTATCTTGCCGCGATAGGAGAGAAGTAGTTTTAGTGAATGATACAAATAAAGCTAACCACCCTAACATAAATTTGGTAAATGACACCTTCACCCTCACAAGCTTAGACCAAGTGGTGCCACATGGTGTATCCTTTTATCATTCAAATTTGTTGCAAGTGGCCGGACATAATGTGAATTGAGCCTTCCCGAGGGTTTTCTACTTTTAGATTCAGAGTTCATCATGATCCATATTAAAGACGCCTACCCGCCATATTAAGCGTTTCTTATTCACTTATTGGCTCACTTTTTAAATGCTGAAATCAGCTCCTATGATGTTCTGGCTTCTGCCACTTGGAAAACCTGAATTTGTGAAAAAATTGCGTCATATGAAACCTAAGAAGTGCACGGGTGAGCATTTTATCAAATGACTCCGTAGGTGCCGTCTGATTTATCCATTGTTAGGCTACTTATGGACCAAAATCTTAGGTGGAGCTTATCACTCTTTCATACATATGAGTTGTCCGTCTTATTAGAAGATTACGAACTAAAGATTTTAAATGCAAAAGATTGATATGAAGCAAAACAAACAAAAAATTATTAAAGACTATTAGCGGCAAGGATATTAGTGACAGTTTTTTGTTAATAGCAGCAATTTTTTATTGCCGCTAATAGTCTTATTTTTTGTAGTAGGATTCACAACAGACAAATGTCATTATCTTAGCGAATCATATAATAGAGACTCTTTGTTTCCAACCTTCTGAACCAGATATTTTTAGAGCATGCCTTCAAATCAGACGACTTTGAATGGGCCGACATTTTTCTTTTCATTGCTACAAATTAGATTGAAGGACAGTGATCTTCGTCTATCTCTCTCTAAAACCTCGTGAGTTACCTTGCATAAATATTTTTCAGTGTCAAATTAGTGAAAAATAAAAAAGAATACAAGGCATCTAATGCATCTCTCGAGGTTTGACTAATTCGTTTGAGAGAGATTGACCCGTGCACGGGTAGGGTACCAAACACCAACTCATGAATCGATATCAAACGCTATTTGTCGTATTTCCACACTTCATTCATCCTCATCATGGTTCACATCTGGTCCCATGTCGGCTTCCTTACTCATGTAACCGACATTTCATTGTGAGTGCCTTATAATTAGGTAAAGGCCCGGGCACGGCTGCAAAATCATGCTCGGTCAGCACACAGAGTGCGTGCGATGCGTCAGTGACCGGGTCGATCACCAAATACCAGCCCCTTCATTATATATACAGCAATACCGCGCACACACCCCACCATAGCAATGGAATCTCCAATTTCCCTCTACCTATGGCTCCTAATCACTACCAGACAACTCACCTCCACAACAGCCCCATCAGCACAAAGATCACCCTACATCGTCCACATGGACTTGTCCGTCATGCCAAAGGCATTTTCCGGCCACCGTAGTTGGTACGCCGCCACCCTCGCTACCGCCTTGACCGATCCCGTTGTTACAAGTGGTACCACATCCAACCTTTTATATGTCTATGATAATGTTATGCACGGTTTTAGCGCTAGCCTCACGCCCGGTCAGCTTAACGCGCTTAAAAAGTCGCATGGGTACATATATTCCTATACTGACGTGTCCGTGCAGGTCGATACGACCCACACACCTGAATTCATCCACCTCGACCACCGGTCCGGCATATGGTCAGTCGCAGATTACGGCAAAGGCATAATAATTGGGGTTGTCGATTCCGAAATTTGGCCGGAAAGCAAGAGCTTTGGAGAGGAGGGCATGGAGAGAGTTCCCTTAAGGTGGAAAGGAGAATCTGAGAAAGGCATCAAGTGCAACAGGAAACTCATATGGGCCCGCACCTTCAGTACGGGCCTATTGGCTAACATGCCTAATTGACCTCATCCATAGATTCTCCTCTGGACACGGAAGGGCATGGGACCCACACCTCGTCCACAGCCGGCGGAAACTACGTCGAAGGCGCATCGTATTTTGGTTATGCCATGGGTACTGCCAGGGGCATGGCACCGAGGGCACATCTTGCAATGTACAAGCCCCTATTTGAACATGGAGCCTATACATCCGATATCTTGGCTGCAATCGAGGCGGCGATATCGGACGGTGTGGATGTGCTATCGTTATCCTTCGGACTAGACAATGTTCCCTTATACAAAGACCCCATTGCTATAGCCGCCTTTGCTGCCATAGAGGAAGGCATTGTGGTAGTTTCATCGGCAGGTAATGAAGGTCCTGGTTTAGGTACTCTACACAATGGGACCCCTTGGTTAGTAACCGTTGGCGCGAGCACCGTCGATCGTGAATTCGTAGGAATTGCCACTCTCGGAAACAGAATTTCCGTCAACGGAGAATCGCTGTACCGTGGAAGTCCAAATTCTCTAAGGCAAGTACCTTTGGTTTTCATGAAAGCATGTGACAATAAAGAGCTACTAGAGAGTGTAGGTTACAAAATTGTTGTGTGTGAAGCAAAAGATCACTTGGGAGAACTAATAGAAAATGTTAACTTAGCAAAAGTAGCTGGAGCCCTCTTCATAGTCAATCGGACTGGTGATTTAGAATTTGCTCTAAAATTTAGATTCCCAGCAGCTATATTGAGCCCCAAAGAGGCCCAACCCATTTTGGAGTATATAGAGAATAGCTTTAACCCAATTGCAAGCTTAAAATTTCAACAAACAGTCTTGGTTACAAGGGCTGCACCCTTTGTAGCTGAGTACAGCTCAAGGGGTCCTTCTCTAAACTGCCCTAGAGTATTAAAACCCGACATCGTGGCTCCGGGAACGTTAGTGTTAGCGTCATGGGCATCCAATATTTCCCTAGCATCTGCGGGGAGCCATCTATTATTCAGTGATTTTAATCTCATATCTGGTACTTCAATGGCTTGCCCCCATGTGTCTGGGGTGGGTGCCCTGCTGAAGAGCGTACACCCTGACTGGAGCCCTGCTGCCATCCGATCAGCCATGATGACCACTGCCTACACGCTCAACAGCACTCTAAGTCCTATCAAAGATACCGGTAATGATTACAAGCCTGCCACTCCTTTCGCGCTCGGTGCTGGTCACATTGATCCCAACAAGGCACTGGACCCTGGTCTAGTCTACGACGCCGAGGCACAAGACTATTTGAGGTTCCTTCGTTCTATGAATTATACGAAGGAGCAAATTTCGACGATAACGAGGTCTTCTGATTCCAATTGCTCTTCGAATTCATCCTTTGATCTCAATTACCCGTCTTTTATCACCTTCATTGGCGAAAATGATTCGTCATTGGAAAGTATGGTGGTAGGAGAATTTCATAGGACGGTCACTAAAGTTGGTGACGGAATTTCGACTTATAGTGCTAAGGTGATACCAATGGATGGGTTTTCAGTAAATGTTGTGCCGGACATGTTGGTTTTCCTAAAGAAGTACGAGAAGCTAAGCTTTACGCTCACTATCAAGGGCCAGGCATATATGAAGAAGGTGGTGGTTCACGGTTCACTGAGCTGGATTGATCATGATGGTAAACATGTGGTGCGGAGTCCTATAGTAGCAACAACACAAGACTTAAAACCCCTCGTCTAAGGGAAGAGTTGTTCATCCTCTTATAAAAATGATTCGATGGTGGCATATGGCACCGTAGTATATTGGTAAAACCTGTATGTACTTATTTTTACTAGCTTTTATCAATTAAGATAAAGAAAAAGAGTTAATCTACAATGAGTGTCCACCCATAGGTGCACACCGCAGTCCACATCTTTGTATGACTACTTGACTTGCACAGATTTCCAATACATGGAAGTCTGTGTATGTCACTCGGTCACATGGTTGTATGGACTGCTTTAATGCACATGATGTGTACCCCTTGGAGGCTACTCTAAGAAAAAATATTAAGAGGAGATGACCTTCGGGCTAAGATGAAATCATTGGGCATCCTGCTTACTAGTCCAAGTCTGTAACAAAATTTTTGAAATTAGTCAAAATTTTGGAATAATTCTTGGAATACGTAGTTTTTCTAACTTTCTATCCAATGCTCACTTGACTCATTATTCTCCGAATTTTCGTAAATTTTTGGATTTCTTTTTTTGAAGTATTATCATTTTAATAAATCCTTTAATTATAATTGGTAGGGTTTCTTTATGATTGCAAATTGCTATGGTAAAGCATGCAGCACATGTAATATACTGATTTTATTATGCATAAACGTGGTTTTTAAATTTAAATATATTAACATATATTTTAATATTTAATATTTTTTTTTTAATTATCGATTTTTTTTTCCCCAAATCTTTCCAAACTTATTTAACTATAATTCAGAGTAATAAAGAACAATACAATAATAGTATTTAAATATGGCTGTTATTCATATCTACCATATGTTATTAAAGTTTTCTGGTGGAATATTACTAATATTTTGATGGTTATAATTGTTAAGTTGCGTACAGTTCAAATGATCACATTTCATTTGGATGGCATTCTGGAGGTCCTAAATAACATAAATGTCAGCTTTTTGTTGGAATTTTTTTTTCTGAAGAAGCGTTAAGTAGAGCTGTCTATACGTCTATGAAAAATCAAACAATTTTACACTGATAATTCAATAATTTCAATCCCCTAAATACATATAGGGAAATGATTATGACTGTATGACATAGCTCTTTGTCATAATAGAGTTCACCTTCTTTAGTTAACTCTCATTCTCTTTTCTAACTCTCTGCATAGGAAGATTTAGTCGCTCTAATAGCAACCTCTTTGCTCTCTAATAACCCTTGCCAGGTAGTAGGATGATAGCGGAGAGGATGAGAACCTGCTAAATAATGTGAACTTTGCTATGACACGAGTTAGCAGAGAACTATGCCATACAATGCCTTGTGACTGTGAGTCTTAAAATATAATCTCAGGGCTCAAGCACGTTTTGGTTATATGTCATATCAAATGACTTAAAAAATCAATTTGATGTGACATGTAGTTAATGTTGTTAGAGTCATGAAATTATTTTGCATGACTCCTGTGAGAGGATCATTATATATATATATATAAACAAATGTTAGGTTGGAGCCACCAATTATACCTTCGCTGCGGGGGTTTCAATTGTTACAACCATTGACTGCCTTGAATTAAAGAATGGAGATCATTTTCTCGTCCCAACCTCCCACATTATGTTGAGATAATGGCCCACCCATAAGATGATCTGATTTTGTATTCTACTTGTAGAACCCTTCTCATGGTATGCAATGATCATGATCACTTATGGGGATGTGTTCCAGGTGGAATCAAGATCTAACTGTCTATTCTGTGTAATATTGAGACAAAAAACAATCCCATCGTTTGATTCAAGACAATCAATGATGTTAACTCCGAAAACACCTGGCTGCATAGACTAAATCTTGGGCTACAAATACTGGTACCCATTAAAAAACTCTTAAACTTATTTTTCATCAATTTGAATCCACTTACCTTTATTTATTACAAACAAAATAAAAGACGGCCCCACATGGCTGTCCCATACTAAATAAGTAAAATATCCAACCCTAAACCAAAGTAAACTGAAAACGTTTATTAAAAACATCACATTCAATAATCATGTCTAGTTGTCTACACACAAGTCACCAGATCCAACTAGGCCGCTCGGGCAACCGGGCAGCTAAAAACGCGTTCCTCAGCCCTGCCCGTCCAATCCAAAAGCTGCCACGCTAGCTGTGCCTCTGATCCAACAAGATACCAAACTCAAAATGGACGGAAAAAAATAAATAAAGAGTTGGCATTAGGTGATCGGACCCAAGCACCAGGTACAGTGCTTACTACCACACATGAAGCTATACGAACACATCATGGATTAGACAAAACCCAAAATGATACTGATCATCCGATCAATTCACTGTTTCACCTTAACGTATATATGCCTTGCAGTACTGATGAGATCCACTAATGATGCCACGTGTATGATATAGATGACCCAAACACCATCCTCAACGTCCAGCATTCACATTGTAATGCAAGTTTCATCAATCAATCAAATTGACATGACTTCTTTAGAGAAATGGGTGTGTTGTGCTTACTTTGATCTAGAACCATAGAGCATTGAACCTTAATGTAGAATTTTGGCTTGACCAATTTGCCTAGAACATAGCCTCTGGATCTAACGGTAAAATTTAGGTTTAGTGGAACGGGCACGGGTGAAACGCCGTTGGATGTGCTCAAACCCACTCCACCTCCATAGAGTGGGATCTTGTTCCCCATCACCACCACATTAATGGATCTTTGGCTCTTCCTTGATTGATAAAACCTTTTAATCTACAAAACCCACATTTAATAACAAATAATTAATGAAGAGAACCACACAAAATACGACTTATTGGCACATTGGAGCCGTTAATCGATGTATAATTAGAAGATCGGATGGCGCGGAGGTGGGACCTAAGATTTAGGTACTTTTTTAGGGCAATATAGGTCCACCTCCCGGCATCGTCCGATCTCCGATGAGAGCGTCAAACATCATAAATTTAGTGTTTGTGAGTTAAGAGATGTTTCTTAGTTTTGCTTACATTTCCACTGGCCAGTGTAAGTTGGGAGAAGGTGAGATCTAGAGGTGTTGATGTCACATGGAGTCCGAAAAATGTGGCAGTGTTTCGGAATGTGAGTTTTACTGTTGAGTTCATGGACACCATGTCGGTCGGCACCCCGGTCGAATCCAAACCGGCTTGAATGATGAAGCTCTGGAATGTGATGCTCTGTGAAGGGGAAAAAATAGTGAATATAGAGTAATTCAGGCCAAGGCATGCATGGTACCTAAATGCCGATTCGACAAAAATAAATAAAAAAAAGGACAAAATTGATGCCAAATTAAAGCGAAAAAATTAGGGCATATAAATGACATAATTCACCTGCATTGTGATTCGCGGCTTCTGAGGGCGACTAGCCCCCCAGAGGATCAAAGCAAAGGAAGAGAAGAGGACTAAGAAGCCGAGGAGGAAGGCTAGGACGTAACATTTACGAGGGAGGCCCTTTCGGATACCCTCTTCCTCAAGGAGCCCTTCTTCTTCAATGATCGCGCATTCCTTCCAAGGCTTTGTGCCCTTCCGGCCCCCACCTCTTGATCCATCATTGGGGGTCACCTTTCGAGATCCCGGTTTTAGGGATCCCGAAAAGCGGCTAGTGGACGATTCTCGGGAATGGCGGCCTATGGAGGATTGGGAATGCGGCGGAGAGCCCATGGGGCTAAGGACGGGCGACGAATGGAAAGATGTCGTCGTCTTCTCTCCGTCGTGCGAGTCCCTGGACGGACTTTGCACGTAGTACACGGGCCTCCGAGGAGACCTCATCGGAGACGACGGAGCCAGGCTAGTCACCTCGGAATCCGTTTTCGCGTGCATTTTGCCTCAATTGAACTCTCGATCTCTCTCTCTCTCTCTCTCTCTCTCTTAATGTGAAGTGAGAAAGGTTGTCAAGTTTAGTAGCAGAGATTTGGTGGGATATGGGAAATTAGGAATTCGTTATTGTTAAAATTCAAAGCGGTGGGCTGTCTACAGAGAGGCACGTCTGTCTCTCGTCATTTAGCTGACTTTTGGATTATATTTTCTCGTGTCGTGCCCCCATTAGATTCCCCGTTCATTAAACCAGCATAAGCCTCTTTCAAATTCGTTAAGAGGAATCATAATGCTCCACACATCACCACCGTAAAGCCTACTGCATTCTAGCTCCACCATCGATCATCTGCATCGTTCGTTAGATGGGCCTACTTCTTGATTGGCCACAACTTAGAAATTAATGTTGACAGCTTTGTATCTTCAAAATTTTCCGTCATTATAATTACTAGTAAAAGCAAATCCACTGATGGGATGGTTGAGATCTTGGGTTATTGGTCAACAATTATATTTTATTTTAATTTATAATTAATTACTAGATTAAGGCCTTTTAATAGAAAATTCATTTGTTATAAGCATAGCTTTATTAATACTCACCGAATCTTGGAGGGCACATACACAAAAACCCATTGACTACTTTGAATCAGATGATAGAGATCAATTTTCACCTCAATCTTTCACACAAGGGATCTTGAGATCATAGGATACCATCAAACGGTCAGTTATTGATTTCTCATCGTATAGATCCCAAAAAATTACCCTAAATTCAAGTGAGATATATCACACTCTAGCCGTGGGTGTTAATAAAGTTACCCTTGTTACAGCGTAATTAGTCTAGCGACATAATCGCCCTTTTTATTATCAATTTCTTTCAAATAATCTGATCTACCACTTATTTTGGGGTGTATCGTATACGGCAAGTTTGGGTAGTTAGGGGCATACAATTATCTTGACTTATTAAGAGTAGAGAATAAACATTAGGTGCATGGTTCCTCGCATTAAGGGTGGTTCACAGGTCTACTGTGGACAGTAGAGAACTTTAGAAAAAAAAAAAAAAAAAAAAAGGCCATGATCCAGTTGTCCCGTATCTCCGGCGTGCTAGAGAGACAGATGGGATACAAACCTAACCTTTAACTTTTTATGCACCAAGTAGTGCTCTTCCGTGTGAGCGGTGGAGATCCAGTAAAACAGTTGGGAAGTACAGTGTTCTAGATGTCTATACGATGAAAGCCAGCCTTTGACTGGTTTAGCCTGTATGCTGGCCGTGCTCGGTTTAACTCCTTAAGATGGGTCATCCCCTGGAGGTGCACAGAGACACTTTTGATCTTTTATTGATTTGGCTATGAAAAAACGTTCATGCATTTCCTAAGATTAGCGGGAGATTGACCTGAATAAAGGTTGGGTACTGAATACCAACTAAAAAGAAAGAAAAAAAAAAAAAGTGACCAACATTCAACAAGCTTAGCGGTGATTTATTTAATAGTTTAATTGGATGTATATGTGAATACTAGTGGATACTGGGGGGCGTGGAAGGCCTGACATAAATGGGTTGCGTTTTGGAGGGTGGGTTCCACGCCAAACATGTGACAGCATGTGGAAACGAAAGTGGCCACGAAACACCCATTTCAATTTTGTTTTGTGAGTTGCGTTCATATATGAAGTTTGGCATCCGGTGGGTGCCCATGCCCACAGATCTTGACCGTCCATTCTTTCAGCCATGTCCAAAAATGATGCCCATTGGCTATAGCTTTTTTTGGGTCAAACGTATTAAAAAATAGAAAAGAAAAAGATGATTGATTCAATGGTCAGGATGATTGGTGATTGAAATTTTTTCTCAATGGCAAAGCATCCACTTGCCCGTCCATTAACCCACGGTATGTGCATTATCAGGGTCCGTGTACAGGTGGTGCACCATAATTAAACTTTTTAATTGTAAGTTCTGACAGTTGGGAACCGTATTTGCCTTCAATATGGAGATTTTTTTTTCATCCCAATTTTCTATAGAATTGATGTTGAGATCATAGACTACCCAGATGAGATTTTATTTCATCTTGACACACATTTCCAAAAGTGATCATAATCATAGGCTTATCGTGAGAAGGGTTCTCGAGTCACTTGGAGATATATGCCACACAGAATCAATATGTGATCCTCTCATAGGTGGGTAGTGATCTCCATATCAATTATGTGACAGATTGGGGTGAAAAATGATCTCCACCATCTAATTCTAGGCAATCAATGAGACACACATGCAAAAATCCTTCCTGTAAGCACAAAATTAACATTTGGTTGCCAATACAGGAACCTGTTACAGTTTTACCAAGGGTCTGAACAGGCTGGGCCGCAGCCCACCTCAAACCGAACTGAAATGGCCCAATTGGATATGGCCGGGTATGAGCCAATTCCAAAAGCCCAAGTAAAATTAGACCATTTAAGCCCGGCCTTATCCTAGCCCAACCCAATTATTTGAGATAATTCTTACATAAATTATACAAAAATTGTCGGGCAGCTCCCAGCCTGGAACGAAATGGGTTTAGGGTTGGATATGAGTTGACGTAGGTAGGCTATAATATAAAAAGGCCTGGGCCAGCTCGATTAGTAATCTAGCAGAGATGGGCTAGTTTCAAAAGGCCCAATTATAATAGGGCCGTTTAAAGTCCGGCCAGGCGATTGAGACCACTTAGTTTTGCGATCTATGGTTAGCCGCCTGACATCTGAGCCAAAAGTACCAACTGTTACGAGATGATTGGAAAGCACGCATCACATTGCACGCCACTAGGGATGATCCATACTTGCATGATGTATTATATAGAATGGAGGATGGTGACCACGTGAGAGAGACTGGCTATCCAATAGGGCAAAAAAGTCAACAGGGGCTAGGACTTAAGGTGTCAGGTTAGGTAGAGATTAGAGGTAAGGTTTAGGGTTTATGATTTAAGGTTGAAGATTGTAAAGCCCTGACCCGAAAGTAAAAATTAAGGGATTAAGGTTAAAAAGTTTAGGAACTAAGAGGTTTAGGGTTTAAAGTTACATTCCGATTGGGACCTCAATGCGAGGGTTTAAATTTATAGGGATAAAAATGTACCACTTAGTACTATTTCATATCGGTTGGAGGCGGTGCAAACCTAAAAGATTCATACTATTGAGAAAGGAAAATTATAAAAGTATTACGGATTTGTTGAGGACAAAGTAGAGGAGGGCAGAGGGTCAATTGCATCCGTCACATCAGTTGCCTACATTTTGTCTGCATGAAATATATCCTTTATATAACAGTGTCATGTTGAGAATAGTATTAACTCCTTTATCGAGTTTTACAAGCATTTATACTCTGGGCAGTGACCAAGTCTACATATATACGGGAATAAAATGGCTTTGAAAATATACAAAAAATTGTAAATTTTGTAATTTTGAAAAAAAGAAAACTTTTCATAAATGAAAAGATATTAAGAACTACAAAAAATTAAAAAATATATGATGATTTAAAAATATATATATATATATTTTTAAAAAGAGGCTTTTATTGGTCACTATGCTCTCCAGCATAAGCTATATATTTTTTTTGTTTCTTTGATAGATAAGCTAAGCTCTAACTTATGACCTTCAGGTAAGTTGTGTCATAAATCAGTACCAACAACAAATTGAGATTTCTATCCTGTCCTCAATCAGTGGAGGATCACTACGAAATATCCTAAATAGTTAGGAACAAGATTTCGCAAACATGTTTGAGTAACATGAGGCCGATCAATCGATCGCTAGAGAGACCTAACCCAAGAGACGGTGTTAATTTACTCAAAATTCTAAAGGATGCATTTTAAATGGACAAGTAGTATGATTCAAATTCAAATATATCTTGATCAATTTTGTACGAATAAAAAAATAAAGGGTTATTATGTATTAAAACTCTAAAACTATATTTTGATGATGATTTTTCTGTCTTTCATTAACGGAGAGAAGCCTCTTTAGATAGAGGCTAATACAATCAGTTAAGATCTCCACGAGATCTTTAAAATTTAAAATACTTCTCACAATATTTATCTGAATATTTTTAAATCACAATTAATATAATTTTGCCTAAAACAAAAGATACTGTCACGACCCGAAATTCTACCCCATCCTGAGGGCCTAGAATTTCGAGTTATGACCCGCACATATCTCGGATATGCTAAGCGGACATACACCTAATCAGAGTTCTCGCGCAATAATGGTTCCACGAAATCCGTGAAAGCCAACACATAAAGGTGGAAATAAAAGCAGCCATAAATAATGAATAAATGCGATAGAATCAACAAATCTACCAATAAAACATAATTCAAAGTTGGAGACAAATCCGATAAAGGAAATCATAAAATTAATGATAATAATAGGGATCCAATCTACTACCAAGTCTGCAGCGATCAATATCCAGCACTCGGATCGAAATCAGCACCGTAGCCCTCCTGGTACTCAACACTCGCGGGATCAATGAAATCAGCGTCAGCCGGATCTGGATGACCGACGTCTACTCCACTAGCGTAATCACCTGCAACTGTTAGATTATCGTGGGATGAGTTTACTCAGTCACGTAAACTCAGTGGGATACACCACCAATCCACCCCATACTACTCAGGTGCATTGTGGGTGCATCACGGTGAGTGATAAATATAATATGTCAAAGCAGATAGCAAAAGAATGACGAAATCACATGCATATTATAAAGCTCATATCATAAATGCAAGACTATGATCTAGACACTCATATCCTAACGTACCTTACCATATCTCATAACATATCCTACCATGTCTTATTATTATTCTCGCACATACGTCTGTACATCGCATGAGCGTAACTAACATACTCGTGAAATCCTAAACGACCTGTGCCAGAGTCGCTGCTCGAGCTACCATGGGAGGGTCAACATAGTATCATACCACCATATCATAACGCCCTCGTCATACCATACTCCACCACCATCCACCAATGGGGAGACATAATGGCCAAACTCACTCAACATACTCATACTCATAATCTCTCCCAGATCCGTCTTGGTGAAAGACGTTGTTGCCCTTACGGTGGCTACGCAAGGAACGGCACGTACAGAGACTTAAGTTCTTTATCTTTTGCTGGCCTACACAGCGATGCCTTATTATCGTACTCGTATCATAGCTTATCTTATCTCATACTCATATCTTATCATACTCTTATACTTAATCCTAGGACAGACTATAGTGGGGCAACTTTCCTAATTCACGCTTCCCAAGGAAAAGGTTCCGTAGTAGCATGGATGTACTTCGTGTGACAGCCCATACTATCATAGAGGCGTTGCATCCGTACATGGACGCCAATATTCCGAGTTTCACGTGATCGTAGAAGAAACTTCACCACAGGCAAAGCACCTCATAACTCATAACTCATACTATCATATTTGAACTCGGGGTGATCGGGTCGCCGTATATGCCACCGTATACGAGGTTACACTGAATTCACACTCACCCGACTCGTCATGGGTCCCATTCCACCATGAGTTGTAAGGCATGTGAATACGGTGTATTTCTCGCTTCGATACCATCTCAGCGAATCACCACGCCCAAGCATAGGCATGATCTCATACACTCTCGTACTCATGATCTAACATATCCTAACTCGTATAAATTGATTAAATTATAAATATAAAAGTATCACACATACAGAACGGTTTATACTTAGATTTTGATTATGCTTATATTTATGTTTATTTACATACCACACAAATATAATTATAGAATAGAGTTATAAGTGTGATTTCGATAATCGTAAAAGTCAGAGTTCGATTTCATAAAGACATCGAAGTTCTAACAGTTTGTATTATCGAAGAGGTCGCGTTGAAGCGATAAAAGCGAAACTTTTATATATTATTATTTATCATTATTAAATGCCCAAATTAAATATTATTATTTTTAAAGTTAAGTACATCACGACCATCGATCGTAAAGTGCAAGTGCACTAAATTTTTTTGGTCGTGTAAAAGTGAAATTTTGGTGTGAATCAGGTCGTCTATTCGGATGAGAATCGATCGATTGAAAAAAATGAAAATCGATAGATCAGATTTAATAAGGTGTAAGTTGTCGTTTGGCTCATGATTGATTGGTCGATTTTAATAGGTCAATCCATCGATAAAAAGGAAACTAATTGGGCTCTGACATGGGATACTACTACTCATATATCTTATAAGATAATTTTATAATATTAAAATAAGGTAGTAACCAAGTACATTTATTTTATATGATAATAAAATATAAGTATATAATATTTATTAATTTTATATTACTATCTAAAATCACTTTCTCTTTAAATATATCATAATATATTGTAAAAGATATTTTAATTAATTTAATACCATCCTATGAAATGAAATCAGATGGGCTGATCTAAATTAGATGGTCGGATGGGTCAAAGTCCAACATCGAATGGGTCAAAGTCCAACATCAGATGGGTCACGATCCACGTCAGATGGGTCACGGTCCAACATCAGATGGGTCACGATCCACGTCAGATGGGTCAAGATCCAACATCAGATGGGTCAAAGTCCGACATCAGATGGGTGACGGACCAACACTAGATGGGTCATGATCCAACATCAGATGGGTCACGGTCCAACATCAGATGGGTCACGATCCACGTCAGATGGGTCAAGATCCAACATCAAATGGGTCAAGGTCCGACATCAGATGGGTCATGGACCAACACCAGATCGGTCGCAATCCAACATCAGATGGGTCACGGTCCAACATAAGATGGGTCACAGACCTCCAACATCAGAATCCCACATGGCAACCTAAGTATAAAATTGTCTAACGCTTAAGTTGCTTATTTAGTGCTAACTCGTCCTCTCTATCGACCATATATATATTACCTCCCATGGGAGAAAATTCAAACTCCATCGTTGGGCATTATAAGGTGATCCCGTGGTAGGCTCTCTAGTTTTAGAGTCAATACTCAATTGAGACCTCATGATATTAATAATAATATTACTTATTAAAATTTGATCACGCCTACATGATTTATATCGTTTGAAAATTATAGCCTTGGGAAATAATTATATATGTATATATTTTTTTTGTTTTGATAAGTAACCAAGATTTATTATTTTACGCTAATATAAATGTAGTAACTTGATTTTTATTGTATAGAGTCTTATGTTAAAATAATCTATGTAATATCTCTTTCCTTAAACAAGGTCTTAGATACTACATGGGACCTTTGTAAACTTGGACTTGGAAATATGTTTAAAATAGATCATGGGTCTATATATATATACAAATGCTTAGTTTCTAAAAAATATAAAATATTATAAAAATTTTAAGGAAATTATAGGTTTAAATCATGGTTGCGTAGATTTTTAGTTTGAACTCAGATTCACGATTTTATAATGTCCATAAAATGTCTTTTACTAGAGGGATGATGGAATAGAGTATTAATCATTTGCGTTATTTTTAATTGTTAAAATAACAAAGTATAAAAAAAATAATAACATTAACAATTAGGAAAATAATTATGACTAAATTACAAGCAATCACATCTAGGGCAAAATCAATAAAATTAGATTATAAGCAATCACATTTAGGGCAAAATAAATAGGACTAGATTATAAGCAATCACATCTAGGGCAAAATCAATAAGATTATATTATAAGCAATCATATTTAGGGCAAAATAAATAGGACTAGATAATATGCAATCACATCTAGGCAAAATCAATAAGATTAGATTATAAGCAATCATATTTATGCTAACCACTTTACTCATTTTAAAATAATATTATAAAGAGTGAAATAAAGTTTATTTTATTTAGTCCGTCGACACGCCGATCGACGTATCCTACGTGACGGGATCGAGAAGAATGAGATGGATGGATGGGTACCCACCTCTTGAGCGTGACCAGAAGCGGATCAGCGATTAGGCGATAGAGATCGGCGTCCACACGATGATCCGTCCATGATTCATACCTTCTTCCACCACGATTTGTGGCGAGAAAAACACTACGGTGTTCTTTGTGGAAGAATACACAAGAAATTTAAAAGAGATTTGGGTGTTTTTAAAGAAGGGTGGCCAGAGAAGAAGATGGAGTGACGGCTAGGGTTTTTAAGAAGAATTCTTATAATAATGATTTAGGGTTCACGTAGCAATGTTTGATCCTTAGACCTCTTATCTATATCCAAAGCCTTTCAACCACTAGGCTACAACACAACTTGTGTCAAATAAAGACAATTTTAAATATAATACCTCTTTAAAATCAAAATGTGTATTTTCTCAACTAGGGTAGGTTCTGGTGTAGAGCACTAACACCATGCAAGGTATAAAACACAATCTAACACCAAGAAAAGAAAGTTCAAAAATTCGGGTTGTTACATATACATATCATAAATGTTTATCCTTCTATCAATCCGACATGGTTACATTAGATTGAGTTTTTTGTTTTGCCATCTACAGGGTGGTTTTTCACATGAACAGTATAAGCTTGGGCAGTTTCTCTTGTAATATAAGTTGTAGGAACAAACTACATATATGTTCTATATTGGAAGTTGAGGGTGTTGTAAATATATATTAAAAATAAATATGGAAAACAACATACATATCACTCAGAAGTCAAGGTGCAAATGCAGAAACTATGGGACTTCTTACTACATGTCTACCAGTAATGTCATTCCAGGTAAGATACCCATAGTTAACTATGTAATCGCTCTCTACTCTTCGTCTTGCTAGATCAATCTCCACCGTCATCGTAAATCCTTGCTTGCTAAATTTACTTCCGAATGAGAGGGTCTCCGGCTGCAAGACGACTTTCATGCCGGTTGGCGTCTGCACCTCTGCACGATAAGTCGTAGGATAATCAGACACACTTGTCAAGACCCTCGTAAATGTAGCGATGGAGGAATTTGTATTGTTGAGGATCACCATAAAAGAAGGGTAATTGAGATCAAGATTCGCCCGATCGCACTTGTAGTTCGGTTTCCTAGTGATGATGCTCAACTGAGCACTAGTGTAGTTGAGCCCACACAGAAAATCTATGTAGTCTTGTGCGTATGCATCATATACAAGGCCGGGGTCCATGGCCTTATTGGGGTTTATGTGTCCCCCTCCAAAATCAAGAGGAGTAGCAGAAAACCCTTGAGTTATATCTATGATGGGTCCCTGTGTATTATCAGTTATATCTGCAGTGGTCATGAGTGCTGATCGAATGGCTGCAGGGCTCCAATCGGGGTGGTAGGAACGCAGCAATGCAGCTATGCCGACTACGTGGGGAGAAGCCATAGATGTACCTGATAATAACACATAATCTGTGACCAAGTAATCAGACCCAGACCCAATTGGGGTGAACCCTTTATTAGGCACCCATGCAGCCAAGACATTAACCCCCGGGGCCAATACATCGGGCTTCAAGATTCCCGGGCTAACTCGGTTGGGGCCTCGAGAAGAGAAATCGGCCACTTGAGGTGCTGGTTTGGTGCCCAAAACTGTTATTTGGAACACTATATCAATGGTAGGTGGCTCAACTGCCTTTCTCATGTACTCTTTTATTACCTCTCCATCTTTCACACTTACTACAGCAAACGGCAAATAGAAATCGTGAGGTCTTAGGAATTGGGCATCAGCCTTGTCGGCAGTTATGATCGCACCTTTGCCTCCCGTTCGATTAACTTCATATAGCCCATACCCATCGAAATCGCAAAGTATGATCTTCCCCATTACTTCTTCTGGGTCAAGAGAATCATATTCGCAACTCGCCTTACTAGAATTTCCATCTCCATAGTAGAGAGGGGTGCCGGAGATGAACAAGCTTTCAGGGTACATTGACCACCCTTGGAAGCTCGTCTCGCCATCTCCGAGTGTTATTGAAGCAACATATTCTCTATCGATAGTCCCCGCGCCGACGGTCGTGATCCAAGGAGCTCCATTGAGGATGGTGTAAGCATGTGGGCCTCTATTACCAGCTGCACAAGACACAAAGATCCCTTTCTCCATGGCTGCAAAGGCTCCTAATGCAATTATATCCTCATAAAAGGGTGTTATAGTTGAAGGGAACCCAATAGACAATGACATAAGATCTACACCGTCCTCTATCGCTTGGTCCATGCCTGCCAACACATCGGTAGCGGCCGATTCCAAAGTATCATTCAAGAACAAGACCTTGTACATGGCAACCCGAGCCATGGGTGCAAGCCCAGAAGCTGTGCCCTCGGCGTAGCCAAAGTAGTCCACGTGAGGCGTCCAAGTCCCAGCTGCAGTTGACGTAGTATGCGTCCCATGCCCTAAAAAATCCCTAGGTGAATCGTAGTCATCGGTAAGTGAGATGTTTAGGCCTCGTTCCTTCAACCCCTTACTAAATGATCGAGCTCCAATAAGTTTACGATTGCAATTCGAAGAATTGAACTCTGTGCCAGTCTCACACACACCCCTCCATCTTCTCGGCACTGGCGGCATGCCGTGGTCAGTGAAGCTCCTACTCTCAGGCCAGACCCCAGTGTCGAGGATCCCAATAATCGTGTCATTTCCAAAACCTGATGTTGGCCATAAGCCAGAGTGCCTCTTTAGGCCTAGGAACTTGGGGGTGTGGGTGGTGAGGAGCTGGCCGTAAGATTCGGGGAATGTGGCGATGTGACCTGGCATTCTTTCCAGTTGTTCGAGCTGAGAATGCGACAACACGACGCTAAATCCATGTAGGACGTGGTTGTAAGTGTAGAGATGGGTAGGGGAATTGCCACTTGGCTTTGATAGGGATGACAATATTGACATGTACCAACTTTCAGGGGTGGAGAAGGGAGCTGGCATGGATGATTTGTCCATGTGGACAATATAGGGCCTACGATCTTCCGCCGTGGCAGATGACATGGCCATGTAGGAGAGAAGGAAGAGAGAGAGGAGGAGGTTGATGTGTTTCCCCATGGCTAGTTAATTTGATAGGGAACAAAGGTGATGGGGGCTTGGGTACATATATAGTCTTGTAATTAAGCATATGAATTCAAGTGATTAGCTATTAATTATTAAATTAAAATTCTAATTGATCCATATAGAATCTAGTTTATTTGTTAATTTATTTATATATACACCAAATTCTTAGTTTATCACGTCAACAGCTCATTGATCGAGGGTTCCAATGGATGGGGCAGCTAAGGAACAAGCACCTAGGGCATGATGGATATTATAGGCCGGCATGTTCACAATGTGTGAAGAGCCGGGATTCCTTAACTACCACTAACTAAAGATTAATGGGATGATGGCTACTGACCGAGATTTAAATACCATCCATTAAAATTAGACTTTCTAGTTTCTATACCGATAAGAAAAAAATAAAAACATTAGACTTTCTCCATTGAAGTGTGATTTATTATTATGCCATATGGTGTATATATGTGATGAATCTAAATTGTCTAAGTGGAAATCTATGATTTGACATGTTTCATCCTAAGGGAACATGGTTGATATTGTTGTCCACAGATTAGATTATTTATACCGTCCGACTTGAAGCAATCAACGGGTTTCAGGGGTTTCAAATGCTAGAGATTATGTTGGCGCGAACTGAGGTACTACACCCCCACCCCCACCCCCACGAAATACAAAATATCCCCTAACTAATCACAGCTGATAACGTTTGACTGCTTTGAATCAGATGATTCGAGATTGTTTTTCATCCCAATCTTTCACTAGATGGATTTTCATATTATGGGCATACAATCCTACAGTCAGATTTTTTGGTTCCTTGTGACACACATCCCAAAAAGTAATATGAGAACTACGTTTGATGTACGTCATGGTTCATGATCATGATCATGTTCATTTTTGGGATGTGTGCCATGTGGAATCAAAATATGACTGTTTGATAGTAGGTTCATCATCTTAAGGTTCATTGTGGAAGATTGGAAAAATGATTTCCAATCGTCTGATCAAAGCATTTAACGACTTACTGCTATGGTTAGTTGGGGATATTGAGCATGAAACACGTTAATCGTCCACCCCTATTATGTCAACGGGGTGGGTTGGGTCGGGCAAATATTTTGGTTGCCCGATGGAAGATTGGCATATCCACATCCTGACTTGACGGTGCACCTGACTTGTCGTTGAACACGAAAGCCAAACCTAACCCAGTTAAAAATAGGGCAGTCAGCTGGTCGGGTTGGGTCGGGCCAAAAAAATTCCTGTCTCATGGAAGATGGCGTATGCCCGATTTGACAGCTCAATGGTATATGTCTTACCTAACCCGACACCAAACCCAAAAACTCGATTCGACTTGATAAAAAACCCTTATATCCCATGACTTTGTACATAAAACTATTAGATCAGGTTGGATTGACCTGACCAACCTTGTCTAACCCAATTGGTCAAATTTATGTGCCGGACCTAGTACAAAATCTGAATTGGACAGGTCGGAAATTGAAATAACCTGACTCCTTCCCTTCCCTTCGTGTTTTCCTTGATTGTATATATAAATATCAATTGTGGGGTCCATTGTGACCTAACCAACCCGACCCGACCCATTCAGTAGCAGTTCATGAATCAGTACAAATCAGTTATAGGACCTGTTTTCATCTCATCCGCAAATTGAGCGGGTACAAGTTAAACGACTTGACTTTCTAATGTCTCGGACATAATTAGAGAAAGCTGCCACTGTTGTTATGGATCATTCGAGAAATCTAGTTGTGAGAGCCGAGCAATTTGGCGTTAGCCCAGTTGTAATGCTTTTCCCTTTGTTTTTGTTGTTTTTTTGTGGGGGTGGGTGGGGCTGCTTCACAATTATCACATTTATATGGGTGCACTCTTTCTCAGCTGTCTCTTGTTTTTTTGGGTGGGGTGGGGTGGGGTGGGGTGGGCCAATTGACACCTGGATTTTTTTCCAGTCTTTAATAAACGAATTCATTGTCTTACTAATGACTATATTATTAATAACTCTAATGGCTGTCAATAATAGCCCACTAACAGCTAGTTTGATTAATCCTTTTGGTCATGGTCAAGCCAGTCAACAAATTTCAAGGCCAAGAATTAAAAGATTAATAGTCACAAAGTCCAATGCCCTTGCACGTGCACTCCTCGTGATGGCTGCGAGGAGCATTATACTTCCACCAAACTTACAAACTTAATATTATAGAAGTGAGCATATAAATGAAGAGAGTTTTTCTTTTCTCTAATTAAGGTGGGAAGAGGGCAACCTCTTGGTATTCCTACAAAGAAAGAGGATTGAAAAACTTAAATGATTTAAAACATAGTTTAGTTAAATAAATAATTTTATTAAAAAACCAACAGCTCATTAACAGTTTTGTATTTGATCCAGGGTCGACTTTCTTGATTTTTTAAGCCTCTGATTTGCCCTCTCTCTCTCTCTCTCTCTCTCTCTTTAATTTTAAACTGTAAATAAACTGAATTGCATGGATCCTTCAACTTTTTAGATTAACCTCATCTCCTTCTGCGAGTCGCTGAAAAAACGAACAAACGACTGAAAGAGAAGAGAGGGGGAGGGGGAGGGGGAGGGGGGGTGTGCGAAGATGTTGGATTTCAAATCTGAAGGCGAATCCAAATCATTCTTCCCAAAACACCCTTATGCTAGTGTTTAAATATTTCAAAAATATTTTTACTTTTCTATAATATTATAAATTATTTATAGCTCAAAGGAATTTTAGTCTTAAAAGAAATGAAACCATCGTACCAAAAATCGGCCAATACCGATACGTATCAGTCCTTCAACTCGGTAATGGTATTTGGATCGGGTATCGGCCGATACATATCGGTTTTGTTAGAATAGTCCCACATCACCTGTCGATTTAAAGGTCTTGGGCTCTATATAATCTGGGCACTCCCCACCTTACAAGCCAATTTTGTGAGGTTGAGTTAGGCCCATGAAATTCTACATGGTATCAAAGCAGGTATTTTTCTACTCCATGCCACCTAATTTAATTGTCCACGTGATTTGGCTTGACTCAATCCCACTAATACATGAGGGGGCGTGTTAGAATAGTCTAACATCGGCTTTGGGATGGAAGCCTTGGGTTATATATAACGTTGGCCCATGGGATTCTACATGGTAGGCCCATGGGATTGAACCAAGCCAAATCATGTGGATTGAGCCAAGCCTTGGGTTATATATAACCTCACCTTACAAGCCGATTTTGTGAGGTTGAGTTAGGCCCATGGGATTCTACATGGTATCAGAGGAGGTATTTCTCCACTCCACGTCACCCAGTTCAATTGTCCATGTGATTTGGTTTGGTTGCTAACACGTGCAGAGGCGTGTTAGAATAGTCTCACATTGGTTGTGGGCTGGAGGCTTGGGTTATATATAACCTGGGCAAACCTCACCTTACAAGCCGATTTTGTAAGGTTGAGTTAGGCCCATGGAATTCTATGTGATATCTGAGTAGGTATCTCTCCACTCCACGTCACCCAATTCAATTGTATATGTGATTTGGTTTGGCTCAATCCCGCCAACACGTGGGAGGTGTGTTAGAATAGTCCCACATCGGCTGTGGGCTTGTAAGGTGAGATTTGCCCAAGTTATATATAACCCAAGGCCTCCAGCCTACAACCGATGTGAAACTCTTCTAACAGGTTTGAGCCGAGACATTTTGTTTTTTTTTAAGAGTCTATCTATATCGGTATCGGCTGATTCGTATCGGTACTCCATAGCCCAATACCTGATACCGAAACCGATTTTGATACCTTGTATGAAACTAAGAATGCCTGTGTTATGGCAGGTTTTAAATCAACAAAGGTGTAATTTTGGTTTTAATGAAGATTCCATTTTCTTTGGTTTCGAGGTTTCCATTGAAATATTTCTATTGCTCATTCATATTTCCATAGAATTACTTTCATTTTAGATATAATATATTAAACTTTCAAATACTATTTCAAAAGCTTCATGTTAAAAGGTAAAAAAAATTGAAAAAAAAACATATGTAGAACACTCATAATTCGAGGTGCAAATGCAGAAACTATTGAACTTCTCACTACATGCCTACCATTAATGTCATACCAGGTAAGATACCCATAGTTAACTATGTAATCGCTCTCTACTCTGCGGCTCGCTAGATCAATCTTGACGGTCATCGTAAATCCTCGCTTGCTATATTTACTTCGGAATGAGAGGGTCTCCGGCTGCAAGACAACTTTCATGCCAGCCGGCATCTGCGCATCCACACGAAAGTCGTAGGATAATTGGACACACTTGTCAAAACCCTCGTAAACGTAGTGACGGAGGAATTCGATTGTTGAGGATCACCATAAAAGAAGGGTAATTGAGATCAAGATTCATCCGATCGCACTTGTAACTCGATTTCCTAGTGATGATGCTCAACTGATCACTAGTGTAGTTGAGCCCACACAGAAAATCCATGTAGTCTTGTGGGTATGCATCATATACAAGGCCGGGGTCCACGGCCTTAATGGGGTTAGGTGTCCCCCTCCAAATCAAAATCAAGAGGGGTAGCAGAAAACCCTCGAATCATATCTATGATAGGTCCCTCTGTATTATCAGTTATATCTGCAGTGGTCATGAGTGCTGATCGAATGGCTCTAGGGCTCCAATGGGGGTGGTACGAATGCAGAAACGCAACTACACCGACTACATGTGGCGAAGCCATAGATGTACCAGATAGTAACACATAGTCAGTGACCAAGTAATCGAACCCAGGCCCAATTGGGGTGAACCCTTTATTGGGCACCCATGCAACCAAGACATTAACCCCCGGAGCCAATACGTCGTTGGGCTTATCAAGATCCCAGGACTTTCCCGGTTGGGCCCTCGAGACTAGAAATAAGCCACTTGAGGTGCTGGTTTGGTGCCCAAAACTGTTATTTGGAACACTATATCAATGGTAGGTGGCTCAACTGCCTTAAGAATTGGCAATTTTTTGGGTCTTAAGAATTGGGTCGGCCTTTTCGGTGGCTAAGATCGCTACTTTCTCTCCCGTTCGATTCATTTCATATACCCCATCCCGGTTAAAATCACAAAATATGTTCTTCCCCATTACTTCTTCTGGGTCAAGAGAGTCATATTTGCAATTCACCTTACTAGATTTTCCATCTCCACAGTAGAGAGGGGTGCTGGAGACGAACAAGCTTTGGAAGCTTGGCTTACCATCGCCGAGTGTTATCGAAGCAACGTAATCTCTATCGATCGTCCCTGCACCGGCGATTGTGATCCAAGGAGCTCCATTGAGGATGGTGTAAGTATGTGAGCCTCTATTACAGCTGCACAAGACACAAAGATCCCTTTCTCTATGGCTGCAAAGGCCCCCAATGCAATTATATCCTCATAAAAGGGTGTTATAGTTGAAGGGTACCCAATAGACAATGACATGAGATCTACACCGTCCTCTATTGCTTGGTCCATGCCCGCCAACACATTGGTCGCTGCCGATTCAATGGTATCACTCAAGAACAAGACCTTGTACATGGAAGCCCGAGCCATGGGTTCAAGCCCAACAACTGTGCCCTCGGCATAGCCAAAGTAGGCCCAACAACTGTGCCCTCGGCATAGCCAAAGTAGTCCACGTGCGGAGTCAAAGTCTCAGCTGCAGTCGACGTAGTATGCATCCCGTGCCCTAAATAATCCCTCGGGGAATCGTAGTCGTCACTGAGGGAGATGTTTAGGCCTCGTTCCTTCAACCCCTTACTAAAAGATCGAGCTCCGATGAGTTTACGGTTGCAATTCAAAGAATTGAACTCTGTGCCAGTCTCACACACACCCCTCCATCTTTCCGGCACCGGCGGCATCAATCGATCATGGAAGCTCCTGCGCTCAAGTCAAACCCCGGTGTCAAGGATCCTGATAATAGATGTAGAGATGGGTTGGGGCAATGCCACTTCGCTGTGGCAGGGATGTTAATGTTGACATGTACCAACTTTCATGGGTAGAGATGGGAGCTGGCATGGATGATTTGTCCATGTGGACAATGTAGGGCCTATGTTCTTCCACCGTGGCAGATGATGTGGCCTTGAGGGAGAGAAGGAAGAGAGAGATGTTATGACCCGGGTTTTAGTTGATCATATTTAATGGTGATAGATCTGAGAAACACCAAGTTTGGTACTTGTGTGCACACCATAATATGACTCACACTTTTTAAATTTAGAAACTTCTTTTATGATTTAGTTTACATAAAAATAACAGCTGAATCCTAAGAGTCCTACTAGCATAAAACAACTAAGGCATGTATTTTAATTTCATTAATTATGTAATTTGATTTATAAACCATTGGAATCCTAAAAGGACTCTTACTAATTTATACTAGTTAAACTTTCTTAGTTAAACTCATTCTCTAATTTCATAGTTAGACTTATTCTTTAATTTCCTAGTTAGATTTATTCTCTAATTACCCTTTCATTATAAATAGAGAACCTAAAAAGATATTTAGAATTATATCACTTTTTCTCTCAGCCGTTTTTCTTTATTCTTTCTTATTTGTAAAAGCTCCGGCAGTGCCATCGTTCATAACTCCTCGTCGGATCTCCATCAGTATTCACGGAGGAACTACACCGTGGGTTCCAATCTTATCGAAGACCCGTGCATCCTATTCTGAAGTCTATTTTTTCACCATCGAAGTTCCTCATCATCGTAATTGATTTATCATAAAAAAAATAAAAAAAAAAAGTTCTTCCGAAAAGGCTTGGGTATATCGTCTCTTGAATCCAATCTCCATCAACGTAAATTATCGCAGGATTCGAATCACGCTTCAACAGGTGGGTGCCTCTAAATCCATCTTAAATTATTTAGTTATTTCTTAAAAAAAATCATAATTTTCTTTTCAATTTTAACTAATTTCGGACCTTAAAAACATAAAAATTCGGCCCAAAATCGATTGGATCGTTTTTCCTAGATTTTCGTAAAATTTGGTCAAACTCTTCAACAGATACAATATCGGTATTTTGGTCATAACTTTTTACTCCGAATTCAAATTGACGCGATTCATGCGACATTGAAAAGAAGAGAACGAGCTTTACAACTTTTGGTGAAATATCAATTACACAAATTCGACGTTTTAAAGGTTAAAATTGAGCTACAAGTCGAGATAAGTTTTAGATGATCCAAAGTTACACGGATTTGACATTATTCTCTGAACTCTTGAATTATTTTATGCTCAACTTATCTCAAGACTTGTAAATCACTAAAACTACACAAAATATATTAAATAGCTTTCATTAGATAGAAATTTATAAGTTTAAGGGATCAAATATTAATGTTTGTCAACACTTATTATACGTTACCTCTTTTAAGACTCCTACAACCCTTGAATGGATACGTGTGCCCCTTTAGGGTTCGAAACACGTCTGATCGTTATTCCAATCAATCACTAAGTTCTATAGATACAATTAACCCCAATGAAGTGTATTTTTTACTCAATCACAAAATAAATGTAATTAAAAATTTCTTATTCTCTGTTTTACTTCAATGCTTCATGTGTTATGCTCCATATTAATTTTCTTTAAGAATATGAAATTCTTAAGGTGCATGTTATAATTTTCTTCTTATATATGTTCATCATCATCATATGACACGCATCATGTAGAAAATTATAATAGGACATAAGCATGATAAATTAAGACTAAGATACGACACATGATATAAGTCTTCGTCACGGTGAGGTTCTTTCAAGGTCATGTAAAACATGGAATGTAGGCGTCCATATACGGATGCAACTCCTCTATGGTAGTACGGGATGTCACATGAAGTACATCTAGGTTACTACGGTACTCGTCTCTTGGAAAGCGTAATTTGTGAAGCCTATCACACCGTGACCCATTCTAATTAAATTTTAAGTAAATATGAGAACAAATTATATTAAGATACGACATGTAATGAAATAGGGACGACGATATATAGCGTCCATTAAAATAATGAAATGGAGACGACGATACGTAGTGCCCATTAAAATAATGGTATGGGGACGAAGATACGTAGCGCCCATTGAATAAATGATGTGGGGACAACAATACGTAGCGCCCATGTCAGGAATAAATTCGGGATGGGGACCTAAGCCCAGGACCGAATAATGATATGACATATTAAAACACGTTGTGAAGGTCAGCTGAATATGAATTTAGATTAGTAATAATAAGACTTTTACTATGTTACGTATGTTAAGTTAATAAGACAAGTAATAAAAAAAATAAGAAATAGAAACATCATGCATATTTTATTCTATGTTATATTTTTCAATTCTGATATGATATGTTATAAGGTTTTGGATATTTTTGACATTATGTAATGCTTAGTTTATTTCAAAATGCACCGTAACTCAAGCGATTGCACACATAATTACCTGGGTAAGTTATGGTGGATCGATTATGCAACCCATTGAGTTTACGCGACTGAGTAAACTCACCCCCTCCCAAAATCTAACAGTTTCAGGTGAGGACTCTAATTATCATGCCTATGATGACGTGAAGACAGCTATACCGAAGACGGCTTATGTAGACGAAGGTGTCGACTGTCACCCGGATGAGAGCGTAAATCCGACAAACTTTTATGAGCCTTGAGCGTTTCTTAGTTCTAGACTTTTTATTTTTATTTTTATTTTCTTATGAGACATTTTATTTTATGCCGGTTGTCTAATACTCCTTATGAGTTTACATTTGGGATAATTTTACCATACGTGAAACTTCAGTTTTACATCCTAGATGCATGATTAGGATTAATTACTTCATTAATGATCATTTACATTTTTCGTTGTTATTTTATGAATCATTTATCATTAAATGCAATATTTTAAATACATCAATTCATATGCTAAGTCGAATTATGAGTCACGTGTATATCCGCTTGTCGCTTAACAAGCGTGTGGTGTCATAACACAGAATTCTAAGCCCTCGAGATCGGGTAAGGATTCTGGGTCGTAACAGAAATGATGTGTTTCCCCACGGCTAATATAAGTGAGGAGGGATTAGGGACATATATATATATGTGTGTGTGTGTGTGTGAGATATTAAATTTTAATTATTCAATTCAATTTCTATTAACCTAACGCCTAACACTAAAAATCCAACCCGACCCCTTAAAAAGTCCTATTCCCCATGATTTCACACAGGCCAGGTCAAGGTCAGACCAACCTAATTTTTTCCCTGACCTGACACAACCTCTTAGTCAATTTGAACCAATCCGACCTTGTATTTAACCCGATGGGTATCAGGTTGATCCAACCCATTGACAGCCCTAGATAAAAAACCCTAATTTTCCTTGACTATATAAAAAATATCAACTATTGTTGGTTCGGCCCCACCTAACCAGACGAAATCTTTAGTCGACTAGACCTGACCTAACGGGTCATGTTTACAGGTCGACCCGAGACATTCCTAGTCACACGTATTTTCAATCCAGCTACGATCAACCCAACCTGACCCGATCAAGCTTCTCTCTCCTCTGCTCTCCTCTGTCTCTCATGATCAATCCATGTATTTATGAAGGGTTTCGGATGCCATGTCACACCCATCCCTAAAGCCTTTGCTCCTCTCTGGGTTTTTTACAACAAAAACCAAAATAAATAAAAATGTAATAAGGCCCCAATCTAATGGTGTAAAAATGAATGAGAGATTTTCCATTCCACAATTCAGTTTTCATGCCTTTGACCACCGTAGTTGAGAATGATTAAAAAAAATTAAGAGTCCTAAATATAGGGCTGCAAATGAGCCGAGCCAGCCCAAAATCTCGACATAACTCAGCTCCAAAAAGTAAAGCTTTTGCTCTATAGAGCTTGGCCCGATATCCGAACCAAACCCAATTAATGAAAGGTCGATTAATTACTCACTTTAAAATCGGCTCGGCTCAGCTTGATATATAAAACGCCATATATGAAATAGTGTTATTTTAGTACTAAAAAGTATAGGTTAGATTCATATAATAATTACTTATAAGGAAAATTTTATAGTTTGTCCCAAGGATCAAAATTACAGTTTCATTTTTTATTTGAAGCATGACCGAAACCGAAAATTTGAACCGAAAATTTAGGCAAAAATCCACCCCGCTTCCCTTCTTTTTGTGACTGAAATTTCGATTCAAAGTTTCATTTCGGTGGGGATTGAAACCAAAATATTTCAACCGATAATTAAAAATTATCAGCCGAAATTTTGAACCATAATTTGCCCACATAAACTTTAGTAGTTAGCTATAAATGAGGGAGTCGTTCTCTCATCTAAGAAAGTTGAACGAGTGCTCGTTCTCTCTCAAGCACTCTCAAGTCTACAAACAACTTTTGAAAATTGCTCCAATGCTTACACATCTCCACCATCTCTTACTGATCCACAGCTATCACACTCTGCGCTACACTGCCGCCATCTCTGGCTGCAATTGGAGCACTCCGGACAACGGCGCTACACCATCTTAGGCAGCGATTTGCTTGAGCTTGGCTCGAGCTCTATAAATCTTAGAGCCGAGTTAGAGCTCAGGTTCTAAAATGTAAAGTCGAGCTAGATCTGACACTAGCTCGAGCTTGACAAAGCTAATTTGCAACCCTTCAAAATCAACCTTGTGAATGTCTACATGGCACCCAAACATGTGCTCCCATGCTACGTGGCAGTGATATGACACATAATGTTTGAATGCCAGATCACCACCCATATTCCCAACTACCCTCTCTGTAAATATATTGAAGCGCTATGATCATGTCATTACAATGCTCTGATATATAAGATTTTCGGGATAAGTGCGGTACAAATTACGACCATATATCTACATGAAAAACCTAATATGATAAAGAATGTGTGCCACTTAATCTAAAATGGTCCCTCTCATATCCCATTGTTTCTTATATTAAAATTTCAGATTTCACATAACAAGACCCAATACTTTAAAAAAAAAATTAAGGTGCAAATGCTGAAACTATGGGACTTCTCACTATGGGTCAAAATATCGGATGATACCGATGCGTATCGGCCAATATGTATCTTTTTTTAGGATCCCCGATACGATAAAAATAATTTTTATTGAGAACCCACCAAAATAACCTAACTATCGAACGATACATAAAAATTATCGTATACGGACAATAATTTGAATGTATCGTCCAATAACTTAGCAGATTGACAAGGATTTCATTTTGCCAAATTATCGAACGATAATTTGAATGTATCGTCCAATAATTTGGCAGATTGACAGAGACTCCATTTGACCAAATTATTGGACGATACGCTCAAATTACCTACGGACGATAATTTTATGGACGAGTTTTTTTGAAAAAAAAAAAAAAAATTGCATCAAAACGATATATTAAATGCATCGCCAATACATTATGTATCGGACGATAAGCGATACATATCATCTTGGAGTGTGCAGGACGATACTTATCAGAATTCCAATATTTTTATCCATGCTTCTCACAAAGATATCTATAGTTCCCTAAGTAATTGTTGCCTCCTCTGGTCCTTGCTAGCTCGATCTCGACAGTCATCGTAAATTCCTGCTTGATATATTTACTTCCAAACAAAAGCGTCTCCGGTTGCACGACAACTTTCATGCCGGCCGGCGCCTGCACCACCGCACGGTAAGTGGTTGGATAATCTACTACAGTAGTCAAGACCCTTGAAAACATATAGACGGACGAGTTTGTATAATCGACGACGACCATGAACGAGGGGTAATTGAGGTCGAGATTAGCCTGCGCACATGTGTAATTCGGATTCCTAGTGAGAATGCGCATCTGATTGCTTGTGTAATTGAGCCCGCACAGGAGATCAATGTAGCCTTGTAAGCCTGCATCATAAACAAGCCCCAAATCATGAGTTAAAATCTCAAAAAATGATACATATCGTCCGGCCTCAAAACCGATACGTATCAGTTTCGGACTATACATTTACATGTAGTGTCCGAAATTTTAAAAATTTATATGGGAGGCACCAATACGGTATGTCAGCGAGTATTTTCGAGTATGTAAGCGGTGGTCATGATTGCAGATGAATGGCTGCTGGACTCCAATCACGATGGTACGATCGTAGGAGTGCGGCGACACCAATTACATGTGGCGACGCCATCGATGTGCCAGATAATAACACGTAATCTGCTAACAAGTAATTGTCCCTGATTAGGGTAGTTGGATAATTGGATGGCCATGCTGCCAAGACATCAACCCCTGGCGCCAAAATAACGGGCTTCAAGATACTTGGGCTAACACTGTTTGGCCCACGAGATGAGAAATAGGCCACTTGAGGAGCTGGTTTTGCCCCCAACGCTGTTATCTGAAATATAGTGGCATAGCACTCTGGTAGCCCCTGTCATAGCAGAGCTCACCTGCTTTAGCAGGTTCCCATCATCTTTGTTAACATCCCGCTACCATCTTTAGCAGGTTCCCATCATCTTTGTTAACATCCCGCTACCATCTTTAGCAGGTATCTCTTCTCCTTGATAACTCTCCTTGTGTAGCAAGATTTTATGCATGATTTACTTATTTAGCAATTCTACCCTCCTCTCTACTCACGCCTTGTCAGAGCTGATTTTATTTGCTCTGATACGGAGCTAGTGGAGAGCAGCAGTGAGGTTGCTGCTAGTGCAGGTAAATCCTCATTTGCAGAGAGTTAGAAAAGAAAATGAAAATCAACTAAAGCGGCTGAACTCGATTGCAGCAAAGAGCTATGTCATGCGCAACCTTAATATCTATAGTAGGGGCCTCAACTGCCTTTTCTATGTACTCCTTAACAAGGATCAAAATTTCGGGTTTCGTTTCAGTTTTGGAGGGGACCGAAACCGAAATTTTGGCCGATAATTTGACCAAAAATTTCACTCCCATATATTCTATGACCGAAATTTTGATCCTTGCTCCTTAATCGCCTCACCGTTTTTGTAGCTTACAGCAACAATGGGCAGATAGAAACGGCAGGGACCTATCAATTGGGCCATATCAGTGGCTATGATTGCTCCTTTCGCACCTGTTCGATTCACTACATAGATTGGCCCACCAATGGCTTCCCAACAGAAAATAAACTTACCCTTTACGCCTTTCGGGTTGACGGAGTCATTGTCACAAATCTACGTACTTTTATTTCCAGCTCCATAGTAGAGGGGGAAATCAGAGATGAACAAGCTTTCGGGATATACAGATTTCCCTTGTAAGCTCACCTTATTGTTCCCGAGTGTTATCGAAGCAACATAATCCCTATCGATAGTCCCCACTCCAACGGTGGTGATCCAAGGAGCTCCATTGAAGATAGTGTAACCACTGGGGCCCAAATTGCCAGCTGAACAAGACACAAATATATAGCTGCAAAGGCTTCCATTGCAATTGGATTCTTGTAGTAATCTTCTTGAGCGAATGCGAGAGACAATGACATGAGATCTACACCATCCTCTATCGCTCGGTCCATGCCGGCCAACACGTCGGTTGCAGCAGCCTCCAAGGCGTTGGCGCTAAACAAGATCTCAGCACTAAACAAGACCTTGTACATGGCAACCCGCCATTGGTGCCATCCCAATTTCATCCCCCTTAGCATATCCGAAGTAGTCCACACGAGGCGATCGACCCCCTGCTGCGATTGACGAAGGGTGAGTTCCATGCCCAAGAAAATCCCTCGGTGAATTGTAGTCAGCGATTAATGAGATGTTTAGGCCTCGCTCCTTCAAACCCATACTAAACGATCGAGCCCCGACGAGTTTATGGTTGCAATTCAAAGAATTGAACTCTGTACCAGTCTCACACTCGCCATTCCATCTTTCCGGTATCGGCGGCATTCCGTGGTCATTGAAACTCACTTTCAGGCCATACCCTAGTGTCAATGATGTTAGTGTATTGCACAAAGATTGACAGAAAATAGACCGAAAAATTGCTTTAAGGCGCGATTAGATCGCTGTCTTTAAGACAATATTTGTCCCCTATATGCAACGGGATATCGGCAAATTCGCCTCCAGGATACAATGAAGCATCGGTGAAGAACCGATCTGTCACACACTACGTTGCACTGTAGTGTGCGACCCAACGAAACGAAGACGCAGAATGCTCTGGTTTGCACACGAATTCTAAGGGCTCAGATGTAAGATTCGGAAATTGCAAGTGTTTAGAATCCCTCCTCTGGCCTCTATTTATAACTTTCGGACCACCTTTTCAGGGGTGGTTGTGTCTGTCAGTTGCTTGCAATCGAGGGCCCTGATCGATCCGATCAACGGTTGCAAGGATCCAACGGTTCACATCGACACATCTTTGGTCAATCGACGGTTCGAATTCAAATCGAATCGTTGTTCGAATCCGAAATCCGACCGCTTTCCTTGAACGGTTGGAGCCTAATGCACACATGTGAAGTGCAAGTCGCCTTTAAAAGCGCCAATTGCGATTTGATATCGCTCACGCGCGCTTGTGGGCGCGAACCGCCGCTATGAGCTGTGTTCTTCTTATTAAGCCAAACAATATGGAAGGTAAGTTTCCATATATAAGCCATGAATATTTCTTGTAAAATAGTGAGGTGGGACAAAACATTTACAACACTTTTAAACTTATGGTGGGAAAAATTTCCCTCCAATATTAATTCAAAATTCAAGTAATTTTGACTTGAAGGTTAAAAGCATCATTTTAATATGGAACCAATCACTTTAAGGAACCATTTAAAAATAAATAAACATTATTAAATTAATAATAGATAAATATTATTAAAGTAATAAATATTTATCTGGTAAATATCCAACATTCCTCCCCTATTTACAAAATAAATATCCATCCTCCCTATTTTGGAAATAAAGAAAGCTGAGAGTTATTCTTAAATCGATATCCAAAAGCAGATATATATGTACCAAAGAAATTTGAGCATTTCTTGACCATCGATGCATAAATGAAGGTGTCCTAATGAATTGAACCTTCACTAGTGAGAATACGAAAGTTGATAAAGAACTTTAGTGATCTAATTTCTTGAACTAATTTTCTTGTATAATCAATCGGATATATCACACATAAGTAATCTAAGTTTCATTTCATTTTAACGACCGCCACGTTTTATGGCCTTGTGCTTATACCCGGTATTCATGAGTTGTATTTAAGAAAAGCCTTTATCTTTCTTGACGGCCACACTTACGTAACTCATATAGGTCGATTCTATCGAAAATGCCCTTGTAACTTAGACATTTCAACATTATATGCTCTGGTGATTAAGAGAAATACTTCAACCTCTTCCTTACGTTACAAGTTCCACATTATTACTTGAGATGGTTGGAGTTATGGCTCGCACTTTTAATAATGTGCAATCACTACATATGATTTGTTTTCCCATTGAACCTTTAGTTTCTGGACTTTAGAAAATAGGTCGGGTTACCATCATAGGTGATGTAATCTATTAGGCTTTAAACCCATCCCTTCTGATGTTTTAATAACTACATCTCTTGCAAGACCTTTTGTAAATGGATCCGCTAAATTTGCAAAGGTCCGTATTGAATTGATAGTAATTACTCCTTCACGGAGTAATTGATTAACATAACTGTGTCTTAAACTTATATGTCTAGACTTTCCATTATGAATTTTGCTATAAGCTTTAGATAGCGCAGCTTCACTATCACAGAATAAAGAGATTGGTGGCATAGGCTTTGGCCAAATAGGAATTTCTAATAGTAAATTCCTTAACCACTCTGCTTCCTTGCTCCCTGCCGCAAGAGTAATAAATTCTGATTCCATAGTTGCATGTGTTATGCATGTTTGTTTCTTTGATCCCCAAGAAACTGCGGCACCTCCAAGTGTAAATACCCATCCACTAGTAGACCTTGACTCATCTGTATCATTGTTCCAACTAGCATTTGTGTATCCCTCAAGTACAGTAGGATAACCAACATAATGTAAAGCATAATCCTTAGTTTTATTAAGATAACTTAATACTCTACTAATTGCTTTCCAATGTTCATGACTAGGATTACTAGTATATCTACTTAATTTTCCTACCGTATAAGCAATATCAGGTCTAGTGCAATGAGTAGCATACATCAAACTACCAATTACTCTAGAAAAGTCTAATTGAGATACACTTCTACTATCGTTGGGTTTTAATTTTATACTTGGATCAAAAGGTGTTGGTGCTAATTTTCCATTATGTTTAAATTTCTTTAGCACTTTTTCTATATAGTGTGACTGAGATAAAATAATATTATTATCTTGCTTAAATAATTTTATTCCAAGAATTACATCGGCTTCGCCCATGTGTTTCATATTAAATTTTGAAGCCAAAAAACTTTTTGTATATGTAATACTTTCTAAGTCTGTACCAAAAATTAAGAGGTCATCCACATAGAGACAAATAATTATTCCTTTACCCTTTGATATCTTACTATAAATGCATTTATCTGATTCATTAATCTTGAATCCATATGATAAAATAATACTATCAAATTTTTCATGCCACTGTTTAGGAGCCTGTTTTAGACCATATAGGGACCTAATAAGTTTACAAACTTTATTTTCATGTCCTTGCATGATAAAACCCTCTGGTTGATCCATATATACTTCCTCTTCAAGTTCACCATTTAAAAAGGCGATCTTAACATCCATTTGATGAACTTGAAGTTTATATATAGAAGCAAGAGCAAATAAGATCCTTATGGAAGAAATCCTAGCTACTGGAGCATAGGTATCAAAATAATCAATACCATGCTTTTGTCTAAAACCTTTGGCAACAAGTCTAGCCTTAAACTTGTTTATAGTGCCATTAGGATTAAGTTTTCTTTTAAATATCCACTTACAACCTATAGGTTTAGATCCCTGTGGTAAGTCTACTAATTCCCAAGTATTATTGGACATGATAGAATCCATTTCATCATTTATAGCTTCTTTCCAAAAAGCAGAATCAATAGACTTAACAGCTTCATCAAAAGTTTGAGGATCTTCATCGATATTAAAAACAAACTTCATTTTCTTAGTTTTCTCATTTCTGGTTCCTTCTACAAGATACACATAGAAATCTGACCCAAAATCGGTGGCTTTCCTAGGTCTCTTACTTCTTCTAGGTTCCATCTTTTCATCTTCACTACTAGAGAGATGAAGAGAATCAGAAGATTCATCTAATTTAGAGGATGCAAGAGGTTTAGAAATAGTAGAGAAAGTATTCTCATAAAATACTGCATCTCTAGATTCAAAAATTGAATCCTTTTCAAAAATATTATTATGCTCACATACTAAAAATCTGTATATAGGACTATTAATAGAATATCCCACAAAAATACATTCAATAGCTTTAAGACCTAATTTTGTACGTTTATAATCGGGTACCCTAATTAATGCTCTACAACCCCATACTTTTAAATAGTGTAATTTGGGAGGTTTGTTCTTCCAAATTTCATATGGAGTTTTAGAAGATTTTTTAAAAGGTATCCGATTTAAAATATAACATGCAGTAAGCAATGCTTCTCCCCATAAATTTGAATTCAAACCAGAATTTGTTAACATAGAATTTACCATTTCTACTAGAGTCCGATTTTTCCTTTCGACAATTCCATTTGATTGAGGAGAATATGGAGCGGTGACTTCATGAATAATTCCATACTTGTCACAAAATTCAGAAAATTCATGTGACATGTATTCACCTCCCCTATCCGATCGTAATGCCTTAATTTTAAAATCTAATTGATTTTCCACTAAGGCCTTATAGGAGATAAATTTACTAAATGCTTCATCTTTTAATTGAAGAAGAAAAACATATATAAATCGAGAACAATCATCAATAAAAGTGATGAAATATCTTTTCCCTCCTCTAGTAGTAATATTATTTAAACTACATAAATCAGTATGAATTAAATCTAATAGTTTAGATTGTCTTTCAACACTTTTAAATGATTTTTTAATCATTTTAGATTGGACGCATATGCTACATCTATCTTTACCATAATTTATATGTATTTTAGGAAGAAATTCTAATTTAATCATATTATTCATAGAACGTAAATTTAAATGCCCTAATCTATTATGCCATAAATAAATTGAGTCACACATATAAACCGAAGAAGCAGATTTTTCATTGATATTGAACTTAAACATTCCACAAGAGGCATACCCCTTGCCTACAAACATCCCTTTCTTAGAAAGTACAATGGAATCGGATTCGATCACAATTTTGAATCCATGTTTGTTCAGAATACAAGCCGATACAAGATTTTTCCGGATTTCAGGGACATGAAGGATATCATTCAGGGTAACAGATTTTCCCGAAGTAAAGTGTAGAACAACTTTGCCTTGACCTACCACTTTGGCAGTAGTGGAATTTCCCATGAACAATTCATGTCCAGCATGGGCCTCCTCATAGGATATAAAATTATTCCTATCAGAAGTAACATGCCTAGTAGCTCCAGAATCGAGCCACCATTCATTTCCACCATCTACCATATTGACTTGGAGATCACCGACGAGATCTTCTTCACCCACAATGTTTATGCGATTTTTATTTTTCAAAAGTTCTCGACAATCACGTTTGAAATGGCCGGGTTTATTGCAATAAAAACAAGTACCCTTCTTTGCTTTTTCCTTGTATTGTCCTCTCTTGAAATCCTTCTTATTCGGCTTCAGTTTAAAGTTCTTCCCTTTGTTCTTCTTCTTCGATGTGGATGCATCTTCAACAATGTGCGCATTGGAGACGAGTTCAGTTTTCTCCTCTTCCTTGTCACGTAGACGAGCCTCTTCTTCTATGCGAAGATGAGTCAAGAGTTCCTCCATAGTACGATCTTCCTTCGTATGTTTCAAACTCTTACGGTAATCTTTCCATCCCAACGGTAATTTTACAATAACCGCAGAGACTTGAAAACCTTCGTCTATTGTGCTTCCTTCCGTCACAAGATTGTTGAAGATAATCTGCATCTGGTGCACTTGCTCTAAAATAGGTTTAGAATCATACATCTTAAAATTAAATAACTCACTTACTAAGTATGTGCGCACGCCGGCCTCTTCTACTTTGTACTTACGTTCAAGAGCCTCCCATATCTCCTTTGCAGTTTTATAAATTTGATAGACGTCAAAAATAGAATCGGCAAGAGCGTTGAGAATATAGCCTTTGCATGTGTAATTATCGCTTTCCCATTTCGTACGGATTCTACCTTCTTCAAGCGTTTCATCTTCTTTCTCCAATGATGGTGAGTCCATAGTGAGAACGTATGCGACTTTCAAAGTTGTGAGTAAAAAATATACTTTTGATTGCCATCGTTTGAAATTGGTGCCATTAAAGCACTCGAGTTTCGTGATCTTCGTGTTGGAGAGTTCCATCATCTTTTGTGCCATAGTAATATTGTCTTAAAATTGTTAGTGTATTGCACAAAGATTGACAGAAAATAGACCGGAAAATTGCTTCAAGGCACGATTAGATCGCTGTCTTTAAGACAATATTTGCCCCCTATATGCACGATATCAATTCTCGCCCCCAGGATACAATAAAGCCTCGGTGAAGAACCGATCTGTCACACACTTAAAAGCGCCAATTCGTCATTACGACATCGCCAGGCTTGCGTGTCTTGCTGAATTCTTCTTATTAAGCCAAACAATATGGAAGGTAAGTTTCCATATATAAGCTATGAATATTTCTTGTAAAATAGTGAGGTGGGACAAAACATTTACAACACTTTTAAACTTATGGTGGGAAAAATTTCCCTCCAATATTAATTCAAAATTCAAGTAATTTTGACTTGAAGGTTAAAAGCATCCTTTTAATATGGAACCAATCACTTTAAGGAACCATTTAAAAATAAATAAACATTATTAAATTAATAATAGATAAATATTATTAAAGTAATAAATATTTATTTGGTAAATATCCAACAAATGATTCCAATAATCGTGTCACTTCCGAAGCTTGACGAGGGCCATAAGCCCGCGTGCCTATTTAGGCCTAGGAACTTAGCTAAAATCTATTTTCTATTATTTATTATTTATTATTTATTATTTATTTATTATTTTTTCAGATCTATTTTCTTAGCTAAAATCTAGTTTTTTTTTTTAAGTCAAATTTTTTAAATTAAATTTGATGCTCCTTAACAATTTTCAACGGTTTAATCTCATGGCAATTTAATAAAATGTCCTTTAATTAAAGCTTACTATAAATATATTATTTTTAAATAATAATTATTATTATATATTTAAGACAATTTCCGAAATGATTCTCATTTACAAAAAAAAATGCAGTTTATATATATAACCGGGCAGGGTGTTGGGTAGGTACTCCAAGCCCGGCTCGGTTTTATCCAGGCCGGATCATGCTTAAACCGGATTGGGTCCCAGGCCGGGCTCACACACCCTAACAGCCTGCTATTTCCGTGCCAGCTCTGGGCCAGCCCAGTCTATTGTGTGTCCTAGCAAAGATGCAATTTATTAGAAAACAAAATTACACCTATAAGCGCTTAAAAAAATAATAAATAAATAAAAGAAAAAACAGTCAACTATAATTTGAGCTTTGGCAGTGACATCACCTCCTCTATTCAATTATCATCTCCTGTATTCAATTGAAATTATTTACAAAACATATAAGACGAGAGCTATCCTCCACAGAGGAGGCAAGAACATATAAGGTTTGGCTTCATGAACTCCAACCCCGAAGGCAATTGATACTTAAATAAATGCAAAAAATTATTACAAATGAAAAATGGATAGCACATAGGAACAGATTGGTATGCAAATGGGGACAACCTATTTTCAAAAATATAAGGGTACCTCTGTTTGCACCTGCGTGATTATTGGAAGCGCCTACATCGGAAAACATTTAAATTCATTGATTTCTTGAAATCAGATGATGGAGGTCAGTTTTCGCCCCAATCTTCAACACAAGGGATCTTGAGACCATGATCTTATCTTCAGACTGTCATTTCTTGATTCCACTTGGCATAGATCCCAAAGAAATGGCCCTAAAATTACATTTGAGCCTGATGTGTGCCATGCAACTTTGGAACCACTTTCGTGGGATCTATGCCACATTGGATCAATAAGTGGCCATCTGATAGTATGCTCAGAGTCTCAAGATCCAGTGTATGGAAGATTGAGGTGAAAAATGATCTCCATCGTCTGCCATTCAATGGGTTTAAGTGGGTTTCCCACATGGGGGCTTGCAGTAATCACGTAGGCACGAACAGAGGTACCCAAAATATTATCGTAACATGCTTATGCACTTTTTGATGCAGCACATGGGTAGAAGACGGAAACGAAGCATGTTGGATAAGTGCCCACTTTCCGGTGCCACGTGTCATATGGGACCCCATCTCTCTTCGCTCTCCCTAAGGGTTTTAGAGAAATTTTTTTTTAATAATAATAATATAAGGTCTCAATCTAATGGTGCCAAAATGAATGGGAAAAGATTATTCATTTGACCGTTCAGTTTTTAACCCTCGACCACTAAAATGAGCAGTGCCTAAGGCAAAAAAAAAAATTAATAATCTTAGATGGAGCTGCGAAAGAGCCAAGACAACTCGAAAGATTGAATGGGCTCAACTAAAAAATGAAGGCTTTTCTCTATTGAGCTCAGCTCGAGAGCCAAATTATAAAAGCTCGATAAATTTGTCACCTGAAAATCAACTTGGCTCGGCTTGATGTATATAATTTGTCACCTGTAAATTATCCTCACAAAGTAATTGATAGATTCATCTAAAGATTACTTATAAGGGTAACTTAGTAATTTACCCTAATAAGCATCTTATAAGCGAGTTCGAGTGTCGTTCAACCCATCGAAAAATGTTGAACTCTCTCTCACACCCACACACACACTAGCACTCTCAAGTCCACATACCACCATAAAAAATGATCGGGCGCTACACACCCTCCACCATCTCTCATTGATCCACAAGTACACCACTAGTTCATGATGACCAGACTCCATGTTACAACATCCTCATGACAGTGAAACCCCTACGGCCTTACCCTACGACTACTTCCAAGCTAGACTGTCACCATCTCAGCCAGAAATTGGCAAGAGGTCAGCTCGAGCTAGAGCTCAAGTTTAATAAGGTGGAGCCGAGCTAAAGCTAGAGCTGACACTAGTTCAAATTTGGCACAATTCATTTGCAGTCCTAACCTGGGATTGACCTTGTGCACATACATGTGGCATCCAAATATGGGTTACTAGGTGGCACTGATGTGACACATACCTGACATTTGAATGCGAGGTCAGTACCTAGTGGCTCTCCCTATTTATATAGGTAGTTATGTATAAATCAATTACAAACCAATTAGTCATATAAGCACCACCCTCAATAAGTGTGGTACAAGTTATGACCATCTATGTGAAAACTTAAAATGATCAAAAAATATGTATGACACGTGGTCTAAAATAGGTGCTTCTCAAGGCCCTTTGTTCTTAAATTAAAATTTCAGATTTCGCATGAAAAGACCAATGAGAAAATTAAGGTGCAAACGCTGAAACTATGGGACTTCTCACTACATGCTTGCCGTTAACTTCATACCAACTGAGATATCCATAGTTTCCTAAGTAACTGTTGCCTTCTCTGGCTGTTGCTAGCTCGATCTCAACGGTCATTGTAAATCCTTGCTTGCTATATTTACTTTCAAAGGAGAGTGTCTCCGGCTGCACGACAACTTTCATGCCAGCCGGCGCATGCACCACCGCACGATACGTGGTTGGAGAATCTACTACACTAGTCAAGACTCTCGAAAACGTAGACACAGAGGAGTTTGTATCATTGAGGATGACCATGAACGAAGGATAATTAACATCAAGATTAGCCCGCGTGCATTTGTAACTCGTATTCCTAGTGAGAGCGCTGATCTGATTGCTTGTGTAGTTGAGACCGCAGAGGAAATCAATGTAGTCTTGTAAGCCTGCGTCATAAACAAGGCCGGGATCCATGGCCTTGTTGGGGTTTATATGTCCCGATCCAAAATCAAGAGGTGTAGCGGGCAGAGAATTATTCAAATCAATGATTGGTCCACGTGTATTGTCGAGTATGTCAGCAGTGGTCATGATTGCTGATCGAATGGCCGCTGGACTCCAATCACGATGGTAAGATCGTAAGAGTGCCGCAATACCAACTACATGTGGTGACGCCATTGATGTGCCAGATAATAATACGTAATCTGCTAACAAGAAATCGTCCTTGACTTTGGTAATTGGAATATTGGATGCCCATGCTGCCAAGACATCAACCCCCGGCGCCAAAATATCAGGCTTCAATATACTCGGGCTAACGTTGTTTGGCCCTCGAGATGAGAAAAAGGCCACTTGAGGAGCTGGTTTTGCCCCCAACACTGTTATCTGAAACTTGATATCAACAGTAGGGGGCTCAACTGCATTCCTTATGTAGTCCTTAATCGCCTCGCCATCTTTGTAGCTTACAACAACAATGGGCAGATAGAAACGGCGGGGACTCATGAGTTGGCCCAAATCAGAGGCTATGATTGCTCCTTCTGCGCCTGTTCGATTCACTTCATAGATTGCCCCATCAATGCCATCCACACAGAAAAGAATCTTACCCTTTACGTCTATCGGGTCGAGGGAGTCATAGTCACAAATCTCCTTACTTGTATTTCCCGCTCCATAGTAGATAGGGAGATCAGAGACGAACAAATTTTCGGGATATACCGATTTCCCTTGTAAGCTCACCTCGTCGTTTCCGAGTGTTATCGAAGCAACATAATCCCTATCGATAGTCCCCGCTCCAACGGTTGTGATCCAAGGAGCTCCATTGAAGATAGTGTAACCATCAGGGCCCGAATTGCCCGCTGAACAAGCGACAAATATCCCTTTCTCCATAGCTGCAAAGGCTCCAATTGAAATTGGATTCTCGTAATAAGCTTCTTGAGGGAATCCAAGAGACAATGACATGAGATCTACGCCGTCTTCTATCGCTTGGTCCATGCCAGCCAACACGTCGGTTGTAGCAGACTGCAAGGTGTCTGCAGTAAACAAGACCTTGTACATGGCAACTCGAGCCATGGGTGCCATCCCAATAGCATCACCCTTGGCATATCCGAAGTAGTCCACACCAGGTGATCGAGCCCCTGCTGCAGTAGATGAAGTATGTGTCCCATGCCCGAAAAAATCCCTCGGGGAATCATAGTCATCGATCAGCGAGACATTTAGTCCTCGCTCCTTCAACCCCTTACTAAACGATCGAGCTCCAACTAGTTTACGGTTGCAATTCGAAGAATTAAACTTTGTACCAGTCTCGCACTCGCCTCTCCATCTTTCCGGTACCGGTGGCATTCCATAGTCATTGAAACTGTCACTCTCAGGCCACACTCCAGTGTCAATGATTCCAATAACCGTGTCACTTCCGAAGCTTGACGCAGGCCATAAGCCTGCATGCCTATTTAGGCCTAGGAACTTTGGGGTATGGGTGGTGTGGAGCTGACCATAGGATTCAGGGTACGTGGCGACGTGACCTGGCATTGTTTCCAGTTGTTCGAGCTGAGAAGGTGTCAACACGGCGCTGAATCCGTGTAGGACGTGATTGTAAGTATAGAGATGGGTTGGGGCAATGCCACTTGGCTGTGACAGGGATGACAATGTTGACATGTACCAACTTTCTTGGGTAGAGAAGGGAGCTGGCATGGATGATTTGTCCATGTGGACAATGTAGGGCCTACGTTCTTCCACCGTGGCAGATGATGTGGCAATGTAGGAGAGAAGGAAGAGAGAGAAGAGGAGCTTGATGTGCTCCCCCATGGCTATTTTGATATGGAACATAGGTGATGTGGTATTAGGATTGGGCCATATATATACTAATATAGTCTTGTAAGCTACTGCTTAATTCAAGTAATTGGCTGTTAATCATTCAACCCAATTGATAATTGATCTCCACAAAGTCCTTTGTTTTTTAGTTTATTTATTTCTGTAGTTAATCACGTCCACAGCCATTGATTGATGGTTCCAATGAAACAATAATAGCATAAGACCAACAGCTACAAAATAGTCACAGGCCGGCAGCATTTCCACAGTCACCATTGATCATCAGTTTTGTACACATGGCACACATGTTAACGAATTCTGTACACAGGAGTAGAGATGATGGCATGCCACTTAAACATATCGGTTGGTGTGCATTTGTTTCAAATCTACAAAATTATTGATTTCTTGGGCCAGGATTTCTAACTAAAAATTAGTTTAAACTACTTGATTTAAGTATTATTATTATTTTTACTTATTTTTTGTTATGGAAATGAGTTTTTTTCATCCCTTCCCTAACCCAGCCTAGAAGTACTCAGCACAAGCCTGGCTGTACCAGGGTCGAGTCGCAGACTTTTTTAGCTAAATTTTTTTTTAAGTCAAATAATTGTTAGCTAAAAAATCTTTTTAATTAAATATTTTATAAGTCAATTTTTAAAATATGAATTCAAGGCACCTTAACAATTTTCAACTGTTCAATTTCATGGCATTTTAGTAAAATACCCTCTAACTTAATTTTATATTATATATATAGTACGTTATTGGGGTAGCTAGTCTAAGCTCGGCCGGATTTTACTTGGGCGGATCATGCTTAACTCGGGTTGGGTCCCAAGCCGAGCTTAAGCACCTGTAAGGCTGGTTTTTGGGTCGAAATTGGGGCCAGCCAGGTCTATCGAGAGTCCTAGCGAAGTTGCAATATTATTAGAAAGAAAATTACATCCAGATTATGCTAAGCTATGAGCAAAGTGCTAGCAAAAATAATAAAATAATAAAAATGAAAAACAGCCAAATATAATGAATGCTTGGGCAATGCATCACCTCCTCTGTTCAATAGAAAATATTTACAAAATAGACAAGATCTACCATCCACACAGGAGTGCACGAAAGCATCAGGCAGGCTATTTGGCACTTAAATAAATGCAAAAAATTATTGAAAATTGAAATTTTATAGCACATTAGATAAGATTGTATGTGAATGGGAACAACCTATTTTCAATTTTATTTTTTTTATTTATAATTAACACCTGAGGTTAAAGGGGCCTCACACATTCATTAGAATTTAAAAAAAAACAAACACCATTACAAAACAAAGTGCTGCTTGAGAGGGACCTTCAGCATTGCCATCAACCCCAACATGAGGCAGGGGAAACCAGAGATACCTAGCAATACAAAGGGTAGACAGTAGGACTATCAAAGGGCCGGGCTGGCCCTAAAATCCCTACCCGGCCCGGCCCTAAATGTCAGGGCTAATGCCAAATTTTAAGGCCCCTAGGGTAGGGCTTGGGCCTTTAAAATAATACCCCTAAAATTTAAGGCCGAGCTATGGCCGAGCTAAGATAGGGTAAGTCCGGCCCTATATATATATATATATAAGTAAATATGTTTCCATATATATTTTTTATCAAATGTATCCTTCTTTCTAACCTTTAGATCATTCTTAAGAAAAAGATAAAAGGATAATTAGATAATTTTCAAAATAGAGCTATCCTTCTTTCATATTTTATATTATAATTTATATTTAAAATTATCTAATAATAGGTATCATACATATCTTTTATCGCATAAGAACAATAGAAAAAATAAAAATGATAATATTTGAAAGCCCAAACCTGGCCCTAGCCCACTAGGGCTAGGGCTAGAGCTAGGGCGACCGACCATACTAAAGCCCGCCTAGGGCTAGGGCCAGGGCAATGCAAAAGCCAGGCCTGGCCAGGGCCATTGACAGCCCTAGTAGAGAGCGAGACGATCACCACCACTCAACGGAAAACAAGCGCACAAAACCAGCAAAGTGCACAATAGAGCCACAAGAGCCAACACTAAGATACACCAAAAAAGAAGCCTGAAAAAGAGGAAGCCAAGAGCCCCACTGTACTCGGATATCACAAAATCCCACCCAAAATGGTCTGCTGAATGGAGTACGGGTATAAAATTTGCAGACTGCTAACCCAAATAAGCAACTTCGATTGCATTCAGCGACGAAGGCACTCTGGAGACTTAGCCCTATCCTCGAGAATTCTTTGGTTCCTCTCCTTTCAAACCGACCAAAAGAATGTGAAAGGAAGCAGCAGCTGCATAACTCACAACCGCGATTACTGAAAGGCACATAATTCCAGCTGCTGAGATAAATATTAGCCGAATCCGGCATAGTCCAAAGCACACCAAACCAATTTAAAAAGGAGGACCAAATACCCCTTATAACTGGGTAGTGCAAGAGAAGATACTGAACCGCTTCTTCATCGCGGAGGCAGAAGATACATCTGTTAGCAAAAATGTGATCGCATCTTACCATCAAACGCGGTTCACGTAAAGTTTTGGGATGTGTGCCATGTGAAATCAACATCTAACTGTCTAATGGTAGGCCCAATATCTCAAGAAATTGTGTGGAAGATTTGGACGAAAAATGATTTCCATCATATGATTCAAAGCAGGCAACAGATTTTTCCTTTGTTTAGGTGAGGTGGTCGTAACATAAAGTGGTGTGATAGTAACACCAGCATAGTTAAGTCCTAGGTGCCCACCTAATTTGTCAATTCAACAACCACCATCCATGTTTAGAAAATTAAGAGCTCAAATAAGACACCAAAAGGATATCATTTGAGTTATTTGAGTACTCAGCTGTGATTTAGAGCTTAAAGATTTGTAGTCCTCTTTCCCGCGATTTAGAGTTTCAAGATTTGTAGTCCTCTCTTTCCCTAATTTTTCCATCACTCAATTGAGCTTTCTAAATTTCTGTCTGCTCAATAAAGCAAATATAAAATGAAGTCAATGGAGTCTTCTAACCTCTAATAAAAGACAATAATGAGCTAGGAATGGCACCGGCGGTTGGAAAAATAAAGGCACCGAGCAAAGTTGATGAGTTTTGATGTACCATATCTGGCCCTTGTCCTTGATCAGTACTAGAAAAGTTTGATGAACCTTCCCAAACCACTCGAACTCTCAGACTAAATAAAGTACTATTATATGAAGTAAAGAATCACAATTAGATAAGGAATTGTACAAATAGATGTTCAAGGACTCATTGATCGGCTCAGTACTCAAAAAAAATCGACTAGTTCTGAGTTCTGACCTCCTGGTCTGGATATCTAGTCACCCAAACCCACAGTCAACTTAGAGCTCACCATTTGTTCTTTCTAATCGTGAATTTTTCAAATTCTCACAGAGTTGAACTTGGAAATCAAAAGGCTGATTTCCGAGTTGAACCTGAGTTTTTTATCATTAATAGAATTATGGAACATTTCGGAAGTCTATGATATGGAAATAGAAAAGTAACAATCCTTTGGAAACATATATACATATATTTAATTCACTGACAGTTATAGGAAGAATAGAGAAAGTTGAAAACAGAAGCAAAAGGATTAGAGAATATATAAAGTGGCTACTTTCATAAGAAATAGTCGATTAAGAAAATTATGAAACGGGGTGTTAGTCCTCTCTTCGTTTTTCCAAAGACATGCAATACTAGTACATGCTGCTTTATTTTATAACTTTGAATTAACAATAAAGAATGATATAAAGGTAGAGTTCAGAGACATAGATACTTATACGATGCTGAAATAAATATTGATATAAATAAATAAGAAAATTAGAATCCAACATGAAAAATCCACATGGAAATATACTTTCTAAAATACCATAGCCAGGGCAGAAGTAGGAGTCCTCCCTTAGAACAAGTACTGAGACCCCACAAACTCCACAATTTCTTTCTGCCACCTATGAGAGAATAGTAAGGAAAGTTTTAAAAACTTCAAACTACCAAGCTAAATAGAAAAGGATTTGATGGAAATATCAGCAACTGCAGCTGTGAAGTAATAAAGCTATGTGCAGTTCTACGAGGATTTTATTCACTTTCTCGATAAGGAATGATTCTTCAAATTTCATCAAGTCCATGATGTGTATCAGTTTCCGTCAAAGAATAAAGAATATTGTTCGCTGACCTGAGTTTTTATGAGGATAGCTAAAACTTCCGTGTCTTTTTTTCTTTTGGATCGTTACGTTCTGTGTTTTGCTAATTGACTTTTGGAAAGTGCAACAAGAGAGGCGTAATTGATATGATCCAAGGCAATCCTCTGTTAAGGGATGTCCCTGCTTGTGAAATTTTTTAAAAAATAATAATAATTAATTGAAGGGCATTTCAAAAAAAGCAAGAAGTAGAAAGTGACATACAGTAGGAAAAGGCTTCATCCAAGGATCAGAATCTCAGTTTTTCGATACATATCGTCCAGCCCCAAAACCGATATGTATCGCTTCCGGATGATACTTTCCGGTTTTTTCCCCAAAAAAAAAAAAAAAAAACATCAAAACCGATAATTTGAAATTATCGGACAATACATTGAACGATACGGAAGATACGAATGATACATTGAACGATAATTTGACTGTTTTTAAGGGGGGCAATAAAAACCCATTTTACCGTATCGCTATGGTCCAAAACTGATACGTATCGGTATCGGACGATATTTTGATCCATGGTTTCATCTACCATCAATCGGATGAAATTGGTAAAAATAAGGAGGTTTAGGATTCAAAAAGACTAAAAATTTTGTAGTAATGATTTGGATGGGACCATGGATCATTTCCTTATATAGGTATACGCCCTGAGAGTTTTCACTATACAAAGAGATATCATAATTTATGAATTTGAAGATGAATGTGATAGAGTGAAAAGTTAGAAAGGTAGGCACCTATGTCCTCACCCTTCTACAATATTGTGGGACTTAAGGTAGGTTTAGCACATATATGAGTCTCTAATTTGAGCAAATTGGTATATGAGTTGGAAATGGACATGAACCAGTGATTCCTTATTGTTTCCCAACTTAGCTTAGAGGTATACGTTGCATTAGAATTCCTGGGCTGAGCAAATAACTCAATTTTGTTAGATTTCCACTGTCAAAAAAATGAAAGCCTCATCAAAATAGATTCTTCGCTTGCTACTTTCCTCGTGAAATGCAAAAAAAGTTCAGATAACCTTAACAAGAATTTAAGGTAATGACAGTCTTTAATAGACCATAATTTAATTGACAGTTTCCATTTCCTGAAACAAATTTTGAGACCATTTACATAATTTTGAAATGATTTGGTGCATTGGTTATTAATTGTAAGTTACCAAGTTAAAAGTTTTAAAAAGAGCATCTCAATATAATACAATGTTGTGGGCCTGTATATTCTGGTAATGAGTCATGATGGGCATTGATCTATTGCAATTAGAAAATCTACCAAAGAGGGTAAGAGTGAAGCACAACAAATCCCTTAACCTCGAAGTTCTAGGACTCTCACCCCACTTAGAAGCAGTAGCAGCCATATAGTGTGCCATTTTGAAGATTGTGCTAGCACATGCCCTATTTAAATACTATTATGCATATAATATTCATAAATATATACAAGGAAAGAAGAAAAAATTATTTGCGGTCACAATCATGTTCCACTCGACAGACAAGTTGTTCATGTGCAACCGAGAATTTTATAAAGGTTTGAGTGGGTTGTCCAGCCATTTTATTAATAACCTTAGGCAAACTTCTACTTTTACCGGCGGCTTTTTGGGAATCGGCCATCGGGAAAAACTCTTTTTTTGGTGTACATCACCCTCCTTTGTCAATAATGGAAAGATCATAATCATCATCATCGCCTTGCATTCCTATGAGATCATAATTAAGTGAAAATTGTTTACGTGGTAGTAGCATCCTAGAACAAAATCCCTTAACACATTGTAAGACATCACCAGAAAACAAAATACCAGAGTAACGATGAGACGATGAGGAGATTTTCCTTTGAACATTTTGTTGGATATTAAAAGTTTTTTAAACTTGTCTTTTCCCAAGAGGCCAAGAGGTGTGTCTTTTCATAGTTATGCGTCCTTTCAAATGAAAATTCTTTCCAAAGTGGTGTGTCTTTTCAAAAGTATCTTTCCAAAGTGGTGTCTTTTCTGAAAGGATGCATGCAGCACTTTTTCAAGAGAGGGGTGTATTAACATGCCACTTGATTTATATTTAAGGAATCTAAAATTATTGTTTTAAATTATAAGACAACAGAAATAATAATTTTTCTCTCTTACGTTCTTAATTTCTTTATTTAAGAATCTTTTTGTGTATCAAAAAATATGTGATGAATTCTTTTTCTAGAAAGTGCAATATAGAAAAGAACATACGGCTCTTGGCAAAATCAGGCTATATTGTATCCTGAAGGCAGATTCGCTGGGAACCCAATTGCATCTTCGCTTATCCGATAGAGTGGGGGCGTCTATTGTCTTTAAGGCAGTGTAGTGAACTATGTGTCTCAGAGCTATTTTCAATACCATTAATCGCAACAATTTAAAGACAATAGATCGTTATAATGACTTAGAGCATAAAGTTCATGAATCAAGATCTCATCAAACTTGACCGATTTAACTGGTCAAATTTCATAAGATGACAGCAAAAGGTGTAATTTATCTTACGATAATTCAAGATTGCTTACGTCCTCACTACACCATGTCCACCAATTTATGAAACGAAAACAACGGGAAGTACGACTAGTGGAGGATCGGATGCTCAACTTAAATGACTGAAAGATGATCAAGATTGTCGGGACCACATCCTCAATGCATTGAACGATAGGTTGTTCAACACATTCTGTAAGTGCACTACCTCCAAAGATTTATGAGATTCATTAAAGAAGAAGTATCTAACTGAAGATGCAGGTACAAAGGTTTTTCTAGTCTTTAAATATTTTGATTTCAAGATGGTTGAGGATAAATCGATTCTTTAAAAAGGTCAAGAATTACAGTTTATCGTCATTGAGATGAAAGTCTTATGCATTTAGTGAAATGTACTATACCCGATATAGAATTTATAGTGGGGGTATTAAGTAGACTAGCAACTCAAGGTCAGAACATTGGGAAACTATTCGTAGGGTATTGAGACACTTAAAAGAAACTATGGATTATGGTTTACAATAGTGGCAAATCTGAACTCTTAGAGGGGTTTACTGATGCTACTTAGAGTTCTTACTCCTCTGAGTTAAAATCCACAAGCGGATGGATTTGAACTTTGACAGTAGGAACAGTATCGTGGGGGTCTAAAAAGCAAACATGTTTTTCTGATTCAAGTTTGGAATCAAAGTATATAGCATTGTCTACAGGAATAAAAGAGGCAGAGTGGCTTCGAAGCTTCATTCTTTGATTCAATATATATATGCAATTAATATTTATTGTGATAATAAAGTTGTTTTACAAATTTCAGGTAATAAGAAATGTAAAGAAAAATCAAGGTATATAGGCCTTAGATATAACATCATTCGGCAGATGTTGAGTGACGAGGTGATTATGTTGGATTATATACCAACTTTTGCGATGCTTGGGGACCCATTTACAAAAGCACTACCCAGAGATACAATATTGAGAACATCGAGGGGGATGGGCCTAAGACCGGTCTTTAAAGGCACAATAGTTAAACCTCAACTTAGTAAAAGTTTATCCCAAATCCTAAGTTCAACGAGGTAAGAAGCTACTTCATAACCCTTGAAAGTGTACAAAGGTATGTTATCTATTGGTTATCTCTATGGTGTTAAATTTCATGCACATATCTTGTAACGTGAGAGGGTGAGTTTAACTCTTAATGATTTTGTAGGCATTCATTTGTTGGGGTGATAAAGTAGTTACAAGAGCACCCATGACAGATTCACTTATATGAGTATGGAAGTGAAACTGCTTCAACAGATATTCAGTCCTCTCGCTAAGATACTCATGAAATTAATATTTTAGTGCATGGTTGTGAAGTGCAAGCCTTATGCCACTAATGATTTAGGTCAGTAAGTGTATATGTAATTTTGGTTTGTTAGACATGTTTTAAGTTCAAAGCTATAAGTTACTTAAAGTCCTTATAAACTTTGAGTTGTATGTATTAGTCATAGGTTCATACTGATTGGTACCTCTGATGATGCTTAGTATATGATCGCTCTGATATACAAATTTTTATTTTGAAACTTTTAAATAGTGGGAGATTGTTAGATATTTAAAAGTTTTTTAAACTTGTCATTTCCCAAGAGGTGTGTCTTTCAAATGAAGTGTCTTTCCAAAGTGGTGTCTTTTCAAAAGAAGTGTCTTTCCAAAGTGGTGTGTCTTTTCCGAAGGAATACCTGTAGCACTTTTTCAAGAAATGAGTATATTAACACACCACTTGATTTCTATTTAAGGAATCTAAAATCATTGTTTTAAATTATAAGACAAAGCATAAATAATAAATTTTCTCTTATGTTCTTTTTATTTAAGAATATTTTTGTGTATCAGAAAAATCTGTGTCACAGGTTCTTTTTCTAAAAAGTGTAATCGAAAAAAGAACATACGGTTATTGGCAAAATCAGGCTCTGTTGTATCCTAAAGGCAAATTCACTAGGAATCCAATTGTATCTTCGTTTATTCGATGGAGTGGGGGCGTCTATTGTCCTTAAGACGACGTAGTGAATTACGTGCCCCGGAGCTATTTTCAATACCATTAATTTCAACAATATAAAGAAAATAAGAACATAAGAGAGAAGGCGAAAGATTAGCCAAAAATAAACATATCCCACGTTCATTAGATACACGGTGATTGGCAAAGGATACATCATCCATACCCAAGTGTCAAGTTTAGTCCCAAATCGGACAATTATAGCGTTGTCTCTCCTCTTAGAAAATCATAGGCCCCTCCATTCATAGCCAATTGGTTTCGAAATGGATGCCAAATTTATCCTGGTACCAGTGCAGACCATTCTCCACTCCACGTCACCCAGTTCATTTCTCTACGTAGTTGGCTCATTCTGGCCAACACGTGTGAGGGCGTGTTGAGTTTAGTCCCACATTGGACACTCCTAGCCTTATCTCTCCTCTTGGAAGATCTCGGTCCCCTCCATTCATAGCCAATTGGTTTCGAGATGGATATCAAAATTTATCATGGTATCATAGCAGACCTTTCCCCACTCCACGTCACCCAATTCATTTCTCCACGTGGTTGGCTCATTCTGGCCAACACATCCGAGGGCGTGTTGAGTTTAGTCCCACATCGGACACTCCTAGCCTTATCTCTCCTCTTAGAAGATCCCGGTCTCCTCTATTCATAGCCAATTGGTTTTTAGATCGAAGTCCAAATTTATCACCAAGGACATGGTGAATCCAACCACTCCAGCCATAGTGATTAACAAAAAAAACATCTTCCGTAGAACTCCAGTGATTAGGAAGGGAAAATAATTGCAAAGTCCATAGGAAATCCACACTTAATAGCAAAAGAAAAAAAACAAACAAACAATGGATTCTAGAAAATAAATATTATTAGAAACTCAAATAAAAAAGGTAATGAAGAAATCAACAGAAAACATTAGCTTGTGCCTCTAGAACAAATTTATGAACCCTTTGTTTCTCCATTAATGAAGATATCAACAGAAAATGAGATAGGAGCGAGCTGAAAAACATAAAATAAATTGGAGCACAAACTGTAGAAAGTAGAAGACGAACCTATTTCTGATCTTTAGGGAAACCAGATTTCCATTCTCATCTCAATGGTGATAGGCTCAGTTTCACGGCGAATCAATCCTCGTGATGGCGCAGTTACGGTTTTTCAAGATTTGGTGAGAGAGAGAGAGAGAACGACGTTCGAATGGCGGGAACGAAAATGGCCCGTGGTTTTCTAAAGAGTAAATGTATTTGCAACCAAAGATTTAGTCTCCACCACCACCGTTTTCACCTGTTAAAACCTTTGATTGCTTTGTATGAAAGCATTTTTTCGTGCCAATCTTTCAAATAACTGATCTTTAGATCATGGTTCAGTTATCAAACGGTTAGATGTTGATTTCATGTGGGCATCCATCCTTAAATGACTTGATCATGGTGTACCATGAGAAGTCCTCTAAGCTCACTTTTAGTGATGTGTCATGAAAAATCTGATAGGTGATTCATAATCTAAAGATCCGTTATGTAGACGATTGGGCAAAAAATGATCTCCACCGTCTGACCTAGGGCAGTCATATGTTAATTGAGGAAAACCTTGGTTGCATACGCTAAATCTTTGCATGCAATGACCACTACGTTTTTTAATAGCAAGAAGCTGCTTTTTCAGGCCCTGATTGGCCATCCTCTTTTACTTTGAGGAAATGTTGGGGAGAAGCTCATTTCACATATTACTTCTCACAAAACGCCGTTTTTGAAAAAACAGCATTTAAGAAGTAACATATAAATCACCTAGAAAGCACCTTTTCTTTTTTCAAAAAACAGATTATATTTAAGAAGTAGCATATAAACCACCTAAAAAGTACTTTTTAGGAAAAGTTCGCCAAACAGGGCCTTAGCCAATAAAAGAAGGTTGGTATTACTACAATACCACTTTATGTTATAAGCACCTCATTTAAACAATGGAAAAGTATGGTGACTCTTTTTAACTCAGGTCGATGGAGATCATATTATGTGATATGTCTAAATCTTCCTTACAATAGATTTTGAGATCATGGGCTCACTATCATACGTAGGTTTCATGTGGCACACCTCCCAAAAAGTCAAAATGAATTACGTTTGTTTGCATGCTTTGATCATGTCACTTTTTAGGATGTGTGCTATGTGAAACCAACATATAACTGTCTAATAGCAGGCCTATGATCTCAAAATATGTTGTGTGGAAGATTAGAACAAAAAAAATTATCTCCGTCCCTAATTCAAAACAGTCAATAGATTTTTTCTTCGTGTTAATGAGGTGGTTGTAACATAGTGGCATGGTAGTAACACCACTCTCCCAGAACAAGTCGATTTGTTCACCACTACTTTACACCAATAGCTTCTCTCTTTGTTATTGCAAAGATATGTGGGGAGAGAAAATGATTGAAAAAAGATAAAAGGGAGGTTGTTCTTTGAAATGAAAAAAATAGTCTTCTTTAAAAGAACATATTTTTCACGTTGTTTTGAACAAAGATGTTTTTCATGTTTCAAACAGCATATATGCTCACTCTCCTTTTTTCTTCCTCCAATCTTTCTCTCCCCATATTCATTTGCAACGATAAAGAGCAGCTACTCTTTTCCACTCTTCCAAAGAGTAATGCCAAATTTACAAAATATATAAGGCCGGAGCTGTCCTAGACATAGGAGGGCACGAACCCAACTAGGCTTCATGAAATCCAAGCCAGTTGGAAAAACAGAAGGGTTGGCAGAGAAGGCAGCCATAGCATTTGCATTTGAGTTCTCTAAAAAGTATTGATCAATTTGGCATAGGATAATTATAAACGTAGGACAAATTGTTGAGGACAAAGTGCAGGTAGCTGACGTGGCGCAATATGACTGGCTGCACCGACCTGCATTAATTGAGCCTCACCGCACTTACAGCCAATTACATCGCACCATATCAGCCGCTTGCATTTTGCCTGTATAAAATCAGTCCTTCAAATAATATTGTTCATTTGGCATATCACTTCTTTCTTTTCTTTTCATGAACACATGTTGGACTTTCAAAAAAGAGTATAGGATATATTAGAGTCTACTTTGGCTTCATATTTTAAATTTTTATTTTTTCGTCAGTAAGCAATGGGTTCTAAGCGTGTCCCACCCTTTTATAAATAGAAAAAGATTTATAAGAAGTAGCGGATCACAAAGAGGACCCACAGACATACGCTTGGCTAGGATTATTGAGATACGAGAGATCAGTAAGCTCATCCGAGATGGTCCTTAGCAGCCCCCTATTATCTGCATGACACAATGCGCAACAAAAATTCGCTATAAACACATTTTGTAAGAGCTACATGTTTTGGATTTTTATTAGCAACAACAAAGGCTTCATATTTGTAATGTTGGTCATTTGATTTTTGACCTTTATAATCAAAAATCAAAAATTCAATTTCTGGCATGGCTAAAATCGATAATTTGACCGAAATTTCAGCTGATAATTTGAGACTTAGCCAACATTTTCGCCCCAATATTTTATTTTTGGGAAAATAAAATAAAAAATTAGATGAGATTGCAAATTGTCAGCCGATAATTTGCAGGTCCATCCAACGAAATTGATGCAGTGTAAATTACCGCGGATGAATACATGGAGGCCCTGGATCGGCGTAGGTCCACTCGTTAGAATTTTGTCTACTTGTTAGAATTTTGGGTCAGACACTAGTAGAAATCATAGACTCAAACGTCAGAAAATCCCATAAAGGCCCATTTTGGAATGGAAACGTCTAAACGGTCAATAGTCACAGCTTCTTCGTGAGGTCCGCATTTTTTAGGAAAATTCCTTCGTTTAAGATCCGAAAATAGCAATTTTACTATTTTATGAAATAATCTCTTTCGCAATTTTCAGGATTTACAACTCAAAAGCGATCCGTTTCGATTCTGGATTGATTCTAATATGAATATCTTTCCGTCTATAGGCTTATCTCGTTTTTGCTAGTAATTTTTGCTTTCTTTTTCTATTTAATAGATGTAATTCTAACGAAAAATTTATTATTAAATATTTTGAAATTTTGAGGTCTTCGAGATCTTTGTTTCTCGTTTCTCTTGGTATTTGTGAAAATCAATAAGAAAGATAGATGCCCATTAGATTTCTGGTATTTCTTCTTAGAAATCAACAATTCTAATGAAAGGTTACAGTTCAGGGCTCCATCAAAAATAAAACATGTTTCTAATCGTAACTCGAGATTTAGATATTTTTAAATTTATAGCGTGGCAAAAATCAAGAACTAACGTAAAAACCACTGCTCACTAATAAGTTACGTTCATAACGAGTCAATTGCATGATATTTGACTGAACTAGTAACTAGATGCCTTTTCAGCCACTAGTGGGTGTATTTTATAGTGTGTCAATAGTATTAGATAAGTTTATATATTGGCTAGTAATTTTAAGATAGAGCAAATGGGTTTATTAGCAAGTCAATGATGTGAGATGAAATTAAATCATTACTAGTTAGGTTGTAAGTTATACATTAATGTATTAAGGGGGACTGATTTCCTCTCCATGACATACTTCAAGATGTCGTGGAGCTTCATGCGACACTCAAAACACTGGTTTTGTGTCACGTAGAGCATGAAGAAGATGTGTTAAATAACTTTAAAAAAAGTTTAACATAATATTTTTTTAAGGTTTCTATCAAAGTTTGACTAATTTTAATGATTCATACTTCAAGACTTAAAAAATACATGATCAAAATAAGTTTTCCATTTTTTCTTTTAAATTTGATCTAAGCAATGCATGTATGCTATCAAAAATTGGTTTGATTAGAAACTCTAATGAAATATGGATGAAGGAGATCCCTTCACAACTTCATGATGTAATTTCTCTTGAGTTTAGTCATTAATGAATTCTTCTTATAAAAAATACAACAATGCACCTATGCTCTGTGTATCATCAATTTGGTGTCCCGTTGCCAATTGAAAGTTTTCTCAATCTATAAGGGAACTTTATTATCCTCCAATGAAAGATGAAACCCTTTGCCATGTATTAATAATAAGAGGTATAACAATTTAGTAGGTCAATGGTAAGAGATGGAGTCGGCTAATGTAATATTGATATGTGCTCGAGCAAAGTAATGGTGACGATGATATGTGATAAGTGTTGAAGAACGTTAATATTTAACCCTTAAACTTGTAGATTGTTGTCTGATGAAAGCTATTTAATATATTTTATTTTGTTTTAGCGATTTACAGGTCTAGAGATAAGTTGAGCATAAAATAGCCCAAGAGTTTAAAAAATAACGTCAATTTCGTGCAACCTTAGATTCGTGAAATTTCTATTTCACCCAAAGTTATAAAGATCGTTATCATTTTTTCAATGTCGCAAGAATCGCGTCAATCCGAATTCAGAGTAAAATGTTATGGCCAAAATATTAAGGTTGAGTATGTTGAAGAGTTGGGTGGAGTTTCACGAAAATTTGAGAAAATTTAGAAAAATCGAATTTGGGCAGAATTTTTATGTTTTTAAGGTCCAAAATTAGTCAGAATTGGAGAAAAAATTAGGGTTTCGAAAAAAAACCCTATAAAAAGTAAAGTAAGAGTTAGGGTTGGGGAGCTCTCTCTTTTTATACATTAGTTTTAAAATTTTCATTTTTCTTAGCCGTCTTTACATTTCTAGGTCTTTTCTTGAGTTTTCTAACCTTTTTTTTTGAGTTTTATAGCCTTCTTTTATGAGTTCTCTAGATTTAGAACATAGAGTAATGATTTTAGGGAGTGAGATTGTAGCAAGTTGATAAAAGTCGTTGTTGGATTCATTTTGACGATAAATTTTGGTATTATAATGAAATTTATTTAAGTGATTTCATTTATTTGCATTGTTCTTATTGAAATGTGTGGCTAATATCTTTGAGATTTAGGATATGATGAATCCCATCTTAGGGATTTATCCATGAAGTTAAATCTGTGGTTGAAATGTTAGTAGACATCTTTATGATTTTTATGCATATATGCTTTTGCCGTTTTTGAGATTTAATTATCAATTCAAGATATGGGAACTAGTCATGCTTTTCTCATGATCTTAGAACTATGATTATGTTGTAAATAAGGACCTAAGAATGAAAGTTAATAAAAGCTTAAAGGAAAGGAGAAAGTAACATTTATTTGATTAATTAAATGGCCTTGAAATACGCAACACAACAAAGAAATAGCAACTGACTCCTATAGACTAGAGCAACTTACTCCTATAGACTAGGTAAATAAAAATAAACAAAACAAATGCCTAAAGACTAGGACAATTCAATACACCTAAGATCCCACGTGAAAGCATTCTTTGACCAATTCAATCAACAATCCCTCCCTTGAACTGATATCTTCAAACAGTCAGTTTAATACAAGGCAGCTTCGAAGTACCCTCCCTCAAATAAAGTTATCCAATGTACAAACCCCCATCATCTTTCTTAGCTTTAGAAACAGAGGAAATTTGAGGGGCTTGGTGAATATGTCAACAACCTGCTCTTCACTTTTGTAATGGATGAGATCAAAGGTTCCATTCCTTGTGAGATCTCTTAAGAAATGGTACTTCGCATCTATGTATTTGCTTCTTTCATGTAGAACGAGATTTTTGGAGAGTTTGATTGCTGAGCTATCACAAAAAATTACAATAGGTCCTTGTCTCTTGAAATGAAACTCTTCAAGAAATTTTTTTAACCAAATAGTCTGACAAGCGCATGACATTGCAGCTACGAGCTCGGCTTCAGTAGTTGATAAAGTAATAATAGGCTGCTTCTTTGATGACCATGAAATAGCTCCAAAACCCAACATAAAAACATACCTTGATATACTTCTTCTATTATCAGGATCTCCTGCATAATCACTGTCTGTGAAGCTAAACAAATCTAATTTTTCTTTCTTCTTGTAGAAGATCCCATATTCAGTGGTACCTTGCAAGTACCGAAAAATCCTCCTGGCAGCTAGAAAATGCATCTCTGTTGGGTATTCCATATACATGCTAATGAGACTTACTGCATGCATTATGTCAGGCCTTGTTGTAGTTATGTACATCAAGCTGCCCATTAGTTGCTTGTAAAGTGTTTTGTCAACCTCCCTTCCTTTTAGATGTTTTATAAGCTTCAAACCCATTTCAGTTGGTGTCCTAACAAAATTATAATTTTTCATTTGAAATCGCACTAAAATTTCTCTAACATATTTCTTTTGAGAAATAAAAATGCCAGCAGCAGATTGTACCACTTCTATACTCAGAAAATAATGCATCATTCCAAGATCAGACATTTCAAATTCATCCATCGTGGACTGCTTAAAGTTTTCAAACATGGTTCCATCATTTCCAGTATAAATCAAATCATCTACATATAAGCATACCATAAGAATTGTTTCCCCATCTTCCATTTTTACGTAGAGTGTATGCTCATATGGATATTTTTTAAATCCTTCCTCCAGAAAATAGGCATCTATACGACTATACCAAGCTCTTGGGGCTTGTTTTAGTCCATATAGAGCCTTTTTCAATTTATACACTTTATGAGGTTTACTAAGCTTCACATAATCAAGAGGTTGATCGATAAATACCTGTTCTTGCAACTCTCTATGTAAGAATGCCAACTTCACATCCAATTGAAAGATGGGCCATCAATTTTGTACTGCCAAAGTGATCACCAATCTGATGGTATAATGTCTTGCAACAGGAGCAAAGACTTCTTTATAATCAATGCCGAATTCTTGCTTGTAGCCTTTAGCTACTAAGCGCGTCTTATATTTGTCAACTTTGTCATCTTTCTTAAATTTTGTCTTGTAGACCCACTTGACACCAATTGTCTTGTGCTCTCTTGGAAGATCAGTAACTCCCAAGTATTATTTTTTTCAATAGCTGTAATTTCATCGTCCATAGCCTTCTGCCATTTTGATTCTTTGTGAGCTTCTTCAAAAATTCTAGGGTCACAATATGAAAATAGAGCAAAATGCGTAAGTGGGTTCTCATATTGGTCAGTCCCAGTTACCTTATAATTGCTCATCCATGTGTGTTGTGGCTGATGTTCATCATCCACTGCTATTGTAGGTGAGCTTTCATCATCTACTAAAACATTTTGTGTCTCCGGGCTGTTGTTTGTTCTTCTCGGGTTGCTGCCTTTTCTCATCATTATCACCATCAAAATTTGTTGGAATATGTTGTCCAACGTTGTTCTCGCTCTATGGCCAAGTTCGTTTTTCATTAAAAACGGCATCGTGACTGATAACAATTTTCCTGGTGTTAGGATTATATAGCTTATAAGCTTTTGATTGATTATTGACACCAAGAAAAATGAAATTTTCTCCTTTCTCATCAAGCTTTCTCCTTGTCTTATCTAGAATATGGGCATATGCAAAACATCCAAAAATTTTGAAGTGATCAATAGTTGGTCTATGTCCGATCTATGCTTCTTCGAGTGTCATATTTTGAACGACCAGTGTGGGACTTCTGTTCAATATATGAATGCTCCAATTAACTGCTTCAGGCCAGAAACTTTTTGGAACGCCACTCCTTAACGAAAGGCTTTGCACCATATTTAAAATTGTGCGATTCTTCCTCTCACAAACCCCATTTGTTGAGGTGTGTAAGATGCTGTAAGTTGTCTCTTTATTCCATGAGTCTCACAAAATTTTATAAATTCATGTGAGTTGTATTCTCCACCACGATAGTGCGAAGAACTTTTACTGGACTGTCAACTTTTTTCTCAACGAAAACTTTATAATTTTTAACAGATGCAAAAGCTTCAGATTTCTCCTGCAAAAAATAAACCCAAAATTTTCGACTATAATCATTAATGAAGGTAATTAAGCATCTTTTACCTCCATTAGAAGTCGGGTTTATTGGCCCACATATGTCAGAATGAACCAGCTCCAAGGCTTTCTTGGCTCTCCAAATATTTTTCTTGTGGAAATTGATTACGATGTTGTTTGCTAACAATACATTCTTTACAAACTTGAGAGGATGCTGCAATTTGAGGAAGACATGTCACCATTTGCTTATGTTATAGGATTTTCAGTCTACCAAAATTTAGGTGTCCATAGAGAAATGTCATAACCATGCCTCCTCCTTCAATCTCGCAGAGAAGCATGAATGAGTAGTGTTGTGGAGATATAGCGGAAACATTTGGTTAGCGGTCATGTTGACTTGAGCTATTAAGCCCAATTTTTCATCTTCAATTCTGTAGACTCTGTCTTTGATAGAGATTTCATGCCCCTTTTCTTGTAGCTAACCAACGCTAAGCAAATTTGTTTTCAAAGCTAGAACAAAAAGAACATTAGAGATAGTCTGAAAAAAATTACCCTTGGTTTGGATTGCTACCTTTCCTTTTCCCATTATAGAGACTTTAGAATTATCACTAAACTTCATGCTATCTTGAGAGGATTCATCCAAATCAGAAAATGCAAACTTGTCTCCACACATATGATTGCTGCAACCTGTGTTTAAATTCCACAAATTTTTATGGGTTTCTTCCTTGGCATGACATACCATCATCAAATACACTTCTTCTTCCTTCTCTACAAAGTTAGATTTTTCATCACATCCTTTAGATAAATTAGTTCGACATTGTGATCTATAATGGTCATACCTGTGACATCTGAAACACTCAACATTAGATTTATCTACCGAATTTGGTTTGTAGGTAGTTGAACGATGTCTGCCTCGACCTCTTTCTTTCCCTTGAGAATTATTAAATTGGACATCTTCAGATTTTTGGAGTGGTTCTTTGCGATCCTTGTTTCCTTTGCCTTTTCCTTTTCCTCGATCTGCACTACTTGGTGTCTGATGAGTACTGAAATATGATCATATTTCACCCCTAAATACCTATATTTCGCTGTCCGATGAAGGCTATCTGATGAGAATTATTAGATTTAAAGTGTTTCAGGTCAATACAAGCCAAGTATAGAAAACAGCCCAAGAATTCTGAATATAATGTCAGAACACTGCAACTTTGGTTAATCGAGAACTTGGTGCGACTTGCGGCTAAATTTGGACCTTCCAGACGGCCGAATTATGAAATTGTTAAAATACAAAAGTTGTAGATCTCTTCGTCAGCTTTCCAACGGCACAAGAATTACTCAATCTGAGTTCGAGACAAAAAGTTATGGCTAAAATACCGAAATAGTGTCTGATACAAAAAATGTGCTGAAATTCACGGATTTCTGGGGGTCGATGCATTGACCCTGTAGATCGATTAATCGAGGGGAAAATAGTGTTTAACACGGAACTGACACTTTAAAGCTGTTTTTTTGGACTTTTTGGAGGCTCGATGCATCGACTATGTAGGGTCGATTAATCGACCCTGAATTTGCGGCTTGAGAGACTTGTGTGACGTGGGTTCTATTTAAAGCGACTCAAACACTTCGAGAGGAGGAGAATTAATTTTAGGAAAGAGTTTTAGTTTTTAGTCTTTATTTTTCATAGTTAGACATAGAAATAGGGAAGTTTTATTATTTTTTTGAGAGCTTTGTTCCTTTAATTTTCAGTATTCATTCCTTCAGTTTATACTTTTTGTTCAAGTTTATTCCTGCATTAATTTCGTTTCTGAAGATCATCGTACTTTTGGATCAAAGTAATTTCTTTTGAAGTTGAGGTAATTTTAATTCATTAAATTAATGTTAATTTCTCTTCTTTATTTATTTATGTTATTTAATTACAATATGTGTGGCTAAATTTATAGGGATGGAGATCTAATGATTCCCATCCGAGGGATGTACTTTTAATAATATAAATTAAGGATTAAAATATGAGATCTTATTTTATGGTCGTTGTGCTATCATGAACGGATGAAATCCCCGCCACTAATCGGGATCGCGTGTGCCTAGCCATGCCCGGAATCTCAAATCTGTGACGGTAATTTTACCCAATCATTGTTATGGTCTTTTTGCTTTCATCGTGTGGATCTAATTACGATTATGTTCTGGGATTGAGTGTGCCTAGCCATGCCCTGGATCTTGGATCTGTAATGGTAATTTTATCTTAAATACTCCATAATCTGAATAAAGTGTGCCTAGCCATGCCCTTGATTTCAGATTTATAAGTGGTATTCTTGTTGAAATTTTCACCCACTTTGGGGATGATTTTTATTTGAACCTGAGATAAAGTGTGCTTAGCCATGCCCTTGATCCCAGATCTATATATGAAAATCATCTAAGTCCTGATTGCAGGGATGCAACGTGGAACCTATTAGGGTGTTGACCATTGATCTTCCATAAAAGATGCTTGTTACTAATGGAATATCTCATAATTTAATCCTTAGATTTATATTATGGGAAGAACAGACCAAAGATGGGAGGATTTAATATCTTCATCTTTATTATCATCTTTACCTTTCCTTTTGAATTATCAATTGAATTTTAGTTTTTAGTCATTAATTACCATCTCATCAAGCCATTTAAATCATAAGACTGGTAGAATACTGTTAGATCTTAGTAGATTTCTAGAATTGCTTGTCTTTTTAGATCTTTCAAAAATAGTCCTCGTGGAAACGATCTCGTACTCCGCACCCACTATATACAAACTGATTCGTGCACTTCCGAGTAAAACATCACATTAAAAATCACAACAGTGTCAAAGATAAATTGTTGGTGGAGGTCCGCAATGCTTGCTCTTCTTTGTTTTGATGGGTCATTTTTTGTTCATGAACCAATAAGGAACCTTGCAATTCATCAATTGAAAGATCATCAAGATCTTTTGATTCTTCAATTGAACAAACCACATAGTTAAAGTTCGGCATCATCGACTGAATAATTTTCTCAATTACAGTCACGTCCTCCATCTTCTCTCCATGGATACGCATCTTGTTGATAATCTCTATTGTTCTTGAGAAAAAAATAGAAACTGACTCTCCCGTTTTCATCCGAAGTGTTTCGAACTTTGAACGAAGTGTTTGAAGCTGCTGCCTCTTTGCCCTTGCCAATCCCTGATATTTCTTTTTCATTGAGTCCCAAACCTGCTTGGAAATTTCTTTGCTAAGAATTGTTTCCAAGATAGCCAGATCAATTGCTTGGAAAAAGTAGTTCTTTGCCTTCAAATCCTTTAGCTTCAATTCTTCCAACTCTGTCCTTTGCGTCTCCGTCAATACACCACCAGAAGCTGGTTCTATTACTCCAACGATTACAACTTGTCAATATTCTTTGGACTTCAAGAAGTTCTCCATAAGCATGCTCCAATGGTCATAATGACCATCAAAGCGAGGAATAACTGGTTGTACAAAGTTTTCGGAAGCCATGAATGAATTGCTATTGCAATGAAAGAAAGTTGTTGCTGCTGCATGATCGATTTAGAATGTAACCCTTGCAAGTGCACAAGATCTATTGCAGTATGGCAAGAACAGGGGTGTCGAACCCACAGGGAAACGTGAATTTTTAATTAATTCTTTTAGAGATTTTAAAAACGTCCCTAAGGAAGTACCAAAGGGCAGATTCAATTTTACCAAAAACTTAACGCACTTTTCCTAAATGCAGAAAAATAAATTAATCTAAACAATTAATTACTGATAAATCTACGAACAATATTAAAATGAGATCAAGGAATATGCTACCCCAGATTCGTACCCCTTTTCTATCATTAAAACCCACAGTTTCATTAAATCATCATACACACCATCATTCATCTAGAAAAATGACTTGAAATAAAATATGATCATCAATCCGGCATACCCTATCTAAAAATAATGATTTCACCTAACATTGCGGTATGAGTCATGTAAAAAGCATAAGCGTATCTCATGATATTTAGATCCGACAATCAAGACATAATCGCTCTCTGACCTAGATCACTGCAGTCCGGATCTAGCGATTACTGCTGATACGCAATCAACGGTCATAACAAAGCATTTAAAATATTTTCAATCACACAAACTTTGAGCAAAACGATTCCATGATAACAATAATAGACGTGGTATTAATCATAAACATAGGTACTTATCCGGGATCGCATCTTCCCGATCTCATCGATTTAGCTCATCTTTGGTGTTTGATGTCCTTATTCTTTGAAAGTCAGTCCTGTTTTATTTCTTCCAAAAGATATTTGCAATTGTTTTTCCTAAATACAATCTATGAATTTCTCAGAGAAAAATAATGCAAATCCTAGGTACAATCTACCCTGAATAAACCCTAGAAGAAGGAGAGAAGAAGACTTGAAAAGATGAAGAAAATATTCCCCCAAAGTGAAGAGCCCTAAAAACTAAAAAGAAAGAATGAATAATATTCTAATTGCAAAAAATAATAATGATCCTAAGAAACTCGTGGCTTCCCTTTTTATAATAGCCTAACCCTAATACCTCTCTCGATTGACATCTAAGAGTAATTTTCGTGAATTCCCGCCTAGCTTTGCATCAGATACTGCCTCGGTATTTTGCTCATAACTTTCTGTACCGAACTCGGATTGAGGTGATTCTTGAAGCGTTGGAAAGCTGACGACGAGCTCTACAACTTTTATGTTTTAGCAATTTCCTGAATCTGACGTCTTGAAGGTCCAAATTGAGCTGCAAGTCGCACTAAGTTCTCAATGACCCAAAATAGCAGTGTTTTGACATTATTTTCGGGATTCTTAATTTTTAGAAACTTGTATTTACATCAAACACTTCAAGTCTAGCAAATCTCATAAGATAGCCTTCATAGCACGGCTAAATATAGGTATTTAGGGGTGAAACATCATCATATTTCTCTACTCATCACACCCCAAAACCTACACTTTGCTAGTCCTCGAGCAAAGAGAATGATAGAAATATAAAGCAAATCAAACTAACATCCTAAAATTTAAATGCCACTTCGTAGGGAACACGATTGCACTTAGCATGTGCAACAAGCCTTTAAACCCCTAGGTGATCCCTAGTGGAGGAGTTGTGTCTCACGAGGGTTTGCGATGAAGTTACCCAAACTTCCAAAAATTTCAAACCATCGGTAGAAATTGAGTTTTCAAAATCTGATTTTTATAACATATATTTAACTTCAAAGCTCAAAATCAATAATCAATTCAACATGCAAATTCTCAATTTTAAATAACAATGTTACACTAATCATACCAATATCCATTCAAATTAGTCTAATGCTCCAAATCGTTAGATAACTCATCCATTCATGCTTAAACGTGTAGTGTGTGCATACCAAAACCAAGATTCATCCATCTCGAACTAGTCCAAACGGAAATCATCGGATCTGTTGTCTTGACTCAATCCTCACTTTAGGTATACTCTCAAAATAAAATCACTCGATGATTGGTAAGTTTTGCACACATGTGAGAGATCAATACAAAGCAAATAAAAAGGTCTCACATGATAAATGAAACACGATGCAATCAATGAACAAAATAAATCTCATAAGAATGACATACTTGTATATCCTAAGCATGTCATATCAAGTGTCATAAGTATTATATATTGACTCTCCACAAGGCAGATTACCAATGCAAGATCGGATCATGAAGGTCTTTTGTAGGGTTGTAATGGGGCTCTGTAAGGTAAGAAAGAAAGGAATTGTGATTCAAAATTTACGAGAAATTGGAAAAGGAACTAACTTCGATTTTTTTTATTTTATTTTTTTATTTCTCTTCTTTTTTTTTCTTTTCTAATTTCTCACCATTTTTTTTTTCAATATTTTCTTTTCTCATTCTTTCTTTCTCTTTTGAATTTCCTTTTCTTGAAGCACCTCATTTTTCATTCCTTTTTTTTTTTTTTTTTCTTCCCTTTTTTTTCTTTTTATATTTGTCATACACTCTCAAGAACACCATAACTCATTATCTCTCCACTTACTCTCTTTCGCTCATTTTCATCCCTCGCTCCTAATTTCTAAAATAAGAAGGGTAAAGCTAAATTTCGTAAATTGTGAAGGGTTAAAGTTAACGTGACTTATCAAAGAATGTATAAGGGTAAATTTTTCTATAGGCTCAAAGGTACTAGAAGGATAAATTTATATGAGGTGGGGCATTTTAAGCACAAACGAGCCAAAGATGGCCTTCAATCATTTCCTTAAAAGATGGTAACCTTGCCTATTTGTCTTGAGTAGATATACGATGCGTTCTAACACAATAATATGAATTTGATATCATGCAAAGTCACAAGCCAAAATAAAATGTATGAGATTATGCAAAATAATTGTATTCAAAGAAAACTCAGTTTATATATTCACTCATCAATGACGGAAATTAGCTCTAAAGCTATCGGGTTTAGTCTCCACTAAGAACCTAAGATTCAACGTTCAAAATAGTTCATCGATTTCTAAGTCTTAGCTTGGTATAAGTGCAAAAATTCTAAGCATGAATTTGAGTCATCCACAAATTATCACATTAAGCTTCATCATCCTAGATACAAGTATTCAAAATATGACATCAATATTCTCAAAATTAAATTCACATGCATCATCAACTAAAGTTTGAAAACTATTGCAAAGTAAATCATGTATGATGGTTCCTAAAAATTTTTTTTTTTTTTTTTTTTTTTTTTTTCAATGAAAATCAAAAATAAGTGATGAAAGATAGATAATCATACATACCCCCAAACCTAAAAATGACAATGTCCTCATTGTTTGAAATAAGTAGGTACCCCCAAACCTGTTGAAAAGTACCTCAACACAAAGATCAGGTGCAGAGAATATGGGCATCAAATTAGAACATGACCAAAAATAGATTGAAGGTAATGTGGCTACACCAACTTGGTAATTAAAAATAACCTAAACTAAACTACAACTAATATTCTAGAACTAAACATACGAAAAGAGCAATAAATCCTAAATCCTAAACTAAACTGTGTCCAACTCCTAAATAAAACACACCGGGTTGCCTCCTGAAGCTGAGTTTAAGTGTCGCCAGCTCGAGCTCAACATTGATCAAGAAGCTGGATCACTAAGTTGCATCGCCTCAATCTTAAGCTGGGGCATCGGCTCAAACATTGGTCTGAGTCGTTGCCCCTTCTCTTTTAAAAGTCGATTGTCCTGAAGCCTTTGAATTTCAATTGCACCGTGCTCACTAATGGAAACATCCTGAAACGGGCCTTCCCTACTAGGTTTCAATTTCACAGGATGAAGCTTAAGGCGGGAATTGAATAACCTTACGTTTTGGCCAACATGAAACTCCTTCGGAGAAATTAATTGATCGTGCAACTTTTGTACCTTTCCTTGTACATCTTTGAATTTTCATACGCATCGTGGCGTAACTCTTCTAATTCACTCAATCTGTAACCTTCGATTCGACCCTCGCTTGCATATCGAAATTAAATCGCTTTGATCGCCTGTAATGCCTTATGCTCCAATTCGACAGAAGATGACATGCCTTCCGTAGACAATTTCAAGGAGACATTCGATCGGTGTCTTGAATGCAGACGATAGGCCCACAAAGCATCGGATAGCGGTTTGACCAATCTCTTCTATCCTGCGTCTTTTCTAGAATTCGCTTGATTTCGGTTAGACACTTCCACCGACCACTAGTCGTGGATGGTGCGGTAGCGACTTTGTGAGTGACGTCGTGCTTCTTCATTAAAGTGGCAAAATGGCTATTGCAAAATGCGAACCGCCATCACTGATGATTGCTCTTGGGATCCCGAATCGGTTAAACACATGTTCTCTCAGAAATTTGACCACAACCTTGTGATCATTTGATCGGGTTGCCACAGCTTCAATCCATTTGGAGACATAGTCAACAGCCACCAGAATATATGAATACCCAAAGGATGGTGGAAAAGGACCCATAAAGTCAATCCCCCAAACATCGAAAATTTCAACAATCAGAATTGGATTAAGGGGCATCATATTTCGTCGTGAAATATTGCCAAGTTGACACCGTTGGCATTCCTTGCGATTGAGGCGTCACGAAAGATTGAGGGCCAGTAGAATCCGCTTTGAAGGATTTTCTGTGCGGTCTTCTGTCCTCCGAAATGGCCTCCACAGGCCCCAGCATGGCAAAAATTTAGGACGCTTAGTTGCTCGTCTTCTGGCACGCATCTCCTAATGATGATCCGAAAGCGAATTTAAACAAATATGGTTCATCCAAATAGTATTTTATTTGGGAGAAAAAGAGATTCTTATCATTACCCCACTGGGAATTACGCGATGGACCGGATAATTCACGATGTTAGCAAACCACGGACCTTTTGCACCTACAACATCAAATGCCATCAAATGTTCAACCGGAAATGTGTCACGGATGGTGTCAGGTATAGAAGATTCTTCAGGCAGAATTCTAGACAGATGATCAGCCACAACGTTCTCAACCCCCTTTTTATCTTTAATCTCAAAGTTGAATTCCTGGAGAAGCGAGGATCCAACGGATCGACCTTGGTTTCGCATCCTTCTTTGCTAAAAGATATTTCAAGCGAGTGGTAAAAGACCACTATTTTCGATCCAAGCAAATAGGAATGGAATTTGTCCAGAGCATACACCACAGCTAATAATTCCTTCTCGTTGGTGGTGTAATTCAGTTGGGCATCAATTAATGTCTTGCTAGCATAATAAATTACGTGAGGTAATTTATTCACCTTTCCCTAAATCTCCGATCGCATAATCAGATGCATCACACATGTGTTCGATTGGTAAAGAATAATCCGGTGGTTGGATTATTGGTGCATTTGATAAGAGTTCACGCAATTTTAGGAATGCCTTTATGCAATCCTCATCAAAATCAAAAGGAACATCTTTGCCACGCAAAGTGCACAATGGTTTAGCCACCTTGCTAAGATCCTTAATGAATCTTCTATAAAAACCAGCATGCCCCAAAAATGATCGAATTTGTAACACTTTTAGGAGGTGGTAAATTTGCAATTAAGTCGACCTTCGCCTTTATCAACTTCAATTCCTTTCGTTGAAACAATATGCCCCAACACAATTCCTTGTTGAACCATAAAATGGCTCTTTTCCACCGAGAACAAGTTTGGAATCTACACAACGTTGCAACACTCGTGAAAGATGATTCAAACAAGAATCAAATGTTTTTCCAAAACCGAAGTCGTCCATGAAGACTTGATGAATTTGTCGATCATGTCAGAATATGGCCAACATACATCGTTGAAGCGTGGCGGAGCATTACATAAGCCGAATGGCATCCTTCGATATGCAAACGTACCATATGGACACGTGAATGTTGTCTTCTGGATCACCGAAAAACGGGCACTTGATTGTATGCGGGATAACCATCAAGAAAGCAATAAGACTCTTGCCCAGCTAACTTCTCAAGAATCTGATCAATGGGCGGAAGGGGAAAATGATCTTTTCTGGTGGCTGTGTGCAATTTTCGATAATCAATGCACACCGCCATCCGGTAGTTTCACGAGTGGCACCAATTCTCCTCCGTAGTTTCTTTCACTGTAATTCCGGACTTTTTGAACGATTTGTCTTGGACTAACCCATTCACTATCGGAGATCGGATAGATGATTCCGATCGAGGAGTTTAATGATTTCCTTTAAAATGACTTCTTGCATGTTGGATTAAGTCGCCTCGTGGTTCCCTCGATGGTTTACTCTCATCCTCCGGATGTATTTTATGCATACATACCTTGATGGGTCAATCCCTTGAGATCGACTAAGGTCCATCCGATGGCCTCCTTGTGCTCTTCAAAGACCTTCAACAAATCATTCTCTTGTTCTTCGATAATGTGGATGAAATTATCCTTTGGAAGTGTTTCTCGAGGTCCCGAAAAGCATATTTGAGGGACTCGGGCAATTGTTTCAATTCCACGGGTTGGTTGCTCAATTGATGGAGTCAAGACATCCTTTACCTCGATGAGGTAGTGGTTCTACCTTAGTCACAACTTCACATAAGTTATCATCTTGACATGATGAATTTGACTTTTCTCTTGCTTCCTTTCAAGCCCTTTGTCCTCATAGATGGCTAACAAGCGGTGTCAAATTCCTCTTTGGTGAGCATTGATGGTAATGCTTCATCCACCACTTCGTCCATCGATCGATGTAAAAACATTCGACCTCATCCTCATTAGGAAATGGTTCATCGCATGGAATATGTTAAGCGACTTTCATGTTTCCAAAAGAAACGTCCATGACTCCGTCGACAATTAATGCAAGCGTTGGTGGCGAGAAGCGACGCCCAAGAATAATTGGGACTTGATTGATTGATTTCGCAGTGGTTCCATGTCTAAGACAACGAAGTCCTTTGGAAAGACAAACTTGTCTATTCCAACCAAAACATCCTCGATAACACCCTCGGTCTTCTTTCCGATCTATCGCGGTTGGAGTGTGACCGTCGGGTTTCAATTCACCCAATCCGAAGTTTCGTACATTGAGTATGGGATCAGTTAACACTTGCTCCCAAATCCAATAACGCCTTTCCAATTGATTGCCCACCAATGGGACTCTGTGGTCTTTCGGTTTGTGGGTTTCAATCGCAATATCGAATCGACTTGATTTGTTAGAACACTTTCTTTGAAACGTGAGTACGTGCCTTTCTCTTAGTGCACAAATCTTTGAAAAACTTAGCGTACTTTCGGGAACTTGTTTGATTGTTTCAAGTAATGGAAGATTTATCTTTACTTGCTTGAATGTTTCAAAATTTCTTCCATTTTGTGGTCCTTTCCCATTCTAGGTGGAGGAGTTAGGCATTGAGGAATGGTGCCTTTGGGACATAAGGTGATTCCATTTCGATTCTTTTTCACGTCCTTGTTGGGCGGTTGAAGGAAACTCTTCCTCTATTACTTTTTCTTTTCCTTTCTTTCTCTTCCTTGCTCTTGCACTTTTCTTATCTCCGGCTCTTTGTCTCTTTCTTTTCTCTTTTCCTTTCTCTTTTCCTTTTCCTTTCTCCTTTCTTTTCTCCGATTCTTTTCCTCTATTGCTTCTCTTTCTTCCTTGACTTCTGGGCATTTCCACTTGATTATGAACCTCTCGTCCACTTCTCAAAGACCGTAATGTGACTTTCAGCTGTTGACTATTCGATGGTCTGCTTGATGGTGCTTGGCCTCGAGGATTATTGATGGGTTGGTGGGAGCCTACCTTCCTCTCGACTCAGTTGATTGGCCAATTGATCGACTTGGTCCATTATCATCTGTGAAAAGATTGCATGCTTCAGATAAGCTTTTCTTCGAATCGAATCTTCAAGCATCGGCATGAGATTGATTAAGATTGATTGAAATTGATTTTTTCAGAGTCGAATTTGGATGATAATACGAACATTCTGTGGAAATTGGAATTCGTTGGAAATTAGAATTACTGGAAATTCTTGTGGACGAAAATTGTGTTGAAAATTTGGTTGAAAAGGTTGTTGTCCACCCATTGTGTTGGCTCTATGTTCTTTGGTTTACGGCGGTTTGGTTCGATTCACCCCATCCTAAGTTGGGGTGATTTTTCCATTCGGATTGTAGGTATTGGAGTACATGTTTTCTACCCCGTGATAAGATTGAGTCACATTTACACTCTTTGAGGATTAGGTTCATGGGGAAGAATGACAAGGTAGTAGGGCACTCATTAGCCATATGACACGGGTGGTCACAAATTGAACACACTGGGGGTGAGAGCTTTAGCTTGCTTGGTAGCATAACAACATGTTCATCTGCTTGAATGACATGTCAAACTTTGTTGAGAGATCGAGGCATTATTTTGACATCGTAGTCTTTGTCAACACATGAGATTTAGGTGCGAGTTCAAGTTGGTTCGCCCAGTTGTCTCACTTTGTATCGAAGTTTGATATAACTTTTCAAACAATGCCCACAATTCACTTCTTCGTGGCACAAGATCCACCACAAGATGCATCAACCATGCGTCTCTCTTGAGAATCGATCCATTGTAAAAACTTTGGACTTGTTGCCACCTTGGAACTTGATGATTTGGGCAACCGATCAATTCCTTAAAACGTTCCCAACATTCATGGAATGTTTACGTAGGTTGTTGGGAAAAGAACCGGATCTTGACGAATTCAATGGCCTTAGTCATGGGAAAATATTTTTAAGGCTGGCGATGCACGCCTAACTCGAATAGATTGTGGTTCTAAGGAATAGAACCATGTTTTGCTTATCTCTTAAAGAGAACGGAAAGAGTGAGCTTCGCTATCTCATCGGTGACATTGTGGACTCTGAACATTTTGCATACCCCGTGAATTCATTTAAGTGAGCGTGCGGATTTTCATTTGCTAACCCATGGAAAATTGGTAGCATTTGAATCATTCTTGATTTGAATTCATAGTGGTTCCTGGAATGAGCATGCATAATACATTCTCGATCCTCGTAAAACCAGATCGTTATAATACTCCGGTGTTCTAGGGCCCTCATCAAAATTATTGTTCCTATTATTTCCATTATCGACATTCCCATTGTTGTTATTCCCATCTCTCTCTTGCCTTTGATGCGCCATGGTCTCGGTCTTGTTGATATTGATTCCTCCTGGACTCTTCGATTCTCTACAAGCTCTTTCGATCTCAAGATTAAATGGCAGATGTGGGTGATGAGAACAGTAAAGCTCATACACCAACACTCACAAACAGGGTTGAAGAATCCACAACAAACCCACAAAATTCGCTTCAAACGATTTAAACAAAGATGATAAATGGTAGCATATGCTCGGAAAGATTTCTTCTTTTTTTTTTTTTTTTTTTTAATTAAAATTCTAATTTAATTTAATTTTTTTTTATTCAAATTATAATTAAATTTAAAATTTAAATTAATTAATTAATTAATTAAAATTTTTTCTTTTTTTTTTTTTTTAAATTCAAATTAAAATTAAAATTCGAATTTACATTAAAATTTTTAATTTTTTTTTTTTTTTTTTTTTTAAAATTAAAAGTAAAATTAAAATTCGAATTTAAATTAATTAAATTTTCTTTTTTTTTCTTTTTTTTTCTTTTTTTTTTTTTTTTTTTTTAAATTCGAATTAAATTTTAAATTTTTTTTAATTTTAATTTTTTTTTTTTATTAAATTCGAAAATTAAAAATTAAAATTGAAAATCCTATAAAATCTTTCCTAAAAGAGAAAAATAAGGAGAAGAATGAAAGATTCCTAAAAATCCTAAAACAAAAGTCCCACAAAAGTTAATGACTAAATCTAGAAAATCCTAAAAATATCTAAAAGAGGAAAATAAGGAAAAGAGTCTACCAAATCTAAAATAAGAAGTCGCAAAAAATCTCTACTTTAAATTTCCTAAGGAAGGTATCCTAAAATCTAAACTTCCTAAAAAGACTCATAAAAATCTTATCAAAGAGAGAAAAATAGGAAATAAATTTTAATAATTATTATTATTTTTTTTTTTTTTTAAACACTCAAGCAGAAAAATCCCTATCAAGATTAATCAAAATTTCACCGATTTCCCGACAGCGCCAAAAACTTGATCGATTTAGAATGTAACCTTCGCAAGTGCACAAGATCTATTGCGTTAAGGCAAGAAGGGGTGTCGAACCCACGAGGAAGCGTGAATTTTAATTAATTCTTTTAGAGATTTTAAAAGCGTCCCTAAGGAAGTACCAAAGGCGATTCAATTTTACCAAAAACTTAACGCACTTTTCCTAAATGCGAAAAAATAAATTAATCTAAACAATTAATTCTTGATAAATCTCGAACAATATTAAAATGAGATCAAGGAATACGCTACCCCAGATTCGCACTTTTCTATCATTAAAACCCATTTCATTAAATCATCATTCACACCATCATTCATCTAGAAAATGACTTGAAATAAAATATGATCATCAATCCCAAGCATACCCTATCTAAAAATAATGACTCAAATTTAACATTGCGTATGAGTCATGTAAAAAGCATAGCGTATCTCATGATATTTAGATGACATAATAATCGCTCTACGTACTAGATCGACTGCAGTCCGGATCTAGCGATTACTAGATTGATACCGTTAATCAAGCGTCTGGTCATAACAAAGCATTTAAAATATTTTCAATCACACAAACTTTGAGCAAAGCGATTCCATGATAACAATAATAGGTGGTATTAATCATAAACATAGGTACTTATCGGGGATCGCATCTTCCCGATCTCGATTTAGCGCTCATCTTTGGTGTTTGATCTCCTTTTTCTTTCAAAGTCATTCCTCTTTTATTTCTTCCAAAAGATATTTGCAATTGTTTTTCCTAAATACAATCATGAAATTTCTCGGAGAAAATAATGCAAATCCAGAGTACAATCTACCACTGAATAAACCCTAGAAGAAGGAGAGAAGAAGACTTGAAAAGATGAAAAAATATTCCCCCAAAGTGAAGAGCCCTAAAACTAAAAGAAAGAATGAATAATATTCTAATTGCAAAAATAATAATGATCCTAAGAAACTCGTGGCTTCCTTTTTATAATAGCCTAACCCTAATACCTCTCTCGATTGACATCTAAGAGTAATTTTCGTGAATTCCCGCCTAGCTTTGCATCAGATACTGCCTCGGTATTTTGCTCATAACTTTCTGTACCGAACTCGGATTGAGGTGATTCTTGAAGCGTTGGAAAGCTGACGACGAGCTCTACAACTTTTATGTTTTAGCAATTTCCTGAATCTGACGTCTTGAAGGTCCAAATTGAGCTGCAAGTCGCACTAAGTTCTCAATGACCCAAAATAGCAGTGTTTTGACATTATTTTCGGGATTCTTGGGCTGTTTTAGAAACTTGGACTGTATTTACCTGAAACACTTCAAATCTAGCAAATCTCATCAGATAGCCTTCATCGGACGGCTAAATATAGGTATTTAGGGGTGAAATATCATCATATTTCACTACTCATCACTGCACTCTCTCTCTCTTTCACTTTTCACTCTCGGTGGCTCTGAAACCACTGTTGTAAATAAGGACCTAAGAATGAAAGTTAATAAAAGCTTAAAGGAAAGGAGAAAGTAATACATTTATTTGATTAATTAAATGACCTTTAAATAGGCAACACAACAAAGAAATAGCAACTAACTCCTATAGACTAGGTAAATAAAAACAAACAAAACAAATGCTTAAAGACTAGGACAATACAATACACCTAAGAACCCACGCGAAAGCATTCTTTGACCAATTCAATCAACAGATTAGGTGCCCTAATCTTGTTTTGAATGCAAAAATTAAATTCATTAATTCATCGTGATTAGATTTAGTTTAATACGGTGAATGCTTTGGTTCTTTTCATTCGTGGATTTGGGAACTTATTACATTAAAATTTTCTACTAATTTAATTATCTTTATCTTTCATAAAGTTTTAATTGACTTTAATCATTATATGTTTTCGTCTCTAATATTTCACCTTTTAGATCTGAACTTATAGATGATAATCAAGGATGGGAGGATTTAGTATCCTAACGCTCGCCTGCTTTCTTTGATTAATATAATCTTCTTTAGTTTATTCTTTTTTCATATTATTCAAACTTGTTAGGCTAGATTAATATTGTGATAATTCTAGAAAATTCTATGATTGGTAGTTATTTCTTTTTTAAAATCTATTTAAAATCCTTGTGAGAACGACCTCATACTTTACACCTGTTTACTATGACACGACTTGTGCACTTACGCACTTACGAGCATATACACATTAAAATTTCACAACACTATGAGTAGTCTATTGCAGTTTTAAAAATAGTTTTTTAAGATAGGACTGTTGCACATGCATAATCTTTTCGTCCCCACAATATTTCTAGTTTCACACCATTTTTTTATATTCGGACACTAATTAAGATAAAACCAATAATAATAAAATTTGTTTTGTTGTGGCTAATAAAAATAAAAAAGGTGTGTTACTTAAAATTTTCTTTATATTGTTTTCAATTTTTGATTAAATAAAATATTCGTGTCAAGATTGGAGCAAAAAAATCCCCATTGTCTGATTCAAAATAGACAATAGATTGACAAAGCTAATCCAAAATATATATTATAACACAATGGAAACATGATGATGATGAAGACATTTGTGGTAAGAGATGAGAGGCCCTTAAGGGAGAATCCAACAAAGTGATATTCCCCATTTTCTCAAGCTTTTGAGTTGTACCTATCCCAATGCTAAAGAACAACTTGGAAAGCAGTAAGGGACTTTCTGTTTTTTAAAGGCAGGGGTGGAGCTGAGGGATACACATTTATTGGGTGGGCCGGAACGATTCGTTTACCATGTAACGTGACTCGGTCATGAACATTGATGAACGGATCCAAAAAACAAATTCATGATAGGGGTCTAATTATTTTTTTTGTCATTAAAAAAGAGACTTTGTAACACTGTTTTGTATCGAATACCGAACCCATCGAAAACCACCAAAACCGATACTAGTTCCTCAGTTTTATCTACCCGAAACCAAAAACCTGTTAGGAGGTTTTCCATGCCTTACGTTAGGAGTCATTAGTTTGTCGATGCATTTTTTTAGTTTCTTTTTCTTTTAATAAATTTGCTTAAATATCCAAAAAAAAAATAAAATCTAAAAACTATTAGGTAGGATGATGAAATTGACTCAAATTCACAAGAAAAAAAAAATTAAAAAACCAAAATCGAACTGAACAAATAAAATCTGTTTGGTTCGATTTCAGTTTCCACTTTTAAAAAAGGTAAAGGCAGCCTGGTATCATGGATTAGGTATCGGGTCTAGTACTACACTAGTTTGCATTAATGTGACACCCAATTACATAATTGGATGTTATGAATAGAAGTGGCTCGATGATCACAATTGTATTGTAAAAATAAATTAAAATAAAAAATTAATCAGTCAAAAGCATAAATTACACTTAAAATGAACGGGTAAGATTTTACCGTTGATTTCTCATCAAAGTTGATGCCATCGACTATGAGTTTTATATATTTTTTAATGTAATTTTTTTTCTCTAAATAGTTAAGATCATCGTGTCACTACTATCCATGACACACCCGATCATGTGATTTGGTAGCACGTGGCTGCAAACTTGTGTGAGACAGTGTACGACTGGCTGTCTGATTTTATAAGTCACAATTGGTGCACACTGCTATTAATCTGAATCGTCCAATCAATAAGTCCTTACTTGTATAGGATTGACACTAACCCAAATCCTGTCACGTCAGTATAAAGTTCGTTTCTACGAGTGCTTAATCTTTCATTATTTTTACTGCCACGTGTCCACACACGTGAGCAACAACAGGGGGGGAGAGAGAGAGAGAGAGAGAGAGAGGGGGGCTAAAAGAGAAGTAGGAACCTTAGGGACTTACTAGAAACGCTTAGGAGAGGAATCATCTGACCATGCAAGCAAGGTTATGCCTTTTGGACGGCCAGCGATGGATTCGTCCTTACGTATTCCTCCCCCATTAATCTTATTCCAACCTCCATATAATATATCTTCTTTGTGTCATCTTCTTCCCCTCTCATATCTAATCTCTCAGACATGGCTCTACTCCATCTTCTGCTTCACATAACAGCTTTCTTGGTCTTATTTTTGACAGGTAACCCTTGCTCCTAATCTATTTGTTCTACTAGTTGTGAGGGTCATGTGAATTATTATTATTAGTAAACTATTATTATTAATTATTGGGCTTACTTATTTATTTGATTGCATCTTTGTTATCTAACAGATGGGTTCTTTTTTAATCTATGTTTCATTTCAATGGATTTTGCTTTGATTCTGCTTTTCTTCTCTTTTCTATGGGCTGAATTCACGATTGCATGGTACCAACTGTTATCAAATTTTAGGATTAACAATAAGGCAATTGATCAGGACCACTGACTTTTTTTTGTTTCTCTTTGATCGGAAGGATTAATTGGAGGTTTCTAATCATCCGATCAATGGAATTGTCTATACATGGTCTATTTTGTCTATTTTTTGATAAAATTGTAGTGTGTGAATTTTGCTTTTTGTTATGGGGGCTGTACACTGGACGGCTCTGATCGTGCAATCTAATCAGAGATTTGATGAGAGTTAGATGCGACTCATGAGAGTAGGTACCAGTGTACCATTTATTAACCAGACCGGCACCCATAGTAACCAATTTCAGATTTGGCAATCATTTGGTCGGGTGTAGTTCGGATTGGAAAATTTTCACGGGATTATAAAAATAATAATAAAATATCAAAATTTATAAAAAAAATTATTATTATTTAAAATTAATAATAATCTATTTAAAAAATAAAATTAGCATAATAAAATAATAAAATAACTATAATGCCTAATTGAACTAATGATTTATGATCATTAAAATATAATATACAATAGAATTAACGCATGTATTACAATGATAAAATTTGAAAGAAAAGATGGGAGAATTGACTCAAACGAATCACTCAAAAATATGTTCAGCAAAATGTTTCTCAATGGAATTTTTTTGCAAAAAGTCTTGATTAGCTTAGAGACTTTTTTGACAGAGCCGGAGGGGCTTTGGTATGGTTCAACCAATTTTGAGACCATTGGATGCAAAGGAATCTTGACTTTTATCTTTCTTAGTTTATATACACTTTGAAACCCTTGCATCCAAAGAGTTTAAAATGTGGTTGAACCACATTTAGAGTTCAACCAGTTGGACTTAACCAAAGCCGGAGGGGCTTTGGTATGGTTCAACCAATTTTGAGACCATTGGATGTAAAGGAATCTTGACCTTTATCTTAGTTTACATACACTTTGAAACCCTTGCATCCAAAGATTTTAAAATGTGGTTGAACCACATTTAGAGTTCAACCAGTTGGACTTAACCAAAGCTGGAGGGGCTTTGGTATGGTTCAACCAATTTTGAGACCATTGGATGTAAAGGAATCTTGACTTTTATCTTAGTTTACATACACTTTGAAACCCCTGCATCCAATGGCTTTAAAATGTGGTTGAACCACATTTAGAGTTCAACCAATTGGATTTAACCAAATTTAGGGTATTCCATTTTCACGCTTGCACTAATCTGTAAGGGATGCCCTTGCCCTCACCCTCACCCTCACCCTGACACAAATATTTCACACATACTCCAAAATGATAATGAGTTGGCATATGGTATCTGAACCGTTCATTGTGTCATGCGGTGTTGTGGTCTAGATAATCTTATGGTAGCCGTTCACTGTTTGGCTCTTTCTCCCCAAGGTCGTAGGTTTGAAGCGAATCTCCGTATTAATTGGGTATGTGAGCATGTATAATTAGTGAAATATTGGGTCACTACAAAAAATAAGACTATTAGCGGCAGTTAAAAATTATTACTATTAATCAAAATATTGCCGCTAATATCTTTGTCGCTAATAGTCTTAATAGTCTTTAATAGTTTTTTGTTTATGACAACAATTTTTTTAGTGTAAAAAACTGCCCCTAAGAGTTATTTTTTGTAGTGGTAGCACGGGTGTAGTCCACTCCAATCATGAAATAGTTGTAGGCTTGTAGCACGGGTGTGCTGGCACTAACACTAGGTAGGAGTTATTTACTCTAAGTCCAAATTACGATATACCTATGTACAAGAGAAAAATTAAATATTTCAATTTTTATTTTTGAAACTTTTTAAAATTTTCCATATTTCCCTCTTCTTTTTGACTTTGTAGTATAATAATTTTTTAAGAAAAGTCAGAAAGGTTATATATATTAAATGAAGTAATTAGGCCTCTAATAAGTGGGGACAAAGTGATACGATGAATGACTAGTAACCCAACCCCAACCTTTTTTATCCATTGATGAATTCCGTGCAAAGTTGACTATAGAGGATTACGGGGTCCTCCAAATCTAAGTACCCGGCTTCACATGTGAGCAGTCAAACATCATAGTCAATACTAGTCAATACTTGGGTCGGGTATCAAACGTGGTATCACATAGCATCTATTAGGATCACTTACTCGTTTATTTTTATCATTAATAAATTCTTTGTAACTTTATAATCTCTCATATCTCAAGAGTGGTTGCATTTTGGGACTAGGGAGTCCTCCACTCATCCACATTTGATATGATTGGTCCATATCAATGATAAAGAGTGCTAGAAAAACTCCATCACAATTTATTTTATCATTTATGGAAAGCGATGTCATATGCCACCAAAATTTTCAGGAGCCACTCTCTTTAGCAAATTTATTTGCTTTGGTGGGGGTAGTGAGAGGCACCTGACTCATACACCAAGTGCATCGATCCACAATGTCAAGAGAGGAGCAAATATTTTTAAAATAGATATGGGGACATACATTCATCCCTATGCAGCCTTGGAGGGCTGCAATCGAATGTCAAATCATATGTTATGTGGCATGATCAATCTAATAATACTTATTTTGAGTCGATCAGTCATGTGACATGTGATTTTAAAAGAAAAAAAGTTTTTGACTTCTAGTTATTGGGTCAAAGATTGATGCATTGATTTTATCGACTTTTGACCACATTTTTAATAGTGGATATTTATTGAATAGAGCCCAAATTTTTTCGGTAATTCCAGATCGATGTTGTCAAAGTTTCTATGAAACCTAATCCTTGTGATCAGTGTCACGTGATGCCCAAATGATCTAGGTGAAGCCCTCAAGGGTACATCAAGAGTCTCAAGCCTATTTTTAAAGTTATTCACTGAAAGGTACTAGTAATTGCAACTGAAACTTTAGTCTCTACAACAAGGGTTTTTGGATCCCAAAATCGTCCACTCTTCATGCAGACAATGAAAATCCTTTTTGGCCACAACTTTCTATGCAACTGATCTGTATACCATAGCTAAGCTATCAGATGGTCAGATGTTGATTTCACGTGAGATACATCCCTAAAAATAACTAATTATTAATATCTGATATGTGTGCCCTATTCAAGTTCAACAACCCTTGTTGCGGAGACTAAATCTTTGATGGCAAATAAAAGTTCCCTTTGGTGTAACTTATGGTATGTGACCATGTGTCCCAAAGAAGTGACTTGTGAAAAGTAAACAAACCAATGCTCATTAAATGTTTGTACATTTTCAAAGGTTTTGATCAGATTGAGAGAGGGAGATTGACCCCAGCACACCAAAAAGAAAAGTTAGCGTAGACCTAGTTGTCATCCTATAATAAATGCAATCATTTGTCAAGAGAGTCCAAGTGCATCTTTGGATGGATCGCCGACAAATAAAACATATCAATTGGATAATCCTCTTTATCCACCAACAGGCTATTAATGGATCTTGTTTTTTTTTAGGGAAAATGGCTTCGGACGACATATAATGATTTTATAGCATTGAAGTTGCATTTTTGATCTCACACCATTCTAATTGTGATCATTATAATGCGTGGTGAAACTTGGGTTCAATTTAAATTGTTCAAGTATTAATCTATCATTGAAAATTGGAAGTGGATGTGAATCATCTCATTGATCAATTTTAATATCAATAATTAAAATTGAAATAATAATTGACATTAAAGTTCATAGATCAGGTGGTTCAAATCTTTATAAAATACTATTTTTGAGCTTATTGCATTTCAATCTATGATCTATCACTTTAACTATATGAATCACCCATATTTTAAATCATTGATAGTATAAAATCATCTAAGCACCAAAATGGAGGGCCCTATTTTTTATAGTACAAAAGAAGGCAAATCCCAAGGATAGCAATTTATGTGAAAATGCCAAGAAGTAGGTTACATTTTTAAGGCCCAAGCCCAACCTGTTTAAAATTCAGGACTGAAAGTCTTAAACCTAGCCTGATATGTTTATTTCTTAGGTAATGCTTTTGGGCCCGGCCCGATGTGCCAAAATCCATGCAGCCCAGCCCGTTTGTACTTGCATGGTGCATTTCTTGTGGGCTACCATTATTTGCACCCGTTGAAACTGTGTCGACCCATTCGAATCAGGCGATGGAAATCATTTTTTGTCCCAAGTTTTCATACAATGCATCTAGAGATCATGGTCGTGATATACGGTTTTGTAATTCCATATGTTATCCTAAAACGCAATCATAAAAATCATGTTTTAGCGTAATGTCTGGCAAAAGATTTTGGGTTACATTTTTGAAATGTGTACGTGTGAAGTAAAAATTTGACTATGTGATGGTATGCTTATAATCTCAATATCCATTATTTGAAAGATTGGGCAAAAGATTGGGGAGTTTACCTTTTCGGCTGGGGTGAGATTACACTTTCACAGGGTGCAAATAATGACCAATGTCAGTGAATTAATGACATAAATTCTTAGTTTCAAACTCTGTTCTTTTCACTTTAGTATAGTGTTAGTGGAGTGGGGCTCTCACTCCGGTATCCCTTTTGGGTCCCCAAATAGCCCTTTTAACAAATCACCCCATTCCAGAAGTCACGGTGGCCCACCATGTGGCGACTTTTCCTTCGGTACCCCCTCTTTGAGGCGCCCAGGTAGCCATTTTTTCAGGTGGCTCCTTTCGTGACTCGAATTCAGGGCGTGGTGCTGACTCTAATATCTTTTGTTACAGCCTTAACCAATATTCCAAAAGTAGCTTGGCGTAAGTGGAGTGGGAAGTTAATTATTTGCTACTTTTTTTTTTTAGCTGTAATTCTTTGCTACTTTCGGGTCATAATATGTAGCTTTTTACATTTTCTGAATTTTCGGTTTCTCAATGACATTCTATGCAGGGGCGAAACAATCAGAATCCGCAAGAGTATTTACCATAATAAACGATTGCAAAGCCACCATTTGGCCCGGAATCACTCCGGGCGATAACTTCGACGGAGGCGGTTTCGCATTAAAACCGGGTGAATCAGTCGTCTTCACGGCTCCAGTCGGTTGGTCCGGCAGGATTTGGGGCCGAACCGGATGCAACTTCGACAGGACCGGCACCGGCTCATGCCAAACCGGCAGTTGTGGCAACTCTCTAAAGTGTGCGGCCTCAGGACAAACTCCAGTAACACTTGCCGAATTTACCCTTTCAAACGTCGATTATTACGACGTTAGCCTCGTGGACGGCTTCAACTTGCCGTTAGTAATAACGCCGGTGAACGGTGCGGGCAACTGTAGTGTTGCTGGGTGTGACGGTGATTTGAACCCAAATTGTCCAAAAGAGCTGGCCGCTAAAGTTGACGGCAAAACGGTGGCGTGTCGCAGCGCGTGTGACGTGTTCCAAACGGACGCGTATTGCTGTAAGGGCCTGTACGGGAACTCGGTGACTTGCCAGCCCACGTTTTATTCCAAGAAGTTTAAGGAGGCGTGCCCGGCAGCGTATAGCTACGCGTACGATGACCCGACCAGTATTTTTACTTGCGCGGGAACGGACTATGTTGTGACTTTCTGCTCGTCAAGGTGAGATCATGGGTTAAAATATCAGATATCCGATACGTATCGTCCGAGTTCAAAATCGATACGTATCGGATGATACGTATCGAAACAGTAAAAAATTAGACGATACATTAAATGTATCGTCCAAGCTTTCCATATAAAGTGAACGATACGGTACATTGAATGTACCGTATTGTTCACCTCCGATACCGATATTTTGATTCATGGGTGAGATCCCTTTTTTATTGGGGCCTACTATTAAACCCCACGCAAAAGATTCAATATCCTCCACTCAACAGTTACTGATTTTTAATCAGTCGATGGTCGGATTATGATTTCACGTGGCACACATGATCATACATACATCAAATGTGGCTCTTAGGCCTTTTTTTTTGGATTATGTGACACGTGGATTCAAAATCCGAATGTTTGACTGCACACCCATGTTATGAAGAATCAAGATCCAACGCTTAAAAGATTGCGAGATTGTGACAAAAATGACCTCCATCCTTGATTCAAAGCAGTAATGATTTTCACTTAATGGTTAGTATGAAATATTTAGTATTTCGTGGGGGTCAGTGGCAGCCCCCTTGGTTTTTTGTCTTTTATTATTTTTTATTTTTGGTGGGTGCAAGTTAGTGGTAGGGGCCTCCATGGGCATGACCTAGGCGGATTTGGGTTGGGCTGGGTTTGGAACTAACTCATACCTCGCCCAATTATTAAGTGGGTCAGCCCAGGCAAGTCCATTTATGAATTGGCCTACTTATTCATGGCGAGCAGGGCTAACAATTTTAATATAAAAGAATTCATTTGATTGATTTGCACCGGTATTAGGCCGGGCTTAAAAGGGCTGATTTCAAATTGGGCTTGTGCAACTAGCTCATTCTTGTCTCAGCTTACTAATCAGGCTGGGCCAGGCCAGTCCATCTATATGGCATGCGTACCTACATTAGCCCATACCCAGTGGGATGGCACATTGCAGGTCCGGCCTGGCTCAAGTGCGGCCCGTTGAGACCCTACAAGTTAGGGATGGGTAGAACCTACTATATTATCTGCTAAGGGTGCAGCAAATTTAGTCTATGGTAGGTAGTCAAGCTGTGCATTAAGGGTTTGGGCTGCATCTTTTCCGGGCATGAGCCCACGCCTGTGGCGACCTTATGATTCCGAGCCTCAGCCCAGCCCCAACAATCTTCAAAGCCTTTTAAATTAGCGATAGGCGTCAAAATATTAGCTCTTTGTTCATAAAATTGGAGCATTTCATTTCATTAGATGATTCCAATGCGTGATGGAAAATTGGGGAAATATTGTCACCACTGTTCATCTCTTAAAGTTCATCCAAATAGTGCATTTAAGTCAAATTTGAGAGTTCGACTGGTCAGATTCCTTCATTTTCCCAAAATTCAAGCAGACCGTGAAGGGTCCGTTTGGCAACTTGAATTCAGAATATACTTCCCTATATATGCTTTCAAAGTTGAAGCCTATATTATTCACTTTCCAGTGCTTTTTAAATGTCATTTGTTTACTAGTATTTTAGAGTCGGAGAGTGTATAATAGAAGGGTGTCGACAACATCTTTGTGTTTTGCGTGAAATCAGTATTTTTCGGTATTTTTTAAAAGGTCATAATCCTCTATTTTCCAAAAAGAAATTGTGGGTATCGCTATGTTGTCAAATGGAGGATTCTAACTATTTTTCGATAAAAACCCTTATAATTGTATATTTCACGCATATTTAAGTTACCAAATGGAAAGGTTTTTATTTTTTAATAACAAAAAACGGAAAGAGTTTTAAAATAGGAAAATTTACCTGATCGATCCTGTCAGATATACCCTATTCGTCAGAGACCCTATATTTTCACCTTTACCTAAACCGACTACCTTTTAGCCTAGCCATTTTCAGCTAACACAGAAAGTTAGAAATACCCCTTCTTACACTTTTTTTCGTTCTACATAATTTAAAATTTTTAATATTTGTATTTTTCTATATTTAAGCAATGTGAAATAGAATTTATGTTGGATGATTTGAAGACCACAATATAAAATCGATGGTGCCAAAGATAAATACGAAAAAAGGCGATATCGCCTCTTCAATTTTTCTTTTTTTTAAATAGTCGATATCGACTCTTAACACAATCGGTACTGCCTATTTTAAGAGGCGATATCGCCTATGTAATAAGTCGTTGTTGACTTTTAATAAAAGAAAAATAAAATAAATAAGCAACGCTGCTGCGCACAAAGTGCGCCAAATCTTGTAGTTTCATGCAATCTTGCAGCTCAGATATCACATGCTTCGTACGCCCTAAAAACATTGACTCGTGGGTAGGATTGTCAATGGGCCCGATTCGAACCTAATTTTTTTAGGAGTTTATTAAACGGGCCGGGGCCGCCCGGATAAGAAACGGGCCTGAGTTCAGGATTCAAAGTGCAAGGCCCGGCCCGACCCGATTAGCTGAGATCCTTTAAAAGAAAAAACACTAAATTTTTTTTTTTAAAAGGTGAGAAACCCGGCCCAGCTCGGATAGCTAATCAGGCCAAATTCTTGTTGAAAATTTTAAAATCGGGCTAAGCCTGACCCAGACCGGATAGCTAATCGGGCCGGGCCCAAATATTTTTTTTTAATAAAAAAGGGTCGGGTGAGCCGGGCCAAACCCGGCCTGGCTCGGTGATAGCCCTACACGTGGGCACATGACTCCTTGGAAAGCTAGAGAAGCATTTAATGCTACGTCTGGGTCCGCATTTAATTCACTACCAATGATGATACGTGCCCAAGAAGCTTTTAATTCACTACGGATGCCACTATTTTCTTTCCTTTTCACTCGGCATGCCCTTATTAATATGTTTCTATCTTTATAGGCAACATCAACTCATTAAACAGTCGATTTTAATTTTTATTTTATTTATTTATTTTTTAAAGTAGCCATATTATCTTTTTTTTTTGTCAATCTTTAATACCATCAATCTTTATATAATGACATTCATATCAGATGACATAAATGCTACTTCACACTACCTAAATAGACGAATTTTTTTTTTTAAAGAGACGATATCGCATTTTTTTCATGTCAATCTTTGGCACCATTAATATTTATATTATGGCCTTCAAATCAGAACGATAAAAAGTGCAAGAAGGGGTATTTGATACTTTTTGTGCTAGCAACGTAAAAAGTGTATATACCAGGGCTGATCTTATAAATTTCCCTTTAAAATAGGAAAGCTAGTGCCTTTTAAGATTTTTGTGTTTTTTGAAAATTTGCAAGTGAAACCCAACATATACATTATATATAAGCCGAGCAATGATTAGGTCCAACTGGATTTCTTGTCCAACTAGATTTGGAGTGATTGGATATATGAGAATCTTGACGGTGTGCCCTTCTATAAAAATGCAAACCACGAAATCAAGAATCTCTCTTATCCAAGGGTTGTAGATCTGGTTGAACACAAACTGCGATTCAACCAGTTAGACCTGACCAATGCGGCCCTATGAGAGCCTAATGGGCCTCAAGGTGACACTGAGACTCTTTTAACTGTTGGAATTAAAAGTGCAAGCCCAAGCCTACCATGTGGGCTTTGTGGCTAACCTCAAATCCTACTGGGCTGGGCCGGTCGGGCTATCCAGTCCCTTGCCACCCTTACTAAAGTTCTTTCAAAATTCATTGCATTTTTCTGTAGGCAGCAAACCGTCTGCACCTATCACGATAATAAGCTTGTTTGCAGTGGATCGAAGGGCTCTAAATCAATCAGTATTAAATGGACGGCTGTGATGTTGTTGTTGTACACATTGATATCAGCATGGATTGCATTGTAGGTGGTTTAAAGTTCTGTTTTTTTTTTTGACTTCTAGAGGTGTATATGATAACATTTCATTCCATTTTTGTATCCCTGCTTCTTTGTTAAAGGCTTTGAATAGAATTGGCACCATCAAGGAAGATGCTGTTTCTCATCTTTATCCACCAATGGTCTGTATATATAATGATCTGGACCGTCCAATAATCGACCGGGTACTTCTTGGACGGGCGATTGCCTGAAAACTTCAACGACGGGGTGATCACAACCATCCATCGGTAAACTTTTATGTGGACCATTGCAAATGTTTCTTATGGTCTACCAAAACTTATAGCGATATATATATATATATATATATATATATATATATATATATATATATATATATATATGACTTGTAAGTGCTAAGATGGTCTGCCTAGTTACTGTAAAACTTTGGGCTATTGACCATAGTCATCAAGTCTGGCAATAATTAGGCAAGATTAAAATCTAAAAATATCGGAAAAATTTGGTAAGTTCGGAAAAAGATTGGAGAATAAATTCAAAAAAAAAAACAGAGATTAAAGGCTATGAATTTTTTTTAAATATATTTAAAATATCCCGATTTATTAAAAACACAACGATTTAATTGAGAATATCACAAATACCATTTTTTTGTGAATAATTGGATACTTTTGAATCTTTAAAATAGTGATTTATTAAAAAAAAAATTAAAAACTTGGGCAAATTCAATGGAATGAAGATCCAAAAGCAGTCCTAGCACTGACTAGAAACTTACATATGTGGGATTTTAAGGTGTGACCACCGTTGAATCTTCATCCGACAGCAGAGCATAAAGCCTTTTAGGAACGTAAAATGGAAGCTGTCTTATAGGATCACCAAGGGCTCAGATATCCGTGAAAGTCAAAGCCAGAAGCTTCAAGCATCATTCTTAACGGTCTATATCCTATATTAAAACGAGACGTACGTTGACTCCTAATCAACTAAACAACAAACAGAGTAAATGATTCCATGGGAACACCACCACTCTAGAAGGCTATATCCCCCACTATACCGTCCACTAGAGAGGACAGATACGTGCCACGTGAGTTGTGTGCGGAGCAATTCGCCCGTATCTCCCCACTCTTCCCAGTCAAGACACCCAATTGACTCATCCTCACCATCGAAAGCGGAAACTGCTCAAAGAACACTGGCTGATTAATCGGGTAATCCAAAACAATCTGGCGCGTCCGTTTGTCAGTGTGCAAATCTTGATCCGACGTAAAGAGCCCTTGACGATTCATGAGATCGACGAAATTCTTGTTATCGAAGACATTAGGTGATCGTATGTCCAACACGGTCGTGTTATCGGTGTTTGCTGCGGGGCACGTTGTACAGAGGTTTTTGGCAAATGTCTTGTCCAATCATTGGATCTTGAGTCGGATACAAACGACGGGTGAAAGATGGGCAATGTCCGATACCGATCGTGTGGCCCGGAGAGTGCCACGAGATTGAGGTTCTTTCTAGCAAATGCGGCTAAGAGAACCGATACATTGGAGAAGGGTGCTGGGAGGTTAGCTAGGGTGGCGTTAGGGGTAGAAAAAGTCACATTATCTCGCCTGCCTAATGGGACACGGTAATCGGGGCCGCCTGACTGCAATGATCCAATAAGAACAACTATATAATGGTTTTTCAGGGGCAATTGACTGTATCATTTCCTTGAAATAAAAATAAGACCATCATTTAATAAGGATGGTATTACAACCAAAAAAAACAATAAACATACAAAGGAGTGTTACTACCACACCACTTTAAGTTACAGCCGCCTTACTTAAATCGGACAATGGATATCTTTTTTCCTCCCCGTCTTTCACATGATAGGTATTAATCTCATAGGCCTACTATGAGATACAAGGTATCTAATATCAGCCGATATCGATACTTATCTGTTTTTCGATCAATTCATACGTATCGGCCTCGATATAGTATTGCCGTATCGGGATCGATCCCAGATTTAATATATTGGCAAATCAAATCAAATTTAGCATATTTGATAGGATATTTGGCAAATCAAATAAAGACAAAGATAACAAGAGTCAATCAAATCAAACTATAAATATAAAAGTCACCATTAATAAATAAGACATTGAGAGAATGGGTGGCAATGCTCAATCGGATGAATACAAAGATGACATGAGCCGGCTAGGTAATCGTCAATTGGATGAAGAGAAAGATGGCAAGATACAACAGCAAGCTACGACGAAACTTCAAAGTTTTACACAAATGATAGTTCAAGCAAAAAATTGGCAAGAGCCAATCAAATTGGGATAAAGATGACAAGACCATCACTCCAACCAAATTGGGATAAAGATGACAAGACCAAAGTTTTACACTGTAACTTTGTTTGCTCTTCACACTTCTATCTTATCATTGTTTGCTTATTATAATTTTCTCATATGCCAATTTGATTTATTTTAATGTTTAAAAAAAAAAAAAAAACCAAAGTTCCATATCAGTATAAGCCAATACGTATCGGTCCTCCATGGATCGATACCGATATTGATATCTGATTTGATACCTTGATCAGATGGTCAGATGTTGATTATATGTGTCACACATCTCAAAACGTGAACATACATGAACCACGTTTAATAGTACGCTTTGATCATATTTAATATTTGGAATGTTTGCTATGTGGAATTGATATTTGACCGTCTGATGGTATGCCTATGCTCTCAATATCTACGGTGTTGAAGATTAGGCCGAAAAATGTTGAAGATTAGGCCGAAAAATGATATCTCTCATCTTAATAAAAATAATCAACGAATAGCTTTCAAACTCGTGTAAAGTGTAAACTAGCTTTACTAGAGTTTCAAACTCAAGGCTCGTGTAACCCAATTCTTATAAAGAAAATAAGAAAAGATCTTATCAAAAAATAATAAATACATATATAAGAAAAAGAAAAAGAAAAAGAAAAAGAAAAAAATAAAAACAACTAAAAATAATAATAAAGTTTTTAAGAAGGCCAATGGAGATGCGGACTTTTAATACAAGTCCCGGGTGGAATTCTAATAAAATGTCTTATTATGTATATATTTTTATAGTTACTAGTAAAAGTTCACGTGAGTTGCACATGTTTTTGATATAAAATTATTAAAAAAATAAATATGTTTTTAATATTTTTATAGAGATCGATTTTTTTTTTTAATATTTGACAAAATAGATCTTGAGATCATAGTCTTATCATCATACGGTAAGACTTAGATTCTATGTGACAGACCTTCTGAAAAGTGATTCAAAGAATCACGCTTGATAATACATCCATGATCATGTGAATTTTTGAGATGTGTGTCACATGAAATCAAAGTATGACCATTTGATTGTAGGTGGTGGAGATCATTTTTTGTCTCAAACAACACAGTAGATTTTGAGATTATGGTTCATCATGAGACAGTATTATTTAATTCCATGTGCTAGACCACCCGAAAAGTGGTTCAAGCATAACATTTAATGTGCGCCTATAATTATATTTTTTTTTGAGAATATGTGTTGTTGTGAAAATTAAGTTGTACTTGCAAGTGCACGAATCAGTTTACAGATAATGGGTGCAGAGTACGAGATCGTTCCCACGAGGATTGGTAAGAAAATTTAGAAGAGAGATAGCAACTAATTAAAAGAACAAGTACAGATCTTACCATAGTAACTACTAATCTAAGATTTTGAGAGATTTTGATGAATGAGATAAATACTAACGAAATTGAAGACTTAAACAATTAATGAAAAGTAAGGATTGAGATGCTAAATACTCTTATCGTAGGTTTATCATTTATGAAATATAAATTTATTATTTAGATATGAGATTTACAAAAGATGTCTGAAATCACTACAAAAAATAAGACTAATAGCGACAGTTTTTTTAAATAAAAAATTGCCACCATTAGTCCTGTCGCTACAAAAACAATAGCGGCAGTTTTTTTATTAAGGAATCTGAACACCTGTAAATTCCAAAGTGCAGATCCGATCAAGGAGATGTGTGATTAACATCCTATGAGTGTATAAATAATATCCCATGAGTGTATGATTAACACTCACACCTCAGAGGACACTTAGAACTCGATCTCAGGGTAAATTTCACACTATAGATCTGAGATCAAGGAGATGTGTGATTAACATCCCATGAGTGTATGATTAACACTCATACCTTATAAAGTGGTAGAATTTATCCCGAGATAACAGAGATTAGGATAACATCTCCATTGTAAATTTGAGATTACGGGGCATGATTAGCTCCCATATCTCAAATGGCAAGGAAATGTTATCCATAACAAAATAAAATCAGAGTCTACTTATAGATATGATATCTTCATCACACATTCATATTATAATAAATGAATACCTCGGATATGATTCATTAGATCTCTATCCTTAAATAAAAGAAGCCACACATAATGAAAGTAAATAGCATGGTTGAAAAATACATCAACATTAACATAAAAATACCGTAAAAAGGGCTTCAACAAAATTCTCGAATAGCTTTAATCTAAGTTTCGTACAACTCCTCGCTTGAATGCAGAAAATTAAACTATTCTAATATCTAAAACTGGGAAATGAATATTAAAAATTTGCAAGTAACTGGGACTGAATGCCCTTGAAAGCTTAAAGCGGAAGAACATAAAATAGAAAAAATGCAAGCGGAAGATGATCCTCCCGAATCCTCAGATTTTCCTTTAAATAGCATCCAATTCAGGAATTCAAATTCAAATTCAAATTCGAACTCGGTCGATTGATCGACTGAAGTGGTCGATTGAGCGATCAATTAAAGTTTTAATTTTTAAATTTGAATTCTTCTGGACTATGTCGATGCATCGACCAAAAAGGGTCGATCGATCGACCTAGTCAAATGGTCCAGTTTCATCTCTGTTTTGCTTCAATGATCCAATTCCTGTTCACGTTATACCCTTTTGTGCTTCTTAATGTATTTAATGATCAATTTGTCCTGAAACTTCGAAAACTTCACAAATCATGTTAGATAGCTTTCATCGGATGACTAACTGTAGACTTTTAGGAGTGAAATATCACTATATTTCACTGCACATCATGTGTCATGTGGAATAAAAATTTGATCGTTTGATGATACATTGATGATCTCAAGATCTATTAAGTTGAATATTTGGATGAAAATGATTTCTATCGTGTATTTAATGAGATGATAGATATCTTTTTTTGCCTCAATCTTAGATAAAAATAAATCTTGAGATCATGACCCCACCATGAAACGGTAAGATTTGAATTTCACATGACAAATCTTTTGAAAAGTTATCCGTGAATAATATTTTATTAGCCTCATGATCATGTTCCTATGCTGGGATGTGTACCACATGAAATCAAAATATGACCGTCTGATGGTAGGCCCATGATGTTAGATATATTATGTTGAAGATTTGGATGAATAAAAATCTCTCTCTCATATAAATTTAAAAAGAGAAATAAGAAGATGCATCTGAATGAAGGCGTGAAATGTTGCATCCGGATGCCATATCAAATGCCACGTGGCATGATCAATCCAAAACAACACCCATTTTGAGTTGATTAATTTGGACATGACTTTAAAAAATTTAACTTTTTTGGCCTCCATTTAATGAATCAAAGATAAAGTGACCTCCAAACCAACTTAGTCCATTGATTTTGAGTACCTTTGAATAAATTTTTTATGTTGATTATGCATCTGATCATGTGCCCAATTTTTTTTTGTGTAGTACTTGATTGACTATTAGATTACAACCTTTAAATCAAACAGCTCATATTGTATTTTCACATGGCATAATTTCTCAAAATATCAAACCTTTCTTTTAAATTATATGTAAGAGCTAACTATTATGGTGCAAGTAATGGCCCTATCAAATTTTATGTTAGACCACGGCTCCCTCTGATAAGGTACATTTATTTTCAATTCTAAGAATCTCGAAATTTTGATCCTAGCATGAGATTGTCAGATTTTGATGGTATGCCCATGATGTCAAGACCCCTTATGCTTGAGTGTGATATAGGTCATGTGATTTTAGAATTATATTTTAAATTAGTGTGCCATGTGGAATAAAATTATAATCGTCTGTTGATATACCCATGATTTCAAAATCAACTTTTTGAAAGATTGGGATAAAAAATTATCTCCATCCTATGATTCAAAGTGATCAATGCATGAGGGTTAGATAAAGCCCTCTTCGATAGAAATCTTAGGGTAAATTTTTTTATTTTACTTTCTATGGGATGGTTTTAAAAGGAAATCATGAGAAGTTTCAAAAGTAAAATTTAAAGTCTAGTTTTAAATAAGAGAGATTTTAGGAGATATCAAATAAAGAGAGTCATTACTTGCACTCGCTTTTTAAGTGATTGCACTTAGGTTAAAAAAAGACTTTGTATTTAGGGACATGTGACATATGAAAATGCAATTTGGGCCGTCTGATTTAAAGTTCATGATCTATAGATCCTTAGTGGATAAGATTGGCATGAAATATGATCTTCATCATGTGATTAAATATAGTCAAATGCTATTATTTGATTCAACGATTGACAACAATAGATCATATGATAAATATCGTGTTTTGCTCCAATCTTATCCACTGAGGATCTATAGATCATGAACTTTAAATCAGAGGACCTAGATTGCGTTTTCACATGTCACATGTCCCTAAAATACAAAGTCTTCCTTTAACTTCGATGCAATCACTTAAACATCGTATGCAAGTAATGGCTCCATAAATAAAACGGTGGAGTGATTTTAGGAGATATTTATGATTTCGGATTCTTAGGCTAATTTTTTTTTTCTCACTTAAACGTCTAATTTTAAGCAAGATAATTCTAAGGAGACATTAAATAAAACGGTGGAGTGATTTTAGGACATATTTATGAAATACAGTAAAAAATCTTGCAATGAAATTAAGATTTTATTTTCTTTATTAAACTATAGGGGTATATAATATAAAGGAAAAAGTTTGCAATTGAATTAAAATTTTATTTTCTTTATTAAACTATATGGGTATATAAGGAGTTATTTTAGGGATAGATTAGGTTAATGAGGGGTATTTTGTTCCAAAATTATAGAAACACAAAATTGACAGAAAGTGAAGAATTATTCGTGCTTTTATATAATAGTAAAGATATATATAAAGAATGGGCTAGATCAGGTCTTTAATTTCTAATCCAAGCCCGGATCAAACGAGGCCTAGGCTTAACAAGCTTAGACCGGTCCAGGTGTCGGGCCAACTTACACCAAGAAAGCCTTCTTTTTGGCAGGCTAGAATAGGGCAAAGTTGTTATATGACCTTATCCATTGAATGCCTTATTTTGACTCACATGATAGAGATGATTTTTCGGTCTCAATCTTCTTTAGTTCATGGTCTTCAAATCAGACGGCACACATGATATCTCTAGGTGATGCGTGTCCCAAAGCAGGTCTCATGAAACAAGTCACCTGACACTTGCGACCAAGGTTTTAAATATCGCCCAAGATGTTATTGCAGGTCAAAGCGACACGATAAGCATACCATATCTCACCCCTGGACGATAGAGATAAACATACTTTTCTAGAATGATTTTGTATATAGTATTATACTAGTTCACCACTGAATCTGCATAGATGGTCACTCTTGTACATGCACGCAGCAACAGTTTGACTCACCATGTGTAATATTTTGATATAATCCAAGGTTGTATCTGATCTATGTGAGTATCTCATGAACTGATATCATGCTTTGTTAAAATTCGAGCACATTAATATCTACAATTCTTCTTATTATGTAACGCTTAATATTGAAGCTCATCGATCGATAGGTTTGCATCTTCTTATATGTGTGTTTCTGTAAGTGAGAGAAAGCCCCTTAAACTGTTTAGATGGATCTGAAATATGTGCCATGTGACATAAAATTAGAGTATACTTTAATGGTGTAAGATCAAATTTAAGGTTTTACTGGTATAATATAATTTAACGCAATATTTCTCATTTCGTGCCATATGACCGAGGCACGACACATCTCACATATTGGCCCTATTTGATACGTCTCAAATTTATGAGATTTTAAACCATGCTTAGACTCTTACCTCATACTAACTCCAAGTTATGACGTAGCTCTTTGCTAGTCTTTGCCATAGCAGAGTTCACTTGCTTTAGCAGGTTCTTAGCAGGTTCCCTTGCTTTAGCAGGTTCCCATCCTTTATGCTAACATCTTGCAACCTGTTTTAGCAGGTGCCCATTCTCCTTAATAACTTCTTGCATAGCAAGATTTAATGCAAGATTTACCTATTCACCAGTTCTACCCTCCTCTCTACTCACTTCTTGCCAGAGGAGATTTTATTTGTTTTGGTAGGGAGTTATAAGAGAGCAGTGACGCTGTTGCTAAAGCAGGTAAATCGTTCTTTGCAGGGAGTTAGAAAAGAGACTGAAAATCAACTAAAGCACGTGAACTATGCTGTGGTAGGGCCCTAGTAGCAAGAAACGTCCCTAAACATCCATGTTTCTTATGGGAATCGCGGATCCCCGTTTCGGAAACAGACTCGTCTAGGAACCGCGATTCCTAAACATTAGGAACCGCGATTCATACGTTTCGTATGTTTAAAAAAAAGAGGAAGTAATATATGGTATTTTATTATACAAAACAAATACTTATGTAAGAAAAATAAAAATGTTAGAAAAAAACAGATACTAAAGAGATCACAAATTGAAAAACTTAGAAAAAAATAAAAGAAATTAAAAATCCTAAAACATACCTTTATTTTCTTTATCTTCTTCTTGAAATAAATTTTTTTTTGCAGGAATTTATTCCATCTTCTTCTTGAAATAGAATTTGTTTTTGTAGGAATTTATTCTTCGTCATCTTTGACATCGTCTTCTTTCTCCTCTCTCAACATCTCTCTTTTTTTCTAAGAAACCTCTCACTCTCTCTCTCTCTCTCTCTCTCTCTCTCTCTGTATAATAGGATAGTTGGTCTGTATCTCCTTTCTCTTAGTAAAAGTGTAAGGGTATAATTTTAAAACTCTTAAAGTTGGGTTTTGAAAATTAAGATCCCTTTTACTTTTCAGAATATTAAATGGACTTTTAATATATTAAAGTTGGAGACTTATGTATCAAAACCCTATAAATGTGATTTTATACTTTAATTCCTTATAAAAGTTGGGGGCTTATGTTTCAAAACCTATAAAGCCTCCCCTCCAACTTTATGGAGGTATTTATTACTTTAATACTAATATTTGCAATCGATGATTCTTTAAGTGCAACCAGATTTTTCACCATGTGATATGTTAGACTGCCTTGAATCTGATGATTGAGATCATTTTGCTTTTCAACCTTCCACATATGGATTTCAAGATCATGGCCTTTCAATCTTCCACATGGTAGATCTCGAGATCATAACTTTCAACATGCCTAAAAATAGTATTTTATGGAGATTTAAACCATCCGCTTGTCGACTATTATATCAGTCGTTGATTTTTTAATTTTGATGGCTGATATTAAAGTTCGTCAATCAGATGGTTCACATGAATCACTTTTTGCCCTAATTACCGTTTATACACGAAAATGGAAAGGGACTAACTCTCTTGACCGTCATTTAAATGGTGCGGCCCAAATGATCTTACACCATCAATGGTTTAAGATGTGAGTGATCAGAGCAGTCAAAGGGATAAATCATAGATTTAAGTGCAACAAGCCCAAAAATTGTGTTTTAAACCAGATTTAAACAATCCGCTTGTTGACTATTATATCAACCGTGATTTTTTTTAATTTTGATGGCTGATATTAAAGTTCGTCAATCGGATGGTTCACATGAATCATTTTCTGCCCTAATTACCGTGTATAAACGAAAATCGTTTAAATGGCGTTTAAATGATCTTACACCATCAATGGTTTAAGATTGAGTGATCAAAGCAGTCAAAGAGATAGATCATAGATTTAAATGCAACAGGCCTAAAAATAGTGTTTTAAATCAGATTTAAACCATCCGCTTGTCGACTATTATATCAACCGTTGATTTTTTTAATTTTGATGACTGATATTAAAGTTCGTCAATCGGATGGTTCACATGAATCATTTTCTGCCTCAATTACCGTGTATACACGAAAATAGAAAGGGACCAACTCTCCTAACCGTCATTTAAATGGTGCGACCCAAATGATCTTACACCATCAATGGTTTAAGATGTGAGTGATCTAAGGAATAAAAGAGATAGATCATAGATTTAAGTGCAACAGGCCCAAAAATAGTGTTTTAAATCAAATTTAAACCATGCGCTTGTTGACTACTATATCAACTATTGTTTTTTTAATTTTGATGGCTGATATTAAAATTTATCAATCGGATAGTTCACATGAATCATTTTCTGTCCTAATTATCGTGTATACATGAAAATCGTTTAAATGATGTTTAAATGATCTTACACCATCAATGGTTTAAGATTGAGTGATCAAAGCAGTCAAAGGGATAGATCATAGATTTAAATACAACAGGCTTAAAAATAGTGTTTTAGACCAGATTTAAACCATCCGCTTGTTAACTATTATATCAACCGTTGTTTTTCTAATTTTGATGGTTGATATTAAAGTTCGTCAATTGGATAGTTCACATAAATCATTTTCTACCCTAATTACCGTGTATACACGAAAATAGAAAGGGACCAACTCTCATGACCGTCATTTAAATGGTGTGACCCAAATGATCTTACAACATCATTGGTTTAAGAAGTGAGTGATCAGAGCAATCAAAGGAATAGATCATAGATTTAAGTGCAAGAAGCCCAAAAATAGTGTTTTAAATCATCGGCTTGCATGTTGATTATTATATCAACCGTCATTTTTTTCATTTTAATGTCCTATTCAAATTGGCCCCTCTTTACAACCATCATCTCAAAGCCAATCTCTAACTCATGAACAATGCCGTGTAGAGGTGAGGATGGGAAAGAAATCGCGAAAGAGTTGGAAGACTTGAAATTTGATATTGTTATTAAAGCCAAACCTTTTTTTTGTTGAAGTTTTTTGTATGCTTCAAGTGTATGTTTTGTTTCTTTTTTAATTTATCACTAGAATTTTTTGGTATCTTCAAATTGTAAGAATTTAATGAATCTAATGATTCAATCGGATGGTTCACATAAATTATTTTCTGCCTTAATTACCATGTATACACGAAAATAGAAAGGGACCAACTCTCATGACCGTTATTTAAATGGTGTGACCAAAATGATCTTATACCATCAATGGTTTAAGAAGTGGGTGATCAGAGCAATCAAAGAGATAAATTATAGATTTAAGTGCAAGAAGCCCAAAAATAGTGTTTTAAACCATCCGCTTGTTGATTATTTTATCAACCGTCATCTTTTAATCTTAATGTCTTATTCAAATTGGCCCCTCTTTACAACCATCATCTCAAAGCCAATCTCTAACTCATGAACAATGCCGTGTAGAGGTGAGGATGAGAAAGAAACTGTGAAAGAATTGAAGACTTGAAGTTTGATTTTGTTATTAAAGCCAAATCTTTTTTTTTTGAAGTGTTTTGTATGCTTTGTGTTTTTTTTAATATATCACTAGAATTTTTTGGTATCTTCAAATTGTAGGAATCTAATGATTCTAATAAATGAGAGCAGTTAAATATTTTAAATGTTAAAAGTAGATGTCTCTTCCAAATATTGTGAGTAAATATATACTTTTTTATCCTAATGGGACTATAATCTAATTAAATATGAAGATATGGCTTTTGCAAGAGACTAATTGAATATTTTAAAATTTTAAAAAAATAAAAAATAAAAAATTATATATATAGGCGCTCCAGCTTCTTAGATTTTAAAAAATTATCATTTCATCGCTCCCGCTCCCGAACTCGCTTCCGCTTTGTGCAACTAAGGGTAGGGCTACTAAAGAGCTATGCAATACGCAACCTAAGTACCCTAGAGGCTACAGGTGCACCACGGCCTCCGTCAAAGGGGGAAACCTCAAGAGTTGCAAGCACACCTCTAGACTCGGGAGGTCTGGTACATGGCCCATGCAAAAGAAAAGACCAAGTGAAAAGGTTGTTGTTACTATTACACACTTTATGCTACAGCCACTTCACTTAAAAAAAACATGATTAACATTTATTTAGAGATTTGTGCCATATGAAATCAATATCTGAATGTCTAATAGTAGGCTAATGATCTCAAGAATTGTTGTGTAAGATTGGATTGAAAAAATGATCTCCCTAGTCTTATTTAAAGCAATCAACTATTTTTTATTTTAAGTGAGGTGGATTTAACCTAAATTGTTCTGATAGTAACATCAGCCAATAAAAACAGGGAGATTCATCATTTCTAGGGAGTCTGATTCTTATAAATAGCATTGGAGGTGACGCCACTAGATCGAGGTATTTTCATATCTCACCGAAAAAATAATAAAGCGGGTTTATTTGCAGCGCATAAAACTTCAAGAGCAACTCGCATATGGGTTACATTCACCGACTCTTGTGGTTTTCAGATAAACTAAACCGTTGAATCTAATTGCAACGCGCAGCACTTCATGCACAGCCCGTCCATGGCGGGTTTAAAGATTTGTGCGTGTCTGCAAACCCCTCAAAAATTAATGGGGGAATGCTTCTCGAGTCTTGACCGAAACTAATACAAAATGATGTTTAAAATATCTTTTACCATTAAATGTGACTTTTAACCTCACATCATTAAAGTGTGTTTTACTATTATGCGACTTGATGTACAAAAGTAATCCATCTAAATTGTTTAAGTGATAATCGTCTCACCCAATAAATCATGTCTATTGGTGAACTTAAATATTAATCATTGAAAACTAAACAACGATGGATATTAGAGAGCGTCCTTTGGGTAGTTCAAATCTTCCAAAAAGCATGACTTTTGGGCCCATTACCCTCAATATTTGATATATCACTGTAACGGGTACAAATTATTCACATCTATAGATTAAACAAGATTTTTGGTGTTTATATGATGATTAAGAGAGTTAAGTCCAAAATTAAAAAGAAAATTATAAATCGATGACAAATTTGATGTAGATAAAATACAGGCAGCTGACGTGGCGCGATGTAATTGACTGCACCTAGAGCCAATTGGGTCATATCATATCCGCTGCCTGCACTTTGCCTTTACCAAATTTATCCTCCATGTAACATTGTCCAAATTAAAATGAGGGCAAAGGTCAGGTCCAACTAAGTAGAGTTGGATTTTCAGTCCTATCTTGTTTGCTACCCATATAAATAGGAGATTTTTGACTGCATGTCATGTTATAAAAAGTGAAAACAAAAAAAAACATCAAGATTCTCCTATTTCCAAGGGCAGCAGATGAGATAGGACTGAAAATCCAATTCTACTCGGTACATCTGACCATTATCTTAGAAATGATGCACCGTTAGCTAAGACTTAACTGGAGATGTGCACCTGTGACTTAAATAAAGAAAATATAGAATACTTTGCTTGAATACGTAATGAGTTACCTAGAAAACCGAGTCACTAGCAGCGAGAGTAAGGATATCTGAGCAAGAGATCATTGATGGTCCTGAAGGCCACTCGAGATAGGGTCAAGTTAGGTATTGCGGTCATCTCGCTTGGCCCGCTCGCTGATCCGTCCAAAAGTGCAGACCCATCACACCCCTACACACAAAAAACTTTGATCAATGATGGGCTTTGCTTGTCGTCAGCTGAGTTATATATATTAGTGCATCTAAAACCGTCAAATAGGTCTCCACGAAACAAAAAAACGAGCATCAGTGAATCTCAGTCATCGGATCAATTTCAGGAAAGAATACCTTATTCTTTGCCCCAGAAAAGACCCATTATATACAGCAATAACTGTGTATGTCCACACCACATCCAAACATTTCTCATCAGTCATGGAAATGGATTCGAAGCGAGGCAGCCGCTAGGCTGATGTCTCGCTTGAACACCTTCTTGAGCTGATCCCGTACGACGCGTTCTAACTTAGGGCAGGTGCTTTTGTAGTAAGTCCAAGATAGACCTTTCACTAGTGGAGGAGAGGTTTCTGTTAGTGAAATGGAAGAGGGAAAGTGAAGATAGTATAAATAAGAGGAAGATTGAAGAAGAAGAACCCATGGCTGATTGGCTGTGTTGGGCCTTTTTGCTTTTGGGTGGGGGACCTAAGCTAACCAATCCTCTCTACTGAAAATGTCGGTAAAAGGGATATTCGGACAGGTCGACTGTGAGTTTTATTTATTTATTTATGACTACTTTATACAGAGTTGATGGCGACTCTCTCCAGAGTAGTTGATGACTCTTAAAATGGTCGGTACTGACTGTGTACAAAGTCGATATCGGCTCTGTACAAAGTCGATATCGCCTTTTTTTTTCATATATATCTTTGGCACTATCGATTTTATATTGTGACCTTCAAATCAGACGACATAGATCTCGTTTCAGATCGTGTAAATATAGAAAAATGTAAATATTTAAAATTTTAAATTATATAAGTGTATCATCTTTTTCCTCATTTTAATACTTTCTGATCTTTGACAAAAAGTATATCCTTCGATCCAAATAGCGGATCGGAGTAGATTAGATTGGGAGAAGAGGCACCTTTCGCCATACTCGACTTTTTAGCATGCAGATTAAAATAAGGAAGAAGATGATATTTTTGAGCGTTAAAGAAAGGGTATAATTTGGACTTTTTGCTATCCTTATGGTTGGTTAGGATCCTAACTGGTCGGTTTGGGTAAAAATAAAAATACAGGGCCTCTGACGTAAAAAATGTATCTAATAGCGTTAATCAGGTAAATTTCCCCTTTTAAAGGGGTTGGTGAATAGTAGTCAAAACCAGATTCAGAATATGGCACTTTCAACCCAATAGCCCTTGGATTATTGCCAAGAGGTCATGTGATAGAATGTTGGCATCTCATGGGAAATATTAGAGGGCATCACTTAATAGTTAATCCAAGCGTAAGCTTGGGATCATAGTGACAGATTTCATTTTCGATAATTTTTTGGTGGGAGCTCCTTTTGGTACATTTCGGATTAATTTTTCTACATTTCGAATAAATTTAGAGAAAGTTTTGGGGATTAAAACCATATAAAAATATATATTCTCAAGCATATATAACTATAACAGGTAAATAGACAAAGTGCTAGTTTTTTAACTAGCTTTAGTCCCACATGGTTAAAGCCAAAAAGAGAACTTTTCAATCACCTCTATAAAATCCACATAGATGTTCACTTAAGCACACAATCGCGTGGGGCTTGGAGAGCAAACTAAGCTCTTGCCCTTTAGGGCTTTACTACTTTACAAAAAATAATAGAAAAATAAATAGTTTGAAATTTTCGAAATTTTGACGAAAAAGCTGTAATTATCGAAATTTCTGAAAAGTACTGAAATTTCTTTGAAATTTTTGTTTGACCCCAATTTGGTAATTTTCATGCAATTTCGCTGAAATTCGGCAAAATTTGTCACCATGCTTGGGATTACCTAAGTTATTAAAAAATATATATATGGTACTTTAATTTCAAGCTTCAAAGTCTGAGTTATGCTTTAATGGCTGTTAGAAGAAAATCTAACGGCTTTTATATAAATAGCTGGCATTAGATAATTGTACTTGGGCGTCTCTAGGATGCATGCTATGTGGGAGAGACCTTCCACTTCCATGATCTCAAAATCCATGGTGCAAAAGATAAAGTCCAAAGATGATGGAGTACCTTTATTTTCAACACAAAATTTATCATTCTCAACTTGGGTTTTATGTGTTTAGACTATCAACTGATCACTCAGATTTTGATTTCACAGGACACATATCCCAAAAGGCAATTTTAGAATCATGTTTGATATTTGCTCATGATCATGTTCGATATTTGGGCTGTGTACCAATTGGAATTAAAATCGGTCCATTTAATGGTAGGACCCTGATCTAATATCTATTAGGTCAAAGGGACGAAAAAGAATCTCCATTTAAAGCGGTCAATGATTTAAGCACATGACAGCAGCCTTGAGAAGGAAGAATTTTACGTTGATTAAGTGGAATTTACATCTTAGTCATTAATTTTAAATGACTTTTGATTGCTTTGACTTTTATCATAGAGGTCATCTTTCTTTAAAAATGAACATGATTATGGGCGTATAGGAAATGCGGTTCTCAGATCGCTTTTTGGGATTTGTGTCGGTGGAAACAAAATCTGACCACCCAAGGGTGGGACCATATTCTAAAGATCTATTGTGTTCAAAATTGAAAGGAAAAATAATCTCAATCTTTTTAAAACTCGGGTAAGAAAGAAAGATGTTTGGATTAAAAATATAGGTACCTTAACCGTAGGTTTCTGTGTGATTTAGCGCTTATGATCTAAAAAATTATTTTATAAGAGATTAGAGCAAAAAATGAGGGTCTTAGTTAGGACCAACGGGTTGAACCCTAGCTGGGTTCTCGACTTTCAAACTGTCGGATGCAAGAAACTTTAGCCTTCAACTTTCATTTTGACATTCGTTTTGAGTCCCTTGCATCCATAGGTTAAATATAAAATCAATTGAACATGGTTTGAAATCTCGGATTTTCAAATTGTCTCGGATAACTCTAAGACTGAGACACCTTGTGTCATGGCGTGAAACAAAAATATCCATTTTAACAATCTTACACCATTAAAATGAGTGTTCAATCTTACACCATTAAAATATATTTCCTTGATATATCACATTGCAAATATCTGTGGTCAATCTAACAGTCCAAGTGGCCATCAATTTTTAGCCCACTATATGTCACATGGTCATCAATCATTTCATTGGCACCACGCCCATGGATGGATCAAATCAAATGATCGAGATTGTTTGCACCATTAGGCATTCTTTAATGAGTTCGTTTTATGCAGACCCGTCTGGGTACACGGACGAAACACTCTTCTTATGGATACTCAAGAGTCAACACCCTACGTGCCCATATTTTGAATCTCGAAAATCCAAGACATCTCTAAAGACCTGTTCTTAAATAATCTTACACCATTAATAAGTGTTTGTTCTAACACCGTTAAACTCTATTTGACTATTATGCCATCTCGCACATATCTGTGATCAATCTAAACCCTACAAATGGCACACTAGAATGTACAGATTTGGATAAAACAGGAAAGCAGTTCACAAGCTTATCACGTAAATTAGATCATGTGAGTGAAAGTGGCAATAGTGCCACGTATATAGAAGTGATGATTAGTATACTTATAAGTGTATTCTAGAACAACATAGTATACAAATTCTGCTTTAAAAGTACAACTTTCTCTTCCATGTCTCGTACAACTAGGGGTACAAGTTTGAACACTAAAACGGAAAACTCGACCGGAAACCGATGGGCCGAACCGGCCCTACCCCAACCGAACGGGCTTGAAAACCGAAACCAAACCAACCCGATTCGGTTTCGGTTTGGTACTTGAAAACCAAAAATCCGCTGGTTAGGGTGAGAAAACTGAAAAATACCTGAAAAAATAGAAATTTTTTAAAAATACCAAAAATATTAAGGAAAACTGAAAACAGAACTGCACTGACCAGAACCGAAATCGGATCAGTTCGGTTCGGTGTCGGTTTGAGGCTGGAAAATATTGGTTAACCGAAACCGAAAAAGGTTCGGTCGGCCTCAGTTTTGGCAAACCCGAATCGAAAACCGATTTTTCGGTTTCGGTTCAGTTAGGTTAACCGAAGCTGTGAAAAAAGAAGAATTTTTTTTTTCAAATGTCGGCTGAAACGGAAACTGTGAGTATTTGTCAGAAAATTGTGTGTTTTCTTTCAAAGCTGTGATTTTTAACATTTTCTTTTCAGACCCACCAAAAAAAATTTCAGGTGGATATCGGCCGACCCACCAAAAAAATGTTCAGGTGGAAATTAGTTTACAGCCATAGATTACCAGAACGAAACAGTAAGTCCACAACGTTCGTCTTAAACACCAGCTGGAGTTGATTCCAAACAACGCCTTCTAAATCAGGGCAGCTGCTCTAGTAGTAAGTCCACAAGAGCCCCTTCACTCATGGGGGAGATTGTTGAGCAAGTGAGCAGAGTGGAAAAATTATGAAGAGACCAGAGAGTATAAAGAAGATTGAAGAAGAAGAAGAAGCAGAAGCAGCCATGGCTGATTAATTGGCTGTTGGGTAATTATAGAATTCTATTATTAGTGCCGTGGTACAAGACGATAAATAATGGTGAAGCCCTGGTACAAGACGACAAATAATGGTAGTGCTAAAAGCATAAATTTTCAGGATGGGATACAGTTTGACCTGTCAGGATTGGAGAAAAGGTCGCACAACAGCTTCTAAAACCATAAATATCACTTTACTTAGAAAATTCGATTATTACTATTAGGAAGGAAAGTATCAATATTCTATTTTTGTTAAATTTATCAAAAACTAGCAAAGGGCTCATACACACTCAGAGCTATCTTGTCCTCTCTCGCTGTTCATTTTTGAGACTTTTAGATGAACACAGATTTATGTGCTCTTCAAAACTTATTATCCACTTTCTGCACAGCTGCAAGAGTAAAAGCTAGGCATCCGATTATTAAATATTAAACACATAGGTATCACATTTAGCGTGATCCGGCCATATCAAAGACCGTCATTTTCGTTTGACCAATACATCAGTAAGGAAATCTTGACCATCCAATCATGATACTGCAAGATCATGTAAACAAACAGTTGGACTGACTAAGGGCAATATTTCATATTTAACGGGAAATAATGATTTGATCAGACGGTTATAATTTATTCGCATGATGGCATTCCATGCGGACGACTTGATCAACTTATAGTGACACCATATATGCAGTCTTGATGGTTCAAATACAATTTTAGATGTTGGGCCTGAAGCACCTAATACAAACTCCGCGAATAGAGTTTATATTTTTCATCACACTTCCTGCGCTTGCTGGCTAACCCAAAATAGATAGTATAAGACTGACGATGAAAATGAAAGACAAGTTCTGCACTAACAAAATATGGGAAAAGTGACTACCAAGTACCAATTTTTTATATTTCTTTTTCTTAAATTTTTTTTTTTAAAATTCAGAGATATGGGTCTCCTCTCTCCAAAATGATGGCTCAAGAACAGGGGAAAAAAAATAAAAAAAAAAGACCAAAAATCGAAACCGGATTTGGATCGGTCCAAGTTCAGTTTTCCGTGCCTACAACCCAAAACCAGTTGAGTAGGGAGAAAAAACTAACGAAAAGCCAGAAAAGCGCCAAAACCAAAAGAAACTCTTTAAAAAGGGAAAAGAAAAAAATAATATAAAAAACATAAAACCAAACTGAATAGAGCCGAGTGAAACCGAAATTGGATAGATTCGGCTCGGTTTCACCCATTGCAGATTTTGGTTAGCCAAAACTAATAAATTTCAGTTAGGTTTCGGTTTTGGCCAACCAAAACCAAAAAATTGGTTTCAGTTTCGGTTCGATAAACCGAAGTTCCACCCTAGCAACAGAACTTTTTTTTATTATTTGATGTAGCAGAATTGAACTTCATTTGTACGTTTAGAAGGCTTCTGCTATTCTGCAGCACAATTTAAAAACAGGTACGCAAGGATCAAATTTTCGGCAGAAATGACCAAAATTTTGGCCGAAATTATCAGTTTCGGTCCCCATCGAAACGATAATTTGGACCGAAATTTCGGTCCAAATTTGTATGGGACCCAAGCTAGGGGCCAAGCTAAGAATTTTTGTTAGTGGTAGCTAAAATTGATAGATATAATGTTAGTAGTCATTTTACCATGGATTTAGTACCTTATATACAAGCAAAAAGTTGTATAAAAGCCATACTTAATAGAAACTCTAGAATTAAATAAGGGCTTGAGCCGGTTTGAGGGAATTCTACATTATAGATTTGGAGGGCTAAGCGAGTGTCCCAAGCGGATGCATTTCGGACATATCGATCAAATAGGCTGATCTTAAAATACCATTTAATTTTTTTAAAAAATAAACAGTATTTAAAATTATGCAAAGGACATTTTTGGAATTATGTCAACCGAAATGGGCCGATATGACCAAATTATGACTGAAATTTCATTGATTTGACTAGATGATCAGAGGGTGTATACCATCTTGGAATGGGTCCGACCCACTATATAGATATAGATATGTATCAGAAATGGCCTTTTTTTTTTTTTTTTTTTTTTTTTTTTTTCCGAATAAGGGTAGAGATTTGTACCATTCCACGTAGATTAAAAAGAAAGATTTGCTCATTTAATTACCTATGTTACTTGGAACATCATCTAAGGCGTCTGATTTAAAGGACATGATATAAAGATCTTTGGTGTCAATGGCTAGCACAAGACAAGTTGCTATCACGAGTCTCATTCCATGTAGTTAACAATTGAATCAGATGATGAATGACTCTCTTGCATCTTGAATTAGATAATAGAGATTGTATTTCTTACCCATCTTTGGTACATATTTTATATTTTTATTACAAGAGATATTTACATTATAGCCTTCAAATCTGGTGGCTTAGATGATATTCCATATGGCATAGCCTTGAAAATAGCAAGTCTATTTTTAACCTATATTCAACGGTACAAAAGGTCTATGCATGCATTGTAGGCATAGTCACCAAATTCTACGAATTTTTATAAAAATTCATGAATAATTGCAAATTAATCATAAATTATTCGTGAGTTATAAAAATAAAACGTGTGCTTTTAAAAATTCACGAATAATCGGGAATAATTCATGACTTTTTCTTTTTTTGAAATTTTCTACACGTTTTAATTATTATTATTATTTCTAACTTTGTTCTCTGATTTTCCCATAATATTTTCCCGAACTTGCAAAATTGGCCAATTATTTTTTCCATTTTAACCTTGTTAAATTATTTTTGAATCCCGACTTGGTGACTATGGTAGATAGTGTACTTCATTGTCGCATTCAAGTAGGGTTTCCGTCTTGGTTATAAGCTGACGATCGTAGGGTGTAGTGCAGGGGGCGCGCTCTAAGGTCCATGTGCTCGCACGGTGCAGGGAAAACAGATAGTGTACCATATACATACTCCATAGGCTTTGATTGGCTATTACGTGCACCACCTACACATATCACGGGTCTAAACTCTGTACATGTGGAACGTAAAAACTTGTGCATGGTTGGTATTAGGTGCAGAGTTGTGCACCGACGCGGCAACGGCAGCCCACTGGCTGTTACAGGCCAATTGCCCACATTTTAAAAAAGGATTTTTTGCAAATATCCCCCTGAATTATGTTGATATTACAAATAATCTCCCAATTATAGCTATTTACTTTAAACCCCTGAGTTAACATTTTGGTGTTTATAAAACACCCTCTTTAACGGATGTTAATTTAAATGATTAATCAGCCCTTAAAGAATAGCCTAAATATCATATTTATCCTTTTTTAAAAATTAAATTACTAAATTGCCACCCTCTAACGGATGTTACTTTAAATGGTTAATCAACCGTTAAAGAATAGCCTAAATATCATATTTATCCTTTTTAAAAATTAAATTATTAAATTGCCACCCTCTACACGTGGTAAGAGTAATTTTAAATCCACCCCTCTACTTACAAAAATGAATAGTTTTAAATCCACCCACCAAATATTTGAATTCACCCACACTGAAAAACATTGACTGCATTGAATCGGACGATGGAGATTATTTATCATTCCAACCTTTCACATGATGGATCTTGAGATCACGGTAGCACTATTTGACGGTTGACTGCATTTAATCGGACGATGGAGATCATTTATAGTCCCAACCTTTCACACGATGTATCTTGAGATCATGGTGGCACCATCAGACGGTTGACTACATTGAATTGGACGATGGAGGTCGTTTATCATCCCAATCATTCACACGATGCATCTTGAGATCATGGTGGCACCATCAGACCATTGATTGCATTGAATTGGACGATGGAGATTGTTTATCGTCCTAAGCTTTCACACAATGGATCTTGAGATCATGGTGGCACCATCAGATGGTTAATTTTTTATTTCATGTGATACACCCAAAAAAAAAAAAAACCTTAAAATTAATTTTAACCGTATACGTGATGTTAAAGTCACTTTTCTGAGATGTGTGCCACGAAATAAAACATTGTTCGTCTAATGGTATGCCTAAACAATCTCCATCGTCTTATTCAATGCAATCAATGTGTTTTAGCGTGAGTGAACTCAAAGATTTAGTGGATGGAAGCAAACGCGGCTAGGCAATCCAATTCCTAAAAATGGGTCTTGAATCATTTGAGAAATTGGGTAGACGAGTATTTTGAGTGGAACACGTAGATTGAAGGTTTTCTTTTCAAGAATAATTGCATCGTTTGCCACAAATCCTCCATTAGTTGAGTATTCGTCCAAACGTTGGCATGCTTTAATGGGGAAATCACCCATCTGATGAGTCTTGAATCTGATGGGTGAATGAAGGGCCTTTTAGAAGAGTACCTTTAAATCCACCCACTGAATCTTTAAGTTCACCCACGCTGAAACAAGTTGATTGAATTGAATCGAACGATGGAGATCATTTATCCTCCCAATCTTTCACATGATGATTCTTGAGATCATGATCGTACCATCAGACGGTCAGTGTTTTATTTCACGTGGCACGCATCTCAGAAAAGTGACCTTAACATCACGTGCATGCTTAAAATTTATATTAAGGTCACTTTTAGGGGTATGTCCCACATGAAATAAAAAGTCGACTGTCTGATGGTAGACCCATGATCTAAAGATCGATCTCATGAAAGAATGAGACGATAAAAAATCTCCATCTTTTGATTCAATGCAGTGATGTGTTTCAACATGAGTGAATTCAAAGATTTTGTGGGTGGATTTAAAAGTACTCCTTTTAGAATAGTGGTAAATTATAATAGCATGATTTGTAAATAAAGGTGAATGAAGGGCCTTTTAGAATAGTGATAAACTTTGATGGCATGACTTGTAAATATATATGAATGAAGGGCCTTTTAGAATAATGGTATTTTTAAAATATTGATTTCATTAAGGGCAAAATAGGCTTTTCGTCCATAAACTCACAACTAGTGGGGTTGTATGAAATAGAAACATAAAAGTAAGGACCGCAGAATAAATACAATAAGTACTCATAACTCAAGGGGTTTCTTATAATATTAGCATAACATAGGGGGTATATGCAAAAATTGTATGAGTATTTATTCTGCAACCCCTATGTTATGCTAATATTATAAGAAACCCCCAAACCATCAAATTATAGGAACATCTGAACAGTAATTTGAAATTAGAGTATTCTACCACCAAGATGGTACACTATAGGAAAATAGCTCATATATGGTAACCGGCCGTTTCCAAACGATAATGTGGAACGGGTCACTGATTGTGTGGAAGACACAATCTCTACTATCTGATTCAAAGTAGTAAAAAGCACTTTTAAAATGAGTGGCTACCAAACAAATCTTCAAACATGTTTTAGTTGTTTATTTTAAGTGTTTGACCACAATGAATCATTCGCAATCTTCAATCTGGGCATATACGTCTATCTAGTGGTACAGATGATGTAAAATTAGGTCGCATGTACACAATCAGTGACCAATTCCACATCACCGGACGGAACGTGCCGGTTACCATATATGAGCTCATTGGAAAAATGCATATAATTCACTTATTAAAGCGAGTACATATGCAGTGACGCATTTAAAACCACCAGTTGAAACGGGTCGGTTACTGTATGTGAGCTCATTGGAAAATGCACATAACTTACCTATTAAAGTGAGTAGCCTAGGCTTTGTAACTCTTTATAATGAAAACAACCGTCCTATGATGAATTTTCTAATGAGCCAATAGCAACAAGAATACAATTTTTTCACGATAAGCAAACAAATAAAATGCCCTATGAGCTATATATATTCATGGAAGTCTGTAAGTTCAATTGAATAATCTTCAGCATATGTAGTAGTAGAGTTCAGGGATTGTCTACTGTGTTTACCAGGTTGTCCTGAGCACATACCATGTACCCATGTCGAGTGAGATTGGAACTATTTAAAGGATAAAAGACAAGTGCTTAATAAGCATGTTCCTTAACTCATCTCTTGAGAAGAGAAAAAAGGACATTTAAATGATATAATTATATAATGTATATACAGTTGTATAATTTTCCATAATGAAAATTTCACGAACCAACCGGAAGATAGGTTCAGTTTATACTGTGTCAATCAAAATTTTCATTTCCATCCTCTTCGTAAATTGGGAGAAGTAAAAATGTTGCCTACCATAAATAACATTCATTTAGCGATGCTAACAATGTAAGGCAAGAAAAATTACAAGAATTCAGGCATGATATGTACCTATATGTTCCGTTCAATTCTTTCGTAGAAGATCAAGCATGCCTCTGCACCAAGAACTGTCTCTTCCGAAACTCTGGACACTTCGGAATCCGAGATACAAAACCAATGCACATCTGCTCTGTTGAAGGGTCCATCACAGCCTGCAGCCTCTAAGTCAGCCCTCACTCTCCTATAAACTGTATAATGACCGCTTCCAGCTCGTCCATAGTGTTCCACAACAGAAACAAGGCGGTACATATGGCTATTTGAAGGTATGGAACAATGACTCTCACTGATCTGCACCCAAACATAATATGTTTAAATAAGAGTAATCAAGGTTATATGACATTTGTGAAGCCCAAAACATCCATATTTGCCACTAGAGGAGAAAAACCAATACTTGTAATAATAAAAGGGTTTTTTATCTAACAGGGCGCATAGTTCTAGTAATTTACAGGGCAGTACATGATACAAAAACAATACCAAAATGGGGCATTTGTTACGTCATAGGATACCAACCTAGGTATTTTTTGTTACCTAGATTGGTAGCCAAACAGGGAACATTGACTAGGTTGGTACCATAAGAGGTAAGAATATTAATTATGTTGGTACCTATGAGCTAAAACTTTCCTATTTGGTAATTATTTTAAAACTGCGTACAGCAGCCCTGTAAATAGCTGGAAGTATGTGCCATGTTAGGTAAAAGAGCCAGTTGCTACCGGCTCGCTCCCGTTTATCAACCATAAGAAAAGAAACCCATCAGAAATACTCATTGTTGCCATTACTCCGGGTATATATACAAGCAATAGCAGCCAACCATTTCAAAAACACAAAAAAAGCTCAACATGTGATGAGGTATCTTTGATTGCAGTATAAAAGTTGAAGAGACAGGTAATGGTTTTGGCTAGGAAGCTCTTCCCTCCTCCGATCCAAGCTTTTATATATATATATATGGAGAGAGTCCCTGCCTCAACGCCCCACCGTTGAACGCTGGATTGATGAGGCAGTGTTACCGCTCCCTATATATATATATATATGGAAAAGGGGAAAATGTGCCCGGGTGTATTGATATCTCTATGCCAATTGATATGGGCGCGACACGTAGCGCTTCTTTTGTGAAGTGATAAGCGGCATGGAGCCTATTTTACTAACTTTTAAAATATTTTAAAAGTTATATTCCTTTTCAGCCGTCATTCTTGACTTTTTTAGAAGTCTTTTAAAGTCTCTCTCTTCTCTCTTTTTCTAAGAAAGTGTCATAATTACTTTTTCAGGTATATTTTACTCAAAAAACATGAGTGCCCCGGTAGCGAAGCACTATGCCACGGAGTTACTTTTTGCGACGTAATCTCTCGTGCGGCAACTAGCTTTTCTCGAACTAGATCAGTCTACTCGCGTTTCCAACCTGCACGGTAGCGCATTAGGTTAGAAACTATGCGGATTCCCGAATGCATTTCATATAGCTATACGTAACGACATTCCTAGGGGCAGCCCCACTTAGAGTTTAGGTCTGCACTGTGGATGGTGGTCGTAGACCACCAACACGATGGCTCCAGTGCACGACGCGACAAGAGCAACCCAACACCTATGTGAGGCCCGGATGTACGAACTCAAGCCCACAAGGCTATCGTACGCGTTCCGTAGGGGATCACTTAGGCCAGCGATACGTCACGTGGCTGTTAGATCATTTCCCTATATATATGGTTTAAACATCAACAGTACCAAAATGGCAGGAGGACCTCAAACCCCTTGGTTTGACATACCGCAACGCCTTGCACTGCTAACCCAGCTTGATCATGTCGCGACCGCATCGTGTGCCCTGTTGGCACTGCATCACGACCCGAACTGCCACCATGTCGCGTGCCCTCTTGGCCCACGACTGAAGCTCTTGGAGTACCAATGGCGAAGCCCTCATGGCTTGGTGACCCGCCGACGATGCCACAGCTTCAATCCACCAATGCTTGACGCACTAGTGGCACAAGTGGCCCTACGGCTGACTCGGATGGCTACGCCGCGAGCCCACGTCATAGCTAGCACCTCGGCAACGAGGCGCCGACACTCCGATAGCGAGGCGCTGGCACCCCGGCATCGACGCTTCACTAAAAAAAATAAGTGGAGCGCCGAGGTCTCTATATCGAGGTGTCGGCGCTTCGATAAAAAAAGGAATAATAAATAAATTTAGCGAAGTGTCGACACCTCAATATAGAGGCGCTGACGCCCCTAAAACGAGGCGCCGGAGCCTCGACGCTGGCATAGGGGTGCCAAAGCCTGCTATCGGGGTGCCAATGCTGAGTTTTCTGGATGTCAGCGCTTCGCGGCCGACGTACTAGCACTTCGCTACCAGATGCCACATTTTTTGAGTAAAATATGCCTGAAAAGGTAACTTTGACACTTTCTTGGAAAAACAGAGAAGAAAGAGAAAAGAAGGAAACTTTAAAAAAGTCAAGAATGACGACTGGAAGGGTATTTAACTTGTAAAATATTTTAAAAGTGTAACCCTAGTTAGTAAAGTAATGCCACCAATCACTTCACAAAAAGGACGTTACATGTCGCGCCCATATCAATTGGCGTAGAGATATCTCTACGCATGGGCGCATATCCTCGGCCCTCTCTCTCTCTCTCTCTCTTTCTATATATATATATATATATATATATATATATATATATATATATATATACAGCTGAGAGTTTCCAAGTCAAACCCAAGTTCTTAAACACTACTTTGGATATCATGTCGTGCAGAGTAGCCAAAATATTTTATCTTGCTCACAGGAACAATATCATCTTCAACTGGCAGGGCAGAACTCCTTTCTTAAAATTCCAGGAGGGAAAACTTCATTCAAATTCAGATTCTTCTTTCTAACTCACAGCAGCTTCTTACATTTCCTGGAAAGCCTAGTGGCCTTGGCAGCCGTCGCAGAAATAATGGTGTATTCCTCTTGAATGATCCCATGAAGAATGCTAGTAAATTATTCTTTAGATATGAGACAAGCAGGATTGGCATCTAGTAACAAGGACTAACCACTAAATAGTAAATATATAGGCAACTGAAAAGGATCTCAACTATTTAGCCATAAACTGAACCCAGCAGGCAGAAGTTCATCTGAGGGGTGGTAGACATAAAGACATGTTTATCTAGGAGACAGTTGATATACAATTGTATTTAGAGACTTCAATGTTATCAAACTATCCATGTGAAAAAAATGAAAAGATATAATATAATAGACTATAGAGAGAGGGAGAGGTGCGGGAGTATGTGTTCGAGTGCAGCCTGTGGCACTGCACTCTAATCGATGCACCAAATCCGAGGATCGGCTTCGACAGCAACATGCCCAAGGTCAATCAGATACCGTCTAAAAAAATTAAAAAGGGTGATCTTCCACCGTTGAATATTGGGTCAAAGTTGGAATATCTTAATGGAATGGGATGCAAACCACTGAGTATGACCTGTGATTTGAAGGGTAAATCCTCCCAAATAAATTCTACAAACCAAGAGGACTGACCATGGGTCAAAATATCAGACGATACCGATCGTATCGTTTTTTAGGGTCAACGATGCGATAAATATGGTTTTTACCGGGTAACTTCTAAAACAGTCAAATCATCGTCCAATACGGGCAAATTATCGCCCGTATCGGACGATAATTTGAAAATATCATACGATAATTTCAAATTATCGTCTGATAATATGTTTTTTTTAGGATCTCTAAATCAGAGAAATTATCGTCCGATACAGGCAAATTATCGCCTGTATCGTCCGTATCTGACGATAAATTCAAATTATCGTCCGATAATTTCAAATATTTTTTTGAAAACCATTAAATATAATTTTTTTTGAAAAAAAAAAAAATGTATTAGTCTGATACATTCAATGTATCGGCTTCAATGTATCGCCGATACATTGAATGTATCGGACGATACACGATACATATCGTCCTGGAAGTTTGGACGATACGTATCGGAAATCCGATTTTTTGAACTATGGGACTGATTGAACCCTTAGAGGATGTGGTGTACCAGGCGATCACGTGCCATATGATCTACCGTTGCAACGTACCTGCCCAATATATATATATATATATATATATATATATATATATATATATAGAGAGAGAGAGAGAGAGAGAGAGAGAGAGAGAGAGTTGAGGGGAAATGTGTCCGGAAGCAGCCCTAGAGGGCTACACCAGGACGCCAGATCACATGCCATGTGGCATGATTTGATCAACCTTGGGCATGTAATCTTTATATATATTGTGGGAGAGAGATCCCAAAAGTAGGCCATCAACCAACGATGTTATCACATTGCTGATAGATGCCTGTGTATTCAGGCTTAGAGAGGCTCGAAAGTTACACAAACCAGATAAATCTATACCTTGTTTTCAGAAACCGTATTCTTGTTGTAGCACTCCTGTACTATAAAAGCTTCGACATATGCATCACCTGACAATTTATTAATAGACTGCCCGAACTTATGACTGGATAACGTTTCTGATGAAATGCGTTCTCCAGTGACTCCATATATGCATCGTAGCATTTGTGCTTCCAGTTGCATGTTATATTTGCTTGTAACAGGGACGGAAGAATTCCTTTGCTGCTTCACTAGCATTTGTGTATCTTTTCTCAAAATTTCACTTCCAATTCCCATTGCAGTGGTTGTGAATGGGAATAAGTCCAAGATCGGTGGAAAGGAAATATGGCCCTACAACAAACAGTCGATTCAAATATTCTCCAATAAAGCACTAATCATTCAATACGTATCGTAAATTCAGAAAGATAACACAAGAACATTGAATGCACGTTATGTATTTCTCACAGTTTTAATTGGAATCAAAGATTAAGAATTCAGGTCTAACCATCAATGGAAAGTTGGAAACCAACACCAAGTTTATGACAACTAGGCTAATCGCCAATTCAACATATACACACATTTTCTCCTTTCACAAAAAGGCTATTACATTCGCCTTTTTTTATTTTCTTTTTTTCTATTTTGTTCAATTAATAAACCCAAAAATTAACATCATTCCATCCGACATGTATCATTTTTTCGCTAGGTGATAAAGTATCCAAGATAGATATTTTGATCCTTGCAATCAATATAATTGGCATATAAGAATCCAGATTCATGACAGAGCATTTGAAAATATGATTTCCAAACAAGGAAGAAACTCAAACATGAATACTAGAGGTGGCGAACATGACTCACAATTCCTAAAATCTAGGACAAAATATGAATAAATGGGGGCACAAGGCCATGTTGCTGAGTTAGATTATCAGTGCGGACATGTACAATGCGGAGTAGAGGGATGGATGGAGACTTGAAACAACATAATGTTGATCTACCGGTAGATAGAATCAGATTCTAAGGTGCATAAAAACCCGAATTCAGGAAAGGGGATTGGATCGTGGCTCACCGTAGAGTTTGATGAGCTAGTGCATGAGGCACAAGGTGAAGTGCGAGTAGGTACCACTATTGTTGAGGTTGGAGCTGGAGGATAAAGCTTCTTGGCTAACATAGTATGAGGATAATGAGAGTGAGACAAGTGGATGGGAAAGGATCAAAGATGGCTAAGTGAGACACATGAGGCAACATGGGGTTGCATGAGATTAGAGTAGCATGAGTTCCTGCCTTAAAACAGGTGATAGTAAAAGAGTGTTGATGTTAAGCCGGCTTTGGCATAGAGTGCATTAGCTTATTGCACAAGATGAGTGGTCAAGTATGAAGGTAAGTTATGTTGGTATGAAACAGCATGGCAAGCTTGTAGCAACTGACATGTGTGACGGACTAATGCCTGAGACACGAGGTGAACCACAAATAAACCAAGCATGTTGGTGTCACTAGTTTTAGTGTTGGGTGCCAATTGTCATAGTGGGTATAATATAGAGATTTAGCTTATTAGTGAGGTACGTGGGATTCTATTGTAAGGAGAATATATATATATATAAAATATGTGGGCCAAGACAACTGACTCATAACGCATATTTATTTTCCCTCCTCTCTCTCTCTCTCTCTCTCTCTCTCTCTCCTAATCTTCTTCTTCCTTCTCCTACATAACCCTAACCCTAATTACTGAATCATGATCTCATTTTGCTATAAGAGCCCGACTATTGGGACCTGATTTTCCTGATGATGTCAATATGGCGTCATGATATCGTTATCCAGGTCAAATAGTTGACCTCAGATTGACTTGGAAATCACATGGGCTGAATTGAAATCCTCTCTAGAGCAACTTTAATAAAGGCCTTTTGTGTGTTTTTACTGGGTTTCAGAGGAGTTTCAAAGGAATCTTAAGATTTTGGAGTTTCATGGTTTTCTATGTCCCAGATCTCTGTGAGATCATAAAAGATGGAGTTGATGGCTTGGAATTGGACCAGTTTTCTACTGTGAGTGTCCACATACGATTTATTTCTTGCATTGAATCCATTTGATATGTTTTTCAAGATTTTTTGTGAAGTAGAAAGATGGTGTAATTCCACGAAAATTGATGCCACAAATATATGCGAAATTTTTGTGGTGTTTTTCAAGTGGTTTTGATTGAAATTCCATTCCCTCTTATTTAGTTATGGTCTTGTCATGATTGGTAGAGTTTTGATGGTCATGTGAAGTTTTTCTTGTGAAGAAATTGTTAGCGGTGCAAATGGGTCAGGTCGGGTCTGGGTCGAGGGTGCACCGGACCCTACCCATTTGGAATCGGGTCAGGTTTGGGTCGAATCCAAATAAAAAATCGTGGGCCCATTTTGGGTATGGGTCTGGGTAAGACCCAGACCTGTCCTGATGAAGATTGGATCGGGTCTAAGTCGGGTTTTGATCCAAGTCTGGGTCTAATCTATAAGTTTATATTACTCTCAACCACAATTAACTCATGTGCGGATACATTCCTAGTGAAATTAATATAAAAAACTAATTAGTATACAAATTAGATGAATAGCTAAATATTAAACATATAGATTATGCCAATGACACATGTAAGAAAATGCTATCCATATCACCTTGCACTTATCTTGTCCCAAATTTTTTCTTTCTCACTCAAATGAGCTAGATCTATGATCCATTTCAAAATGGTATTAAAACCTTCATCCAAAATAAAATAGATAAATATAGACTTTTAACTCTTTCATATGAAGAAAAGAAAATTACTATATAAATACAAGGGAAATTTACACTTTCGGCCCTATAAGTTTGCGTATTTGCAGAAACGGCCCTATAGTTTCAATCCTTGCATAACAGGCCAGCTCCAAGCCAAGCCGGTTCCACATCAGCAACGACCTCTCATATTCAAATTTGCACCGACCTTCTTATTTAATTAATATTTTAATGCTTAAGAAGGTCGGTGCAAATGTAACTTTATTACTTTTTCATTTTTTACTCTCACTTCAACTCTAACTTTTTTCTAAAAACCGAGAGAGCGGCAGCATATCGGCGACAAAGCGGAGAAAAAGCCACAGAAAATTTTCAGGTAATTTCTTTTTTTACATTTAAACACATACAGTCATCCGTTATGTTTCTCGCATAATCCGCTAACTTACCGATAACTTATAGTATCGGACGCTAAGTTACATTATCGGCCGCTAAATTACATTAGCGGACGATAATGTAAGTTATCGTCCGACAACTTACATTATCGGACGATAATGTAACTTAGCGGCCGATAATGTACATCATCGTCCGATAATGTAAGTTGTCAGGAGATAATGTAACTTAGCGGTAAGTTAGAGGAATATTTTCAACCTCACTTATTTTGTTAATTAATTGTTTTTATATATTTTGCAGTTTCCACTAAGTGATTGTAAAATGACTGTCTCTAAAGCCCTTCGGGAAATGTACTAGAATTAGTGTTAGGAAATTTTACTTGCACTGCAACGAAGAGAGGAAGAAGATTCTAGATGATTCAATTTTCGGTCATCTATTTAGGATTAATGAGAAATTAGGATTCATTGGGAACTTGGTTGATGCTATTTTAAGCTTTTGGGTTAAAGATAATGTTTTCAAGGTCAGGAATACCAATGTACTACTGCAAGAGTCCGATATAGCATTGATTTTAGGTCTGAATATGTTGATGGAACCTGAGTCTGAGAAGGTGGTCGTGCCAGAAAAAAAAATCATTCGATACAAATTCTTTCGTGAGAAGCCAACCAAAAGATCTCGTATTGAAGACATAGTGCCGCCCATCTATCCAACGATGAATTTTTGAAACTATCGTTGTTGTTTCTCTTATGTTCTTTTTTACTTCCGGACATATACCAGGAAGTGGACACACAGTACTTGGCATTAGTAGATAACATTGAAGAGTACAACAAGTTTCCGTGGGGCCTGATAGTTTACAAAAATTTAGTAGACTGCATATCGAAAGCGAGCGTCAGAAGGAAAATGGCGAAAAAGTCAGAAAATTGGCATTACAACATCAACGGATGCACTATCGCCCTACAGATTTGGGCGTTTGAACACTTTCCTGAAGTCGCCACCGCTCATACTCAGCTGAAAGATCCATTTCCGAGGCAATTGAAATGGGAAGGCCCGAAATTCAGCCGTAATCCTAATTTATATCAAGAAATTTTTCTTAAGTCTAAAATTATCTTAGAGCTTGAAGCTGTAAAGTACGAATTACAGTATCAATCGGTTCGACTCTTTTTTATGCAAAGAGAGATGGAAAGGGAGCAGGAAAAGACCGAGAAGCCTCACTCCCAAAAAAATATATATGAATACGACGATGTCGCAAGTTACGAGACACGTCCTCAAAAAAGAACCGAAGAGCCCAGATGATGATGATGACGATGAGGATGATGATGATGACAGCGACGAAAACGACGAGTATGAGGCCGTTGTACGTCAATATATGGAACCAAAGGGCAGATCGGAGATTAGGCCCCAGCCAACAAGAGAACAACCGGTTAGACAACCCCACCTAACCAAAGAAGTAACGAAGCTTAGAAAAGAATGCAATATGCTCCGTATGGCTGTTAAAGAGATGAAAAGTGACTTTCAATGTGCATTTACAGTGCTTAAAAGGCAAGCACTGACCATTGAACAGCTAGGGAGAGACAAGAAGACCCTACAAGAGCAAGTTGGATCATTACAAGATGAAGTAGGGTCTCTACAAGATCGGGATCTAAATTCAACTGAACAAAATGACGCAATACGGAAGGACCTTGATGCGGTCAGATCTCATTTGACGAAGGTACTAAATCAATTCTTTTTAAATTTTAAAAAAATTATTTTTTTAAAGATCAATGCAAAATTAGCTTGTTGACCGATAACGTAAGTTATCGACCGGCAACTTACATTATCGGTCAATAATGTAAGTTATCGTCCGATAACTTAAATTGTCAGCCGATAACTTACATGAGCGAACGATAATGTAAGTAATCGGCCGATAACTTAAGTTGTCGGTCGATTACTTATATTATCGGCCGATAATGCGTTCACTAACCTGATTCCCAAAAAATATTATTTTTGTAAAATATAATGACACTTTTTAATGTATTTTGCAATTATGCAAAATAATATTCTCTCCTCTGTTCTATTTGAAACCTTTGTTCCCACTGCCACTCATCCAACAACTTCTCAATCTTTTGCTCCTCAAACTTTTGCCCCTCATACCACTGCCACTCAACCAACAGTCATCAAAACTTCTGACCCTAAACCCATTGCTCCTCAACCAACTCATAAACCCACTGCTCCTCAGCCAAATCCTAAACCTACTACTCCTCAACTTACTTATCAATCCACTGCCCCCCAAACTTCTGCCCCTAAACCTACTGGCCCAAAACCCACCGCTCCTCAACCTACTCATCAATCCACTGCCCTTAAACCTACTGGCCCAAAACCCATCGCTCCTCAACCAACCCCTAAACCCATTGCTCCTCAACCTACTCATCAATCCACTGCTCCCAAACTTTTGCCCCTAAACCTACTGGCCCAAAACGCACTGCTCCTCAACCTACTCCTCAAACCACTGCCCCCAAAACTTCTACCGCTAAATCAATAGCCACTCAACCCACTACTGAAGCACCTCAACCTCCTGCTAAACAACCTTTGGTTAAAGTGGGTGATGAGGGTGCTCCCCTTACCCAGCCTTCTCGTGAGTCACAATCGGCATCACTAAAATCAATTTTAGTGAAACTATCAACTGCAAAGAGTAAAGCCAAGGGATATGACTTGCGTGCTCGGAAGAAGAGAAAGACCCTGACCAGTAAAGCCATTATAAAAAGACCAAGATTGGTTGTGGAGGAGGATGAGCCAAAATCAATTGAGCATAAATATATGCTCAGTTTTTGGAACCGACCGGAGGAAGAGGACAATGTGATCGTCAATACTATCATGGGTGTTGACATCACAGTTGCTATTTTAAAGGTCCTTAAAGGACGCTCGTAGCTTGACAATGAAGTCATCGACGCGTACTCGAAAGTCCTTGAAGTTATCAACGATTCAATGTTTACGGCAAATGTCGAAAAAAGCTGGTTCGCTTCTGCGTCTGCCCTGGTAAGGTTTCAACTATTTATTGTTTCGTTTCTTTCATTTATTTGTCTTTTCATTCATTACTCTCAATTCACTTCTTTGAATTTATTTACTTATTACATTATCCTCTTTCAGACCTTGTTTATGGCAGACGAAAAAAATTTAAAAAATATGTCGATAATGAAGGTCTAGCAACATTTAACGACTTCGATAAGTGGCAGGCCTACTGCGACGAGTGACAGGTTCGTCACAATTGAAAGCCGCTTGAACCCCTACTTACCAATGATAAATGCGAAATTCACGCAATCGACTGTGGAACAGTACGTTTTTTAATACTACACTTCGCTTTATTTAACGTTAACGGCTTTTTAAAATTTTAACTATTTAAGATTCCGATTCCATTTCTGTGCAAATTTTTCTTCCGATGCATAGTAAAAAATATAGCTACTGGGCGTTGGCTATAATTTCATTAATTGATCACGAAATTAAGTTGATAGACCCAACAGATCGAGAGTGCTCAAGGAGGTTCGAAGCGCATAAAGGATGTCTATTGCATCACCTTCCGCGTCTTCTTTACACTGCCAGTTTGAAATCTGCTTTCGATCAACAGTGGAAGGTATCGACGTTCAACAGTGTCGATCTCCTGCTCCAAAGAAACGGTTGAGACTGCGGTGTGTATGTTTTGAAGTATATAAAATACTTCTCCCAACGGCGGACTATTGATTTTGAAGAAAAACAAATCCAACATTTTAGAGCCGAAATCGGACATTTAATGTGCACGTTTGGGAAGAGTTAAACTTTACATTTTATATTTTTGTTATAATTTTATAGGTAACATTAGCAAAAATCAACTTGTATAATTTTCATTTTTATAAATTATCCTAATTGTTTAATTATTCTTTATAAACTTCATAAAAAGACATCACCCACTAACAATTTAAATTAGATACTTGCATTTGAAGTTCATATTTTACAATGCCCGCTAACTTAAGTCAGCGGGCGCTAACATAAGTCAGCGCCAGCTAACATAAGTCAACGCTCGCTAATGTTAGTCAGCGCTCGCTAACGTAAGTTAGCGCCCATTGACTTAAGTTAGCGGGCGCTAATTTTTCGCTAACTTAAGTTAGCGATCGATAGTAGGGCCATGATCTCAAAATCTATTTGGATGATAAATGGTCTCCATCATCTGATACAAAGCAGTTTAGTTTGAGATCCCTATTTCTTTCAAAACATTAGATATCTTTTATAGATTATAAAATGCTATGAAAGACAGTGACGAGATAAAATATTAATGAGATCACAATGGATGTTATCGAAATCGATGTTGATGATGTTTGGTATTGGCAATACACGGTATTAAAAAAATTCAAACATAATCTAACTAATCCGATTTTGGTTTCGATTCATTTGGTTAATCGATTTTTCATTTTTATTCGTTTTTTTTCAGTGAGGTGCAATAATATAAAGGTCGAAAGAAAGGTACTGACTTAGGGTACTCTTACAAGTAATGTAAGTTAATTTCAAATTTTAACAAATTTACACGAGCATCGGTTATGACCGTATTTGTTACAATTTTTATATCGTTGTGGTCGAACTTCGCCTTTAGATCTTATTCTCCTTTTCTTCAGACGGCCGGCTTGATGTATTTTGTGTGGAGGCAAAACTTGAATGTCGTCTATTAACGAAGTCCATTGGCGCTTGTCAACGGTCGGGACAAAGTATTCTTTATAAGTTTCCCTAAATAAGTTACTGGTAAACCAGTGCTTACAAAATTGGAGGATCTCTCTTTCTCTATTTCGATGCGATAATGCGGCGATCGCATGTGAACATGGTAATCCAAGGATAGCCCAACGTCTACACGTACATGTTTGCTTATCTAGATCGACACTGTGAGTGTAATCACCACGTTTAACTTGAAATATATCGCGACCATATGGTATAACGTTCTTTCAATGGGCCCATCGGTTCCTCTCTGGCTATTTTCAGCACACTATTAATCCTTTCAGCTATATTAGTTGTCAGTATATCATAACGCCTCCCTGGAAAATAAGCGCGCTCCCAGAAATAGTCACTAATTTCTTTAATCCATATTGTACATTCCGAGGGGGGCGTCGTCTTCTATTTTCACAAAATTCTTTTAAATTTTGCTTCCGAAAATGCACGGGCAGCAACCCAGAAAAGCGGTCTAGAGATTGTATCCTTATATATATCAAACAGATTTAGAGATAGGTGTGGCATACAGTAGCTGTGAAAGGCGTTAGGAAAAACTTTTTTCACAGCTTCCATCAAACCTTTCTGCCTGTCTGATATCAATACAAACTGCTCTTCAATGTCCCCGATTACAAGTCTCCCTAATAGATCAAGGAACCATGTCCAATGATCTTCATTTTCTTTCGGTACAACGTCGAACGCTATAGGGAATAAATGTTTATTCCCGTCTATCCCCGTAGCTATTAACAACACTCTCTTATATCGTCCCCGCAAATGCGTTTCATCTACCGCAATTCTTCTTCGTAAAGTATTACGAAAGCTTCGAATGCAAGGTCCGAATGCCACGAAGAATCTCTGAAATGCATTATTAGGCTCGAGACACAATTCGGTCTGTACGTCTGGATCGACCCGCTGTAATTCAGTGACATATGACGGTAACATCTTAAATTTCTCCTTTCAGCTACCTTGGATGTCATTCAACGCCATTTCTTTTCCTCTCCATGCTTTCCAGTAACCTACTGTTATACCATATTTTTTTTCAATATAAAAAATTATTGAAGCAGGAGTCTTGTCAAAACCCTTTAATAGTTTATCCCCCACGAATGAAACTATCCACGATGTCGTACATTGGTGATGTCCGCTTTCAAAAGCTGGCCATCCGTACGTATATTCCTGGCAAAAAGTTTTCACAACAAACGTGTCCACACCTACCAATTTCGATGCATGTATTCGCCAAACACATCGTACTTCAATACACATCGCCGTAACTCGAAGAGGACTAATTTTTATTGATTTAATTTGAAAATTATTTGAATTGAAAATTCTTTAAGAGCTTTCTGAAATGATTTCTTATTTTTAAACACCTGACTAATGGTAATTGGTCCCCCTTCATACAGTTTCTCATCATCCGAATCCATATACTCTTCTTTCGAGTCATTAAGCTGATAGTCTTCGTCTACCAGAGGTTGATCAATTCCCCTATTAATATCAACACGCAAAGTGGGCGGCAGCGGTGCTTCATTATTTTCAGAACCACTATCACCGTCATCGACTGGATGATTATTACGTGATTGGGATTGAGTCCGTCAATGTACATTTGGTTGAGGTGCAGTTGTTTGGATTGAGGTTGGCAGATGTGGGAATGTTTGAGGTACGAGAGGTTGTTCTGTTGAAAGCTCGATTATCGTTGGCTCCGAAGCTATTGGTTCGGAAGGCCATTGATATGGACTAAGACCGACTAAAAACGTTTCCCACTGATTCCAGGTAAATGTATTATTTACCGATTCGAAGTTGAGCTGAGATGTATCATGCATCAGATTCATTTGATGACAATATCATTGATCTTCATCAATTTCTCTCATTGGAATGTCGAGGGTTGCTCCAGAGGCCTACGGTAGGGGTGAAATCCTATATTTATATTTCTATCATTGTCGACTATCATCGGTGCAGCGATGTTCTCTTCAAACCGTATTTCGATTATCAATCAAATGTTCTGGTTCCACACCATCATCATCTATTAATCTGACATTTTCCTCACATTCTTGATCATCTTCGTTTGTTACCTGAAACGGTTGAAATGCTTCTAAAGACGGTAAAATTTCTGCTACTGTAGTGACTAATGATTTTTTTATATAAATATTTATCGCACCATCACCAATACGATATGCTTTGAATAAGTTTGTAAGATCATCGAAGTCAGACAATTCGACAAACACAAGCTCATTCCTTATGCGTAATGAAACCGTTAGTGTAATAGAATGTTCTTCCGGTCGTGTCCTACTGACCTTGTACATTTTCTCCATAAACTCATCAAATGATATGTTCTCCGTGACAGTGACAATCTTCTGATGTCTTCCGTTATAAGTATTATCTCCGACACGGACGAAATCAAAATGGCAAAGAAGGGGAACATCCATTTCAACCTATAATATTTACAAAATGAAAATTGGTTGGTTAAAAAGGTCATACTTGACTTAACGCTATAAATGTCGGCAGCCCGGTATCATACGATAGCGACCGACATCTTAAGGTAGCGGGCACTATCTTAAAGTAGCGGGCGATATCCTAAGATAGCGGTGATATCTTACGCTATCGCCTGCTATCGTAGGATAGCGGGCGCTATCTTAAAGTAGCGGCCGATATCCTACGATAGCGATTGATATTGTAAGATATCGCCCGCTATCTTAGGATATCGGTTGATATCTTAGGAATCTGTACTGGTCTACCGACTATATGTTAAAAAAAAGGGGAAATCAATATCTCACGAAAATAATGTAGTCGATATCTTACCTAGCCTGTTGTAGTTCATTGGGCTATACCAACTGTAGTTGAATCTCGAAATCGCAATCCAAGAAAAAGTGTTAAAAAAGGCAAATAAGCAAAGGGAAGCATATATATAAGGGAAACGTGGAACCGGCTTGGCTTAGAGCTAGCCTGTTATGCAAGGATTGAAACTATAGGGTCGTTTATGCAAATACGCAAACTTATAGGGCCGAAAGTGCAAATTTCCCTAAATACAATATATATTGACTATGTACATAGCACAATTGAATATAAATTAGGGTCTCAATCTGGTTCAAGTTCAGGTCGGGTCGAATTCAGGTCCGGGCATAAAATTCAAAGGATTGATCTCAACTCAAGTATAACCCGGGTTGGATCTCGGTCAGGTCTCCTACGTTACCAGACTTGAACCCAATTTTCAAATGCATCCATTGGGTCAAGTATAATCGACTCAGTTCTCAAATTGGGTATAGGTTGACACGACCCATTTTGAACCGCTAGAAACTGTTACGGTGGATCAAATTTCTTGTGTTTTAGATTTTATGTAAGGTACACCGTAGGTGTTGTATAGTGGATGATTATTGATTGAATAGCTCTCTATTGGTAATTTCTGAAGCTATCTACAAATTTGTTGGAGTCATGTGGTGATTCTATGGTTGTCATAATGTCGTATGACCTGAAAATCTTTATCGAGCAGTGTCGTTTAAGATGCAATCCATAGTTAGTGGTTATAGGTTTCGGAGAGTGGTAACAGGTCTAGGTTTAGAGAGGAAGAGAAAGAAGAGAGAAATGATGAGAATGTTTAGTGAGTTAGGTGATCTCACTAGCATTTATATTAAGTGAAATAAACGTTACAAACACACCCAATATCCTATATATGCACACCACACTCTAAGAATCTAAACACCCTCCCTCAAGCTGGAGCATGCATATTGACCATGCCTAGTTTGACAACATCACTAAGTGTGCTAGGCTAAACAGTCTTAGTCATAATATCTACAAGTTGCTAAGAGGATGCAACATCAATAAGAATAAGAGTCTTGTCCCCACTTATTTTTCAAATGAAATGAATATCGACCTCAATGTGCTTGGTCCTCTCATGAAGAATACAATCAGAAGCACTCCTCTGTCGTCTCATTGCCACAATAGCCAAGTTCAGATAGAAGAGAACACAACCACAAGACTTCGCAAGTTCCATGTGCTATGGCTCTATACTCGGCTTCTGCACTAGATTTAGACACTATGGCTTGCTTTTTACTCTTCCAGGCAACCAGGTTGCCTCCCTAAAAGACATAACACCCCGAAGTAGACCGCGATTAGTGATAGATTCAGCCCAATCGGCATTAGTGTAGGCTGAGATACTCATAGGACGACAAGCACGATATACCAATCCAAACCTGAGTTGGATTTGATATATCTAAGAATACAATGGACGACCACAAGGTGAGCCGTGCAAGGGGAATGCATAAACATACTCACAAGAATGACAGCAAATGTGAAATCAAGTCTCATGAGAGTGAAATAAATCAATCTTTTCACCAATCTCTGATATTCATATGGATCGGGAAGTAAGTCGCTATCCATCTTTGAATAGAAAGCTTTTGATCCATAGGAGAGGTTGTTGGTTTGCAATCACGCATACCAGTGTCACACAATAAATCTATGACATACTTCATCTGAGAGAGAAATGCTCTTCTGAGATCTAGCAATCTCCAATCCAAGGAAGTATTTGAGGTTTCCCAAATCTTTAACTTCAAATATTTTGCCCAGCTCACTCTTAGTCCAGCTGATAAAGGTATGATCATCACCAATAAGAATAATGTCGTCCACAAAAACCAAAAGAATGGCATGATCAAAAGAACTAAAGTGAATAAATAATGATGATTTGAGTGACATCTCTGAAACCCCAAATCAACAACACTGTTGAAGTGATGAAACCACGCCCTTGGAGATTGCTTCAACCCATAGATCGATTTTCGAAGGCGGCAGACATCGGTAGTCTCCCCCTGAAATATGAAACCAGGTGGAGGATCTATGTAAACCTCCTCCAAAATATCACCGTGAAGAAACGCATTCTTCACATCAAGCTGATAAAACAGCCAGGTCTGCATGGCAGCAAGAGATAAAAGAACACAAACTGAAGTCAACTTTGTTACTGGAGCAAACGTAGCCCCGTCATCGATCCCATGGGTTTGGATAAATCCTTTAGCAACAATCCGGGCTTTATACCGAGAAACAGAACCATCAGGATTATGCTTGATTGCAAAGAGTCATTTATAACCAATAGTTTTCTTCCCTGGTAGAAGAGGAACCATGTCCCATGTATGATTATGTTGTAAGACACTCATCTCATCGACCATGGCAGCCCGTCGGGAAGGGTGATCAAGGGCGACACGAATAGTCTGAGAGATTATCTCAAAGTCTATGGCAGAGAGGAAGGTCTGATATGCAAGAGAGAAGTCTTGATAAGAAATAAAATGAGCAAGAAGATAAGGGGCCACACAAGTGCGAACCCCTTTTCTTGAGAGCTATAGGAAGATCTGGATTGTTAGTAAAAGATGAAAAAGAAACAAGAGCTAGATTATGAATACTCACAGGAGTCACCACTATAGAGGGTGATGGAGAAGGCACTATGATAGGGAGACCATGCCACCTGTGTCCTACATAAGTAATCACACCTTCTATTGTCGACATATCAAAAGGTCCTGAAGAGCTGGTAAGGGTAGGGGAGGAGCTGAAAGGAGTATTACGGTCCTCAATGAGAAATGTTACAAACACACCCAATATCACTACATGCACACCACACACTAATAGTCCTAACAGTTTATTGAAGGAAACTGTTTCTACAGTATTGTAGTGCATCTTGACAATTGTAAAGGCTGTTTAGCCTATTTTTGAATCCTCTGCAATAGTAGTGTTGTGTTTTATTGAGGTAGCTCAACAATGGAATAATATGGAGCAAATGTTGGAAGTGGAAATAAAAGTGATCATGGATTGCAAATTACCATTGTTAAGTTTGATGGGACAAATTACCTAGTGTGGTCTAAGTCCGTTGAAATGTTCTTGGGATCCAAACGGAAGTTGGGGTATGTGGATTGTATCATCCTTGGACAGGCCCCTATCGATGAAAAGTAAGTGAATTAGGGATATGACTATTACTCTAATGACTTGGCTGCTGCACTCAATGCAACCAACTATAAATTCTTCGTTTATGTATACTACATCTTTCAGGGAATTATGATAAGCTATAAGTGAAGCATACTCCCAAAAGCACTACCATTGAAAGGTTTTTAGTCTGATTAACTAGATCAACAATACCCGTCAAGGGGAGAAGTCCTTAAGCAATTGTTATGCTCAATTGAGAGATATGTGGGATGAGTTAAGCCACTACCAGGCAAAGGGCTCATGTGCTACATGTACCAGCAAACCACGGTGTGGTGAGTGAATGAACATGCAAAGAGAAAAGTTGGAAAAGAGATCTTTGACTTTCTAAGGGGTGTAAACCCAAAGTATGGGCATGTTAAAGCTAGCATCCTCGGGAGAGAGGATGTAACAACCCTGGTTTTCGTCGGTTTGACTATTTGACCTTTGCGAGGATTTTACTCAGTCAAACTTAAGGTCCTAAGCCCAAACCACTTCAATAAGCCATACATGTGCTATTAATGAAGCTTTTAAACCCTTCCCATGATGGGGAGTATGTGTAAAAGTACATATATACGCATATAACTATATTATATTTATATAAAAATGTAAATACATATTATTTACTAGTAATATAATATGTGGGTGCTCAACACACAAATCCTAGCCCCAAGCCTGAACCTGGGCCTCAGCCCGAATTCCAACTAGAACGAAGATCAGGTCCGAGCCCAGTAACCCAAACTAATGTATTTTTATATATATACATACATATAAATCTCCAAATTCGGATATACAAGCAGTACCCAATTGAACCTAACAAGAAAGTTGCAAAAAGTCGCCTCCCTTTCCTAACTGACTATTCGAATTCCCTTGAGTGGTGTTATATTTGGAGAGTGCCATGTGGCATCTCTTTGCCCCAACAAAATAGGAAAGGACTCTTTAAGGACTTGGCTCTCTACCTCTCTCTCACACACTCATTCTCCATATATGCCCAATACACTAAACTAACCCTCTAGAATAATAGTCCAACCCAACGTTGGTCCTCCGCTATATTAAGCAACCTCCCAGCCGATTTTCAAACTTCTTCACATGGCTCTCATTAGCAATCAAGTGGCCCTCAGGGTCAAATCTCTCACTGTTATCTCCCTTCCTCTCTCTAACCCTTCAACACATAAAAGAAGGGAGACTTTTCAGAATTTCGGTGACTCAAAACTTCCTACATTTCTAGCGCATAAAATTCTCATTCTCCATTGGGTTTGACACCTCAATCCGTGAGAACACACAACTCAAATCTTCAAAAAAAAATTCTCTTGAAAAACCACTCCCAATCATGTCCACAAGGATAGGCGGCACAAATTTCTCTATCAGTAACTAATTTTCTGTTTCTCACCACGACGACCCATCTCTCTCTGGCTTTTAGGGCTTTCATGTTTTAATCCGGCGGCAGCCGGAAGCCCCGCGCAGCCGCACCCGCAGCAGCCCACTGGCTCCCTTGCAGGCTCACGGCGCAGCAAAAGCTAGCATCCCCCGGCCCACCTCTCTGCAACCTCTCTCTCTCTCTCTCTCTCTCTCTCTCCCCCCCCCTCTCCGGCTACAACCTCTGCCTGGTTCTTCTCTCTTAATAGCCACCAAAGCACCCACCTCCATCGTTACTAATTTTCCTTTACTTGATTTTTGTTGCCACAACAATATGTAGCAGTAGCCCCCTTCAAGCTGCAAACGAAATGCCCATGTCTTTTCTCTCCCATCTCCATCATAGGGAACAATAGCCTTGCTGCCTACCATCATCTCCCCTCCTTGTTCCGTGTTGGTATTATGTCGTAGCGACGACAACGATTGCAGCATAGGAGTAACAATGTGGCAGCCGCTACCAAAGCTTCGCATCTCCACCTCTTCACCATCACAAACTCGGACGCGCTATCGCAGTCCACCGATTACCTTCAAGCATCCCAAATAGCATCAATCAACGAGACGATTTGGGATTGACTCATTCATGCGACGTTTGGACCTGAGGTAGGGATAACTATTGTGCCCATTAGATTAGGTTTTTATCGTATTCAAAATAATAATAGCGATGATAAAAATGAAAACATATAGATGGTTATCTTTTACGTGTTTTTGCCGGAAAAAAAAAATTATTATTATTATAATAAATAAATAAATAATATATATGTATAATAAATTTTGGGTGTTGTGAACGAAATCCGGTAACACCTCGGGCCTTACTATATGCTCTAGTGATATGTTTGTGGGGAAGACAACCCACAATTCTTAGATTCTGAGTCTCTTATTTTCATATGAGGAGAAGCACCAAGGATGGTGCCTTAACCTCTTTCCTTTATTTCTTAAAAACAAAAATGGGTTCAATTCCATTTTATTTATTGGGCCCTTTATTCATGAACATGGGTCCAAGGCCCCTATCCTTGTACAAATGGGTCCAAGCCTTCTAATTGATTTTTATGTATACAGACCGAATCCCATCCCCTTAATTGTATTCATATGGGCCCCAGGTCCAAATATGGGTTCGACCCAAAGATCCAATCCAATCTATCTTGACCCTAAGAATTTAAAGGGGGGGTTCAGATCCTTCTAATGCTAGCCACTTAGACAAATGTGATTAATATGCCGCATTATTATATAATTTTATATTCTTAGTCTAAAATAAAATAATTATTATATTGCACCATCAATGACCATTCACAAAAATCCTAAATCCATGTTATTTATATTAAATGCATGAATGTCTATTTGCATGCATACATATAATTACACTGTTATAATATATAGTTATAGAATTATATTTTCTCAGGAAATTAAGTGTATAAGTATTATTATTATTAATTGTGCATGTGTGAAATAAATATCCCTATGCACACGAATAGGGTTTACCACTTGTATGTTATGAAGCTTTGATGATGGAGCATACAAGAATTAAGAATATGATAAGATCATGTAAGATAATGTTAAGCTATGTGATACATTGTGAATAGTGGGTGATCTAAGACTTAGGAACACAATAAGATCATGTAAAGCATAGGTATAAGTTCAATTCACGATACGAATGTGCTACTTGTTAAGTTGTGTATGCATTGTATCAATTATGAGAAATATGAATATGAGATATGTAACAAGTAAGCCTATGCCGTTGTGTGATTTTACACGCGATCTTGTTCAGTCCATGTATATGATAATGGTATGAGTCGTTATAGTGTGCGGTATTGTGGTGATGACTTCATGACTTGTGATAGGACGTGATTGAGAGTTTAATCACATAATGACTCATCCAAAGTCAAGATACAAACAAGATTAAGAAAGATAAGTCAAGATACGAAAATAATACTTTGGGGCCAAGTAAATGAGCTATTTAATGATTTGTGTTGAATACCATGTCCATTTAGTAGGATGTTTGCATCCGATGACATAGGAGGACCGCAACCTCTGGTGATTAGTAGGAGGTTCACCTCCGGTGATTAGTAAAGGGTATGCGGCCTTCGGTGCCATAGTAGGATGTTCGCATTCGGTGATATGAGTTGGCCAACTATTGACGGTAGGTATTCTCATCTTATTGTATGTAGTCTTAGGCTATTGTCTATGCACCTAAGTTATTTTAAGTTACAATTTAAGGTAATGATATGATGAATATATTCTTTGTTAAGAATAAGGGCTAAGCTGTGAACCTATAAGAATAAGAAAGTGAACGGGACCTAAGCCGTGAACCTAAAAGTATAATCGCGGGACCTAAGCTGCAGATAAGATAAAATAAAATAAGTCAAGATAAGCCGCGGGACCTTAGCCATAGGCGAGATAAGCTAAGATAAGTTAAGATAAGCCACGGGAATTAAGTAGTAGGCGAGATAAGAGAAGATAAGTTAAGATAAGCCATGAGACTTAAGCCGTAGGCGAGATAAGATAAGATGTGACGTGAGACGTAAATTGTGGAATTGAAGAAATTCTAACATGTTATCAATAAATTACGAATTCAACAAGAAGATTAAGCTATGCTACGCTATATCCATGGTGTAGTTACCATCACAGGATTTCACAAGACCTGATCGAGTCATCCGATCCGGAAGTTTCCTTTATACGGAATGGGACGTATAGAATTGCTTCCATATGAAAAGATGCAGTTATCTGGTTAAGTGATGCCTATGACCCTTACTGCATTGTGGGCCCCTTTTGCATCTATTATGTTATGAATATGTAAGTTTTAGAACTACGGTCGGCTTGATCCCGATTAGGGTACATAGGCAGCTTCTAAAGCTCAGCCGCATGCTTTATATAAGAAATATGTAAGGAATATGTTTTTGATATAATAAGAAAATGAAATGAAATAATATGATAAGTTCATATTCCTAAGATACGACCATGATATGATCAAACTGAAATATTTTGAGCTCAGTGGTTACCCCTACTGAGCACCGTGGCAAAACACTCATCCCTCGACTTATGTCGACTGATCTTACTGACATCGACTTTGGGTGAGGTGTAGACATGGAATATATAGGGGTATCGACAAGCTTCTTGAGGAATCACTTTTCTCTCTTTACTCACTGTGAGTATTTAATAAAATTGCTGCTGGTACTGTATTATTTTAATATTAAGGATGGTGTTATTATATGTTGCCCTTTCATGCACTTGATTGTTGATATTTAGTTTAGAAAAAAGAAAAAAAAATTGCTCATATTTTCCAAGTATCATCAAGCTAAATGTCGATAATAAGTAACTGATATGCGAGTAGCGACTGGAAATTCCACTTATCTTCTGACGGGGACGCCACATACATGGACATTGGATTCAGACCACATCATTTCTATCGGTGTCGGAAGAAGCGTAGAGGAAGGCCGAGTACCGTAGCCTCAGAGGAGAAACAGATACAAACCGCGAGGAGAACAATGCCGCAGCGAGCCCTCGCTCGAGCGAGCTACAGCGACGGCTTCAGACAGGATTTTATACGAAACTTCCCTTTTTGTGTTTTATTAGTATTAGAACTCTTTATTTCAAACTTAATTATTGGTAGCCTATATATAGAGAGGCTTGTAAAGACTTTTAATTAGTTGATTGATTATTGAATGCTTTTATGCTTGAGTAATCTTTGCCTGAGATGGGTTTGGTGTGAGACCAAGGGAGTGATTCCCATATATCTTGTGATTTATTGTCTTCAACTTGCGTGATCTCTTATATTTTCTTTCTTTCGATCTGTGTTTGCTTCTCTAAACCATAGCCTAATTGTTTCCTTGTGATCCCCAAAACCCTAAGCCTCTTTTGAAACCGTAAATCCCACAAAGCCAATACCCGTTCCAAACCATAAACCGATCCGAAACCATAAGCCTATTGCAAACCGCAAATCCCTTTCACAACCCAACGTGGAATCCGTGAATCTACATCGGACCGAAGACGAGAGCCTAAGCCTGGAAAAAAAGCTAGAGTTCTATCTCTAGGTCGATCTTGCCTCGACTCAAAAAGTACTTGCGCATCGGACTGAACCCTACCTGGATCTCATGTGATCTATCAACCTGAATTATCTGAACCCTAAAGTATTTAAGATAGTTTTGAGATTAAGCTTGATTTAATTTTATTTAATTTCGGCAAAATCTGCATAAACATCATATTCCGCATTTTAGGGTCGTTGTCCCGCGTCATCTTCTTAAGGGGGATTTCGGGTCGTTACAGAGGAGCTGCAAGCCTGCCACTTTTGGTAATTGTGTTCTCTCTCTTCAGTGTGAAGAAACTAGGATGAAGCTTATGATTGTGTCTGTTCAGACTTTAGAGCATTCAGCTCTTCCCTCGTTTTCTGAATCCGTTGAGGAAGAGGTCGCGCAGATGGAGGGGAAGGGTGTGGTTGTGGTGGCACATCCCGTGAAGAAAACGAGAAACTGAAGTGTTCCCACTATAATAAAACAAGATACTTGAAGGAGACCTGCTGGAATTTGGTGGGTCATCTAAAGTCTCAAGGCAACCATACACTACGGTGATTGACGATGGCACTGTGACCATTTCTCCATCTTCTACTACTCCAGCACCTCTTGTCGCACCTCTCCAAACAACATGGTAAAGGGTTTAAGCAGGCCTGGTTACCTACTCGGCATACCTCCGGCCAAAAGACCTTTGGTAACGGATAGGGTGATTTTTTCTAGGCCACCACTGACACCTATGCAGGGTACAGCTGTACCTATACTGGGATCAGGGGAGAAAGGATGTAAAACAAGAAATAGTGACCACACAATCACTACACAGCAGCCACACAGCTGCCCACAACATAGCCCGCACGTTTCACAAATCACAACCCTCTCAGATCACCAACACCGCACATGGGGGTTCTACGACCCTTCTCTCAGATCTCCACCACAAGGAAATAAATCCTTAGTTCACCTTCAAAGAACACAGAAACGTAAATTGGGCACTCAAACACAAGCCCCTAAGCTGCTGCCGTTGTGGCTTGACTATTTGCAGCAATAGATTAATTTTAGCCATCAAAACCACTATAAAAAAGTCCTATCACCGATCAAAATCAACAACATATCTTCGACAAGACACATCTAAATTGCAAACCGTCACTTTCAGTCGAGGGGGGATTAAAAGATGAAGTTAGCTAACAATATATATCCCCCCTCCTTAATCAGCAGCACAGAGTTGGAAACCACAAAAAAGTGTGAAGTATCAAAAATATTAAGAACAAGAAAAAACAAGAAACCATGTATCAAACGCTTTTGAATCTAAAATCTGACTTTGGATGTGAGTTCTACAGGTGATTCCAGTTCAAATTGGTACCATCTCGAGAGCTGCTGATGGTCAACACGTAGAGATCCATGAAGATGCAATGATGTAGGGTTTAGGAGGAGAATGGGCCCTAATCTGGTGATACAGCCACTGAATCAACTTGTTTCAAGAATTAAAGATGATGGAAAAGATGAACCGATCAAAACCCTATCTAAAAATCCCCAATCTGAGGTAAAACCGTAAAATATTGACCATGTTAATGACAGCGTGACATCAGCAGAAAAGTGATGCTTCCAGCGTCTCGGAAGCAGTTTCTTCAGATCGTTGTTCTGATACCAAGATAAATTTAGGGTCACAGAAATTAGGGTTATGGACATGCTTTAGGATAGGAAGGAGGAAGAAGAAGAGGAGGAAAATTAGGGTTGAATTCATTAGCCAAAACCCTTTCTATTACTAGTGTATATATATATATATATATATATATATGGTGCCAGTTACATCTCACGTATAATGGCACAAAAGAACAGAAAAGAAACCCTACTTACAACTCACAACACACCAACTACTATCCTAATAAGGCACACATTCCAACAATAACCTAGGCTCCTAAAGGGGTCTTTCACCTGGTTACCTAGGCCTTTTGACAACCTTGGATAAGCTTATACAATTTCAAAAATTATATTTTACATATACCATCACATAACAACACTGATAAGCTAAGCGTACACATGATCCAGCTACCCTAGGTTCCAGGGATTCATACCATAAATCTAATTTAGAAATTCACATACCCCAAGCTTGATTACTTCTCCTTTCTCACTCATTGAGGCACGTTGCAGTTGAAGGCATAAAATCTGTAAGGATCCATCAATTGATGAGTATGGGTTGAGCTTGAATTACATATCCGTAAAACTCCTTCATAGATTAGGGAAATGAAGTTTTCATACCTTTGGATAATGACCAATGCTTAGTTGCTTGAAGACCTGCGAAAAGGATCTTGACCAGGGTAACCCTTCCTTAAGAAAAAGATTTTTGCAATCACAAGAATTGTGCCTAACACACTGCCTGAGTTTTTCAATCTTTGCCTGGAAAACAACACGTAGGGGGTGAAATATATCATGAATATTAATGATTTAATTTATGAGTAGCTTTATTAACACCCACGGAATCTGGGAGGGCACCTACGCCAAAAACCATTGATTGCTTTGAATCAGATGACGGGGGATCGTTTTTCGCCCCAATCTTCCACACAAGGTATCTTGAGACCATGGGCATACCATCAGACGGTCAGTTTTTTATTCCCCGTGGCACAAACCCCATAAAGGCCCTAAAATTACGTTTGAGCGTGATGTATTCCTTGTGATTTTAGGGGCACTTTTTTGGAAAAATGTGCCACGTGAAATTAAAAAATGGCTGTCTGTTGGTACGCTCATGGTCTCAAGATACCTTATGTGGAAGATTGGGGTAAAAAATGATCTCCATCATCTGATCCAAAGGAATCAATGGTTCTTAGCATAGGTGCCCTCCAAGATTCCATGGATGTTAATAAAGCTACCTTAGTTTATTAGTCTAGAAAGCTTAAAGGATCCCAATATCTTGAGCTAAATAAATGTTAGTGAAAAAAAACCAGTCATATCATCACAGGAGAAAATACCTCATTTTCCTCTTTTTTAAGAGATAACAGTTTCACTGCAGCGATATGCCAACAATGATAGCAGTGGTAATTTTCTATATGTTCTGCAGCAGTGAACTGCTTCAGGCAATCCTCCACCGTACATCCATCCATCTATATGATCATATGCAGAGATAGAGAAAAAGGGTGGTCAGATATGAAACATTACGATCAACTAAACAGAAAATTGAATGTAAAAAAAAATTACAACATACATAACCAATAAAACGGGTAGGCCATCAGTGGACATACAATTGATACACTATTATCCAGCACTGGTGAGAGAGGTAAGCAGTAGAAAAACTCAAAGTCCATTGAAAGCTGCAATACACAAAAAGAATAGTACATAACTAAATGATAAGCATCGTCACTTTTACAACTTCTTTGTGGTCTCCAAATACACAGAAAGATACTGTTCTTTGATCTGTTTGTGATCTCCAAATACACAGAAAGATACTGTTCTTTGATCTGATTGTGGTAATCAGAGTATGTATCATTCAAAGGAAAGATAAGTTACAACTTAAGAAGCCCAATAAGTTTGTATCTTAAAGAGGTGGACAGGCACAAGAAAGAAGGGAACCTCTGTCCAAGCCGACAGGATTATTGAAGGCGCGGAGCGCCTAAGTCTAAAACCCATCGAAACCATTGACTGCTTGGAATCAGACGATGGAGATCATTTTTCACTCCAATCTTCCCTACAATGGATCTTGAGACCGTGAGCATACCATCGTACGATCGGTTTTTGATTCCACATGGGACAGATCCCAAAAAACATGGCCCTAAAATCAGCTTTGAGTGTGTTTGTGCCATGTGATTTCAGGGCCACTTTTTTTAGGATCTGTGCCACATGGAACCCAAAACTGACTGTCTAATGGTACGCTCATGGTCTCAAGATGCATTGTGTGGAAGATTGAGGTGAAAAACGATCTCAATCGTGTGATTCCAAGCAGTCAATGGGTTTCAGACATAGGCGCCCTCAGTAATCCTGTAGGCAGGAATAGAGGTACCCCAAGGAAGAATCCAAGAAAACCAGTTGAAACAAGGGGATGTGGCACAAAAGCATAAATATCCTATTTGTTTCGAAAAACAACCCATTTGCTTCTTTACGATGTAGCATGCATAAAAAGCCAGAGGTTAGGGATGTATCCCGTCCACCTCTCCCAGCCCCATATGTACAGGACCAGCACTGGGTAATGGCCTAAAGATTTACATGCATGTAAGGTAGATTTGTAACTTCCATCCAAGGTATCTAACTCAGGATCATCAGGTATCGGTCCATGGAGGACCGATATTTTTTCTACAAAAAGGTGAAACAACTGCAAAAAAAACTTCAAATCAATGGGGTATCCGTATCGACCGATACCTGATACGTATTGACCGATACAGGCCCATATAGCCTGATACCAATACTGATACGACCCCGATACTGGTATCGGTATCGATTTCCGGTGAAACCGATACATATCGCTGATACGTATCAGTATCGACCGAGTTTTGATACCATGCTTCCATCAGCCTTCCTTAGCCACAATATTCTTAAGAATCCCATCTGACCTGAAATGAACAACTTCTACAAGTTAAAAAGCTGCCAAGGGTTCCATTAAATGGCCCAAAGAAGTTTTGTTGCCACCGTTCCATCTCACTGTGGCCTTCCCTTCTCTTTGAACTGAAGATACTATGCAGAGGAGAAGCATAGATGTCTGCTAGAGAACCGGAATGGGGTACATAACATTCTGAAAATTCATCTTGTAAAGAAGACAAAAGGTGAAGTAATGCTTCTGCTGCATCCTACATGTGAAGTCAAATAACAAATTTGGCAACAAGTCATAGTAATCAAGAAAACACAGTATAAGTTAACTCTGAGATACACCACCTGCTGCCTTGTTAAATTGAAGTTCGGAATATAAAGGTTCATTGCATGCATCACCCTTCGAGGGCTTACTACTTTTCTTTCAGCCCCAGTAATGCACAAATCTGCGCAATAGATTAGATTAACCTAAAAGTTGATAACTGTAATAAAGAATAAATTTTCCTACTGGGTTACCCAAAATTGACAACATGTTAAAGAAAGGCTGGTGTTACCACCACACCACTTTATGTTACAGCCACCTCACTTAAGCAAAGAGAAAAATCTTTGACTGCTTAAAATCAGACGATGGAGATCATTTTTTGTCCCAATCGTCCACACAATAGATCTTGAGGTCACAGGTCTACCATCAGACGGTCAGATGTTGATTCCTCGTGGCACACATCCCAAAAAGTGAACATGAACAACATACTATTATATGTGGTTCACGTGCACTTTTTGGGACGTGTGCCACATGGAATCAACATCTGACCGTCTGATAGTAGGCCCATGCTCTCACAACCTATTGCGTGGAAGATTGGGAGGAAAAATGATCTCCATCATTTGATTTAAAGCAGTCAACGAATTTTTCCTTTGTTTAAGTGAGGTGGTTGTAACATCTCGTGTGGTAGTAGCACCAGCCTAAAGAAATTAAGTTATAAATAAGCATAATGTATGTTAAATCACATTACGAATATGGACTCGATGTTGTTCATGGACTACAATTTGATAATATCTAATAACAAACGTTCATTGGATGCTCCACTTGCCCTGGATTATTCCATTACTAGCATATGAGTAAAAGAAATTCATGTATACATTGGAGTCTATTAAGAACATCAGATCATTATGTCAGCAACTTTTGCTAGATAATGCCCTTAACCAGTTTCTAGAACTGGTGAGCATTGTGGAGAATGCTTAAATTTTGTAACTTTATTTGCAGCCCACAAATCTTGCCAAGCAATTCATTGTCCTCACAACCCTTGAATGTTTTAAAACATGTTGTTGCAACCCATAAAAAATCATTTTTAACCTAATGTTGCACTCTTTTTTTTGAGTTGTGCATTGTGCAATCCACAATCCATCGCACTCTGCCCTCATCTCTGGCACCACGACTCGGCAGCCCTCATCTTTTGCCCCATTGTTTAGGTATTTTAAGCTCCAATTTTTCTCTAACAATTGAATCTTCTCACTTGCTCGATTGATTTCAAGTGGGTTTGGGTGGGTTTGCAAAGAAAAAAAATGGGTTCTAGAATCCATCATCATCATCATCACAGCCTTATCCCATCCATTTGGGTCGGCTTTGCAAGTCCTATTTCTTCACCTGTTTCTGATCAATGCTACATTATGTAATCCTTCATGTCCCTTCTCATTACTTCCCTCCAGGGATTCACAGATCTTCCTCTCCCCTACTTGCGCTTGTAGCATAGGGATGAGGGATAATGTTAGCTTGACAGCCAACTGTATAAACAAACTCGTCAAATCCTATGATAAAATGGGTTTTGGAATCCATGAAAAAAATACGAGTAGATGGAGTTCAAATGGATTTTAGATGGGTTTGCAGCGAAAACAAATGGGAGAACGAGTTTGAAATTTTTGAGTTTCAGTAGTGACGGGAGCAAATAGCACGAAGGAAGAAGGGCGCAACAGATTTTTTTCCTACTATTTGGGTTGCAAAAACAATAATAACAAGGGTTGCAAAGATTCAAGAAACCTGGATTTCAATGCTTTTGCAGCACAAGCGTAGGAGGAAAAAACAACTAAGTTCCCACAAGGGAATTGGATTTACTACATAAGTCAAAATAAAGGTATCCCTTTAAATTATGTCCATGGCTTTCCTGGCAGAAGCTTGGATTCACATGCTAACTTGGATCTGCATAATAGGACTTGATATGAGAAATATGTAGAAGGTTTTCTTAATTTACATGTCAGAGGTGATGAGGATCTTAGTAACAACTATCGTTATCTGCACAAGCAATTACCAGGATATAATGTGAGAGGTCATTTTTCTTACATTGGGCTAATATTGGAAATAAAATTTATGGCAGGGAAATGAAACCTCTATAAAATTTCATTTGGTGGATTGGGTTATAATTTGCAGGGAAAAGAAATGAGGTGGTCTATCCATTAATAGCATTAAGAATCTAATTAAACAAGACCAATTATGTAAATGGCTATGGAAAATCGGAATGAGGTGGATACCAGGTGTTACTCGATAAATATGGGCCAGCAGGGGATCTATGGAGTATCCACCCAGTGTCAAACACAAATGTCTCAGGCTTTTGTTGGGCGATATCACAGTTAGAACAAAAATTCTAGAAAAATGTTACTCCAGTCGGGGTATAAAAGATAGAATTAAATTTGGGCTGAGATATATCGCTAGGGGAAGGGCCAGCTAAAGAAAAGCTTTCCAGAGCTATTTATGGGGGCAAAGAAGAAGGAAGGTATTGTCAGAGAAAGTTACATAAGACATCGTTAGAGAAATCTACACAAGAGAGTGTAATGGTGATCCGATTTGCTGTCCATCCATGAGAAGATACTTGGAAGAGGAAGAAGAATATTATTATATAGTGTTGTTGGGGGAGCTTCAACAAGTGTTTTCGTTCTGCGCCATACACCAGATAGCAGAATTTGGACCGTAATCTCCATTGGTATGCTCGGTAACGGTCTACGTCGGGAAAAATGGGTCAAAGTCAGAAAAAAATTAAAAATATATATATCATAATAAATTTCAAGATAAAAATAATGATTTTAATGAACAACATAGGCAAAACCTAGAAGTATTTTATGAAAAGACTAAACAAAATAGTACCAAACAAAAAAGTTTTTTCTCCCCTCAAGTATAAGTGGAAAAAAAAATATTGAAGCACATCACAAACATCGCCAATCGGCCAAATCACGACTTGGCCGATTATTCATCGATAAAGTTGGGATGACTGCAAGTCGCCGACTTTTTCTAAGTTTTTGAAAAAGTCGGAGACTTTTGTGATTGTGGTTACAGATATCTCAAAGCAGGTACTGGTGGGAAATAGCTAATAGTGCACCTGTTAAGGAAAAAAGAATAGCTGGATGGCTGGCCCCACAGCAGGGGAATCTCAAACTAAATTATTATGGGTTTTGTATGACAACTCTGGACCAACTGCTGGTGGTGGGTTAGTTACAGACTCGGGAAGGGGGGGTCTGGGGAATTCTCAAATCAAATAATGATGGTTTTTTTTCACAACCCTGGACCAGTGATGCGGGAACTTACTAAATGCAACGCTAGGGCTGAGATTAGGATTAAAATTAATTTAATCAATTAAAAATAATAATTTCTCATAACAAATTACCACGAAAATTTTAGAAATTCAATTAGGTGATTTAATTTCGGCCCAAAATAGTGTTACTTTCGTGTATGTTCCCTATCGCGGATCTAGAAGACTAGGGTTCTTATGAACGGCTAGATCTCCGATAGTTTTAAGGCGTCAAACGAACTCGCAAGCGGGTTCTCTCGATACCAAATGAAAATAAAAGGCTAATAAAATTAATGATGAACAAAATATTGATTTGAGGCTTTTATGAGATCAATAAAATAATTAGGATTACGCTACTTACGCAAGCCGCAGATCTAAAGAAGATAGAGATGGAAGAAGAGTTGGCCTCGCACCAAACCGCAAGCGGGAATCAAAGAATCGCTCTCCGTTTGAGAGAATCACACCCTCACGAAAGTTAAAAACTATCAATTTTGCATAAGCAATTTTCATTAACCAAAAAGTAATAATGAAAGTGTTTACAAGCCTTTAAATAGGCTAACCAATGCATAAAATTAGAAGTCCTAGTATAACTCTAATTCCTAATTCAAATAAAAGAAATATCCTAATTCTTCTAAAACAATAAGGAAACTAATCTTATTTCTAATAAAAGAAACAACTCTTACTTTCTAAAATAAAATAATAAAAGATACTAATCCTAATTCAATTAGGATTCTTGAAATTCGTCACTTTTCCAAAATCGACCATAACTTCTTCAATATTTGTCGGAATTGCTCAAATTTTGGCTTGTTGGAAAGCTACTTCGATAAGCTTTCAAATATGACCAATTTCATATCAATCCGACTTCGTTTGACACTTCAAAATAGGCCAAACATAAAAGTGACGGGATTGAAAGTTGAAAACCCTAATAAATTTTGGATTTTCTTCTTTCTGATCAAACGGGTCTTTAACGGGCCTTGTTTTAAAGAAACCCATTCATGGGTCCACTTTCTCTTTTGACGTCTCCTCTTTATCCGACCACGATTCAAACAGGTGGATCTAAAATTCGCATCAACCAGCTTCTGGTGGTGGGTTGGTTAGACCATTAGAGACTCGAGAGAGAAATTCTGGCTGCCATTTCGTCACAATTTGGAATATGCGACAGTGTGGAAGCAGAGTTGTCGGCTACCATGGTGGGAATTATTATTGGCCTGTGCAGTGCACAACTGAAACAAAGTCATGATTAAAGGGGACTGTCAAAGCGTAACAGCATGGGTGAAAGGTGGTATGGGGATTCCATGGAGGCTTTCAAACAAACAAGGGAGCTGTTTTCTGCATGCCACTTCTAGATAGATTGCCTCACAAAGAAGGCAGGATTTAATAATGGAAGTCTAAGAGCATTTGACATTACTATATTGTAAAGTTCTGAGCTCCCCTATTTTTTGATTGGGTAGCTTTATTTACATCCATGGAATCTTGGAGTGCACCTACATCAAAAGCCATTGACTGCTTTGAATCATACGGTGGAGCTCTTTTTACGGCTCAATCTTACACACAGGATCTTAAGACCATGAGCATAGCATCAGACGGTCAGTTTTTTATTCCACGAGGTACATATCCCAAAAAAGTGTTCCTAAAATCACATGACACACATCACGCTCAAAGGTGATTTTAGGGCCATTTTTTGGGATCTGTGCCACATGGTATCAAAAACTGACTGTCTGATGGCACACCCATGATCTGAAGATCACTTGTGTGCTAAAAAAGATCTCCATCGTCTGATTCAAAGCAGTGAATGGTTTTTGGTGTAGGTGTTTCTTATTTTGTAGTTCTGTAATGCTAGAAGCGCAAAATTTTGGTTGGGCTTTAGCATCTTGCTGCAACCTTTGTTAGTATTTTCTTTCGGTTTTTGAATATATTATGTACAACTTAGCAAAAGAGAGAAAAAAAAAAAAAGAAAGGTTAGTATTTACATTCACGGCATATGGGAATAAGAACCCTCATTATGAATCACATGATGTAACCCCAAAATTTGGTTATCACTCGATTTTTGGTGATATTCTAGTGTACTGAAATATTACTCATTGTGAGATAACTTCCACATGTTTACCCAAAAATTCTGTGAATCAAATCATCAATGGTTTGACAAATGTCAATTCACATAAAACTAGAAAAGATAACTTTGAATTTGTAAACACAAATTTTTATAAGTACGCATCGCTAATCATCAATGATTTGTCAAATGTCAAGTCACACAAAACAAGAAAAAATAATTTTGAAAGCATATGCACACAAATGTTTATAAGTACTCATCGCATTGAGTACTTAATGAACATTTCTATCTCACTAGTGCAGCCAACCCTACCACTTGGATTATTCATTTAATTTCTATGACATGCAGAATAGCAACATTAAGAATCATTGCTGATGTGGATGGCAAAACATTGAATTGAAAATTCAGATATTCAAATAACTCGCTATGATTCGCAAGTTTTAGCCATCTGTTAAATTAAGAATCTTTGCTGATGTGAAAGGCAAAATACTAAATTGACAATTCAGATAGGGTACCAATTTTCGCAACCAAACATTCTGGAGGCGCAATTGATGGTTTCCCCGCTCAAATTGTTGCCTTGAATCAGATGCTAGAGATAGGTTTCGTCATAATCTTGAACACATTAGATCTTAAGATCATGACCCACATATCAGACAGTCAAATGTTGATTCAACGTGGCACACATCCGTTATCACAGTGCACCATGGTACACCAAGATCACAGTCACTTTTAGGGATTTTTGCCACGTGTAATCAACATCTGACTGTCTGATATGTAGGCCATGATCTTAAGATCTAATGTGTAAAAGATTGGGACCACAAAAAGACCTTTGTCATCTGATTCAAAGCAGTCAATGGTGAGAGCAGTAAAACCATCAGTTGCTCCGCAAGAATCTTTCGATGCAAAAATCGCTACCCATTCAGATATTTATTAGGCTTTTTGGTTATTTAGGGCAGATGACAATCATAGTTGATGGTTGGAGGATATTTGCAGGAAAGGTTAAAGAGAAATGCAATACAAATTGTGCCCCTCCTTTGGTCGCCACTGAACATAACTTTGACGGTTGCTCGCATGGGGACCTGGCCGATGGTGGTGGCAACAAAAGGAGCTTGGATGGGAGTAGGTTTGTTCTTTTTCTTTAATTTTTTAATGTAATCTTTGTTTAATTATCTTTATTAATGGCTAGCAAATCCCAAACCAGTCTTATGGCTTTGTTTCTTTTCTTTTTTTTTTTCAAAAAATTATCGTTATTAATAGAAAATAAAAAATCATCCATGATTTTACCTTTCAACAATGTAGCCAAAGCAACTGTAAGAGGCATGCTTTCAAGCCTTTCCTCAGCCTTTAAATCACTCGCCTCAATTAGATTTTGGAGAAAAAAAGGGAAACTGTGACAACTAGCCAGGGCCTGTTTGAAATATCCAATTTGAAGTCAGAATGGTTGTAATCATTTATATTGAATGCACGGGAGTTGATCTCATTAAGAAGGTTTATACCCATACATAGCATAATCAGTAAATAATTGCAGCCACGTAAAACAAACCAGTGAAAAAAAAACACATTTAAAAAAACGTCCTGGTAACGAGAAATTAAATCACGTTTTAAACACGTCTTTTAGAAAATTAAAAAAAAAAAAATAATAATCATGGTTGTCAAATCGGAATAATTTACGATTTGAATCGTACGATTCATATCAAATCGTACCTATTTCGATTTGAATCGTAGATTTAAATTGTAATCTGCCTGCAATCGTTCAAATCGCTTTTGAATCGTAAAAATCATTTGAATCGTAGATTCAAATCGAATCGTATGATTTGAGTCTGTCATATGACAGCTTGTACAATGACACAATGTCACTTAAAATCACTTTTGTTTGTTTTCTTTTATACTAAAGAGCCCCTAAACCTTATGAACCCTATCCCATCTTATTTTATGCTTATTAAACATTGTTTTGGGTTGTTAAAAGCTTCTTTTTTTAGGGCAAACACTATATTTCAAGTATCTCCAATTCTCCATGCTCGTTGACCAAAATCAAATACCTTTTTTAGGTTTTACATTGACCAGAAGAAAAAGAATATTTTTTACTGAGAATTAATCTTTAACAAAATCCGCCATCGAAGAATGAGTTTTAAGATTTTCTAAAGTGAACTTTTATTACATATTTACATCTTATATATTTCAAGTCATTCGAGTGATTGTTCTTTATCGATGTTCTCTATCTTTTTTTTCGTTTTGTTTTTTGACATCTTTAAAGTCTCATATGATCATAGTATCTCATATACTCATACATACATATTTTATATACATAGATGCCACACATACAAAATTACAAGCGAACTTACATGAATGAACAATGATAGGTCAAATGATGAAATGATAACGTTTTTTTGGCTTTGGGGGATTCAAATTATTAGAAATGTTGAAATTATTATATGTATTGCATTTTCCTAATTCTCTTATTTTTTCTTCAAAAACTCGATTAAATCTTGCGATTTACGATTTGATTCATTTTCTGAGGAAAACGATTTACGATCTGATTCATGAGTTGACAACCTTGATAATAATATTAATAAATAAAAATTTGTTATTTTGAAGGGGAAAACGCATTTAAAATGCTTCAAACATGAAAAATGGGTTAAACAATAAAATAAAAAGTGAAAAAAGAGTTCATTTAATTTTATTTTTTTATAAAGTATTACATTAAAAAAAACTAAGCCCACTCCCCATAACACTAAACTAGGATCCTTATAACCTAAACTCATCCCTGTAACCCTAAAACCCATGTTATTAAAATCATAGGATTCAAACCAAATCATATGATTCGATTTATGAATCGTGGGGTATACAATTCAAAACGTTGATCTGAATAATATTTGAATTGTATGATTCAACAATGAATTGAATAAATCATAGGATTTGGTGGGAATCTTAGGATTTAGTGTGCATAGGATTCAACGGCATTCTCGTGAAACAGAGAATCCCATCGACCGTAAGTCCAAAAGGAGATTTTCTTTGTCATTTTTTTTACTTGTCTTTTTGCAATTTAAGTTACATTATGTCCTATTAGATTAAAATAACACAAACTTTTAACCTATTACTAATCTTTTAAGGTTTTAAAAATATTTAGGTATTGAGGAGAAAAAATATCCAAACTCTATTTTGTCACATCTTCAACGCTCAAAGAAATTTGATTGTCACTTGAAAACATCTTCTCTATCAATTCTGGGGGTGCAAATGGGTCGGGTCAACCTGGCGGGTTTTGGAGACCCGACCTGTTACAAATCGGGTTTGGGTCTTAAAACTTGACCTGTCGGACCGGGTTGGGTCTAAACAAGTCGGGTACAAGTTACCTAAACAAGTCGGGTACAAGTTAGACCTAAACCAAACCTGCACCCGAGCTGGTACGTATTTATAAACGGATGTATAACATTATATATTATAGGATATAGTGCTTATATATTATTTATATGCATAATAACTCATATATAACTACTCTATAAGAAAGATTTTAATATTTTACTTTTTATTATTACTGGTATAATGATTGGATACTGCAGGAATTAGTGATCCTCTATGATTTAGAGGTCCAGATGAAGTTAAAAAGTTGCTAATAGGTTGGGTCAAAACCTGAAAATGCAGTTGGTATACATTAGTGGGTCGTTTTCTCATTGGCTGTTGGTCCAGGTCCAGGTCTGGTTTCAGGTATCGGGTCAGGTTCAAGTCAAGTCCAGATCTGGGTTTATTTTTTTCAACAAGTTGGGTACAGGTTCAGGTAGAGGTTAGACACGAGCAGGTAGGGTCGGGTTCAGGTCTAGGAAATGGTTTAACAGGTTGGGTTCAAGTTAACTCTAAACCCGACCCGTTTGCACCCCTAATCAATTCTTCATCATCTACAACCATCTTTTGGGTTATTTGATGGTTGTTTCATGAAATCAAGATTTGCGGTCATTGTATTGTAAGTTTTTAAAAATTGTTTAGTTCTTCAATCTATTTTTCTTTTTATTGCTTCCTTTTGGATTTGATAACAAGTATGATGAAGGATATGCATGATACATGAGAAAATTGCAATATCATTATGAGATGAGATTGGAATATATATGGATTGATTGGTATGCATCATATGCATATAGTTGATACAGATTATGGATTATAATGAATGGTGAATGATTTATGCCTTGTAGTTTATTACTAAATTGCATATTTGTTTGTATTTTTGACACCTGATGTATGGCTATTTCATTCCTTTTTCTGTTGTTGTTTATATTATTGACAATAGTTGGTCATATTATTGATATTTTGTTAATAGATGAAGTTGGAAAAAGAGATGGTTATCAATAATTTAATAAATTTTTTTCATTATTTCAGTATTTAACAAAAAAAATCTGCAAAATCCTATCATTTATGATTCAATTCAAACACCACCACCCCTTTGCTCTTACGATTTTATGCTTTGATTCGATTTTGGCAACATCGATTAATACTAAAGCTATCCCCATGACCCCTGGCCAGGAGCGTAGCCAGGATTTTCTTCTGGTTGGGGTTAGCGATGGTCGACAAATGGTAATTATTATTTTCCCGCTGATCTGGGGGCTTATACACTACAGATTTGGGGCTTGTACATAGAACAAGGCTGTATAAGAAGTGTATTCTATACATGTTTCAACATTAAATGGGGGCTTCAGCCCCAGTGCTATATGTGGCTATGCCCCAGCCCCTGGCCATTAATGATGATATATTGATCAACTTATGGTTGTTGATTTGTTAATGATTAGACTCTTTTGACCTGTATAATTGTTTACAGAAATATAAAAATATATTATATGTCTCAAAAGTGGGTTAATTTGCTAAAAAAATTGGTTACAACTTGGAATAAATGTTTAACATATGAAATATAAATTTTTTTATAACTATTAATATATTTTTCTTTTATTTTTCCGAATGATTCACATTTTTTCCCCAACTTTGCCCTTTTTCCCCAATTTTTTCCCCAAACTTTGAGTTTGTCACAATGCAAAAATCATGTGTTCATCCAAAATGTACGATTTGGTCAAAATAGAAAACAACTTAGTGCCACAATGTAATAGAGTTCTTTATATAAGCTCTAGATAGTATATAATGGGACAATGGGTTTGAGAACGACATCTGAAACAGGATCAATGCAGGGTGGGGTGGGCAAGGTGGAGACAAGTAAGTGGTGTGCTGTGCAACCAATGAGTGCAATGCCAGTTAAAATGGTGTTTTTTGTAAGGCAGGTTAAGAGCTGAAATTACTAAACTGTGTTGAGTATTAGGCGGTGAAGAAGCGCCGAGTAGATAGAGTGCATGCGGCTGAGATACACATGATAAGGTAGATGCTACGTTACTTAATTCACTAGTCTAGCCTGTGAATGGTGAATTGGTTTGGAGCGAACCAATTTGCCATTCAATTCAGGTACAATTTGGCAAGATGGGCGAATTGTAGTTAAGCTACAAAAACAGTCACAAATTTGGGCGGCAATGGTCTAAGTCGGGAAAAATCAGTGTCGGAAAAAATCAGGAAAAATAAAAAATTCCAAAAATATAACATAATATATTTCAAGTTAAAAATAATGATTTTAATGAACAAAATAGGCAAAACCTAAAGTTTTTTATGAACAAAATAGTACAAAACCTAAAGATTTTTTTTCGTTTAAGTATAAATGGGCAATATCACAAACATCGTCGATGAATCGACCGAGTGGCGACTTGGCCGATTAATCGGTGATAAAGTTAGGATGACTACAAGTCGTGACTTTTTCCGATTCTTTGAAAAAAGTCGGAGACTTTTGTGACTATGGAGACAATAGCATGTGGGGAGAGTTGAATCCACGACCTTCAACTCCTACACACGATATTTCATGTAACCAACTAAGCTAGCGGCTATTATACTAAAAAATATAGAATTTAATAAATATATTTCTACTTCTTGTTAGCTTACCAAAAAAAAAATTAAGATAAAAAAAACTTATCCTACCCCTAGCGAATCGGATCAGCATGGAAGTAGCGAATTGCAGATTACGAACTCATATTCGAATCGAACGAATTGCAAATTAGGTAACATAGGGTAGATGCATGGATAATAAGGAAAGAGTGTGTAAAAGGAAGTTTGCGAGTTGACCACAATGAAGGATAAATTACAGAATGTCGTTTGAGATTATTTGTACATGTCCATCGACGACTTGAAACGATGAATGAAACAACCCATGTATAAAGGATTTAAAAGATGCAAGCATAATGGAGTACTAGACCACTAAGAACCCAGAGGGGAGTAGTGAGAAGTTATATGAAGAACTGAAAAGTGAAAAGAGGTTTACCCTAAAAATAAAGAAGTGGTGAATTAGGACTTCCAAAAACGGCCACAAATCAACAAACAAGGTGATTATGATAGCGCAAATGGTAAGTTGCAACATATTAAGCATATGCCGGTAAAATAGAATGCTTTCTATCCATAAAGGAATAACATATAAAGATATCATTGTGCAATTGCATCAGAAGACATGTCTTTATGGCTTCAATATACATAAAGCTTCCATATACGAAATAAATAAATAATGATGCGGATAAGAGAAAAATAATTGTGGTGTACCTGTAAAATGGCATTTAGAAAGCAATTATTGCCAAGATTCTGCAACCCAGCCACTATGCATAAATTTTTGGAAGAATCAATTCTTTCAGATGTCCATAGTAAACTATGAAGGCATCTGAAATTACCATCTCTCGGTATGAGGATCAAACTAGCCACTCCCATACCCACTCCAAGAATACCACCTAGTAAAATATTGAACTGAGAAAGCCAACATCCCTTGATAGGGGGAAGTATCTGAAGGTCATGCTTAAGCTTGTGGATGAGATGATACACGCTAATTTCTCCTTTAATTTTCATTTGAAAACTACATAGTTCCTTTCTTTTAAGAACTTTAAAGTTTGCAACCCATACTGTAATCCTGACAATAAAACCTGCCGTAAGAAACATGGAATCATGACCCGATCAAAAAAGAAAGACGGAATCACAAGAATAAAAGTGTGTAACAATATTGCTGAAGTGCCTGTGGCTATTGCAAATTACTTGGAACAAAAGCAAAACCTAGCTTATTAATAAACTACTGAATTAATAATGTCATTACTTACTATAAAGTTATTTGGAGCTTAAAATAGATAATTACATATAAAGAGCGAGTGCATCATATTTTTGACTATCAATGCTACCTAGACACGTGGCTTGGGTGCCAAGTGCCAAGTGTGAAGGTGCCATAGATGTTTGGCACACCAATTTCTAAAGATTCCAATATGGGAGCATGGCCTTGAGAAAAAAAAAATTCTAAAAAAATAGAATGTGGAGAAAAAAAAATGAAGAGACATCTTAGAGAGTCAATTGAGATATGTAATGAAAGATTAATGTATGTCACGAACCTAACTAAAAGTATACTATATTATACAAATCGTTTTCAAGGACCCAAGCTTTTTATTTTATAAACTAAACTTTACACAAATTGTTTCTAATAAAATGACGGTTCATTTTATCGTCAAAACGAAGAATATTTTGATGGTATGTTGCATCTTCATACATGTCTAGAAGTACCGTGCTGTGTTGAGGAGAGCCCAAGTACCACACATATTATAGGTGGGAACCTCCATCAAATTAAAAAGCCATTCTATTACAGTATGCGTCAATCTCCCATTGTGCATTAGATGGATCAGAGGCTGGGGGATAGTGACAATTCAAGTATATGTCCAAGTTTCCCAAGGCTACCCAAATATAACTTAGCTGATCGTGCCCATGGAAGGAAGTTGGTACCATTTAACTTCATACTTGTAATCCCAAGAGACGTGATCAAATCAGAAGAACCAGTAATGATGGTGGGTTTCGGCGCCATATTGATAGAAAAGCGATCAAGGGAGATAAATAAAGTGGGAAATACCTCCACTCGAGATCAAAGAGATAGATTAAGTAGGAAAAGGCTTCTCCTCACAACAAACCAGAATTAAACACCAAAAAGGACTAAACATGGCTGGGCAACACTGCTGTACCAAAAACAGACCACAAAGAGGTATCACCGCTCCAAATCACTTCAAAAAAACCTCCAAAATGCAAATAGAATTAAATGTATATGTAAACAAATCTATAGATATGCTGGAGCAAATTGATTTACATCAATTCCTCACCTCAAATCATCAAAAAAAGCCAGAATATCTATAAGTTAGACATTTGGGGCACATGAAAAATGAGAAACAGAAAAATCAAGAACTTGTAGGAGGCTTCATCAAATCATGCGAAACTTCTGGGGTAGACTCATCGTAGAACTTAGGTGTTCCCATCTAGCTAATCAATCTCCTGCTTTCATATGTCCAGCAGTTACTTGAGTCAGGTCCCCAAATAATTTTTTGATTAGATCATTAGGATCAATTGATCGGTGCAATTCGTATGCTATGGCCTATTGAAGAGATAGCCCGTTGATTGAACTGTCTGGATCAATGGGCACATGTATATATATTTGACAACATCCAATCCCTTTTTGTTTGCATAAGAATTGTACAGGATTCCCAAAGCTTGAGCATAAAGTTAGTGATGCGCACTTTATGGAATTATCTAGTTTCAACTTTAAATTATTTATTGTGTGCATAAGACTTGCATAGGATTACTAGAGCGTATGCATAGTCATAATATGCTTATGTTCTATGAGACCACAACACAATTATGGGATGCCTTAATATAGATTTATACACATGAAAAGAACGATTCTTGATCTAGGAGTTGTTTCGAGAGGCCTCTCGTGCCGAGCAAGGAAACGGGTTTGTTTTGGAAGACGATGAGATGAACTCGGTCAATATGAGCCTCCTTCTGAGTACCATGGTGAGGATTCTAAAATTGTTGTTTGTCATCTCGAGTGTCAGAAGATGTACTTCTTTTAATGGGACTAGGACTAGAGTTGAGCATCTTCGCTACCTCCTCTGTGAAGTCTATGCTAGAATAGATGGCAATGAGAGATATCATGCTATTACTACTCGTTCCTCTACTCCTACTGAGCATACGGCTTTGGCAACTGATTCGCGGGGTAGGGGTAGGGGTAGGGGTAGCGGCTGTGGAGGTCGTGGTCATGAACGTGGAGGTGGTTGGGATGAGCTTACTGTTTCTCTTTTGTCATCAACAAATAAATCTAAATGCTTCATGGTATGCACCTCGTCCAGGGTACATATCTTTTACTCATGTTGCGAGTAAAGACTTCATTACTTCTGATGCTGCTACATCTCCTATGGCCACTTCTTCCAGTGCTCTTGTCCATAATGCATATGATGTTGTTGCCCTTCATGTTGAGATTGATGATCTGAGGGAGCATCTTCAAGTGACCTAATCAACCTCTTCTCATGTGCCTCCAGGTGCTTCATCTGCATACCATATGTCATGTCATTTGCCTGTTCTCCTGCATGAGTTATTGATTTAGGCACCTCAGATCTTACGACGGGTGAGTCACAACTAATCCCTCTTATTACACCCTTGTTTCTAGTAATGGGAGTGTTCCTCTATCCGCCAATATCTCTTTCTAATGTTCTACATGCTCATAACTTAAACACAAATTTGTTATCCATTGGTTGCATTACTGAGCCTTTAAATTTTTCAGTAACCTTTCCACTACTATATTTTTCAGGACTTGGGCAGACTTTAAGCATGGGGTACAAATTACTTTGGAGCTAATTGACCAGTGGTTTTCTCCCCTTAAAGTAGTCGTGTCTTTAATGTTGACACTTTGTCTTCGGCATGCGAGATTGGGACATGCCTCCTTATAATCTTTATGTTTGCTGTTTCCCTCTTTTAAGGATAATATTACTGATTTCAATTTTCCATGTTAAACTTGTGAATTGTTTAAGCATGCTAGAATCAATTATTCTTTACATTTTTTTTTTATAGATGATTGGTCTTCACATATACATCGCAGCAGTGCTTTATTTGATCTTGTGCATAGTTATATTTGGAGACCTGTTCCATTATCTTCGTTTGATAGTTTCAAATACTATTATGTGACAGATCATTCAAGATGCACTTGGGTGTACTTAAGTCTGAGGATGAGATGCTATCCACTTATCACTCTCTCGAATATGGTCCAAACTCAATTTGGTCAAATGATTAAGTCTCTTCGATTTGATAATAGTGGTAAGAACACACCCCTAGCCTTTCAATCATACCTTCAGAAGATAGGGGGTCTTGCATCAACTCTTGTGTCCTTACACTATCTAACAAAATGGTGTTGCAGAGCGTAAGAATAAACATCTTAAGGAGGCAACCAGATCTCTCCTTCGTAGGACGCATGTTCTCACTGCCCCTCATTTAATTAGTCATACACCCACTCATACTTTGGATGGTCAAATACCAATGCACATTATTATTTTTTTATAAGTAAGGTGAGCTCAAACCTGCAACCATGAGGTTGTTGTATTGTCAACTTCCATTGTGTTATAGGCCTAAGCCCTAACAATGCATATTCTTGACGTGGAACTACTTGTTTGAAATTGAGCATAAAGTCTTTGGTTGTACTTGTTTTGTGCATGAAATCCTAGAGCCCAATAATGACATAAATTGGATGATAAGTTTATTCATTGTATCTTTCTTGGGTATTTTGGTACGTCAAAAGGCCATCATTGTTATGATCCTAAAACTCGTAGATTATTCATTTCCAGGGATGTTACCTTTTTTGAAGATACTCTATATTTCTCTGGTACACTTGTTTCCTCTTTACCTCATGTGGAGTCTTCTATTGTGCGTTCCTTCCCATCTCTTACCTTCCTGCAGCTTCTTCACTAGTTCATTTTGTTCCTCCAACTTATAAGCATGGGCATCTTCCTCTCAAGCACACCTATCAGCGACGGAGCAAGTCAGTCCCTCCTTTTCACACTCCTATGCCATCAGCCCATTCAGACTCAAATCCTTCAGGTATACCTGCACCGTCATCTCCTTTGGATTCTCCTATTATTGTTCCTTCTTCTTCAGTTGATATTAATGGCCTCTCTTTTCCCATTGATCTTCGTAAAAGTAAAAAGAGTTGTGTCACTGCTCATCCCCCATTTCTCAGTTTGCTTCCTACTAGGGTTGCTCACATTAGGATCGAGTTGTCTTAGCTAAGGCCTATACTGTCTTTATTCTCTAGTCTCTTGGGGAGGCACTGAAACATCCGACCTCGTCAGGTGCTATGCATGGAGAGATGGTAACATTTGAGAAGAACAAGATATAGGAACTTATTGATCTTCCAGCTGACAAACGTACGGATGGGTGTCGTTGGGTGTTTACCATTAAACATAGAGAATATGGCACTGTTGAAAATATAGACTCTACCAGTTGCCAAGCTTGAACTTCACTGTTACTTTTGCTCCTATGGCCAAACTAACCTCGGTTCAAGAGATTATTTCCCTCGCTGCTCATCGTCATTGGCCATTATATTAGTTAGGTGTCTTCCTAGATATCGTCTTCACTAAGAGTATTTGAAAAAGGTTTGTTGTCTCTTAAGTCCATTAATCAATTGAAACAGCCTCCTAGACTGTGGTATCACAGAGTCAGTATTGTTGTTATTAATATGTGCTTCGTTAGATGTTACTCAAACGACACATGTTTTATACACACAGGCGTGAGACGCATGAGAACCATCTTATTGGTAAATGTTGATGACATTATGGTCATTGAAGATGACTCAACTTTTATAGCTCATTAAAGGCAGAATTAGGCAGAGCCTTTGATGTGAAAGATCTTAGACATCTTAGGTTTTCTTGGAATTGAGATTGTGAGCTCTTCTTGTGGGATATCTTTTTACAAAAGAAACATGCATTTGACTTGTTACTAGACACTGGTTTGCTTGAGGGTAAACCTACTAAGTATCCCGTGGACCCCAAACATCATTTACATGCTAACATTGGCAAGTTTCTTACATATCCCTCTGAGTATCAGAGATTAGTTGGGCATCTCATATATCTCACAATCTCACAAATATGAAACATGATCTTACCTTTGCAGAAATTGTTGTTGCCCAGCTTATGCACTCTCCTAGGGTACCTCATCTTGATGTCGTTTGCATTCTTTGAATAAGTATTTTCCTTGGATAGCGTTGTTCTATTATGATGTCGGGCATTCTTCTTGCAGTTACAATAGTGATGTTGATTATGTTGAAGCACCTACTGATCGTCGTTGTATCTCTGGCAAATGTGCCTTCCTTGGAGGTAACCTGGTTGTATGGAAAAGTAAAAAATAAAAGATGTGGTCTCCAGATATAATGTTGAGTCTGAATACAGAACTATGGCACATCACACATATGAGCTATTATGGATTAGCTCTCTTCTTACTGAGCTTGATTTCTCTCCATCCATTCTCGTACTTCTACAGTTGATAATAATTGGAGTCGGCATTCACTATATTCGAGATAATTTCAAGCTAACATCATTGAAACTCCTAAAGTTTCGTCTTCGGAACAGTTGGCTAATATTAATAAAGTCACTCGTGCGCTCTAAACTTCAAAGTATACTTGTCAAGCTGGGAATGACCAATATTGGTGCATAGAATTATATTAGTTACATTGTATACATGGTATGTGTGTATATACATATGATTGTAAGGGTATTTTAGTCTTTGAGGTGTAATATAGAGGCCAGTAGGGATCCTAACCCTAATATAAAGGGCAATAGGGATTCTAACCCTAACAATGTCATCTTCTTCTTCCACCTCTTCCAATCTAATCCTAATCCTAGAAATCTAACCCTACTCCTCCTACCAAATGTCAAGTATGGCTAGGGCAGGGTAAATCTCAGTCGGCCCTAAGTCGCCCAGGTTGGCATGTACTTAGCCCTAGTCTGCCCTCCAACAGGCAGGATTGGGCTGTGAGCCAAAATATGTATTTATATATAATTTTTTAAATAAGTTTATATTAAAAATAAGTTTTTTAATGGGTAAGTTGGGCTCGAATTTTAAAAATACGGACACTATCATATTTCAATGGTGCTAGCAATCATCTAATATGAGCTCTTTGTTCATTATTTGCTTCTTATCCCTTATACATCATATATGTAGGATGATTATGATACAATAAACATTATTATTAGACATATAAATAGATTAAAAAAAATTAATACACACATATATAACCCGGTCGAGGCCGAGTTGTTTGAGTTCCAATTCAAAACCGGCCCTGTCTAGAGTGGGCCAGGTTTATGAGGTAAAAAAGGCCTACTCTTTGAGGGCCGCGTCTAGGTCGATTTGCGGACCAGCCTAGTCCATTGGCAGCCCTAATGAAGTATATTTTTTTGGTCGTATGATACAATACAATATCATACGTTTGTGATTATATGATGCAAACGATACATTTGATTTTAACTATAACTAGTTTTCATTAAAAAACTTTACTACTTATTTATCCTCAACTCTTAAGCTCCTTAAGTATCTACCAAATGAATAAAAATAATAATTAAAAAAATGAAGATGTCGACAAGGAGAAAGATAAAGAAGAAGAAAAATTTAACTGATGGTGATGATATTGAGGATGGAAATGAAGAATGAAGAATTGAATTTTTTATGTTTTCTTTTTATTATTTAGGGGGTAACAAACTTTCAACGGTAAGAACAGACACATGGATACATAGATATGCTTGTACAAGTACAACTATAGGATTTCTTTTCTATAGTAGAAGTGGGACTTGAAAGACAAATATCATACAAATATACAATACAAGTATATAGTATACACTTACACCAAACTTATACTTGTGCAATTATAGGGTTTCTTTTTAGATAGTGGGAAATTGGAATGCTCAAGGCCTCAAAGTTCATTATTTAGATGATTTCTTTGATATCTCTACTTTATGAATCAATTCAATGACAGGTCATGTTTTGTTCAATTTATTTGATCTAAACTTTAACTTCCAATCTTACATATGATGAATTGAATGTCTTTTTTTATAACGTGGTATCCGACCTCTTAGAGCACTTGATTAAGTCCCTGGGTACGTGCAATCCCTGCACATTTCACATACCAGTCAGTAGGGATAAATCCCTGCGAATGGCCAACAAGGGGTGGGATTCGAACTCATAATCTCTGCTTCTTGAGGCGCGGTCCTGGCCACTGCGTCAACCCCCTGTTGGTTAAGAAATGAATGCTTTTAATACTTAGTATTTCGTAGAAATGATCATAGATTATTATTGTACTTTCAGTTCTTATTTTTGGATTTTCTTTGTGTGTGTGTGTGTGTGTGTGTGTGTATATATATATATATATATATATATATATATATATATATATATATATATATATATATATATATATATGTTTCCCATTTGTTTATAAAATTCAAAGTGTATCTTATAATACACGATATGACACGATACATCATCATCATCATCATCATCATCACAGCCTTATACCATCTATTTGGAATCGGCTTTGCTAGTCCAACTTCTCCACTCATTTCTAAGTAGCGATGAGTTCTCTATAACTTCTCAATCCTTCATATCCTTCTCACGGCTTCCCTCCAGGGTGTCACTGGTCTTCCTCTTCTCCTAAGTCCTTGTATTTCTAGCGTCTTAATCCTTCGTCCAGGGACTGCTTCGTGCCTCTGATGAACATGCCCAAATCACCTCAAGCGACACCCCTATTTTTCCATTTACAGGTGCCACTCTCAAATTTTCTCTTACGCACTCAGTTCCCAGTTGTATCCTTTCTTGTTAGGCCACATATCCATTGCCGTTGTTTGATGGCTGATGATCAGCTCCAACAGAGCAGAGCAATGACAGAGGTGCGCGGCTGTGGCCAGTGCATTCCGAACAAATAACAGCATAATCTAATTATATATCGCGATTACAACTAATCAATAACCAAAAAATCTAGTACCAGACACAGTATTATACCTTAAAAGTGTACCCAATCTCCTACTGGCGATGTGGCATGCATGTAACACTGTTCTTAATCACCAACCATCCATCATGCCAGATTACCATATGCACCTGATGCAGACGATCCGAACCGTACATCAAGAACTTTGGAAGAGATGACCAGCTGCTGCAACTCGTTAGTCGAGCAGAGAGAGAGAGAGAGAGAGAGGTAGGTCGCGAGTCAGCTATTTGAGAAGAAGCGAGCAGTCGTCACAGTTAGGGTTTTCTTCTCTTTTCTTTTATGTCTCTGTTTTTTCGAAGAAGAGAAAGAAGCTGAATGCGGTTGCTAGGGGAAGAGCTTTTATCCGTCTTTTGATTGGGAATTGCAGGTATGAACTTTGAAGCGACATCTAGTGTAATGACTAGGGGGCTTCAAACGTGCCGGGCTAAAGCCTTCCATGGGCCAGGAATGGCCCCAGTAGGCAGCCCAAACAACAAATCCGCTCAGTTTGAACTCGGCCCAAATTAATCAATTAAGACCCTTCATATAAAAGTTATTGGGCCGACCAAATCCGGTATGGACTGATACGGATAAGATAAGGAGGCATGATTCATAAAGGGTTCACCTGCCCGACCTGATTAGTAGGTCAGGGCCAAATATGAGCTAGTTCCAAAAGGCTCAATCGGTTCATTAAGGACTGGCCTCACCCATTGAGAGTCTTAATAAGGACGTTGACCTGCGGAGAGAGAGAGTCAACGGGGCAACTACTTCATACCCTCTTGAAAGCCTGACCCATCAACTTAGCCTGCCTAAGTTTCAAAACCCAAACCTAGCCATAACGGGCCAGGCCTCTGAGCTATTCACTTTAGAATAGAAGGGACGACCATCTCATACCGACTTGAAAGCTGGGGCCATTGAAGGTTAAGAGTTCATATCTATTTATATAATTATGCCTCGTTCCACAATTTCTGGGCTTTTCTCCGAAATACTCGACTGGTCAAAATTTGAGTACTTTTATGAAAATTTCATAAACTGAGTTTCTTTGTATGTGTTAGGGTGTTGCTCAGATTCTTAGTTTTTTCCGAGCATTTATGTTCCTGAGTTCCACTAGCAATTTTTTGCCATTAATTTTCTGAGCTCAGAATTTAAATATTTCTGAGCAAAATACTCAAAAAACAATGTCACTTTCAGTCAGAAAACACACTACCCAAAAAAACTCTCAAACAAGGATAAGCCTTACTGTGATTAGCCATTTTTTTGACAAAATCAAACTAATCTTTGATACAATCATGAGATTTACCAAAAGTTGATCTCTAAAGATACTCTAGTTATTCAGTCATCATGAGATACACACATTTATTCATGTAGACCATGGTGGATGACATATAAATAGAAGCTATATGACTAATTTTTACACTTTTATTAGAAACAATTTTTACTCACATGAAATGCAATCGCAAAAGGTAATCTACCTATCATCTCTATTTCAAGTCCCAAATCAAATGTAAGAGAGCTAATTCTGATAAAATGAATTTTTTTAAAAAAATAGTAAAAGTTTGAAGTCTTCTTGCTTATGAGAAAAATGCATTTATGACAATTATAATGTTATTCACATAGCAAAGAATCATGTTTCTGTGAAGGAAGCAAACATATTGAGATCTACTACCATTATATATCACATTAGAGAGAAGTTATTTGAGAACGGTGATGTCAAAATCTTTCGATTGCCGACTTGAATCCTACAATAAAGTCGAACCCAGTAAAACGATTCAATTTTGACATAAAATCATTTTTGGGTATGAAGCCTCCAATTCAAAGGATAATGGTGCTCCCGTTTCCATCTATCAATGAATAACCGTTTATAATGATCTGAACCATCAAATCAGTTGATCTTTCTCTTCCATGAGCCATTACCCAGAAATCTAATAATTGGAAGAAGAACAAATTGATCCCTCAGTGAATTTTTATTATAAATCCTTCCACATACTTATATTGATTATTGAGAAAAAAAAAGTAATTGGATATATAGTTCTAAACTCCCTCCAATGCAATTTTTCAGGCTATGACTCAGTAGACACTCTAGATGCACCAAATTGTAGAAATGAGGGACACTATAATCCTTGATGGTACTTAATAACACATCTAATAATAGCTAAACTATATCATAAATTTAGAAAAATTAAAAGCAAGAGACATAAAAAGGCTAACATAACTGTCATGCTCAAATGCTGAGTTGATCACACAAACCCCGCAGGTTTGAATTTGTCTTTCGTCAAAATTCCAACTACAATGGCATGACCAACGTGATGTTTCTAAGTTATCAGAAAAAAAAAATTACATTTTTTAATCTTGGAGTTTGCTGTTTATAAGGCCAACAATTTCCAGAATTTTGATTAAATTTATAAAGTTAGGTGATGGCAGATGATTCTTAACAACCATAAAGTCCAATTAGCATAAGAACCCATATTTATTCAGGTCAGGGTATATGCATATAAATTCTAAAAACCTGTTGAAGATAATAAAAAAAGAGTGAAAAAAAAGGAAATTTGTTGCAGAGTGTTCAAATCAAAGAGACCCAAGAAAACTTGTGGGCTTTATTATTATTATTATTAGTATTTTGTTTTGTTTTTGTTTAACCGAGACCCAGAGAGCTTTATTTTTTTATGATTTTTATTTTGCGAAAGCTTCTATATATATATTTTTTTTTTATTTTTTTTATTTTTATTTTTTCATTTTTCTTGCAGCAGACCTGTTCTTTGATGGATGATCATTTGATCAACATTAGTTCTTCCAGAAGAAATGAAGATCAAGATTTCGTCTTCGAGGTGGCAGAGTGTCGAATCTGTCAAGAAGAAGAAGACTTATTCAACATGGAGGCGCCTTGTGGGTGCAATGGAAGTGTTAAGGTCTCAAATTTTTATTAATAAATAAGTAGAAAAAATCAGCTTATACTTATTAAGTCATTTTTTTTGCTCTAAATTATTTTTTTCCTTTTCTAAGTATGCACATAGAAAGTGTGTTCAACGATGGTGTAATGAGAAAGGAAGCACTGTCTGTGAGATCTGCCATCAGGTATTTAAACCCATAAAACAACCACCAAAAAAAGAAAAAGAAAAAAAAATCACCTATTAAATATTTTTCTCACTCAATATATATATATATATATATATATATATATATATATATATATATATTTATTTTTTTTTTTTTCTTGGGCAGCCTTATCGAAGTGGATATACTGCAACACCTCGTCATGTTCATCTAAGGTATAGTTCCAGTGTTACTGAGAAAATTTTCGTAAAAAAGATAGAAGAAATCTGTTTTTTTAATTTTTCAAATATAATTTTATTTTTTTTTCGCAGAAATGAATGGATAGTTAGAGAAGTACAAGAGTTTGCAGGAGATAGCTTGTGGGGTTTGAATGATGAAGATTACTATGAAATCAATTCATCCACAGCTTCATCCTGTCGATCAGCGGCCATTACAGTAAGCATTTATATGGCGGCCTGCAAATAGCAGACCCTTCAATGCTTACATGGCACGATGCAAGCGCAGTGACTCTCAGCAATGCAGATCAGGCCATCTACTTGCATCGCGCTATGTCCGCAGTCCTTTGTTGAGTTGTTGTTTGAGCTCTGCTCATTATAATTTTTCTTTCTTAATAGCATTAGTGAAAATAACTAATTTCCCTTTTTTTTTTTTTTTTTTTTTAATTTTATTTTATGGGAATCTCTGTTCACACCAAATCGCGTCCACCTTTTTCCTGAAAGCGCCTGCTAAAGTACGCTACCGATGAAGGTACGCTACCGCCTAACACAACGTGAATCATAAGTGGCGCTTTCAGTAAACTGGATAGGCAAATAGAGGTACCTTTCTAGGCAAATGGTGTTCGCAGTGAGCCGGGTGGATTCTTAAACACATACTGGATTTATATGTCCCTTAAATTCCGTGTCTCTTGGAGTCCACTTGGCACATGAGTGGTCGACCTACGAAAATATAAATTTCATTGTTGTCATACTTTCTACGAATAATGGCATATGACAGCAGTTAAACATGTTATTCTATAAAAGCTCCTTAATTGAGGCAGATGAATTTGAAATTTTTTTAGGCCTAAGACATTTGTGAGAACTTCAAATCTCTTGATTTAACATATCGTAATTTCTTCGCATTGCTAGTCCAACTTGGCTATGTCTCGTCCGTGTCGCTACCTTGTCACACCCACATCTTATCCCATACGACTGTGTCGCATCCTCGCAGCTCGATCACGTCGTCAGGCCCTCTTGGCCCCATGTTGCGTGCCCCAGGCACGAAGTTGCCACTATCTTTTAAAATAATAGTTTATATAGTAAAATAAAGTAATCCCAAAAATCATTCTCATTAAAGAATGTGAGCCGTCTGATATCTATAATGTAAAATGATTTATTGTTTAAAATTTATAATAAATAATAGCTTGATATTTTGAGTGAGATTTTATGTGTAAATGACGGACTGTTAGTTGAATTGATCAAATGTATATGCCACGTGTCCAATAAGGGGAGAATTGTGTGGTAATTTGTTTAAAGGCGGTCACAGAAGTCCAACTCTTATCTATTGGTTTTAGTGGATGGGAATTTAGATTGAGCTTGAGTACAAAGGTTAGTACCCAGGCTAGGTACACAAGTGATGCTGCATTAGCTGATCCGAATCGTGCACATGGAAATTTATAATGTGTGGACCTCAATATTATTAATTAAAAACATCCTTAGGAAGCTTGCAAATTAATGGTTGAAAATGAATATGCATAACAGTCCATATTTTTAACGTCACATTTAGATTGATCAAACGGTTAAGATTTTCTTGTTGATGGAATATTTGGAACACATCGCATCCACAATAGGCCTGTCAAAGACTAGGTTGACCCAATACCTGACCCACTCGACCCGAGTTTTTTCCAAGGTAAACTTGACCCATCAAGTCAGATTGGGTATGAAGAATCCGACCCGACCTTCGAGTTTGGTCAGGTAAGGTGAGGCAAAAGTCGGGTCGAGCTCTGATTCATATGCTGAGGTGACCTTGCATTTTTGGATCTGTGCATGCAATGTCACATTTTAGTATATATGACTCGAACACCATCGTTATTGCACAACATCAATGTCAATGCCAACTCTTTTGAAAACTAACGAGGAGATTTATTTTTGGATTCATTGTGTATTTTAGCTGTTGGCTCTGCTTCTCCTTCGCCATGCTTTAGCTCTGATTGCTGTTTACTTTGGGGAGGATTCTACTCTTCTCTTTATGGTAATTAAATTTTTTTAATCCATATCAAAAAAAAAAAAAATTAAATTAAAATTTTAAACTACAAAAAGGTATCCTTTTTATAGAAGGATGAGTATAAAAAGGAGGGGAAATTAGAAAAACAACTTTAAAATAAAAAATTTTAGCAAAAAATTCAGAACTTAAACATTTTAAAAAAATAATGTTTTCACGATTTTTTGAAGTTCTGAGATTCGTGAGATCTCAAATCCTAAAAGCATTATTTTTTTAAACGTTTAAGTTCTGAATTTTTGTGCTAAAACGTTTGTTTTTTAAGGCTGTTTTTTTTTAAGTGCCCAATGTGTATACACTGCACCATGATCTAAGCATCATTATTGCTAAAGAATGGGATGAAAAATGATCTCCAATCATTAAAGTCATAAGCAGTCAAATGTCATTTAAAAGTAACAATTATCGTGTAAATCTAACATGCCGTTGACTGCTTTGAATGCAATGGTAGACACAAGCTTGAGATATGTTAATTTTTTAAAAAAGAAGAGAAATCATCTTCCAACTTAATCTTTTGCACTATAAACCTTGATTATACATGGCATATATCTCCAAAAGTGATCCGCGCACCATGAGTGTGCCCTTGGGTTGAGCTTTGGATTCTTAATACCAAATCTTCTATAAAACTAATGTGTGCTGGTGGATCAGGACCATTCAATCAGTTGGCTGCTCTCTTTAATGAACCATTTCGAAAAAAATGGCATCAATCCTAACTTCCTACTCATCATACTAATTACTCTCCATTTGGATGGCTAATAACAAGCAACATTTCACAAGCCAGTCTCTCCTTGCACCATCACATAAGAACTACTTCATGTGTGCAATCCTACAGTCCATGGTTGGCTGATATGTATCAGTTTCGGCTTAATCCGAAATGAAATCCTGAAAATTTAGGCCAAATTGGACCAATCACTATAAAAATAAGATGTTTTAGCGGCACTTACTGTTAAGGCAATTTTTAGTAGCGGCAAGACTAATAACGGCAGTTTTTTATAGCGACAAGACTAATAGAAGCAGTTTTAATTAAAAAAACTGCCACTAATAGTCTTATTTTTTATAGTGAATCTATAAATTATCGGCCGATAATTTGAATATTGTTCAAAATACCAAATTAAAAAAAAATAATAATAAATAATGAAATTTAACCAAAATCCTCAAATTATCGGCCGAATCTGAATTTTTGGCCTATATTTTGATCCTTGCTAAGTTGCTATATAGTCTATAGAGATGGTGCCATTTTCTAAATGATCACTGAAATCCACTGGATTTGGCTAAGAACAATTAAACCATTTGCCTCTCTTTGCAGATCTTTTCCCTTCGAGCTGCTGGTTATTTGCTTCCTTGCTACATAATCGTCATAACAACAATGAGCATCTTACAATGCCGTAGAAGGCAGCGCCAGGTGAGTTTCAGGATTCATAGTTTTTGTGGTTTTCTTTAAATTTAAGCAGCTTTTGAAGAGATTAGTAATAGTTGTATAGTCCAGAATGAGGAAGCGGCAGCAACCACACCAGAAGTCGCCACGATGATAAGAATCGGCCGACCTTGGGGGATCTCTTCATCTCTGCATGGCCGAGATGAATCAATGATGCATATGTAGCCTCCTGATCCCCATCAAACATGAGCCGCAGGATGGTACACACGTGATGATCAATAACAAAATTCTCCGAATTAAACAACATTTTGGTAAAAGGTCTCCGAATAGGCAGTATTGGGAACTTTTTTATTGAATATTCATATTCTCAAATTTTCAAAATTGTAATTTTTTCATTATTGTGCTACATTCTTTAATTACCTTTCATATTAAACCCACTTGACACTGAATGATTTCCCAAATTTATCAAGTTTTGTAGCTGTGAGCTATCTTACTTAATTCACTCATTCATCTAACGACTCACGCTTTGGGTACAAGGAACTTAATTCGGTGTAACAAGCCAATCGACTGGTTAATGCCGAGTATGTTGTTTCTAATGAATTTTAAGAGCATAAAAAAATTATTTGAATTTAAAATTTTATTATTTTTATATTTTATATATAGCTAATCAAGTGGTGATTTGTCTTTCATTTATTAAGAAACGTAAATTTATATTATAAAATTAATAAACAATTTTAAATCGCATCTATCCTGAACTAATTGAGGTCGCTCTATATTAGCGAATTCCTAACCCAAATTCAAATCAAGCAAATTAGCGAACTAACTAACTAAGGTTGTGAGAATTCATGAGCATGACAGGTGACGAGGCGATGTAATTTATGTGAAATATAATGAAAAATAAGAGGCATGAAAAGCTTCATAAAAGCATTTGGCACCAACTCTCACCCAACTCCAAAGAAAGACAGGTGTGACCTTAGCTTTTCACAACAAGATGCATGTACAATAATAGTTTATTGACAAAGAAGCAGGGCTGTCAACGGGTCCAGTGGGTCAAATATTTTTCATGCCCAAAGGAAAAAGGAAATATGGCCGCCCCAACGTGACCCAAAGGTGCACACTACCCAAATTGACCGAACCTGAAGTGTAAAGGGTATATGCCCTACCCAACACGGTAAAAACCCATATTTTTCTTGATTTTTTATATATGAATATGGCGAGCTCAGGTCGACCTGGCAAGACCTGGCCCGAAGTTCCAGGTCTGAGCTGACCGATGGGTCAAGTTCATGTTCCCAACCGAGTAAAAAGTCTAGGTCAGGTATTGGGTCTACCCAACCTGATGACAGGATATTCATGCAGCCATTGAGGGGTGCAAATGTCCGAGCCAAGTAAAAAGTCTGGGTCAAATTGGATGCCTCATGTCCGAGCTGACCCGACAGATCAAGTTTATGTGGCCAACCGAGTAAAAAGTCTAGATCAGGTATCGGGTCTACCCAACCCCTTAGTTGCCGGAATTGGTAGAAAGCGTGTAGTAGAGCATCGCCAAAAGCTTAAACTTACACTATTTTATGAATGGAAACGAGAGCGCGAGTGAGATTCCGAAGCATGAACAACACACTAAGTAGAAGATTCCTGCTACTAAGCCTAACCCGTTGACAGGATATTCATGCAGTCATTGAGGGGTGCAAATGGGTTGGGCTGGCAAGCCGGGCCTAACACACTACTGACTGAGTCACTAGGCCAGGGCTTGATGGTCAGCCATACGAGTCCAACCATGGCTCAAATTTATGTCCAATTTAATAAATGGGCCAAGCTTGAGATCCGCAAATTTACCATCCGCTCGACCGTAGATAAATTTAGCCTGAGCCCTAATTTCTATGCCCAAATATAACCAGACTAGGCTCGGGCCGGTACCTTTGCACCCCCAACTCTCATGGTCATGGGAGACGGTAGCTTTGCCTTAGCTCACTCTGGCCGGTACCTTTGCGCCCCAATCTCTGAAGGGAGGTGTTAGCTTTGGTGTAGGTTAGAAAGATCACGTCATTCAAGTTAGCCATCACAGATAAAGCTGTTGACCCACCATTTTTGGGCCCATGGCATATATATATTTTTCAGCAAGTCCTCAAAGTAGTATGACATTGTATATTAAATTAGAGTGGGCCCAAAAATTGCACTGGGAGATTTGAACCAATTGATGTATGGACTCTAATAGAAGTAGTTGTGCATATTTTTTAAACTGGTGGATGTTAAAGTGCAGGAGTTGGATAGCTTTAATTCTCTCATAAGCATAGTTACCAAGTCGGAAATTGGGAAAAAAAAAAACCGGAAAGGGCAAAGAACGAAAAAAGGGGGAAAAATCGGTAAAATCGGAAATTATCGAGAAAAAAATAATAATAAAAACAAAGTAATTGAGGGATCAACCCGACCCGTTTACTGAATTCTTAACCTGATCCTTATTATTGAATTTATTGTGAACGCAGACCAGTGGCATATCTGGTAGGAACGCAGACCAGCAGTACATGAACCGATTTTGTCTACAGTACCTAGACGTTGTGACAGATTTTAAAGAAGCCTGAAAGCGGTGCACATCTTAATGTCCACGAGGCCACAGAAGTATTGATACATCAGCTTATTGTCTAAGATGTGTCTGCAATCAAAAACATGAAAATAAGGATTTTTGCCGGGTTGGCTTGAGATTTTGGTCTGTCGGTCGGGAATATGCCATTTCCCCATTGGGCAGCAAAAATTTTGGCTTGACCTCGCCCATTACCTAACCATGGGATCATAGAAAATTTTGACTTCATGCTAAAACAAGTCTATCCGATCTGAGAGCTTGATTCCACCATCAGGCAGCATTCTAAAAATGCCATTGTACAATTATGTGACCACAAAGCCTTTTTTTCACAATTCACAAAAAGAGATAGAGAAATTACTTCATTGAGTAGTCTGAAAGCTCCCTGGATCATCAGTACAACGTTGGCTGGGGAGCACCATAAAAACTATGGTTCACCCAATATACATCTTTGTTGCTGTCTTAAGTTCAAGGATCCCAGATAAGACTCGAAACGACTCGGGAGAAATGACAATGGAACTTAGGGAAAGGACATCTAGAAGACGTTAGAAATAAACATATGTTGAATTTCACAGCTCCAAGTATCAATGATAAAGTTGGTCAGAAGGAAGTAAAATTTTCAACAAAATGCTGTTAGGAATGTGAAAAGTGGCAACGTCAATCTAATGCCACTTGTAATAGAACTAAAAAGCAGTATGGTTTCAAATTTGAATTTCTCTTAGCATGTTTATCAGATATGACCTTGAAATCAAGATTCTTTTACGGTGTAGATTCTGCATGTTAAACTTTCTTCTAGTGACATAAATTTCACTCAGCCATTTTAGAGTCTTTTGTTCCAATTTCATTGCCTTGTCCTGCAAGAGTTCCAGAACCTCGCACCCTTCGAGGAGTGCACACTATGTGCTTGATTATGGAAGAATAAAGATCAAATTCTGCTTTCAGTTTACAGCAGCTAGCTTCGATCCACTTCTCAGCAACATTGGTTGACACACTGTCCTGGCTGTCCCTTTCATGCTCTTCAATAGCAGGCCTTATTTCATCGTACAAGAAAATTAGTTTAGAGGCCGCCAGATTCTTCGTTTCCTGCATAGCCCCGAAAAGAAAATTAAACACATTTTGTTCTATGAATTCCCCCTAGGCAATGGGACCTGCGTTAAGTAGTGAAAAAAATATGAAGACCAGAATTGTGAGGGCAAGAATTCATCTATTGTTGTGAGTGACAAAGCATACATCTTTTATTAAGAGTATGGGGTAATTGATTCAATGAGTATGTTTGACACAGAATCTGGACATCGAATGGAGTGAAAAAAAACACTCTGATGAAGCTAGCCAACGTCAGTCCAAAATCATGTTAAAAACCCACTCAGAACATGCATATTTTTTCAGTTTTAAAAATAGGGAGCATGCATTTAAGACTTAGAAAAGTGCTAATGCAAGAAGCTAAACCTACATCTTCAGTGAGGGACCACTGATTGACCAAAATGAACTAAACAGCTGATAAAACAAGGAATTCCAATAAGAGAAATTCCTATAAATTATGGCACGTCAGATGATAGTATTGCGCATAGTAACCACAAATGCGTTTTTTTTCTTTGAAAAATGCAATAAAAAACCCCAAAAAAAAATAAACACAGTTTTTCCAAAAATTCTCTTTTTTCCGAAAAATGTGTTTTAAGCCCTTTTTTTTTTTTTTTTTTATCAGTAAAGAAGGGATTTTATTAAAAAAACAGCAAGACCCTCTACACACTACAACCACACCTTTTGCCAATCAAAGAGAGACACCCCACGAGATACAGGGGTAACAGACAAAAGAAATAAAACAAAATAATCACCCGAGCATACATAACAGCCCCCTTAGCCGGGGTCCCAGAGGAAAGAGGGAACACTATCTCCGATCCCGCCTCTTGCGACCCAAAATCTCACCAACTCCGAAGCCGACCTAATAACCATACCCACTGGGTTCTTCTTTCCTTAAAAAATTCTGCAATTTCTCTCACACCAAATGTTCTACAAAACGGCGAAAACAGTAGCTCTCCAGCATACTCTTAACTCCCCCTCCACCTCCACCGCATCCTAGCTGAGCAAAAGCATATACGGCGTCTCAGGCATAGACCAGGAAATCTTAAAGAAATCGAAAAATACACTCTAAATCTTGGCAGCCGCACTGCAATGGAGGAAGAGGTGAGCAGCTGATTCCACCCCAACATGGCACATCACACACGAGGTCGATACATCCTTACCCCTCCTGACCAACTACTCTCGAGTAAGGATTCTATCTTTGCACAGCGCCCAAACAAAAAAACGGATCTTCAAAGGGATAGGATCACGCCATAGCCATTTGCCTTCAAACTTGATCAACGGACGCCGCGTCAACCAACGGTAACATTAAATTGCCCATCATGCCTCAGGATCCAAACCCTTTGGTCAACCCGACTGGGATTCTGCTATGTCGCATAGAGCTTACTTAATAAGTCCAAATAACTCCCCACCTCGCTGTCCCTGAGGAGCCGTCTAGTACCCACATCCCACACGAGACTTCCACTAGACACATAGACAAAGTCATGAATCGTACCCCCCGGATTCGAGGAAAGGCCAAAGAGGACGGGATAAGCAGCTTTAAGCGGACCCACATCCAGCCACACATACTCCCATAACCATATCCGGGTACCACACCCCCAGCTGTAGCGCATTCCTTTAGAAAAAAGCGTCCACAGGCGAGAAATACCTCTCCACCATGCCGAGGTATGTTTGTGGGTCTAGGTGGCAATGCCCCAGCTCCCCCAGGATAGGCCATATTTATCAGACAACACCAGCTACCAAAGATTACTCCTCTTCTCCACCCTGCCCGCTTTCCATAACCACTTACCGAGCATGGCCAAATTTGTGGATTTAAGATTCCGTATCCCCAACCCACCACACTCGCGAGGTAGCTGACATGTATCCCAATTAACCAAGTGATACCGCCAACTTATACCCGACCCCTCCCAAAGAAAACTCCGCTGAATGCAGTCCAGCCGAGCAAGAACTTTAGCAGGACACTTGAACATAGACATGAAGAGTTTTAAGCCCATTTTTCTCTCGGAAAAAAATGTTTTTTCCCAGTTTAAAACCCGTGTTTGGTCAAAACAAACACACACACGCACACACACACACACACACACACACATATATATATATATAGAGAAAGAGAGAGAGAGAGAGAGAGAGAGAGAGAGAGAGAGAGCTTTTGTAACCATTAATATCATTTAATTTTTTAAAATTTTCCATTTTTTTTCCCGAAATCGCTGAAATTTATCGGTTCTTTCCTTATATTTCCAGAGTCGTTTTATTCCCATACCTAGACTTGGTCACTATGGTATTGCGCCATTTGGTAAAATTCAATTGTCATTGCCATCTTGAGAGCATAGTGACAAAATCAAAATGTACATAACCTTTCCTTTCCCTATTTATTATTTACCAGTGCCTAAAAGTTGCAGATGACTTAAAACCACAAAACAATTCATGGAATGAAGACACTAGGGGAGTGAAGTTTGTACCTCATACGTGAGAACCTCTTCGCGTGCTTCTTTTGATGCTAAACTTTGACCAATAACTTGTGCATCAAACTGCTTCTTGGCGAGATGCTTTGATCTTCCATTAGGATAGTTTTGTGAGCTTTTCTTTGACATAGGGCTTGGTTCTATGTGATAGTTTCGGTAGGCACTGTTACTTTGGGTACGAGATATCATATCATTTTCATGTGCAAATATTGGATTATTAGTGTCTTGTGAGTATATATTTTTTTCTTCACTTACTTCAATCTTGACCTCATCAATTACTACATCCTGCATCATAATTGAGTTAAGTGGTTCTACAGAAATTACAGTGGAGAGAGAACGATCCTCGGGTTTCAGAGCATCATCCATTCTCATAAAATCACTATGCTTTCCTTCAGTGCAAGACACATTAATGGAGGAATCCTCAGTCGTGGTGAGCTTTGACATCAGCTCATCCTCCTCTGAATCATATAGAGGGATATTCTCGACTGAGTATCTGTCATCAAACGAGCAGGATAAGACATAAAGGCAGCTATGTGCAGAATCTTATGATGCAATCAAATATTGAAACAATTAAATATAGGGTAAAGGTAGCCTGGTACCATGGACCAGGTAACTTACCTGGTCCCACACTAATTTGCAGCCACGTGGCACCCAATCACATGATCGGATGTTACTTTGTGAAGAAAACAATTTACAATAAAAAATATAAAACTATGTGGTCAAAAGAGTCAATTGCATGTAAATAAAACGGTATGCGCTACAGCTGGGGGTATTACATCTTTTACTACAATAATAAATTAAAAGTGAAGTTTGATACGGAATTGATTATTGATTATTAATTATATGGATGTGTTGAAATTGATAGCTGAAACAAAAATGCATTGGGTGATTCTGTTCAATCAGTTAAGAACATATTTGATTCTTGAGTTATGCAGTGAAAATATATAAAACTCATTATAATGCTGTAAATATTTCGATGGAATTTTTCATCTTCAATATTAGAAATCAAAGGAAAGAAAGCATTGTTAGACAGAGAAGTATGCTGAAATGATATACTTTGGTAGGGAGAGATGCAGCTTTAGAAGCATTTGAGGATACACCTTAAGAGGCAATCATATGCTCGAGGCACATCAAGGATGAAGCATACATATTATTGTGAAGGGTACAATCTCCCATAGGACTCATTGGATTTCTGGATTTCAATTTGAGTTATTAAGTTATTTCCTTTTTTTACCACCCCCTTCCATGCTTTTTTCAATCAATAGTAAGGAATAACCACTATGTTACTGATTGAAAAAAGGGAAAAAAAATAAATGAAAAAAGGCAACTATATTTAAATATAGATCAATTTCAGAGAAAGGATTTGTTGAAATTTTCTGATTTCTGAAGTACCGGTATCTGGGCTTGTTGATTTTCTTTCTTTTGTAAAAAAACTTACGTTCCTTGTTACTTTTTTTCTGCGTAACAACCAACAAAATCGTTTCATGCAACCTTAACCAACTCCCGTGTGTCCTTTTCACTTATTTTCATGTATTCACTTCCTTGCCAATTGAAGTCTTCCGAAGAAACAATGAAAGTAAAATGTATATTTGCATGCTTAAGTAACCAGAGGAAGCTGGCTTTGTCCCATCTCATAAATGACCAAAACAAGTAATGATGAAGATGTTTACTAGAAAACCATAGAAGAAAAGATGGCTACTCGATTAGTAGAGCCAACAAAAGTAGTTAAAAAAGCCTAAAAGAGTGTTTCTTACCCCAGCGTTGCTTCAAAATGTTCATAGACTGATCATTCTTATTAGTAACAATCTTATTGAGTCTGAAATACCAAGGTAATCTGCAAAAGGGTGTAAGGGTTCAAGGCACTATATACTGCTCCAAAAAAACAGAAAATAAATTTTTTTTTTGATCGGTAATAAGGAATTTATATTGATAAACAGCAAGACGCTGATGAAAGACCAATACAAACAGACACGACTAAAAAATAGTAAAAAAACGAAAACAACAAAACGACTCCCACCACTCTCACACCCCACAAATTTAACCCGGATCCCACACAAAAACATCCCCCCTGACTCCACTCCCCCTTTAGCAACCCAGAGCCACATCAGGTCGCAGACCTGCTTCACTATCAGCCCCACCGAGCGACTTTTATTCTCAAAAATCCGTCGGTTTCTTTCGCCCCACATAGTCCAGAACACAGCGAAAAGGGCAACCCTCTAGTAATCAGACATAGGGCCATCGAAGCGAACGGATTCCCACATCAGGAATTGACAAAAAGGCATCGCCGGCTTCACCCAACACATGCCGAAGGATTTAACAATAATACAACAGATCTCATGGGCCACCTTACACTGCAGCAAAAGATGAGCAGCGGACTCCTTCTCCATATTACACATCATGCAGCAATTCTGGATCTCTTTCCCCCGACGAATGAGCTGATCCATCGTTAATATCCTTTCTTTGAACAAGGTCCACATAAAGAACTTGATTTTAGCCGGAATGGCCTCCTTCCACAACTCGGCACCATCAAACCTGATTAAGGGTCGAGAGGACAGCATCTTATAGTAGGACTTAACAGAGAACAAACCCTCTCTACTAGGGCCACCTAAGCTAGTCACACCCAACCGGATTGCACTGGGCTTCATAAATCAATTGCATCAGGTTAGAAAACGACATCACCTCCTCATCCCTCAACAGACTTCTAGTAGACACAGTCCACAGTCTCCCCCCCCCCCTCAGACTGGGAGAAAAACTCGTCAATCATGCCACGAGGATTCACCGAAATAGAATAGATATCCGGAAAGAAAAATTTTAGTGGCTCGCGGTTCACCCAGATATCCTCCCAAAAGCGTATCCGAGTGCCACAACCCCAGTTGTATCTCAAGCCTCTGGTAAAACAACCCCACGTACTGCACATAGCCTTCCACCAAGCCGAAGTGCCCCTGTGAGAGGTCACCGAAATGCCCCAGTTACTGACCGAGTTACCGTACTTCTCACTCAGCACCACACGCCATAGGCTATTCACTTCCTCTTCCCTCCCTACCCACCAAAACCACTTACCGAGCAACACAATATTAGCCCACTTCAAACTGCGGATACCCAAACCTCCATTATAGACTGGCAACACTACGGTATCCCAATTGACCAGATGATACCGTCTAGAAGTCCCAGAGCCCTCCCATAGAAAGAGCCTTTGGACTTGTTCAAGGCACTTGATAACTTTCATCGGGCATTTAAACATAGACATGTAAAAAAATAGGCATTGACGACAAAAACAAAAAATAAATAAGGCCACTATATTTAAATATAGATCAATCTTCAAAGGATTCTTATTTCTGAAATATCTTTATAGCTTCTCAAAGGTACTCATATCAGGGATGATTGAATTAATTCTTTGATAAAAAACTTAGCTCACTTGTACCTTCTTTTGAGCATACAAACCACCAAAATTGTTTCATGCAAAGACCACCAATTTATGTGATTGAGAAGCTTTATAACTTCTCAAAGGTGCTCTTATTGGGGATGATTGAATTAATTCTTTGATAAAAAACTTAGCTCACTTGTAGCTTCTTTTGAGCATACCAACCACCAAAATTGTTTCATGCAAAGATCTTCACCAATTTCTGTGTTTCCTTCTCACATTTTCATGTATTTCTTCCGTCTATTCCATTTCCTTTCCAATTAATGTCTTCCAAAGAAACAGCGAAAGGAAATTTATTTGCATGCGTATGTAACCAGAGGAAGCTGACTTTGTCCCTTATAATACATGACCAAAACTCGTAATATTATAAACATTTAGGCTCTGGTTGGATATTTTCCAAGAAAATGGTGGGAATGGATTTACAGATCCACTGGGTTCCAGCCCTTTGCGAATCAAAATGAATTCATCGTTATTTGGAGTTTGAATTGGGTAATAACACATAGAGAATAGAAAGGGAGCACCATTGTTGGTGTACAAATAAAACTCGAATATGTTGCATGTTAGAGAGAGAGAGAGAGAGAGAGAGAGAGAGAGAGAGATTTCCGATAAAATCCCCTTATTTTATAGGGATTTGGGGGTTTCCGAAGTGTAGGAAAATGAAATATTTTCCGATTATTTCCCGCGCCTCAAATTTGTTGCCAAACAGGAAATTTTATAATTTTTCCTTTCCTTTCACCTTCTCCAAACAGACCCATATTAGAAAAACATCGAAGAAAAGATGTCTTAGCCAAGTTTAGCAGAGCCAACAAAAGAACTTAAAAGAATGTTTCTTACCCAAGTGTTGTTTGAAAATGTTTGTAGACTAATCATTTATTATTGGTAACAATATTATGCAGTCTGAAATATCAAGGGAATCTGCAATAGTGATTCCCACGTTGCCTCTCCATCTCCAATAACCTGTCCAACTCTGAAGGCCCAAACTACCCATAAAGCTCCATAAAAGTTTTAGTTGACACCAAGTAGTAGGCTTTTCTAACTAATGATGGGTCCCATGTTTCTTCTACAAAAATAAATAATTAATCGACCTCCCCCCTCTTAAAAATACCAATTTAATGACCATGAAATCCTCCTTAAACCTAGAATTTCTCACCAACTCAATCTGTGCCTCTGACTCTTTAAAGATCCTTTTACTGGGTTCTTTCAATATTCTCCAAACAGTAACTGTCAACATTATTTGTAATAATGTCCATTGGTTTTATTTGTTATTATGGGGTGTGTGGGTATTTATGTAACATAAAGGCTAGTGAGGAGGTTATTTCCTGATTACGTTGTTTCTTATATTTTCTTCTTTTATCTACTATCTCTTTTCTCTTTCTTTTCTAACCATAAACCTAAGCCCCAAATCTACATACCTATTAAATACATCATCTTCATCGATCTAAACCTAACTCATCTTCTCCATCTAGGTATCAGAGCCTCATTCTTGACCTTTCCCACGCAGCCATGTCATCATTTCCTTGCAACATCAGCCTGACGCCACACTGATGTCAGCAGATTAACCGTTGACCTCATCTGGCGTCGGGACCATGGTATCAAAACTCGGCCGATACTGATCCGCATCGGTTTTTTCGAAAACCGATACCGCCCTGATACAGGTATTCGGTTGGCATTGGTATCTGTATCGATATCATACCGATTCTGGTCAGTATCAGCCCCGATATTGTCTCGGTATTGGTCAATACTGACCGAAAAATTATCAGCCGATACGTATTGAGCCAAGATGGACCGTTACTTGATACCGATATTGACACCTTGTTCGGGGACCCACTTTTTCTGAACCGGTTTCTGATGCTGGTGATTTCCTCTTGGAAGAATTGGATCTGACGCCTCTTTCATGAATTTTCGAGCCTTTCTTTGTGGTTTATTGAAAATCCTCTGATTCACTTGTATTGGAGATCTCGTCTTCTGTGGAATATTAAGGCTTGCAAATAGGCATGCTCCAGGTTCGAAACCCTGTAGCAATCGGTTAAATACCTTTTAAAAGCATTTAACTATGGAATCCATGGAAGAGCTAGTCTCAATTTATGCCCCTCCCTATCTGTGTTCGAGGAACACTGAAAATTCAATGTTCTCTCCACAACATCAGCATAGTGTTTTGGATCTGATTTTTTTGGTGTTATAGACCACTTTCTCGCAAACCATAGTGTCTACTCTGTTAGTTAGATTCCTACCAGCTCTTGTTGTTGCTATTTTTTGATTGGAAGTTGCCAGTCTATTGGCTGGATCGTTGGTTTCCCAACGCGTATTCTATTATTGGAAGTGTTTCAAGGGTGTGATTTATCTTTGGTCATGATAGATGATAAATATATTGGTAAGAGTGCTGAAAATCTACCTTCTAGTATCACTACCATAAAGTTATATTCCTCAAATTATCTTCAATGGAAGAGGGCTATTACCATATATGTTCGAGGGAATAAAAAAATCGGACTTATTACTGAAACTATCCCAAATGCTAAACCGGGAGCCTCTGACTTAGTTGATTGGGAAGCCGACAACGCTATTATTATGGGTTGGCTATTTATTTCCATGGATCCAAACATTTCTAGGACTTTTATGCTCTATGAGTCAGCATGATTGTTGTGGAGTACATTGGAAGAAACATTTGTCCCAACTGAGCATGATGCCTGCAATTATCAGCTTACTCGTGGTATAGCTTAGTGTTGATATTTCCATGGGAGAGTACTTTAGCATTCTCCAGAGCATGAGGTAGAACTTAGTCACTACGAGTCTATTTCTCAGTTTAGTGAGGTGATCACCTCTATTCTTGCTCGATGACATGAGCGTCAACAGATCTGTACCTTTTTGGGCGGGCTTCGTCCTGTGTATGAACATACCAGGACACAGATTTCTTACTACACGTCCTCTTCCATCTCTCTCACACTGTTTACGAGATTTTATTCTTTGAGGAACAATGCAGTTCTATCGTGTCTCCTTCTCCTGCACCACATTTACAAAGAGATCTGCTTTTATCACTTATTCTCACCTTCGGACTGGCCAAGGTAGAGGATCAAATCGTGGTCGTGGTAGGGGTCGTGGAGGTAGAGGTCTGATCTTTCTTCTGTTGTGTTCGCTCCTTGTGGAAAGGTTAAACATGATCGTGATCATTGCTACAAGTTACATGGCTATCTTGATTTCTTCCAGAAACGATCATCTGCTCATTCCCCTACACCTTCTGGACCTGAGCCTACTGCATCCTCTTTGGATGCTCTGGGTACACTATAAGCAAACATTTTAGAGATAGTTTACACTGAGTTGAGGACATATGCTACTACTGCTACTAGTTCCACTTTTACGCATGGGGCTTCAAGTACATCTGCATTCACTACTAATTCCACTTTTATGCATGGGGCTTCAAGTTCCCTTTGTCTTATGCAATTGCTACTAGTGATACTCTTGAGCTATGGCATCCTCGTTTAGGGGAATAATGGTTTCAAAACACTCTGATTTCTTTCATAGTTTCAAATTTGTATGTACTTCAATTAAATTTAAAAGTAAAATTTGTGAATTTTCTAAGCATATTCAACATTCTTATCCGTCTCATATGCATCATTCTCCTGTTCCTTTTGATTTGGTACATTCTTATCTTCGGGGACCTTTCCCTGAAGTGTCTTTGGATGGCTTTAGAAACTATGTGACCTTTGTTGATGATTTATACTCGTCTTACTTGAGTTTATCTTTTGAAATACAAAGACAGTTTTTCTAAATTTCAGGAGTTTCATTCTATGGAGAATACTCCGTATGGAGATTGTATTAAAACTATCCGTGTGAAGAGTATACCTCGCATGCCTTTGACCAATTTCTTCGCTGCTTGTTAAGAGGTATGCATGTACCAAAGTTTTATTGGTCAAGTCTTATCGCTGCATGCTTTCTAATTAATCACACTCTGGCTTGTGTCTTATATGGCGGTATTCCCAACCAAAATTTGCATCCTCAGGGAAAATTATTTCCTGCGACTCCCAGGGCTTTTGGATGTGTTTTCTTTGTTCAAAATCTTAGTCCACAGACAAAATCTAGATGACAAAGCTATCGAGTGCATTTTCATCGGTTATTCTACCCATTCGAATGGGTATGGATGTCATGAACCTACCTTTCATTGGCTTTATGAGTCCATGGATGATTCTTTCTGAGGATGTGACTTATTTTTTCACTGACCAAATGACTCCTCCACCAGTTACTTTTGTCCCTATGCCGGTTACTATTGAATCCTCTTCATCTAGGCAGCACATCGCAAGATAAATGATATCACTTATCAAGGTCAAATGTGGGTTGCCGAATCAGATCGCCGGCAAATGGATGTCGGCGATCTGATTCAACACCTCGCCAATCATTGCATACTTAGTATGCGATGGCATAATCTCCCAACAATCAGAAATATAACCAGTAGGAAATTAAATTTTTTTTCTGTTCATGCCCATCTTCCTCTATAATAGAGGGTTGGTTCCTCATCCCCTTTTACCGACAGCCACTTGGTCTTTTTACTCTCTAATCCTCTCTTTAAGCTCTCTATTCTCTCTAGCATTCTAGCATTTTTTTATTTTAATCTTTTAGCATTGTATTTTTAGGTTTCTAGCAATGTAAATTTGCAATTTTTTTTAAGCTTTTAGGCTCTAACAGTCTAGCTTTAATCATCCTCAAGCATCAAAGAGGCCCTACAAGGAAGAACTCAAGCTTTCAAGATTCAAAATTCAAGAATAAAGATTCAAGCTCTTGTTGAGGTTTGGGTATTTATTTTATTTTTTGTTAAGTTAAATTACTTAGTCTATCCTATATCATCATCATGTCTTTTTCTTCAAATTTCGATCCTCTTAAGATCTAGGGCTAATGATCCAGGTTGAAAGTATAGACGATACAAAAGTCCTACGGAAGAAAGGTAGTGTGTACCTTTTGTGACTATGTAAGCATACGTGGCATTAGCCGATACAAGGAACACCTTCCCATGTACCGGATCAAATTCTAGACAATGTAAAGGGGTTACTCCCAAAATCCGAAAGGAAATAATGGCGTACACGGATAAACACTTCAGAAAAAAATATAATGATGCAATTTTAGGAGATTATATATGGAAGGGGGAGTGGTGATTATGATGATGATGGTAGATCCAGTCCCTCAACGGGTCGAAGTAGACAATCACCACCTCCACCATCCAAAAGAGCCAGTGTAGGTCGCGGTGTAGACCACATCCCAAGGATGTGGTTAACTAAAGGTAGGGCAAAGGACCCACCCAAACATCCTTGGAAAATTGTTTTAAAAGTAAGGATAGACTAATCACCATACCATATGGAGCTAAGTGGATGTACCAAGCGGGCATTAATGTTATTGTTGTTAAGGAGCTTCAAAGTAATGATAGAAGCTTCAAAACAATTTAGACCCGGACTTAAACCCCCTTCATATCATGAAGTCTGTGAAATGTGTCTTAAAACAAAAGTAAATATAGCCAAAGGTTTTGTCGTCGAGTATAAAGGGGCATGGAAAACCTATGAGTTTTTCCTAATGGCCAATAAATGGACCGATAGAGCTGGTCAGCCGTTAATCAACTTATTGGTTCATTTCCCAACTGACACTAGGTTTTTAAAGTTGGTAGATGCGTCGACACATTCTCACATGACCAAATATTCATTTCAATTTTTAGATAATGTGATAGAAGAAATAGGACCCGAGTATATTGTCCAAGTTGTCAAGGATAATGTGACATCAAACGTAGCCGTCGATCGCCTCCTTATGGATAAGCGACCACGTTATATTGGACGCTATGCAGGGCCTATTATATAAACTTAATATTAGAGGACATAGGTAACCAATATATTAAGGTAATTGCTAAGGCTAGTAAGGTAGTTGTTATTATGTATAAACACGCTTTCTTGCTTCAATGAATGTGCAAAAGCAATAGGTGATTCTGGGGTTACGTTCAAGGGTTGGTCGAGCCAGGTATAATTTATTATCCCCGACCATGACCCACTTTGAAATGACTTTTCTGACGCTATGAAGCTTGTATGCAAAAAATAAACGTAGAACCTTTGTAATGTTGGCTCAATGGAACAAGGGACCTTGATCAAAGAAGATGGAAGGTACGTGGGTAACCCAAACATTGCTTGTAAATCAATTTTGGACTACTGTGCCACAAACATTATGAGATTCACAACCATTAGTAGAAGTACTATGGTTGGTAGATGGTGACGAAAAGCTACCTATAAGATGTGTATAGGTAACCCTGGGCGTGCTGGAGGTGGGGACATCATATCAAATCATGAAGGAGTCTGTCTTGAATCTTTTAGCTTCCATCTTCACGATTGTACCAACAACGAAGCGGAGTTGGCGGCTGCAGAAACTGGTATCATGCTTTTATGTGCCTTCAATGTCAACAATCTGATCATTGAAGGGGATTTTAAATGTGTTCTTCAATGGTTAAGTGGAAAAGTAAAAGTCCCATGGTGGTACGCACATATGTATGATAAGATTCAAGTACTGTTATCCGGGAAACTTGTATTTTCTCATATCTTGAAACATGGTAATTCAGTTGTTGATGGGAGGGCGAAGGCGGGGCTGATTAGAGCCTGCGGGAAAAGGCTAATTATTGGCTCTTGTAATCTCTTCCGGTTTCCTCTGTTTTTAGTTCCTCGCTCATCAGGGCCTTCCCCCCTTTTTAATTGCTTTTTCATAAATAAACAGGATATGTGTGTGTGCGTGCGTGTGTGTGTGTGTGTGTATATATATATATATATATATATATATATATATATATATATATATATATATATATATATATGAGAAAGGGACTACACTTATGAAGGTGGCATTTTCATGATACCTTCGACCGCTAGATCATGTGCTATGTGGCACTTGATCGCAAGTTGCACACACCCTCAAAGGGTTTAGCTAGTCCCTTACGGTTTTACAAAAAAAATATTTGGACTGTTTTGTCCTTCAAATCATAAGTCAAATATCGAAGTTTGCAACCGAAATTTGGTGCACTGAATTTTTTCCAACTTTAGCGCAATTATCAAAGGGTGGAAAAGCACCTTTTTTTAACTTTTTCTTTGATGGTAGCTGATCTACCTTGGGAAAGTTTTTGGGGCACCCCATTCTAAGGTTGGGTGCCATATGGCGCTCAACTGGATCATAGGTAGCGTCCAAATGCTACCCTCGTGGGTAGCATCCTAGCCCATATATATATATATATATATATATATATATATATATATATATATATATAATTTTATGGGGAAGGCCAAAGAAAAGGATAAATCTAATAATATGTATAAGCAAAGATTGTGTCAACTCATCTTAGACATAATTAATTAAAGATGGTGCAGCCAAACGTGAATCCACTATATTCGGCTGCTTTCATCCTAAATCTCGCCGTATATTTTGCATGACCTAATTGAGATGAGGTGGATGCCACATGCCACATACGATAGGATTTCTTGACATTTCGGAAAAAAATGATGTCTGATAGAGGTGAGCAGGATAGGATAGGCCATCAGTTGAACCGATACAAGAGGGAAAAGAAGATTTTCGGAAGAGATATAGTCATTCGATATAGATAAATAAAAATTCCAAGTAAGAAACTAAGTTTAGACTTTAAATGTCTTATATTGTTCCAAAAGTATAGACATCGACGTTTCAATCAGCATTAACAACATCTTAGCAAGCTATCATATGTAGTTAGTAGTAAATCCATGGGTTTTGCTATAAGCACCGATTGAAGAAAATTACCTTGAGATCATATGGTGAAGATAAATAAGATCCAACTTTAAATTACAACAAGCATTGCTAAATAAATGCACAATACACTAACTATAAATTGTGCATAATGAAAAAATGAAGGTACTCATTAGTACCTATCATCATCATCTTCCCAGAGATATGTATCCTCCTGCAAAATATATAATAGAAAGGAAACTTAATTTGAAGATGACAATAACGACCAAGTAAAAAATGATAAAACTAGGGTGTCTTAGTAACATAATATCCCCTTAGCAATTGAGAAAGAAAAGGATGACATTATTGCAGAGAACCTCACATAACCTCAAATTTCTTAGATCGTAATTAGGTCCAAGATTGACTATATGTTCTCTTTTAGCACTTGAATCTTTTTTTTTTTATCAGTAACACTTGAATCTAGCCACTTTTCTTTAAAGAAAAGTACTACAAATTACAACACAAATTGCCAAATATAATAAAATCCATATATGAATAACATAGCTCAAATTTCTACAGATTCCAGACAACGTTGCAAATTTGAACCCATTCTCATGCAATATGCTTCTGTTGGTTACAACGTAGTAGTACAACTCTTCTATTTGGTATCATTTTCACTCATTTAAGGTTAATCTAATTCTTTATTAACGATTGCATATATATATATATATATATATATATATATATATATATATATATATATATATATATATTCAATTAATATATGAGCACATATTAAGTTTTTAATATTATCTAATACAACTGATTCCTAGCCACTCTCATTTCGGAAATTTTTTAGATTGCTCGCTTCTCGGCTCCTGCACCTGAATCCGCTGCCAGCCGAGCTTCGTGCAACTAAGAGTTACAGTACCTATAAAAAAGTGTTAAGGTCTTTTAAATCGAAGAGTCTCCTTATTGCCATGTAAAATTCAAACTAGTTCATCTTCAGATCTCTACCACATGTTTTAGATCCTACTACTTTAAATGAGAAAGTATACTCTTCACTCAATAAAAATAGTAGCCTTCAGTTCTATTAGAGAACTCTTCAAATGTGATAGGGGAACTGTTTAAAAAAGATGAAGGTACCTGGAGATTTGGTTTGTTAGTCTGTGGAATCTCTGATCTTGCCTTGCATTAAGAATCTTGTCTAAACATGTGAAATGAGAAGAAAACAGTATGGAAAATACTCTAGCCAAAAGAGGGATTTTGAAAGAATATATGTATATCGGGATAGTTTTCCCTTCACTCCACTTTTCTCTCTTTTTTAATTCTTGATGCATTATTTTTTAGATTAAGATTGGTGATGACGAAGAGTTGTGGTTAGGGTTTGAAGAGGAATGAAGAAACAGTCAGAGAGAGAGAGAGAGATGAAAAAATTAGAGTTAGGAGTTGTGGCTCACACCCGTCAATATTATTATATATACCACTTGCAAAATAGGATCCCATATGAAGCACAAATACCCACACACCCACACACAAGTATAAAATCAACCATATACACACCATCCTAGTACTGTAGACACGCCAATGCTCCTCCTCAAATGGGGGCATTGATATCGATCATGCACAACTTGGGGGTGATGTCATAGAGGTGATTCTTCTCATAATCAACTGATCTTCAGACCTTACTTGAGGTATATAAAATTCTTTGGATTCAATTTTTTCCGTTATAAAATGATAGTTTACTTCAATGTACTTGGTTCGCTCATGGTAAACAGTATTCTCGGTTATGTGAAGTGCGGGTTCATTATCTCCATAGAGTGTCATAGGAAGCTTCAGATTAATTTCAAAATCAGGTAGGATGAATCTAAGCTACCTCCCTCCACGGACACTTTGGGACATGGCCTTGTATGAGTTTAAAACATATTTTTTACTTTTTCCAAGTGGCCAAGTTCTTACTAAGTAATGTTTAGTAACCTGAGGTAGATCTCCTATTTCTTAGAGATCCTGGCCAATTTGCATTCGTACATATTTCAATATTAGGAAGTCCACCATCCAAGTGTGTGGTCCTTGGTACATGCATGTAATGCTCACCACATTCAAGGCATAAACAATCTCAGGGTGAGTCATAGTGAGGTAGACGAGCTTCCACACAAGCCATTCGTATGTTTGATATCCTTGAGAAGTTCACCTTCTTCCCCATTATCGATGATTTTGCTCCATAAGAGTCACCATTGGTTTCCACCCCAACATACCAGTTTGCTACTTTGCTTCAAAACATCAAGGGTATACTTTCTTCGAGACAAAGTTATCCCCTTTCTCGACTTGGCGACTTCAATTCCCAAAAATTACTTGAATGGACCCAAGTCTTTAATGTCAAATATTTGACTCAGATAACACTTTAACTTTAGTTTTTCCTCACTATCATCCATCCCATGCAAAAATAATTTCATCAAGATACACCACTAGTGTAGTAAGATGAGACTACTTCCTCACAAATATAGTGTGGTCATAATGGCTTCTTTGGTACCCAAACTTCATCACAACATCACTAAATTTCTTAAACCAAGCCCTAGGGGATTGTTTCAAGCCATAAATTGTCTTCTTCAATCTACACACTTTGCCTTTCTCGAGTTATTTATACTTATTCCTTCTATTCACCATTTAAGAAGGCATTTTTTCATGGTAGCAGAAGGCATTTTTCATGGTAGCCAAGTTGACGTTAAAGCGTCACCATAGAGAATGGCGATGGGAAACACCATATGGAGCCAAATAGCAAGGTTGGCGAAATAGCAATGCCATGGTGTCGCTATTTACGCTATTTGAGTTTTAAATAAAAAGAAGTTTTTTAAAGGGAAATAAGTTAGAACATTGTTATAACTTATAACACTTATATGCTATATTATAACACTTACAATTTACAATACCCTAAAAGTCTAAAACTGTCAACTCTCCTCTCTTTCATCTCCCACGCTGAAACGCAATTATGAATTGAGCGATGGGGGACACTCCTGTATGTGTACTTGATATTTCATATTTTTTATTATTTTAAATTTATTGACATTTCATATTTATTTACACTTGCCTATGTTGAAAATTTGTTGATGTTCCATATTTGATTTGTATTTATTGATAGTTGTTTATTCTCAGAAGTCAGAACATGAAATCCTCAATATTAGAATCAAAGAGTGATGCCTAAGTAGTTGAATTTTTTTCTTCGTCTTTAAGAAATCTAATAAATAAAAAATAAAATAGGAAAATACCTAATAAATAAAAATAAAAATTTTAAAAATTAATAATAGTCTCACCATAGTCTCGTCATGGCGTAGCGAGCCTCTTCGTTATGACCTCGCCACATTGTCTTAACTACCTTGCATTTTTTAACATCCAACTGGTATAACACGCAATCTTTGTATGTAGCAAGTGAAAGAAGCACCATATAGTATTTGACTTGGCTACATGAGCAAGTGTCCTTTGATGTCAATACCATGCGTCCGTGGGAACCAGTTGGCAATCAACCTGGCCTTGCACCTTTCAATGATTTGTATTTATTGATAGTTGTTTATTCTCAAAAGTCAAAACATGAAATCCTCAATATTAAAATCAAAGAATGATGTCTAAGTAGTTGAATTTTTTTCTTCGTCTTTAAAAAATCTAATAAATAAAAAATAAAATAGGAATACTAATACTTAATAAAAATGAAAATTTTAAAAATTAACAATAGTCTCGCCATGGGGTAGCAAGCCTCTTCGTCATGACCTCGCCACACCGCCTTAACTACCTTGCATTTTTAATATCCAACTGGTATAACACGCAATCTTTGTATGTAGCAAGTGAAAGAAGCCCCCATATAGAATTTGACTTGTCTACATGAGCAAATGTCCCTTGATGTCAACACCATGTGTTCGTGGGAACCAGCTGGCAATTAACTTGGCCTTACACCTTTCAATAGAGCCATTCGCCCTATACTTGATAGCGGAAGTTGACGTGTAGGATCGATTAGGGTTAGCAATCAAGGATTAGAGTTAGAAGAAAGAGAAGAGAGAAGAGGGAGAAGGAGAAGGAGAAGAAAGTAATCAAAGTGAGTTAGTTACGGTTAGAGGAACCCTATTACCCTTTATATTAGATTGGAAGACATTAGTACCCTTACAGTACACACACCCACTATAATTACGGGCACACCACTAATAGCATCATAAACGTACTACATAACATATGTCTCAATACTCCTCAAGCTGGTGCCTAGATATCCATCATGCCCAATTTCACCACACCATTTGGGAGTTAGGTGGGTCCAAGAGCTTTAGTCAAGGTATGTGCCAATTAACCTGTAGATGTAACTTTGGGATATCTATCAGCCTAGCTTGAATCTTTTCACAGATGAAGTGGATATCAACCTCAAGGTGCTTGGTCCTTTAATGGAGAACCGAATCACCGGTAATGTTGATAGCTGCAATTATCACAATGCAATGGCATGAGAATGGATGCAAGAGACCCAAGCTCAGTGAGAAGAGAATGCAACCAAAGGAGTTCACAAGTTCCATGTGCCATTTCCCTGAATATAGACTTTGAACTCAATTTTGATACCACATCTTATCGTTTATTATTCCAGAGTACAAGATTCCCTCCAAGGAAAGCATAACCAAAAGGGGAGCAGCGATCTAGAGGTGCTCTTGCATAGTCATCATCACTGTAACAACTAACAGAAGAGTGTTTAGCATCTAAGTAAAATATACCACGTTTAGGAGAAGCCTTGATGTATCGCAGTATTCGGTGAACAACGACAAGATGAGAAGCTCGTGGGGCATGCATAAATTGGGTAACTAGAGACGCGACAAATGTAAGGTCTGGACAGGTATTTGTGAGATAAATACAACGACCAACAAGTCTAGTACACAAAAGGATTAGGAAGAGGCTCTCTAATGTTTGCACACAAGTGATGTTTGGAATCCATGGGTGACTTTGCAGGCTTACACCCGAGTATGCCAGTACCCGTAACGAATCAAGGGTGTACCTTCTCTAAGACAAAGATATACCACGATGTGAGCGAGCAATTTCAATTCCAAGATCCTAAGGTGACCCAAATCTTGCACGACCTAGCTCAGACTTGATATGAGTTATGAAGTCAGTATCATATCCAATAATGATATTGTCATCGACATATACCAAATATATGGTACATATACCCCTCTCACTAGTATGTATAAAGCAAGTATGATCCCAATGGCATCTCACCAGTGTTCCTAAATTCGTTGGGCGAGTTCGGGCGATCGGGTGGATTTTTGGGCCGGGCGGCGCCTAGGCAGGCGCCCCATGATCTGGGCGGTCCCAAAGTATATATATATATATATATATATATATATATATATATATATATATATATAGATGTGCACCCAAGAACACCCACATTTTTCTTGAGTACCTTTGTTTGCGCCCATGCTAGAGACACCTTGAAAACCATTAATTGTTTCGAATAAGATAATGGTGATCTTGTTTCAGCCCAATATCCCACACACTAGATCTTGAGATCATGGCGCACCAATCATACGATCAATGCTTGGTTCCATGTGCCAAAGATTCCCAAAAATGGCCCTTCAATCATATGATACACATGACGCTTAAACATGATTGCGTAAGGTTAGGGTCCTTTTCTGGGTATCTGTGACACATGGAATAAAAAACTGACGATCTGATAGATGCACTATGATCTCAAGAATTATTGTGCGGAATATTGGGGTGTAACATGACCTCCTTCATCTGATTTGACGTCATTAATGGTCTTCACATGTCACATGTTTCTAAATACCAAGTCTCTCTTTAAAGTCGGTGTAAGGGCCAACTTTCCGAGTGCAAAGGCCCTTCTAAATTTTGCCAAGTAATAGTTCTCGGGGAAAAAAAGAAATAAAGAAATAAAGAAATAAAAAATAAATGGGAATTGGGGCGGGATGGCCACTCGGGCGGGTAAGGGGCGGCCACCTGGGCGGCTTGGGCGGGCACCCCAAATCCAGTCCGCTCAAGAGGGCGCCCCAGCCTAAATCGGGGTGCTTGGGGGCCCGAGCCACCTAGGAAACTTTAAGAACAGTGCATCTCACAAAACCCATAGTAGGCATAGCACCACTAAATCTGTGGAACGATGCCTTGGGAGATTGCTTCAACCCATAAATAGACTTCAGAAGTTGGAAGACTTTCCCAGAATACTCCCGTTGAAGCTGATAACCAAGTGGAGATTCATGTAAACCTCCTCAACTAACTTTCCATGTAGAAAGGTATTCTTCACATCCAATTGGTACAAAGGCCAATAATGATGAGCATCAAGAGTAATAAGGACTTCGACGAAAGTAAGCTTTGCCACAAGAGCAAAAGTGGCAGTGAAGTTCAAGCCAGGTAATTGGGTAAATCCTTTGGCAACAAGGTGAGCTTTATATCTTTCAACAGTGCCATCTTCCTGAAATTAAGAGACTACATCCATCGGCAACCCACAACATGCTTGTCTAGAGGAAGGTCAACAAGTTCTCAGGTCTTATTCTTCTCAAGAGCAGCCATGTCCTCGGCCATAGCAACAGACCATGAGGGGTGTTTGAGAGCTTTGCCAACCGAAGGCACAGTCGAAGTTCTCCCAAGAGCAGCTCAATAAGAGTAAGAGATACCTGATATGAAAGAAATTGGGAGATGGGATAAGTTGTGGCACAACTTCTTTTCCCCTTACGAAAGCAATAGGAAGAGTAAGACCATCGGTAGAAGAGGATGAAATAATGATAGGAGAATCCAAAGAGGCAAAAGATGCAAACTCTGAATGGGTTGCCAACAGTGGAGCTTGAGGAGGTGGCATAGACAGACTTCCACACTGATATGTGAACCGCACAGGCAAGCGTCCACGAGAAGTAGTAGATCCTACAGGAGTATGAGGAACAGGCAAAGAAGCACAATGGAAGACTCCACTAAAGACTTGAAACTACAGGATTGGTCAGGAAGTAAGGTGTATCCTCAAAGAATGATAAATCCATGGGGGTAAACAATCTGCGAGACTTACGGATCATAACACCTATAACCTTTGGATACTCCAGAATAGCCCAAAAAGACAGTGTACAGATTTATCATCCATCTTGTGTTTTGGGTGCATAAGTCCCAAATAAAACAAGTACATCCAAACATAAGCGGTTCAATAGAAAACAAAGGGATGTCAGAATTAAAATGTGTATGGGATATGTGAGAGAGTATGGTTGATAAGATAAGTGGCAGTGAGAAGGACCATTATCCAGTAAGATTGTGGAATATGCAACCAGTGGAAAAGGGAACGAGTCACCTCCATGAGATGTCTATTCTTACTCTCCGCAACACCATTTTGTTGTCGGGTATAAGGGCATGCATATTGATGCATCCCAACCTTTTGAAGATATGAGTGAAAGGATAAATATGAGTATTCACCACCATTATTCAGACCTAAGAACCTTAATAGTTTGACCAAACTGTGTTTGAACCACAGTGGAAAATTTAATATAGGTAGAGAGTACTTCGTCTTTGTTTTTTTATGATAGGTAAGCTAGGCTCGAAATTGTGACCTTGAGGTTGCAATATTGTCAACCTTCCATAAAGCTAGAAGCTCATATTATCTGAAACCATTCCAAAGAAGATAAAGGAGCAGGTCCCCCATACATTACTATGAATAGAGATCAAACAAAGTATCTTTGCGAGCCATATGAGATGAACAAGAAGATCGAGTGTTACATTGAAATTTAAAACCATTTAAATCATTCTTAAAATTTTAAAATAACACATACAAACTCTGAAAATTGACATGATCAATACGGGAATGTCAAAGATCTAAAAAAATTGTATGAGCTAACACTATCAAAAGAGGAAATAATAGTAGAATGTGTGGAAGTTATTATCGGCCTATCCATGCCAAAGTAGCATAGTCCAGCTCTGTCAAACCCCATGCCAAAAATCTGCCCGTAGTCAAGTTCTGAAGCACACAGTGAGTAGAAAAAAAAGGGTTACAAAACAATTTAAGTCTTAGTGAAACAACTAACGAAAAGTAGACTAGTATCAAATTGGGTACATGCAAAATTTCAGAGTAAATCATCTAATTGAGGAACACTTCCCTTACGAGAAAACAGGAGTGAGGGAACCATCCGCCAAGCGTACTTGCCTATGAGATGAGAGAGGAATTAGTAAAAGAGAATAACTGGGACTCACCTGTCATATGAGGTGCTTGAATCAATAATCCAAGTAGGAAAAGATGTAGATGTAAGAACAACATCCTCCATAGACGTTTAGGAACATTCTTCCCAATTAAAAGAGCACAAGCTACATCGAGTGAGCTTTTTCTCTCAGCCACTCCGTTTTGTTATGGGGAAGAGGAATAAGTGGTTTGCGACTCAATCCCATGAGTCCGGAGGTAGGACTGAAGATATTGGGAGACATTGTCCCATCATTATCAGATCTCAAAACCTTCACGGTGGCATGGTATTAATCTTGGACCAGCTTGTGAAAGATAGGAAAGACAAAAGCAACTTCATCCTTGGATTTCAACAAATACAATGCGGTAAAACAAGTGCAATCATCAATGACTGTGCCAAAATACCAATAACCATAGAGGGAAACAATAGGAGATGGCCCTAGATGTCTGAACGCACAATATGATAGGGAGTGACACTTATGTTACCAATAGAGTGATACAAGTTCTATGATGCTTGACTATTTGACACACCTCGCATTGAACTTTGGAGACATCGACTGAGCTGAGTTGTTGTGGAAATAGGGCATCGTTGTAAGGGAAGGTGACCAAGAAGAGTGTGCCATAAGCGAACCTCAAGTTGTTCGAATCTCTTGAACTAGGCTTCAAACCATGAGGGTCCGATAATTACAATTGTTGGGATGAAGATTCAGATCAAAACACGGCCGGAAAATTGTGATTAGAGGCTCAATAGATTGACTATGCTGATATCAACATGACGTCAGCGCAAATATTTTTCGGGATCGTCAACACTCGCAAATATTTTTCGGGATCGTCGCTCTGATATCAAGTTAAAATGGTGACGGTAAAATGGAATTAGGGTTAGCTTGAAGAAGAAACATAAGATTAGTAAAAATATGGTTATGAGTTAGACAGTTGATATACCCACTAACACTAAGACACCCACTTACATAAACACACCCACACCAACTTAATATGAAATCTATGTACACACCAACAACACCCAAATCCTTCTAGCAATCCCTTGGCAGTCAGGTTTACAACTGTACACCTCCTCCATCAGCCTCAGGAAACTTTCAATTTCTTCCTCCTTCAAGTTTCTCAACAACTTAATCTCTCAGAATCTAGTACTGCCCTCACCCCTAACCACCACCTTGAGAAAAGCCTGACAATTTATCACCAGCTTGAAGACCTCAGGATATATGATATTAAGTGCATTTTCCCCAATCCAGAATATTGTTCCAGAAAGATATCCTATCCCCGTGCCCCCATTCCAGCCTGATACAACTATCAAACCTTCCTTCAACAGAAGATATTCCTCTCCCTCTGGCAGAAACCCTCCCAACATTTCCAGCAGCATAGTCCATCTTGAACCATCCATCCCATAATTAGCCACCAACAATTAAACCAGAACACATCATTTTCAGTGCCCATCCTCCACAACCACTTACCCGAGAGAGCAACATTCATTTCCTGCAGTATTCGGATTCGAATACATCCCTCCTTAGGAAAATGACATGTTTCCCAATTCAAGAAGGGATCTTTCTACTATCGTTCTTGCTTGTCACAGAGAAAGTTTCTATATCCCCTTAGCCGAGACTTTACACACATTTTGCAACCATCCTACACGGAACAAGAATCCAAAAGCTCTTCAAATAGTTAAAGCCTTTTGTATCAAATATAGGGTTTCTGAAACCTTTGTTTATTTATGTTGAAATGCCAAAATTGCATTTTCTTTAATCAACGTACAGGTGAGTGATTTTATTGACTTTTCTTCGTTTTAGATATTTAGTTTTTGATATGTTGAATGACTCATTCAAACATAAGGTCCATTAATTAATATCACGGTACATTTCCATAAAATTCTAATCAAACAAGTAAACAGGTTTAAATTGAATATCCAACTTATAATTAGGATTTCTATTGATCATCCAAACAGTAAAAATGTGTGATTTTACAAAGATGTGTACTTATAAAATTCAAAAATCTTCAATATTGTAATATTAAAAATCACGATTAAGTGTGATGGCATCCAAACTCGCCCTTAATGATATCATAGGCAGGCAAATGTACCAATTGATCTTTTGACAATCCAATAGTAAAACACAATTTTTAATTTTCAAGTTGCATGCTTGTAGAAAGACCAACTGATTATTGCAAAGTCAAAACAAAAGCAGAGGTGATCTAAAAACAATATCTGTTAACCACATAGAAGATATGGAACAGCTATTTAGTTGTAACCTGTTGTGTCGAATTAATGTTTAAAAAATGTTGTGCTGACAATACTAAACAGGGTGGTTATCTAACATACCACATATCTCTCAGATACTTGGCAAATAGCATCAATGCAATTTCAATAGTTCTTGCTAAATTCATTATGGGTTGGGCAGCTCTATTTAGTATGAACCATTTTAGTAAGGTCACTAGTTTTACATATTTTTAGAAAATTAACCTGGAATCCACGAGACTTTGCCCCAAGAAAGCCAGAACAGCTGACTGCACCACAGAGGCAGCGAACCTTAGCACCACCATACCATTCAAAGTTATAATTATAGGCTAGTTCTGTTCCTGCAAGAATGTCCTGTTTTGCATATATTCCAACCCTAATTTCGCCCAAAACCGTCCACTTTCTTGTTTCACAATTTGGCTGACTGCATTGATCAGAAACATAAAAATTAGATGTCAGATGAGGATAACAGAATGGTCAAACCAAAGGCCCTATAAAAGAAGAAGATCTATAAATTCCAATGATAAAGCCGAACAAAGAAAAGATAAAAAAAACACATGATCCATAATTCTTTAGTAATGTTGACACTAAACTACCATGAAAACTTGTAAGGATCCACTAAAATAATTAAATTGATATTTACCCTTTACAGGAGGTAACTTACCAAGAATGGTTAATAAACCTAGCCAGACTTCCCTTTCTAGTGGCATCAATTGACTCATAGGCATTGAGGGATATGATAAATGCATCTTTGAAACCTGCAACACGCCATTAATTTATCTATAATGTTTTCAGAATAAGGGTATAGCAATGTCCAGTGTACAAGTCCTTTACCTGCAGCTTCATATAATTGGGACCTTCGCCTTGCTTCTTTCCATGATATTACTTCTCCACAATATTCGATAATGAATTTCCCAGCCTGGATCATTTGTGAAAACTCGTATTGATGAAAAACAGCAATTGAATCTCATCGTTTTTAAACAAGGAAATGACCATGCATGCTGCAGAAACTATTTGAAGCATGGTAACAAGTATCAGCCAATACAGATACGTATCGGACTGGCAGAGAACCGATACCGATACCAGTCCGATGCCAGTATCGGATTAGTATCAGTGTCAGTCTCGGTGATGCTGATTAGTATTGGCCGAAATTGTCTCAGTACCAACGAATACTATTTTTTTTGTTCTACCTTTTTTTTTTTTTTTTTTTTTTTTCAAATATAAAAAGAAATAATCAGCATTGGTATCAGCCAATACTGTATTGGTGTCGGCTGATACATACCGGTATCGGCCAATAAATATCTGTCCAATGATTTGACTGATACCCGATACCGATACCGAGTTTGAGACCTTGATTTGAAGTTTATAGAACCGGTCATGATCACATTTGGTGCTTAGACCTCGGAATGAAACAAGAAGCAAAATCCAATTGAAGTTTGCAAGCTTGATCGTGATTTAATTTGATGCTCAGACCTCAGAATAAAACAAATGTCATTAATTACAAAGAACAAGCTAATGCAGGACAAACGCTAAAACCCTAATTATGTAATTTTGAAATCAATTTGAGATTTAATTGAGCAGCGGAGAAACATAAATTAATCCCAAAACAAATAAAAAAATTTATAATTTTATTATGGTAGTTTAATTGATTCGATTTTAGCGTCTATTAATATATGATTTTCCCGATCTAGAAAATAAGGTTCAATGAATAGAACTCAGATTTTTATCTAGTCCAGGGCACCAACAACTAGGAGGAAAAGATATTTAGGCTTAACTTTCGGTAAAAGAAACAGTTAAATAAATTACCTGACAATAATCCAAAAGACAAATAAAAAAGGGGTAGAAGGTCCAAGGCTTCGCACCAAGGAGATAATTGGCCTCTCACCAAACCGCACGGGGGACCGAAGATTCGCTCTCCGAGTTTGAAAGATTTGCTCTTTCGGGCGAAAACTTTTCACAACATCTTTAGGGTTTTGCACAAAGCAAAGCTTTCAATTCTATTATCAATCATTCATTAACTAAAGACAAAAAATAGAAAGTCCTAGAAACTAAATAAAGCAAAAAAAGGTAAAACCCGTCCCTAAGTTGGACTTTAACAAAACACTAGCATGCGATCTCGGTCGATAAATTTAATCCTCAATCGATCGAAGACGGATCGACGACGATGTTATTTTAGAATGGTTGTTGAGTCAAATTTGATTGATCGAGAATTGCATTCGATCGATCGAGTTTGGGCAGAAACTCAACTTTAACGCTCTTTTTTGTGTTCTTTATCTTCTTTGGCTTTCCGTGCATATCTTTTCAAATGACTCATGTGTGGATGATCAATTGATGTCCCCATCAATTCTCCCCGGGTGGGAAAAATTCATCTCGGGTGAGTTATGTAATCTACTCATCACAAATACGGACTGCTTGATCTTCAACTTCCCTATCCACCTTGTAAGATATTCTTGACATTCCATCCTCGGTTTACCCTTCCACCACACAACATACTCATGGTTCTTTTGGTGTACCTTTACCTTGGAAACAAAATTCGTATCTTCCAACACTTTTCCATCTAATCCTTTATGATATTAGTCAGGAATTATTCGGGAATAAATTGGGAGATAGGATTGGGGGGTCAAATGTATCAATAAGGAATGGGTCTTGGGATTTTGTTGTTGGACCTAGAGAAGGCGTAAGATCCTCCAACTTAATCATTGCATTAATACCCATGTCTAGAGGAAAATCTAGACTATCATAGTGACCCACTTTAAAGATTGAAAGAAATTCAATATTGCAAGTTTGCAAACCATACGCAATTTCTTGCAAGATTTGCTCAGATCTAAAATGAGTCGTCATAAATTCACTTGCTAAAAAATCATTAAATAAATTTTGTGCATTAGAAAAAATTTTGATACTTCCGTTGATCAATATAATCAGCTCATTTATTTCGTGCAACTCATGATGATGATATGATCCCAGCAACTCTAATGACTCTTGCATCTTGAAACTACAAACTTTTCTAATACAACCTAGACTCTGTCCGACTTAACGACTTCATCTTCTTCATCACTTGGAAGCTCATAAACTTCGACCTCAAGTTCTCCTTGTTCCTCGTCATGGCCATCTTGAATGATCAAAGTTTGAGTAGAAACGTTCATAGGACATTGAGCAATTGCCATATGGCACTTATAGCATTGAGGTTAATTACTTTTAGGAACCCCAATTAATTTTCCCTTTCCCTTGTTAACCTGGGAAGTCACCTATGGGGTAATTGAAGTGGGCTTAACCGATTGGGTAGTGACATTAGATGTGGACTCAAAATAGTTAGACTTATAACTAGACTCACTAACATCAAAACGTTTGGTTTGGGCGGTCTCAAGGCATCACTCTAACTCTTCGACTCTAGAATATCACTCTTCCAAATCAATAACAGAAAATGGAATAAGTTCCCTTTGAAATTCTGGGCGGAAGCCGATTCAAAATCGTGATAAGGTAACCTTTTCCTGTTCCACCAAATCAGCTTGCAACATGTAACTCTCAAACGTATCAATGTATTCCGCAAACATACTTCCCTATCGAAGTGTTTGTCACTGATCAAGAAGATGTCCATCATAGGAAAGTGGAACATACTTCTCAGTCAGTTGAACCTTCATATCCTCCAATGTGGAGATGGGGCGAGACCCTGGGATTGTCTACGACGCTCCACACTAGTCCAATAAAGCCTGGCAAGGCCGGTAAGTCCAATTTTGGCAAACCGGGCTTTACACTCCTTTGACATGGCATCCCAATCAAAATAGGTTTCCATGTCAGTCACTCACTCTAAATAGACTTTAGGTTGTCACTTTCCATCGAAAGTAGGGGCATCCATCTTGACGGACTTCATGATTTTGTTGTCTTGATTGGCTTGGACATCGCATCGGTTTGGACCTTCTCTTCTACGGTCGTTGACATGGACTCGAAAATGGTCATCGGTGATACGGTCGTTGACATGGACTCGAAAATGGTCATCGGTGATAACCATATTCATGTCCTCAACGCGGTTCACTAAAGTCTCATGTTGGATTTGTTGATCACGCAATTGATTTTCTAGATGGGTATGGTGATCGTGTAGTTCGGTCTAAAACGTGGTCAAATTAGTTGCAAGTTATTTTATGAGTTTCTACTTTAGCGGGATCTTTGGTAACGTAGGACTCCAACAAAATTCAGGCGCGATCTCGATCGATCAATTTTAAGCCTCGATCAATTGACAATGGGCCGACGACACTGACTAATATGCGGTCGATAAATATGATACCTAGAACCTAATATGGAAACTGACACCCCTAAACTTACTATGCTTTGATACCAAATTTGAAGCAGGACAAACGCTAAAACCCTAATTATGTAATATTGAAATCAATTTGAGATTTAATTGAGCAACAAACATATAGAAATTAAATCCAAAACACAAAAGATTTAATACTTTTATTATGGCAATTTAATTGATCCGATTTGGCATATGTTACCATATTCCTTTCTCAATCTATAAAATAAGTCCTATGAATAAAACTATGATTTTCATCTAGTCTAGGGCATCAAGTGACTATCAAGATGATGTCACTTGACTCCTTGCTAGGGTTTGAAATTGAATAATTTAAGGCCCGAAGGTTCAAAGGAAAATAATGATTAAGATATGAAATTAGAAATCAAATCCCAACAACAATAACGAGGAAAAGATATTTAGGCTTGATTACAATTAAATAAATTACCTGACAATAATCCAAAAGATAATTAGAAAAGGGATAGAAGGTCTAAGGCTTCGCACCAAGGAGATAATTGGCCTCTCACCAAACTGCACACGAAACCGAACATTCGCTCTCCGAGCTTGAAAGATTCGCTCTTTCGGGTGAAACTTTTCACAAGCTTTCTAGGGTTTTGCACAAAGAAAAACTTTCAATTCTATTATCAATCATTCATTAATTAAAATTAAAGTCTTTACATGCCTTTATATTGGCCAATAAAATCCTAAAGACAAATAGAAAGTCTTAGAAACTAAATAAAGCAAAAAAATGTCAAAACCCTTCCATAAGTTGGACTTTAATAAAACACTCACACGCGATCTCGATCGACCGATTTTAAGCCTCAATCGATCGAAGACGGATCGACAACAATGTTATTTTAGAATGGTTGTTGAGTCAAATTCAATCGATCGGTTTTGGGCAAAAATTCGACTTTAACACTCTTTTCTTTGCGTTCTTTGTCTTCTTTGGCTTTCCGTGCATGTCTTCCCAAATTGGGATCTACTCACGTGACTCATGCGTGGATGATCGATTGATGTCCCCATCACAAATTGTTACTACTCCGTAACAAGTAAAAGCAAAAGAGTTGGTATAAGATGCTTGACCCATGCGTCAAGATCAGCGCATGGGTCAATCTACCTCTATTGAATTCGAGATATGTATAGATTTATGAGCACTGAATCAATGAAAGGTCAGAAATATATATAACAGTTGCCTAGAGTTCGTACGGGGAACTAGAACTGGTATCGGTATCAGTATTGGTACTCTTATGAAGTGGTGAACAAAATTTCAGGGGCATTTTATATTGGTACAATATTGCTACAACATTGATTCTTCTTTTGTGTATATATGATTATTACATTTTTAGCCAAGCATTACATTTATGCTAATGAACTTTAAGTCAAAAAGTCGATGACATCAAGGAGAGAAACATGATTAGATTCATTCATCAGTGGGTAAGAAAAGTAGATAAGACATGATTAAATCGTCTATTTGTATGATATTGATAATTTACTATCCAAATCAACCCCCAATTAGTCCGAAAGGATGGGGCCGAGCGAGTTGCAGATTTTTGTCCTATAAACTTGTTAGTAAGTTTATATAAGATTATTGTTAGGGTGCTTGCCAACCGTTCGAAGCCTATTATGGGAGTGTGGTGTCTGAATCTCAAGGGGCCTTTGTAGCAGGTAGGTAACTTATTATTGTTATGGTGATTGCTCACGAGGCTCTAGATTCGGGACATAAGTGAAAGGTATGATGTGGAAATTGGATATGGAAAAAACTAATGATTGAGTTAATTGGGGTTTTTGGACTACAGGCTTCAAAGGTTGGGTTTTAGCCAAAAGTGGAGGGGATGGACCGATGGATGAGAGCTTGTTATCTTACGATCCGATTCTCCATTATGGTAAATGAGTCTTTGTGTGGTTAATTTAAAAGTTCGAGAGGCTTACAGCAGGGTGATCATTTGTCTCTGGTGTCATTTAATATTGTTGGTGAAGCCTTAAGTAGACTGATTCAACCGGTGACGGATTTATGCTATTTCAAGAGATTCAAAGTGGCCAGGGAGGAATCAGAAATCTCACATTTGCAGTATGCGAATGACACCATAATTTCTTGTGGGGATAGCAAGGAGGAGAAATGGCATGTTAAAGCAACACTAAGATGGTACAAGGCAATGTCAAGTCAGAAGGTCAATATGGGGAAATGATTTTAAGAGTTGAGGATAGGGAGATAGAAGAGATTTCAGTATATATCGACTGTGGCTGGGATAGACTACCCTCCTCTCATTTGGGGCTTCAGTTGTGTATTCGCCTCCCAAATAGAGTGCTATGAGACTTGGTTGTTGAAAGGTTTGAAAAGAGGTTGGCTGTTTTGAAAGGAATTTTGCTACCGAAAGGGGAAAATTGACGCTGGTTAAAGATACCTTATCAAACCTCCATGTCTATGTTCCAGTACCTGATAGTGGTCATTGAGAAATTGGAACAAATTCATAGAGATTACCTTTAGGAAGAAAGAGGGGACAATTGGAAATTTCATTTGGTTAATTGGAAAACCAGTTTGCTTCCAAAGGAGGAAAGCGGTGCTCAAATTACAGATCTCAGATGCATGAATCAGGCCCTTCTGGGTAAATGGTTATGGACACTTGGAGAAGAGAGAGCGGTCTTATGGGTTAAAGTTTCATGGGCCAAGTACAGGGGGTAAAAATGGATAGCAGGTAAATCTCAAGATCCAAGGAAGAAGCTCAGCTTGGCGGCGTGGTGTTTGTTCTGTTGGGAGGTATTCTTGCAATATATGAAGGTAGAGTGGGGTGATGGCAGGAGGATTATTTTCTGGAAAGATGTTTGGGTGAGAGATCAAGCTTTGGCAGATAAATTTAGTGGATCTCTTGTTGTAGACAAAGGGATTTCAGTTATGGAAGTTGTGTAAGCATGGTCCAAAATCTCAGGCAATACAGGTACATATCATCTGATACGTACCGGTATCTCTGGCCAGCGGTACACGATACATTGGGTATGTATCGCTGGTCAGTGGTATAATATATGTATTTTTTGTCATAATGTGGTACCTAATAGTAAATGGGGTGTTCACAATTAAATCCTTCTATAGCCTCCTACGTGGTAGGCATGTGGTGATGATAAGGTATGGGAGTGTGTTTAAAAGGCGGCAACCCCTCCTAGGATTGCATTTTTTGGGAGGCCTGGAGTGTGTTTGGAAGGCAGCAGCAGGGCCTAGGATTGGATTTTCTCGGGACTGTAGCCTGGGAGAGAGTGCTGACGATGGACTAGTTGAATATGAGAGGTACGGGGCAAAGGAATGTCATGTTATAGGTAGTAGAGACGAGGGGAGTGCGAGCTACCTTTTCATTTACTGTGCTTTTGTTGGAACAGTTTGTTCCTAGGTTTCTCAGGTGTTCGATATCCTTTGGTGCATGCCTGAAATGTGTAGGGAGCTAAAGAACAGCTGGACAGGGGTTGAATTTGTTGGGCTGCAAAAGAGGTTTTAGAAGGTTGCTATTCTCGGAAAGAATGAGAGAATTTTTTAAAATAACCGAAGAGATCTAAAGCTGGTGATCAAATTTGCTTCAGATAATTTGGTGGTGTGGATTGAGGCGGGGATAGCTGAAGGCAGTAAGTTGTGCAGAAAGTTAGGGAATGCTGGGCGGAAATGCTTTCTGGGAAGTTGCTTCCTAGTGAGATTTTCTCGGCTGGGCCTTGGTTGATGGGTTCTCTGCTCCCATTTTGGTATGCTGGCCAGACACTTTTGGTTTTTACTTTCATATTGTTGTCTTGTCATGGTAGGGTCGTAGTTTGGAATTTAGCTCCTCACTGTACTATAGTTATGTACCATTTTCTTTTTCTTTAATATTAATATAGTTTTTCTTTATTACAGATGAAAAGAACAATGGTTAAAGCATAATAAAGTGTTATCATTATCATCAAAAACATTTCCACAACGTAATTTTAGCATGCAGTTGTGAATTGGTGATAAATATGTTTTTTATAATGAAAGAGAGAGAGAGAGAGAGAGAGAGAGAGAGAGAGAGAGACGTGAAACTTGGTAACTGTGAATTTTTTGTACTAGTAGTGTTATATATATATATATAGGATCCTGATTTGGTCCTCTAATGGAGGATACTGAAGTGTTCTCCAGGTTCATGTGGAGAAAGAGGGCATTGCATAGTTCATTTTTTAAAAAATTAAAAAAAGACTTTTAAAAGGCAAAAGTCAAATGTTGACTAATTTCAAACCTCAAAATCACACATTGGAGGATCCTGGTTTGGTGACGCTCAAGCGTCCTCCAGGTCAGGGCAATGCATATATCATTTTTAAAAAATCAAAAAAGATTTTTAGAAGGCAAAAGTCAAATATTGACTGATTTCAATGGTCCAGAATTCAAATCACAAAAACACACGGTGGAGATGTATTTTTGAAAAAAGTTTTAAGATGATCTAAAGCCACGTGGCATGTGATCCCCAAAAAATACCCATTTTGGGATGATTAGTCATGTGCTCTGTTGTCAAAATCCCCGCCTAGCCACTTAGGGCATGTTTAGCACTTAGCGCCGATCGATTTAGGCGCTACTGTAAAAAGTAACTGTTTTTGTTTCGAAGTGGGCGTTTCGCGCTTAAAAGCGGTCAAAGCAACACTTTTGAGCAACTTATAAATATAATTTTTTAAGATAAATAAGTGTTTATATATTTATAAAATTATTAAATTATTAAATTACATAAGCTATAACTTATAACTTTATAGGTATATATGCTTTTTATAAGAAATTTAACATTTAAATTGAGTATAAGTTTATTTCCTGAGAACCACAACAATTAGTTAGATCTATTTCTGCATCTTCTCCCGGTTTTCATCTCGACCAGAGTCCCTAATCTCGTCTGCATTGTTGCTCATCCATTGGAAGAAAAACGAAGACAACACTCAGTCTCTCTCTCTCTCTCTCTCTCTCTCTCTCTCTCTCCTATATTGTTGCTCAGGGTTTATACCAAAAGAAAAGGCAAGAGTGATTTGTAAATTAAAGGACACTGTTTAGGAAAATATCTTGCAAGTATATTTTTTCAACTTACAACTATAATAGAGAATATTTTAGACAAGTAGCATGCATTTTCATCAACTTGTTGAACTCTAGTCACTTTACCCATAATTAAAGACCCACAATAAGACCATTGGACCTTCACTTAAGACCAAGAAAGATTTAGAGATAGAGAAGAAGTGGGACGTGGAGCCCATTGTAATAAAAAACAAAAAAAGGGAAGTGGGTTATTTCCCACGCACCTTAAGGAGAAAAAGAAGGGAAAAAAAAAAGAAAAAGGGGAACATAAAGGAGAAAGAGATACGAAAAAATGATAGAAAGGGAATGAGATTGAAAGGGAAGAGATTGAAGTAAATTTTATATTTTTTTAATATCAAGAGTCAAGATCAAGATTTTAAAAAGAAAAGGCGCTTTTCTTTGTTTCTTAAATTATCCAAAAATTAAATCTTCAACATCCTCAATAATCTTCTCAAAACTTTAAGATACCTTTAAGAATATCATTTTATAAATTTTAAGGTTTGCAACTTTATCTTTAAGGCTTTTTAAAATAAGGCTTTTTCAATAGCCTTTCAAATTATCAGAAATGAGAAGAAGAATTCATAAAAAAGACCCTTTTCAAGAATTCATTTCATGAATCAAGATTTCATGGTTTTTTTAAGAATCTTTTTTAAGTTTTTGTTTTAAAAGAATCTTTTCTAAGGCTTTTTTTTTAAGATTCTTTTTAAAGGTCCTTGTTAATAGATCGTTTTTCCTAAGGCTTTTCAAAAGGATTATCAAGTAGGCATTTCCAAGATTTATTAAAGCCCTTCAAGATGTATAGAATAAAAATCAAGAAAAATAAGGAAAATCAAGAAACCATAAGGTATGGAAAAATCATAAGGTTTTTAATGCTAGGATTAGGTATCATGCTAGGATGAGGTTAATTCATTTTCAAATATTGAAAGAGGATGTTTATTTTATTTTATTTTATCACCATATGCCTTGATGATTAATTATAGAATCACATGATTAATACCATTGTTCCTTAGCAATTTCACATATTATTTACTATGCTTATGCCATGTCACTCTCATATGAAAGTTATGTTAATGTTCATTTGACTTGGTTGATTCCTACACATGTGAACTTAATAAATTTGAAACCATGATAATAGACCATGCTATGGCCTAATAAAATGGAAAATTGCATGACGTTTTTACCGAAATTTTTGCATCATATTTATTGTAAATCTCATAGCATATAAAAGTGGTAAGATTCACTATTCTCACAATGCTAAACCATGATACCATGAATGTTATGAGTAGATTTACATCTACTATTTAAAGTGAATAATATGATACGATGAAAAAGACATTAAAAGTATAACTTAATGAAAACATATTGCATACTAGCATTAATGAATATATTAAGAGATTACCGTTGCATGTCTTAACCAGCTCGGATCCAATGGGTAAGGAATCTAAGATATGAGATAGTAACTATGTGTGTCTAAAAAGAGAAGACCATGTAGAAGCCCCGTACCTAATTGATGTACGACAAGGGTGAAAATTTGGACGGCGGACCAAAGATAAAGCATGATCATAATGAATGAGATTCATGCTGCATTGCATTTAACATTAATAATGAAAATTATCACACAGACAACTAGGAAAAGATATGAATAAGTCACATCTTATGTATCAATGCTTAGTTACGATTTTATATTTGCTCATATACATGTCATGATCTCATTGCTTTTGTTTCACATTGTTTATCATTGGACTATTTATCTTTATTTGTTCGTATAAGGCTTGCATACAAATTTCTTGTATTAGTCATCCTATGACTGGCCCATACGAAATTCTGTTATATTCACATCTTCATTGTTTACAGTGGGATGGCCAGGAGATTAGTTGATCACAGGATACGAGGATGTTGATGTGGAGATCCATGACGCAAACCAGGATTTGAACAAGGACGGTTTCGAGTGTTAGGAGTTTATTTATTTTGAGAGTTAGACTTTTATTTTAGATTTTTAATTGGAGCATTATTTGAGATTGTTGAGACCTTTTTAGTTTAGTTTGTTTGGATTATTGATTACATTATTTATGAGTAGTTAATTGATTAATTTTAATTCAATTAAGTTTTTAATAGCCCATGTTACTTATGAATGAATGGTGATTTATTTTATTGTTTACATTCCGTTGTGCTAAAGTTCGGATCATTATGTTACTATTATATTTTATCTTTTGTCGCTAGTTATCAGTGTTGTCATATGCCATCACATATGCCAACAGGAAGGGGTGGATCACATATGCCATGATGGCATATGCGATCCAGGAAGTATGCCATCGCATACAGTGTATGTCATGGCATACTTCTCCAACATTAATTTTTTTTTGGCTTTTTAGGCTTCCCTACGCCCTATTAATAGGAGGTTTCACTTCTTAATGCATACCACAACTCTCAAAGGTATGTTTTAAGAGTTTTTCCTTCTCTTTTGTATGGTCCACTTTATTTTTGTACTATTTGGACTTACTTTTTATATTTTTCCTTGTAACTTATGGGTTATATGCTTAAATTATATACTTTTATTTCTCATTCTAGACACTACAAAATTAATAGAGCACAAAATTAACACAAACATATTACTTTTCAATATGGGGAACAATAGGGATTTTTTGGGTTTTTTTTGAAAAAAAAAAAAAATTATGTGCCATGACACAATCGCATATGCGATGGGGTTATGCCATCACATAGGGTCGCATATGTCATTTAACTACATTGTTAGTTATGTATATTACGTAGTGTGACGTCTCCAGATGAGAACATAGATCCAGTGTGACTCTGGGGACGTCACAAGCCATGTGGCATGTGATCTAAAATAATAATAATCCATTTTTATGTCTTTTTTTCCCTTCAAAAATATGGCCAAAGTTTGACCTCCTCCCCCTTAACCTAGTGCATTGAACTTTTTCCAACTTTGACCATGTTTTAAACGGTGGATAAGATGTATTTTTTAGTTATTTTTGGAGGCCATGGACCTTATCAATTTGTCCATTTTACCTCGGCACTTCATCTTCGGATTAGGTGCCACCTGTCATCTAAATGACACTAATGCAACATTGAACGCTACAACGCTAATGTAGCGTTCTGTTGTCCCATAAATACATACATATATATATATATATATATATATATATATATATATATATAAAATCAAAGAAGAGTGTTGGCTCTTTTTGTATCTTTTTCATAATTATTTACACTAGAGTTAGTATTTGGATGTTGTACAATGTCTATGGAGTAAGATATATTCTACTCGGTTGGCGTTGGTCTATTCTTTTGATTAAGATCCAGGTGGAGGATCTTTGCTTCTATTGATCCAATACAGTTATGGAAACAGAATGCATTGTCCGATTGTATTCCATCTTGCTGTCCCATGTTTATACTTAACTAATTTAATGCAATCCATTGAATTACGAAGAACCCATATATATAACAACCCATAGGTTCGTATAACTAAACAACTAAATTGGAGACTTTTGGCTTGTACTATCCCTACCTGCCCACTAACCTCTCAGAAACCATAGATTATTTAATTATTATTTTATTCATAGTTGTCAAGGCCACGCTATAGCCTCGCTATGGCCTTGTCATGGCGAATGGGGATGGAAAACGTCATATATAACCAAATAGTCATGATTGCTAAATAGCAACGTTATAGCCTAGTCGTAGTAGAATAGCATTATGGCGTCGCTACGCACGCTATTTTATTTTTTGGATAATAGCGTACAAGTCTTATAAGTTATGACATTTTTTATAATATAAGTTACAAAAGTTAACTTACAAGTCACGAAACCTCAACTTATATGTTACAAAATCTTGGACTCTCTCTCTCTCTCTCTCTCTCTCTCTCTCTCTCTCTCGTCAGAGCAACTATCAACACCAACGTCGCCAAAATCCCAACGTCGACGACACTACCATATGTATACTTAATATTTCATATTTTTTAATATTCTATATTTATTTATTTATACTTACCATATCACAAATTTATTGATGTTCCATATTTGATTTGTACTTATTGATATTTGTTTATTCCTAGAACATGAAATCCTCAATATTAAAATCAAAATAGGATTTTTTGCAAATACCCCCCTGAGTTATGTTGATATTACAAATAACCCCCCCAGTTATAGCTATTTGTTTTAAACCCCTTGAGTTAGCATTTTGGTTTTCATAAAACACCCTCTTTAACGGATGCTACTTTAAATGGTTAACCAGCCGTTAAAGAATAGCTTAAATACCATATTTATCCTTTTTAAAATTAAATTATTAAATTGCCACCCTTCCGCCCCTCCACTTACAAAAAAGAGTAGTTTTAAATCCACCCACCAAATATTTGAGTTCACCCACGCTGAAAAGCATTGACTGCATTGAATCGGACGATGGAGATCATTTATCGTCCCAACCTTTCACACGATGTATCTTGAGATCATGGTGGCACCATCAGACTGTTGACTGTATTGAATTGGACGATTGAGGTCATTTATCGCCCCAACCATTCACACGATGAATCTTAAGATCATGGTGGCACCATCAGACGGTTGATTGCATTGAATCGGACGATGGATATTGTTTATCGTCCCAACCTTTCACACGATGGATCTTGAGATCATGGTGGCACCATCAGATGGTTGATTTTTTATTTCATGTGGTACGCACCCAAAAAAATGACCTTAAAATTAATTTTAACCGTATACGTGATGTTAAGGTCACTTTTCTGACATGTGTGCCACGAAATAAAACACTGATCGTCTAATGGTATGCCTAAACGATCTCCATCGTCTTATTCAATGCAATCAATGTGTTTTAGCGTGGGTGAACTCAAAGATTCGGTGGATGAAAGCAAACGCGGTTAGGTAATCCAATTCCTAAAAATGGGTCTTGAATCATATAGGAAATTGGAGGGACGAGTATTTTAAGTGGAACATGTAGATTGAAGGTTTTCTTTTCAAGAATAATTGCATCGTTTGCCACAAATCCTCCATTGGTTGAGTATTCGTCCAAACGTTGGCATGCTTTAATGGGGGAATCACCCATCAGATGAGTCTTGAATCTGATGGGTGAATGAAGGGCCTTTTAGAAGAGTACCTTTAAATCCACCCACTGAATCTTTAAGTTCATATATTTGAAACACGTTGATTGAATTGAATCAAACGATGGAGATCATTTATCCTCCCAATCTTTCACATGATGGATCTTGAGATCATGATCATACCATCAGACGGTCAGTGTTTTATTTCACGTGGCACACATCTCAAAAAAGTGACCTTAACATCACGTGCATGCTTAAAATTGATATTAAGGTCACTTTTAGGGGTGTGTACCACATGAAATAAAAAATCGGCCGTCTGATGGTACACCCATGATCTAAAGATCGATCTCATGAAAGATTGGGACGATAAAAAATCTCCATCGTTTGATTCAATGCAGTCGATGTGTTTCAGCGTGGGTGAACTCAAAGATTTTGTGGGTGGATTTAAAGGTACTCCTTTTAGAATAATGGTCAATTATAATGCATGACTTGTAAATAAAGGTGAATGAACGGCCTTTTAGAATGGTGATAAACTTTAATGGCATGACTTGTAAATATAGATGAATGAAGGGCCTTTTAGAATGGTGGTATTTTTAAAATATTGGTTTCATTAAGGGCAAAATAAGCTTTCCGTCCATAAACTCACGGCTAGTTAACGGCAGGGGGTTATATGAAATAGAAACACAAAAGTAGGGGCTGCAGAATAAATACCCATAACTCAGGGGGTTTCCTATAATATTAGCATAACACAGGGAGGTATATGCAAAAAACCCATCAAAATATGATGTTTTAGTAGTTGAATTTTTTTCTTATATAAAAAATATATCAAAAAAAGAATACTACTAATTAATAGATAAATTAATTTTTTTTTTAAATTACAATAATAAATAGTTTTGCCATGACGTAGCGAGTCTCTTCGCCATGGCCTCTCCACACCACCTTAACTACCTTCATTTTATTATAGGTAGAAGTCTTCAAGAAGTCATTCTCAATCATGATATATATATATATATATATATATATATATATATATATATATATATATATATATATATATATATATATATATATATATATATTATTCTAAATATATTTTTTATATGATTATCGAGCAGCACTACCATTATACCATCAATCTTGTCAAAAACTTACATTAATAGCTTTCAGATCCCAAAAGTCCATGAAAGACAGATTTTTGGTAGCAACCGTGGGTTTAATTAAAACAAAAATTCCATTACTAAAACTTGTCTCAAAATTGCAATAAATGAGTTTCAATCAAACTAGTAACAAGTTTCTGGACACATTTTCAAAACGTTTCGTACCAGTACTATACTGTTACAAGGGGGTAAATATGGTTTCTAGGTAACTATGATATATATATATATATATATATATATATATATATATATATATATATATATATATATATATTTCTTTGAGCAGTTTGGTAGAGGGAGATTAATCCGTGCACAGCTAGGCACCTAATACCAACTCAAGTAAAATAATGAGCAACAACATTTAAAATCAGCATCATGGGATACACATCAGGGATCAACAACCTGCATGGGGGGGGGTAAAAATAGCACAAAAAATTCACTTCTTGCCGCCAAGATAGAAATTATCAATGCCAGTAACCGTGTGAACATGAAGGATGGTGCAATATCTAAAAGCTGAACTGTAGAGGCTTATACTGTAGTTTCATAAGTTCATGCACAAGTTGCCACTATTTACCTTGATATTCTCGTCGGCTAGTAGACCCCACCCACGGCCTTCAGTTTTAAACAATTTTGACTTCACATATTCACATTTCTGGAATCTCTGTAAACAGTGCATACCAGATTCACAACAAATTAAGTCATAAACTCTTTAGAGTAAAGACAAAGGTGCCATCCACGAACTAAGTGGATTATGAAACCATATGTGACAATGTCAAGTAGCAATCAGTAAAAAAATTTAAAAGCAAAAACTAATATGATAACCAAACACTTCTGTCTCTATGCTTTTGTGCTCCTCTAATCATCAAAATTGTTGATATGCCATATTTCTGAAGTTTTGCATCCCCTTATGCTCTTTAACAAAAAAATATATCTATATTGTTTTTTATTTTGACGAGCATCTTATAACTTTTAAAGGGTGAGCAGATAGAACTCAAATAAATTATTTCTTAGTTAGTCGAAGAGAGTGGGCAACCTTTAAGGCTTGCAAAGTCATCCCAAGAGAGATCCTTACGACGAAACATAGATTGATAGAGTTGAGCGTTCTAATCAAGAGCCATGAAAAAAAAACGGTGGAAATTAAAAGGATACAAAAGAACTGTTAACGGGAAAATGAGTGACCGAGAAGGATGGTGGTGGGAAGGGGATCCAAGTAAGATGTGAGAAAAAATGGTCGAATCCCATATACGAGTTGCGAAAGAGGAGCTCAGGGAAATTAAAGGAAGAAAAGGTGTACAAAAAGAAACATAGTGGTGGAATGCAGACCTTTGAAAGTTAATTGCCAAGAAGAAGAATGTTTTAAAGAATGGCAAAGAACAAGAACCACAAATGATCTTGAAAGATATATACTCGCCAAAGGTGAAGCTAAGAAAGCAATGAGTAAAGTTACGTCTGAAGGGTGCGGCAATTTATACATGAAGCTAGGAAAGAAAGGAGAGAAAGAAATCTATAAACTTGCCAGGATTGGAGAAAAGAAAACTGCATATCTCCACCAGCAAAGGTGCATTAGAGACGAAGATTAATTGTCGAACTTGTGAAATAGACCTAGTATAATACTTCATAAATCTATTAAACGCGGAATATGCAAAGGAAGTAGATCAAGAAGAGGAAACAACTAGGAATCATCAACGAAATATCGAAATTTGAGGTAAAACAGCCTTAGCAAAGATGAAGAAAGATGCGCATCACAATCAGATCGAATACCTATCGAAGTTTGGAATGTATTGGGAGAGAATGGACTGAATTCATTGACTAAATTATTCAATAATATACTAAAAACGAAGAAAATGCTTGAGAAATGGAGGAATAGCATTGTGGTCCCTATATATAAGAGCAAATAAAACATCCAAATTGTGTCAAATGTCGAGGCATTAAACTAATGAGCTAGCCTATGAACCTATGCGAGAGAATAGTAGAACGACTAAGAATCAAATGTATTACATAACCAATTTGGATTTATTCCAGGAAGATCAACAACGAAGCTATTTTCCTATTAAGGCAGCAACTTATGGAGAAGTTAAAAAAGAAAAGGAAAAACATACTATTGGTTTTTATTGATTTAGAGAAGGTTTATGATAGTATTAAAACGAATAATCTAGCGGAGCTAAGGAAGAAAAGCATCCCGAATTTATATATTAAGATTATCCAATATATGTATGAGAGGGTGGTAACTAGTGCAAGAACAACGTGCGGATAGATGAGTGAGTTCCTTGTCAATGTTGAGTTGCAGCAAGGATCTTCCTTGAGTCATTATTTGTTTGCCCTAAAGATGGATGCGTTAACCATTGGCATAAATCCCATGGTGGATTTTATTTGCAAATGATGTAGTATTAATTCCCCAAACAAGGAAAGAAATAAATGATAAGCTGGAATTATGGATAAAAGCTTTAGAGTCAAGGAGTTTGAAAATTAGCAAAACAAGAGCAGAATACATGGAATGCAAATTTAGTGAACATCTCAAATGGCGGATTTGAAGAGGACATCTCAAATAGGATTAATGCAGGCTGGAGGAATGGAGGCAAGCAAACAGAGTATTATGCGACCCAAGAATTTCACTTAGGTTGAAGGGCGTTTTACAAGACGGCTGCTAGACTTGCCATATTATATAGCGTGAAATGTTTGGTAATGAAAAAACAACAATAAGATAAAGTACAGGTGGCCAAGATGCATATGTTGAGATGGATGTGTGAAGTTACAAGAAAGGATAAAATTCGAAACGAGTACATAAGATAAAATTTGGAGTTGCACCTATAAAGGAAAAAAAAAAATTACAGAATGTCGCTTGTGGTGATTTAGACATGTTCATCGGAGGCGAGAAGCAAACCTTGTACGAAGGGAGACACTATAAGCACAATGAAGTAGGAGAAGAGGAAGACCAATGAGTTACCTAGAGGAAGGCGTGAGAAGGGATATAAAGGATTGCAAAATTACAAAGAACTTAGCATTGTTCAGGAACGGGTGGACAAATAGGGCTCGCAAAGCCGACACCAAATAGATGGGATAAGGTTCTAATGATGATGATATGATGATTTATTTTGACAAAAATGCCCCTCCAAACATTCTAATTTTTCTCTCTGAGTGACTGATTTCCCAAGGAATCATTTATGGGTGACTGCCAATAGTTGTATTGGGTTTGATTTTTTATCACATCACTAGACAATGATCGAAACACATCTTCAATCCGGCTTTTTTTCTTTTATGATTAGATCACTATCATGGAGAGATCACTGCTTTGCTTTCGGGTTTTATGTTTTTCACTATTAGGTCCTCTATTCGTGATCAGAATACCAAATTGGTGAATGGGTTGCATGCGGCACCACAGTCACCATATCAATGATATCCCTCCATGTTGAAGATGAAAAAGATGCATATAATCTATTAGTTTTTTAGGACATGAGACACAAGGAAGATGACTAGAAATGGAAAGAGAGGTAGTGTAGAGATAGTGCAATGGCTCGACTAACAACCGTGGTACTGAGGCCATGTATAGTTTTTATATGCCATTCTTGAATAGGCCATCTGATCAAAAGCCTTCAAATGAACAGCTGATTGTGATGGGACGTTGAAACACGTCAAATGCTCTAAAGTGCTTCCATCAGATAGTTGAAGTCCTTCATTCAGTGTGATGCTTTGGTCAAGTTACAACCATACAATGGCTTGCCATTTGGACAGCTATGTCTAATGCCATGAACCTATGTGTACAATTTTGGACAAATAACAGGTTTGAGTCCTCTTAATTGACTAATTCGTAGCCTTTTTAATGGTTATAGGGGTATTTTCATCTGAAAATATACGATTTAAGGGCAGTCCTTGGTCACAGGGCACAGAAGAAAGCAAAACTCTAAAAGGACGGTGCAGAATCCAATTCTAAAGCACGATGGAGAAGTAGGAAAATATAAGGCAAATTATGGGCAAGAGAGTAGTTTCCCCTTTTAAAAGTACCAGATGGAATAGGAAGAAATAAAAATTGCATAGAGGCATTTCAAAGCAGGTATAAAGTTTTTTAATGATACCATTTGAAAAAAAAAAATTAACATAAAATCGAGAATGTCATCAATTATATGATTTACAATAAAAACTGAAATAAAAACATAGAATCATATTTAATGGTAGCATAAGAACAAGGATAAAGACATATATAGGAAAGAACAACAGAACCATAGGAAAGAACAACAGAACCCGATCTGGAATTCCAAACTACAATATTTGTGGGGGAACATGTGTGATGCGTGCTTGGAGTTCCAACATCACATTTCTAGAGATAATTTTCTCAACAGGGCGACAAAAAATCCTGTCCCACCTGTAACCCTTGCCTGCCTTATCTCATCTCCAAAGATGAGCGAATAACCACCGCTTTAGGAAAAATATCATTAATAACAAGCGATTCGGAATAATCGTGCACTCTATTGAGATTATAAATTTTTCATATTAATCGTAATGAATTTAGAATAATGTGATATGGGAGGAAGAAAATCCAATAAAAAGAGAAATTAAAACATGAATTAATGCAACTTCCACACTTTAACCTAATACCAAAAAAGAGACCATCAATCTGGATAAGTATGGTCCGTAAGTTATCCAACGTCCAAACTAACAGTCTTCGGTGCATCTGCGGTAGTGGTGACATGATCGTCAGTAGATAGGGATTCCCATTGAGCAGGTCGACCCATACCTGACCTGATAAAACCCAATGGGACACGATCTGTAGGTTCCGATTGGATCCAACTCTTAGACCCGAATTAAAACTGGTCTTGGATATGGTTCATACAAAGTAGGAACCTAACTGACCCAACCTGGAACTGTTTCAAACTCAGGTGGGGTCTGGGGCCCTCATGATTGTATCCCAAATCCACACACAAATATATATATATATATGGAAAAGGGGTGAGTGTTTTGATCGAGCACGCTCCTAGGTGCTCCTAGGTGCACGTGGACCACGGGCACGTTGTATAGATCAATTTCAAAAAACAAATCGAAGCAAAATATTGATGGTGAAAGTGTGAACTGAACTTCAACAGCTCAGAATTTAAGCCTCAAAAAACATACTGCTCATGCATTTTTTATTTTTTTTTTAAAGATCTAAAAAATCTCACCTTGCTCCATGTAGCACCCAAACACATGTTTTGGGTGCCATGTGAAGCTACACCTAAACGCCAAGCACCTAAGGTGCATGCTCCTCCCTCCTTATATATTATATATATATATATATATATATATATATAAGACTCATCATAGCCTTATCCCATATATTTGGGGTACACTTTGCAAGTCCTATTTCTCCACTTGTTTATGATCAACACAAAGCTCTTTGTAACTATGCAATCCTTCATGTCCCTTCTTACTCCTTCCAGATCGGGTCTTCACTAGGCTTCCTTTTCTCCTACTTCCTTGTATTTGTAGTATATCTTCTTTCATATAGGGTCTTCACTAGGCTTCCTTTTCTCCTACTTCCTTGTACTTGTAGTATATCATCTTTCATATAGAGTCTGCTTCTGCCTCTGATGGACATGTCAAAAGCAATATATGCCCTTACAAGAATCCTATTACTAATAGAAGAAAATAAAGAAAGGAAAATTAAATATTAATTGACTAACCAAATACTCTAAAAATTGTAATATTAAACTTACAAAATTTAGAAAGTAGCAAAATTACAAAATTTGAAACTTGTAGTTGTCAATAGAGATGCCCAGACTAGCGAAAAATGATTAATTTATAGATCATAGTTGATTATGAGCAAATTAATATAGGAGGATGTACGATTCCTAACCAGCACTTCTCGTGGTAGATAATTCCAAGGAAAATATCTATAAGTCCTTCCTCTCCCCTTGTGATTCTTTATTTTCTAAACTAGATTTCTCCCATTGCTTAGGCTAGGTATACTCTTCTTCAAACTTAATTTTTCTTCTGCTTTTATTACCATTATCCCTAATTAATATTGTTGAATCCCTTTAAATACAAAAGATGAAAGAATGACCTTTAGCATTGACCTGATTCTTGCAATAAATGCCACAAGGGCAATAGCCCGGCGTACATTCAGTGCTAGTTAGTACATTCAAACACCTCTCCCCACATGAACCGTCAGGGTCAGTAGCTTCGTATTGGCATTCACAAACAGCAATATCCTCCTCTTTTTGCTTCCTGTGCCTAAAAAAAACCGCACAGTATGAACACATAATAAGAAATATAAGTAAGAACGCATCAAAAACCTAAATATAACTATTGCTGGATCTCATAAAATAATATAATAAACTATGGTTTTGGATTAAACCAAGTTCTTAATTACAACATAACAATTCACAGAATACATCTATCAGATCTTGATCAGTTTGCATGGCAGCCATACATCTCCACACAGAACAAGCATGATTTCTTTGGGATTTGCATATTCAAAATTTTGATTTTAGTCTATATTAACTCCTCCAAATTGAATATTGTTGAAAATCACCGATCAAAAAATATATATATATATTGTTGAAAATCAAAGCAAATACCCTCGCAACTTCACACAATCAATATTACACATACATCTCCACACAGAACAAGCATGATTTCTTTGGGATTTGCATATTCAAAATTTTGATTTTAGTCTATATTAACTCCTCCAAATTGAATATTGTTGAAAATCAAAGCAAATACCTCTGAAGTTTACACAATCAATATTACATGTACAATGGTAAGTATTACATTTCATGGAAAATACAAACTCAACTTAGGTTGGTAAACAGATTATTCGAGGAACAATTAAACTACGAACAAATACTACTGTAACACTGTCCTTAGAGCAACATTCAAATAGTATATCATATCACAATGGGCACATATTTTTACATGCAAAGGCATTCATATCTTGACATGCATCAAATATCTTTGCCAAGGTCAAATAAGTCGACATGGTGTAAAAAAGTGGAATACATTGTTTTTAGCAAAAAGGGAATTTACAGGAAGTCCATCAGTGTCCACTAAAGTTTCAAACAATGGCATCCGGCTCCAACTTGTGATCTTGGGAAGTATCCCACAATACTTGCTTCCTTGCGGAAATTCAACAGCTGAATTGTTGAATCATTGACATTACAACCAATATCTCCTGGAGGGGTTCGTCTTAACTCAGGCATAAGAGGCCTTAGCTATTTCCATCATGGAAACAGCCAATGTAGATGCGAATAGAAGTTCCCCAACCCTTTCCTAAAGAATCCAATTTCTGGAACTCATTCACTTGAGTAGAATCCAATATACTAACATAGCAAAGACGCAAACGGGAACAAACCCACAGCATCTCACCCTATTACCAGGGCACAAGTTACTCTTATCACAACCATAAAAGTTCAAAATATAGTAACCACACGAAGGTTCAATTCTCCCTAAGGAAGCAATACGAGTGACCATCCCTCAAAGATCAAAAGGTAGACATCCCAATAAAAAGAGGAGGGTTGAAGAGTTTCCAACCCTACCACCACCACCACCACCACCACCACCACCATCATCATCATCATCATCATCATCATCATCCTTATCCCATCTATTTGGGGTCGGCTTTGCTACTACTATTTCTCCAGTTGCTTCTGATCAGTGTTAAGCTCTGTAACATCGCAATCTTACATGTCCTTCCTCACTGCTTGCCTCCAGGTCTTCTATGGCCTTCGTCTTCTCCTACTCCCTCTTGCTTGTAGCGTCTCAACCCTCTGATAAGCATGTCCAAAGCACCTCAAATGACATTCTGAAAAAGAATAAATTCTTTATAGGTGCTACTCTCAAGTTTCTCGTATGTATTCGTTCCCAATTTTATCCTTTCTTGTTACTCCGCACATTCATCTTAGCACACACATCACATCCCCATGTACTCTTATCTTCTTCTTAGATCGCACAATACTCAGCTTGCTTGTTCCAGCTTGCACAAATCCATATTTGAGTTGTCCTCTTCAAATCCACCATTTGATTGCATAGAGCCTAAACAGTGAATCTATGACCCTCATAGTCACCAAATTCGCCAAAATTTTTGCAAATTTCGTGATTTAAGGTCTACGAATTATTCGTGAATTTTTTAAAATTTTGGATATTTTAAAAATTCGGGAGTAATTCACGAATAATTCATGTTTTCTTAAATAAATCGTAATTTTTAGAATAAAAAAATAGTATATACTTTTAAATATTATTCTTATTTTTCCGGATTTATTTTTTGAATTTATCCCCAAACTTGCCGAAATTTACGGGATTTTTTCCAAATTTTAAACTTGCCGAACCCACACTTAGTGACTATGAAGACACTGTGGCACTAGATGGTTTTCTATTTTAACTAAACTCGCTTCCAAGCTATCATGCTCCCTATATTTTCAATCCGCATCCCCTTTCTTTAAAGGCAGAAGAGTTTCCAATATGATTTACTCCTTGCATGATAAAATTTCATTTTTGTTTCCAATATGATTTACTCATTTTTGTTTCACTTTGGAAGTAGATAAAGTGCAATCAGATTTTAAGAATTCTATTATGTAATGACTAAGAAGTTGTTTTATCTACTGTAAACTCATAATTTGCAAAGTATTTATAATCTTGACCTTTCATTCTTTTCCTATTAAGGCTTCCTACTAATCCTGCTAAGGCCATACGATCCTTTTGGCCTTTGTAATGATTAAGTGTTTCAGTCAAAAGAGCCATGAGAAGGAAACAAATGTGATGCAGAACGATACCCTAAATTACGTGAATGCAATGATTGATTTTGCTGAAATTAAATTGGAATTAAATTAAACAATAGAACTTGCAAAATATAACGAATACCTAAGGTTTTCGTAGTATTCCATGGGAGAATCACGCATAATTCAGGCAGGGTTCAGTCCGGCCGCTAGATCCGTTAGGTTGCAGCGCAGATCGATCCTAGAGATAGAACTCTAGGTTTTCCCAGATTAGGGTGCTCACAATTCAAGATGGGATCACTGGTTTTCTTTGAGTATTTGGTGTGGAAGGTTTAATAACTCAGTTGGGATCTACAGTTGTTGAATTAGATCGATTCAAGGGTTAGGGGAAAACTAGATTTTAGAATGTTAAAAGGAATGATGGCTGATTTAGGATTGTAAGGATCAACACACAAGCAGAGAAGATGAAATAGATAGATAAATAGATTGATTGGCAGGCTTCACACCCTTGGCTTCGCACCAAACCCTTCTCGGGAAGAAGATTCACTATTCGTAGAGGCTCATCTCAAGCACACACAAGCAAAAGCTCTTTTCATTCAATAATCAATAATCCTTAATAGAGTGTTTACAATGCCTTTATATAGGCTAAGAAAACCCTAAACGATATAAAACTCGCAATTAAAAAAGTCCTAAAATAATAAAAGACTGAAAAGATAAAAAACGAAAATTTTCCGTCACTATAGATTGCTCGAGTGAGAATTTTAACCGCTCAAGCGAGCTTAAGTGGTCGCTCGAGCGAGGATTTTAACTGCTCGAGCAAGGGCTTGCTCGACACTGTTCTCCTCGCGGTTTGTGTATGTTTCTCCTCTGAGGCTACGGAACTCAGGCCTCTTCTACATTTCCAGAATTTCCTCTTTCGCCTAGTTTTGATTTCCATTCCGCTTCTTCCGACGTCGGTACACGCGAAAAGGTCCATATCCGATGTCTACGATGTCAGCGTCCCCGTCAAAATGGCTCTTCGCGGAAGAAATGATCCATCGCTGAAACTTTAAAGGTCCAGCAAAAAACTATTTTGGTACTCCTGTTTTCCCTTAAACTTATGAATGAGGTGAGTGAAGAGCCATCTGTGCTAGAGGAATATGAAATCCCTGATCAAGTTAAGGGATGTGCGATCAGTATTTCGTACCAAATAAGCTGGACAAAAGATTTTCTAGTTGTGGTTGAAGGATTAAAATGTGGAAAGCATATCCCCAAATGTCTTTTCAGGACAACAACATCGTCTTATCTCCTCAGGAAGGAAGATGCATTAAGGATCTCAAGAAGAGGACTGATTTGCTTCGCAAAATAATTAAAAAGAAAAAATTAGAAGAAAAAAAAGGGATCATCTATGCCTCTCAAAAGACGAGAAAAGAAAAAAGTGCCTGAATCATCGGTTGTAGTATCCTTTCTCTTAAAACATGGATGGAAGAAACAATCGATGAAAGTGTTAAGAAGGAACTGAAGTTGGTCAAGATTTCAATCCTATCGTTGCACCATTCAAAAGCAAAGATTCATGGTCCTCTGCTCTATATGAGCACGCTCGTCACGTTGGTTCCCTTAAGTGTGAACTAGAAGAAGATATCACTTTGATATGAATAAAGATTCAATGGATGAGCTTATAGAGTATCAAAGTGAAGTGATTTTCGCTAGGGCGGTAAATTGGCCGGCGGGGCTGACACTGGCCCTACCCAGCCCGACAAATGTACGGTTAAAAGTGAGGCCTGAGGGCCTAGAAATTAAAAGGCATATAAAAAACAAGCTTGGTTAGGGCTTAATGTCATGAAGCCCAACAACTAGAAAAGGCAGTCAGACTCTATAACACATAATATAAATATATAGGTTTTATATGTATATCTAGATTTAATAAGAAATTTATGAAATTATCCGTTTTAACAAAATATTGTTTGCATGCTGAAATTAGACAAAAAATTAATTCAAGCAATAATCAATACAAATTATGGGCGGACACGCATAAGCGTTTCAAAGAATTCCAAATTGGCGATCATGTGATGGTTCGGATTAGGCTTGAACGATTCCCAGTGGGAGTCGCAAAGACGCTCCAAGCTAGCGGTGTTGGGCCTTTTAGAATTGTGGCAACGAGTGGTCCTAATGCTTACGTTCTTGAGCTTCCTCCGATAAAGGGATTAGCACAACGTTCAATGTGGATGACCTAACTCCTTCCTTGGGCTCAACCCCACCTCCTTGCAATCCCCTCCAAACAACCCCTAGTCACAATCCCAACCCAACCTTGCAGCCTCTACCATTTCCTTCCCCATGCAAGTAGAGGAAGGATGTAATCAAAGAGATATTGGATGATCTTGTGGTGTCCACCCATGGTGGAAGATTTCAGAAGTATTTGGTGAAGTGAGTGGGTAAGCTGGAATCTAAAAACGCATGGATAAATGAAGACGAGGTTCGTCGCCTAGACCCCGACATGCTCGATTGATATCACGACTCCGCTTCATCGGTGATGAAGCCTTTTTGGTCCGGGAGAATTGACGGGGACGCCGACATCGTGGACATAGGCTTTGGACCATATCGCGTGTACTGGTTGCGGAAGAAACAAAATGGAAATCAAAACCAGGCATAAAGGAAGAACACAAAGGTGTACACAGCCGATCGATCAATCCCAGACATTCGATCGATCGATCGATTGTGGACAGGGGGGTCTTTATTTTGGTGAATTTTGGTGCTCAGTCGATCGATCGAATACAAATTTTCAATCGATCGAATGTGACCCGAGACTTCATGCGATTTATATATACATACATATATATATATATATATATCAATCGATTTCAGAATCAAACGATTTGTCACAAAGACAGATACGCTAAAAGTCGAAACTTTATGGGCAAACTTGTCTTTTTTCAGTGTTTTATTCGTTTAGGGTTTCTTCTTTTGAGACCTCCTATATAAGGTCTTTAAAAAACAATGTAATAACTATTGATTATGAATGAAAAATAAATTGCTTCAAGCTTGAGATGAGCTTCTTCGAAGAGTGAATCTTCTTCCCGCGAAGGGTTTGGTGTGAAGTCAAGGGTGTGAAGCCCACAACCTCTATCTAATATCTTTATCTCTTTGGTTTATTTATTCTCTGCTTTATTCCGATCCCTTGAAACCCTATTTCATTCAATTTCAAATTGAACCACCCAAATTCTAAAACCCTAGTTTTCCTCTGAAACGTTGAATCGACCCGATCCAATAAACCATAGATCTCACTTGAGCCATTAAACCATTTTGAATTAAAACTCCTTGAGAGAACCGGTAATTCTACCTTGGATCTGCGAGCGAGCGCCCTAATCTCAAAGCGGCTAGAATTCTATCTCTAGGATCCTCCTTCGGCGAGGCTAGCAGATCTAGCGCAATAGACAGGACCCTACCCGAACCAACACGATCATCCAAGTGGAAAACCAAGGGACCCTAAGGTACCACGATTATTTTAAGAATTGTTGCTTAATTAATTTAGTTTAATTTCGGCAAATAGCACTTCATCATTATTCACGTAATTTAGGATCGTTGTCCCACGTCAACTCTGGTCCTTAAGGTATACCTGCACCATCTTTTCCCTTGATTCGACCTAGATCATTTGATATTGTCCTTGGCAAGGGTTGATAGAGTTTTGTCACTGCACTCCATTTCTGAGTATGTTTCAAGTTGGGCTTTATCTCTTAATCAAGTCTCCTTAATTATGGCTTCCGCTATTTATATTCTGAATCTTTTATCCCAGGCGCTTAAACACCTCTTGTGGTCTGTTGTGATGATTGAGGAAATGGAGGGCACTTAAGAAAAAGCAGCTTGGGAGCTTATTGATCTTCCTCCAGACAAGCACATTGTTGGGTGCAAACGGGTCTTCATAGTCCAACAAAGAAAATGGTACTGTCGAGCGCTACGAAGCACGATTGGCGGCCAAAGGCTTTATGCAGATGTAGGATAAACTTTATTGCAACTTTAGCTCCTCCTCACTAAGCTCACGTTTGTTTAGATCATCACTTAGAGGCTCGTTATCATTGAACCCTATATCAGCTTAATGTTAAGATCTCTTTCTTAATGTCCATTTGAATGAGGAAGCCTACATGGATCCTACTCCCAGCTATCGTCTTCAGCAAAGGTTTGCTGCCTTCTCAAATCTATTTACAAGTAAAATTTCCCTTTTCACCTAGATTAGCTTAGAAGGGGGTGAATAGAGAGCCTAAATTACAAAAGTTATGTAAGGTGGCATTAGATGGATCTCTATTTTAACTAAATCCTCCCCCAAACCATCATGTTCACTATATTTGCCCTTGATATTTTCATCTTACTTCTGCTAATTTTCAAACCTCTTCACCTAAAAGCCTTTCTCCATAATTCTAGCTTATCATTTATTTCTTTCCTTGTTTTGGTAATTAGTACAATATAATCGTTAAATAACATGCACCATGGAATGTCTTCTTTTATGTCTATGAATAATCTATAATCTCAATATATACTAGATCCATCCTCTTCACAAAGTCATTTAAATTGATACCCACAATTGATCTCATGCAGCGTGCTATGACTCATTCCTCTTAGTCATGGAATCCTTTCAAAAGCCGACTTGCATGAATATCAAAGCCATTTGATCTGTGACTGCTTGACATTCAGTTGTTGACAGATTCGGTGGCTTAAAAGTTGCTTCATATGTGCTATTGAGTCTTATACAAGAAGGCTAACTCTCTTTGAACAAATTTAATGTATTACGATAAAAATAAATTTGTTAGGCACTAACTTCTTGTTGTTTGATACATATCCAATGGTCTAGATTTGTCATAAATTTGGTAGATAAGTCACCACTATAATAACATAGTATACCGATGATATAGTTTCTCGTCTTATTAAGGATGGAAGGTTTGATGGTGAGTTATAAAAAAAAACTTGGGGATAAATACCCTCTAATGGATTTATACTCTACCCTTCAAAAGTATTTTGAAACATAATACATATTTTCTAAAAAAGATATAAAGCCCATGCTTTACATAATATCTGAACCCATTTATTAAATATAAAACGAGTAGGTCAACAGTAGGCAGATCGCTCATTGAAGACTAGGTGGTGCTCATTCACAATGTGTCACATGGACTTCTAATGTGCACAAACCTCCTTGCACTTCGAAGTCTCTGCGCATCTCAGAGATACATGATAGGGACACCAACCCATACAAAGTGTATAAGAAGCACAAGAAGTCGGCGCCATCGAGGCCTCTCATCACACTTTGGGAGGAGATCAAAGACCCGTGTGCACGTGTGCGCCATGTGAGAAGATCCCACCTTGAGAAGACGCATAACATTCGGAGGGAGAATGGCGAGAGAAAGGACAGCAGAATCGGCAAAATGCAATCTCTCGTGCGCGAGTACCAAATTTCACGCCTGCGAGATCGATCATAGTACAACGTCAGAGCCATGAGATTTGTGCACGCAAATCTAGACCTCACGCCCAAGAACTCAGATCTCACGGGTGCAAGTTAAGTTTTCGCGCACGCGAACACAAGACAAGACTTTATTGGCAACCACGATTTGGAGCTGCGAAATTCTTTTCTTAGCTTTGTTTTTTAGTTCGATTAGGAGTCTTCTATTATTAGCAAGTTGAACCTAGTTTAGGAATTTTAATTATTATAAATAGAGTTGTAAAGACTTATTTTAGTGAACAAGTTGATTATTTATGAAAATTGGTGCAAAGCCTTGAGAACTTGTGAAGAGTTTTCCTTCAGAGAGCGATTCTTTCAAACTTGAAGAGCAATTCTTCAATCTCCCGAGATGGGTTTGGTGCGAAGCCAATAATTTCCTTCGTGAAATTCTTTAGATTATCTTTATCTTCTTCAGATAATATTTTGATTTTATCCTTTGATTAAAACCCTAAAATACATCTTTGAAGGTTATCCGTTACTGTTGTTGGACTGAGTTCTTTTAGAAATCCTTTAACTTGAATCCCAGCCTATTATTTTCCCTTTGACAAATTTAATCCTTCCGAGCCTTAAATTCTTCAAACGCTAGAAAAGAGTCGAGAGACGTCGTCTCGATTGTTGCTTGGTGCCCTAGACTAGAGTGAAACCGATTTCTATTATTAGAACCCTGGGATGGCATGGCCCAAGCCCAACCTGTTGACAGCCCTAATTCTCTCAACATAGAGAAACTCAAATGATGTTCCAAGAACAAAGAAGACAAAGATGGATGGGTTGATTCAGAGATGTAAAACATTGGTAAAAACGGTTTTAGGCAACACAATTATACAAAAACATGAAAACCAAGATTAAACAAGAGTGAATGGTTATTCAAGATGTCAAGGATGGAACCAAATACTGCATCTTTTGCGGAGATGAATCTTTTAACCTTCGATGAGGACATTTAAGTTCATTTAGATTGGACGACGTCGGTTTCCACCATACTTGGTCAAAAAAATGTGAACTTCAGGGACAAACAGAGCAATCAATGAATACCATATATAGTACATCAGTCAAGTAGTTTGCTGGAATGTCTACTTAGTATGTTCCTAGAGGAGTTTTATGCTCCCCATGACACAGCTGGGATTGAACTTGCAATCTCAAGGTGTCATAAACAATGTAATTTCCAGCTAACCTACAGGTCCAACCTCTCTAGTCCACGACATCATCTTCCATTAATAAAATATATACCTAAATAGAAAAAAGACAACGGCATCATACATATGAGTGCCTACGCTAGAACATGGTTCAAAATCCCAGATTCCGGCAATATACCGTTCAGGCCCCAAATGGAAAATTCCAAATTCCTGGTGGAAGTTTGGAAATTCAAGCGGAACATTGACCAATGTTCCAGCTGATACAATTTTCCAAAAAAAACTCCGAAAAATCACAGAAATTCTAAAAAAATCTATTTTTTTTTTTTTTACGATAGTGATTTTTTTTTAATTCCTACCACAAAATAAGGTAGATAGAAGTTAGAACTACATTGCATGGGTAGATTTAAGTTACATCTACCTCACATGGGTAGATTTACCTAATTTATATTAAATAAATGAAAAAGAAAGAAAGACAAATTAGGGTAAAAATAAATTTTCACCATAAAATTTATTTTTTAACTAAATTTCTACCCTTAAAAAAAGTAGATTTAAGTTAGATCTATGTTAGTATCTTACATGGATAGATTTAAATTAGATTTACCTATTTTACACCTTGGCACAAATTTTTATCTTCAAAAAATGAAAAAGAAAATAAAAGAAAGTAGAAATTTACCTAACAAAGATTTCCGATAGATTTAAGCTGATTATCCGCCAATATTATGTTAAAAAAAAATGAAATTACCGGAAGAAATTTTGAAATTTCCGTTCGGTAAACCCAAATATTGAATTTACCGCGAGACAACATAAATTTTGGTTGTCTCAGGCAGTAAATTGGCGGAATTTAAGGGAGGGCGGTACTGAACCTAAATACCCTCCCGGTCCTGGCCAGAACCAGACGTACCGGCTGGTACGTACCAGTTCAGGCCGAAATTTTGGACAAGGCGCTAGAATATTATATTGGGATGTAAGCTGCCTCTTGCATTTTGCTATGCTGAGTGACACGAGGACCATATAAAGACATTACCCCCAAGTGATAAGAATGAGTAGGATAAGGAGGACTACTAGGAAAAAATGGATAATTATCAGGAAAATATTTGTGAATGGATTGCTCAAATAATTGAGCATAAAGATTATCTATCACTTATGCTACTTGACTAGACAATATCTTGTCATATTCTTAGGTTTAGGGCAATGAAAATGAGCACCTAATAATTATGGCTACTATTCTACATTTCGACTAATGAAACTATGAATTATCAATGCCCTTGCATAGTGGGATGATATTCAATCTTATTGACTAGAACAAAAGAAAGAGAAAGTAGTTATATCGACCAGAAGATGGTCGGGCATTGATTTGTGCTCAAGGCTGGCGATTGGATTTGCAGCAAGTGCCGTAATGTTAATTTTCGCCGACGATCAATTTGTCATCGACTTGGCTGTGACGCCACCCGATCATAGGGGAAGACGGTTACTTCGGCAAATGATCGTGTTTTTACATCTACTTCGCAGGCGGGGAAGCAAACCATTTTGACTGAGTCTCATAGACGAGATGTGAATCGAGGCTGGTCGATTGCCGCGAAGGGCAATAGATCGGTACCCAAGACCTTTTTGGAGACTATTGGCCACCAACCATATGCATCTTTTGCCCGGGTTGTGAGTCAGGGCCCGGGTGTGTCGCCGGTTATGTCACCTCCGAAGGGCCCTGTATCTACCGATATCCGACCTATCCCCGGACCCCTCGATTTCGACCTCACACATTACCGATCTTTGGCCGCTAATCTTCAACATTTCTGGGTGGTTATCGATACAAATAAAGATTCACTATCATTGTTCAATATACGTAGATAGGTTAATTACAAGTGGAAATACACTGATAGACCTAAGGTGGCTGCTATTTCTAATTCCATTTTCTGCTGCGGTTCGGAACAGAGGAAGGTGTCGCGGAATGCTGCCTCACAAAAAGGATCGTCATCGACGGATGCCCAGTGGAGTGTCGTCGGTGGGAGCCTACCGTGGGCGAAGTACAGGTGATGGAGGAGGAGGGGGTTTGGATTCAAATCTTTGGGCTTCCGATTCACATGTGGTCCCCGGAGGTACCGATGTGGTCGCTTTATCCAGGTCGACCGGCGACCGGCGGATCTCTGGGACATCACCAACGTTTGTATTCTCGTGGTCGTTAAGTCGGTCAATCAGATCCCCCACAAAATCGATATGCTGGTGGACGGCCACCGCTGCCAGCTCATTGTAGAAATCGCCCGACGGGAGCGGACGATCTGCAACCATCAGACGGTCGAATTTGCTTCGGGGTGCCTGGCCCCCGGAGTCGGCGTCGTAGACCCTCCAATAGTAATAGTTCAGACGCTCCCGGATCCAAGCAGACATGGAGGGACTTCGTCGGATCGGGTACCGGCGCGACGCGCGAAGGGGGGCTCGGCCTCGAACTCGGCGGATGACCTGTGCCCACTCGTCTCTCCGGCCACGTCGACGAGGAATGACGTCGCTTTGCTCCGAGTTGCTCATTTTATGTCGATCGAGGGGTTGGAACCTAGGTTGGGGGAGGTTCCGACGAGCGTTGGGCCGGCGATGGATCTCTTGTCTCCAAGAAGATCAACCGTCCAGATCAATCCGTACTGTGAACTAGATGACATACGCCTGCAAGAACAAAGGGTAGGTGAGAGAAGGGGATTGTCGGATGGGATGGACGAGGTAGAAAATCATACCTGGGATCCTATGGCACTCGAGGTGGTCGGGCTTCCTTTGGGTACTGCTAGCTCTAGGTGTAAAAAGGGAGTTAGGGTTTATTTGAAGAAGAGGAGACGCAGAGCACCTCGGGGAGTGAGAAGAACTGCAATGCCGACACGTGCTCTGTCGATGGAAGCTTCTGGCGGGTCTTCGGTAAGGCCATTTGACTTTGACAGCGGGTCTGCGAACAGAAGGGGTTTTTATTTCAAGTTTTGGGGGAGGGGGGGGGGGGGGAGGGGGGTGGCATGCACAACCTCCTGAAGATGACACGTGGATATAGGCAGATACACTCGCCTGTCGGGTCTGCACGTGCTTTCTTGATCCGATGAGGGAGATTGAGGTTGGGTCTTTACGTCTTCCGAGATCCGTTACTTCAAGTGGGCAGACCAACGGGTCTGTTGGTCATGAGGTGATGGGCCCTAACCAACAACGGTGGACTGACCCGGGGATCCAAGATGTATCCCGTTATGAGGACGAGAGGACCCGTGAGTCTATTTCGGTTGCTGAGGTGACGAGGTGGGGAAGCTGCTGTGTTAGTAAGACGGAGGTCAGCCGTTGGTGCAAAGCCACTCTTCGGGAGGCCGATACGGCGTGCAAAGATCAAATGGAAGCGAAAACAGATGGGCCATAGATGGAGGTGTACAGGGGGTGCTGCCCGGATAGGTTCACTGACGAGATGGGAAATCTAACGGCAGGGAATTTGCAGCTTCAAAGTTGTACTGAAAATCCTATGCTTGAAATTGCCCAGGAAGCTGAATTGATGGCGGATATCAATAGGCTGATTGTAGTGGGCTGGAACCTCAGGATGTCTTTTAAGGGACCTCAACATGAGCTGAGGGAGGTGTTCAGATCGATCATCACATACCGTCAGGTCAATCAGAGAAAGCGACGGGGTGGAGCGCGAGAGCTTGCACGACTTCAATGGGGCATGTCGAACGGGCATAGGGTGGGGGGACTGTAATCAGCTCCTTTTTCGGTTCGGGCAGGCTTTGTTGGTGTGATTATGAAGATATTATCATGGAACGTAAGAGGTATTAACGATCAGATGAAGCGGATGGGGGTTAAGCAGGCGATTGCGGGGATCAAACCGGACATCATTACCATTCAAGAAACAAAGTGGGGAAGCTATGACAGAAGGAAGGTGGTGTCGGTTTTGGGGGGACTGGGTCGGCGTCGGTACCATCAGCGCCTCCGGGAGAATTCTCGTGGCCTGGTCGTCGATCATATTTGATAAGGTGGACGAGGAATTGAGATGTTTTTCTGCCTCCGTGGTGCTTAGGGATAAGGTGGAGGTGAAGTGTTGAAGTTTTGTGGGTATTTATGGCCCGACGAATGACCGGGAGAGGGAAGATTTTTGGTTCAAGCTAAATGCTTTGACTGCTCATTGGGATTTTCCCATTTGTCTAGCTGAAGACTTTATGTTGTTCGGTGGGATTTTGAGAAGTTGGGTGGTCCGGCTAATCTGGGGGTCATGAGGGATTTTAACTCCTTCATTGCGGCTGGGGGCTTTTCGATATCCCGCTCATAGGGGCCAGGTTTATGTGGTCGAGTATGCAGGATTCGCCGTTGCTTAGTAGGCTGGATAGAGCCCTCTCTTCTACCGATTGGCTCGATATTTTCCCACAGGCCCGTTTGGAAGCTTTCGCCCGTGCCGTTTCGGACCATCGACCTATTGTTATCACATGCGAGTCCCGTGGGAAGGGCCCATCTCCTCTTCGATTCGAGAACATGTAGTTATTGGATGAGATGTTTCGAGAGAAGGTTTGGGGGTGGGGGTTGGAACCAGTGTCGAATGGGACGGCTGCCTATCGCTTCCTTTCTAAGCTTCGTGTGGTTAAAGATAGAATTAAAAGTTGGAACAAGGACGAGTACGGAAGGGTGCAAGTTAGAAAGGAGAGCCTACTTTTAAAGATGAAAATGCTTGACAACTTGGAGGAGACCAGAAACCTTTCGGCTGATGAGAGGGAGACTAGACTGCAAACAAAAGTGGAGTTCAGAGAGACATGTAGGGCCGAAGAAGTGATGTGGATGCAAAAGGCGAAGGCGCGGTGGTTCAAAGAGGGGGATGCTAATACGAAGTTCTTCCATGCAGTTGCAAATGCCCGTAATAAATCGAAATATTTGGGAAGTATCATTGTGGATGGGGTTCTGTACACGGGGCATGAGCAGGTGCGGGATAACATCGTAGGTTTTTACGAGCGATTGTATTCCGATGAGGGACTTTCGAGGCCGGGGTTGGATGAGCTACAGTTCAGTGGTCTATCGGAGGAGGCTAGCAGGTGGTTGGAGGTTTGCTTTACGGAAGATGAAGTTTGGGCCGCAATCAGATTTGGGGGCAGGAATAAAGCGTCGGGGCCAGACGGTTTTACTATGGAATTCTTCCGTACGTTCTGGGAGACCATTAAGGCGAATCTGATGGATGTTTTCCATGAGTTCCACTCGACTGGATTTATCCGGACGGCCTTAAACTCTACTTTTATTACCCTCATTCCCAAGATTCATGGAAATTTGAGAATATATGACTCTAGATCTATATTTGATTAATTGTATTTATAAGATCACTGTCTGGGGTGTTGGCAAATAAGGCTCAAGTGGGTGATGGGTTCGTATCTCACGGATCTTGTGGCGGTTGCTAATGAGACCATTCACTCGGCCTATGTTCATCGTAGACCGACGGTGGTTTGGAAGGTCGACATGGAGAAAGCTTATGACCGGGTCAACTGGGGAACCTTGAACTATATGCTAAGAAGGATGGGTTTCGGGGTCATTTGGAGGAAGTGGATGCGCGGGTGCTACTCGTCTCCGTGGTTGTCAGTGTTGATCAATGGCACATCGGCTGGATACTTTAAGAGTTCTAGGGGTCTCAGGCAGGGAGACCCCCTTTTCTATTTAATATGGTTGGGAGGCTTTATCCGGGCTGATTAGTCACGCTAGGGACTTGGGCATGCTTGCTGGTATCCAGGATGGAGAGCAGGGTAGAGCCATCACACATTTGCAGTATGCGGATGATACAATTTTATTTGGAAAGGTTGATGTGACGAAAATTCGCAATATGGCCGATGTGCTTTCGGTGTATGAGGCGATGTCGAGTCAACGAGTTAATCTGTATAAATCTACGGTATCTGGCATCAGGGTGGAGGAGGAGTCTTTGAATATCCTGGCCGATTCAGTAGGGTGCGGAATTGAGGGGCTGCCTTCGGTACCTAGGTTTGCCACTCGGAATCAGGAAACCTACAATTCGAGACTGGCTCCCCTTTGTGCAGCGATTCGAGCAGCGTTTGTCTTCCTGGAAAGGAAGGTTTTTGAGCAGTGGGGGTAGGCTCATCTTAGTTAAAGTTATGCTTTCGTCGACCCCCATTTTCTTCATGTCTATGTTTAGATGTCCTGCTAAGGTTCTCGATCGTTTGGAGCGGATTCAAAGGTCGTTTCTTTGGGAGGGGGCAAGTGTGACTCGCCGATATCACCTCATCAACTGGGACACGTGCCAGCTGCCGATTGCTTGTGGTGGGCTGGGGATTCGGAGCCTCAAAAGGACTAATATGGCGCTACTGGGCGAGTGGATGTGGAGAGCGAAAAGGGAGGAGAAGGGAAATCTATGGTGGCTTGTATTGAGCGAAAAGTATGGGATGTCTTGGGGGAGTTGGGGGAGTTGGGGGATTGGTGTCTCAACTCACAGGATTACCTCACCGTGGTGGAGAGATGTTGCCCGCATTTGGGATTTCATGGATAAAGGGGTGAGATACAGCTGGGGATGTGGTTCCCGCATTCGTTTTTGGGAGGATCGGTAGCTGGAGGTGGAACCGCTTAGAGATGTCTACCCGGATATTTTTGCCCTTTCCTTGAACTCGGGTGGGAGGGTCGACGAGTATGTTTCCTTCGCCAGTGGGAGAAGCACTTGGGATGTGGTTACCAGAAGGCGCCTAAGGGATAGTAAGGTCGAGAGTTATTTGGACCTGTTGAGCAGATTGTATGAGGTGCAACTGAATAGTCTTCGAGCTGATCAGAGGATTTGGGCCCCAAGTCGGGATGGGAAGTTCAACGTCAAAGAGCTATATCGTTGGTTCTCGCGCCGGCCGCTTATCAGATTTGAAGGCAAATGGTTGTGGAGGGAACCTATCCCTATGAAGATCCGTTTCTTTGTGTGGGCTTTGTGCAAGGATAGAATATTGACTAGGCCAACTGATTCGGAGGGGTGAAGATGTCCCTACTTCGTGTGTTATGTGCTCCGAGGGGGAGGAGTCTGCTGCCCACCTTTTCCTCCATTGTTGTTTCGCTGCTGAGGTGTGAGGTGTCATTCTAAAATCCTTTGGTGTGTCCTGGATAATGCCTCAGACGCCTTATCTACTTCTGTTGAGTTGGGAGGCGATGAAGATGAAGGGGGAGGAACGACGGGTCTGGAGGGCGAATCTGTTTGTTGCTTTGTGGTGCCTATGGCGCGAGAGAAACGGCAGAATTTTCGAAGAGAAAGTCAAACCGGTTGGAATGGTTATGTGGTCGGTCTTGGAGCTGGTTAGCTTCTAGGTAATGCGCGGAGGAGATAGGGATAGCTGTCACAACTTCCTGTGGGATCCAGGCTGAGGGGGCAATGCCCTTGATGTCCTCGATGTCCTGTGCGGTGTTGTTTTCGGTTTTCTTTTCTTTCTGTGTTGTAGCTTCTTTTGATTTTGTGTCGAGATTGTATTGGGTTACAGCGCCTTGTTGTTTATATATATAATCTTTATTACTGATCAAAAAAAAAAAACTATGAATTATCAAAGCAGAGTGACGCATCCTGCCGACATCAGAAGAAGGTCAACCCTACGTATGGCTTTTCAAGATAGATTTTCTATTAAAAGTTAATAGTAACTTTTGTTAGGCTCCTTCATCATCATCATATCATCATATCATCATCGTCTTATCCCATCTTTTCTGATTTGTTAGGCTACTTGATAGCTGTAAATGTCATGTTTTGGTAGTATTTTGCCTAAACAGGCATATGATGAGGCTTTTCTATCTCATGATATCGCTAATTCCCCATTAATCCATATTGAAGTAGTTGTGCATTAAGGTTGTTCACTATTTGTACCGCTTAATTTCACAATATTTCGTTATAATTGCCCATGAATTGTTGAAATAGCACAAAGAAGTTGCCCATTATTTGAGTCACTTGATTTCAGAATACTTCATCATATCCTTTAAAGGAAAACAATAATTTGATGTTGGCGGGCATTTCATTGCATTTTAACAAGTTTGGACGGTTACAATGCTCTGATACATGTGAATTTTAGGCTGAGTGAACACATGAAACACTTAAAATGATCAAAGGTGTATGCCATGGCAATATGTGTTGGGCTGGAGACCGGCCCTTCAGCGAAAGATTCCCTACTATTTTTGGCCTCGCCATCTCTAAAGCTGCGGTCATCAGCAACTACGCTCAGACCCATGGGGCCGACAGCAGTTGGGTGTGGAACATCCCTCTCAGGCGACGGTTGTGGGGGTGGGAAGAGGAGGAACATATGGAACTCCTCAACACTGTTGGGGAGATGACACTAATGGCTGGCAGGGCAGACATGAGGGAATGGAAGCACAAGACCAATGGTCAGTTCACCGTCAAATCTTTTTACAACAGCCACAAAGAGCGGGACGGATCTGCGATTACAAGCAACATTTGGACAGGATTTTGGAAAATCAGAATGCCGCCAAAGATCAAATTTTTTGCTTGGCTCGTCGCTAAACGGAAGATCCTTACAAGGGACCAACTCATCAGAAAAAGCATCCCGATAACTAACAAATGTATGCTTTGCATGAGGGGAACCGAATCGGTGGAGCATATTTTCTTACACTGCACTTTTGCACGTAAGATCTGGAACAAAATATGTCAGATTTTTAAAATAGAGTGGGTCTTACCGCAATGGCCTAGCCAACTCATGGAGGGATGGAAAGAAACCGAATTTGGTGATCAGAGGAAAGAGGTTTGGCCGATGAAGGTCTACACTGTCTTTGGGCAATTTGGTTAGAGAGAAATAACAAAATTTTCAATCGCAAGGAGAAACCGTTTACGCTGATTATTAGAGATGCGAGGGATCTACTCATCGGTTGGAACTCCTGCCAGATAAGAATCTTCAACGATGGCCTTCAGCTCTTCCTTAGGCTGTGGGAAGAGTGCTGTCAGTAGGTTTCTTTTCGGTCGATGATTGCTATTTTGCGATACGGACAGGTCGCTTCGAAGCAGAATGTTTTGAGAGCTGTTTTCTTTTATTTTTTGCGGGATTTTTGGTTCCGGGTAGCTCCTTGCTACCTGCCAAGTTTCGTTTCTCTTTTTGTAACTTTTTCTGATCTAATATATTTGTGACCGTTTCAAATATATATATATATATATGTGTGTGTGTGTGTGTGTGTGTGTGTGTGTGTGTGTGTGTGTGTGTGTAAACTGGTCATAGGAGTCGGTCCAGTGTTTGATTAGCTATATTAATTTAATATTTACTAACAAAATAAATAACAGTTTACAAACAATTTCAATGTATGTGAAACTATTTTGCAATTAATATCATTTTAGATTTCTTGTGGGTGTGCTTTCACACTAGGGATAAAGGAAATGACATTAAAACCATTTGAAGTTTGAGATTCCGAAGTGGAAGGTAGGCACAAAGAGTATTATATAGTCTTTAACAATTTTCTATCGATAGAGGAGATGGACCAGAGAACCGTTGTCCCGGGCTCGGCTAACACCACTCATGTCTCAACGGAGGATCTTGAAGAGGGAGAGGTTGCTGGAGAAAGGGAGGATACTAATGGCGGTTTCCTGGTCCAATGTATCACCGATGGCGAGTACCGCGATGTGATTCGATCGCTGGAACTGCTGAGCCCACTTTTACCGCCGGAGTTGAAGAAGCACCAAAACCCTCCAAGCGATGCGAAGAGAGATCTATCACCGTTGATGTCTCCTACGATCGAGATAGCGCCGTACTCCTTTATGGGAAAAGGACACCTGCAACCGAAGGAGGTTGGTGCGATGCTGTGGTTGCCGGCGTTGAGGGACGACGTCAGTAGTCGTACCTGGGACCCGATGGAGACAGAAGCTTCAAGATGCTTTAAGGAAGAACGTTGCAGGAAACAAAAAGAGCTTTAGGGTTTTCCAGCGCATGAGGGTTTATAAGGGGCTCCGGGGACCGAGATACGCGGGAATGGCGACAAGTCATAAGCCAATGGACGATTCTGGAAGTCTGTCAACAACACAGGGCTGTGTTGACTTTAGCCTACTTAGAAAGCGGGTGGTAGGGTCTCCCAATGATGCAGCACGTGACCGGCACTTGAGGTTGGTGGGGGTAAATCGTCTAGACACGTGGTAGCGCGTCATGCCAAATGGGGGGCAGCTGGAGGGAACTATCTTTTGGGTCTTTAACATTGTTGGCCCATGGGATTTCAGTTTGCATCCGGGTCAGGGGTCCACCGTGAGGAAGGTCCAAGTCTTAGTTGGGCCTGAGCAGATGGATCTATTTCTGCGGGCTAAGGGGCGACCAGAAGTTCAGAACTTGACTGGGAGAGAAGGGGGGCTAACTCGGCGAGTCATGGACGCTTTTCAAACTCGGCACCTCCTATTCTTCGTACTCATCTGATATGGGGTCTGTATATAGTCCTAATCTGCTTGGCGATTTGCATGAGCAGATGGACAATTCGCTTCATAACCCGGGAGCCACATTATCTTCTTCTTTGCCAGAGAGGCTGTCAGTAAGACCGATTGAAATCAACAGGATGGAGGAGGGATCCCTTCGTGGTGGTGGTGTTTTACCGGAGTTTACAAGAGAGAGGCAATCAACTGGTACCAATGGGAGAGGGGATTGACGGTGAGATGGGTCTGGTGGCCGACATCGAACGTCTAATTCGTGTTGGGCGTGACCTCGGATTGTCTTTCAAGGGTTCCGATGATGGTCTCTAGGAAGTGTTTCGCTCTGTCTTGGCTAACCGCCAGGAGACCAAGAGGAAGCGTCGAGGTGGGGCGCGGGAACTTGCTCAATTACAGGGGGGATGTCGGATGGGAAGGGAGCAGGGAGCGCCTAACCCCCATCGTCGGGTATGGGCGGGACATCTGAGAGCTGTTTATGAAGATGCTATCTTCAAATGTGATGGGTATCTGCGATGGGAGTAAACGGATCGGGGTTAAACGGGTGATCGTTGCTCTCAATCCAGCCGTTATTACACTGCAAGAAACCAAGTGGAGTAGGTGTGACAGGAGGAATGTTGCGTCGGTGCTCCGTGGAAACCACTGGGAGTGGATGGGCGTGGATTCTGAGGGCGCATTAGGTGGCATCCTGTTGGCCTGGAACTCACAGCTATTTGACAAAGTGGATGAGGAAGTGGGGCTATTTTCGGCCTCGGTGGTGCTTTGAAACAAAGACTCAGGGAAAGAGGGGGTGTTCGCTGGAATTTATGGGTCGTCTGCTGACAGAGATAGGCCCGACTTCTGCATGGAGTTAGTTGCCCTTGCTGCCAAATGGTATCTCCCTTTTTGCATTGGGGGGGGGGGGGGGGGTGTCGACTTTAATGCAATAAGATGGGGTTTCGAGAAACAGGGTGAGCCGCCGGACGCAACAGTGATGCGGGATTTCAACTCTTACTTTTCGAACTGGGGATTTATGGATGAACCGCTAACCGGCTCGCGTTTCACCTGGTCGAATCTTCAAGAGAACCCCTCCTTGAGTAGGCTGGACAGGTTCATATGCAATACGGAATGGCTTGATATTTTCTCGCGTGCCAGACTAGAGTGTTTAGCGTGGGCTATCTCCGATCACCGGCCCCTACTTCTTACCTGTGATTCGCGCGGAAGAGGTCTAATTCCGTTCTGATTCGAAAACATGTGGTTGATGGATGGGAATTATCAGGCGAGGGTGCCGGAATGGTGGAGCGAACCAACATCTTCCGGGACGGCTGCATACATATTCATCTCCAAACTCCAGCGGGTTAAAGAAAAAACTAAATTGTGGAACAAGGAAGAGTGCGATCTGGTCCAGGTAAAGAAAGAGGCTATGCTTTTACGGCTGAAGGAGTTGGACAACTTGGAGGAAAGAAACCTGACGGTGGAAGAGCGAGAAGAACTTTACCTCAAAAAAATGGAGTTCAACAACACGTGCTTGGCTGAAGAGGTCAGCGGGAAGCAAAAAGCCAAGGTAAGATGGCTTAAAGAGGGAGATGCTAACACCAAGTATTTCCATGCAATCGCAAACGCGCGAGACAAAGCGAACTATCTGGGCAATATTGTAGTGGAGGGGGTGAACTATACCGAGGAGCAGTTCCGGGAGCACATAGTCGAGTTCTATAAAAAGTTGTACAAGGATGAGGGCTTGCCGAGACCAGAATTGGACGGGATAAATTTCCAATCTATTGCAGCGGAGGAACGGATGAGTATGGAGCAGCCTTTTAGGAAAGAAGAGGTGTGACAGGTGATTAGGTTTGGGGCCAAGAACAAAGCCCCGGGACTTCATGGGTTCGCCATGGAATTCTTCAGATTTTTTTGGACGACTATCAAGGCGGACCTGATGGAGGTCATGCAGCAGTTCCACGCTTCCGGCTTTATCGGGTGGAATCTTAATTCTACATTCATCACCCTCATCCCCAAGAAAGAAGGGGCTGATAACATTGTTGATTTCCGTCCAATATGTCTCACTAATTGTTTCTACAAGATAATATCCAAGGTTCTGGCTAATAGACTCAAGTCGGTTATGAGTATGATCATCTCGGCCAATCAAGGAGCCTTCGTGAAGGACAGACAACTAGTGGACCTGGTTGCAGTGGCGCAAGAGACCATCCACTCGGCACATCAGAACCGCAGCCCCGCAGTCCTATGGAAGGTGGATATGGAGAAAGTGTACAATCGGGTTAGTTGGGATTGCCTAGATTATATGCTCGGCAGGATGGGTTTCGGGTCTATATGGAGGAGATGGATGCGGGGATGTTATTCTTCGGCGTGGTTTTCGGTCTTGATCAACGATACTCCAGCTGGATACTTTCAGAGCTCCAGAGGTATCCGACAGGGGGATCCGCTCTCCCCTTTCCTCTTCAATATGGTGGGTGAAGCGTTATCTGGACTGATTGCGCGGGCCAGGCAAATTAACCTCATAACGGGTATTAGGTGGGAATCAAGGTAGATGCATCTCGCACCTTCAGTTCACTGATGATACCATAATTTTTGGGAAGGCCGACGTTCAAGAGTTCAGGTCCCTGGCTGATGCCCTTGCAGTTTATGAGACAGTTTCGGGCCAACGCATCAATTTGTCCAAGTCGACTATCACGAGTATTGGTACGGATGATCTGTTGTTAGCCGACCTGGTGCAGACTGTGAATTGTGTTAGCGACAAGCTCACCATTAAGTACCTGGGTCTTCCCCTCAGCCTAAGACAGCCCACAATTAGAGATTGGGATCCGGTAGTGCAGAGGTTCGAGCAACGGTTGTCGTCGTGGAAAGAAAATGCTCAGCAGTGGAGGTCGTCTTGTGCTAGTTAAAGCGGTCATATCCTCGTTGCCCATCTTCTACTTGTCAATGTTCAAATGTCCAATGGGAGTTATCAAGCGCCTAGAGCAAATTCAACGACACTTTTTGTGGGAGGGATCTGGTATGACCAAACGCTATCACTAAGTAAATTGGGACACTTGTCAGCTCCTCGTCGGATGTGAGAGCCTAGGTATTCGAAGCTTGAAGTGAACCAATATTGCGCTGCTAGGAAGATGGTTTTGGCGAGCGAGGAGGGTAGATGAGAGGGATAGTCTTTGGCGTGTGGTGTTGACGGAAAAGTATGGCAATTTTGTGGGTAATTGGGGGGCATCAGCAACACGGTTCACAGAGATACTTCGGCTTGGTGGAAAAGTATGTGCGGCACTTGGGACTTCTTCACCGAAGGGCTGCGTTTCAGTTAGGGTTGTGGTACTTGTTTGGGAGGATGTGTGGGTGGACTGTGGACCCCTCAAGTCCTCCTTCCCGGATATTTATTCTATATCTATGAACCCTCATGGAATGATTGAGGAGTTTGTTTCTGAAACTGAGGGGGGTAGACTGTGGGATGTTACTACCAGAAGACTTTTGAAGGATGAGGAGGTGGCATCGTTCTCAAATATTATGCATACGATCTACGGGGTTCAGCTGCACACTCATGGGCAAGACCGGATGATATGGACCTCGAGTAGAGATGGAATGTTCAGTGTCAAATCATACTACAAGATGATCTCGTGTCGCCCCTGGTAAGGCTCTGTGGTGCCAGCTTGTGGAAGGAAGTCATTCCTACTAAAATAAAATTCTTTGCGTGGACACTTTTCAAAGACAGGATCCTTACTCTAGATCAGCTTATTCGGAGATGGAAGGAGATCTCAAACCGGTGCGTTATGAGTAACAATGGGGAGGAGACCGTTGCGCATCTCCTTCTCCACTATGGGGTAGCTCATGAGATCTGGAGTGTCGTCATAAAATCATTTGGTATGAGTTGGGTCACGTCGGCGATGCCTTACCACCATTCGCTGATGTCGGAGTTCGTTACAGTGGAGGGCCATCTTAGAGAATACTGGAGGGCAGCCCCTTTCGCCGTTTATTGGAGCTTATGGTGCGAGAGGAATATGCGGGATTTTGAGAATAAAAACCGCTCAGTGAGGATGATCATGAAGTCGGTCAGAGATCTGGTGTGGCTTTGGGTAGATAGAGGTGGGAATGTTCCCACTGAGGAGTCCTACCTGTGGGACCCGGGCTAAGTAGGTCCGGTCTGGGAGGTTATTTTTGGTATTGTTGTACCTTTTTTGGTTTTTTGGTCATGTCCTTGTATTGGTCTTTTCAGCGCCGTGCTGCTAATCAATATATGTTATTACTGACATAAAAAAAAAGACTTATCTTAGAATATATATGAATTGGTAGTAGTGCTCTCTCACAGCTTCCATTTTTGTAACACCCATTACAACAATTTCCCATGCATGTGAAACAAATGAGAAGTATTACTGTTTGTTGGGGGAACACAAAAGAGAAGAATTGGTATTAGTATAAATCTTACTTCCGATAGGAAAAATCATTTTGTTCAATGTGCTTGTAATGTGGTGGTCCTTCAGCTTGTTGATCCTACAAAAAAAAAAAGCTTCTTCTCAGTAGTTGACCCTCTAGATGCAAATCACAATATTGTCACTTGGTTTGAACAGAGAATATTTCACAATCATAAATCAATCAGCATCTAATTGAACAGTTGAGCTTGACTGTGGATGGTGCCCACTTGTATATATATAGCAAATAATCTTTACCATTGAAAAAGGATCAAATGATGCATTGCAAAAAATAATCTTTACCATTGAAAAAGGATCAAATGATGCCTTGCAAGCTGGTTAAGATTGGAGATTAATTTTATGTACCATAACTACGAAATACCTCATTAACACACAATACATATGTGTCATCTGTGAAATTAAAGGTGTACATGTTTCTGAATGCTAGATGTGGACATAGTATATGGTATGACATTTTCCTAGAGAAGAAATATTTTTGGACCCAATATGACAAAATAATAGGGACGAAAAGGAGAATGTACGCTAGTTTAAGGAACACAATTTCGTTTATCGATAGTTAAAGGAACACGGTTGTCCTTTGTAATGCAAGGTGATAATGACCTTTTGCTCAACAGAAGATGAGAATTTACAAGAACATAAAAAAAAAAAGAACTATTATATGCCTAACAATGCATAATTGAGGGGGAAAAAAGAGATTTAATTATGAGACTCGATTAATAAAATTCAACTTTTCGGCATTTTTTTTTAGGTAATCCAATATATATAGAGCTAAATATAATTGTCGGACAATTCAAACAAGTCTTTTTCCCCTAAACTTGAAAGAACAGTAAACTGTTTGTCTAAGAATATGCATCTATGTTTGCACTAAGCAATCATTTATGCAAGAATATTTCTAAATCCTTCACTGTTTAACATATCAATAAGCTTGTAACAAGCCCAAGTCACAGCAAAGGCATGAGTCAGACTTAAATAGATTCGTCCACTTAATCCCAGTTAGTTTAAAGTTAAAAGTTAATGAATAGTAAACTCTATAGAGACATATAAAATTACTAATAAAATTTTAAAAAGGCACCTGACTCCATCTATGTTAATCAAATTATTAAACAAGTCTACATCATCGATGCAACAATACCCAAGCTAAAAATTTCAAAAACATCAGCTATGGTTAACTCCACAAAATAAAATAACCATCTAATCTTGGAAGCAGCATGCTATTAGCTTCATACTAAACATCAATCATGAGAATCACCAAAAGAGAGAAAAACAAAAGCAGAAAATTACCATTGGGCACTTAACAGTTCCTTGGCTCAGTCTAAGGAACTACCAATTTCAGCAGCGGAACGTGTTTTGTAGAATGGGGAAATATGATAAAAACCAATCCAAGCCATTCCACGTCAAATTGTCAAATAATTTGCATTACCAAAGCCTGTCACAATGAAGCCAAACAATGTCACTCTCAAATAATTTGGACAGCAGAAGGTATTTTATAATAAAACAGAAATCTAGAAATACTACATACCATTTTATAGAAAATATTTGAATGCATGTTATGAGAGTAGGAACTCATGAATATATATTTATAAGTTAAACTAACAATGAGGCATTTATATATTCTTCAACTATTTTTGGTTAGGCAAATCACATAGAAATTGTTAGTAGAACTCACTTGAAACATAATTTTATATTTTTGAAATAAATGCATGTTTTTAGCAGTACAATTTGCATAAATTTTGCATGTGCAACAGTTCTGATTGTCCAACAAATCATTTAATTATATAAGAAAAAGAAACTATTTTATGTTCTATATAGTTTAAGCCAGTTAAACAATTTTTCAAATTTTGCACTTCAATTAAAATAATAAAGTTGAATATCCAGCTATCTGTGATTGTAACTTAAATATTATCTCAACAAATACCATACCTTGCATAATTGAAAAACCGTCCCAATTAACCTACAGATATTATTATGTTGTTCGTTACAGAGGAAAAAAAAGCAGCTCTCACGAATATAAGTGAGGGGTATTTGTGAAAACTGAAGAGTATTAGGCACAGTTACAAAGTCTGACATTTTGAAAAACGTGAGAACAAAACACAACTTAATCGTAAAACAGACTTTCAAAGAGTTGTGTTGTTTTTAAAAAATTCACAAACTTTTCGATTGTCTTGCAACTATTTGGTGATTTATTACTTCTCAATATATTTTTATACTCTTCATAATTTTTTATCTTTTGTTTATTTTAAATTTTTCCCTGAAATTTCTAATTTTTTGTTGAATTTCCCCTTGCCGACTTGTTCCTGAACTTTCTAATTTTTAAATTTTGATTGATTTTGCCCCGAAAAGGGGCCCCGGTCGGCAGTCTGGTCCCCCCCCCCCGGTTATTATCCTTGGCAGACAAAAGTCCTCCAAGAGGTAAGACAGGCCCAGCATTCATCTCTATGGGGCTGGTAGAGTATAGGTCTCCCCCAAAAATGTTGTGGACCGGGGGTGGCCTGCACTCCAGCCCACCCACAATATCCGATGGGAGGCCCAGAGAGTGAGTAGACGCTCCAATTTCACTGCTGTCCGTTTGGCTCACGTGGGAAATCGTATCCCCGTGCGAGCGAGTCTTGTCCATTGGCTCCCTGTTAAAAAATCCCTCGGTTCTATTCGTTACCGGCCCACGGACTGAGCCCACTTACCCGCGCTGGTTGATGGTTGGGATCCGACTTAACCAACTATCAATCTCGTTTCGCGAACTGCTAGAATCGGGATGATAGGGACCCTTCGTATAAACAAGCCCATCATTGCTGGTATTCATAGCGGTCGTGTTAGGTTGTCTCGAAACCTGTTCCTGGAGGCATTGGCTGCTGCATGTCTCAAGATGGCGAGAGGAGACCGCCATTTTCTCCTCGAGATTCCCATTATACCCACATCGATCTCTTCCTTCATTAAAACGAAGAGACTCCTCGTCCGTATTTGGTGACACGTGTTCCTGCCTCGATAATCTTCTCTGCAAAACCCTATAAACACGATCTGCTATCTTTTTCCTTTCGTACTCTTCTCGAGCTGCTTCGAGGAAGACCTTGTCCCACTGATCCCTCACCTCTTGCTTCTTCATACCCACGTCATCATGCCACGTAGGCCAGTACAGTCGGTGCCCCCCCCCCCCAGCGGGTGGTTTTGTCCGAGAGCATAGCCGTATTCCAGCCTGCAGTGAGCCCAATCCTCGAGCTCTTGAATTCTGGGAAATTCGCCGCCTGTCGTCGATGCCCTTCCCCATCAACTCCTCCCTCCTCATCAAGAATTATACCATTAGCCCGCGTCGGGTTCTGTATCTCACCGGCCCTTATCCATCTGGTGCCTATTTTGTCGTGGTCTCCGATCTCTATCCTTTTGTTCCTATCCAATTCCACCCACCACCGGTGCCTCCGACCTTCGATGATGGCATCTCCCCTCCTCGGTATGTCGGCAATGTTCGAGGAGCGTACGACAATCCTAGCGTACTTGATGTCCACCCTCTCAGCAGTGGAAGTGTCAATGCCAAGGAAGATCCCACATTGTCTCCCGATCACGCTCAGGCCTCGTTGTTCCATAGAAAAGGTGGTAGTCCGTAGATGCGGAGCTAGTAACTGTCATCTTCCTCTTTTTGAACGGTAGAGGTGAAGGTGTCCTCTTCCCATCTGTGGCATGTGATGGCGTCTCCGCCCCAACAGTGAAGAGCTCCTTTTTTATCAGCATCTCAATCGCCCCCTTCTCCTCCGTGAAGACAAGGAGAAAGAAATTTTTTGTTATTTTGGATATTGTAAAACGTGCTTTGTAACTATTCCCTGGGGTATATAGTAAATGTTTATAAATGCTCTCCTTGCTTTGATGCTGGTTGTCGGCTTTTATGATCGCTAAACAGTTACGGTTAATTTCTTTTCTTTTCGAGGATAGATCACCATCCACCTGAATGACCAAGATGTCTGGCGCTGCATGCAGGTTAAGCCTCGATGTAGACTTTGTCTGACCTCCCTCTTGCACGACTTGTCTGTACTCAGCCATGGACCCCTCGCCGTTGGTTGTCTCCTCCAAAACTCTATCTCCTTTTTTCCTTCTCTTTTCAACATCATTGCTGTGGAAGAGCATATTAATCTATCTTAACTGTCTGCCCACGATGAACCAGCCATTCTTCAGATCTCGTTCTTGCTAGTTCGAGATGTAAGTCTGACAGTTTGATTCTTCTCTTCTTACTTTCTTATGTCTAAAAATAGAGTTATTGTCAATAGTCGTGCCCGAGCTCCAATAAGCATCGCACTTCATAGCATGACATCTGATTCTCCGTTTGAAGTTTAGATTTCCGCATATCTTGCACAACCAATCACCGTTTTGGGATGTCACCGGAAAATGACGACCTCTGATCGATTTGGTTGGGGTATCGTCCTTTAATCTCCTTTGGAGTGATGTTCTCTCCATTCCACCTAATCCTCCATTCCGTCCATCTTCTCTCCTCAGGGCACCTCTTCTTCTCGCGATCTCCTTACCTTTCCACTGATGTCCATAGGGCTCCTCCCCTCTCCGCTCCTTCCCTCTCTGCTCCATCACCATGATCTATATATTACCATGTTATTCTGCATCTTTCTTTTTCAGATATTTAATATTAACGCCCGTCATTGTTCAAAATTATATTAGTGGAGTCACCAGGCAGCTTCCAACATCTTTATTAGAGAACAGATCTGTCCATAGGTTGAATTTTTTCGAAGTTAGATTGTTGTAAATTGAAAATATTTTAGCTATGTTTTGATGACAGATTATTGGTTCTGTTTCAACCCCTATTTAGTACATTTTGATTTTGAACTTTGAGTAATTTCATATATTCTGGCATGTTTAGTTTTGATTGAGACTGCTTTGACAAGGTTTTAGGGAGTTAATTTGTCGATTACTTTATTTAAATTTGCCAAAGAGTTTTTTAGAGGGCCTCATAGTGCAACCTCCGTTGTGTTAGCGGGCAATTTTTTTAATCTTAGCATGCTTGACCAGAGTTGAGGAAAGTGCCTAAGTGTTTGAATGACTCCTCCACTGTCGATAATTCCATCCCTATCTTGATTAAATCAAAAATTATAGGTTCTTGTCTTATGGGGGGTTGATCATTGTTCCTTAATGGTTAGCATACAAATTTGAGTCATTTAGGAGTTCAAAATTTTGTTTGTGGGTTTAAGGTAAAAGAATTCCATTTTAAATTATTGTATGAGGTTCAAGTTATAATGATTATAGTTCAGATTAGAAATTATAAGTCTTTGGGTAACAAAACTCTCAAGTGTCTGTTTGCATGTATTGAATTTAAAGAAGTAAAAAAATAGATAATTTATATTGATGAAAGGGGAATCTATAAAAAACTATTTGTTTCACTCAAAGAGGAAAAAAAACCCATTAGAAAGTCCTGTAGTGGGTGGAATGCCACCTATGACCCTTAAATCATTTATTTCGCCACTTAGTTAAATTCTTTTGCTTAGAAAGAAAGGAATTCTCCTTACCAACATCATAAGATAACCGAGCTTGTGAACAGCCTTTTAGCCATCGATTTCTTTCACAGGCTCAGACGCAGATTTCTAAGAGCCATGGGAGTGGATTGGTTAATTACCATATACCAAGTCTTTACCCATAATCAATTCAGAGAGAGTTTATATATGCTATGCAATTCACACATTATGCGCCTCGAGGAGCTCGAGACTTGTGGACTTCAAGACTCCAAAACTCGGACTGAGTTAGGCATGGAATAAACTTTTCTTAAGAAAGTTACTTGGATAGTGAAGTGTCTCTTTATTATTTTCACTTGGATTTGGAGAGGCGCACATATGCAGAGCGTGGCACACTAATTCGAATATGTGGGTTTGTACAATGAAAGATGAATGTCATAAGAAAGGCGGAGAGTGAGCTGCTATGTCAGGCCTATTTTCATATATATTCACATGTACTTGAGAGAGGATCCTTGAACAAGGAGGCTAAATATAGATATGGAATGTCACTACTCTTTTTCTTTACTACACAAATTAGTTGTTTCTAGGGAAGAAACTAAGTCTGGCTTCTGGACCAATAACTTAATAGTCTACTTTTTTATGGACTGGAAAGATTCAGTTGGATATTACTCGAGATTGAAGATTTTTATATCTCATTTTAGTTTCATGTGTATTTGTGAATGTGTTCTACAACAAATTTGTTTAATTTTTTAAAGATCAAATTGAAGTTATAATTTCAGTGTAAATAACAAGAATTACAGCAAGTGTTACTGGGTAGATTTTAGCAGCAAAAACAGAACATGATTATTGGGGAAGTTCAAAACAAAGGGTATGAATGGAAACTGATTTGATTGTGGAATCACTCAGTGAAACCTTAACTATCACAACAATGAATTATAAAGATAACAGTAGGTGAACATATAATGCAAAGTAAAGGAGAGAATCAATATAGAGAGAGAGACCTTCCAACTTTGTGAGTGGGGAATAGGGTCCATATTAAATTATTGGAATTAGATGGTATTGATCCTTTGATTAATAAGTTTTTCATGCCAAAATCCCTTCAACCAGTTGGAATTGACCACTGTTAGTTTTATTGTTTGAAACATTTTTATTTTGTTACACAACAGTATCCACTCTTTCTGACGCGGGAATCCAATACTTCATAAATTTTATTTCAAAAGGTGTTGAAAAAGGGCGATCATACAGCTGCATCCATCTCTATGAGCACGACAATTCCAACTGTTATACTTCAAATAGCTTATAGAATCTTACTCAATTATTTCGTAAATTTTCTTATACTTAGGTGATTTCGTAATAACTACTAATACATGACACATTTTCTCATAGTACTATTTGCTTCTCATTTCTAACTTTGTTAGCCCTTCGTTAAATAATAATTTTATATTTAGTACTTGGTATGGATTGTCATGTTCACATCAGGTAAATTCCTCATGCCTTAACTCCTTTGTCACAAAATATCTGATTAGGCCCAAACCTCAGACAATTTAGGCTATAGCTTTGAAGCCCCCGGATAGTCATCGCTACATTTCCCGCTTAGGATAACCTACGTTAAATAAGAAATATGTCTTCGGGATTTCCACTGTGATTAAAAGATGTCTACTTTATCCCTAGCATAGAATTGACACTACCTCCCATTTCCACCCTCAAATATCTTTTCTAAACTTAATATTGGTAGGAATATGCAGTAGACTAGATCTATTGTGAAATTCCTTTCCATTCAAATTTATTTTTATTATTTATCTATTATGTTCAAATTATGGTCAAAATGCATGTTCCAAATTTCAATTAGTTATTGCAAAATCACCCATTCATGGATCTTTTTGTGTAGATGCTACTGTCAGGATGCCTATTTAAAATTTGAATTGGCTATTGAGAAATTATCTATTTCATGCAAATTCCTTTCTTCCCTTATAGTAAATGCTTCTTTAATGGTTAGGTGCCTAATATTCGAATTTTCTATTGCAAAATTACTCAATCGATACAATTTCTTTTTATTATTTCATTTAGAGAATATGATCGGAAAAGTGGGTTACAAAGAAGTTTACAAGGGATGCTTAACTGATGGGTAGCTCTTACCAATTACGAGGCTGACCCGAAGAACACTGAAAGATAGGATTGGGAATTTCTTATCGAAGCTTGGATTATAGCTCATGTTAATCATCACAACACTGCTAAGTTTATCAGATTTGGGGTTGAAGGAGAATTGCACCTTGTTATTAAGTTGTCTCAACATGGGAGCTTAGCTTCTATGCTTCATGGTGTGTCAATCAGTTTTATGTCCTTTTCAATTATTTGTGGGTATCGCAGCTTACGATTGGGAATTATTTTGAGTGTGTTCCATGTGAGACAATTCTCAAAAATGCCATGTCTTTCTTTTAAAACGATGTGCAATGATATAAATGTCTTCCACATAATCAGTGAACTGCTGCCAAAGCTCATGGTGGGTGGCTCCTTGCAGTGGTCCTTTGCTTTTTTTCCCCTCTGTTTTCACCCCTCTTTTTCTTCCATTGCGCTTAGCTCCTTGCCGAGCGTGAATGAAATTTTATTTTCTCCGTCAATGAAACTACGTCCTCGTCGATAAAAAAATGTGCACTTTTGATTATAGTCATGATAAAGCGTGTTTACCAGGAGAAAGAGAAATTATCCTATGAAAATGGCCTACAAAACTACTAAACAAGAATGATATCTAGAAGATGACGTATTGATGCAATGTCGTGAATGAAGTTCTCAAAGTCTCACCTCACATTCAAGCTGCTTTCAAAGGGTTGGGAGGTAAGCCTAATTGTTGATCATAATGGCAAACATTTTAATACGAAGTTAAGGTCCTGTTTCAACAACAAGAATCTTAAAAAACCATTCCCACGAAAGGTTAATAGGAAAAAAAATAACTATTTGCTACTTTTGCGCTATTGATGTTTTATGGTTGACAGGGACGCCGACATTGTAGACATCGGATACAGACAGTTTCGCGTGTACCGGCATCAGAAGAAGCAGACGGAAATCAAAATCAGGCTTAAAGGAGTAGAATTAGGGTACCATGCTCCAATTTTCTTCGGCCTATCATCCTCAAACCGATGGCCAAACGAAAGTCACCAATAGGAGCCTGGGAAATCTCCTTCGTTGTCTAGTCGGTGATCATATTAGGACCTGGGATTCTACATTACCAATAGCCGAGTTTGCATACAACAACTCTATCAATAGGTCCCTAGGCATTAGTCCGTTTGAGGTCGTATATGGACATAGGCCAAGGACACCATTAGATTTGATCCCCATGTATGCATCACATCAAGTGTCTGCGTCCGCGGAAGCATTTGCACAACACATTCATAGTTTGCATGTCGAAATTAGACAAAAGATTAATTCAAGCAATGAACATTACAAGATAATTGCGGATGCACATAAGTGCTTCAAAGAATTTCAAGTGGGTGATCATGTGATGGTTTAGGTTAGACCTGAACGATTCTCATCAGGAGTTGCAAAGAAGCTCAAAGCCCGTGGCGTTGGGCCTTTTAGAATTGTGGCAAGGAGCAGGCCTAATGCGTATGTTCTTGAACTTCCGCCAGATATTGGGGTTAGCTCTACGTTCAATGTGGAAGACCTAGTCCCTTCTTTGGGCTCAACCCCACCAACCCCTTCTAAGCAGCCCCGAGGCCAAATTTCAGCCCCACCCTGCAACCTCTACCATTCTCTTCCCCACGCAGACAGAGGAGAGATGAAATTGAATGGATACTTGATGATTTTGCGGTATCCACCCATGGTGGAGGGTTTCAGAAGTATCTGGTAAAATGGTTGGCCAAACCGAACTCCGAGAACACATGGTTAACTCGACGAAGTTCGTTGCGTCGACCCAAACATGCTTGATCGATATCACGATTCCATTTCATCGGTGATGAAGCCTTTTCGGTCTAGGAGAATTGACGGAGACACCAACATTATAGACATCGGATACGGACCGTTTCGTGTGTACCGGCATCGGAAGAAGCGGAACGGAAATCAGAACCAGGCTTAAAGGAGCAGAATTAGAGTGCGAGAGCAATGCCCAGTCGATTGATCGACCATTCCAGTTCAAATTCAGAGAAACTGAAAGTTGCTACAATAATTCGATTGATCGAGCTACAGTCGTACAGTAAATCGATTGATCAAGCTACAATGCGAATTTTGAAGAAATTTAAGTTTTAAGGGCATACTTGTCTTTTTTTAGTATTTGTTTTAGGGGCATACTTGTCTTTTTTTAGTATTTGTTTAAGAGGCCTCCTATATAAGGTCTTTTAATAAACAATGTATGGAGTTTTGATTATTAAATGAAAGAGTTTTTGCTTTTGGAACTTGAGATGAATTTCTTCGAAGAGTGAATCTTCGCTTCCCGAGAAGGGTTTGGTGTGAAGCCAAGAGTGTGAAGCCCAAAATCTATCTTCTTTCTACCCCTTTCTTTGATTTTACCTTTTGCTTGCGTATCAATCATCAACAACCTAGATTCAGCCAGAAAACCATAAACCCTAGCAGTCATTAGAGTCATTGAATTAAACCTATCTCATAAATCCTAAATCCAGCCATCCAACCTTCAAATACCCCGAAGTTCATAAACCCTAGATCCCATCTGAGTCCCTGAATCGATCCGATTCAAGTCCAGATTTCATCCGAGCTGTTAAACCAACTCGAATCAGAACCCTTAGAACACTCGCGATTCCATCATTAAATCACGAGCGGCGCCCTAATCTAGAAAAGCTAGAGGTCTACCACTAAGACCGATCTACACCGCAAATCTAACGGATCTAGCACACAGATTGGACCCTTCCTGAACCCGACGGATCATCCGAATGGAAAACTACGAAGCCCTAAGATATTCGCCTTATTTTTAGGTTTATTGTTTAATTAATTTAGTTTAATTTCGGCAAATCTTCTTCTCATAAGCATTCACGTAGTTTAGGGTCTTGTCCCGCATCAGTGGTACTTACAAATGCAGGCGATAGGTTAAAGGTGGGTTGTGCCATTGAAAATTTGTGCAATCCACATTTTACAAGGTGTCCAAATGGCACTGAATTTTATACATAAAAAGTGAAAAACTAAGAAGATCCTTGTCCTTTAGAATTCTTGAGACGTTAGTATTTCTCAAGTTTGGTGCAAAGTAACTTCAACAAATAAGGTTCCAGGATATTTCCCATATGCAGAGAAATTTGATCCCTCAAGATTTGAAGATGGCGATGTTCGATTGTGCACTTCGGATTTACCTGCTATAGTTTTTTCCTCATTCCTATTTTAATTAATACTAAGAGTTTCACATATAACATATGCAAACACTCTTTCTTTCTGATGAATCTCTATGGACACTCTCTACCATCTGATTAATTTCCTGGAAGTAGTATAACAAGAATGGTTGTCTTCTTAGAAACCGCATGACTATATGTGCGAAACACGTGCATTTTACTAGTATATATATATATATATATATATATATATATATATATATATATATATATATATATATATATATCGGAAATGATCATATGACTTGAATCATGGGACATAACATAAGCCCATGACTTGATAAGACGGGACAAAACCCTAAACTACGTGAATGATTATGAAATGAATATTTTGTCGAAATTAAACTAAATTAATTGAGCAATAAATCTGAAAATAAATGCGAATACCTTAGGATTTCGTAGTTTTCCATTTGAATGATCGCTTTTGGGTTCGAGTAGGGTTCGGTCCATTGCGCTAGATCCGTTAGCCTCGCGAAAGGAGGATCCTAGAGATAGAACTCTAGCCGCTTCCAGATTAGGGCACTTGCTCGAGTTCAATGGTGGGATTTCAAGTTCTTCCAAGGTTTATGGGATCGGGTCGATTCAACGGTTCAGATTGGTTAAATGGCTGGGATGAGGTTTATGGTTAGGTTTTAGGAGATAACACAAGGTGATAGCTGAAATAGGTTGATGGGGATTGATATGCAAGCAAAAAGATAAATCAAAGAGATAGAGATAGAAGATGATAAATTGTGCGCTTCGCACCCTTGGCTTCACACCAAACCCTTTTCGGAAAGAAGATTCACTCTTCATAATTGCTCATCTCAAGCAAGAAAGCATAAGCTCTTTTCATTAATCAAAAACGCCTTACACTGTTTATTTAGAGACCTTTTATAGGAGGCCTCCAAGCAGAAAAACCCTAAAGCATAAAATTTACGAAACTACCCTAAAATGATTACATACGAGTCAACGAAACATAGGAAAACACTAAAAATTCAAAACTCGACATGACTCGCTCGAGCAACAACTGATGCTCGCTCAAGCGACTTATTCCAAAGAAAATTTTGTACATTCTTCGATATCTCACTTGAGCGACAACCAAACTCGCTCGAGCGACTTTTGACCTAAATTTTGGCCTTATTTCTAAAGCATCCTCGCTCGAGCGAGGAGTGAAATCGCTCGAGCGACTTCGAGCAGTTCTCCTTCCTTCAGGCCTGATTCTGGTTTCTGTTCCGCTTCTTCCGACGCCAGTACACGTGATATGGTCCATAGCCGATGTCCAAATGTCGGTGTCCCCGTCACTTGAGTTCCTATCAGTTGCATTCATGTGACTTAAAAAGTCAACCTGATGAGACATGTAGCCAATGGTAGCCCGAGTCATGGTATTATGTCCCATGATTCAAGTGATAGTATCATTACCCTATATATACCTATACATATATAAGGGTTGTGTGCTACATCCATCCCAGCAGGTGGAAGGCTAGAAACAATCTTAGCCCAAAGCCAAAATATTGTATCACACCATCATGTCATATCGTGTCCTGTTACATCTTACACCCATTTCTCCTTATAATAACTTGAAAGACAATAATTGATGCTTAAGAAAGTCAAAACACACTATATCATCATACATGAACATAATCACATCAAGACCATACACATAACATCATACATGTAACATGAACGCAATTCTTATGAATTTTCCTTGTTCATCATATCATAGGTATGCACGAGTCTTATCGATTCCTATCACCTTAATAGTTTTCTTAGCAGTTCTTACTTATCATATAAAATTTAAAGACATCATCATCATCCCAATAACCTTATCCCATTAACCATATATAATTTAAAAACATAACTTCATCACATGTATAGGAAATGAGCCATCATCGAAAGGTAAGAATACAAGTCACTGATGTTCGCACACAAAAAAGAGTGTGCCGAAGCACCATCTAAACTTCTTGAGCCAGAGCTTGATGCCTAAGCAAAGTGTAGAAACGTGTCAAAGCACCTTACCACCATATCACGTATTGCCTTATCAAGAAACTTAAGATCAATAGTAGATCACTTGCCTTTATAGCTTATATATCATATTCATGGCTTATAACCACAACAACCTTATCATAGCATTACGCATAATCTTGTCCCCAAATTACTTAAAGTCTAATCACTTAATTAACCAATCAAACTTAACAGCTTATCAATTTCTTAAAGAATTTGTACGAGTGACAGCCATAGTATGATTGGGACTCCAATTACATCATTCTCTCAGTCATGAAGACATCACATCAGAGACTTCCACCATGGTTGCCAATATCACCATGGCTAAGGTAACCGTGTGATGAAATCATGAACAAATGTTCAATTTAACTGCAGTAAGAACCACAACATAGTGAAGGCATGTCATAGATAATTAACATATTTTAAACCCCTTGCGTGAATACAACATGCAACGTGATTACAACTCATGATTCTTAAGAGGCAATACTCACAATCCATGAAAAATATGGAACATAACAAGAGTACACCAAACCTATATTAACATTTAATCATGTAAACATGGAATAATCAAAAATATTTCATAATGATTTCTGTAATAAGTGAATATCATTATATATATATATATATATATATATATATATATATATATATATATATATATATATATATATATATATATATATAGTTCAATACGCACCAAAATGCGATTCCTACAACATACAAGGCATCACATAGCGACAATAAATAGAATTATATTGTTTTCAACAATATAACATGAATCGAGAATTATGCATGAATTGTTTGTAGTGTACGGTCATAACAGTGATGCATGTAGTTTTATATTTATATATATATATATATATATATATATATATATATATATATATATATATATGAATGCAATAGTATTTTAAGGCATAGTTACCCAGATACCCTTTTACCCTAGCGTACCAATACCTATGCTATCGGTACCGGGGACTAGTACGAAATGTTTCATAAACCTTTCAAAGACATTTTTAGAAATGGATTTCAATATATAATTGAAACTCATTTCATTTTAAACGGAAACGGGTTTCTATATTGAATAAACTCGGTTTTCATGGATGAAATTATCGGGCACACGGTTAATGTGCTAAGGGAGATCGAAAAAACATGTGGTATCAAATTCTAATGCAGAGGATGCTAATGGCCGGTGGGGATGCTAATTCTTGCCTGGTGCTCAGGGCTGGTGATTGGATCTATGGTAGGTGTCGTAATGTCAATTTTCGTCGTCGTTCGGTTTGCCATCGTCATGGCTGCGACGCCACCCGATCGCAGGGCAAAACTATTGCACCCACAGATGAACGGATCCCAGTATCGAGGACAGACAAGCAGACTTTTTTAAATGAGTCTCAGGTTCGAGATATCAATCGGAGGTGGTCGATAGCCGCAAGGAAGAACAGACCGATTACTATGTCTTCCTTGGAATATATTGATCACCGGCCCAGCAAGCCGGATACCCGTGGTGGGACTCAGGAGTCGATTTTGGCGCCTCCGGAGGAACCCACGAATGGCGAGGAACCGGCGTGCTCCGGGCCTCTCGGAGTCAACCTACCATTTATTCGCTCTCTTGATACTAACTTGAGACATTACCGGGTGGTCATCTATGTTAACATCGATATACTATCCCTATTCTCTATACACAGATGGATTAATTGCAATTGGAAGTTCTCAAAAAGGCCTATGGCTTCGGCTATTTCCTCTTCTTCGTTCCTTTTGCGATTCAGGTCGGAAGAGGATGCCTCGGCTATTTGTCTCAAAAAGCAGATCCTCATTGACGGTTGCCCGGTTGTTTGTCAACGGTGGGAACCTCCCGTGGGTGAGGTTCATGTTCACGAGGAGAACGAGGGGGTCTAGCTACATATCTTCGGCTTCCCGATCCACGCTTGGTCCCTGGAGATGTTCCGAGGGATTGGGAACCGATGTGGACGCTTTATCCGGGTCGATCTGTGCTCGGCGGACCTCTGGATCACGTCCCATGTTCGCATTCTCGTGGAGGTCGATTCATTCAATCGGATCCCTCGTATCATCGATGTTTTGGTTGACGGCCACTACTGTCAGCTCATGGTAGAACTCGCCCGACGAGAGCGGAATATCGGCAAGCATCAGCCGGTCGAATTGGCTGCGGGGGACCTGTCCTCCGGCATTGGTCGTGTAGATCCTCCAATAATAAAAGTTCAAGCGCTGACGGACCCAGTCCGACATGGAGGCGCAGAGGGGAGCCCGGCCTCGAACTCGATGCACCACTTGTGCCCATTCATCTCTTCGAAACGGCTGCCGCCTCAATCCCATCTCCATTCAGAGGGATTGGAGGAGGTTTCTGGTGGAGTGGCGACGGTCGATGTGCCGACCGGGATGTTCGCGACCTCGGGGCGATCTACGGCCTTGATTGATTCGTACTTTGATCCAGATTTCGTACACCTGCAAGGACAGGAAGTAGGTGAGAAAAGGGGACAGACGGATGTGTCGGACGAGGTAGGTGGCCGTACCTGGGATCCAATGGAGATCGAGGCGGTCAGCCTTCTTGCGAGGACTGCTTCTCTTGGATGCAAAAAGCCTGTTAGGGTTTATCTCCGGAGGAGACGGTATAAGATGGCACCTTGGAGAGCGGGAAGACTTGTGGAGGTGACACGTTGCCTAGCGTCGGAAGCCTCTGGAAGGTCAGCGAGAACCTCGAAAGTGGTTTTGACCGCGGGACCAAAGGGTGGAGGGGGTTTAAGCTTGCCAAGGGGGGAGAGTCACGTGGTGTTGTGACGTGGCCTCTGTCGACAACTCCCGGGGCCGACACGTGTTCTGAGAGGCATGGATTCGTCAAGTGGGTTTTAAGGTGCATTGAAGGCCCAGTGGGGGTTTCCTGGGCTGGACTCGAACCACCTTTACACCCGGACCGATCGAGTGGGTCGACTTGTAGCCCTATTGAGCCCGATTTGTTGGGATCTGCATCTCGGCTCTGGACCGACCCGGGAACTCGATTTATACCCCAATTTGATGACGAGGAGACCTATCCCTCTATCTTCGATGGTGAGTACCTGACACAGGGAAGGAACACCAATGGCGGCCCGAAGGACTTCCTGGGGTTCAGAGTTTTCCCCAGGGAGGACGATATGACCGCGCGTGCTGAGGGAGAGTCTGGAATTGCTGGGACAGAGATGGTGCTTTATAGGGGGATCTGGCCAGACACGGATATTGTCGAGCCGAGGTGCCTGACGGTGGAAGATCTGCAGATTCAACCTTATCCAGATCAATCAGAGTGTGGTGAGGGCCTGGATGCTGAATTGGTGATGGAAATTGATCGGCTAATCAATGTAGGGCGAAACCTTGGGATGACGTTTAAGGGATCCCAGGCAGAGCTACAAGAGGTGTTTCGATCGATCATCACGTGCCGTCAGATTGGCAAGAGAAAGCGGCGGGGTGGATCCAGGGATCTGGCACGGCTACATTGGGGTATGTCGGATGGGAGGAGGGAGGGGGGCTATGACCGGCAGCGGTCGTTTTGGGCGGGTTTTATACTGGTATGATTATGAAGATGCTATTATGGAATGTTAGAGGCATCAATGATCGGCTCAAGCAGTCAGGGGTTAAACAGGCGATCAAGGCGTACAAACCTGTAGTGGTTACCTTCCAAGAAACTAAGTGGGGAAGCTGTGACGGTAGGAAGGTAACCGATCTTGAGCTGGATCGATCTGTCGATTCGACGGCGCCTCAGGGGATTCGGTGGCCCGCCTGGTTGTGTTATTTGATAAGGTGGATGAGGCTGGGTATTTCTGCATGGTCTTTGAGAGACAAAGTGTCGGGGAAAGTTTGGAGTTTTGCGGGCATTTACGGACCGGGGTCGGACCGAGAGAGGGGGGACTTTTGGTTTGAGCTGAATGCTTTGGCTGCTCGATGGGATTTTCCACTCTGTTTGGCTGGGGACTTTAACGCTATCCCGTGGGATTTCGAGAAGCAGGGTGGCTCTGCCAACCTTCGGGTCATGAGGGATTTCAACTCCTTCATTGCGGACTGGAGGCCATTCGATATCCCGCTGATAGGGGCCAGATTTACGTGGTCAAGTATGCAAGATTCGCCGTCTCTCAGCAGGTTGGACAGATTTCTTTGCTCTGCTGAGTGGCTTGACATTTTCCCGGGTGCCCAATTGGAAGCGTTCGCTAGTGCCATTTCGGAAGTCCCGTGGAAGGGGACCGTCCCCTTTCCGCTTTGAGAATATGTGGCTTATGGACGACGCTTTTCAGGAGAAGGTTCAGGGGTGGTGGGCTGAACCGGTGTCGTATGGGATGGCTGCATATCGTTTCATCACTAAGCTACGTCGGTCAAAGGATAGAATCAAAGTCTGGAATAGGGATGAGTATGGAAAGGGGCATGTGAGAAAGGAGGAGTTGCTTTCAAAGCTGAAAGTGTTAGATAATTTGGAGGAGACCAGAAATCTTTCGGCGGAAGAAAGGGAGTCTAGATTACGAACAAAGGCGAAGTTCAGCGAGACGTGTAGGGCTGAGGAATGTTTTTGGATGCAGAAAGCGAAGGCTCGGTGGTTCAAAGAGGGGGATGCCAACAAGAAATACTTCCATACGGTTGCAAAAGCCCACAATAAATCGAAGTATTTGGGGAATATCATTGTGGATGGCGTGGCGTACTCGGGTCATGATGAGGTGCGGTATAACATCCTGGATTTTTACGAGCGATTGTACTCTAATGAGGGTCTCCCGAGATCGATTTTGGATGAGCTGCAGTTCACATTTATTTCGGACAAGGTTAGTAGGGGGCTGGAATGTACGTTTACGGAAGACGAAGTGTGGACCGCAATCAGATTTGGTGGGAGCAATAAATCGCCGGAGCCGAACGGGCTTACCATGGAATTCTACTGCGCGTTCTGGGAAACGATTAAGGCGGATCTGATGGAGGTTTTCCACGAGTTTCACTCCACTAGTTTTATCGGGAGAGCATTAAACTCTACCTTTATTACCCTCATTCCCAAGATACACGGGGCTGAAAATATTTCCGACTACCGACCGATCAATCTGATCAACTGCGTTTACAAGATTATTACGAAGGTGTTGGCCAACAGGCTTAAGTGGGTGATGGGCAATGTCATATCAGGCAATCAAGGGCCTTCGTCCGTGGTAGACATCTTATGGACCTTGTGGCAGTTGCTAATGAGACCATTCATTCGGCCTATGCTCTCTGTAGACCGGCGCTAGTCTGGAAGGTGGACATGGAGAAGGCTTATGATCGAGTCAGTTGGGGGAATTTAGAGTATATGCTTGGAAGGTTGGGGTTTGGTGCCACTTGGAGGAAGTGGATGCGCGGGTGCTATTCTTCTCCATGGTTCTCGGTGTTAATAAATGGGACAGCGGCAGGGTATTTTAAGAGTTCCAGGGGTCTCAGGCAGGGTAATCCTCTATCCCCTTTCCTTTTTCATATGGTGGGGGAGACTTTGTCGGGGCTGATCGGGCGCAAGGGTCTTGGGGATGCTTACTGGTATTAGAGTTGGAGATTAGGGGAGATTTATTACACACCTTCAGTATACGGACGATACGATTTTATTTGGGAAGGTTGATGTGACGGAACTCCGCGCTATGGCTAATGTTCTCTCGGTTTATGAGGCGGTGTCAGGCCAACGGGTTAATCTCCTTAAATCCACTATATCGGGGATTAGGGTGGAGGATGATTCGCTGATGTCCTTGGCTGGTTCGGTTGGGTGTCGCATTGAGGGGCTGCCTATTAGATACCTGGGTATGCCTCTCGGGATCAGAAAGCCCTCGAGCCGTGACTGGCTCCCGGTGGTGCAGAAATTTGAGCAACGATTGTCGACATGGAAAGGCAGGCTGCTGAGTAGTGGGAGAAGGTTGGTCTTGGTTAAAGTGGTGCTCTCGTCGATCCCCATTTTCTACTTGTCCATGTTTAGGTGCCCCGCTAAAATTCTTGATCGTTTGAAGCGTATTCAAAGGTCGTTGTTGTGGGAGGGGGCAGGATTGAATAGGTGGTACCACCTCGTCAATTGGGACACATGCCAGCTGCCTACCGCATATGGGGGGTTGGGGATCCGGAGTCTCAAGAGAACCAATTTAGCGATGCTCGGAAAGTGGATCTGGAGAGCCGGAAAGGGAGGAGGAGAGGGATAGTCTCTGGTGATTGGTTTTGTGCGACAAGTATGGGATTTTGACGGGGAATTCAGATCCGCATGTTTGGACCGTGGCCGAGACAATTGAAGGAAATCAGCATGGAAGAAATGGACCCATAAATGGGCTTTCAAACGGCCCGCGAATAAGACGAAAATCTGAGAATTTTGATCGAACGATCTTCAATTTCGATCAAACGATTTTCAATTTCGATCGATCAAAATTGCGATCGAAAATTTTGATCGAACGATTTTCGATTTCGATCGATCGAAATCGCGCCGAGCAGTTTTAGTTGCTTCAAACTTCTAAATTCAAAATTTAGTTTTAAGGGTATATTTGTCTTTTAGTTAATATTCGTTTTAGGGTTTTCTTAGCCTATATAAAGGCATTGTAAACACTTTATTGGGGGAGTTGATTATTGATATTGAATGAAAGAGAGTTGCTTTGGTGCAAACCCCAGAGAGCTTGTGAAAAGTTTTCAATCGAGGGAGTGAATCCTTCAAACCCTAAGGAGTGAGCAATCGTTTCTCGTGCGACTTGGTGCGAAGCCGACGTACAGCCGTGGTGTGAAGCTTCGGAAAACCCGTTGGCGTGAAGCCGACAAGCCTCTTTGGAGCGAATCCGAAGATTTCTACATTATTCTTCTTTTTATTTTTATTTTAATGAAAGGTTTGAATACCCTAAACCCTCTTTCGCGCGAAATTTTGCTATTTTACGGTTAGCAAGTGACTTTGTCCCGCGTCAGCTTTGGTATCAAAGCACAGTTGTCCATCATGAGTAAAGATCAATTTATCGAAGCCTTGCACGAGTTGAATGGATTCATGATGGCTAGAATGGGATCGTTCGTGGATCGGCGAAGGCTCCTTGATTTGTATCAGACGATTGGTAAGATTAGACAAGCTTGGGAGGCAGTAAAAATTAAATCACAGAGTCTGAGGTATTTGGATTCAATACCTCGATATTGGCCAGCTTTATATGATCGCACGTTTACTCTTGAGATTAGACGTGAGTTAACAGCTACGCGTGAGATAGCAAAGGCATTAAACAAGAGTCTTGTTCAAGAATTCCTTGAAGATTTTCTCTTCAAACTACAAGAGGAAATCATATCAGTAAGACATGAAGCTTTAAAATTTAAGCTTTCAAAACCCGTGTTCGGTAACCTAAACCCCATTCAAGAAATCAAGCCCGAACCCGTGGTTGTATCTGTATCGGTGGAAGATTCCGAACCTATAGTAAGTCAAAGTACTTCTATGCCTATGGAAGAACCGATGGTGCCCGTTGTTCACGCAGATCCAGTTATCCGCCTTGATTTTGTGTCGGAGCAACGTCCAATTGACGAGTTCATACCAGTTGCTGAGACTGTGGCAGATCTCGAAACCATCGAAGAGCCCGCAATCATCGAAGCACAGGCATCTGTGATCGTCCCTACCGAGTCCGAGACCATTCAAAAGTTCGAGATCCAGGGGGAACAAACATATTTGATACCGCTTATCGATGTCGACCAAAGTTTGAGGTCGAACTTTTTCAAAGTCGAGGAGATTGACGGGGAATTCAGATTCGCATGTTTGGACCATGGCTGAGACAATCAAAGGAAATCAGCAAGGAAGAAATTGACCCATTAATGGGCTTTCAAACGGCTCGCGAATAAGACGAAAATCTGAGAATTTCGATCGAACGATCTTCAATTTCGATTGAACGAAAATTTTGATCGAACAATTTTCAATTTCGATCGATTGAAATTGTGATCGAAAATTTTGATCGAACGAAATTCAATTTCGATCGAACGATTTTCGATTTCGATCGATCGAAATCGCGCCGAGCAGTTTTAGTTGTTTTAAACTTCTAAATTCGAACTTTAGTTTTAAGGGTATATTTGTCTTTTAGTTAATATTCGTTTTAGGGTTTTCTTAGCCTATATAAAGGTATTGAAAACACTTTATTGGGGGAGTTGATTATTGATATTGAATGAAAGAGAGTTGCTTTTGTGCAAACCCCAGAGAGCTTGTAAAAAGTTTTCAATCGAGGGAGTGAATCCTTCAAACCCTGAGGAGAGCAATCGTTTCTCGTGCGACTTGGTGCGAAGCCGACGTACAGCCGTAGTGTGAAGCTTCGGAAAACCCATTGGTGTGAAGCCGAAAAGCCTCTTTGGAGCGAATCTGAAGATTTCTACCTTATTCTTCTTTTTAGTATTTGGGATGTAGTCATCAGAAGGCACCACAGGGACAGCGAGGTGGGGAGTAATTTAGACTTGCTAAGTAGACTGTATGGGGGCAACGAAACAATTTAAGGGCTGATCAGAGAATTTGGGACCTGAATCGAGAGGGGAAGTTCAGCGTCAAAGCTTTATACTGGTGGTATTCATGCCGCCCGCTTATCAACTTTGATGGCAAATGGTTGTGGAGGGAACCCATTCCTCTCAAGATCAGGTTCTTCGTTTGGACGGTGTGTAAAGACAAAATACTAACCAAGGACCAGTTGATTCGAAGGGGAAATGATGTCCCGACTGCGTGTGTTATGTGTTCTAACGGAGAGGAGTCTGCTGCTCATCTCTTCCTTCATTGCCATGTGGCCGATGAGGTGTGGGGAGTCATACTTAGAGTTTTCGGTATGTCCTGGACAATGCCTCTATCTCCTCACTTATTCATGTTGAGCTGGGAAGTGGTGATGGACAAAGGGGGGGATAGGGGGGTTTGGAGGGCAGCGATGTTCGCTGTTTTGTGGTGTTTATGGTGCGAGATGAACTGCAGAATTTTCGAAGACAAAACCAAACCTGTCGGAATGGTTATTAGGGCAGTCTCGAAGCTAATTACTTTCTGGGGAGTGCGTGGAGGGCATGGGGACAGCAGCTCCAATTTCCTTTGGGACCTGGGTTAAGGGGGTAGGGGGTCCTGGGTGGTTTTGTTGTACTATGTGTTGATGTCTGCTGTTTTTTTATTCTGTATCGCAAGATTGTATTCGGCTTCAGTGCCTTGCTGGTTTTTATATAATCTTTATTACCGATCAAATATATATATATATATATATATATATATATATATATATATATATATATATATATATATATATATTGAATAAACTCATTCTAATTTATATAAAGACTCATTCTTATTACAACGAAACTTGTTTCCTAATTCATTGATACTTTCATCTCTTAACTATGAAATGTTTTGTCCTTCTACATAAAAAAATTTAGAGCCATTAGATTAGGTCAAAATCTGATTTTTAGGGATTTGTAGGGACATTAAAATCATTTTTTTATAAACCAAGAAATCAAGGAATGAGTTCCATAATTTCATTAGCATAGAATTGAAAATTATATATGCATTTTAGATATGTTTCTAGTAGTACTTTTTAATAAGTAATTTGAATAATATAAATGAGTTCCATAATTTCATGAGCATGGAATTGAAAATTATATATGCATTTTAGATATGTTTCTAGTAGTACTTTTTAATAAGTAATTTGAATAATATATACTTCTAATAGATAAATTTAATCATGTGTTTTTGCACCCATTGATATATGAGTTCAATGAATCATGTGTTTAAACTCTAAAACTCAAAAATATAAATACTACTACATACAAAAATACAAATGTTGTACTAATATCATATATATGTCACATCCATTTTGCATCTGCGTCGCACTACTAGTGTTTCTATGGCGAATCCATCTTGTATCTATGTCGTACTAATATGACATCTATTTTGTACGTATAACACATCTATTTCGTTTCTATTTCTTACCTCTAACTTATCTATTTTGTATCTATGATGTACCAATATCGTACCAAAGATGTATAAAAAACCTACCTGAAACCTTTTTCCACCTAAACTACAGGTATCAATAACCGCACCTATACCAGTTTCTCGTACCAACTCCTGGCAACTATGGTTTAAAGCATGCAAACTGTGTGTATGAATAGTTTTACATATATATTAATACTAAATTACAAGAGTCGACCATAATGAATTATAAGTTAATAAAAAGAACGATCGAAAGAGGAGGTTTGGGACACAACTTTTGTAAAACGGTTTCAAACGGAATAACTAGCAGTGCCACCACGTCCAAAACGGCGAGAAACACTAAGATTGGCATTGATCTAAAGATCTTGAGTGAAAAAGATTGGGATGAAAAAAAATCTCCAACAACTAAGTCGAGACAGTCAAAACTCAAAACCATCTAAAATTAACGGCTACCATGTAAATCCAACATACCATTAATTTTAGATGAACTTTGACTGTTTTGAATTAGATGATGGAAATTGCCTTTCGAACCAATATTTTGTATCGTAGAACTTGAGATAATGGGCGTCAAATCACAGAGAACACGTGTTGGTTTCACATGGCACGTATCCCAAAAATGACCCGAGTATTAGGAATATAGGCACTCGGATTGAATACCTAACACTAACTCATACTAGAAATAAGGCTTAATGTGTAACGATGGCTGCATACGAGCTTTTTGCTCATACTCCATTTTGGTTGCATGTAGGGCGGAAAATGCACTTGTGTGTAACACCTCATGCACTCAAACAACCATTCTTGGTCAAGAACTCATCGGATGACCACTTAACATGCAAAATGGAGATCTTACATTTCCCCAACATTTCCATTTCCTTGTTTAACGGTTTGCAACAGCAAAATTTTGAATTGCAACCAATGTTGTCAAGTCGCATATGCGATGCTATGCGATGGCATAAAAAATATAAAATATAAAAAAACCCAAAAAAATTCCAAAAAATTTTCAAAAGTGTATAATATATGTTGTGTTAATTTTGTGCTCTATTAATTTAGTAGTGTCTAGAATACAGAATAAAAGTATATAAGATAAGTATATAACCCATAAGTTAGAAGGGAAAATATAAACTTCATTGATGCTAAACAAAACAGTACAAATATGAACAGAGGAACATACAAAAAAGAAGGAAAAGACTGAAGAAGAAAAATATTAAAGTAATATAAGAAGCTCCAATACATAGTATCAGGTATTAGTTACGATATAAACCCATACAATGCACAGTTTTTTGTTCCAGTTTAGTACGATGGCTGTAGTTTGTATCTGATATCATCCCCCAATACGAACGACTGATATCAATGGATGGAGTTTTATGTAGCAGTTTAGGCAAAGGAAAAGATGATGTCACGCCCTCTGTGTTACGTACCAATTAGTCTTCACGTGCCACGCACACTTACCATAAATTATGTTTTGATTAAGTTTATCTCATTGTGGATAGCTAGTTTAGATAAGTTATGATTTGACTTAATGGAAGTCTATTGATCGAGGTGTCTTAGTGATAAGTTAGAAGGAGTAAGCTAAGCAATAGAAGATTAGAGTCCTTTAGAAGAAGGAGATTGACCATCTCGAATGGGTTCGTGGAGTTCATGTATGCGTTGAATTTTCAATAAAATATTTTTATTGTCATTCTTTAACTCGTTTAATTACTTTTGTTAATAACGATACTTGGTATCGTTACAGATGAAGTTTAAGATTTTGATACCGTGCCAAACGCAAACATCAACTTGCACTAAGAAAACAATTAAAATAAAAAAATTTGCATCCTAAATTGCTGCCAAAAGAGCACTTTCAAACCCTAAATTTCGAAACAAAGCAGACAAAGTTAAATAAATCAATGAAAAAAATTTGGAAGGAATTGTTAGGGATCTGAATAAAATGTGTACCTCGGAATAGAGACGAATGGTAAGTCGATTTCTTCTTCGAAAAGTGAGAACTAGTGGGGCTTCATGGTGCTCTGCAAAATCATTCATACAAGAATCTGAATCTCTCAAGGAAGTTTTAAAAGAAAGAGTGGTTATTGGGTGCCGGACCCGAGCACTTCAAGTGGTGATCGGCTCAATCTACTTCGTTCACCGTTTGGTGTGCTTATAAATAACTGTGCACTTCCCGGGAGTTGACTATTTTGGTTGGACCAAGCACCCCCAGTTGCGCCTGCTATGCGTACAAAATGCCAACTCTTGATATTTAGGGTGTGTTTGGGATTGCTCCCTCAAGCCTAAGAGCAACTCTTTTATAAGGGGTGATCTTTCAAAGAGTTCTCTTGTTGGAATTGTTGTTCGGTATTAATGTTTAGGGAGCAATCTCTCACGGAAGCTATTGTAAGGCATATGCCTACTGCCAAAATTGGAGAGAGTTGATATTAGGTCCAAAGTTTAATCTTGGCTTACCCAACAGTAAAAACTACGTACCCTTGTAGAGTGGTGTTTAAATGACCTTACACCATTTTTATTTTTATTTTTATAATCGTGGTGTCAGGGTCAGCTTACGCACACCTCGACTAATCCACGGGGCTCTGAAGCTAACGATCGAGTAATACTCCAGTAGCCCTATGGGAACTCGAACTGGCGACCTATGGAGAGCAAACCCACGGCCTTACCAGCTGAGCTACCCCTGCGGGTTAGATGACCTTACACCATTAATGGTTTAAGATGGTAATCCATACTATTAAAGTGATAGAACATCTGTTAATGGAAAATGAATTAGAAATTCACAATTTTTGGGAAATTTGAACAATCAATTTGTGCACTTGAATATCAAATTTTGCCCGTAGTATTAATGGGTGATATTGAAGTTTACCAATGGGATGGTTCACATCCACTTATAGTGATGATTCTTTGGATGAACATATTGAAATGATGGATTGCCACTTGGTCCGATCACAAAAGTGTGCCATGTGGCATAAGAATAAACACATTTGAAAGGTGGAAGATCAAAATTCAAATAGAATGGTGTAAGATCATTTAACACCACTTTGGTGTTTAAATTGGTGAGGGGCCATTATCCCAAAAATAATAGGGTCCGACTCTCTAATCGTCACTTAAATACCAAATTGGTGTTTAAATAATCTTACATCCTCAATGGTATAAGATTTGGGTAATCCAAATCGTCAAAGTGATAGATCATAAATTGAAGTGCGACAGGCTCAAAAATGGTGTTTTAGTGAGATTTAAACCATCCGATTTGTTGACTATAATACCGATGGTTATTTCTAGCTTTAATAGTTGATATTGAAGTTCACCAATCAGATGATTCACATCCACTTATCGGCATGTTTCATTGGCCTGAGATATATTCCAATCATAGACTGTCACTTGGGCAATTTATATTGCTCATGGATGCATACCACATAGCATACTGATACTTCAATTGTGTGAGATAAAAACGACAATTTAATGGTGTAAGATAATTTAAACACCATTTGGTGTTTATGTGTCGGTCAAGAGCCAGTATCCCAAAATAATAATAATAATTGACTCATGAATCATCTCCCATAGGTGGATTTAAAGGTACTCTAATTCAATGCGCCCATCTCTCATTCACGAGTCTACAATGCTATATAATAACCACTCAGCTACATAATAATAAGAAAAAACCCCTTTCAACTTTCTCACTCTCTAACATCTCTATAAAAACCGAAAACCCCAATCTCTTGCTCTGTCTACCATCCTTCATACTCTCTCTCTCTCTCTTTGATATAATCTAACTTTCTCTCTCCTCCTCCTCCCCTCCATTAAAAAATCAGTTCAGTTGGAAGGTTGGGAAGACGATGTATAGCTGTTGGAATTTATGACCGTTGAGGGGCGTTGGGATCTCATTTGTGTTCTTAAGCGAAGCATACTCAACCGCCACAAATCTTAGCTCAGAATCTGAGCTAATCCGAGCAATTTGCTCAAGCGAAGAGACGTTCCTTTCACTCGGAAATGCCTCAGAATCCCGGTTCCCAATGACAACTCTTGAACAAGAATTTCTCAGAAAATCCTTCGATCTTACTACTTTTTGAGTTTCAACTCAAATTCTGAGTGAAATCTCGCTCCCGAACGACTCCTAAGGGTACCTTTAAATTGACCCACCCAACAGACGGTTTGTTTGCAAACCTAGAACTTCATTATAAAGCTTTAATGGCGGATGTTTTAAAGGTTTTTAAACCTCAAGGATGCGTCTGGAAAAGCTTCACGCTTGTGCAGTCCTGCTCCCTATCAGAGCAAGTTTTATTTGCTATGGCCAGGATTCACGAGCTCATTTTCCCCTTAAAACAGCTCACAAGGAGCTAAAATGAGGCAGGGAGCTGGTTTATATAGCACATTCCAAGCCTAGGCGCATCGTTAGAGCCCAGGAGCCCCTCTTAGGAGTAAGGCCCCATACCGCTGTTTCGGAAGAAAAAACGGCGTTTGATTTACACAGGGCGATATTTTATAAAAGCCCAAAACTAATACTTTAGAGGTCTGTTCACGTAGCAGGTTGTAAGGAACCGCGGTCATCTAAAATTAAGTCGCTCAAGATGCGGATGTTGCGGTACTTGCACTAAGAAATATGGTCATTGCACCGAAGTTAAAAAAGGACTTTGTATTTTAGGGACGTGTGAAAACATAATTTGTCACGATCCGAAATTCTATCCCATCCCGAGGGCCTAGAATTTCGAATTATGACCCGCACATATCCCAGATATGCTAAGCGGGCATACACCTAATTAGAGTTCTCGCGCACATCTAGTTCCACGAAATTCGTGAAAGCTAACATACTATGGTGGAGTATAAAGCAATCATAAATGCTGAATAAATCTAATAAAATGCGATAGAATACTATAAGTCCATAAATAACATGTAAGTCAAATCGGAGACAAATCCGATAAAAATGAAAGCATAGAGTCAATGATAATAATATAAGGCAAAGTCTAATACCGAGTCTACAAAATCAGTATCCGGCGCTAGGATCAAAATCAACACTGTAGTCCTCCTGATAACCGGTAACGTCACCCTCCAAAGGCCCTTAATAATCAATGTCCACTGGGTCGACGTTCTCTGCACCAATCGAATCAGAGAAACCCACGTCCACACCGTCGGTATAGTCACCTGCAGCTGTTAATTTATCGTGAGATGAGTTTACTCAGTCACGTAAACTTAATGGATACACCACCAATCCACCCCATACTACTCAGGTGCATTGTGGGTGCATCAAGTGAGTGATAACATAGTATATCAAAGGAATCAGAACAGAATAATGAAATCAAGTACATATCGTAAGCTCATATTCGAATCCTTAATGCGAGATCATGATCTAGACATTTACATCCTAACGTACCTTACCATATCTCATATCATATCATACCTCATATCATACCGTATTTTATTATTCTCACACATACGTCTATACATCGCATGAGCGTAACTAACATACTCATAAAATCCTAAACGACCTGTGCCAAAGTCGCTACTCGAGCTACCATGTAAGGGTCACCATAGTATCATACCACCATATCATAACGCCCTCCATATCATATCATATCATACACTCCATTCAATCATAGGGGCGGCCGGCGACTCATAACTCATAATGTCTCCCAGAGACATCCGTCTTGACTAAAAGACGTTGTTATCCTTACGGTAGCTACGCAAGGAACGGCACGTACAGAAACTTAAATTATTAATCTTTTGCTGGCCTATACAGCGGTATCTTATTATCGTAACATATCTTATCATACTGACTCATATCTTATCCTACCAACTCATATCTTATCATATCATATTAGAAATTTGGGTGATAGGGTCACCATTTATGCCACCGTATACGAGGTTACATTGAATTCGCACTCACCCTACTCGTCATGGTGTCCCACCATGAGTTGTAAGGCATGTGAATACGATGTATTCTCCGCTTCGATACCATCTCAGTGAATCACCACGCCCAAGCATAGGCATGATCTCATACACTCTCGCGTCATTTGACCTAACATGACCTTAACTCATATCATGATCAAAGTAAAGATACAGAATCATCACACATACAAAAAGGTTTTCATTTAGATTATTATTATATTTATTTATATAGCACACCAGTAAATATAGAGCATGGGAATAATTATGTGTTTTCAATAACTCGAGGGTCAGAGTTCGATTTTCACGAGGTGTCGAAGTTCTAACATTTCGTGTTATCGAAGAGGTCGCGTTGAAGCGATAAAAGTGATATTTAAAATATATTATTATTTATTATTATAGAATATTTAAATTAAATATTATTATTTTAAAAATTAAGTGCATCACGACCATCGATCAAAAAGTGCAAGTGATTAATGTGCACTAAGTTTTTGGTCGTGCAACGGTGAGATTTTAGTGTGAATCAGGTCGTCTGTTCGAACGAGAATCATTCGATTGATCGATATATAATATAAGTTACACAATTCTGATCAGAGTCAATCCTTCGGTGTTAGAGTCGATTGATCAGTGGAATGAATGCGGCACAAAGCTTTTGAGTGCCCAACTTATTTAAATAGTAAGGTATTTGAGTATCATTCTCTTTTAGAGTAACATAACAGGTATATAATATATAATATTCGTTAGGTGTCATAATATAAGTTAAAGGGGTCTATACTTTAAATATATTATATTATAAAGACAAGTGTGCTTGAGTTATATAATAGCATATAACATAAAAGTGATCATAGCACAAGCAACACAAAGCGATCAACGGATTGAGTACCAAGTACCATTATATATAGCATATATCCTTAGGTACCTATCAGTATTAAAGGCAGCATGGTACACGTTGTACTTAGCATATAATGGTAAGGATCAAGTCCATTTGCATGGTCGAAGGTATAATTGGACTGAACCATGAGGTTCATTGTGTTTGACGAACTAAGACGGGTCTGTGGACCAATGCATTCAGGCCATTGAACATGAAAAATTATAACCCCAGACAAGCATTGGAGTGTGAAATTACCACAGTCCCCGTGTCTGGGTATACTGTCTGAGGTTTATATCGGGGATATAACATTACTCATCAAAATATATACATAACACGAAGACTTAGACTCCTCCTACTTGTATTGGGTACCCGACCCGAGGGCGTGCCTGTCTTGGCTCACACGTAAACCTCCCACTAGGGATTGAGTAGATATTGCTAAGCACCGAATCAATGAAAAGTTAATTTGGTATTTCCATGATTTATGCTCTCCTTAACAATTGAAAACTTAATTGGGAATTTCCTTTGACCGTTTGATAAGGAAGAAAACAACTTGAGTAAGGTAACACTTGATAGCCTGTATATAAAAAAAATGCATATGTAATATAATATTTTATTAGGTATTGTTTCATATAGCTAGCCATCATTAATCTTTATATAATATTATTTATTCCCATCAGTGCACATTTATAAGATTAGTATGATATTTTAGATGATCAAAAGTCGTGTATATTTATATGATTAATATAATATTGTGTATGCTCAAAGGTGCCATCAGATACGTAGTGGTAAGATTAAAATAATATTTTATACGACCAATAGTGGCATCAGGTTTTTCGTTATAAGATCAATTTAATATTTTATATGTTCGTTAGCCTTATCAGGTACATGATTATACAAATAAACCAAAGTTTAATCCCTATTTGTATATTCGACGGAGAGTTTATATACTAGTTCCGAATCAGTGGGTTTCGAAATAAACCCTTAATGTATAAAAAAAAAAAAAAATCAAATAATATTAAAACAAAGATAAATCACGTTTTTCAATCCTAGGACAATATTATCTAAGGAATAAATTTAGGGATTAATTTATTTGCCCTTCGATATGCGATCGAATCGTATCTTACGCGACGGGATCTGAGAAGGACGAGATGGATGGATGGGTACCCACCTCTTGAAGCGTGATTGACAGATCGATGGTGATTAGGGCGATAGAGATCAGTGTCCATACGATGGTCAGTCCACGATTATGCCGCCTTCTTCTACCATGATTTGACGGTAGAAAAATACCACGGTGTTCTTTGTGGAAGAACACACAAGAAATTTAAAAGAGATTTTAGTGTTTTTAGAAAATGGTGGCTATAAAAGAAGATGGAGTGACGACTAGAGTTTTTAAGAAGAATTCTTATAATAATGATTTAGGGTTCTCCGTAACTTTCTTATTTATAATATATGAGCATTAATTCGATTTAAAACTCACTGTGCCAAATAAAGGTAATTTTAAATATAAAACCTTTTGAAAAATTAAAATATGTATTTTCTCAATTAGGGTAGGTTTCGGTGTGGAGCACTAACACCATGTTTGGTGCAAAACAAATCTAACACCACAAATTCAGTTTAAAATTTTTAGGATCGTTACATAATTTGACCTGACTGATTTAAAGTTAATGATCTATAGATCTTTAAGATTGGAGCAACAATCGATATTTATCATATGATCTATTATAGTTAACTGTTGAATCCAATAATAGCCTTTGAGTGTGTTTAATTACATGATGAAGATTATATTTCATGCTAACCTTTTACATTTAAAATCTTTGGCGGACTCCAAATCAAATGGTTTAAATGATATTTTCATATAGTAGAGATCGCCAAAACTTGCAAGTCTTTGTTTTAAACTCAGTGCAAGGATCAAATTTCCGACTGCAAGTAATGACTCCCAAAAAATAAAGTGCTGGCGCAACACCACCCGTGCCATTTTCAGTGATGGGAGGGGCAAAAGGAGAATAAAACGATACCATTACTTGCACAAATATTTAGATTTTTTTAAAAAAAGAGTATAGGAAGCCTAGTACTAAGGACTAGGTAGCTTTAACTGCTCTAATATTAGTTTGTTGCCACATCACAACTAATCATATGGTGGAGTTCCATGTGAAAGAGCGATTTGATGATCACAACTATTGTAGAAAATAAAAATAAAATAAGCAATACAAAATCGTGTGGTTAGCAGAGTATATTGCACAGAAAATTAACGACAATATCACATTTATTTTCGCCATTCATTTTCCACCCGCATAACACGATTGCATGTACAATTTATATGTTTTAATATTAGTATCTTTTTTAACAATAACTACTATCATCCAGCCACCCGTTTCCGTGGCATATGATCATGTGATTGAGCTTTACTTGTCAAACAATTTATATGTTTTAATATTAGGTTTGGGAGCCGTAGCTCAAGCTCGGCTTAATATTCTTCAAGCTTCAGGTGCCCCAGCCAAGTTCCACTCTTTTCTAGGCAGCTGAGTCGAGCTTCAGGTGCCCCACAGAGCTGTTTGTGTGATCCACAGACAGCCTAACCACAAGGCATTTTCCTCCACGATCACACCCAAGGCATAACCACCATCATCATCAAAGCCCTATCCAATCCCTATGGGGGTCTGCAATCTGAACCATCCATAACCACACCGAATGACCAAACTATGGATCGACCACACTATTCAATGGTCGATTGAGTTATGTGCAAAATCCACTGATTAGGTTATCCATAACCACACCGAAAGTCGATTGATCGAAAAAATAGTAACATCACCCACTGATTAGAAATTAGAATGCCCAGATTGGCGAGTATGCTCATGGCCCCATCGATGAGTTAACATGAACTGTCATCGGCAATACAACTAAATGAAGGTTGACACTTGGGCAATCTCTACCGCACATACACCAGAGATCAACCCACATCACCGATGCGATGCTATAAGATCGATTCGGTCCATTTAGATTGGCTAAAGCGTTCAATGTAGAAATGTACACAACGTTACACAGATCTCAATTCAGTAACAATTTACACAAAGAATCAAGCAAGTACTAACATTCACAAACCTCGATGACAACCCGTTACACAATATCACGAGAACTGAAAGAACAAAAAACGCAGATGACCATTTTATCCCCATCTTCCCCAACAGTTACAAGCACATCCCTTACCACCTCCAAAAGAAACATGCCTCGCACTAAAAAAGGGTAGTATAAGATTATACCTGAAAGGCAAAATATCTCTCAGGGGTGCATCAGTCATTTCTCCAAAAAGGCGACAATTTCAATGTCACACAATCGAGCAAGCAATTGGTATCACTCTCTGATATGATGCACCAGAAATGCGTGGAATCTACCAAACTAATTTAAGGATGTTCTTTCTTTGAGGGGCTTTGGTTATCAACAGGGACAAGAATCTCTGGTGAGATCTCCCAACTCGAGCTTCTTCTACCCCAGCTCGAGTTCCGTGCCTCCGATCTCGTAGGCGCTTCCTGCGCTGAACCCAAATCCAACTCAGCCTCCGAGGCAGCACTGAGACCCCCTGGCCCATTGCTACTTCTGCTTTGCAGCTCCTCATCCACTTCTTCAAAGTTACGGCGCCGCGATATCTTCAACAAATCCCCACCGAGTTCGAGATCATCTTCAACTTTTGCACGTGGGTGTCCTCCCGAATCATCAATTTCTACCTCACGAGAACGAACAATGGGAGGTCTCGATGTTGCCTCTCCTTGTGGGTAACCACGGAAGTTGTTTTTAGAAGGTGGTATGCTTGTGCAGAATACTTCCATAAAGTTATTGATGCAACCTCGGTTGTAGACGTTAATCCTGTTGTCAGCTCTGTACCGGAAGTTCTCATATGTGGTCTGAACAATTGCATGAGTACGAAAAATGAAATATATGGTTACAAATAATGAAGTACAACATACAACTATAATGCCGAAAATGTAAAAATGAAATAGTAGTAAATTGCAAATAGGTAACACATTCTGATAAGGGTACCTCTATTCCCGCCTACCAGATTACTGGTAGGCGACTTGCCGACTACACTAAAAACCGTTGACCATGATCTATCAGACGATCCTGGTCATTTTTCATTCCAATCTTCTACACAATGGATCTTGAGACCATGAGCGTGTCATCGGACAGTAAAAAAATTTCTTCCATGTGGCACAGATCTCAAAAAGTGGCCCTAAAATCACGTTTGCAGTCAAGGGGTTTCGGTGTAGGTGCCCACCAGTAATCTGGTAGGCGAGAATAGAGGTACACTTCTGATAATAGCACAAGTGACAAGTTATACACACGATATGTCATAACCATTGGATAACCATCCAGTGGCAGTACAATTAGGGCCCTATCCACCGAAATATATATATACAAGCAGAAGTACAATCCAATTAATGGTACAATCCACATTTGACTAACTGTAGTTTGTATCTAATGGTACAAAATTTGACATCAAAATAACTTGAAGGAGTTACAACCGAAAGTGGAAAGTATCTTTGCAAAATAATTGTTTATTAACTCATTAGCATCACCGCCTTGTCCCATTGATGAACCATCATTAACTAATCATTTATTAAAAAGACGAAAACTAACAAATACACAAAAAAGCTACAAAATCAAAGGATAAAGAGCCACCTTCTAAAATGAGAATCTATCACTTAGCTAAAGAACTGGAAAAAATAAGTTGCGTCCATTCAAGGGATGATGTCCATAGCCCGGGTTCAGTCACCCGTGCCCAACCCGTAAACAATTTAGGTTTCCGTTTGGACCCAAACCCTACCCATTTTTCAATTGGGTTGGGGTCCTAGTGAAAATGTGGGTCATTTCAGATCTGCGTCAGGGTCAGGCTAGATCCAGACCCAACCCATTAATAAGCAGGTGATGGGGACATCAAGATTGAGAGCGTCGGATTTGGACCACAAAAGATTTCCAGTGTTGGAAGAAACGGACAGGGAGCCAGAATTGAAGAACTGAGAAGAAATTGAAGATTTTGTGATTTATCCCAGATACTCGATCGATCAATTGAGGACAGTGGCTTTTGAACGTTTGGCGACCTTATTCTTCTCAGTCGATCGATTGAATCCAAACTTTCGATCGATCGATTATGGACAGAGACTTCGAGCGATTTATAAATTTATAAATCGATCGATTTAACGCGTCAATCAAGTCCACCAAAAGATTGAATTTTAGTTTTGCTTTTGGAAAATGTGTCATTTTAGTGTTTTATTGTTTTAGGGTTTTTCTTCTTTTGAGACCTACTATATAAGGTCCTTATAAGAATTGTAAAGGGGGAGTTGAGTTGATTAATGAATGAAATGGAGAGCTTGCTTTTGTACAAACCTTAGAAGACTTGTGAAGAGTTTTCAACCAAAAGAGTGAATCTTTCAAAACTCAAGGAGTGAATCTTCATTTCTCGTACGACTTGGCGTGAAACCGATGTACAGCCTTGGTGTGAAGCCTCGAAACCCTTGGTGTGAAGCCTTGGGACCCTATCTTTATATTATGTCTTTTCTTTCATTATTGTCAGGTAATATTTTCCCTTATTTCCTCTGATAAAATCAAAACCCCAACCCCTTATTAACTGATATCTTTTGATCTTCCCCTTTTGATTGACTTAATCCTTCGAGCCTTAATTATTCAAATCCTAGAGGATTCAAGTGACAATATCATAATTGTCGCTTGGTGCCCTAAACTAGATCGAAATTCGAGTTCCTTTGTCGGAGCCGTTTTTCTATATCGGGAAATTTAGATGCACGTGAGTGCTAAAATTTGGGTTAACTTACTTATTTTAATTAAACCTATTGGATTATTTATGTGTTTGGGTGATACCGAAAATTTCCGCTATTCAATTTAATCTGAAGTTAATCCCAACTCGCATTAATTAGGGTTTTAGCATTTGTCCCACATCAAGGTCTGGCTTGGGTTTGTGGTTTGGGTCTGGCTTGAGATTGGGACTAGGTATGAGTAATCTTAAATGTGTTAGAGGGTTTCAGCCCGTAGCACAATGCAAGGATGACATTGCAACCTCAAGGTCGCAGGTTCGAGTCCAGCTTACCTAAAAAATAAAATAAAAGCGATCTTAAACATATCAGGTTGTAGGTGTGACATGATCTAAAGATACATTGTGTGGAAGATCAGGGTAAAACACGCTCTCCATCATCTGATCCGAAGCAATCAATGGTTTTAGAGGGGTTGCACACGTGGGCGCTTTCAGAGATTGTGTGGGCGCTAATAGAGGTACCCTACTATTAAATTTTGGAAAAAAAAAATTCCAAAAAGGGAGATGAAGAGTGAATGCTACTTAAGACACTTAATTGATGTGATGGAGAGATCTCTCAGTTGAAGAGGATGCTGGCAAATCTCACATTTTAATTAAACAATAAAATGATTATTGTAAAACATATATAACAAACGATAATATCATATATAATGACATAAGATGATAGAAGTGACATATATATATATATATATATATATATATATATATATATATATATATATATATATATATATATATATATATATATGCTGGGATCGAACCTGCGACCATGAGGTTACAATAATGTAAACCTTCCACTGTGCTTCATCATTTTCGACACCCAATAACTGAAACTCCACCCCACATTCCATAATTAAACTTAGGCCCAATTCAATCGCAAAATCTGCAGACAGGACTCAATTTTATGCCACCTACACTGTACACAGTACTCATATTCTGTATAACCCATCAGCCCAGTTGCATGGTCAAGAGTACTTGAAGTTTTAATATGCATATGGTAATTATTAGATATAAAATTTAAATAAGTAAATAAAGGTGCTGTGTTTTTTAAGTCTGGAAGATCCATAAACAAGTGAGAGAAGTAATGTAATTTACTCATAATTAAGGAAAATCATTATCATATGAAACTCAAATATTACACCAAGTGGCAGAAAACAACTTGAATTAGAATTTTAATTACATGTAACCACTTTGTAGTTGTGGAAGTTGACATGGATGGCATAGGAAACTAAAAAAGCAATCCTATAAATGGATTCAAACTTCTTACTCCATAGTGAATTTAACTTTCACATTGTACCTCAAAAAATCCTCTAGACAAAAAAGAGAATTGGGAAAAAAAATCCCCTAGAACACAAACAACGAAGTACATCTCATTACTTTTACCTAATATACCCCCTCTTGAGCAATCTAATACTGCCAATTCTTTTGCATTATCGGGCAGGTAGATGAAACCAAAGATCGTGTTTTGCATTTTTATGGCCTTATTGCAAAGAAGATGAGCTGCTTAATTCCCTTCTTCGTACAAATGCGTAATTAGACATGACTGGACTTTATGTAGTAAAGCTCTGATTTCTCCAGCCATATAAAGTGGGATATGCCTCAGGTGAGTTCTGTTCACTAAATGATTTACCAATAGTTGATCGCCTCTTTCAATCTATATGTTATTTCATCCTCGTTCAGCTCGAGACGAAGCCCACAAAGAAGCACTTTATTTTCTCTATATGTGGTTTACCCAGATCGAGACGATACCCAAAGGCGAATAGAACATGTCATTTGTGATCTCTGAAGAATCCTACATGACTGTATTCTCCATAATTGTGTTCGCAGGACCCGTCAAAGTATTACTTTATTAGTAAGGGATATGTAATATATCTACATTAGTAAGATATCAATATATATGTGTGTGTGTGTGGCTTTCTGTCTAGATTCGGATAAGCTCGCAGGCTGTTCGCTCCAACTGAATCTTCCATCAAGCTTGCTCAAGGAAAGGAGGGCCTTCGGTCGCTGGCTTCCTCTGGTTCGCTTGTGCCTTGATGGCACTCTTGTTCGGAAGAATCGAAACCATCGAAATGGTACCAGCCGTACTTAATAATAGAATGATTTGGCAGATATATGTAGAATTGTCCCGTTTCGTTGTCGAGCTCGGCTATTAGTGACTTTGGACTTTTAGAACTGAAAAAGGAAGGCATAAACTAAGTGTCCGTGTGTAAGACAATTGGTAGATAAGACAATTAGGTGCTCAAATGTCCTAGTCAAACGAATTTTCGTTATCTCAATATTATTCTCTATTTCAGAATTTTTTTTCTGTACTCTTTATTGTGGGAATTGTTAGGAATTATAATTCGGACATTTGTCTGAATATGTAAATCTACTCATTTGTTATTCTTTATAAGCCCTCTGCAACTATTTAAAATTAAAGCTTGGTCCTTGGGCTTGATTCAGGTGCTTCTGGAAAATTCTCCAAATTTGTATTCTAATAGTTTGAATCAATTAGTTTGAAATTTCAATAGTGGTCTGTGTTGGTGTATAGGTTTGTGTGCTATGGAAGAGAAACATGACTAAACAGAATAATCACACCAAAACTGTAGTTCACTATTTCCCTGCCATTGAGTTGTGTGAATGATACTTAAATTCTGCACATGCTATTTGAGGGGAAGACATTCTCTACAACAGTTGTATCGTACATGATGTATTCTGTTGTGAAGATGAAATTTTTTTAAAAAAATCAATGGTTGGGATCATTTCGCATTTTCTAAAAGTATGTCTGTCTAACAACTCCCACTACCTACCGTATAAAGTTGTTGAGATATGCACATTTGTGCGTTCTTCACTAGGATTGCATGTGGTTGCCTTACCAGTTGAGCAAAATTTGGGGAGGTATGGTGGCCGAGATGATCATTGCAATCCTCTATCTCCTATCAAGGATATTGTATGTCGACTATTGCAGAAGGATGGCCTTTCATATGAAGAACATCATTATATTGCTAGAACCCTCAGTCCCTCATGGACAAAGCTATATAAGATTTATCTTCTTACCCCCCTCAGGCAAAATACTCTTCTTCCTCTACAGGTATTTACTGCTCTCGATTTTTGCTAATCAGATTTTCTCCCCACCCCTTCCATTTCGACATTAACTTCTCTGATTTTACGAATTTGTGTTAACAATCGAATGGTTTGACTATCAATCAACTATCACATATTTACTTCTCTTGTTTTTCATCAGGTTCACTTTTCCAATTTATTTTGAGTTTGATTTTTCTGGTTTCACTAACAAAAGTCTCCAACAGTCCTAAATGAAAGTCCCCAACAGTCCCACCTACATTGTCTACTAAAGGCGACCGAGTAGGGATGAATAAAGTTTAACTTTGACGATCCTGCGAAAGCGATTCTAGAGAATCCAGTAGTAGAGGTGAGATACAAAATCAAAGCTTGCGCGCTGGGATCGTAGCCGGATTCGGAAAAGGAAGCCGAAGAAGTGGACCCGTCATGGATTTAAAATACCTGCTAAAACAGGTTATGTCGCAGTTTGCTCGCATGAATGCCAACCTCATGAGCGCGAGATCGATCCGATGGGTCAAATTTTGAAGTCCGCAAACTCACTCGAGCGAACCTGGCCGCGAGAAGTCAAATTTTGTCTAGGTTTAGCTTCCTCTTTCATTAGGATTCTTTTAATAAATGATTTTCTTTAGGATTGGTATCCTTATTTGAATTATTTAGGGGGTTAGGCACATATATGTGACATGTGACCAATAATTTCCTTCAATACATGTCAGAAATGCGCAATTCTTGTCTTGTTGGAAAGCTACTTCGATAAGCTTTCAAACAAGACCAATTTCATGTCAATTGGACATCGTTTGACACTTCAAACGATGAGAAAGTCTTAATGATTATTTTAGGGGTTTTAATTTCAATAATACTTTTAGGGTTTCTTTGCTTATTAATACACATTATAAATCTCTTATGAGACAAATTGATTAATAAAATTTGTGAATTTTGCTTTGTGCGAATTATAGAGAACTTGAAATGAGTTCTCATAAGAGTGATTCTTTTTCCGCGTGCAATTTGGTGTGAGGCGATGAGGCCAACAACTTCTTTGGTGCGATTCCTAAGATTTTCCTATTTTCTATTCTCTATTCTTCTTTTATTTTATTTTATTTGGGAAAGCCTGAGAATCGAGACCCTACAATCCTATCATGCGGGATTTACGCTATTTTAGGGTTAGCGTGAGATTTGTGTCCTGCATTAAGGGATCTTGAGGGATCACAAAGGACATGTTCTACTCCTCTTTGGGGATCGTCTCAATCAGGTAAAACCTATATAGCAGAAATTAAAGTGCTTCTTCGTGGGATCCATCTCTCTGCTGAACATAGATTGAAGAAGACGACAAACTGTTTATAAATCATTTAGCGAATGAAACTTATCCAAGGCATATCTCACCTTATATGTCTAGAGAAAGCATAGCTCTACTACATAAAATTCAGTCGTACCTGGTTAGTCATTTGTACAAAGAAGGGAATCAAGTAGCTCATCTTCTTTACATTAAAGGTTTTACAAATGCAAAACACAATCTTTGGAACAAAAGAATTGCTACTATCAGATCGCTCAAGAATGGGGTAGATTATGCAAAAGTAGCATTAAGCTCTATGCAACTTCGCAATCCTTCATATCCCTTCTCATAGCTTCCATCCAAGTCTTCACTAGTCTTCCTCTTCTCCTATGTCCATGTGCTCGTAGAGTCTCAACCCTTCGTACCAGGTCTGCTTCTGGCCACCAATGAACATGTCCAAACCACCTCAAGCGACACTCAATAATTTTCTCCTTTATAGGTGTCACTCTCAAATTTTCTCTTATGTAATCAATTTATATTTTATAATTTCTTGTGACTCCACACATCCATCTCAACATACGCATCTCGTCCACATGTACTCATATATTCTTGTCACTTTTTTGTAACCCAACATTCTGACTTCAAAAATAATATTTTTGATTACTGATTTATTTAAATTTTTATGTCCAACGATTACGATATGCATGTACAAATACTCTGGCCATATGACTGCATTCAGTAAAAATTATAATTACCCATTTGCTGCGCTGATGGGTAACAATGTGTACAGAGTATGAGTAATATGTACAGAATGTGGCAGAAAATTGAGTCGGTTGTGCAGATTTTGGGACTGAATTGGATTTCTGTGAGCATTGGCAAAAACTTTGATTCAAATATGTTAAGGAATTTTGTGTTCCTAAGAAGACAACTCCAGCCATAATAAACAACCTACTGTTATACTCAACAATTAGCAATATTTGATGGAGTCCACCAAGAAACTATTGTTGATCATTACTGATGTGATATTATCCTTACAAATTCATTCAATCACGGATTGAATGGTGCTAGACTTTTATGCCCAAAATTTACGTAAAATATTTTGAGGCTACATCAGGTTCATATACTGCTGAAATCATAAAATTAATATAAACTTTCTTTTTTGTGTTGGTATGGATAAGTAGTAGGTAGTCACTTTGTGAAGACCCAGGTTCCAGTCTGAACGCGGGATGGAATAGATAAGTAGTGGCTTGGGCTGCAAGTGTGAAGATGCAGGTTCGAGTCGGGAGAGAAGCCACTTTGTGCTTAAATAGTCAGAGACTAGGTCCGTATCTCATCCACCACTCCAGCCATTCCGTAAAAATATAAATATTGACACCGAAAAGGACAACTCTTAACGGAGGATTCTATGCGGCAGGCATAAGAGAGTCGGGAGTTAATCCCCAAATGGCCTCATGCAATCCGATGATTCGGAAAGTCGCGAGATAGGCTGCGAAAAGCGAAGGGAAAACGAGAATGATGCTATTACTGAAACAGACCTATAGTGTATACAGCCAGGCAAGAGTGATAGAGATGCAGATTCTCAATGGAATTAGAGCCTGCTATCGGATTCGTAGGCAAAAATGAAATCACGGCAGTTGTTAGCAATGGGGACATGAGCACGGAAGATAAAAAGAAACAGGGTCAACCTGATCCTTGACATCGGTAAGGACGTTGGATTCTCCTCCAAGGGGGATGAGAGCCCTCATTGAATTTAAGGCAGGAAGTTATCCTATTCTCGAAAGTCTGCAAAAGGTAAGAAAGTCAGGGAAATCAGTGGACATTAATGACTTCAGAACCATAAACATTGTTGGCTATGTTTATAAATTGGTAGCCAAGTTGCTTGCAACCAGAACTTCAAAAGGTTATGAGGGGGATTATTTTTTTAAGTCTTAAGAGTGCTTTTGTAAATGTTAGGAATATTTTGGATAGTGTTCCCATCGCCAAAGTAATTGATTCTCAACAAAAAAAAGGAAAATTCGAGGCTTGTTATGAAGCTCGATGTAGATTGGTCTTTTTTCGAATACCTAATGGAAAAAATGAGTTTCCAAAGCAAATGGGTTTAAAGGATTAAAAGCTGCATTGGATCAGCATGGTTCTTTATTTTAGTAAATGGCAACCCAGTTGGGTATTTCCCTAATGGTAGAGGATTGAGATAAAGGGACCCACTAAATATGCTCAAATCTACGACAATTAGGGTGAGAATGACAGAATCAGAAGTCACACGAGTGGCTCGAATTCTAGAATGTGAAGCCAGTAAACTTCCAAATAAATATTTGGGTCTCCTTCTCTGTAGGGGTCAACCTAAAAGGATACTGTGGGAGCCTACAATATATAAGGTGGAAACTAGACTGGCTACTTGAAAATGTAACATGTTTCCTTTGCTGCCCAAAGCACTTTAATAAAATTAGTTCTATTAGCTCTTCCTTTAAACTAAATGTTGTCCAGGTAGCAATGTTCAGCCTGGGTAAGGAATAGAATCGATCAATTAGAAAGAGAATTTCCCTGTAGAGGAAAAGAAAAGGTTGAAAAAAATATCACCTAGCGGAATGGGCCAGGGTACTCCGGGAAAAAAATGGGAGTTGGTTGGGCATTAGAAGCCTTAAAGTAACTAATGAGGCTTTGTTAACAAAATTGCTGTGAAGGATAATGCCATCAGAAAATTAAGAAGGAAGAAGGTGGTGTTAGAGGGCTGCGATCCGAGGGGATTAATGCCAACTTTGAAGAAGCTATATGAGATTTTTAAGAGGGATTTAAAGGCTACAGTTAGGGGCTGGTCGAGGAGTCCGAAAAAGGTTGAGAAGTACAGGAATGAGGGCCATTATTGGACCGCAAAGGAGACAGGTTTCACGAAATTTAAGGGTAGAAACAGGGTCAGATTCAGAGTTTGGATGACAGAATTTTTGTGAATATGGAGCTGAAATTAGGGCCAGATTTTAAGGAGGCCAGAACAAAGGTTAAACTGGATATTTTAGCGTGGCAGAAATTAGGTTTTACAAGTGAGTTTAATGAGGCCACATGTGATTTAAGTTGGCACATAAATCAGGGGTCTCGGGTAGAAATAATTTCACAAAAAAAAATTCGCAATGATGGTTTCATTTTAATCTTTAGCTTCCTTATTTAGATTCCTATTTAGTGTAGGACTCTTCGAATAAAACTAGGATTAGTAGTTTCCTATTTAGCCTAGGATATATATTAAATAAGGAGTTTCCTTTTTGGTTTAGGAGTCTCATGATTCCTTCCATTACAAAATAGGAAAATTGAGACTAAGAGATAACCGAGAGAGTGGAATGCTTTCCTTATTAGTTTCCTTTTTTAGTACCTATTATGTAAGAGTCGTTTAGTGGCACCGTAATTAAGAAGTGTCTTAGTATTAGGTGTCGTTTCTTTACAAGATATATGTGGCTGTAAACTGAAAGTAATTAGTGACTGAAATTAAATTTTTTTCTGCCTGAAAAATCGGTGTGAATATTTTTGGTGGCCAAGAACCCTGATTTGGGTTTCTTCTCTCTCTCTCTCTCTCTCTCTCTCTCTCTCTCTCTCTCTCTTCGTGTTCCATATTTTGTTGAAATAGTGAGTTTTATTTATTAAATTCTGAATTTTATTGTTGAATCTCTTCTCCTACGGTCCTACCACACTACATCAAAGGATAGGAAGGGAATATGAGAAAATTCCTCCTTAAGAAATATGGACAGGTACATGCTAATTGGAGCATCAGAGTCGTTAACTCCACTAACGTCTTGAGTAACCGTGTAATGTCTAATCTAGCTCAGAAGTTTAGCGAAGATACGAGGTTCCAAATAGGATAAGATTTTGGGAAGGCTTATGGATAGGGGAATCAGGGCTATCCAAGAGATTAGCCAGCATGTACAAAGTCGAAGAAAAAAAAGATGATCTTGTAGCGGAAGCAGTCTCAAGGGACCTAAAAGAGGGCGAGATGTCCAATTTCCTCGCATTGCAACCTGAACTTCCTCAGATGTGCATGCCTCGACATGTCCCTGACAGGAGACTATGGGTCTCTAACCAATCAGGTGTATTCTTGGTCAAGGCTGATACTAGGGTGGTGTCCCCAAATCTGGACCCGAATTGCCTATCGAAATTCCCTGTACAAAGGATTGCAGCAATTAAAAACTAAAGGTAAGATGTCGAGATCAATGGACTTGGACAGAATAAAAGGACTGCAGAGTGATAGAGAGTTTAACCCTAAGTAGATAATAGTGGAGAAATATGATTGCAAAGCAGAGACCAAATAGATGGGATAAGGTGATGATGATGGTAACCAGCTTTTGGTACTCAATACAATCTGCCAATACACTCCATATTTAGGATGGCAAAAAGATTTACTTGGTATATAAGCATACATTTTCTAATTTTGGGGACATTTAAAACATTTTTCTTTCCTAGAAAGATGGTTTTGATGTGACCATCACCTACTGGTTTCCTCACCTAAATAGCAAGTGACAACCTAATTTTTTCCTTGAATGAGTTGCATAAGCTCCAAGTTAGGCAAACTTCATTAATCCCATATAGATGGGGATAATCCCCTGTAACCACCCGAGCATACTTTGCTAAGGGAGAATCCACTGAAATTAATTGGAGTGACCACCAACGAAACAAAAGATCACTTAATTTGAGCAACACAGAAGATGACCTCATTCCAGCACCCGCAAAAGTCATCCACAAACAAATTCAAGATAAAAGTCTACCAACAAGAATGTAAAGAGTTTTACATTATCAAACTAAAATGTTTCGTGGGAGAACCCTTACCTTCCTCCCAAAAGGATGCATAAATCAACCAAAGCTCAGACACGGGTGCATATAAATTTTTACGCTTCTAATCCTGTGTGTGTATCATGCAGTCAAAAACGGCACTCCCCCAAAGGAGGTGTGCGTGTGTGCATGCAGTAAAAAATGGTAAACCTCAAAGAAAGATCTGTGTGTGTGTGTGTGTGAAGCAATAAATTCAATCACGCAGCCAAAAAGGGCACTCCCCCAAAGGGAGATGCAAATAGAGTTGGAGATACAAAACTTGATACTAATTTTAAGACAAAAGAATCCCTGGTAAACTTTTATGAAGCAAATTTTAGCATATCTTAGGATTTCATAAGCAATAAGCATATAACAGAAGAACGATGAGAATAAGGGTGAACTAAAATAAAAAATTCAAGGAGAGCAAGAAGCTGACCTGGTTGGTCCCTATGAGGTATAAATGAAAACCAGTAAGACCACCAACAAACCACAGAGAAACGAAACAGTAGGCCATTAGTACCACTGAAGCAGGAGATTCTCTCATTGCCCTCCAAACTGTGGGATAGTCCTCATCCATGAGAAGCTTAATGTATAATGCCGACATGGCAAACACATAGATGCAAAGAATAGTTGACGAAGAAACAAAAAAGAAGAAGTAACGATAATTGCGCTGCACATAAATAGAAGTTGTCAGACTAATGGAGTTGGGTTAAACACGATGAAACAGTCTAAATTTATGCATGTGCGAAACAAAACAAAAAAATTGAAAAAAAAGTCATTGCTTTAGTGAAAAAACAATATTGTTAGTATCAAATCAATTAGGCACAGAAAAATGAATCAAATGATATAGATTACGAACTGGTAATTCGAGTGACATCTGAAACTGCAACAAATCCTAGTTGCCAAACATAGATTTAATCCCGTCTTGCATATACAAATGACAAACAAACTGTAAATTTGGAAGCCTCCTACCGAAAGCTAACCATATATGACAGGATTACCAACTTTAGCATCTAAAGACCTCGGGTACAAGATTGTCACAAAGTCGGAACATGGTTAGTTGTCATTAATTAAACCTAAATTCTATAACAAAATTATAGTCACTTAGAGGAATGAAGTTTGCTTTATCATGTAAACCCGATTGTTAATTGCAGACACCCCCAATGCACATAAAGAAGTGATTCCATTCAATATCATCATCTCCATCATAGCCTTATCCCATCTATTTGGGGTCGACTTTGTGAGTCCTATTTCTCCACTCATTTCTGATCAGCACAAAGCTCTTCGTCACTTTGCAATCCCTCATGGCCCTTCTCACTGCTTCCCTTCAGGTTTTTACCGGTCTTCCTCTTCTCCTACATATGTGTGCTTGTAGGTTGTAGCATCTCAATCCTTCATACAGGGTCTACTTCTAGCCCCCGATGGACATGTCCAAACCAACTCAAGCGTCCTTCCGTAAGTTTTTTCTTTTATAGGTGTCACTCCCAAACTTCCCCCTATGTACTTGTTCCTAATTTTATCCTTTATCGTTACTCTACATATCCATCTTTTTTTCGATGATGGGGTATCTAGGCCTCTTAGAGCACCCGGCTAAGTCCTTGGACACATTCATCATCCGCACATCACAAGTACCAAATAAGTAGGGTTAATTCCTTGCGGGTGGCCAACAGAGGGAGGGATTCGAACTCAAGACCTCCGCTTCTTAACTCATGGTCCTGGCCATTGCACCAACTCCTTGTTGTTTTACTATTCACATCCATCTTAATATACGCATCAAAGCCCCATGCACTCTTATCTTCTTGTTGCTTTTTTTTTTGATCGGTAAAGGCACGAAATATATTAAAGCAACCCAACAAGGAGATGGAAATCGAACAACGCACCCGGTTAAAAAACCGAACAAAGAGGAAAAAAGAACAAAAAAACAAAATACATCGGAAAGAGAAAACAAAGCGAGGCCCAAGCAACGGCCTTCACAGGCAGGCCGGGACGGAGGAGAAAAATCGACACATCTAATCAGGATCAATGTTGACCGCTCCACCCTTTTTGTCCAACTACACCCATAAGAACATGAGATCCATCACATTCTTCATAATCTTCCCGATTGGGTGATGTTTCTAGCTGAAAATGCACCCATTCCTTTCCAGCCAAATACCCACAAAGAATCCGGCCCTCCAAAAGACCCGGATTGCCCTTCTAGATGCGTACCACACCAGGAAGTGAGATGGAGGGGCAGCGACTCGAGAAAGACCCATGCCATATCAAAAGACTTGAGGAGGATTCCCCAAATCTCCCGTGCCACCCAACAATGAATAAAGAGACACATTTGGAACCTCTTTTCCCCTCTGGATCAATTGATCAACAGTGAGGACACGATCCCTGATCACCATCCATGTGAAATACTTCACGTTTGGGGGCACCGGAATCTTCTAAAGCAAAGCCCATTCACAACGAATAAGGGGGCGACCCGCAAAAAACCGGTAGTAAGATTTAACAAAGAAGACCCCATTCTTACTTGCCACCTAGATTCTATCGTCAGTCCTCTTGGCATTTATGTTAGCTTGGTATAACAAAGCCAGCTGATTCTGGAAAGGGGTAATTTCTTCATCTCTTAAGAGTCTTCTTGTACTCAGATCCCAAGATGCCCCCCCCCCCTTGGGACTTTTGAGAAAAACTCCGCCACCAGACCACAGGTGGACATCGCTATAGCAAAAATATTCAAGAACCTATCCTTCAAAATCCTGAACTCAACCCAGGGATCATCCCAAAACCTGATCCTAGAGCCATCACCCCAACTAAAAAGAATCCCCCTTGAAAATTGGTTCCAGGTAGAACATATCCCTCTCCATTAAGCCGAAAATTTTCTAGAAATGCTAACATTGATCTCCAAATACCCATCCATCCAACTGTATTTTTCCACCAAGATCGAAACCCACAAGTTGTTCCTCTCGGTCAGTAAGCACGCAAGCCACAACCATTTACCCAACAACGCAACATTAACTAGCTCAAGACTGCAAATACCCAAACCACCAACGCATAGCGGTAAAATGCAAATCTTCAAGCCAACGAGGTGATATTTCATCTCAAAGCCGGACCCTTCCCATAAGAAGTCTCGATCGATCCGCTCTAATTTCTTAATTATAGCCATGGGGCACTTGAATAAAGACATGAAGATATAGGAAGACTCGACAAAACAGTCTTCACTAAAAGCAGCCAACCTCCGCTGGTTTAGAATTTTCCTTTCCAGGAAGCCAGCTGCCTTTCGAATCTCTGGATCACCTTATCCCATGCCCTTATGCTAGGCTTACCTAAACTAAGGCGGAGACCCAAATAGGTGATAGGAAGCTGAGAAACATCCCCATTAAACATCTCAGCCAGCGAAGACAAAGTGAGAAGATTGACACCTATACCCCTAACGGTAGATTTATGAAGGTTCACCCGTTGTCCCGATACCGCCTCATAAATGGTGAGAACCTCTGCCATTGTCTGAATCTCCGAAACAGTGGCCTTGCAAAACAACATCGTGTCGTCGGCATACTGAAGGTGACTAACACTCCAACCAAAGTTTCCAACCGAAATGCCCGAAATCAGATTTAAATTCCGAGAAGACGACGAACCAAACCATCATGCCCGGGAGCTTTGTTCTTCCCACTATATTTAATAGCAAACCATATTTCGCTCTCATCAAAAGGCCTTTCAATAGCAGTCCGATCTTCATCTAAAAGCGACACAAAAGGAAGCCATCAAGCTAAGGATGGGACCATCCATCATCAGAATATAGCTTCTTATAAAATTCCACAATCTATCTCCTCAACTACTCTTGATCTGTGAATATCGAACCCTCCACAGAAATACTCCCCAACAGATTCTTCTTCCCTCTAGCATTCGCCGCCGAATGAAAATACTTAGCGTTGTTATCCCCCAGCTTAAGCCAATGCACCATCAATTTCTGCTTCCAACACACTTTCTCTTCAAAACATGTCATAAAACTCCATTTTAACCTTAAGCCGTTCCTCCCTTTCTGAATCAGACAGGCCTCTAGATTCCTCGAATCTTTTTTTTTTATCGATAAGAAAATATATCATTCAAAAAAACCAGTGAGGAGTTGGAGAAGATGCAAGCAGTGCTAAGCAAAGCACAGCAGCAAAGGCAGCACAACACAACGCCGCAGCACGGAAAAATAAAAGCTCAGAACGACAGACTAATCTCCAGCCTAACAAAGAGCAGACCCCAAACCCAATCATGAGAAAGCGGGGCTCAAGGACACAAATCTTCTAATCCCTGCCCCCCATACTTGTCTAACAAGGTCCAATGGCACATTAGATCTTTAATACTGTTGAGGATAGTTCCAATCGAATGCCGCTTGCGGTTGAAAACTCTAGCATTTCTTTCTAGCCAAATAGTCCAAAGCACCGTGTACACCCCAACCCTCCAAAAGGCACCTTGTGGGCCATCCCAATCATGACCATTCCAAGAAATCATAAAGGGTCTTCGGGACAACCCATCTGAGGTCAAAAGAGACCAGCATGCCCCAAATTTTCGTAGCAGCCCAGCAGTGAATGAACAAATGGGGAATAGTTTCTTCAACAACAAGGCACATGGGGAATAGATTCCTCAATCTCATCCAGCACCCCTCACCGGTCCAACAGGCGCCCCTTAGCAACATGCACTAAGCCGATAACTTCCCTACTCCAACCTGAATGTGTTTCTTCAAGTGACCCAGCTTGGTGATAAACCTGAAGGCCTTAGATCCGTCTAGAGAAATTTCTGCCCACCAAACCTGAACCAAGGTCTGGAAGTTGTCATTAAGCAGCCACATATTCTCAAACCGAAAGGGCGATGGACCCTTCCCCGAACAGTCACACAGAAGAACGTGAGGCCTATGGTCAGAGACCGCTCAAGCAAAGCCGTGAAGAGATGCGTTGGGGAAGAACACAATGGACTCTTGTCGCTTTTTCGTACCCCAATATTATGCATCATATAGAATGGCAGGTCTCACTGCTGTTTTATAATTAAAAAAACTTCCTTTCAATCGATGCGGAACTCTTGGGCCGCGCAATACCCCACTTGCTTGTCTCCATTTCATCCAACCTGCATTAATCCTATTTGAGATGTCCTCCTCAATCCACCATCTGATTGTAGAGTAGAGAAGAAGTGATTCTATTCATGCAGACAAACACATATCTACAAGCAAGGACCAACACCATCCCCACACACCAGCATCTAGGTGCATAGGCATAACAAAAGTCACATAACCAAGCAAAAGACAACTGTCAAAGAAAAACAGATGCATGAAACACAGGGAAGGATTTTTATTGTGATACATACCCAACTTTTAGTAACACGAGAAAGGGTTTTTGCAGAAATCACTAAGCAAAGGATTTGAAGCCTGATTCTAAGTGATTTATGATAGAAAAGGCTTCTGACAACGAATACATCCCAAAGCCTCTCCTCTGTCTACTTTGGATATGCGCAACATATTGAAGCACTATCAAATAGTCATTTGGCTACCCAATTGACAAAACCCAGTGAGGTAGATAATCTGATAACAATTTGTCACTAGGGCGACACCCATAGGAATTTTCGATTCTAGATGTTGCAGCAGCAGAATAGGAGATTCAATCGTCGACCATGCTATCACAAAGTGATGCCACCCTGTATTACCAACGTCAGGGTCCACGAACTTTTCTGAAGGAAATAAAGAGACAGAAGAAATAAGAGCCATGGCGTGGCGATCGAGTATGGATCAACGCAGAAATATGGAACCAAGAGTTCTACGAAGGCTTCTTCGCTTGGGTGTTTCCAATAACCTCCATCTCATTTATTAGCTCAATCTATAAGGATAGGTGGTTTGAAAGGGTAAAAATAGCTCTTTGTGTACGTATGTACATTTGGTGGTTTATGTAATGCAGATCTGATGGATTAGTTTCCTCTCGTTTTGAGATGAGTATTCCATGGGTGTAAAAGTGCGTTCATTGCAGATTTGTATTAATAGTTACTTGAAAGAAAAGTTAACATGAGGGACTTTCTGGTTTTACGGGAGGGGGATTGGATTTGCTCCCGGTGCAGGAATATTAATTTCAAACGAAGGGCCCGGTGCCATCGGAAGGGATGCTCTTCGGAGCGGTCGATGGGGAAGGTGGTCAAAAGCGCCAGGGCCGATGTTGGGCTGGCTAGTTCGAGGCAACCGGCCACCCTCGCCGACACCCAGCGACAGGACCTTTCTTTGGGGTGGTCGATAGTGGGTCCCCGTGGTCGTCCGATTCGGGTTTCGCCGGTGCCTTCCGTTTCCCCTCATTTGGAGGAGGGAGTTCGTAGAAGCTCCCTCTCCTTTTTGAGCAACGAGTTTACGTCGGTTGCTAATAATATTCAAGATTACTAGCTTGTCATTCATTGCGTGAAAGAGTCTTTACAGTTGATACAAATTTACATTTGGCTGCGCCAATGGGATTTCCTTTCTAGACCGTCGGTTTCGGCTCTGTCTGAGACGAAATTCCTGCTGCGGTGCCCCTCGAGTGATTCGGCCAAAGCTATCCTTGACAAAAAGTTTTCCTCCATCAACGGCAAACCGGTTCTTTGCGCTCGGTGGGGGCCGGATATTATTAGGCCTCAAGTTCACCATTGGATGGGGGGTTTTTGGATTCGGTTACTGGGCCTCCCCCTCCAGGCTTGGACCACCGAGGTCATCCGGGGGATTGCTGATCGCTGTGGGGGGTGCATCCTCATTGATCGGAGTACCGACGATTTGTGGGAGACAAGGTACGCTAGGGTCTTGGTTCGAGCCGACGATTGGGAGACCATCCCCCGAGCGTGCAAGATCTGCCTCAACGGCCAAGAACTCACTATCTTCGTAGAAATTGAGCTCGTGGAGAGGGTTTTTTCCCCTTTTCAGGCTCATCACGAATCCGCGAGGCCCGGGGTTGCCAACGTACACGTATTCGGTTGTTCCACAAAAAAACTCTCGACGTTGGTCGACCCACTCCGGGACCGGGAACCAGGGCCCATACTGCAACCGGGACAAACCTAGGAGGATGGCTCGGCCTCGAGGGGTGCCCGGGATACGGCGCTCCATCCAATGCTGATCCCGGTCTCGGGTTTGCCTTCGGGCTCTCAGTGCGACGCCGAATTCGCGGAAAGAGATGGTGAAGAGGACCTGCCGGTGGTGTCTGCGCTCTCCATCTTGCCCTTGGCCACTTGTGGTGCCTCGGCTACTGGGATGCATGCTGAGTTTAGAGAGATGGGGGACCTGGAAGAAGGGGAGGTGATCCCTGAGTCTCGGTCAGAGGGTGGATGGGTGTCGGAGGAGAATAGGTCATGGGGGCTCTTGCACGACCGCTGCGTGAACGCTGTCGCTTCAAGCGGCATTTATGCAGCCATCCGCTTTCCATCTGCCACTGTCAAAGTTTCCTACGGATGTGATCTCGTACAGTTTCGCCGACCAAGGACAGCTGCAAGGTACAGTGGTTGGTGAGGTAGTGGAGTTTCCTAAGCAAGGGTACGACGTCTGCCAACGTACCTGGGATCCGATGGCGATGGAAGCTTCTAATCCGATCGTTGGGGACAAGCCGCCTGCAGAGCTCAAGGCTTTTAGGGTTTATAGAAGAAGGTTTACCTTTTAAAGGAAGGCGTGGGGGTGGTTTACTAGGAGACCGACACGTGTCTCAGTAGCTTCTGGAAACAGGGTCTCTTTTGACTTTAGGGGCCAGCTGTTTGAGGACCACGTGTTCGGTCCACGTGCTGCTTCGGGCCAGTCGATGCTTTTTAAGTGCGGGCCGTGTGGGGGCCATCGGGCCGGTACTAACGGGTGGACATGCCTGGGTGTTGACCCGTGGGGCTGTCCAGTCTTGGCGACCCAGGGGCCTTCTGGGGCAGGGCTACGGATTAGTTTCGATCGGGTCCCCAAGGGCCTCAGTTCTTGGTCCCTCTCGCGTGGTCATTCTAACGTGGAACTAGGCCACGGCCTTGTCGGGTCTGGCATGGATAAGGAGGGTTGTTATCACGCTGCTAGCGAAGGTTTTTCCTCTCCATGTTGCGATTGGGACGAGAGGGCTGGGAGAGAGGTTGAGGATCTGCGGTTTCTGGCTTCGGGTGAGAGGGAATCCCTGCCCAGACCAGGCGAGGTGCACAAAGGTTTGGAGCTAAGCCTTGGGGCTGAGTTCGTCGCGGCTCCTAAGGAGCCTATTTCCTGGTTCGAGCAGAGGTCTGAGGCGATGTTTCAGGGTCGTCAGGAGGAGGCAAGGCTGGAGACGATGGATTCATCTTCTTTTAGTTGTTCAACTGTTGCTAGGGGTGAGGGGGATGCCCGTGTAACGGATCACCGTGAAGACATTGACCGGTTGATTAGTGTGGGACGTGATTTAGGGATGTCCTTCAAAGGGACAGACGAGGAACTTCGGGAGGTCTTCCGTTCAATTTTGTTGAACCGTACTAGGATTAAAAGGAGGAACCGGGGAGGGGCGCGGGAGCTCGCTAGACTACATTGGGGGATGGCCAACGAGAGGGGGGTGGGGGAGACCTAGCTCCCTTCCGCTCTGTTTGGGGAGGGCTGAGCATGGTGGTAATGAAGATGCTATCTTGGAATGTTAGAGGAATTTGTGGGGTTGGTAAAAGGGCAGGGGTGAAGAGGATGATCGCTTCTCTCAAGCCGGTGGTGATTACGCTACAGGAGACCAAATGGGGCAGTTGTGATACAAGGAAAGTGGCCTCGGTGTTGGGAGGAAAGTACTGGGGATGGATGGGAGCTGATTCGGACGGAGCTTCTGGGGGCATTCTGGTTGCTTGGGATAACCGTTATTTTGATAAATTGGATGAAGAGGTGGGTCTTTTTTCTAATGCTGTGGTTCTGCGCCACAAAGTTTCGGGGGATGAGTGGATGTTTGCGGGAATATATGGTCCGTCGTGTGATCGGGATCGGCCTGAGTTTTGGATGGAGCTGGCAGCTTTGGCAGGAAGGTGGGATCTCCCTTTTTGCTTGGGGGGTGACTTTAATGCAATACGATGGGAGTGGGAGAAGCAGGGGGGCCGCCGGATGCGGCTGTGAAGCGGGACTTTAACTCCTTTTTTCGTGATTGGGGACTAATGGATGTGCCGCTGACTGGTTCGCGGTTCACGTGGTCGAATCTTCAAGACTCCCCATCCTTGAGTAGGCTGGATAGATTTGTCTGCACTGTCGATTGGATGGATCTTTATCTGGGGGCGCGGTCAGAATGTATGGCTCGAGCTGTTTCCGATCATCGGCCACTTGTGCTTTCGTGTGACTCTCGCAGTTGGGGGCCAGCCCCGTTTCGGTTTGAGAATGTGGCTGTTGGATGAGAGTTTTCGGACCAAGGTGGCGAAGTGGTGGAGTGGCGTATCGGTTTCCGGGACGGCGGCCTTTAGGTTTATATCCAAATTGCAGCGGGTCAAGGACAAGATCCGAATCTGGAACAAGGAAGAATACAGTATGGTACATGTGAAAAAGGACAACATTCTGACCACACTCAAGGAATTAGATAATCTTGAAGAGTTGAGAAGCCTTACGGATGAAGAGAGACAAGTGCGGTATCTTAAGAAATTGGAGTTCAACGATGTCTGTTTGGCGGAAGAGGTGTGCTGGCAGCAAAAATCCAAGGTGAAATGGCTGCGGGAGGGGGACGCTAACACGAAGTTTTTCCATGCGATCGCCAATGCGCGGAATAAGGTCAATTTCTTGGGCCGAATTATGGTTGATGGGGTGGTGTTTACGGAGGAGGAAGAGGTGAGAGAAAAAATTGTACATTACTATAGAGTCAGATTTTGACGAGGGTTTCTGAGGCCTGACTTAGATGGTCTTCTTTTTCCGACCATTGCTGCCAAGGAGCAGATGTCGTTAGAGCTGCCTTTTACGGAAGATGAGATTTGGCGGGTTATTAAATATGGAGCTAAAAACAAAACCCCTGGTCCTGATGGTTATACTAGGGAATTTTTCAGGTGTTTTTGGCCGATTCTTAAGGAGGAGCTGACGGCGGTGTTGATGGAGTTCCACTCCTCTGGGTTTATAGGGCGGAGTCTCAATTCGACGTTTATCACTCTCATTCCCAATAGAGGGGGCTGAGGACATCGCTGACTTCCAACCTATAAGCCTCACTAATTGTCTCTACAAAATTATCGCGAAGGTCCTGGCTAACGGTCTCAAACTGGTTATGGGTGCCATTATCTCCGTTAATCAAGGGGCCTTTGTGGCTGGCCTGCACATTCTTGATCAAGTCGTGGTGGCGCAGGAAACCATCCATTCGGCGCAGCTCCAACGAAGACCGGCTGCCATTTGGAAGGTGGACATGGAGAAGGCTTACGATCGCGTGAGCTGAGACTGCCTTGAGTATATGCTGCGTAGGGTGAGTTTTGGGGAGCTGTGGAGGAAATGGATGAGGGGATGTTATTCCTCGCCATGGTTTTCCATCCTTATCAATGGTACTCCTGCTGGTTACTTCAAGAGTTCTCGGGGTCTCCGTCAGGGGGATCCTCTATCTCCTTTTCTCTTTAACTTTGTGGGGGAAGCTTTGTCGGGGCTACTCACTCGGGCCAGGGTGTCTAATCTCATAACAAGAATCAAGGTCGGATCTAATGACAGATTTTTGTCGCATCTTCAGTTTGCAGATGATACTCTAATCTTTGGTAGGGCCAATGTTCAGGAATTTAAGTCTTTGGCTGATGTTCTCTCCATTTATGAAGCGGTCTCGGGTCAGAGGATCAATTTAGCGAAATCTGAGATAACGGGTATTCGAACCAATGATGCCCTGTTAGATGAGCTGGCTGCCTCCGTGAATTGTAGGGGGGAAGCTGCCAATCGGTATTTGGGTCTGCCCCTTGGGTTGCGCTTGCCCACAGCTAGGGAGTGGGATCCGGCAGTGCAGCGGTTCGAGCAAAGATTGTCTACTTGGAAAGGAATGATGCTTAGTAGTGGAGGGCGTCTAGTGCTGATCAAGGCGGTCTTGTCGTGGCTGCCTATTTTCTATTTATCCTTATTTAAATGCCCGGTGAAAGTCATCAAGCGCCTTGAGCAAATCCAAAGAATTTTCATTTGGGAGGGTTTTGGGACTCCTGCAGCACTACTTGGTTAATCGGGATACCGCTTGCCTGTTTTCAATTATGGGGGCTGGGTATTCGGAGCCTGCAGAACACTAATATTGCCTTGCTTGGTAAGTGGCTTTGGCGGGCGGGGCGGGAGGATGAGGTGAACATTTTGTGGTGGGTAGTTCTTAGCAAGAAGTATGGCAACTTGGTTGGGAACTGGGGTATCTCGATGGTGGGTCACAGGCGTTTTTCGGCTTGGTGGAAAGTCATTTGTTGTATGGGGGTGCAGTTCTCCAGAGGCCTGCGCTTTAGTTGGGGGTGTGGTACTCGCATCCGCTTTTGAGAGGATATCTGGGCGGGCAGCGAGCCCCTAAAGTCCTCTTTCCCGGATATCTTCTCCATCTCGGTGACCCCACTTGGAATGATTGCTGACTTTGTCTCCGAGACCGAGGGGGGGAGACTATGGACCGTTACTACTAGAAGGTCTTGAGGATGAGGTCATCGCCTTTGATAACTGATGTCTTGCTGTATACCATACCATGCAACGCAATCGGGTGGGGACGGATCAGCGCACGTGGTGGCCAAGTACTGAGGGTCTGTTTTCGGTTAAATCGTACTACTCAATGCTCTCATCTCGACCCCTCATCGATTCGGTCGCTTAGTGCGTGGAAGGAGGTCGCCCGCCAAAATCAAATTCTTTATGTGGCTCGCTCTCAAAGGAAGGATTTTAACGTTGGACCACCTTATTCGTCGGGGGAAATCTATCCTCAACTGCTGTGTTATGTGTAATCTGGATGAGGAGACCGCTGATCATCTTCTGCTTCATTGTAAGGTGGCCCATGCGGTGTGGTCTATCGTACTTAAATCCTTTGGCATGTGTTGGGTGATGCTTGCCGACCCTCTCTCTTTTTGATGTGGTATCTGTGCTCGCTAATGTTCTGGTCTTTGGAAAGGTGGCCCTGCAGTTTTTTGGACTTTATGGGGTGAAAGAAATCGCAGGGTCTTTAAAGATAAGAGTCGCTCGGTGGGGCTGATTATGAAGCACGTCCGGGACCTGATGTGGCTCTGGGTTACTAAGGGGAATGTGGGGTCGAGGGGGGGTGTATTTCTGTGGGATCCGGGTTGAGTCCCAGGAGATGTGGGTGTGCTGTTCGCAGCAGTTTCTGTTTTGTGTTTTGTGCTTCTCTTTTTTCCGGTTTTGGTCGTGTCTTGTTGTATTGGGTTTCTGCAGCGCCTTGCTGCTTTTCTATATACACTTTTTTTACCGATCGAAAAAAAAAAAAAAAAAAAAAAAGTGCGTTCATTGGGGTATTGGTTTGATGCTTACGTAGGCACTCTTGCCATCCTGACTTTTGAAAAAAAAATGGAAGAAAAGACGAAAAACAAAACAAATCTAAATCATAGAGTGCTCAACTTCCAATCCCTTCACTTTTATGTTATTATCAAGTACCAAACGACGCTAGAATAATGTGAAATTGGCCTTATTTTAAAGCTTATCGAAGTAATTTTCCAACAAGCCAAGAAACATACAGTTCTGATAAGCCAGTTTTTCATGGGATGCATCACAAAGTGACGAATTTTAGAACTTTCAATTAAATAAGGATTAGTTTCTTTTATTATTTTATATTTTTTATCCTCGCCAATAGAATTCGTTTTTTTTCTTACAAATGCGTTTAGTTTCCCTTTCTCTTTTTGATCAAAAGTTTAAGTTTCACATTATTTAGAACTTTATTTTATTGGCTTAGGAAAGTTACTAGAGTTAGGGTAGTTTTAATTTAAATTAGGAAATCGATTTAGGCTGGGTTCTTATTTCACTTGTAGTAAAGGTTGATGTAAACCTTAATTTTTTTAAGTAAAAAGAACTATTTTAGAGAGCTCTCAAGCCTAAAAATCAAAATGCAGTGCTTATTTCAAATCTTGAGCATGCATCTGTACAGCAGGTTACACTGCCAGCAGAGAACTCTGAGGTTGGCATTGAGGAAACAACAGGGGAACAGATGTTGGGTGCTCTAAGAGGCCGGATGCCCCATTATACACACACACACACACACACATATATATTTAAACAAGTGGCCAAATGTCTAAAGAAGCTGATTGGAAACGTGCCAGTTATAAGGTTATATAACATTCTCATAAATCTCGTTTCCTCTGATACGCTTGGTTGCAAACCAAAGTGATCGTGGCCCGAACATTTAAGCTGATTGGAAACATGTCAGTTATAAGGATATATAACACTCTCATAAATCTTGTTTCCACTGATATGCTTGGTTGCAAACCAAAGTGACCGTGACCTCCAATGATTCTGGACCCAAACATTTGTTGAAGATTGGGTAACTCAAATCCATGCAGGTACGGGGTCGAGTCCCCATTGTTCAACAAACTCTATTTTCTCAACCAACGATCCTAAGAATGACAGTGTGCACATTCTTTAATGCATATTTATTCCCAGAAGAGATGATGTTAGTGACACTAGTGGCAGAGTACCTATAGGTGGAGATTTAACTTGTAGCTTCGCTGATTGAAGTGATAACAAACTAGACGACCTGGTGTTAGTAAAAGCTGTGAGACAGGGACTTTGGTATACACTATGATGCATAGGTGGAGCATGGGAAGTATGGAGATGAGCATTAGTATTAGTATAGTCCTTACCCTAGTGCCCAAAAACGCGTTTTCTTGAAAACACTCGAAAAATAAAATGTATTTTCCGAAAAATTCCCCTTTTTCCGAGAAACAAATAAATGTGTTTTAAACCCTTTTTTCGAAGAAGAAAAAAAGTGTTTTTCCCCGTTTAAAACCTGTGATTGGTCATAACATATATATTTTTAATTTTTCCAATATTTTCCCATTTTTTTCCAAAATTGCCAAAATTTATCATTTTTTCCATATATTTCCAGAGCCATTTTATTCTGTACCTAGACTTGGTCACTATGGTATGCTCAGCATGGGGCTTATGGTCAGTACGGGGATAAACAACAGCAGAGTCAGTATAAGCATGATGTTTGGCAAGTCTTATCAAATTTGTTGTCCTAATACTCACCAAGCTACAATGAGGATGGTGATGTTCAAATGTAGCTCATGTGATGGATCATGGACCATGGAGGATGTATTAATATTTAAATTATAAATTAAATACGGCTTTTTATTTCTGCAATTGTGTTTGTTATCTTATATTTGTAATGTTCTTCTAGATCTAAATGTAATGTGGAGTCTTGTCATCTCATAAAGATGGTAAACAGTAGATCTATAAACTTACTTAGTAATTCATGATTTCTTGCTAAATGAATCATCTATTTGTATTTTAAAGAACAAAACTAACCTCAGTGCCTATTAATGACTATGTAACAGTGTATGTTTTATCAAACATGTGGTATTTATTTGTTTAATAGATAAACAAGGTGTAAAACATGTCAAACATTAATTCGAATGTTTTTCTCAACTTTTTCATGCTTTTTTCAGAGTTTTTTCTAAGTAAAAAAAATGGTATCCCGTATCCCCAACTTTTTCATGCTTCTTCCAAATATGGCTGCAGTAAATATAAAAGAGACAGAGAAGAGGTGTGGTGTGATCAAGAATACAGCCGAACAATATACTCAAACAGAATACCATTTATTTCGGAGTTTAGACAATTTTTGACACACTAGATTCGTTCTAATTCTCTTAAAGAGAGAAAATTGCGATGCAGAAATAAAGTTACAGCATCTAAATGGTACAGCCCCAAAATATTCTTCCATGCACCAAACCTTTAACCAAAAATGGGCATTGCCCAAAGACTCTCAAAGGAACAGAAAATGAATAACTAAAGTGAATTATCAAAGATTAACCAGATGAAAAGATAACATGTATGTCACATACAGGAAAAAAAATCTTAGCGAAAATTAAAAGGGACAAAAATGCATGTTGAATAGTGTACCCGTCCAATGCATTGTCCCACCCAGGGGCAATGATGATCAAACCGCTCCACACAGTTATTACAGATGGAGCAATGGGAGCAACGAGGAGTGCGGTATATCATGCATGTATCACAGTATTTGACTTTCACTGGGAAGCCATTAACCGTAGTTTCTTTGGTGCGAGGAAACTGTAGGCTTGGTGTTTGCCTGCCCCCACCTTCAACTGAAACTGAAGAATCATAGCAGAACTCTTCTTCTGGCGGATGTGAAGCACGCGGAATAATACCTGGATCCCGGGCTGAAGTCATAAAAAGTAGGACAAGTACCTATCAAGATCAACATGTTAGTTAACATAAGCGCAAAGAAACAACATATATAGCCATATAGGTCATACCTGGTGCACAAGACTCCCGTTTTCAGCGGGGTCTGGAGAGGTAGATGGTAGCATGGGTCAAAAAATCAGAAAACTGATATGTATCGTCCAGCTCCAAAACCGACACATACCGAACGATACATTGGTATGTATCGTCCAGTATATTGGCATTTTGTATGAGAGGCACTGACACGGTACCTTGAATGTACCGTATCGGTGACCCCCAAAACTGATACGTATCAGACGATACGTATTGTATCGTCCGAGATTTTGACCCATGGATGGTAGACAGCCTCTCTATTGAAAAGGGCGGCTACAGTTGAGCATAGAGTTTGAACTCTACTCTCATGTGCATTTTCCCATGACACGTGGCACTCAATGACCACGTGGCACCACCCCCTCTAGGGTTTACTCCTCCTTAGGAGTTAGAAAAAAAATTAAAAAAATAATCTTGTACAGCTGTGGTCTAGCAATCTGAAAATGAACGGTGAGTTGATTTTGCATTTTACCTTTCATTTTATCACTCATTAACCATTGTGGCAACAGTTCTTATTTATTTTTTAAAAAATTAATTTTTTTAATGGTCTTGGATGACCATGTTCATATCTGCTTGGCAAATAAATGCACTCGAGTGTCAAGTCCCTAGCTTTTCTCTTTCCCTCCCTCAATCTATATATATATATATATATATATATATATATATATATATATATATATATATATATATATGCCCGCACACACAATCTGTATTTGTGATGTTGCATATGCTAACCGTACAAAACTAATTTCGCACATAAAACCCATAGCATCAATCAACCCTTTGAATGGTAGACAGGTAGATTGTACCAGTACTCCATTCATATCAAGCTTGTGTACAATTGGGATCCATTAGTCAACCATTCAAAGGATTAAATGATAGTTTAAGATTTAGGTGTACAAGAAATTTCTTTGCTTAAGCACACAACTATGGTTATCAAAATCGTACAATACTAGATATAATATGTGTTACTATATAAGATGATTTACTAATGATTGTAGGATATAATACGATGAATGTGATTTTGATTATAACTTTAGTTCATTAATGAAAAAAAAAAGGTTATATATTAATTTACCCCAATCCAAACACTCCTTCATTAAGACTTCCGTATCTATCAAATGAATACATAATTTAAAAATAATAATAAAATAAAATAAACAAAAGGATGAAGAGAAGAGGAGCAAAAGGGCATCTCAAGTCCTAAGAAGCCTAAGAAGACGAAGAGCAAGGAGAAAAAGAAAAAATTGATGATGCAGATTTTAGGGATGGAGATGAAGAATCAAGACTCTTTGCTTTTTGTTGATTGAGGCTACAAACTAACAATGTCAAGAAATGAGTATATAGATACATATTATACTTGTACAACTATAGTCTTGTTATAGTAGGAGTTCAAACATGAAAGAAGCAGATCATGCAAGTATACAATATTGTTGGTGTATCTGTAGGTTTTATCATTAAGTTGGTGTGCGTGTTAATGTGTTAGTCTCATTATGTACGTGCGGGTTTGTTAGTATTAATGGGGGTAGGGTGTCAATAATATTTTGCACATAACATAAATATCCTGGATAAATTGGAATGAAGACATCAATCCTCCCTCCTCCATTAACGCTGCCGTATCACCCCTAGCTAATGTCACCCTTGCTGACGCCATCCTTATCATTGCTGATGTCAGCATGACATCAAACTGACATAAGCATGATCAATTTTTTTACCACAACTCAAATTTTTTACCTGAGCTATGATTGGAATCTTCCATAGATCACTTTTATCTTCTGGCTAGATAGGTTTTGAACTCTCTATGATATAATTTTGAAGCAACTACAGAGTGTTGAAGCTTTACAGTTTTCGATGCCCCTAATCCGTGTATGACCACAAAAGGCATCATGCCATATATGGTTTGAATCGGTTCTTCAAGAGGGTCAGTTTGGTTGTGATTTCGTGTCAGTTGGAGATCCGCGGTGAAAGATCTCTTTTTTTGTAAAACCCAAAAAATTTATATTCCAGTTCACAAAACTAGAGGCTACCACTGTCTTTGATCTTGATCAGTCACGTCACCTGCTAGAGTTTGGTTCGGATTTCATTCCCCAATCCATTGTTTTTTGTTCCATTAAATTTGGTTGACTGTGAAGTATTTCTTGATAATTCTTGTGCTTGTGAGACCGTGAAGCAGGTGGGTTGCATAACCAGTATTTTCTCTTGTTGCAGCCGTGGTGGCATGTGGTGGTAGTTGCGGTATTGCTGTTCCTTGTTAAAAACAAGATGGGACCTTGTTCTTGTGGAGCCAACTTTGTTTAAAGAGGTTTATTGTGGGTGAATTGTGACAATTCGTTAATGGTGTGATCAGCCTGTGTACAGCACAAATGGAGGTGTTGCTTTAGCATGTTTGCAGCAGTTTGTTTCTGTTTGTGCTTCTTCTCAGCAGTTTACAGTATTGTTGTCGGATGGTTCAACACTTTACTCCATGTATATAGTTTTACTCTCTGTTCTCCCATCCTAGTTCCCGGTACAGCCTGGTGGAGGTGTTGGCCACAAAGGGATCACCCTATTCAATACCAAAGAAGGCCTGCGGGCCGAAGGCATATAGAGTAGGTGACCAGACCCGCATGACAAAGGACCCACTGAGCCTGTGTAGAAAGCTGTTGTTGGTTTATTGAAGGTGATCTTGTGAGCTGTTTGTTTGCCCGCATTGACCGTGATTGTTTGGGCGAAGTATCTCCTAAAATGGATGACGTAAACAGTGTTATTACGCTTCCACACAGAGAGTATCGGGACCTTGTGCAGCAGCCAGCGAGCCTCGTGTGCCCAGGGATTCTCTTCTCATCTTGTGGAGTCAAGTATTATCGGCATTGCTCATGCTTCATCTACATCTCAGCCTAGGATCATTGATCCAGGATGCGACTGATCATAAGACCGGTAGGTCTTCGATGTTTGGTAGAATTATGTTGTTATCCTCTCCGAGTAGTATCCGTGTTGCTAACAGTCCGCTAGTTCCTCTAATGGGCAAGGCAATGTACATGTTGGTGGTATATCTCTTGATTCTACACTGCACACTTCAAAAACGCCCATGAGCCTACTTTCAATCAGTAAAATCAATAACTTGACGAATTGCAGTTTAACCTTCTTTCCGTCACATTGTATTGGCTGGGACCTGTCTATGGGAAAATGTTTGGACATAGTTGTAAGGAGAGGGACGTTTACGTCTCTGAAGAAGAGAAAAGGCTTATGAGAGTAGTTGCTGCTGCTACATCCTCGGAAACTTCACATTTACAGCATCGTCGTCCGGGACACCTTCCCTTACCTCGTTTGCATCTTTGGTTCTCGAACCTGTTTAGTCATTCTCAGTATGACTTTCAGAGTCCAGTGTCACCTTTCAAAGAAATGTCGTACCTCTTACCCAGTGAGTAATGATAAGAGTAATATTCCCTTCCATCTTGTTCACTCGGATGTTTGGGGCCCTTCTACAGTTGTTGGTTTACACGATTTCCGGTATTTTGATGCATTTATTGATGAGTGTACCTGTTATAATACTATGTATTTAATGTGAACCAAAGATGAGGTTGGTGTGATATTTATGGTCTATCATAAGATGGTCAAAACTCAATTTCAGGCAAGAGTGAAAATCTTAAGATCATGTAATTGGGGAGAGTACTCCTCCTCCCACCATCTCTAACCATACCTTTGCTCTCATGCGATTGAGTGATAAACCTCTAGCACATATACTCCACAAAAAAATGGAGCAGCAGAAGGAAAAAATTGGCATCCTCTCGAAGTAACTCGTTCACCTTCTCTGTATGAGCGTTCTGTAACATCTATGGTGGGTTTTTGTTGTTCTTACTGCCCGTTAAATGATTAATAGAATGCCTTCACTTGTCCAGGGGGTGAGTGTCCTTTCAAACTAGTGTTTCCTACGAGTACTCTCTTTCTTGTTCCACCCCGGGTCTTTGGACTACTCTTCCTATTCCACCCCGGGTCTTTGGGTGTCTATGTTTTACACATAATCCATCTCTTCATCGTGATAAACTCTCCCAAGGCTATGGGATGTGTTTTTATTCGGTACCCTCCATCCCAAAAGGGCTACAAGCCCTATGAACCTGTAATAGACTAATAGGGAAGTGTTTTATTACCATGGATGTCACCTTCATAGAGTCAACCCAGTTATATGCTCCTCCTCAGTCCCCTCTTCAGAGGGAGAAGTGTCAAAGTAGTGAAGAGAGCACTGAGAATCCCTTACCTTTACCATGCATAGGAGAGGATGATGTTGAGGAAGATATTGAAGAATTGGCAAGTGTCAGTGATCCTAAGGGTGTGAGAAATCCTAAATGTGTGAGATCTTAAGATGGTTGAAGATACGAGGGACGATTTGGAAAAATGAAATATTCGAAAAGGAGAAGAAAAGAGTCCAGAAGCCTTCCCCTCTCACTCAAGAAACGATCAAACGTCAACTATGAACGCTGGTCCAGTTGTTGATGAACCTCCTCAAGTTTCAAACTTGGATACTTGAATTGCCCTCCACAAAGGAACAAGATACCCCATCAGAAATTTTGTATCCTACCAAAATTGTTTTATATCTCATATGTTGTTTGTAACTTCGTTAGATTCTACCACTATCCTACTAGTGTGTCCGAGGCTCTTTCACAATCACGATGGAAGGAAGCCATGATGCAAGAAATGAGATCCCTTGAACATAACCAAACTCGGGATATTGTTGAGCTTCTTACAACGAAAAGGCAGTTAGAAGTGAGTGGGTCTACATGTGAAGTATAGATCTTATGGTTCAATTGAAAGATACAAGGCAAGGTTAATTGCAAGAAGGTTTACTCAGGCACGGGGTGTTGACTACCAGGATGCCCCTTTGCTCTAGTTGTCGGGTCCAACTTCTCGTGTCTCTTGTTGAATACAAAGATTGTCCCCTATACGAACTTGATGTGAAGAATGCCTTCCTCAATGGAGATCTAAAGAAAGGGGTATATATGTTTTTTCCTATTGGCTTCTCCCCCCCAGAGGGAGAAAGGAAAAGTTTGCAAATTAAAGGAGCCCATCTATGAGTTAAAGCAAGCACCTAGAGCATGGCTCCATAAGTGATTATGGAGTTCGGGAATAGAAAAAATCACTATGACCATACCCTGTTGTGAGGAAAGGTATTCATATCACAGCTCTGGTTGTATACATTAATGGTATCATTGTCACGGGGGATGACAGTAAAGAAATAATACGACTAAGATGCAATTTGATTCGTTACTTTTCGAAATTTTTGAGAATTTCGATATTTTCATCGAAATTTCGGTATTTTTCTTTTAAAGTTTAATTTTTATTTAATGTGGCAAATAAACAGTCACCACACGTTGGCAAATGGTTGCTCACTAGGCACCACACGTCTCATTGAATTGGTTAAGAGAAAGTAAGTTTTACAGGTGGAATAAAGTGTGAATTTTTTTTTCTAAACGATATGGGACTAAAAACTCAATTGCAGTTTGCCAATGGGTACATTACTCACCCCCAAAACGGCTGCTTTTTCACCCCACCACCTCCACCTGGTATTGCATTGACCACCTTTGAATCAGATGGTGGAGGTCATTTTTCATCCCCATCTTCTGCACACTGGATCTATGGATCGTGGGCGTACCATCAGACGGTCTGTTTTTTTTTACGCATAGCACACATCGCAAAAGGTGATGCTAAAATATGCTTGAGCGTGATGGAGGTCATATGATTTAAGGACCGCTTTTTGAGATGTGTGCCATGTATAAATGTGTAATAAAAACACCGACCGTCTGATGGTACGCCCACGATCCTTAGATCCATTGTGCAGAAGATGAGGATGAAAAACGACCTCTACCATCTGATTCAAAGGCGGTCAATGCATGCCGACTGAAGAAGGTGGGGTGAGAAAGCAGCCTGGTGGGTGAGTATAATGGTACCCTTTGTCAATTTTTCTTCTATAGTTCTATGCTTGAGCTTGGTGGCAGTGCTTGGATCAATTGCTATTTTTTTTTTTAAATATTAAATATATTTTTTTTATATTTTTAATCTCCGAAATTTCCCGAAATTTTTTCGAAATATATCGAAATTAATCCGAAATGTACCGAAAGGACCCCCCACCAAAAATTACCAAAAAGGAAATTTGTCACTATGGTCATGACGAGATTTCTTGTTTTAGCAAAAATTTCTTTTTTTAGTGTTTTATTAGAAGTAGGATTTTTTATTTTGATAGCTTATATAAAAGGGCTTGTAAAGACAATTTAATTAGTTATTAAATATTTTGAATGCTTTTATGTTTGAATATTCTTTGCCTAAGATGGGTTTGGTGTGAGGCCAAGGGAGTGATTCCCAAAAGCTAATTTATCTTTTCTTTTACTTTATTGATTAGTACTTGTTTTCTAAATCTCAATCTATTGATTTCGATCCCAAAACCCTAAACCTTTCTGAACCCTAAATCCATCAAAGTCAAAGCCCTTTTCGAAACCATAACCTAAAACCAAACCATAAGCTTACAAAACCATAAATTCATTTCACAACCCTAGTTAGAGCCTGTGAACCTACATCTGATCGAAGACAAACGCCCAACCCTGGAAAAGCCAGAATTCTATCTCTAGGCCGATCTCGCATCAAACCTAAGAGTACTTGCGCATCGGATTGGACCCCCATTCGAATCTCGCGTGATTTACCTACCGGAATTCTACGAACCCGAAAGTATCGAGTTAATTTTGAGATTAAGTTTGTTTTAACCTATTTAATTTCGGTAAATCCGCATTAAAAATCATATTCATACATTGTAGGGTTACCGTCCCGCGCCAGTTTTGGTATCAGAGCCCTAGGTTTTCTTGGTTAGGGCATTTTTGTTTGTCATATTTAATTTATTGCATTGTTTTCTTTTGAGTCCATATTGCATTCCATATTAGGACCCTAATAGACCTTTGTGATCACCATGGCTTCGGATGAGGTTCTTAATACCCTTAAAGCTATGCAAGAAGAATTGGGTGCGATTAATGCACGTCTGAATACCATAGAGCAAGCCCAAACATCCTTAGGAATTTTTAATGGTCGTTTGTGTGATCGAATCAACCGATTCGAAGCGGAAGATGAATTCCAGGATCAACCCTAAGAGCGTGAAGGTCCTCACTTTGAACGCGATGGTCGCCAAGACAATCGGAACCAGAACCGTAGCGATCATCGTAGAGATGACTATGACCCGAAGTTCAACTCCTTAAGAATGTTCGAGTTGAGATTCCGACTTTTGATGGAAGAATGGACCCTACCGTCTTCCTCAATTGGCTTTCCGACATGGATCAACACTTTGATTGGTATGCCATGAATAACGACCGTTGTGTTAGACTCGCTAAAATGAAATTGGTTGGTCAAGCTCGACTTTTCTGGCTCAATGTTGAGCGCATCAGGGTGAATGCTGGTTGTCCACCCATTACCCATTGGAACGACATGAAGGACCGACTTGCTAAAAAGTATGTTCCTTTATCTTACCACCAACGCCTCCTCGACCAGTGGCAAAATTTACGCCAAGGTGGTATGCCCATTACCGATTACATTGCCAAATTTGAAGAGTTCATGATAAGGGCAAAAGTATCGGAAGACCCTGGAATCACTCTCTAGATTCCGCACCGGGCTGCGACTCGATTTGTAAAAAGAATTAATTTCTCACCCCATGGAAACTCTTGAAAGAAGTTATGCCGTTGTGTAAGATCTTGAACGATATTTAAAAACTACGGTGGTAAAGATAACCGAGCCACAACATAGTGATCAACGACCCGGTAAGGGACGATTTAATCCTCCGCCCAGGTCTACACATGTCCCTACCAATACGAGGTTTGAAAAGGGAAAAGGTGCAGTTGGAGAATCCTCAAGGGGCAGATTTTCAATAAAGTGCTATAAATGTCATGGGATGGGTCACTTTGCCGCCCAATGCCCTACGAAAGACCCCCAAAAGGCTCTATTCATTGAGGGAGAGGATGATGATGATGAGGTAGTGGTCGAAGAAGTAATTGAGCCGGTCAGCACACCCAGTGATGAGGAAGGTGATGCTATTGGTCATGCTTTAGTTGTGAGGTGTGCCCTTGCACAGCCTCAACGAGATGAAAAGGATGACTGGTGAAGGGAGAACATCTTCCACACATTTGCCAGATTTGGTGAAAAGTATTGCAGAGTCATCGTGGATAGCGGTAGTTGTACTAATGTAATATCAACTCATGTCGTAAGCCACTTGGGGCTTACACCTGAAGCCCACCCGAGACCTTAAAAGGTCGCATGGGTAAATTCTTCGTCCATTCTCATGTCGAAAAGGTGTCGTATACTGATTCAATTAGGTTATTATTCGGACACCTTATGGTGTAATGTGGTGCCAATGGATGTGGGTCATATCATTTTGGAAAGGTCGTGGCTCTATGACATGGATGTGACTCTTTTCAGTCGATCAAACATATGCACATTCATGCATGAGGGTAAAAGATTACTTTACACCCTTTGCCTCCCAAAACGCCATCGACTAACAAGGTCGAAAAGAAGGGCGAATCTTCTAAAGTCATTAATATTGTCAGCCCTTCTGAATTCGAGAAGGCATCGTTAGATGGGAGTGTGGTGTACGTAGTTGTCACTGTTGAGAGTGCTCCCAAGTCAGTGATCGAGTGTCCCAAGGAGGTTGAGCCGTTTTTGAAAGAGTTTACGAATGTCTTCCCTGGAGACTTACCAAACGAACCCCTTCCCCTGCGTGATATCCAACACGCAATAGACTTGGTTCCCGGATCTACCTTACCGAACCTGCCCCACTACAAGTTGAATCCGGTTGAGCACACCGAGTTGACTCGACAAGTCAATGAGCTTCTTCAGAAGGGGTTCATCCAAGAGAGCATGAGCCCGTGTGCCGTACCTGCCCTACTCACTCCTAAGAAAGATGGTACATGGCGCATGTGTGTGGATAGCCGTGCAATCAACAAGATTACAGTTAAGTATCGGTTTCCCATATCACGGCTCGATGACATGCTCAATATGATGGTTGGTGCCACTATCTTTTCTAAGATAGACCTTAAGAGTGGCTACCATCAAGTCCTAATCCGCCCCGGTGAAGAGTGGAAAGCCGCCTTTAAGACTAAAGATGGTCTTTATGAGTGAACAGTCATGCCTCTTGGGCTTTCAAATGCCCCAAGTACTTTCATGCGACTCATGACCCAAGTGTTGAGACCGTTTCTAGGCAAATTCCTTGTTGTAAATTTCGATGACATCCTGATCTACAGTCATGACAAGGAACAACACTTGACCCACCTTAGGTTGGTTTGTGAAACCCTCAATGGCGAGAAGTTGTTTGCAAATCTCAAGAAATGAACCTCCATGCAGCTTTCTGTTGTTTTCTTGAGATTTATTATCTCGGCCAATGGAATGGTCGCAGACCCCGAAAAGGTTAAAGCCATTGTGGAGTGGCCAGAACCTAAGAGCATACACGATGTCCGCAGCTTCCATGGTTTGGCTACTTTTTATCGTCGCTTCATCAGAAGCTTTAGCACCATCATGGCCTCAATATTACTGATTGCATGAAAAAGGGAGACTTTAAATGGGGCAAAGCAGCGACGAGAGCATTTGCTGATATCAAACAACGGACGAGTAGGGTACCCGTCATGCGCTTGTCGGACTTTTCCAAAGTCTTCGAAGTCGCATGCGACGCATCGGGTGTAGGCATAGGAGGAGTGCTTAGCCAAGAGGGTCACCCTGTGGCCTATTTTAGTGAAAAACTTAACGAGGCGAAGCAAAAATATTTAACCTATGACAAGGAGTTCTATGCAGTCGTTCGATCTCTTTGGTATTGGAAGCATTACCTTAGACCGCAAGAATTTGTGTTGTTCTCTGACCATGAAGCATTACGCTTTCTTGCCTCACAGAAAAAGTTGAACCCAAGGCACGCGAAATGAGTCGAGTACCTTCAAGGGTTCACATTTGTTTTAAAGCATAAGGCCGGTGCTGAAAATAGGGCTGCTGATGCACTTAGTTGTCGGATGGCGACTTTGCACTCTATGAGCACTGAGGTCGTCGAGTTCAATAGGTTAAAGGATGAGTACCCCGAGTGCCCAGATTTTGGGGTTGAGTACACTGCTCTCCTTAGTAACTCGACTAGCACACACTTCGTGTACACCATCCAGGATGGGTACTTGTTTAAAAGCAATCGCCTTTGCATCCCTAGCACTTCATTGCGTGACTTTCTCATTTGGGAGTTACATGCTAGAGGGATGGCCAAACATTTTGGGCGTGATAAAACTGTTACGCTCGTAGAGGATAGATTCTTTTGGCCTAGCCTGATGAGAGATGTCGCTCGGGATGTCAAACACTGTCGTACTTGCCAAGTGTCAACACAGACTAAACAAAATACCGACTTATACACTCCGTTACCCGTGTCACACACACCGTGGCAAGACCTCTCTATGGATTTCGTGCTCGGACTTCCTAAGACCACCCCGAGGAAGCACGATTTCATTTTTGTCGTAGTGAACCGTTTTTCCAAGATGGCCCGACTTCATTCCTTGTTCCAAAACCTCCAATGCATCCCATATTGCTAAACTGTTTTCGCGGAGGTAGTATGTCTTCATGGGTTGCCTAAAACCATTGTGTCTGATAGGGATGTTAAGTCCACTAGTTATTTTTGGAAGACACTTTGGCACATGATGGACGCTTTGCTCCAATTCTCGATCGCTTATCATCCTCAAACGGATGGCCAAACCGAAAGCACCAATAAGAGCCATGGGAATCTCCTTCGTAATCTTGTCGGTGATCATGTTAGGACCTGGGGTACCATTTTACCCGCAGCTGAGTTTGCCTATAATAATTCTATCAATAGGTCCATAGGCATGAGTCCTTTTAAGGTAGTACATAATCATAAGCTTAGGACTCCATTAAATTTGATCCCCATGTCTGCATCCCATAGAGTGTCAGAGTCTGCCGATGCATTTGCACAACACATACATAGCTTGCATGTCGAAATTAGACAAAAGATTAATTCAAGCAATAGTCAATATAAGTTATCTGCAAATGCTCACAAGCGCTTGAAAGAATATCAGGTGGGTGATTATGTGATGGTCAAGGTTAGGCCTGAGCGGTTCCCATCGAGATCCGCAAAGAAGCTCCAATCCAGAAGCGTTGGACCTTTTAGAATTTTGGCTAAGAGTGGTCCTAATGCATACGTGCTCGAGCTTCCTCCAGGTACGGGGGTTAGTTCAACGTTTAATGTGGAGGACTTGGTTCCTTACTTGGGTTTCACCCCACCTCCTGAAAACTCACTCCAGCCACCTCCTAGTCCCAACCCCAACCCAACCTTGCAGCCTGTACCTCTTCCTTCCCCAAGCAGACAGAGAGCAGATGAAATAGAAGATATAATCAATAATCATGCTGTCTCTACACATGACAGGGGATTTCAGAAGTACTTGGTCAAATGGGTCGGCAAACTGGAGTCCGAAAACACTTGGATCCACGAGAATGAAGTTCGCCGCTTGAACCGAGAATTGCTAGACATCTACCACGAGCGTGTTTCAACAGTGATGAAACCTTTTTGGTCCAGGGGAATTGAAGGGGACGCCGAATACGTGGACATCGGTTTTAGACCACATCGCTTCTACTGACGTCGAAAGAAGCGAAGAGAGAGCCCGAGTAACCCGAGTACAACATCATCAGGAGGAAGAGCAAAGCAGAAAAAGTAATCCATTGACCAGACGTCTGTGGGTTCAGGACGGACGTCCGTAAAATAAGCCCCTCCCTATTTTTGGAGGGACGGACGTCCGTAGTGCACCACAGACGTCCGTGGAAGTCGTGACGGGATTTCCTGTTTTAGCGAAAATTTCTTTTTTTAGTGTTTTATTAGAAGTAGGATTCTTTATTTCGAATTTTATTTTGGTAGCCTATATAAAGGGGCTTGTAAAGACAATTTAATTAGTTATTGAATATTTTGAATGCTTTTATGCTTAAATATTCTTTGCCTGAGATAGATTTGGTGTGAGGCCAAGGGAGTGATTCCCAAAAGCTAATTTATCTTTTCTTTTACCTTATTGATCCCTACTTGTTTTCTAAATATCAATCTATTGATTTCGATCCCAAAACCCTAAACCTTTTCTGAACCCTAAATCCATTAGAGCCAAAGCCCTTTTCGAAACCATAACCTAAAACCAAACCATAAGCTTATTACAAAACCATAAATCCATTTCACAACCCTAGTTAGAGCCTGTGAACCTACATCGAATCGAAGACAAACGCCCAACCCTGGAAAAGTCAAAGTTCTATCTCTAGGCCGATCTCGCATCGAACCTAAGAGTACTTGCACATCGGATTGGACCCCTATTCGAATCTCACGTGATTTACCTACCGGAATTCTACGAACCCGAAGGTATCGAGTTAATTTTAAGATTAAGTTTGTTTTAACCTATTTAGTTTCTGCAAATCCGCATTAAAAATCATATTCACGCATTTTAGGGCTACCGTCCCGCGTCACTAGGGTGATTCCAAGAATGACAGGAGATCCAATACTAGTTATTGTACATTCCTAGGTGGGAACCTAGTGACATGGAAGAGTAAAAAACAATACATCGTCCCAACATAAGTGCAGAAGGAGAATATAGAGTTATGTCCCAAGATGCTTGTGAAGGGATGTGGCTTAAGTTTGTCTTAGCAGATCTAGGAGTGGATGTCAAATTACCGATAATCTTGTATGGGGACAATGATGCAGCACTTCACATAGCAAAAAATCTAGTATATCATGCAAAAAATAAAGCACATTGACGTTGATTGCCACTTCATCTGCAAGAAAGTTACGTCACAAGAGTTTTGCACTCCTCAAGTGAGGTACATAATTAGTCATTGACAAAGGCTATTGGGCAAAATGATTGTATAACATCACCTCCAAGTTGGGTATGATAGACATCTATGCACCAACATACGGGGGACTGTTGGTGTGTCTGTAAGTTTTATCAGTAAGTTGGAGTGTTGTGTCATCATCTTCTTCTTCTTCTCCTTCTCCTCCTCCTCCTCCTCCTCCTCCTCCTATAAAACCCTAACCCTAAATTTTACTAACACAGGTATACAGTATAATTTATACACCACACTTTTAATTTTGTAGCTATAGGGTTTCTTTTTAAATAGTGGAAAATTGGAAGTTCATGGGCTAGGATCTCATTTGCATGAGGTCAAGCAGCTTTGGCTGCACAGTCAGGCATAAGCCTTGTGGGACATGCTACATTTATCACATATCTTTTTGAAGTCATGATGATTTAGGGCATACTGCAAGCATGGCTGACATGGGTCATGTTGTAGAGAAGTCATATTTTTTTTTGTAACAGAAGCAGTGGTGGTTGCACGGTGAGGAGTGTTATCTCATATGTAGCAGAAAAGGCCAAGTGCCATTTGTGATGGCCTCATCGATCACAATGTTATATAATTATTTTTTACTTGTGACCTAATTTTACCTTCACAGTATTATCATATAACTAAATGGATATGCTATCGTCAGGCAGTGTACCTGGACACTTCTATTTTCAGGTTTTTTGGTGTGCCGATACTTGGTGATACTTGGATACTCCTCGACATGACACAACATGTCGAGACATGTACAAAAATATACCTTCGAATACCAACAAAGTGTCTTTTTTTTTAACGGTTATAGGAAATATATTAAAACCAAAGGGAAATAAAGGACCGCGAGAAGCTGGAAAAAAAAAACAAAAAAAGAGCACCCACACAACAGAACCAAACCCCTCACTCCAACCTGAGACGAACCAAAAAACAGGGGAAGCCCTATGCAAGAGGACAAAAGGCTAAGTGACGAGGTTTTCTCAGACTTCATCATGATCTTGACCCTCAGAGCCCCAACACAAGATAAATGGAACCAATCCAACACAAAATCCCTTACAGCCTTGAGGATCAGATCAAAAGGTTTCCTGATTCTTCTAAAGACTTCGATATTTTCTCTCATTCCCGATACTCCAAATGACAGCCATCAGGATGATTCTCCAAAATCCATCCTTCTCCATTATAAAAAATAACCCCATCCCAAGCAGCCATAAGATCCCCACAAAATTTCGGTAGAATCCAGCTAATACCAAACATCGACAAGAAGCAATTCCATATTTTCCTACGAATCCAGCAATGAAGTAGAAGATGATCAACAGATTCTTCTACTTGAAAGCTCATAACACATCTATTCCTGAATCGAAGACCTCTCCTATTCAAGCACCAACAAAGTGTCTCATTTTGACACGGTAAAATGAGCTGCCATTTTAGTCAAAACTGTATCAAGTTAGTAAATTATAAATGAATTTGGATCCTTGAAAACTATTTTTATAATGCAAAATATTTTAAGTTAAGTTTCATGACATAGATTATGTATAGTGTTCATCTTTTTATCAAGTAGGTATCTCAATTAGCTCTTTAAGATCTCCTTTTCAGTTATAATTTCATATATATATATATATATATATATATATATATATATATATATATATATATATATATATATATATATATATATAATCGTGCCCATACTTGCCAGGAGTTGGTATGGGATACAGGTACTGGTACGTTTAGGTGAAAAAAAATCGGGTGTTTTATTAAAACAGCTTCACTGTGATGTTGGTAACTTGGTACAGATAGCCTCCTAACAGGTTGCACAGTGACAAAAGTTTCCGATTTTGAAATAGTCGTGCTTTAATCACGATTTATTCATCAAACAAAAAGTCATGACTTATTCAAAAAGTCAGGAGCTTTTTAATAAATTACGAAGATCATGGCTGCAATTTATTCGTGATTTATTACAATTTCTAATTTTGTATGATGCTCATTACCCATGAATAATGTTAGGTCAATGTACTTAATGGTTGATTTGTCAATGTCTTTTTTAGTTTTGCGTGATGGCCATTGGCCATGGAAGATATTAAGGACTTCTGGATGTAGATTTGTCAATAGTTACTATTTTAACATGGATAATTGTCTATGAATTATGTTAATTTTACCTTAGTGTTTTATTTTATTCAAAAAATATGTTAAAAACTAAAAAATAATTTTTAACATATAAAAATTATAATTTTTCACAATTATTATTTTTTCGTTTTTCCCCATTTGCAGATTTTTCCGCTTATTCTGAATTTTTCCCTTGCCAACTTATTCATGAACTTCGAATTTGTCAGTATGGTCTTCAAATTTTTCATTATGGGTTATTGAATGTCATGTGTCTACAGGATTGCCAGTCCATCCTATTCCTTTTATTTAACCAGAGACAATATCTATGAAGAAAAGAGAGTTACAGAGAAATTAAAAAGGAAAACGTTGTGAAATAATTAAGAGGCCTTTGAAAAACATCAAATCTAAATATTTTACGCCAAGAAGAAAATAAATACTCAGATGTGAATAGGGGATGTGTAAAAAGAAACTTGTCCTACAACATAAGAAAATTTGCAAGATCACAAACTGAGATAAAGAAAAAGAAAAATCAACTCTCAGGTTGGTCATCATCACAAATTCACGGAAAAATCAACACGGCCAATAATGAGATAAACGTCCACCAACATCATGGCACACTCAATAAGCAAGATTCATGGTCATCTTAAATTGGTTATCAATGATTTGAATTAAAAACTATCCTAAACAAAAATATTACAAAAACAGGGATAAAAAGAACTCACATATATAGTGAAGGCAATTGTTGTCACCAGAATTGCATATCCCGCATTATACGCAGGAAATTTGTGGAGAAGATTTCTTGCAACAAATACACAAAAGACCACAATAGGTACGATTATGAGTGATAGAGTGATAAGCAATGACCGAGCATCAGGTCCAAATATCAGCCTCCCTCTAAAGATAAATCTCTGCAGGAAAAATAATTAATTTGAGAAAGAAAACATAGGAACAAGCTATCATCGTCCAGAATATAAGTAACAAGGAAACTTTGAAAGTTCAAGAGACATCAGAATTCTAGTAACCGTCCAATCTCAGTATATCAAATCAAATTATTAAAATGGTACCTCAGTTCGCGCCTACAGGTTTAAGGAAAGCGCCTATGTCCGAAACCTAGTGAAACTCGTTGACTGCTTGAAATCAGACGTTGGAGAACATATTTCACCATAATCTTCCACAAACGGATTTTGATACCATGACCTTACCATCGGACAGTCAGTTTTCTATTCCACATCGCACAGATCCCCAAAATAAGTCCAAAAATCACGTCTGCATGTGATTTTAAAGCCATCTTTTTGGGATTTGTGCCGCGTGGAAACAAAAATCACACCGTCTGATGGTACATGCATAGTCTCAAAATTCGTTGTGTGGAAGATTGAGGTGAAAAATGATCTTCATCGTCCGATTCGAAGCAGTCAACGGGTTTCGGACGTAGGAGCTTTAAGTAAAGACGTATGCGCGAACAGAGGTACCCTTATTAAAATGCTCAAAATAACCAAAATATTTAGAAGAGGCAAACAAAGATACCTAAAACAATTTGTTCATCACCATTTACTAGAAACAATGTTCCATGCAACTTGAACATGAAAAATGCTACAATATAATGGTAAGAAGGTTTGCTGAATACTAGAGTTCACAAGAACACCTCAGAATCACTAGGCAAACTCTGGTTGACCCGACAGGTCAAGTGACCAGACCTGGCACAGTTCGGGACCAAAATCCCGACCCGCAATCTTGACCCATTTATTAAACAGGCCGGGTTTGGGTCCCTGGGTTCTTGACCCAAGCCTGGCCTGAGTCACTACCATATATCCTAATCCAACCTGGCCCAACCGACCCGACTTTTTGCTAATTGGGTTGGGTCAGGTTCAGATTGAGGGTAGACCATAATCGGATCGGGTCGATTTGACCACGCCCCCATCCCACCCCGTTTGTATCCCTAGCTACAAGAGGGATACAGCTCAACTAGATATGAAATGCATTAGGTTAAAACTTGAGTTAACTTTAACACATTGAATAAATTAAGGATCCTATAGGGATACTAAGTTACTAGCGAATATTATACTGATGAAGCATACTATAAAAATTTTAGAGAGGGATTAATCAACATCTGAGACGAAAATCAAATATTTCCGAGCACCAGTTTGGGTTTAAATTGAAACCATCTTTTTCGTAAGGGGACTTATAGAGTTCAGAGAGAGGAAGAAAAATTTACATATGGTTTTTACTAAGTCAGACAAGAACTATGACAGTGTTGAGACAGATAATCCTTAGTTGCACAAAGCGGCAGGAAGCGTGTAGTAGGTTGGAAGCAAGAGCGTCACTAAAAACTTAAAATTGAATAGTTTTATGGTCGGAAGAGGGAGCGGGAGTGAGATTCCGAAGCGGGAGCGGGGCACGCTAATTAGAAGGTTCCTGCTACTAGGAGATAATCTAGTAGACAATAAGCAGGAAATGCACTCTAAACAAATAAATTGATAACATAAGACATGTATAAAGGGGTAGAGAGATGGTTGAGTTTTCTATCAAAGTTTGACTGCATCAAAGGGTCTGCTTTGAGTCCTTATTTGTTTGCAGATGGTGCAGTGCTAATTGAACGGACAAATAAACAAATAAATGATAACTTAGAACTTTAGAGAAAGGCCTTATCATAAAATAGTTAAAAATGCAAAAAATTAATAATAATAAATAAAAGGACTAAATACATGGAGTGCAAGTTTAGCGAATACGAGCTTGGAGGATAATTTGGTCAAAATAGAAAACCATTTGGAGCCACAATGTCATAGATTTTGACATGTGATATTTAGGCTTCCACTATACAATCGAACGATAGGTTTGAGGAGGACATCTCAAACACGATCAATGTATGATGGCGAAGTGGAGCAAAGAGAGTGGTATGTGGTGTGATCAAAAAGCACCACTTTAATCAAATGGACGTTTTTATAAAGCGACAGCCACAAGGCATATCATTAGGCTACAAAGAAACAGCCAGAAGACAAAATAAATGTGGCCAAGATGCATATGCTAAGGTAGATATATTGAGTAAAAAATAGGATAGAATTAGGAACGAATACATAATAGCAAGTTAAGGGGTGCTCGAATGAAAGAGAAAAAAAAAATTATAATTTGAGATGGTTTGGGCATGTTCATCGGAGACTAAAAACCACGAGGGTGCAAAAGATGGAAACAATACAAGAACGAGCAGAAAAAGACACCTAATAAAGACTTGGGAAGAAGTAGTGATAAGCAACATTAAGGATTATAGAGTAACAAGGATTTTACTCAGCATGTGAGCAATGAGGATGATTTGGTCAAAATAAAGAACCCTTTATTATCACCATTCGATAAATTTTGAAACCTAGGCTCCACAATACAACAAAACGGGGGCTTTGAAGATATCTCAACCAAGATAAGTGCATGACGAACAAAGTGGAGACAAACAAGTGGTGGAGAATGTTGCAGCTAGACCAATACCATAAAACCAAACAATATAGATTTGGCGAACTCTAAAGCGAGTTCCTGCACTCTCCACGTCTTCCTTCATAAAAGGAACCTCTAATTTAGGTAATTAGTATCCCAGTTTCCAAGTAAACTGAAGGTAACTCCTAATTCAAATCAAACTTCTTAACTAACTATGAAAGTAACCAATGGCTTGTATTTTTACTTCTCCGTACCAAATAAACCATGCCTCCTTTTTCATATAAGGATACTATTTTATCATATGTCCAATACTTTAATATAATAATAACACTAACTAACATAACACAATTTCCCCAATTAAGTAAAACAAGCCTTGGTGCTATATTGAACTAAAGGCTTTTACTATGTTTCCCATGAAAGATGCCACATGAGCATTTCATGGGTGATGTCAACATGGCATCATTCCTTGAGTGGCACGACCCTTCTAATATGGTTCAACTCTCAATGGTAACACGAGGGTGCATGGTGCACACCTACATCATCTTTTCCATGTTACAACCTCAAGTCAAAAGCTTATACCTTCCTCAATCCAACACGGGTGCTTCTATTTCAAATAAGGCATTCTGCAAACTTAAGTCCATGTGGCCTTGAACAATCAAAAATGACAACAATACGGTGTTTCTTTGTCTCCATGGTCAACCTTCTCCCTGTGGAACTAGCACAACTTTAATTTCATTATTGGAGATAGTACAAGTAGTTTTCCCTCTATTATGAGTAATGTTTCAATCATAATGTGAATAATTGGGGTGCCAATAACACTTTGTAAATGATATATATATATATATATATATATATATATATATATATATATATATATATATATATATATAGTCTCCTCCATATCACCATCTTCCCCTCATGTTCGGGCTGGGTAGACTCATTAATTCACTAATTGGCAATTGGAATCCTTGTCAACAATCTCTTCCCTTTTTAAGAGCACGGTGATAAGTGTCACACATCTTAGCAATCTCACATTAGATCGGAGTCCACATCCGTTGATGGATCTCTGAACCCACTGTTCTTATAACTCAGTAATTTTTATGCAAGTAGAGAAAAGGTAAGAGGCCTTGTTATAAACCTTTAAACTTACCACACTAACTTAAATCTTCGCATTGTCAATAGAGGTTCCTCACATGACTAATCAGCAAAACCGTCTTAGTCCAAATAGAATTAGTCTTCATTTTTTTTTTTTATCAGTAAAAAAGCATTATATTGAAACACAGCAAGGCGCTGAGAGCCCAATACAACAGACACCACCACATGATCAAAAAGAAACAGGAGAGCCCGACAACAAGACAAACGAAAAAATAATAATAATAATAAATAAACTCAACACCGACCAGCACCTAGCCCGGGTCCCACACCATAGAAGTGTGCCCTCTCCCCTCCGCAACTCCCCCCTCCCAAAAATCAACAAGGTCCATGACAGATTTGACTATGAACCCCGTTGACCTGCTCATCTTCTCAAAAACTCTGGAGTTGCGTTCAAGCCACAAGCACCAATAAACCGCAAAGACCACCGATCTGGACTGCACCCGTCTGTCAGCGTCTATCATCCCAGGAACCCAGCTCAGAAGATGCTGGTATGGGATCGCCACCATAGCCCAGCTCAGGCCTCAATATTTGAAGACCGCATTCCAAACCGCACTGGCCGTCCGACAATGAAGGAAAAGGTGTGCCGCAGTCTCCTCCTCGGCGGTACACATAACACAGGAAGCCGCAACATCTTTCCCCTTACGTATTAGCTGGTCCCGCATTAGTATTCTGTCCTTGCAAAGCGTCCACACAAAAAACCTGATCTTGTAATGAATAAGAACCTTCCACAGCCATCGCCCCTCGAACATAATTAACGGGCGACACGTCTCCAACTTATATAAGCTTTTGACCGTAAATCTACCATCCCTACTCGAATCCCACACCCTCTGATCAACCCCCCTCTGATTTCGTTGTTCCGCATACAGCAACTGAAGCAGATTAGAGAACTCCGCCATCTCGCAATCAGTCAACGATCTACAGGTATGAACAGTCCAGACCTCTGCCCCATTGACAAACGATACAAACTGGTCTATCATTCCCCCCAGATTCAAAGACAATGCATAGATGCCAGGGAAGCTGGATTTAAGAGGATCGTGGGCCAGCCAGACATCGTCCCAAAATCGAATTCTGGTTTCGCACCCCCAACTAAAGCGCAATCCCCTTGCGAAGCTGGACCAAACCCCACACAGCCCTTTCCACCATGCCGAAGAATTTCTGCGTGCGATCGGACAAATACTCCAGTCACCCGAGGCCTGCCCATACTTCTCAACCAGCACCTTTCTCCAAATCCCCTCCCTCTCCTCATCCCTACCAGCTCTCCAGAACCATTTTCCAAGAAGTGCACGGTTGATCTGCCTAAGACTGCGTATACCCAGTCCCCCACAAGTAACCGGCAACTGACACACATTCTTATCTTGTCAATGAAGATCTGGTTACACAACTTCTTGTTGGAGATATAATATATTATTGTGATGTGTGTTAGTGAGTGACGCTAGATACTTATGTATGTGAGGTATGCCTAGTGGTAGTCCCACATTGAGTAAAAATGTTTAAGACATTTATGTTGCCCTCTATATAAAGGGTTCATCTTTTGTTACTTCATCTATCTTGAATAGCAACAATGTAGTCTACTAGTGTCTCTTCTCTTTCCTTCTCCCTTTCCTCTCTTTTAAGCAACTTTAGTTATTAGCATCTAGATTGTTTACATGGTATCAAAGCGGGTCGATCATGTGCGTCTTGTTTAGGGTTTTGTCTGATGTATGCTTTGCACCTTGTCGTCGGATCTCTGTGCAGCAAGTAATCTGGATTTTCAGTTTTGTATGTTGGCCCTTGTCTTCTCCAGCAACACCTAACCCATCACTGTCTTTCAATGTTGATGTCATGCTGATGTCAGTATGGTCAAACCTTTGACCTCGGGATGGGCTAAGACCTATCTCTTATAAATCATTTTTTTGGGTTGATTCTTCTTTTCTCTGGAAATTTTTTTATTTGATCAGTCCAATATGTTTTAAATAACTATTTTGTTTTTGGGTCTTCTCGACTCGATTCAAGATTTTGATAAATTCAGATCTCTTTGCTACCAGAGGCTGTGATTGAATGAGATGTAATGCATCGGTTCACCTCCAAAAGGATTTTTCCCCCTGTTTTGGAGATTTGTGACTTGTGAGGTGTTGTTTTTTATTGAATGACATGATCATTCTCATGTGACTGCCCCTGTTTTCTGAAGGGTTTGTCTTAGATCTGTGCACTATTGTGAGATTTGTAATTTGTGAGGTGTTGTTTTTTATATACGTATACTCTTATCTTTGATTCTCTGGCTATGCTGATAAGAGACTTCTAGTAATCTCTGGCTTCTTGTTTCTGCGACGATCAGTAGTTGATCATTAAATTTTGAGAGCTTAGAGCTGGATTTTGATGGGACCTGCTGCTGAAAACCGCATAGAGGTTTGTGAAAATATTTGTTTCAAGCTGATTGTGTTGCTGCCTTATGATGAGTTATCGGTCCCTCTGTTGCCACAAAATCCGTGAAGATAGTTGATGGTGCTACTCACTCTTTACCGGATGCTGAAATCCCCTCCCCCCTTTTCATTTTTTTGGCTGATGTAAGCATGTTTATGGTGTGTAACACATACTTTTTGCTAGATGTTTTCCTTCCTACATTGATGATGAGTGGCTTATGTCGTTGTTATATGCAGCTATTTTATAGGCCTCATTGATGATGATCAGTAGCCCATTTATTGATCTTATGGTCCTTTATTCCCTATCATGTGAGAGGAATGGTTCAGGAGCTTTTTCTATGTTTGGCAAGTTGAGCATCGAGGATGCTCAACTTGCGGGGGATACTAGACATATAATGCATTATTGTGATGTGTGATAGTGAGTGACACTAGATACTTATGTATGTGAGGCATGCTTAGTGGGTTTAGTCCCACATTGAGTAGAAATGTCTTAGGTATCTATGTTGCCCTAAAAGGGTTGACCAATTGTAACTTGATATATCTTGAATAGCAACAATGTAGCCTTTCAGTCTCTCTTCTCTCTCCTTCTCTTTCCTCTCCATAATAAAAACTACATGGGTATTTCTCATCGTTAGTACTTAGCTTCTTGTTTGTCTACAATCCTATCAAACAAAGACATAACCCGAAAACTGTCACAATTAATGTAATTCCTCGAGGATCGGGTCAATTCTTCCACTTGAAAACCTTCTCCACCTTGCTAGAGCAAGTATTGAAGTCATCAAAATGCAATCAACCGTGCAAGTCAAGTATCTTTCTCTCTCTCATCATGAAGCCACTCCCAGGATTTAATAATTTCCTCGAGTCTTTCACACATGAGCCACTCACTGATGAACGGATTAAAAGGGGTCCTCTTCCATCACCTTTTCCTTCAATTAATCTAAGTCTCCCGGTTAAGGCCACGAACAAGCCAAGGTCGAGCCGAGCAAGGACCAGCTCTAGCTTGGCTCTACCATATAGAACCCAAGCTCTAGCTCAACTCTAGGCTCTTCAAGCCCAAAAATTCCAAGATCGAGTGGGGCTCGAGCTAAATATTTTTTTTCAATCACAGATAACACTAATTTGACACAAAAGATCACACACAACACTATTTTAATAGATTTGAACATATAATCACATTTAAAATCACAAAAGAGAAATATCAAACCAAAAGAAAAAATCACAAAGGATCAAAAAATATCACTCAATATTAATGATTATCACAATTAGCACCGATACCCCAATCTATTTGTGACTATCATAGACTTAACACACACACACACAAAAAAAAAAATGATTATGGGTAGGAGTAGCCAATATATCACAGGGATTAGGGATCATCACAAGATATTACAGAGATTAAACATTATCACAAAATATCACTGAGAAAATTTCACAATGATTAGAGATTAAGGAATAAGGTTTAGAAATTCAAAAGGCTTATGACAGTGTGTCGAGACATATAATCTGGTAGGCGCTGAGGAAGAAATAAATCATGAACTTATATATTGCGATTATGTAAGACATGTATGAAAGAGTGATAACAATGTAAAACTACTCGTGGAAGGACAGTGAGTACCCTGCGGAGTTGGGTTGCATCAAAGGTCTATATTGAGTCGACTTTGGTAGGCGTTGAAGAAGAAATGAATCCCGAACTTATACATTAAGATTATCCAAGACATGTATGAAAGAGCGGTAACAATGTAAGAATTATGGGTGGAAGGAAGTGAGTACCCTACGGAGTTGTGTTGCCTCAAAGGTTTACTTTGAGTCCTTATTCGTTGCGTTGATCATGGATGTGCTAACTATACGCATACAAGAAGAGATTTCATGGTGCATGCTATTTGTGGATGATGTGGTCTCAAACAATTGATAAGCTGAAAGTAATGGAAAAGGGGCTTGGAGAAAGGAGATTTGAAAATTAGTAAAACAAAGACGGAATATAGAGTTGAACTTTAGTAAATATGATATCTTCGAGTATGATTTAGTTAAAATAGAAAACCATCCAGTGTCAAACTGCCACAGATTTCATTACCTAAGCTTAGCGCTACTTTACAATCAGATGGTCGATTTGAGGACATCTAGAATAGGATTAATGCACGTTGGATGAATGGGGACAAGCAAGCGGATTATTGTGAAATCCCGAGAATTCCACTTCGAATGAAGGGACGTTTTTATAAGACAAAGGTAAGGCCTGTCATACTATATGGTACGGAATGCTGGCCTACGAAGAAGAGACAAGAAGTTACGAATGTGTGGGGGTAAGATGTGTATGTTAAGATGGATTTGTAGAGTAACAAGAAAGGAAACTTATAAACAAGTATTGAGGAAATTTTGGAAGTGGCACTTATAAAAGAAAAAATCAAATAATGTCCTTGACGTGGTTTGGACATATCTACCGGACAGAATCAGACCCTATAGGAAGGATTGAGCCCCTATAAGCACAAGGAAATAGGAGAAGACAGATGAAGACCTGCAGGGAAGCAGTGAAAAGGGACATGAAGGACTGCAGAGTTACAGAGAGCTTACCACTAGTCAGAAATGAGTGGGGAAATAGGACTCGAAAAGCTGACCCCAAATAAATGAGATAAGGATGGCAAGTTCATTGGTAACTCCATGATTGAGCTCCATAATCAAGTTAGGCATGGGACAACAAGTGCAGGAGAAAAAACTCATCTAACCTAAATATGCATACGGGATCAAACTTACATTTATAATGGGGAAGAGCCTCAAACAATGAATAAAAAGCATGCTACAATATATATTGCATGTTTTCAGCGGCTTAAGAAAGATCATACCAACAAAGTTGGTATAGAGTATTTAAAGACTAAATGCTCCAAAGTAAAATAGGTGCAAAATGGAAGGCAATCAGATTTTTCCTGAACATTATCAAGAGAAGCAAACAAAACAATAACAACACAACTAACCATATAACAATCAAATTGGCAACACAATCAACACCCACCAATTTTTAATGAAATAAACAATTCCAACAAACCCATTTTTTATTGTACAACTTTACTAAAGTTTAAAGCTAACAAAGATATCACCCCAAAAGAAATTAAATTCAAATGCCCCATAAAAATAAAAATAAAAAATTTTCAAAACTACAAACCACTCCAATCCTCACACATCCTAAAATCTATCCGCCAATAAGATCAAACCATGACTAATGACTAAAAAGCAACTAATTCAAGCATCTATAAGCAAGCCACTATAATCAATCAAAATCTATAATGCCTTTCACAATCTAAATACATCCAAAACCGAAAATATACTAAAAACAATCTTTTTTTTTCGGAAAAAAATATGCAATCACTCCACTCGCAAGTGCTAACATTTATTAAAGACAACATATTACCTAGAAAAACCTCACCATTCTTTACCACAATCCAAACATGCCCATATACTTAAATCTACCAGAACAATAGGAAACCTACCCTCCATTCTATTACCCATACGCAAACTGATTTAAAACTAATCAAAAACACGGATTTAGAGCCACAATCCACATACTCATTTGCCAAAATCAGCCAAAAATAAACTCACTAAAACCAATCAAAACCAAGCATTTATAGGTAACTTAATCAATAAATGATCTAATTTTAGGAAACAAACACACCTAGGTACCAAATTTCACAAACATATCAAATTCAAATACCCACAAACAAAACCACTAAATTAATCAAACCCCACCACTATTCCAGCATACCCAATTGCTTAAAATCTACCAAAAAACAACACCAACAGCGAGAAATGAAGTAATAAATGACCTAATTCATATACTCCTCAAGATCAAATTAAAACCCTTCCAATTCATTGAACAAAACTAACACAACCCCAGTAAAACGCAAGTACCAATATCTATAATTCACATCTAACAAATCCCGATTCAAATATCCATAACCAAACATACTAAAATAATCCAAACCCACAGTTTCTTGCTCCCATTCAAGTACTAAAAAAGTACAAAGCAAATCACACCGTCGACAATAAACAAACACACTGAAATCAACCAAAAATAAGAGTTCCTTAGACAAAACGAAACACAATCTCATCATCCATGTACTAAAATATACATAAAGAAACACCAAATTAATCATAATCCACCATTCTTTACCACAATAGAAACTTACCCATTAGTTAAAATCGACTAATAGAAAAATAAATTAAATAATAATAAAGTTGAAAAAATTACATTGCTTCCTTTCCAAACTTGGTACACGCGCTTGGCCATGAGAAAAAATCAGTCTTTCTACTACGCCGGAAGTGAATCAAAGATTTGAAACTTGTTGGTGTTCATCTTCAACGATATACAGATCAGGGTGGACCGATTGGTTGATGGGGTTTTAACTTTCAAAAGGGTTTTGATGTGGCATTTTTGCTATTCAAAGAACTTTTTTTCTTCTTTGGAATCGAAAGCACAGTTTGGCTTCGGGGAGCCTTGGAAAATGTTTATAAGGGAGACCCAAATCGGGTATTAAACATACATACCTAATATACATATTAATGAATATAACACTTTGATGATGTACAGTTAAATGTTGTCAACGAATATATAGACTTTAGATATTATTTTTTTATATCTAAAACTATAATTAATTGTATGATATTAGATCGAATTATAACTTAGTTAGATACTAATACTTTGCAACGAATTCTTTCTCCACAGGGAAACAAGCAGAAAGAAAAAAAAAAACCAACTTCCCACGTTCTGCCCTCTATTTAATTATGTAAGTGAAATGACCCTAATTTCCCTCATAATTCGTAAAAAGCCTGTTAAAAGGTTCATAGACTTTGAGCTCTATGCTACTCCGGTCCTCTCGGGCGAACCCTAGATCAGGTTCACCTACTTTGATATCTACGGTACTTTTAGTGCCCTGGTTGTGGAATTCAATCATTGCCATCATATCACTAATGTTTGTACCATTAAAAATGTTACATACTGTATTATAGTACATTTCACCCAAAAGATGGACCTTACCTATTCTTATAAATTAATTCTCACCTTCCCTTCCCCCTTTTAAGTCATATATAGTGCCACGTGTTACTATGTTAGTTATTTATGGCCCCTAAATTAATTATCTTACTTTTTAAATAAAAACGTGGTTGGATTTTGTTAATCCCACGAATCTCAAGGTAATAAGACAAAAGTTGCCTATTTGAGTTATGTCTCTCTAGGTTCTCTCTCCAACCTTGCCAATTTCTATCAAGAGGCATATGTAGAGAGAGAAATGTAAAATGGACTCGGGTTCTTGGACAAAGTGTGGGCATCAAAGATCAAGAGAAGATGGGTAAAGTTTTCGAGTTCAAAGGGATCTGAATCAAGTAAGTATGGTTTATATTCTTAATTAAATTAATGATCGTGCCCAAATCCTTGAAGATCTAACAGTACTACATGACATACAATTTGTTGTCGATTCAAGTTGTCCAAGTAACAGAACATCTTAAGACATTTTGCCACCCGAAAATTACGTCCCCATACCATCAAATCCAATTTCTTTAATATGAACATGACATCATATATGAGCCATGAAACATATTACACTTCCTAAATCAAATAGTTTCAACTCTTGGATGGGCATGATATTGGTCTAGAAGATTTTCAACCCTTGGATGGGCATGACATTGGTCTAAAAGATTTTCATACGTTACTTAGCTACTTGGACAAATTAGATTGGCCAAAAGGGCCTTTCACATTGCCTAAAAAGGCTTAAGGTGAGCTCATAACTTTAATTAGACTTTTGTTTACATTTACTTAAGGTCCATATTGACTTGCTCTAATTAGATGGCGAGATTGTTTCATAAGCGCTCTTTTTTCTAACTGTTTCCCTTCCAATATATCGGGCTTGTATCATTTAATATTTTGTAAAAGGGTTAATTTATATCTTTAATAGACATGTCTGAATCATCTCAAATGTCATCTTAAATATCATTCTTTAAAGTATCATCCAACTTCAAATCTAGAATAATTATTTTTACTATATTATTATTACAATTTTTAGATGCATTTTAAAAGTGGAATTTTGGTGTTTTGCTATTTGCCGGCAGGTTTGTGCTTTTATATTTGCTTTAGAGAACATAATTAAGCATACGGCCAAGCATGCGTGTAACATTTTTATATATTTTTTTTTATGAAAAAAAGGTACATGAAACATTACATTGTGGACAAATCAGTAGAGAGAATGGTAACTTTATTCACACCTATCGAATTATTGAGGCGCCTATTATAAAAAATCGTTGATTGCTTTGAATCAAACGATGGAGATCGGTTTCCATCCCAATCCTTCACACGATTGATATTGGGAATATGGGTGTAATATCAATTGATTAGTTGTTTTTCCGTAAGGCACAGATCTCAAAAAAAGTGACTAAAAAAATCATGTGGCACACAGCACGCTCAACATATGATGTATGGTTACTTTTGGGATATGTGCCACATGAAAACAAAAACTGACCATCAAATGATAAGCCCATAGTCTAAATTAAGATCCATGGCATGGAAGATTGGGATGAAACCGATCTCGATCATCTGATTCAAAATAGTTTTGACCATAGGTGCGAATAGAGGTACTCTTGAGAGAATTGATTAAGCACCCTATCAAATATTATGGTCAAGGATCAAAATAGCAGTTTCGTTTTCGATTTCGAGCATGACCAAAACCGAAATTTCAGCCGAAAATTTGAATTTCGACCAAAAATTTCCCCTCCATATATATTTTTTACTGAAATTTCGATTCAAAATTTTGTTTTGGTGGGGACCGAAACCGAAATTATTGGCCGAAATTTTGAACTATAATTATGGTGGCTCTAATCTTGACCTTTCACTCAACCGGCCACCTCCTGGATGGGCCAATCTACAAAATGCATAGATTCAATGGACAATAGCATAAATCCATCAATGAACTTTTTTCTGGAGCATTTTCCACATTTTTTATGAGCCGGATTCAATGACCGACCTGGTCATCATGGCATATTGCCCTAATGAACCCATGCTAAAACCCATTGACTATTTTGAATCGGACAATGGAGAACGTTTTTCGTTCCAATCTTTCACATGATAGAACTTGAGATTATGTACGTACCATCAAACCATCAGTTTGAATCGGGAAATAAATGTACTACTTTATGTCTTGTCATAGGCCTATAATGAGGTGAATCAATCTTTCTAAAAACGTTTAGACATCGTTCGAGAGCCTAGAAAAGCTCAGATTATGAGTTCGTTCTCAGAAAGTGAGCTAATTCTGATAGTTTCGGCATATATCCGTTGTTCGCGAGTTTGCATTGGGGCATGGGCTTTCTAAGTAATTCTGAGTAACAACGACAGGCGTGCATCCGAGTTTTTTTGTCGGAAAAGCTCAGATTCTGAACTCTGGATTGCTATTGCTAAGTATACTTCACCATTTCTTATACACTAGATTACAACTACATCCAAGTCTAATGGCTGGTTTCCAGCGTCGCTGCAGCTACTCTCTTCCTCCATAATGTCTGCATCTGGCTTTTCTCTAATCTAATAAAAATAATGAAAACAATAAAAATCCAACCTAAGAAGAACCTTGCATCTGGCTTTTCTCTATTCCAATAAAACAATAAAAAACCAACTAAGAAGAACCATTGAAATCCTAGATCTGAAAGTCCAAACAAATGAATCGAGAAATTGAGATTAAAAAGTGGGTAAATCTCATATCTGACCTCAAGTCTCTGAAATCAATAGCCGAGACCCGCCAATCTTGAGTCTAGATCGTCATTGAAAATGTTAAGGGAGATGGACTTTAGGGTTTTCAGGGTTTAGGGTTTACTCTGTTCTCTCTCTCTCTCTCTCTCTCTCTCTCTCTCTCTCTCTCTCTCTCTCTCTCTCTCTCTCGTTTTTAGAGTTTGTAGCTTATTATTTTGTGTGAAATGGAGGTAGAGAAAGGGTTTGAGGAAGAGAGGCTATGTGTTGAATGAGAGAGAGAGAGAAGAGGAAGAGAGGGAGGAAGAGAAAAAAAGAGGAAGATAGAGAGAGAGACTAAAGGCATGTTCGGTTCATTGTAAAGGCTTCCCGTAAAAATCACTTTCCTTGCAAAATTATGTTGACTGGATTACATGAAAATTAATTTTTCTCATGTAAAAAACATGTTCGTTTCATCGTAAAATAAGCCCATAAATTTCACTATTATAAAAAAATAGAGCCGTTAGTAGTTTTGCAAGCAATATTTTAGTTTTACGAGTCATACCCCCGTAAGTAAAAATAATTATATGTAATTTTGGTGGCACAATCCCCAAGAAAACACAGTGAAACGAACAACCCTTGCCGTAAAAAAATCAAATCGTTGGGATGATATTACTAGCTTTCCCTATAATATCGCCCCTTTACACTAAAAGGAACATACCTAAAGTGTTTACCACTTTAAGATTAGGTTTTACCGTCTTTTGAGGCGCATGGAAAGCACCTAAATTCGGTGCTTCCCCCAAAAAAACGTTAAAAATAAATAAATAAAATTTAAATAAATAATACATTTGTGAAGGGAAACTTATTGGTGATTCAATTGGCGATTTGTTTGAGATATTTTCAATAAGTCAAGCGACCAATTTTTATTAAATACTTTTGTGGGTCTGCATGGCTCATGAATCAGATTCGGCCGGGTCATTGATGAGTAGTGAAATATGATGATATTTCACCCATAAATACTTACATTTAGCTATCCGATGAAGGCTATCTGATGAGATTTACTAGATTTAAAGTGTTTCAGGTAAATACAAGCCAAGTGCAGAAAACAACCCAAGAATTCTGAAAATAATATCAAAACACTGCAACTTTGGGTCATCGAGAACTTGGTGCGACTTGCAGCTCAATTTAGACCTCTAAGACGGCTGAATTATAACATTGTCAAAACATAAACGTTGTAGATCTTTCTATCAGCTTTCCAACGGTACAAGAATTATGTTAATCCGAGTTCGGGACAGAAAGTTATAGCAAAAATACCGAAGCAGTGTCTAATGTAAAAGTGGGCCAAAATTCACGAATTTCTGGGAGGTTGATGCATCGACCATTTTGGTCTATTAATCGAGGACAAAAAGCTGTCAGACATGGAACTGACACTTTAAAGCAGATTTTGAGGATTTTTTACAGGGTCGATTAATTGACCTTATAGGGTCGATTAATCGACCCTGACTTGTCGAGTTAGGACACTTCTGCGACGTGGCTATTATTTAAAGTCAAATCAAACACTTCGAGAATGGAGAATTTTGGAGGATTATTATTCATTATTATTTTTTTTGGTTTTAGACTGCTCTAGGCATCTTTTTAAGAGTTCTTCTCTTCTCCTTCTTCTAGGGTTTGATCTGGGTAGATTGTACTTAGGATTTGCACTGTCTCTCTTTTACATCCATAGATTGTATTTAGGAAAAGACATTGTTAACAAAGATCTTTTGGAAGAAATGAAAAGATGAATGACTTTGAATGAGCAAGGAAATCATATACCAAATATGAGCGGCTAAATCAGTTGATCGGGGAAGATGCGATCCCCAGATAAGTAGCAATTTTTTATGATTAATACCGCAGTCTATTATTGTCATCATAGAATCGTTTTGCTAAAAGTTTGTATTATTGAACATATATTGAATGCTTTGTTATGACCGTTGATTGCGCGTATCAACGGCTATAATCGCTAGATCTGGACCTGCAGGCTGATCTAGGCTGTAGAGCGATTATGAATTTATTGTTGTGATCTAAACATCATGAGATACGCTATGCTTCTTACATGACTCATACCGCAATGATAGGCTGAGTCATTGTTTTTAGATAGGGTATGCCAGATTGATGATCATATTTTATTACGAATCATTTCTATAGACGAATGATGGTGTGAATGATGCTTTAATGAAACTGTAAGTTTTAATAATAGAAAAGAGGTACTAATCTGGGTAGCATATTCCTTGATCTCATTTAAATATTATTCTTAGATTCATCAGTAATTAGTTGTTTAGATTAATTAATTTATTTTTCTTGCATTTGGGAAAAGTGTGATAAATTTTTGGTAAATTGAATCTGCCCCTTCGTACTTCCTTGGGGACGTTTTTAAATCTCTGAAAGAATTAATTAAAATTCACATTTCCATGTGGATTCAACACCCTTGTTTTTGCCATACTACAATAGATCTTGTGCACTTGCAAATGTTACATTTTAAATAGATCAAGTTTTTGGCGCCGCTGCCGGGGAACACGATGAAATTTTGATTAATTCAGATAGAGATTTGTTGTGTTTTTAACATTCAATCGATTGAGACCTTTTCCTCAATCGATTGACTGTGTTCGGTGTTTGTGAAAGCTGCTTTGTCAATCGATTGACTCAGTTATGTCAATCGATTGACAATTTGAGTAGTAAAAAAAAAAATCTTTAATTATGAAATTTTGGAAATTTGTGGATTGTGAAATCTGTAATTTGGTGCTCAAAAGTTGGTTTTTGATTTTCGAACTTAAATTTTTGCAATTAGAATCTTTGAAATTTAATTTCTAAATTAAATTTTGATTTTCTTGTGTGAATTTTGATTTTTGAATTTTAAAAAATTCATATTTGGATTTTTAATTTGCAAAATCTCATTTCCCTTATTTTTCTCTCTTAAGTAAGTTTGTGTGGAGTTCTTTTAGGAAGTAGAGATTTTTAGGAATTCTTATTTTAGACTTTGTAGGAGTTTCTTTCTTTCTTATCTTCCTCTTTTAGAAAATATCTTGTAGGATTTTTTTTTTTAAATTCTAGTTATTAATTTTTGTAGGACTACTTGCTTTAGGCTTTGTAGGAATCTTTCTATTCTCTCCCTTCTTTTTCTCTTTTAGATAAAATTTTATAGGATTTTGTAGGATTGACTTTAGGTTTTGAAATTTAAAATTTTAATTTTAATTTTCTAATTAAATTTTTATTTTTGAAATTCGAATTAAAAAAAATAAAAAATCTTTAATTTAAATTCGAATTTTAATTTAATTTTAAAAAAATAATTAAAATTCTCTTTTCTTCTGATTTTGGCTACTGTTTATCATAGCCTCAATCGATTGAACATTCTCTGTCAATCGATTGAGACTGGGATATCATTTTTTGTGGAATTTTTGGGTTTATTTCAATCGATTGACACTTCTCTGTCAATCGATTGACAAGAGCTTCTGTGCTTGCCATTTCAGCTGAAAGTCCTGTGTTGACTTGCTTTACTCTTTGAACCTCAATCAATTGAGAACAGTTTTTCAATCGATTGACTGATAAAGTCATTTGTTTGAAATTTGTGTGCGCTTCTGTCAATCGATTGAAAATCTTTGCTTCAATCGATTGAAGCTGAATTTTGTGGGTTTGTTGTGGATTCTTCAATCCTTGTTTGTGAGCGTGGTGTATGAGCTTTACTCGTTCTCATCACGCACATCTGCTACCGTTTAATCTTGAGATCGAACGATCTTGTAGAGAGAATCGTAGAATCCAAAGGAATCAGTATTATTATACTGATACCATGGCTGATCAAAGGCAAGAAATGAATGGGAACAACCAGAATGTCAATAATGACAACAATACAAATAATGGAAACAATGGGAATAACAATTACAATGAGGGCCCTAGAACACTCGAATATTATAATGATCCTGATTTTTACGAGGATCAGGATAGTATCATGCATGATCCCATGCCAGGGAACCACTATGAATTCAAATCAGCAATGATTCAAATGCTACCAATTTTTCATGGTTTGGTAAATGAAAATCCGCACGTTCATCTAAATGAATTCACTGGAGTATGCAAAATGTTCAGAGTCCACAATGTCACTGATGAGATAGCTAAGCTACGACTCTTTCCTTTCTCTTTAAGAGATAAGGCAAAAATGTGGTTCTATTCCTTAGAACCACAATCTATCCAGAGTTGGGCAGAGCTACATCGTCAGTTCCTTAAAAAATATTTTCCCATGACTAAAGCCATTGAGTTGCGTCAGAAAATTTAATTTTTCTCCCAACAACCTACAGAAACATTCCATGAATGTTGGGAACGCTTTAAGGAATTGATTAAGAGTTGTCCCAATCATCAAGTTCCAAGGTGGCAACAAGTCCAAAGTTTTTACAATTGACTGATTCCTAAAGAGAGACACATGGTTGATACATCTTGTGGTGGATCATGTGCCACAAAAGAAGCCGACCAATTGTGGCCATTGTTTCAGAAGTTGTATCAAACCTCGATACAAAATGCAACATTGGGGCGAATTAACTTGGACCTGGCACCTAAATCTCATGTGTTGACAAGAGACGGATTATACGATGTCAACAATAATACCTCTGATTTATCAACAAAGGTTGACATGTTGTCCAAGCAAATGAATATGTTGTTAGCTGCTACCAAGCAAGCTAAAGCTCCTATCACCCCCACTGTGTGTTCAATTTGTGACCGCCCAGGTCACATGGCTAACGAGTGCCCTACTACTTTGTCATTCTTCCCTGATGAACCTACTCCTCAAGAGCAGGTCAATGTGACTCAATCTTATCAACGGCAAGATAGAAACATGTATTCAAATACCTACAATTCGGAATGGAAAAATCACCCCAACTTTGGATGGGGTGGATCTAACCAAACAGGTCAGGTAAACTAGCAGTACAGAGCTAACACAATGGGTGGACAACAAAACTTTCGTCCACAACAGAATTTCCAATAGAATTCCAATTTCCAGCATAATGTTCCGTATTATCATTCAAATACTGAATACCAAAAAAATCAAAATTTCAATCAGAATCTTAATCAATCTCATACCAATACTTTGAAAGATTCTGATCTGGAAGAAAAGGTGAAGCGAAGCATGCAATCTTTTCAGCAAATGATAATGGACCAAGTCAGTCAATTGGCCAATCAACTGAGTCAACGAGAGGAAGGTAGGCTTCTCAACCAACCCGTCAACAATCCTCGAGGTCAAGCACCACCTGATGAAGGACCATCGAATAGTCAACAGTTGAAAGTTGTTACGGTACTGAGAAGTGGGCAAGAAGTTGATAATCAAGTGAAAATGCTTGTGGAAGCTGATGCAGAAAGAGAACCAGAGAAAGGAAAAGAAAAAGAGCAAGGAAGAGAGAAGGGAAAAGAAAAAGAAATAGAGGAAGTGTCACTTCCAACTGTCCAACAAGGACGTGAAAAAGAATCGAAACTTGAATCTGTACCTTATGTCCCAAAGGCACCATTTCCTGAATGCCTAACTCCTCTGTCTAGAATGGGAAAGGGACCGGCAAAAATGGAAGAAATCTTTGAAACATTCAAGCAAGTAAAGATAAATCTTCCATTACTTGAAATAATCAAACAAGTTTCTGAATATGCCAAGTTTTTCAAAGATTTGTGCACTCATAAGAGAAAGGCACATAATCATGTTTCAAAGAAAGTGTTTCTGACAAATCAAGTCAGCTCGATATTGTAATTGGAAACCCCACAGAAACTGAAGGACCCTGGTGTCCCAACTGTTCCATGTGTCATTAGTGGGCAACCAATTGGAAAAGCGTTATTGGATTTGGGAGCAAGTGTTAATCTAATCTCATACTCAATATACAAGAAACTCGGATTGGATGAATTAAAGCCCACGACGGTCACACTCCAACTGGCTGATAAGTTAGAAAGAAGACCTAGGGGTATTATCGATGATGTTTTGGTTGGAATAGACAAGTATGTCTTTTCAGTGGACTTCATTGTTGTAGATATGGAACCACCTGTTAAATCAATTAATCAAGTCTCCATTATCCTTGGACGTCCGTTTTTCGCCACTGCCAACGCTTGCATTAATTGTCGAACGGGAGTCATGGACGTTTCTTTTGGGAACATGAAGGTCAGATTGAACATATTTCATGCGATGAACCATTTTCCTAACGAGGATGAGGTCGAATGTTTTTACATCGATTAGATGGACGAAGTGGTGGATGAAGCAATACCATCAATGCTCACTAAAGAAGAATTTAAAACTGTTTTGTTGGCCATCTATGAAGAAAAAGGATCTGAAAGGAAGCAGTCAGAAGAGACGAGGTCGAGTTTATCGCGTCCAGATGATAACTTATGTGAAAATGTGACTAAGGTAGAACCATTACCTATTGAGGTAAAGGATGTGCTGACTCCATCAATTGAGCAGCCACCAACTGTCGAATTAAAACAGTTACCTGAGTCGCTCAAGTACGCTTTTCTGGGACTTCATGAAATGCTTCCCGTAATAATTTCCTCTACATTGTTGGCAGAACAAGAGCATGATTTGTTGAAAGTACTTAAAAAGCACAAGGAGGCCATCGAGTGGACCTTAGCCGATCTCAAAGGGATTGACCCATCAGTATGTATGCACAAAATACATCTGAAAGATGATAGTACACCATCGAGAGAACCGCAAAGGCGACTTAATCCGAACATCTAAGAAGTCATTTTAAAGGAAATCATTAAATTACTTGATGCTGGAATCATCTATCCGATCTCTGATACTGAATGGGTTAGTCCAGTATAAATCGTTCCGAAAAAGTCTGGAATCACTGTGAAAGAAACTACGGAAGGAGAATTGTTACCTACTCGTGAAACTACTGGGTGGCGTGTCTGCATTGATTATAGAAAATTGAACACAGCTATCAGAAAGGATCATTTTCTCCTTCCGTTTCATTGATCAAATTCTTGAAAAGTTAGCTGGGTAAGAGTTTTATTGCTTTCTTGATGGTTATTCGGGATGCAATCAAGTGCCCATTTTTCCACCTGATCAAGAGAAAACGACATTCACGTGTCCTTACGGTACTTTTACATATCGCAGAATGTCGTTCGGCTTATGTAATGCACCTGCTACTTTTCAACGATGCATGTTGGTCATATTTTCGGATATGATTGGCAAGTTAATTGAGGTATTCATGGACGATTTCTCTGTTTTTGGGAAGACATTTAGTTCATGCTTGAATCACCTTGCACAAGTGTTGCAACGTTGTGTGGATTCCAAACTTGTTCTTAGCTGGGAGAAGAGTCATTTTATTGTTCAACAAGGAATTGTTCTCGGGCATATTATTTTCAAGAAAGGAATCGAAGTTGATAAGGCCAAAGTTGACCTAATTGCTAATTTGCCCCCACCGAAGAGTGTTCGACAAATTCGATCATTTTTGGGTCATGCCGAATTTTATAGAAGATTCATCAAATATTTTAGCAAGGTGGCTAAACCATTGTGCACCTTGCTTGGTAAAGATGTTCCTTTTGACTTTGATGAGGATTGCATGAAAGCATTTCTGAAATTGCGCGAGCTCTTATCAAATGCACCGATAATCCAACCACCGGATTATTCTTTGCCATTCGAACTCATGTGCGATGCATCTGATTACGCGATCGGAGCTGTCTTAGGGCAAAGGGTGAACAAATTACCTCACGTAATTTACTATACTAGCAAGACATTGATTGATGCACAACTCAATTACACCACCACCGAGAAAGAATTGTTAGCTGTGGTGTATGCTCTCGAAAAATTTTGATCTTATCTGTTTGGATTAAAAATAGTGGTCTTTTCAGACCACTCTGCATTGAAATATCTGTTGGCAAAGAAGGACGCCAAACCAAGATTGATCTGCTGGATCTTGCTCCTTCAAGAGTTCAATTTTGAAATCAAAGATAAAAAGGAAGTAGAGAATGTTGTGGCTGATCACTTGTCTCGCATTTTACCTGAAGAATCATCTGCACCTAAACCTATCCGGGACAATTTTTCGGATAAGCAATTGATGGCAATTGATGCGACTGCTACGAAAGCTCCTTGGTTTGCCAATATCGTGAATTATCTGGTCACTGACAGAATCCCTACTGAATGGGATAAGAATGATAAGCATTTTTTTTTCTCCCAAATCAAATACTATTTTTGGGATAAACCACAATTATTCAAAATCTGTTCCGATCAAATCATCAGGAGATGTTTACCGGAAGAAGAACAATTAAGTGTCATCAATTTCGGCCATGCTAGAGCCTGTGGAGGCCATTTCGGAGGACAGAAGACCACACAGAAAATTCTTCAAAGCGGATTCTACTGGCCCTCCATCTTTCGGGACGCTGCCTAATTTTGCAGAGAATGCCAATGATGTCAACAGCTGAGAAATATTTTACAACGAAATATGATGCCCCTTAATCCGATTTTAATTGTTGAAATTTTTTATGTTTGGGGGATCGACTTCATGGGTCCTTTCCTCACGTCATTCGGATACTCATATATTCTTGTAGTTGTTGACTGCGTTTCCAAATGGATTGAAGCTGTGGCAACCCAGTTCAAATAACCACAAAGTTGTGGTCAAATTTCTGAAAGAAAATATTTTTAACAGATTCGAGTTTCCACGGGCGATCATTAGTGATGGCGGTTCGCACTTCTGCAACCGCCATTTTGCTGCTTTAATGAAGAAATACGGCGTCACTCACAAGGTCGCAATGCCGTACCATCCGCAGACTAGTGGTCAGGTGGAAATGTCGAACCGAGAGATTAAACGAATTTTAGAAAAGATGGTGCAACCAGATAGAAGAGATTGGTCTAACCGGCTATCTGATGCTCTTTGGCCCTATCGTACCGCCTTCAAGACACCAATTGGAATGTCTCCGTTCATAATTATCTACGGGAAAGCGTGCTATCTTCCTGTTGAATTAGAGCATAAGGCATTTTGGGCTATCAAAAGATTTAACTTTAATATGCAAGCAGTAGGATCAAATCGAAGGCTACAGCTGAGTGAATTGGAAGAGCTATGCTATGATGCGTATGAAAACTCTAAGATGTACAAAGAAAGATACAAGAAGCTGCATGATGAGTCCATTTCTCGGAAAGAGTTCCACATTGGACAAAAAGTTTGGTTGTTTAACTCCAGACTTAAGCTCCACCTGGGGAAACTGAAATCTAGATGGGAAGGCCCGTTTCAGGTTATTTCTATTAGTGCGTATGGTGCGATTGAGATCCGAAATCTCAAGGACAATCAAGTCTTCAAAGTCAATGGGCAACATCTTAAACCAATGTTTGAGCCGATGACCCAGTTCGGAATTGAGGCGATGCACCTCAGTGACCCAGATTAAAGGAGTTGGACTCAGGTTTAGTTTAGGATTTAGGATTTCTCTTTTCGTGTGTTTAGTTCTAGAATATTAGTTTTTAGTTTAGTTTAGGTTGTTTTTAATTTCCAAATTAGTGTAGCCATTACCTTCAATCTATTTTTGGTCATGTTCTAATTTGATGCACATATTCTCTGCACCTGATCTTTGTGTTAAGGTACTTTTCAACAGGTTTAGGGGTGCTATTTCAATCAATGAGAACATTGTGTGATTCTCTATCTTGCGTCACTTTCTTTTTTTTTTATATGAAAAAAATTTTAAAATAAATAAATAATAAATAAAAATTTTTGAACCATCATACATGAATTATTTTTCGATAGTTTTCAAACTTTAGTTGATGATGCATGTGAATTTAATTTTGATAATATCAATGTCAGATTTTGAATGCTTGTATCTAAAATAATAAAGCTTAATATGATAATTTGTGGATGACTCTGAAATTCATGCTTAGAATTTTTGTACTTATACCAAGCTAAAACTTAGAAATCGATGAACTGTTTTGAACGGTGAATCTTAGATTCTTTGTGGAGACTACACCCATGAAGCTTTGAAGCTAATTTCCCGTCATTGATGAGTAAATACATAAACTCGGAGTTTTCTTTGAATACGAATTATTTTAAATAATCTCATACATTTTATTTTGGCTTGTGACTTTGCATGATATCAAATTCATATTATTGTGTTAGAACGTACTGTATATCTACTCAAGACAAATAGGCAAGGTTACCATCTTTTAAGGACATGATTGAAGGCCATCTTTGACTCGTTTGTGATTAAATGCCCCACCTCATATAAATTTATCCTTCTAGTACCCCTTTGAGCCTATTAAAAAAAATTACCTTTATACATTCTTTGATAAGCCACGTTAACCTTTAACCCTTCACCATTTATAAAAATTCAGCTTTACCCTTCTTATTTCTGAAAAATTAGGAACGAGGGATGAAAATAAACGAAAAGAGAGTAAGTGGAGAGATACTGAGTTGTGGTGTTTACTGAGAGTGTATGGCAAAAATATAAAAGAAAAATGGGGGAGAAAATAAAAAAGAAAATTATGAAAAATAATAAAAAATATGAGGTGCTTCAAGAAAAGAAAATTCAAAAGAAAAAGAAAGTTGAGAAAAATAGAAAAATAGTGAGAGATTAGAAAAGAAAAAGAAGAGAAATAGAAAAATCAGAAGTTTGTTTCTTTTCCGATTTCTCAGAAATTTTAAATCTCAATTCCCTTTCTTTCTTACCCTTTCCTAAGCCCATTACAACCTACAAAAGACTTTCATGATCTAATTTTGTATTGGTAACTGCCTTGTGGAGAGTAAATATGTTATACTTATGATACTTGATATGACATGCTTAGGATATACAAGTATCTGTTCTTATGAGATTTATTTTTATTCATTAATTGCATCGTGTTTCATTTATCATGTGAGACCTTTTTGCTTGCTTTGTATTGATCTCTCACATGTGTGCGAAAACTTATTCATCATCGGAGTGATTTTATTTTGAGAGTATACCTAAAGTGAGGATTGAGTAGAGACAACAGATCTGATGGTTTCCCGTTTGAACTAGTTCTGAGATGGATGAATCTTGGTTTGGGTGTCCACACACTTCACATTTAGGCATGAATGGATGAATTATCTAACAATTTGAGCATTAGATTAATTTGAATGGATACTAGCATGATTGACATAACATTAATATTTAAGATTGATAATTCATATATTGAAACAATTAATGTTTTTATTTTTGAATAATATATATATTATCAAAATCATATTTTGAAAACTCAATTTTATCGATAGTTTTAAAAATGTATTGAAGTTTGTGGGTAACTTCACTGTAAACCCTCAGGAGACACAACTCCTCTACTAGGGATCACCTAGGGGTTTAAAGGCTTGTTGCACATGTTAAGTGTAATCGTGTTCCCTACGAAAGTGGCATTTATTTTCTTTAGTTTGCTTTGCTCGAGGACTAGCAAAGTGTAGGTTTGAGGGTGTGATGAGTAATGAAATATGATGATATTTCACCCCTAAATACCTACATTTAGCTATCCGATGAAGGCTATTTGATGAGATTTACTAGATTTGAAGTGTTTCAGGTAAATTCAAGCCAAGTGCATAAAACAACCCAATAATTCTGAAAATAATGTCAAAACACTGCAACTTTGGGTCATCGAGAACTTAGTGCGACTTGCTGCCCAATTTAGACCTCTAAGACAACCGAATTATGAAATTGTCAAAACACAAAAGTTGTAGATATTTCTATCAGCTTTCCAACGGCATAAGAATCATGTCAATCTGAGTTCAGGACAGAAAGTTATGACTAAAATATCGAAGCCGTATCTGATACAAAAGTAGGCCGAAATTCACGAATTTCTGGGAGGTCGATTAATCGAGGACAAAAAGCTGTTAGACACGGAACTGACACTTTAAAGCAGATTTTGAAGATTTTTTTGCAGGGTCGATGCATCGACCCTGACTTGTCGAGTTAGGACACTTCTGCGACGTGGCTATTATTTAAAGCCAAATCAAACACTTCGAGAAAGGAGAATTTTGGAGGATTATTATTCATTATTATTATTTTTGGTTTTAGACTCCTCTGGACATCTTTTTAAGAGTTCTTCTCTTCTCCTTCTTCTAGGGTTTGATCTGGGTAGATTGTACTTAGGATTTGCACTGTCTCTCTTTTACATTCATAGATTGTATTTAGAAAAATGCATTGTAAACAAAGATCTTTTGGAAGAAATGAAAAGAGGAATGACTTTGAATGAACAAGGAGATCATACACCAAAGATGAGCGGCTAAATCAGTTGATCGGGGAAGATGCGATCCCCAGATAAGTAGCAATTTTTTATGATTAATATCACAGTCTATTATTGTCATCATGGATTCGTTTTGCTAAAAGTTTGTGTTATTGAAAATATATTGAATGCTTTGTTATGACCGTTGATTGCGCGTATCAACGGCTATAATCGCTAGATCTGGACCTGCAAGCTGATCTAGGCTGCAGAGCGATTATGAATTTATTGTTGTAATATAAACATCATGAGATACACTATACTTCTCACATGACTCATACCGCAATGATAGGCTGAATCATTATTTTTAGATAGGGTATGTCGGATTGATGATTATATTTTATTACAAATCATTTCTATAGACGAATGATGGTGTGAATGATATTTTAATGAAACTGTGGGTTTTAATAATAGAAAAGTGGTACTAATCTAGGGTAGCATATTCCTTGATCTCATTTAAATATTGTTCTTAGATTCATTAGTAATTAGTTGTTTAAATTAATTAATTTATTTTTCTTGCATTTAGGAAAAGTGTGATAAATTTTTGGTAAATTGAATCTGCGCCTTGGTACTTCCTTGGGGACGTTTTTAAATCTCTAAAAGAATTAATTAAAATTCACATTTCCCTGTGGGTTCGACACCCTTGTTCTTGCCATACTACAATAGATCTTGTGCACTTGCAAGGGTTACATTTAAAATTGATCAGTCATGAGCTGATTCAAACCTGTTCATAGGTACCAATTTTTATATTAGTGCTTTTATTGGTTTGCATGGGCCATGGATTGGACTGGCTCGGGTCATGAGCTGGATTAAACTTGTTCATAGGTTAAATCGGGCCCGTTCTCTGACTTGTTCAATCTTGGTCTATAGATTAGGGCCTAGGTAATTTATTTATTTATTTTTATACGGGGCTTGGATAACGAAATAATAATAATAATAATAATAAATAAAAATCCTTTGGTCTTCAAAACTTTAAACTGTAATTTCGGGCTTATTATACCTATGTTTTTCGGGCTTCTTATATCTATGTTTTTGTTGGTTTTTATGTCTTATACATGTTTTTTTTAATGAAAAAATGAAGACAAAATAATAATAATAAAAATATTAAAAGCGCTTATACTATACTCCACCATGTCTATCTTCCTGAGTTTATAATCTTTTTGTATATATGTATATGACTTTTTTGATATTATCTTTCTGGAAGTCGTTTTGTGAAAAAAAGCCTATGGCCCAATATGTTGAACCTCACATGGATGAACAACTAGTACAATTTTAATCAAATATGAGTTCGCCTCATAAACAATCACTCAACCACTATAATACTTACAAACTTGTGCACGTTCACTTGATAGGTGACCACAATCTCAAGATCTATTGTGTGGAAGATGGGGTAGAAAAATGATTATGATCGTCTAATTTAAGGTTGTGAATGATTTTTTAACGCCACCCTTTTAGAAAAATGATCATGATTGTCTAATTTAAGGATGTGAATTATTAAATTCGTCAATTTTGTATTAAACCCGCTATGTGTTTATAATGTTTTGGTAATTACCTTTCATGAAATCTTATTTGAAACACCTGAACGAGGCCTTAGGGAGTTGATTGTTTTTACTAAGATAGGGGCATTATTGTTAACAAAGGATTACCTTTATTTTCAACTTAAGATTCTACCTTCTCAACCCGGATTCACATGCTTAAATAGTTGACTATATTGAATCAAATAATAGAGCACATTTTTCGTCCCAATAGATCTTGAGATCGCGTTCCTATCAACAAACAGTCAAATTTTGACTCCATGTGGCACACCTCCCAAAAATTGTACATAAAATATTTTTCTAGGACCACTTTTCGGGATGCGTGTTACGTTGAATTAAAATTTGATTGTTCAATAATAGGCCCATGATCTCAAAATCTATTTTATCGAAGATTGGGCTGAAAAATTATCTCCATTATTTGATTCAAAGGAGCTAATGATTTAAGCATGTGAAACTTAGGCTGGGAAAGAAGAACTGTCGATAGCCACAGCAAAGGATCATAGTAATTAGAAGAGATGATATAAATCGTCTCATATGTCATATATATTGTTTATAAAAACGAGTGCCATTGCATTTAGGCAATGAGTACCACCACTGGCACACATTGAATTATTTGAGGGAACATATGCTGAAAAGTTTTTGAGTGCTCTGAGTCAAACAATAAAGCCGCACAGTCGATCTTTAGACCATGGATCGTACCATAGACAATGAATTTTCGTTTCTAAATGGTAAAAATCTGAAAAAATCAATGGAGCTTAATGTCTGCCACACAAATTTTGAGACACTTTTTGAGATATGTGTCATGTGTAATAAAAATCTGACGTGTTTGATGATATGTCTATGATCTCTAGTTTCATTGTATGGCATATTGGAATAAAAATTAATCTTTATCATCTAATTTAAAGCAATTAATGATTTTTCAATATAAGCACCTTCAGTAATTTGGTAGACACACAATTAGAGCTACCCTTAAACATTTAGTGTTGTGATTATCTACTTTTAAAATATATGGCATGCATCTTTAATCAAACCACATATTCCAACCAACAACTCATCAGTGACACGTGTCTCAATTAAAAATCAAACAAATTAAAAGCTTACGATCATCTAATCGATACCTTTTAATATTTGTTGAAATTTAGTTTCACATCGGGTATTCTTTGTTTGTCTTCTAATCAAATCTTGAGTCCCTCTACTCATAACTAATTGATTTTGAGATTAACACTCAAATTTAATTATAGTATCAACCATTAAAATAATAGAAACAATATTTTAATAACAGGATGGTACAAAACGAAGTGCCAAGTGGCACAAAATTGAGGCAGTAATGAGCCTTCATCCTTATGAAAATGATTAAATGAGAGCACATTTGTCACTAAACAATTACGAGTAGCAATAAAATGATAAGGTGATGCGACTTGTTACAGAAGATAGACTCCCAACATGACATGTGCTATTTCCTTATGAGTTACATTGCACATGATCACCGAATCCATCCGTAAAAATTAAAACAAAAGGATAACCCCAAAGTCACAAAAGACATAACCATAAGATGGTGGGTTGGCCACAACCACCGATTCTCCCACCTTTTGAAAAAGTCGGCAAATAAAACGAGTATTATTTATTCAAGCATTTGCACATGAGATTAGTTTCATTGCAAATAGTTAAAAATGTTTAAAACCTATGACATGTGGAATACCATCGAGGCTCGGATTTGAAGGTCATGATATATAAATTTATAAGGGCCAACTGCCACAAATTGGCGAGAAGCATATGCCCGGATCATATGATTATAGGCCTTCTTTGATGGGAACCAATTTTAAACTAACAACAGCTCATATAATGATTAATTTACAAATTGGGCCACTTAGATTAATTGAGTAAACAAGTGAACATCATCTCTTGATGCAGGTGACACCCCGTTGATCCATATAGCGGACTTGCGCGCTATGTTCTGATATTTATTATAGCATAGAGGATAGAGGTTTCATTACAACTTTTTAAATGCTTTACATGTGGGGAATTCTATGGCTGCAAATAGGAACAAACATTTGTATTTGAGAATTTTAAATCTAAGATCTCAAAATCTCTTGTTTGGATGCCTAAGGAATGCAGTTGGATTTATTCTTAGGATTTAAATGCTTCATTAGAAAAATTATAGAAAAAAATAAATAAATTCTAGTATCCCAAATTTTAATATACATGAATCTCAATTAGGAATTTAAATGGGTAGGGTTAACCTTATTCCCAACCTAAATTTTTTTATTAGGTCGGGCTCATAAACTTCACTCGTCCATATGGGTCGGGTCAAGTCAACTATGATGTTAGGTCGGGTGGGGGAAAAATTGGGATGGGTTGGGTCGGTTCGACTAAGATTAGGTAGGGTCGTGGGTCGGGTCTACCCGACCCAATATTTTTTATATAAAGATAATGAAAATTAGTGTTGTTTTACTGGGTCAGGCGACCAGTCAGGTCATGTAGAATAAATATCTAACTGTTTCATCCCAATCAACTAAATCTGCATCCATTAGAAGTCGTGGAAGTTAAAATTTTCTCATTTCCAATGGTTGCAAATCTAATCATTTCCCATTTCGATATCTATATGTAATAATAATAATAATGAAAAAAGAAGGGTGGTGTTACCATCACACCACTTTATGTTATCCTCACCTCACTTAAACAAAGGAAATTTTCGTCGACTTATTTAAATCTGATTATGGAGACTGTTTTTCATCCCAATCTTCCACACAATAGATCTTGATATCATGGGCCTATTATCAGACGGTCAGTATATCGATTCGAAGTGGCACACATCTCAAAAAGTGAATATGAACCACATTTGATGGCATGCTATGATCACGTTCACTTTTTGGGATTTGTACTATGTGTAATCAACATATGGCGGTCTGATAGTAGGCCCATGATCTAAAGATCATTTTTGTTGAAGATTGGGACGAAAAACACTCTCCATCGGCAAATTTAAAGAAGTCAACAAATTTTTCCTTTATTTAAGTGAGGTAAGCATATCATAAAGTGGTGTGGTAGTAACACCAGCCAAAAAGATACAAGGGATTTCCTCTTTTAATAGGCTTTTCACATCATATGTATGATATCTTTTAGGACTTTTTTGCCCAAGGGGTTTCTTTGAGATGAAAATTTTTACACCTGCAACCATTGTTTTTGCTAGTTAAAACCATTGACTGTTTAGAACCAGCCCATTGAAATCATTTTTTGGCCCTAACTTTTGACACAATTGATATTGGAGTCATGACAAAACTCTCGGGTGGTGAGATGTTGATTCCATGTGGTACACATCTCCAAAAGTGACGGTAGAATCCCTTCTCATGGTATCTCATGATCATAAATTTTTTTATGGATGTGTGCCACATGGATTCAATATCTAACCATTTGATAGATTTATCATGATCTAAAGATCTATCATGTAGAATTGTTGGATGAAAAGTTGTTTGGACCATCTGATTTAAAGCAGTCAAGAGTTTGCTAACTGAATTCAAATGAAGTCCCCTTTTTATTTGTTTTTTCTGTAAGAGATGATTTACCGTTGACATCGCGCTAACACAATTAATATGCTTTATTTCAAAATCTGATTTTTTCTCCTGTTGGGATATTTACAAATGACAGAGATTTGCAAATCTAATTCCCGACTTCTCAACATAGTTATCCAAATAGTGGATTTGAATCTTATCAATTCAAATCCATATCTGACCTATGAAATGATGGTTTCCAAACTCAGACCTAGAGGATTTTGAAAGCAAGAGAACCGTAATATACGATTCATCCAAAAGGACCCAAGCATAAGCCCTGTTATGTAATTTCAGGTCGTTTTAGAGGTTGGTGAGGCCCAGCCTCGCTGGAAAATAGACAAGTAAAGATGGCTGATTACACCGGGCAGAGAGTCCTTTGAAATTTAAGCTCTGATTATGGGTCCCATATTTATCACCGCCCAATTTATGGATTTGACGGTCGTGGGACCCAGGACCCACCATCTGCAAAAGTACCAACTTGTTTTGTAGGATACTGGGGCAGAGGTGTCGGGTCACCATGGGTCAACTAGAGCTTAGAGCTTGTCAGACTAGACGGAAGTCCGTTCCCTTTTATTTTAACCTAAATTACCCTACCTGACCCGAATATATGCTAAACAGATTGGGTCAGGTTTCAGTTGAGTCATTGGTGGCAGATTAGGATTGGATTGACTTTGACCCGACCCAAACCGACCTGACAACATGCCTACCTTAGGATATTGAGTCCACAATGGATGGATGGTGATGAAGCCATTGCACATACATGGTTGTTATTTTGTGCACCATTAAGATCCATCAATTAGGGTCAGGCCTGTAGCACAAATCTTAAAGGCGGAAGCTTCATCCCACTTACCTATAACGATCAAATAAAATTAATTGATTTACAAATGTTTTAATGTAAGCCTCTACTGGGACCAGTGCCAGACGGCCCAGACCTAGTTAAGGCCCAACAGGGGGCAAATGCCCATGCTTACTTGAAAAAAAAACAGTGCCCCTCGCTTTAAAGAATATCGGAATTACCCTGTGGCTAAAGTTTGTCACAGAGAGGGTATACTACAATAGGTTGTGATTAGATAGAGCCTAATCTTAGGCACCGAGAGGGTCTTAGCACTATGGAAAACATCTGATTTATGTGAGTATAAATGAATATTAACAGTAAAATATGGTTATATCATTATTTGACTATAGGAAAACCATTGATATCTTTGAATCATTGATTTTCATCTCAAATTGATGACTCAATTTGAAATCATGGGCCTATCATCCAACAATTAGATGTTGATTCCATGTGGCACACATCCACAAGAAGTGATCTGAAACCTATGTTTAATGGCATTACATGATCATGTTCACTTTTTGTGATCTTCACGATGTGGAATCCAAATCTCACCATCTGATGATTGATGTAGAGGCAAATTCAGTGGGAGTTACTTTTTTATAAATAAATGATGATACAATTTACAAATGAATTTTAATGACAATCATCTTTTTCTAAGTCAATATCAAAATATTTATATTTTTATAGTTTAAAATACAAATTAATTGGACCTGACTCTCTTGAACGTCATTTAAACACCAAAATTATATATAAATGATCATATACCAATAACAGTTTATGACATGGGTATGCCAAAGTGATAGTTCACATATTGGAGGGCAATAGGCCCAAAAAAATAAAAAAACATATTTGTGGGGGAGATTTGAACCATCTGATCTTTGCTCTCTAATAACAACAATTGTTCCTAGTTTTAATAGTTGATATTATAGTAAACCAATTAGAAGGTTCACATCCACTTAGGGGCATGATTCTTTGTCTAAAACATCTTCCAATGATAGATTGCCACTTGAACAATCTATATTGATAAAAATGTGCAAATCAGGGCATAAAAATAAAGCACACTTCAACGATGATAAATAGTTTAATATAATAATATAAGATCATTTAAACACCATTTTAATTTTGAAGCGTTGGTCTAGAGTCATTATCTTTAATTAATTTTATGCCCCTTATATAAGAAAATCCTAGGTCTACCACTGACTGGGAAACTAATCATAACTTATAATCCATATGCTAAATCCATTAACCTATATTCAAAACCACCCATGATTTGATGACGAAGTAACATCAATCAATATTTAATTGACAATATATGATCTACCTATGACTTGATAATTAGGTAAGCATCCAACCTATCTAATTAAAGGGAGATTGTAGTTTGGAGTGTTGCATCATCATCACATGCTTATCTCAACTATTTAGGGTTGTGTCAATTAGATAACCTATAATTTAGTTAATGTGACTTTTTCCATAATTATGTATCAACAATATAGTTACCATTATCATGTTCATTATCTTAACCTACCTTTGTGGGTCATATTTTTCTACTCAATTTAGTACAATGATCCATCATGTGGTTTTAATTAATAAGATGATTTAAAGTAGGGGAGCAAGCCTAAAGAGGTTTCATTAGAGAAATTGAAAACTTCTCTAGTGGGTAGGGATCTCAATGGGCCGGATTAGGGCTGGGCTCGAGTTCAACCCGGCTCTAACCTATCTAGGCTGGATTTTCAAACTTTTCAGTCTGGCCCTAACCCGGGCTGCGATGTACTTAGCCCAAGTTCAGCTCCTATCGGGCCGGGTCAGGCTTGGTCATTTTATCAGGCTTTTTTCTACATTTTTTTCTAATAAAATTTGGTTGGACTATTTTTTTGGGGCTGTTTTTTTATGTTATTTTTTCTAATAAAATTTGGTTGGATTTGGACAATTTTTTTCTAATAAAAGTTTGAAGAAGTTTAAAATTTTAATTAAATAATTATATTAACAGTGTAGGGGCTCAGGTACATGTTTTCATTCAAATATTCCATTTTAATTTGTTGCAGAATGGTTATAAGAGAACGATTAATCTCATAGCATTAAAGTAAAAGAATTATTTTTAATAACTTTAAAAGGATAAGTATATATATATATATATAGAGCCGATTCCGTTCTCCAAGGTCAACGTGGAGGTACATGTGGCACCCAAAACACTGTTTGGGTGCCATGTTGATCACAAGTGGACGGTTTAGATCAATATTAAAAAAAGAAATTTCGAAATAAACTTTTTAAACCACAAGTCAAAGTTTGACGAGTTTCATTGGTCCACATTTCACAGTTCAACCCAGCTCTAACCTATCTGGGCTGGATTTTCAAACTTTTCAGTCTGGTCCTAACCCGGGCTGCGATGTACTTAGCCCAAGTTCAGCCCCTATCGGGCCGGGCCAGGCTTGGTTATGTTATCGGGCTTTTTTCTACATTTTTTCTAATAAAATTTGGTTTGACTAATTTTTTGGGGCTGTTTTTTTAGGTTATTTTTTCTAATAAAATTTGGTTGGATTTGGACAATTTTTTTCTAATAAAAGTTTGAAGAAGTTTAAAATTTTAATTAAATAATTATATTAACAGTATAGGGGCTTAGGTACATATTTTCATTCAAATATTTCATTTTAATTTGTTGCAGAATGGTTATAACAGACAACGATTAATCTCATAGCATTTAAGTAAAAGAATTATTTTTAATAACTTTAAAAGGATAAGTATATATATATATATAGAGAGAGCTGATTCCGTTCTCCAAGGTCAACGTGGAGGTACACGTGGCACCCAAAACACTGTTTGGGTGCCATGTTGATCACAAGTGGACGGTTTAGATCAATATTAAAAAAAGAAATTTCGAAATAAACTTTTTAAACCACAAGTCAAAGTTTGACGAGTTTCATTGGTCCACATTTCACGGTTCAAAAAACGAACGGTGGAGATAAGTTTTCAAAAAGTTTTCTTCAAAGATGATCTAAGCAATGCACCTGAGCTCCACGTGGCATCAAAACAATATTTTGGGTGCCACGTGGAAGCTTTGAGGACGGTGACCATCCTCTCATGGAGAACGGACACCTTTTCCATATATATATATATTATCTGGGCCGGACCGATCTGAATACGGGGCCGGGTTTGCTTAATAGAAAGTATCACTTTTTTCGGGTTGGGTGCCGATCAAAATCCATCCCGACCCATTGAGAGCCCTACTGGCGGGAGAGCAGAGAGGGAGCTGCATAGGGATCTATGGAGAGCTTCGATCAACAAACGCCTGTGACCGTATTGACCAAGTCGGGTTCGGGAATAAATCACTTTGAAAAAGTTTGAAAAAAATCCAGTAAAATTTGTCATATTCAGTAAAATTAAACGGTCAAAGATTCAGAAAGAGGAAAAAGAAAAATTGTAAAAATATGTTAATTAAAAATTAAAAAAAATTTAATTCAAAAAAATTGGGAGAAATTTTTAGAATAATTCATTAAATTCACAAATAATTATAAAAAATTATAAATTTTTGAAAAAGTCGCGAAGAATTATAATTTATTTTTTAAAATTGTAAATAATGCGCTACTCAGAACTGATTCCAACCTGAACCAAATAGCTTTTGGGTTCAGGTACCCGAACTTGGTGCAACCCAGAATTGAACCCGAACCGCAAGATAAAAATCTTTTTCGATGCAGTTTTTGTTTTGTTTTAGGTTTTCTATTACTTTTTCATTTTTTTCCCTTGGTCTGAATCGGGTTTCCGGCTGGTTTAGACTAGTTCGATTCTTGCGTTTTTTGGGTTAGGTTTCGGGTAAAAGCTTCCATCCCTACATGAAACTTTTTACCTCACCCCATCTCCTCCAGCCAACATGTATTGACTGATGATGTAGATCATTTTTCGTCCTCATATTCCTTATAATGGATTTTAAAATCATGGGCTTATAATGGATTTTAAAATCATGGGCGTACCAACGTACTGTCATTTTTTCATTCCATATGGCACACTCTGAAAAAGTGATCCTAAAATCACTTATGGGCGTAATGTGTCACGTGATGGGGTCAATTTTTGGGATGTGCTCTCGGTGGAATAAAAAATTGACTGTGTGATGACACACTCATAATCTCAAGAATCATTCAGTGGAAGATTGAGATCAAAACCGATCTCTGCCGTCTGATTTAAAGCAATGAAGTTCACGGGTGTAAATCATATTATATTGCTATTATCCTAAACTAATAGCAATATAATATGTACCGTGCTGGTATGATACCTTTGGGACAGACCGATACCAACCAATATTTTGAACCTTGCTTCAAATGACAAGTGGTTGTGTCACTCTTGTATCTTTACTTGGATCATCATTTCTTGGAAGACTCAAAATTTGTTAGAAGGCTATAACCAAAATGGTGTTTAACTGATCTTACACCATTAATGATTTAAGATGTGGGTGATCTGTACAATCAAAGAGATCATTGATTGAGGTGCAACAGGCTCAAAATTGGTGTTTTAAGGAGATTTAAATCATCCGATATGTGGACTATGATACGAACCATTGTTTTCTAATGGCTGATAGTAAAATTCATCAATCAGTTAGTTCACATTCACTTATAAGCATGCTTAGTTGGGCTGATACATGTTCAGTTGATAGATTGTCACTTGGGCAATTAAAATTGCTCACAGATTGGCGTAATGATAAATCACACTTGAATGGTGTGAGATAAAAAATCTAATTTTAGTGGTGCTAAATCACTTACCATTTTGGTGATTAAATGTTGGTCAAGAGCCATTATCCTAGAGTTTAAAAGATTAGATTAGATCGTTTGGGAATGATTTTTAGTAGGGCTGTAACATAGCCGAATCAGCTCAACAACTCAATTCAGCTCGGCTCGAAAATGAAAGCTTCTACTCTTTTAAGCTCGGCTTGAGAGTCAAAGTCGAGTTTTTTATTATCTAAAACTCATTTGAAGTAGAGCCGAGTGAGAGCAGAGCCACGACCCAGCTCGACTCGATTAATAGCATGCCATCAACCAATAAGACAATCGACCAACCATTATATAGCATGTACATTGACTACACTTACATGGCTATTCAGCAACAAGCACTACACCTCACATTCTCAATTAACCCTAATATGAGATTAAGGCTTGCATAAACACCTTCTTTCCCCAATTAATCCACCTCAGTTTCGATGGCTTCATTAAACTTAAAAATGACTAAAGGATTAAAAGAGATTAGAACTTTCATTTATTAAATTTTAGTAGGATTTTCATATATATATATATATATATATATATATATTGGAAGATAAGGTTTAAAATAATATTGGCAAGAAAAAAATTATAATAAAATTAATTTGGCTTGAAGCTTGACTTGGCTCAACTCAAGCTCGATAGAGCCAGGCTAGAGCTCTGCTTGTATAAGTATAAAGTAGAGCAGAGCTAGAGCTGAATAACCTTGTGCTCAGTTGGGCATAATTGGTTGCAACCCTAATTTTCAAGGCCGCCTTCTGCTTCTAGGATATGGGAATCTCTTTATGGTCTCTAATTGGGGTGTTCATGGGCGAACATGGATTAAACCCAATCCAATTCTATAACTGGGTCGAATTTGGGGCCTAGCGTTTAGGGTTGAAAACGAGCAGGCGAACCAAATGCCCAACGACTCATATTTGAGGCAACGTTCAAACCAAACGCCAAAACTATCTTATGCAGCCCGATGTTGGCTATGGTGAAAATGGGCGCAAACTGGTCTAATGGATTGTTAAGGCCCGATTTGGGCTCAGAGGTCCAAGCTGAACCAGCTGACATTCAAGTTGTTACTTAGGCCCTGTTTGATAACAATGAAACTCCAAAGAGGAAATGAAATCAATTTCTTAGTTGATTTCCTATGAAATGATTTCCTCTAGAAATAGATTTTCCACTGTTTGATTAGTGTGTTTGAGAAATGAATTTTATTGAAGATTGATTTGTCTTATTTGAATAGTATCTTTGAAAATGAATTTTAAAAATTTAAAATTTCATTATTAAAGTTAAATATTAACCAATAATTTTTTTAATGATATTCTATTATGTTACAAATTAATACTATCATAATTACTATTTATTACTAAGTTACATAAGTTAGAGTTTAAAAAGTCAAACTCAAATAAAAAGTCAAATTTTGATCAAACTTAAAATTTTGATAAAAAAAAATATGTAAAGCTAAATAACAAAGTTGTAAATTCTAGTATCTACTGTAAGTTTATACGTTGAAATGAAATTAAATTTCTATAAAAGTCAAATTTTGACTAAAATTTTAACTTTGACCAAAAGAAAATTTTGCAATGTATCAACAAGTTATAAAAGTCAAAATGTAAATTAATATAACAATATTCATATATATCTTTAGGTTACACTAGTCAAAATTTAATCAAATATTCACTTTTAATAAAAGTCAAACTTTGACTAAACGTAGAACTTTGATTAATAAAAAATTTTAAGACTAAAGTACAAAGTTATATAGTAAATGCTAGTATGTATTATATATTGAAACAAAATTAAAATTTTAAACTTGAAAGAAAGTTCAATTTTTTTTTAAGTCAAACTTTGACTAATTTTTAAAACTTTGACCAATAAAAAATTCGACAATCTACCGCCAACCTGCAAATTAATATAACATCATTCGTATCCATCGCTAGGTTACACTAATAAAAACTTTGACTAAATATTAAGTTTTAAAAAAGTCAAACTTTGATCAAATATAAAAAAAAGTAAAATAAAATTTGATAATGTACTAGAAAGTAATAAATTTAAAAAATGATAATCTCATTGAGGATACAGAAGTTCAAAAAAATCAAATTGTGTTAAAAAGTCAAAATTTGACCAAATATAAAACTTTAATTGATTTAAATTTATATTACCAAAATATAAATAAAAATAGTAATAATCACTATCTACTGTCAAGATACACTTCTCAACTTTTGACTAAAGTCAATATTTGAATAAAAGTCAAATTTTGACTTTACTAAAAGTCAAACTTTGACCAATAAAAATGAGGCAATATATTTTTAAATTATAAATAAAAATAATAATAATAGATATTTTTAATTATAATATTTCACTAATAAAATTTTATAATATTTTATGAAAAATCGAACTTTGACCAAAAGTCAAACTTTGATCAAGAAAAAATTATACTGATAATATATAAATTTATGTAGTAGTAGACTCTATCTATAAGCAGGTTTCAAGTTTGACTAAAAATAAAATTTGTGTAAAAATCAAAGTTTGACCAAAAGTCAATGTTTGACTAAAGGCCGAACTATTGACTAATAAAATTAAGAATCTAGTATCAAATTATACATCAATACGACAATATCTTTTATTCGCTATCAAATTATTAGAGTCTAAGTTTAATAAAAAATAAATTTTAATTAAAAGTCAAAGTTTGACCTTAAGGCAACCTTTGACCCTTAAAATTTTAATAATATATTACTAGCTTACAACTTATTATCATGTTTCAGTAGTCAAAGTTTCATCAAAAGTCAAAACTTTATACAGCTTATAAATCCAATTAAAGTTTAATTAAAATTCAAACTTTGACAAAAGTCAAATATTAGCTGAAAATAGTATGATCTAGATAATGTAGTGGTCATAGTGATCGTATTGGTATGATGGTCATAGAAATTGAAGTTACTTTTTAATAGTCAATTTTTTTATTTTTATTTTTACTTCTAGATTTTTTACAAGTAACTTTAGATTTCCAATAACAAAACATTATTATTTTGTTAGTAGGAAACTCAATTTCAGTCACTTGAAGGGTTGAAATGATTTCCTCCTAAAATGATGTAGTGTATGGAAATTCAATTTCCAAGCGGGACGACTTAATTTCATTTCCATTTCCTTAAATAACTATCAAACAACAACAATTGAAAACTAAGTTTTATTTCTACAATGAAATTACATTTCCATGTTATCAAACAAGACCTTAATTTGCTCATTCACCTAGCAAAACGCCAATTGCATACTAGGAATGAGTTTGCCGTTCAATTCCGTCAGAGACCAATGAATTCATAAGCTATTGCTAAATATTTAATTTTAAAACAAAATATTAACAATATAGAGAAAGGATTTAAACTAAAGACCATATATGATTTTTAAGTTTTATAACTAATTAAATGGTCTTTTACCTCTTTTATGGTTTAAGTGTAAATATATAATTATAAATAAATACAAATGTCCGAAGCGAAATGAAGAGTAGGTAGGATTTTAGTCCCCTAAATTAAACTGATTCATATTAGGTTCCCCATAGAACAGGGGAAGTATTCGTTTGACCTTTAACAGGTGTAGCGCCCGCTAATTGTTGCTCAGTCCTAGTCCTCAAAAGTTATTGTATTGAGATTGAACTGCCTTAGGTTGACATTCAAGTCAGGTACCTAACAGTTGACAATATTGCAACCTCCACTAACCATATTAAAAGACTCCAATCCCTCTAAAACGGGTCACATGGCTTACCTATCTTACAACCCTAGCTCCCAAACACTAACCTCTCTATAACATGGGAGGTATTAGATACCGACGGAGTGCTCGGTTTCGTTCTCTAACAACCTTTTAGTTTTTTCTGGTCAAAGAGCGGTCGCTCCGACCAAAAATTACTTTTATATTTAATAATACAACTCAACGCTCCATTTGTTCTAGGGAGGAGCTATTTTAAGTGAGAGAACTGCTCTCTTTCTATTTTCTCCAGCAGAGTTGATTTTATCTGCACCGATGGAGGGCAGGCAAAGAGCAACTTGTACTCTTGAGTTATCCCAAATGCAACCTTAGAAAATGCATTGATTATTGCATGCCGCAAATCGGGGGGAGATTGACCCGAGTGCCAACCCCGACATTTGTGTCTGAGTACCAAATATGTACCCCTCTAAAACTGTAAAACATGAGTTGGTACTGTACCCACTAGTGCTCGAGCGAATCACCCTCCAACATTTAGAGAAGAGTACCTTTAAATCCACTACGGAATCTTTGAGTTCACCCACACTGATGCACATTGATGTTGAATCAGACACTGAAGATCGTTTATCCTGTCAATCTTTCACACGATGGATCTTGAGATCATAAGCGTACCATCAGATGGTTGGTATTTTATTTCACACGGCTCACATCTCAAAAAAAGTGACCTTAATATCACATGCAAACTTAAAATTGATTTTAAGGTCACTTTTTTAGGTATTTATCACATGAAATTAAAAATCAGCCTTGTAATGGTACGCCCATAATCTCAAAATCCATCGTGTGAGATTAGGATGATAAACAATCTCCATTATCTGATACAATGCAATCAGTGTATTTTAGTGTAGGTGAACACAAAGATTTGGGGGGTAAATAAAAAATTTTGTAGCTTCAAAAAAACAAAAGTTGGCTGTCACTTGTTTTCTTGCTCATAATAGCTCTGCAGGTGCTCGGACTGGGTACAGCCAACCATTTGGTCTCGCAATTGATAGTTCCATAGCTAAGACCGTTGACTGATTTTTTTCATTTTCACACGATATAACTTTAGATCGTGGATCACCTGTCAAACTGTCAAATGTTTATTCTTCCTAGAACACATCCCCAAAAGTGATGAACGCTTTTCATGATATGTCATGATCACAGACTTACAAGATATGTATTAGGTGGAATTAACTTATGACCGTCTGATATGCAAGCCACGATCTCAAGATCTTTTGGTAGAAAAAATGAATCTTCAGATGGAAAACCCATAACCCCTCTGGAAAACATCCGGCCCACCAATTTGCATTGCTAAGCCTCTACGGTCGAGTCAAACATACATATTATCATATAATAACTGCTTTGACGTTGATGTACAACAAGAAAAGCGAAAACTGCCTAAATGAAGTGTTTGACTAACAAACGTACGAGATCACCGTCCAACTCAATGATGCCAGTATGGACGGTGATGTATGATAACTCTCACACGTGTGTGCAGCACACGCCATTCAAACGCATCCCACACCGTCCCATGCTTAGACATGTCGACCTAACTGCTAAATCATGACACGTGTAATAGTTTCTCGAGAGGGGGAGCAGAAATGGTCCGCGCCAAATGAGACGTAATCAATTATCTCAGGGAACCTTAATTGAGCTGTGAAACTTGTCGTCTAGTATGATGCTGTCACACACTCACACTGAAACCTTATCCATTCAAAGATATGTATGTATCACTTTTATGAAAGAAAACAAGAGGCTCGGAACTTCGCAAGCCTACGGAATTGACCCGGTCAAATGGTCAACGATACGATTACGACCTTCGCGTGTGCACGTTTTAGGCAGTGGTTAGGTCTAATTAATTGAATTAGACAGTATTCTATGCGGTTTTAGAATTTAATAAAAATCTAATGGATCTAACTCAATTTCATAAAATCAGTTTATATGGTGAGATTTGTTTAAGATATAAAGAGCCCAAAAAGAGTTAGTCATGACCGAGATGTGACAAATCCAACATATCCCGCACATGTTGGCGAAATTAACTAAAATCACGTAAAAAAGAAATAGGTGACATGTGAGAAGAAAAGATATGCTGGAGCATGTTAAATTTGTCCTACATCGATTGTGGGCTCACCCGATTTTATAAGGTTGAGTTAGTTCTGTTAAATTTTTATCAGAATCGTCATAAGGGAATTTTGACTTCCACAGTATTCAATTTCATAAAAAAGGTGAAGTCAAGATTTCTTAAAGGATTCCCGGATTAGTTAAATACGGATTCAATTAGTTGGATTTCATCATTGCCCGTATTAACTGTAACAACCCAGATTTTTAGATTTTATTTTAACGGTGGTAGATGATGCACCACACTATGTACTGTGCTAACGCTCCACATCAGAATCGAAACCCACCTTTTAAAATAGAAAATTTCTAATTTTTCCCATATCAAAATTAGACTCATTGCGAAGTGCTCGTCGATACGATTCCAACGATATATAATTTGACGATTTCTGACAAGAATATAAAAAGTTATACTTATTTTAACTAATCAAGCAAGTCAAAGGGTATAATTGTAATTTCGGGAGAGAAACACCAATTGGTTTGGTGCTTATGCAAAACGCTGGAACGAAACCTTTTCTCAAGCTATCCAAGTTACGTATGAATTCTTCCAGTGTAAAAATCTCCTATTCTATTAAATCTCCCATGAAAAGTGTTAATTAGAGTTGACCTAAAATTTCATACCATTATAAATAAAACTTTAAAAGCTCTCTCCAATAATAAGAAATTATTCTCGAGACTTAGAGGAGTAGATGCCTTGGGAATCGACCTTTTCAACCCGAATCGCCGTTGATCTTCCGCTCACGCTTCAAGAGGTGGGTACCTATCAATCCATCTTATTCTTCTCGATCCCGTCATAGACAGATGCGTCGATCACAAGATCGACGGTTTAAAATCTTATTTAAACCCAAATATCTCATAAATTAATAGATTTATATATTTAATATACGCTTTCCTTGAAAGTTATATATTTTGTAAATTGGGTTTATATATTATTTCTCTTTCCTTTCAAAATTCCTTTGCTTTGGTAATTAATATTCTACCTTATATTGTGTCAGATATTTAATATGTTTACTTACCTCTTTATGCCTATAAAATTAATTAAATTTTAATACTTATAAATTTGATAGATTGACTTAATTGACATAATATCATATTGATATTATTTATTTCTAAATCTATATAAGATAAATTTATCTTTCTACTAAGACTATAATAATATATATTATTTGAGTTTATATTATTATTTATTTAAAACTAATTAAGCCCAAAAATTAAATTATATTTTATTTTATTTAAATAAATAATAGATTGCACCAACTTAAAGTTTCAAGTCCGAACTTGCCTACGAACCTGAATTCACGTCCATGAACCCGACCTCGCGACCATTGATGCTGTCTTAGATTTTTGGTCATAACTTTTTATTCCGACCTCGGATTAATGCGATTCTTGCGGCATTGGAAAGAAGACAAATGAGCTTTACAACTTTGTGTGAAATAGCCATTTCACTAATCTGACTTTTAAGAGGTCAAAATAGAGCAACAAGTCAGGTTCAATTTTGAATGAATCAAGGCTATTCGAATTTAAGATTATTTTCTAAATATCATGACCAAAGTTCTTATGTATATTATATTGTAAAGTCTTTCGATCGATGGTCATGATAAATCATAACTTAATAAGTATAAATATTATTTAATTTAATTATCTAATTATTTTATATATATATATATATATATATCAATTTTATCGCTCAACGCGACCTCTTCGATAATACAAAGTGTTAGAAACTTCGATGTCTTTATGAAATCGAACTCAGTTACGATTATCAAATCACACTTATAACTCTATTCTATAATTATATTGGTGTGGTATGTAAATAAATATAAATATAAGCATAATCAAAATCTAAGTATAAGTTGTTCTGTATGTGTGATACTTTTGTTTTTATAATTTAATCAATTTATACGAGTTAAGAATATGTTAGATCATGAGTACGAGAGTGTATGAGATCATGCCCACGCAGGCGTGGTGATTCGCCGAGATGGTATCGGCGAGGAATACACCGTATTCACATGCCTTATAACTCATGGTGGAATGGGACCCATGACTAGTCGGGTGAGTGTGAATTGTAACCGTACACGGTGGCATATACTGTGATCCTATCACCCTAGTTTTAATACGAGGATAAGATATGAGATATGATATGAGAATCGGCGTTGGGCCTTTAGTCATGGTAAGGTTTCTTTTACTCCACGTGAAACTCGAAATATTGGCCTATGTACGGATGCAACACCTCTATGGTAGTATAAACTATCACATCGAAGTACATCCGTTACTACTGAACCTTTTTCTTGAGAAGCGTGAATTAGGAAGGTTGCCTCACTATAGTTTGTCATAGATTAAGTGTAAGAGTATGATAAGATATGAGTATGAGATAAGATAAGTTATGATACGATGCGATAATAAGACATCATTTGTGTAGGCTGAAAAGATAAAGAACTTAAGTCTCAGACGTTGGTTCCTTGCGTAGCCAAGTAGGGCAACAACGTCTTTCAACAAGACGGATCTCCGGGAGAGATTATGAGTATGAGTGAGTTATGAGTGAGTTTGGCCATTATGTCCCCATTGGTGGTGGTGGAGTATGAGTATGACACGAGGCGTTATAATATGGTGGTATGATACTATGTTGACCTCCCATAGTAGCTCGAGCTGACTCGCATGTGTCGTTAGGATTTCACTAAGTATGTTAGTTACGCATGCGATACGATGACGTATGTGCGAGAATGATAATAAGACATGATATAATATGTTATGAGATATGGTAAGGCTTAGGATATGAGTGTCAGATCATGGTCTTACATTTATGATATGAGGTATTTCGATATGCACGTGATTTTGTCTTCCTTTGTTATCTCGCTGAGATATTATGTTTATCACTCACAAGATGCACCCACAATGCACCGAGTAGTATGGGTTGGATTGGTGGTGTATCCACGAGTTTACGTGGATCGAGTAAACTCATCCCACGATAATCTAATAGTTGCAGGTGATTACGCTGATGGAGTAGACGCTGGCCATCTAGATCTCGCCGACGCTGATTTCATTGATTCCGTGGGCGCAGAGTACCTGGCGCCTTTGGAGGCTTAGCTTGCCGTTATCGGAGGACTACGGCGATCTTGATCTTGATTCGAGTGCTTGATCGATCATTGTGGACTTGGTATTGAGTTTTATTGATACTAGTACTACGGATTTTATAGTTTATTTTATCGGATTTGTCTCCGACTGGATTTACATTTTATTGGTGGATTGTGATTTTATTACACTTATTCAGCATTTATGATTATTTTATATTCCACTTTGGTATGTTGGCTTTCACGGATTTCGTGGAACCATTATTGCACGAGAACTCTGATTAGGTGTATGTCCGCTTAGCATATCCGGGATATGTGCGGGTCATAACTCGAAATTCTAGGCTCTCGGGATGGGGTAGAATTTCGGGTCGTGACATTAACAGATTCACTGTTTTGATTCTTGAGGATCCAACTTCGGTCATTGTGATATCTGAATACCCGCGCATTGTACACAGCACCCAAAAAAGGATATTAGTTGTGCGGCTGTTACACGTACCGGAGGACTCAGTCACGTGCTGTAATTGGATAAACTAAATTGTTTGATCAATCATTTGAACGGTCAAATAGGAGATCCATGTTTTGGAAGGAGTGCCTACAATTGAGTGAAAAATACCAGCTCAAGTCCCGAGTACCTAATACTAGCACAAGGATAGAATTTAAAGTCCTTTACAATTTGGTTGTCAAACAAGTACAAAACCTTAAATTTAACAAAGAGTTTATTAACTATTCGACCCGTACGATCATATCTAATTGAAAAGGGACTAAAAATCCCTTGTAAAGCACATATATCTAGCAAGTATATTATGTGTTTTACAAAAAACATGAGGGATCAATTTCTCCAGCAGAAAAGTTCAACGGTCGGATTCCTTATTCTCTGGCGGCAGGAAATTTGACCCATTCTCCGGTTGCCGGAAATAACCCATTTGCCGACCAGTTGCTCCAACGAAAAACGATGGAGAAGAAGATGAGGGAGAAGGATAGAAAAACTGATCTTGAAGGCTCACAGCTTGTCTCTGAAGCTCGTTATTAATTTGAAATGTTTGTGAGGGGCCCTGGATATTATCTCTTAAACTGAAGCTACTCTGTATTAGCTGCTGGTCTCGTCGAGATACAAACGGCTGACAACTTTGAGAAACCGTAAAAAGGGTTGCCTGAGAATCGGCAAGGCCCAAATGGGTCGTCGGAGAAGCTTGCACCGGTGAGCGTATTCTGACGTTCTCCGGGAAATTTAATTTTGCTCTGTTTCCTCTGAACCTGAGAGCTGCTTCATCGTAAGCTCTAGCGGCTGCTTCGGCTGTCTCAAATGTGCCTAACCAGACTCTAGCTGCTTTGTGCGGGTCTCGGATTTCGGCTGCCCATTTTCCCCATGGCCTTTGTCTCACTCCTCTGTATTTTCTTCTTCTTTCAGTTTCTACTTCATATAAACCGCTTTCTTCTTTTACTGTATATGGTGTTGATATAATAGTTGTACTTGAAGGAGCAGCAGTGGCTATGGGAGTTTTAACGGTAGAACCTCCTCCTGCTATATAATTGAAATAAATAAGAAAAAGAGAACCACATTTGTAGCAATTTAAAAAAAATAAAAAGAAACAGAAGAGGCTCTAAATTACCAGAGTATTCTCCTTGAGAACTACCAAAATCACCAAACTGTTTATAAAGCCTCAACGGATCTGTTTCTTCTTCACGTTCCCTTTTCAAACCACCACCAAAAGAAGAAGACGAAGAAGAGGAATAAGATGCAGTTGCCGGAGAAGAACCCGAAGCTGAAATTGTACCGGTTAAATCCTGCCGGAAAGCCCAATCTCCGGTCCTATCTCCGGTAACAACATGGGTTAACGCAGAAACCATTGCTGACATCTCCATTTCTCGACTGTAGGCGGAAAATATAGGCGAAGGCAAGTTCACAGGCACCGCCGGCGCTACAAAAACTTGGTCTTCGCCGTCATTTGTCGCCTGGAAGTTGACGCAGTCGCCGGAACCTTGTTCATTTGCCACCTTCCAACACATGTAAGCTGCCTTGGTTAATGATATAAATCAGATGCACCCAAATTTTAAAATAGCTCAACGGCTTAGGGCTATTTATATATTCACAACTCACCATGAGATTCGGCTTTATAGAGTCGTACGGTAATCGGTATCTGTTTTGCTCTTTTTATGCTCTTTTTTTTTTATGTATTTATGAGTTTCACCCGTCCTTTGCCCACGTTTTTTAAAAACTAAATAAAAATAATGGGTTGCTATTGTTATCCTCATTGAATTGTTGATAAGATGAGTTTTATAAAATACAAAATATATCAACGTCAGAATTGCTTGTTCACACCTTCGGGTTTGAGCGTAAGATGTTACGTCGGTACGAGAGAGCTTTGGTCGGCGGCTTCTTCTGCCGACTTAGAGTGGTCGCGGTTGCATCGAAGCTCGGGTTGCCAATAAGAAAATTGCAATGCCGACCAGATAAAACAAACTCAAATTTTTGTACCCAGCCATACAAAATATCGGGTCGGGTATTAGGTCAATCCAACCCTTTGACGGCTCTAGTCCACCTGCATACCAAGAGAGCTCACAGGAAAGGTTGTCAATGGGCCGGCTCAACCCAAACCTAGCCGGCTCGGATTTTGGCTCAAATAAAAAAGCTTGAGTTCGAATGCACCCAGGAAAAGCCCAGCCTGATTCAGGCTTCATCTAAAGGACAAATATAATTGAACCGCTCAAATCCCAGCCCAAGCTCGGCCTGGTCCAACCAAGTCCAACTACTTTGAGCGAAAAAGGTACGCTCGGCCCGTTTCAGCCCTGCCCAAATTCGATTAAAACCGAGTTTCTCCTTAAATACAAAAGGCATGGTGAAAAGGACCTGGGCAGAGCCCGGCCCAAACTCTAACCAAGCCTGCGAGAGCCAGAGCCACAAGTCAAAGTCTCTCTTTGTTGTTTTTTTATGGGTATGCATTGGTTTTGAAACCCTCACCTCAACGCTTTCCCCTAACCACTGGGGCAAAGGTTGAAGCCCACAAGTCAATCTCTCTCAAAATGGTAAGGCCTGTCTATTAATAGAATTTGTCAACGCCTCATGGGACGCCCCGTAATTTTTTCAGTCATATAAACGAAAGTCCCTTGATTTGGTGATGAAAGATATTTGTTCATCTCTTGAGATTTGATCAATTTGATGGAAAGAGCTTAACCTATGGACTGACTTCAATGCACAACTATAGTGATGAAAAGGACTTTATTTTCCAAAACAGTCCGCTTAAAATATATTTTTTTTAAAAAATAAGTATTAGATACCGTTTGAAACATGATTAAGAAAAAAAGATACATTTTTTTTATGTAAAAAGATATGTTTGAAACGTTCTTTTTTCACACAATAGATACATTTTTTTATCAGTCTCTTTTTATTTATTTTATCAGAGTTATTTACATATATTTTTTGTAATTATTAACATTTGTTATAATTCTTTATAAAACAAAATTTAAAATTTAAACTATTTTGCCAAAATTTATTCTTATTTTATATATATATAAAAGAAAAGTCCTAGTCTAGCTATTTCCTTACGCCAATTCTAACTCTTAAACCCATTCATTTACCCATCAAGGACGGGACGAATGAAAGTCAAATCTCTCCATCTCAAAATGGTCAATAAATCAGGGGCCGTCATTTCAGTCAGAGAATTCAAAGTCAATTGATTTGACTCATGCACGGATCTCGGTGCACAACTCTATATTTGGCTGTCATAAAGCTTTGGCCAGTTGTGGGCCTGTTATTTGTTGGTAAAAGATTAATATCTAATGCTTAGATGGATCCCAAGCACGGTTAGCATGCCCATTGTTCTTAAACAGGCCAAGCCGAGTGTCTCGTGAAATGTTATCTAAAGCATCTGATTTGAAGACATTTGAAGTCATCAAATGTTATCTAAGTCGTTTGATTTGAAGACATGATGTAAATATCCTGATTTGTCAGAGCCAATCATCATATCAGCAAATCTCCCAATTAGTCAAGAGTCAACCATTAATTTGATGATGGCCTTTGACTTGATAGGAATCACGTTTCGTGCAAATCTTTAACCACAATAATTTTTTTTCTGCCTCAAAAATCTTTATATCATTTTATCAAATCAAATGGCTTAGATTGTATTCCAAGAGACACGTATCCCTAAAAACAAAATTTGTTTTTTCAATCATATGCCTTAATACAAATCTTTTGTGTAAGTTGTAGCTCCTTATATTTATCACTAGAATAGAGTCTCAACCAATATGCTAAGGGTACAATTCCTTGCACCTTGTGAAATTGTAATCACACCCTATATAACATAAATAGGTGATCCCATCATTAATTGTTTTAAATCAGATGATGGAGATCATTTTTTAATAAAAATTTACCATAAAATGGATCTTTAGATCATAGGCGAACCATCAGACGGGCAAGTTTTTATATCACGTGGCACACATGAAAATTTAAAATTACTTTTTGAGATGTGTGCAATGTGGAGTGAAAAATTGGCTGTTTGATGGTACCCTATGATCAGGGCTGGCCCTGGACCAAGGCCAACCAGGCAAAAGCCTTGGGCCCCGGATTTTTAGGAGCCCCGAAATCCTATTTGCCCATTAAAAAATAGGGTTTTTCTTATAATTTTTTTTTTATAAAGCTAAAGGGCCTCGAATTTGGTTACCTTACTTTTACCCGATACCAATTTTTGTGTCTTTTCAAGCTAAAATTTTATTTAGAATTTCGAATTTTCATCATTTTCATCACAGTTGTTAATTATTTTCTTTAAAAGTCTATTTGACTTTTTGCACCCACACGTTTTTTAAAAGCTCACATGTGTGTAACCCTATAAAACTCGTTGATTGGGTCAAATCAGAGTTCGATGGAGATTTTTTTAACCCCGATCTTCCACACAAGAGATCTTCAGACCATATACCACCTATCAAACGGTCAGTTTTTAATTCCACATGTCAAATATGACATTTCCCCAAAAAGTGCACCTTATGTGCAATGGCACACATTACGCTCAAACGTGATTTTAGGGTCATGTTTTGGGGATGTGACATGTGCAATAAAAGTAACCATATGATAGATGGGAGACATGGTCTTAAGATCCATTGTGTGGAAGATCGAGGTGAAACACGATCTCCATCATTTGATCCGACCCAATCAATGAGTTTTAAGGGGATTAGCAAAATTCTTTTTCTAAGTGAGTTCAGATCAAAATCTCCATCCAGATTTGACCACTCAAATGGTCATATGTATTAGTCTTATTCTATTGAATTTTATTTAAAAAGTGAATATTTGACCAAATACTAGCTGATCTATTGGATTGATACATGCATAAATCAAGTGAACCTTGTTCCGTAGGATCTATAAAAGACAATAGGTGTTAGGATCAATCTAGGACCATTTGTTGCATTTATAGTTTCATCATTATCATCATAATAGCCTTATCTCATCTATTTTGAGTCGGCTTTTAGGGAATTAATAGGGTCTTTTTACAACCGTCTATCAACGTGACACCAACCCCCTCTTTTCTCATCTAGGATTGGGATTGACAATTGTCTCATAAAATTGTTTAAAGGCTATTTAATTCGATAAGAGAAGGCGCATGATAGATTGCTTCCTTCAACATTTTCTTCTAGAGTTTCTTACACAATCTGAATTTTTTTAGTATTGCATTTTCTTTTTTTTATTGCATTTTCCTTTAATATGTACTTGTATTAAATTTTTAGTTACATTTTCAAATTATATATATAGTAAAATAGAATATTAGTACTATTTTATGGGAGCCATTACTTGCACAAGCTTTTCAAGTGATTGCACCGAATTTAAAAGAAAGACTTGCAAGTTTGGTGACCTCTACTATGTGAAAACACCATCTAAGCCGTTTGATTTGAAGGCCATGATTTAAAAATATCAATTGCAAAAGATTAGAACAAAATATAATTTTCATCATTTGATTAAATTGAGTCAAAGGCTATCATATAAATCAACAGTTGACTACAATAGATCATATAACAAGTATCGTATTTTGCTCCAATTTTATGCCCCAGAGATCTATTGATCATGAGCTTCAAATCAGACGGCCCATATTGCAATTTTGCATATCACATGTCCCTAAAATACCAAGTTTTTCTTTAAATTCGGTGCAATCACTTGAAAAATGTGTGCAAGTAATGGCTCCCCTATTTTATTTGTCCATAAAAATATGTAGCTAATTTTTTATATATTATAAAGTAATATAAAATAAAGATTCTATTTTAGGAACTCGCCTTGAGCCCCCAAAATGTCAGGGCCGGCTCTGCCCATGATCTCAAGATCCCTTGTGTTGGAAATTGAAAGATAAAACTGTTTCCACATATGATTGAAAGCAGCCTATGGGGAGATTATCTTTTAGACTGAGGTAAGATTACAGTTTATGAGGGTGCAAAATACTGGTGCCCCTATATTTGTGGAGCTTAGACTTTAGGAACCTGTGGCCTAAGCACGGCTTGTGTGTGGAACATGCAAAAATCGCTATGTAGTTCAGACTTCGGACAAGCCCATGTCAGCCTTACTGGTGCACCCTATAACAATTGGTGATGTAATTTGAATTTTGGCACCGTTATTAACATTCACCGAATATCGAAGAGCACCTAAGCTAAAATAACATTGACAACTTTGAATCAGATCATCTAGATAACTTTTCACGGAAATTATCCTTACAACGGATCTTGAGATATATCATTAGCCGGTTAATTTTTTTATTACACTTGGCATATCCTTATCCTTACTACTATATAAAAGTATAAATAATTTCTGTCAATTTTTGTGTTTTCATATTTTTAGTAATAAAATATCCTTAAGCTAAAATGCCCTTAAGCTACTCCATCTACCCTCATCTTCTTCCTTATGTATCTCTATCCTTACTACTATATGAAAGTCCTTATATATAGTCCTAAGCCGTGACAATAAAATTAAAATGAGTATCAGTATTTACCATTCAAAAAATTGTAACTTCATCTCACCTCTTTCAGTTTAAATATATTGATCACTTTGAATCATACGATGGAGATTATTTTTCGTCTCAATCTTCTATATAGTTGATCTTGAAATCCTGTTTGTATCATCAGGCGGTAAAATTTTTATTTCACGTGACACAATAAAAAAAGTGACTTTAAAATCAAATGACATACATCACTCTCAAACATGATTTTATATCATTTTTTAAAAAATCGACGGTCTAATGATACTCTCATGATACCAAGATCATTTAGGTAAAATATGGGGATAAAAAATGATCTCCATCTTCTAATTCAAAGCGGTCATTTCATACCTATTAGAGGATATTGATGAGGTCACAATTTTAAGGGTTGCAAATAATGATACCAATATAGAATCTCTTTTCCAATGAGAATAAGTAAATAATGGTATCCAAATAAGTAGTCTTTCTTTCCTTATTTTTAGCACCTTTAAAGAAACCCATAAAGTTATGAGAATTAACAATTTTGCTATAAAAGTTATATTTCCTTTCTTATTTTTAGGACCTTCAAAGAAATCCACAAAGTTAAGAGAATTAATAATTTTATCATAAAATATTTCACTTGCTCTGAATTATGTGACATAGATCACATAAAAATAGCCCAACAATTAAATTTGAGCATGAAGTATGTCATGTAAATTTAGGGCCATATTTTGGGATCTGCACCTTATGAAATAAAAAAATGATCGTCTAATGGTAAGCCAATGATATCAAGATCCCTTATGTGGAAGATTAGGCCGAAAAATGATCTCCATCAACTAATACAAAGAGTTAATGGTTTTTTGCATAGGTGCCCTCTAAGATTCGGCGAGTGTTAATAAAGCTACCAAAATAATAATTTACTGGAAAGTTGAAACCCTCTGAGCCACGATTAATCTACCCCTGATCAAATCTTGTCATCTTACCTAATCGGATTGGAATTTCGGCCCAAAACTTACACTCATACGTATGTTAGTCGTAAGACTTAGGGGAGCACTTAACTTTATATGACTTAGGCATATGATACTTCTACGTAGGGCTCTCAACAGATTGACTTTTTTATTGGGCTAGGTACTAAACTTGGGTTATTCGGCTAAGTCAAGCATGAAATGTCAGACCCAATCTATAGGTATGGTTGGGTCGGGTTAAAGAAAAATTTGGTCGACTAAGCTTGAGTTACAAGATTTTATATAATAAATAATAATAATAATAATAATAATAATAAAATATAGTGTTTTCAACCTGGTCAAGTCACGCGTCAGGTCGGGTTGGGCATATACACTCGACCCTTTCGGTTAAGGTCGGGTTTGGTCGACTAAGCTCGAGTTACAAAATTTTATATAATAATTAATAATAGTAGTAGTAATAATAATAATAATAATAATAATAATAATAAAATAGAGTATTTTCAATCAGGTCAAATCAGGTGTCAGGTCGGGTTAGGCATATACACTCGGCTCTTCAGGTTAAGGTCAGGATAGGTGTCAGGTCGAGTTGGGCATATACCCTTGACCCTTTAAGTATTAGGTCGAATCAGGGTGCACCATCAGGCCAGGTCAGGTCAGTATATGCCATTTACCAATCGGACAATCAAACCTTTAACACAACCCATTGGCAACCCTATTTTTAAGTTCTAAATTATATATTTATTTTTATTTTTTAATGTGAATCATGTAGCTTTAAAATGATGGCGTGCATATAAAATTAAGGTTAGAGATTTTATATATGGGACACTATTTTGACACCGTGTACTGATACATGGTGCAAGTGATTATTATACATCTTCTGTCACATTTTTCAGTTAAAATTTTTATTTTGGCACCATGTGTAATGCACATGCATTTTTATAAGATTTATAGTTAGTGATTCTAAGTTTTTAACTATATAACTAATAAACTGATTGAATGTCAAATGACATGAGGTGGTCTGCCAATTGCATGAACCAAATTCTTGTACATGTTTCAAAAATTAGTAAGCTACATGACTCTTAGCCCTTTTGATGGTATGCCCATGATCATATTTTCGTGTGTCACATGGTTTCCAGTTATTTTTTAGGATGAAAAAATTAAAACGAAAATCGAACCGTTCCATTTACAATGATCGAATTTTTAATGATACTATAACCGATAACCATTAACTATTGTGAACCAGAAGATAGAGATCGTTTGTCGCACAATCTTCCCCATAATCTATGAGATCATGGGTGTACCGAAAATCAACTTTTTATTTTAGGTGTTGCACGTTTCAAAACGTGATCGAAAATCATGTTTGAGCATGATGTCTGTCACATGATTTCCAGTTACTGTTTTGGGATGTGTGTCACGCAGATTAAAAATTGACCGTCTAATGGTACACCATTTACCTCAGGATCATCATATAGAAGATCGAATTGGAAATCAATTTTGAATGACATCATAGCCGAATACCATTGACTGTTTTGAATTAGTCAATAACGGTCGTTTTCGTCCAAATCATAGATCTTAAGATCATAAGTGTACTGACAATTAATTTTTTATTGCATGTGGTACAAATATAGCATCTCAAAAAGTGATCGAAAATCACATTTGAATATGATGCGTGCCCTATAATTTTCGATCATTTTTTTGGGATGTATGCAATAGAAATCATAAATTGACCGTCTGATGGTATACCATTGATCTCAAGCTCCATTATGTGAAAGATTGAAAAGAAAATCGATCTCTATCATCTGGTTCACATCAGTTAATGATTTTTCGAATGTAGTGCACTTAGAAATTTAATTGGTATAATTAGAGTTATCCTTTAAAGGAAAGACTTGGTATTTGGAGGACTTATGTCAAGTGAAAACTTCATCTTAGCCATTAGATTTGAAAGTCATGTTCTAAATATGTTTAATGCAAAAGATTGATATAAAATCAAATCTCTATTATATAATTCAAAGCAGTCAAATATGGATGAGATGATGATCATTGTGTTAAGTCATATGATAGAGATCGAAGAAATTTAGAATATGACATTTAAATCAGAGGAATTCGATGGTGTCTTCACATTTATATTAACATGTGCAACGCACGTGCACTTTTACTAGTATCTCATAAAAGTGACTAAAAAATTTGCACAACATATATCACCCTAAATCTGATTTTCAGATATATATATTTTTTGGGATGTATGCTACCAATAATTACTAACTGACAGCACAATTGTACTTCCATGATCTCAAGATACATTGTGTGAAATATTGTAAGGGAAAATAATCTTGATTGTCTGATTCAAATTAATCAATGACTTTTGAGATATGGCCCTCCAAGACTCAGTGGGTGTTGATAAAGGTACCCTTTGAATTTTTTTAGGTCTTTTGTAGCCGTCCATCACCTCTACGTTATGATTTTGACGAGAACCTTATTTATTTTATCTAAGTAATTCAACTTGTGACCTTATTTATTATATTTTTTATTTTTTATTTTTTGGGGAAGTAGAGTTGACCCTATTGATTGGTACTAAACTAAGAAATAGGGGCATTATATCCTAGACTTGCAACACCAGTCCCGGAGCTAGGATTTTGCTGATGGATCCTTGATAGTTTTCAAATAATAATAATTTTCTACAAAGTCATGAAATTTCGCTCGAAATTTTGAATCACAGTTATTTTAGCAAAATTTCGGCAAATTTTTCCAAAATTTGTCACTATAATTGGGGCCATAGTGACAATTTTTTTGTAATTTTTCGGTGGAGAGTCCTTTTCATTCCTTTCGGATTGATTTCAAAAAAAAATTGGGAAAAATTCAGAAAAATTCGGACATGAATAAAATAATATATATATATATATATATATATATATATATATATATATATATATATATATTTCAAAAATAAAATATTGTGATTTTCTCCGATTTGGCAAAATTTCCAAAATAAACATAAAAAGGCTACAATAATATATATATATATATATATATATATATATATATATATATATATATATAAAATTTACAAAAGAAATATATAGAATTTCGATTTACTCCTATTTGGTGAAATTTTTGTGAATTTCAACGAAATTTGTCGCTATAATTGGGGCTTTTATTTCTTATTAAAAAAATAAAATAATAATAATATCTGTAAATTCGAATCAAAATGGATGAGAGCTTTTGGGGATCGGCGAATGTAAAAAAATTGAGAGAGAGAGAGAGATATTGCTGGTAAAGAGTTGGCGTGTGAGAGAGAGACTGCTAGGACAGTGGGAGATCTTAGAAAGAGAGAGAGGGCACTCGGACTAGGAATGGAGAAGAGAGAGAGAGAGAGAGAGAGAGAGAGCTTGGTTTGGGAAGAGACAAGATGGAGAGAGTGTTGAATAAGGTTTAATTCCAACCACCGGTGTCAATCGATTGAGGTTGATAAATCAATTGATTGAGTTTGAAAAGTCAATCTATTGACGTTGGAAAGTCAATCGATTGACTGTTGAGCGGATACAGATCCGCATGCTTGAATATGTGGCTATTTTGGAAAATTGCTTCAGCCAAAATATTTTCTAATGTGATTTGGAGATTTTTTAGAAGTGGTTTGGAGATTTTTTAGAAATATTTTAAATATTTGCAAGTTTTAGGAGATTTGTGAGTTATGTATCCAAAAGGGTTTTAGAGCCTATTTGTAGAAAGTTCCTCAAAGGATTCTAAGTGAGCTTGGAAAAAGTTTCATGTGAGAATACTTTGAGAGAAAAAGTATTGAAGAATAGCTTGGGGATTGAAGGTCAGATTGAAGCCGTTCTTGTGTCGGAATCGTGATTATATTCCGACAGATCTCTTCTCTATTATTTGAAGGACTGTGTCCTTAGTTTAACAATGGATTTATTGTTAAAGATCGTGTTAGATTTTAATTGAGTTTACACTAGAGAGAAGAGAGTGTGTGTGTTGTAAACATTCATAAAAATATTATATATACCCCCGTGGACGTAGCCCTCGATTGGGTGAACCACATAAATCTTTGTATTGTGCATGTGATTAATTATTGTCCGAATCTTCTTATTTTTTTACATTAATCGCGATAGAGAGTTCGTAGTGTGGGTAAAATTTCTAATAATTGATATCAAAGAGAGGCTTACGCTACAATGGCGATGAAAGTCTCGAATGCATGATTTGAGGTAGAGAAGTTTTATGGGAAGAATAACTTCGCTTTGCGACAAGTCAAGGTCACAAATCTCCTTGTCCGACAAGGCATTGATGATGCCTTACTTGGGAAAGAAGGCATAGATATACGATGAAGAGTGAAACTCTATTGATAAGAGGACCGTAAGCACTATCCGATTGTGCTTGTCCGATGAAGTTTTGTACAACGTTCTTCCCGAGAAGACGACTGTGGATCTGTGAAAGAAGATGAAATCTCTCTGCATGACAAAGTCGTTGTCCAATAAACTCTTCATGAAGAAGCAACTCTACACCCTTCGTATGAAAGCTGGTATGCGTATTCATGATAATTTGAATTCATTTAATAAAATAATTAGTGAACTATTAAGCATTAAGGTAAAACTTGAAGAAGAAGATCTAGCACTTCTCTTATTCACCTCATTGCCACCATCTTATGTGCACCTTGTTACCATATTAATTTATAATAAAGATACTATTGTCATCGAAGAAGTGACTGTTGCACTTCTTTCCGACGAATTGAGAAACAACCTGAATCTAGCTCCGAAGGGATTTGTCTCTTAAGCGAAAGGGGTTGAAACCATGATCGCAAAAGAGACAAATCTAGCAGGGATACTAAATCAATGAGAGGAAATAGCATGTCCAAATTCAAAGGTGACAGAAAGGATATTATCTGTTCCTTCTGTAAGCAATCTAGACATATTCGCAAATATTACAACCAAAGATTGAATAATAATAAGGGTGACGAAGGGACTTCGCAACAGGCTAGTGTTGCTAAGTCAAAATCTTGTGAAGACCTATTGTGTGCATTGTTAAGCTCCAATCAGTTTGATGGTAGATAAATCCTAGATTCAGAGGCATCATATCACATGTGTCCGTACGGGGATTGGTTTGAGCAGTATAAGGTAGCCAATGGTGGGACGATTTTGATGGGGAATGACAGTGTATATGAAGTAGTGGGTATCGGTTTAATCTGAATTAAGATATTTGATGGCTGTGTTCACACTCTTACTGAGGTTAGGCATGCGCCTGATCTGAAAAAAATCTGATTTCTTTGGGGGCATTGGATGAGATAGGATGTCGAGTCATCCTGGAATCCAGTAAACTAAAAGTTATACGTGGTGCTATGACCTTGATGAAATGTGAAAAGATGAGAAATCTGTATACTTTAATAGGCAGCACAATCAGTGACAGTAGTGTTACGGCTATAAAAGATTCCAAGGACCTCTCAGATTTGTGGTACAAGAGGCTTGGTCACATGAGTGAACGTAGGCTGAGAGAGCTCATAAAGAATAAGGCGATTTCTAAAATTCAAACGTGTAAACTAAATTGTTGTGAAGACTGTATCTTCGAGAAATAAAATAATTCAGTTTCTCCACTGGAAAATACACTTCGAAGGGACTGATTGATTACATACATTCAGATGTATGGGGACCGACTAAAGTCACTTCAGTAGGTGGAGTCAACTATTTTGAGTCATTTATAAATGATTACTTTAGGAAAGTTTTGGTGTATCCGATTAAAAATAATTCAAATGTGTTTCAGAAATTCAGGCAGTGGCAGAGTATGGTTGAAATGCAGACAGACTGAAAGGTAAAGATTCTCAAATCGGATAATGAAAGGGAATACTTGTCATCAGAGTTGAAGGCTTACTGTGAAAATCAAAGAATTGTTAGGCATTTAACAGTTCCTGAAAATCCCCAGCAAAATGGTATAGCAGAGAAGATGAACAGAACACTATTAGAAAAAGCGCGTTATACATTAATCCATTCTGGCTTGAGTCATGGGTTATGGGCAGAGGCAGTGAACATGGCATATTACTTGGCCAATCGATCACCTTCAACGGCATTGAACTCGAAAACTGCAGATGAGGTTTGGTATGGAAGACACAAGAGCTACTCTCACTTGAGGGTGTTTAGATGTACAGCTTATGCATTACTTCAGGGAAGTGAACGATCCAAGTTGGATCCAAAATCTAAGAAGTGTGTCTTGATTGGCTATGGCGAAGGAGTCAAGGGTTATCGTTTGTGGGATACACAATCTCACAAAGTGATAGTTGAAAGAGATATTACTTTCAACAAAAATGAGTTTTCGATGAAAAAAGCGAAAGACAAACCTCAATCATCTGGTGAACCTTAGGTAGAAGTTGATGTTGAAAGGCATGAGCAAGATGAGAAAAATTTTGAAGACTCTGAGATAGAGCATGATGACACAAATTCTTAAGACTTGCAGTCTTAGGTATCGATTCAAACTACCTTGAGAAGGTCAGTGAGGATGAAGAAACGTCAAGAAAAGTTTAAGGGCATGGTTCCTTTAACACTTGCACTTATCACAGAGAATAGAGAACTAAACACAGTTTCAGAAGCTCGGGTGGATACAGATACAGTAAAGTGGCAGTTAACTATGGAAGAAGAATGACAGTCACTTTTGAAGAATAAAACTTGGGATCTCATGAAACTTCCTAAAAAGAAGAGAGTCATCGGTTGTAAATGAAGTGAAAGAAAGAAGGTGGTATGAGTGAAACTCTAAAGTTTAAGGCAAGGCTAGCTGCAAAGGTGTTATCTCATAAAGAGGGTATCAATTATAATGAGATATTCTCTCTGGTTGCGAAACACACATCGATTCGCACGTTGTTGGCAGTAGTTGCTCAGAAAAATCTCGAACTAGAACAAATAGATGTGAAAATAACTTTTTTCCATGGAGATCTTCAGGAAAAAATTTATATGAGACAACCAGAAGGATTTGAAGCAGAAGGGTCAAAATCACTTGTTTGCAGATTAAAGAAATCCTTGTATGGTCTCAAGCAGGCTCCCAGGCAGTGGTATAGGAAGTTTGATTCATATATGCTGGGCATAGGGTATCACAGGGGACAGTAAGATTATTGTGTCTACTAGAAAGAGTAAGGTAAAGGAGAGAGAATCTTCCTAATTCTCTATGTAGATAATATGCTGATAACAACAAGAAGTAAGGTTGAAATCAACAAGCTGAAACAATCATTGAGCCAGAAGTTTGAGATGAAGGATCTTGGTTCCGCAAATAAGATCCTAGGTATGAAAATCATGAGGGATCGTGAGAAGAAAAGGCTTTCGCTAATTCAAAGGACATTTATCCAAAAGCTCCTTGAGAAATATAATATGAGTGATGTCAAGCCTGTATCAACTCCTCTAGTAGAGCATTTTAAACTCACAATAAAGATGAGTCCGTCCATATATGAAGAAAGGAAATATTTGAAGAATATTTCGTATGTAAATGTCGTTCGGAGTTTGATTTATGTCATGGTGAGTACACGTTCAGATTTAGCACAGGCCTTGAATGTGGTTTGCAAGTATATGTCGAATCCGGGTAAGGAACATTGGCTTGCAATGAAATAGTTATTGAGATATCTGCAAAAGTACAACTGAATATGGTTTGATGTTTGAAAGTGGAGATACAAGCAAATTGAATCTCTACGAATTTATCGATTCCGACTATGCTGGTGATCTTGATAGAAGAAGGTCTACCACGGGGTACGTGTTTATCTTGACAAGTGAAGCGATTTGTTGGAAGTCTGTGATTCAAGGGATAGTTGCATTGTCAACTACAGAGGCCGAGAATATAGCGGCTACAAAGGCGGCTAAGGAAGCCTCATGGCTTAAAGGTTTGATTAATGAATTTGGTGAGGTTGATAAGAGCACCGATATCTTCTGTAACAGTCAGAGTGTAATTCACCTAGCAAAGAACAAGGTCTTTCATGCTAGAACAAAACATATGGATGTTCAATATCATTTTATCAGGGATATGATAGAAGATGGGGAAATATGGATTGAGAAGATTGATATGAAAGAGAACGCAGCGGACATATTGACCAAGTCGATCACGTAAAATAAGTTTAGACATTGCCTTAACTTGATTAACACTTGTCGCAAATGTTGATGCCCGTTGGGGCGGTGACGTGGTTGGGGATGAAATCTTGGCGGAGATTGTTAAATAAGGTTTAATCCCAACCACCGGTGTCAATCGATTAAGGTTGGTATATCAATCGATTGAGTTTAAGGAGTCAATCGATTGAGATTGGGAAGTCAATCGATTGACTGTTGAGTTGATACAAATCCGCAGGCTTGAATATGTGGCTATTTTGAAAGATTGCTCTAGCTAAAATATTTCCTAATGTGGTTTGGAGATTTTTTGGAAGTATTTTAAATACTTGCAAGTTTTAAGAGATTTTTTAGTTATGCTTCCAAAAGGGTTTTGGACCTTATTTGCGGAAAGTTCCTCAAGGAATCCAGAGAGAGCTTGAAATAAGTTTTATGTGAGAAAACTGTGAGAATGCTTTGAGAGAAAAAATATTGAAGAATAGTTTGGGGATTAAAGATCCGATTGAAGCCGTTCTTATGTCAAAATCGTGATTATATTACGGCAGATCTCTTCTCTATTATTTGAAGGATTGCGTCATTGGTTTAATAACGAATTTGTTATTAAAAATCATGTTAGATCTTGATTAAGTTTGCACTAGAGAGAAGAGAGTGTGTGTATTGTAAACATTCATAAAAGTAATGCATATACTCCCGTGTAGACGTAGCCTTTGATTGGGTGAATCACATAAATCTCTGTGTTATGCGTATAATTAATTATTGTCTGAATATTCTTATTTTTTCACATTCATCGCAATAGGGAGTTTGGTGTGGGAAGAATTCCTAACAGAGAGACTGTTGATTGGAAAAGTGGAATTGAGAGACAAAGGTGTGGGGCCTTGGGGGATCCATACGAAGACACTTAACACTTGAAATAATTGATCTTTAAAAGACCTTAAATATTTTTTTTAGCGATAGGGGATCCGAAGACACCCCCCATTAAATAACGTGGCTCCCATGGTGCACATCTTTAATCCAAGTGGTCCAACTTGGGTCTTCGTTGACACGTCACATCTCAACCAAAATCAAAACCCTAGAAGGATCTCTATTGATGCATTTTAATTTAGACTATTAAAAATTGAGCAAATGTATGATCAGATGGTTCGTGTCATCCAATAAATGTGGTGTTTGGGCTCATGATAGCTCCCATAACAAATTGCAAGTTTGATAACTTCAATCCTTCAAAAGGCTTAAAAGTGTAGAGGACGTTAAAAGTATCCTTCATTCAAAGTTTTATGACTAAAAAATTATTTTACCTTTTTTCTTTTTTCAGTTCATAAATATTTTATAGGACTTCGAGCATCTCCCTTACTTTTAAGAACTTAGAACTCAACTCAGGAAACAATCGACCATTTAACGGATCACTTATATAGCGCGATGCAAGCGTAGTGGTTTCCAACAATGCAGGTCAAATTAATTACTTGCATCGTGTCACATAAGCAGTTTGTTGTTGGTATGCTCTTTCGGACATGATTATTATAATTTTTTTTTAAATTATCATATTTTGCAAAATGTTTTGATAATTGCAACCAAAGATTTGATAATTGCAACCACTATTTTCACACTATACTTAAATCCGTTGACTATCCTAGATCAGAAGATTGAGATCCTTCTCAGCCCAATTTTTAGAACTAATCTTTACATCATGGATGACCTACCATATGGTCAAATGTTGATTCAACATGACACAACCTCCAAAAGTGATTGTGATCATGGCATGTCATGTGAGCAAGTTGTCAGGTCACTTTTAGAGTATGTGTCACGTGGAGTTAATATTTGACCGTCTAATAAGTGATCCATGATCTAAAGATCATCTATATGGAAGATTGGACTGACAAACAATTTACATTATCCGATTCAAAGCAGTCAACAATTTTCACACGCTAAAACCTTAATTGCATGTGTAGATTATTTGGTACGGGTACCCTTGGTGTCTCCCTTACCTTTTGGAGTTGCAATTACTATTTTCATTGTCAACGTAAGACTTGTAACTAAGTTGAAGGGAAATATTAGTAAATACTTTGAAAAAGCAGCGACGACATGAATTGTAAAGCGAGAGAGAGCTTAAATTAGTGGAGACTTTAGGCTTGAAAAGAGCACACTTGGTATCCTCGTTCCGTTATGAGGCTTGAAGTCGTGGGTTCTCCTACATACAACTAGGGTGGCAATGGGCTCGTAGGGCGCCGCCGGGACAATTAGATGAAGCCCATTTTAAAGTGGATTTGAGCTTGATTATAAAGCTTGTGGATCTAACTTGGGCTAGCACTTTAAGCCCGATAATTAAAGGGGCTAAGCTCTTCCCTATCTGTCCAAGCCTGTCGAGCTCTCATATTTGATAGTCTCGTATACCTATCGTCTGATTCAATGCAATCAAAGAATTTTCATTATAGGTGCCGACCAGTAATCTGGTAGGCCGAAGAGAGGTATCCTTCAATTTTGTTTTGTTTTTATCGGAGGTACCCTTCAATTTAAACAGTAGAAATTTGCACCAGTGATCATGGAAGGGAGGATCCTTCTTTGCTTTGTCGACCTGAATAAAGAAAAGAAAAGGGTTTATTGCTTTTTCGACATGAATAAAGAAAAGAAAAAGGTTTATGCACGTTGATTCCATGTGGACGGTACTATTATCTATTTATTTATATTATGAATATTATTTTACACTTCATTATCAAGTTTTACTAATTTCTATTTAGAGCATTATAAAGTATTTTTCATATTTCTGTTGGTATATAAATATTACACAAAGCCAGCTATCAAAAGCTTCACAGAATTAGAGCCACTAAACCTCCACAGCATCCCTGAGGATTGACCAATTTAGGGGTGTACAATCAAATTATGAAAAGTCATCAAATTTTTTAGAAGATTTAAATTATTCAATTTGTGCACTTTAAAATTAATGATTGTTTTTAATTTTGATGATTGATATTAAAGTTCAATCTTCGGATGGTTTATATCCACTTAAAAGTATAACCCTTTGACAGGGACATGCTCCAATGATAGATTGACACTAATGGTGTGAGATAAAAAGTTACAATTTAATGATTTAAAAATTTTTAAATACCATTATCTTTAATTTTAATGGATGGAGAGGAATGGAATCCAACAACCTCACAGCTTACTTATTAAAAAAAATAATAATAATAAAATAATTAGTAAGACAATTTTAATGGTATCCCGTCATAGCCACCGACGTCACCCGAAGTTACTCAAAAACTTTTTCATTAAAAGTTTTACCATTACAACCAACTGAGTCAAAGCTCAGGAAAACAACAATATTATACCAAGTCAATGTGGAGAAAACAAACAAGGCAATGAGACTTTTTTTTTTTTTTTTTTCGGTTAATATGGCCAGAAAAACAACAATATTATACCAAGTCAATGTGAAGAAAAGAAACAAGGCCATAAGACTTTTTTTTGTTTTGTTAATATGGTCATTCGGCCGAAGAGGACACACATACACATGTGACAGCCACAAAGTAGCGTGAGAGAGCACTAACTATAATAGTGAGGGTTAACTAACAGAACCCAACCCACTACTTATAAAGACAAGGATGGTAAACAACGTGGAGGATGAGAATCAGACCCACGACCTACCCCCCCTCACATTGGACAAGACTTCGAAACAAAAGATTTTTTTTTTTTTTTTTTAAAGAAGCCATTACTTGCATACGTTTTCAAGTGATTGCACCGAATTTATAGGAGGCAACCTCTACAGTGTGAAAGCACTATCTAAGTCGTTTGATTTGAAGGTCATGATTTAAAGTTATCAATTGCAAAAGATTAGAACAAAATATAATTTTCATCATTTTATTAAATGGAGTCAAAGGGTATTATATAATTTAACAATTGACTACAATAAATAATATGACAAGTATCGTTTTTTGCTCAAATTTTATGTACCAAAAATCTATTGATCGATCATGATCTTCAAATCAGACTGCCCACATAAATTGCATTTTTTCATCACATTTCCCTAAAATACCAAGTATTTCTTTAAATTCGGTGCAATCACTTGAAAAACGTGTGCAAGTAATGGCTCCCACAAAAAACATAATAATAATAATAAAATAAAATGGAGCGAAAAAAAAGCATATAATGTGGGTTGGTTTTTTTAATACAAGGATACCAATATAGCAATATAATTACTAAGGGAGCCATTAATTGCACACGTGTTTCAAGTGATTGCACTAAATTTAAAGATCGGAAGACTTAGGTATTTTAGGGATATGTAATATGTAAAAATGTAATATGGGCCGTCTGATTTGAAGTTTGTGATCAATAAATCTCTGGTACATAAAATTGGAGCAAAACAGGATACTTGTCATATGATCTATTATAGTCAACTGCTGAATTATATAATAGTCTTTGACTCCATTTAATCAAATGATGAAAATTATATTTTGTTCTAATCTTTTGTAATCGATATCTTTAAATCATGGCCTTCAAATCAAACGGCTTAGATGGTGTTTTCACATAGTAGAGGTTGCCAAAGTTTCAAGTCTTTTCTTTAAATTCGGTGCAATCGCTTAAAAAGCTTGTGCAAGTAATGGCTTCCAATTACTAATTGCATGGAGGCTAGTATTTATCTCTGCTCCATGCACCACTATATCACGATTATTCTCTCTCTTCCCTTCATATTGCAGCGACCGCTTTGAATAAGGAAATGAAGGTCATTTTTCATTCCAATCTTCCAAAAAGTGGATTTTGTTTGAGAGTGACATGTCACATGATTTTAGGATTATTTTTTGAGATCTTGTATGAAAAATTGCGATGAAGAGCAATCCCTATCGTCTGATTCAAAACAGTCAATGCATTCAATTCTAAATGGAGGAGAGATTGAGTGGCGTTACAATTTCAAGATGTCTAAATATTACTCTCCTGTATTTCTTCTTATGGGTAGTGCTTTGTTGAGTTCCATCAAGTATGTAGAATCAAAATCTAACCATCTCCTCAGTGGCTCTTGATCTCAAGATCTATTCAGTGGAAGATTTGGAAACAATCTCCATCATCCAATTCAAAGCAATCAACAGTTTAAGCATGTGAAAGTACCGTTGAGAAGGAAAAGTCTTGACTTGTAAAGGCATCCTTTGGTAAAAGGGTGGTGCTATTTGGGCCCATTTTTTTGTGAGGAGCACATGGTCTTTCACATGAAAATATTGTTGACTACCTTAAATTAGACAAAGGAGATATTTTTTTGTCCCAATCTTTCACACAACAGATCTTGGGATCATGGAGCACCTATAAGACAGTCACATGTAGATTCCATGTGACCTACATCCCTAAAAGTGAACATCTGATAGGTACTCCCATGATCACACCCATTTCGGGCTCCCAAATCTTGAAACCATATATTTGGTTAATATAATTTTTAATATACAAAAGTATTGAATCAATTTAATTGTTTAGTTGGTTAAATAACTAATATTGTTTAACTTTTAACCCAAGAGGTTGTAGGTTCAACTCTTCCAAAAGTTTTATATTTGCATATTTTTTTAATGAGTCATGGCCAGGTCGATGCAGGTCATTGGTTGGGTCAAACGAGATTTATTTGACCAAATCTTTTATATATAGGATACCTCTAGGTGTGCCCACATCCCAGACCCCATGAAAACCATTGAATCCTTCGAATGAGATGATGGAGATCACTTTTACCTTTCTTTCACTGAATAGATCTTCATATCATGGCCCACCTATCAAACGGTCAATTTTTTATTTCATGTGTCACAAATCCCCAAAAAATGTCTTTGATCATATAACACATCATGCTCAAATGAGATTTTATAACTATTTTTTTTAGTTATATGACACATTGAATCACAAACTGACTATTTGATAGGTGCACCATGATCTCCAAGTCTATATTGAGTGAATGATATGGGTGAAAAACCATAACCATCATATGATTTGAAGGATTCTATGGTTTTCAAGGGGCGTAGAATGTGAGCACATTTACATGTTCCCTTATATATATATATATATATATATATATATATATATATATATATATATATATATATATTCGAAAAATTAAAATATTGATCCGAAATAATATAGAGAATCGGTCCGAGGCACGAGAAATATCGTTGTCTTTAAAACAATATTTGCCTCCACCACTTCGACAAAGTGGTCACCAACATATTACCGACAAATTTGTTCCAGGATACAACGAATAGACTGTGTATTCTTATGAAGGATTTGGCGAATCCGATCACGCTATCCAAACACTAAATATTGTAAGAACATTATGATAAAGACATAACAAGAGAGAAGAAAAAAAACTCTTTTATATTATATAAAATAATGACTTTAGATTCCTTAGATAGAAATCAAGTGGCGTGTTAATGCACTATTTTTCTATGAAAAGGTGCTACACACATCCCTTCGAAAAAGACGCACCATTTTGGAAAGACCCTTCATTTTGAAACGACACACCACTTTAGAAAGACTCTTCATTTTCAAAAGACCCACTACTTTGGAAAAACACCTCAATTAAAAAGATACACCTCTTGAGAAAAGGCAAATTTAATAAACTTTTAAATATCTAACTATATATATATATATATATATATATATATATATATATATACAAAATTTTCGTATCAACTGATCCTAACTTAAAATAGGGATTTCAGGCTTTTACAATTTTATTTTTTTGCAAATAACTTGTCAATTTTTTTTTTGCAAATAACTTGTCAATTTTATCTATTCAACGAGACATATCCAATGAATCTATTTTTGAATATTTTTTAGATTGTTAAAGTACTAAAAAGTGACAGTGAAAGATTTAATGACAATTAAAGTAATAAAAAATATTAAAATGTTATTAGTTGAGTTATTCGATCCGTCGAGTACGTTCTACCATTTAGTTTCTTTTTTCAGTTTCATTACTCTATTAGTTGCAATTTCAAATTATAAATAATAAAATTAAATATGGAGATATTTATAATAAAAAACTAATAGGTATTGTTTGTTTGTTAGAAAAAAAAAATTGTGAATTTTTATTTTGCCCTTTCATAAGAAAGTGGGGTGGCCCTATTTTAAGATCTCACCTTAGGTCCCCCAAAATATATGGGTGATCCCTATTATTCTAACTGCATGTTAGGATTGGGATCAAAGAACGACCTCAGTTGCCTTGATTCAAGGCAATCAATTGTTTGATATGGCGTGAATAACCCCTAACTTCCTAAAATCGGTACGTTGAAAGCCGACTTCCCCACTCTCAATCCCAAACCCGCATCTTGATTGGGACGTCTCATTGTGCAAAAGAGACTATCAATAAGGTCAACGGTAAACGATTTGCCATAAAGTAAGCGGGCAGATGGGCTGTATGTGAGAAAACCCCACCCAGAACCTCAACTTGCTAGCAAGGAATCGTCGTCGAGTGTCATGTTTATTGTACTTTTTCGCCGTTTATGTTAATTTGCAATCTCTTGACCGGCGGCTAAATGGATAACAACTTATAGCGGATTATGTTTCGCCGTTTTACTTGGAAATGGTTTTACCAGGAGGTAATCAGGTGTTCAACCTTTGTCATTGAAAAAATGGGAGCTGTTTTATTTATTTTTTTGTCTTTTTGAGGAAAAAAAAAATAGGAGCTGTTACTTGCACTCAATGTGATCCTCACACGAAATTAAAGAAAGAAAGACTTTGTAGTTTAGAGACACGTGACGTGTAAAAAAGCAATTTGGGCCATCTGACTTGAAGTTAATGATCTATAAATCGTTAGTAGATAAAATAGGAACGAAAGACAATATTTATTATATGATTTATTATTGTCAACCATTAAATCAAATAATAACCTTTGACTATATTTAATCATATGATAAAAATTATATTTCATGCTAATTTTTTGCACTTAATATTTTTAAATGACTAAGTCCAAATCAAATGATTTAGATGATATTTTATATAGCAGAGGTCGCCAAACTTGTTTTAAACCGGATCCAAGGGCCAAGTTCGAGTGTTCGTTTAATGAAAATACTTGTAATACAAAACGTAACAGATTTGCACTCTGTGGGTGATTCGCCTGAAAAGACCCCTACCTATAAAACGGATGTCAGAGCTTAAGCTACTAGAAAATGGTAAAAAAGAAACAAAAATTGCCATTTAAGTGGCATCATCCAAAAGTAATTCAAATATGTTTTTTTCCCCAATAAATGCTGGGTAGTAGCAACCAACAAGAGTCAAAGCAAACGATTTAAAAACTGATATATATCAGTGTACCCGTTAGGTCCCAGGCCAATAAGTATCGGCCAAACTGGACGATATTAAAATGCCTCTTTTCTAATTTTAAAATATTTAAAAGACAAAATAAAATTAAAAAAATTGCCAAATATTAAATTAGAGTATATATCGTATCAGATGGAGCCCAAGTACCCAATGTTCTTAAAAATCCAAAGACGCTTAACCCGATATGCACATACCGCTGACATTTAAACCATGGAAAAAAAAATCAAGAAAAAGATAATATTATACCAAGTCAAAAAGGGCGTTCAACCTTTAAAAAAAACAGAAAAAAAAGAAAAACAATTTAAAGAAATCTTTGAAGATGAGAGGAGAAACAAACGAAAATAAGCACGAAGGGTATTGGGGAAGGCATTCTACCGAAAACAATGTCACATGAAATATTGACCACCTTGGGTTTTTTTATACAAAAGAAAGCTCTGTAACTAGTGAGAGACTCATTTCTAATATTATTATTTCTTTAACTTTTGATCTACTACCATTTATGTAGTACATAAGCCATATACCTCTCATGAATGAGGCTGCAACAAAGCCAAGCTAGTTCAACAACTCGACCCGAAAATTAGAGTTTTTGGTCTCTTAAGCTCGACTCCAGAGCCAAGCTTTTTATTTAAAGCTCGATTGAAATAGAGCCGAGCTAGAGCTGAACTTGTAAAGCGCAACTCAGCCCGACTTGATTAATAGTATATAGTACTTTTATATATAATAAAATGTACGATATATAATTTTAGTTTTATTTTTTTCCCTTATAATAATAGTTACTTTATAATGGATAAATATGTGATAAATAAATAATCCTTATAATAAAAAGATATTAGGGCTTTCATCTATTAAATTTTATTAAAGTTTTCATCTATTAAAAATAGAAGATAATACTTAAAACAACATTAGGTAAAAAAAATTATAATAAAACTTATTTAGCTCGAAGCTTAGCACAGCTCGACTCAAACTTGATAGAGCCAAGCTAGAACTTAAGACTTTTCAAGCTCGAAGACCAAAGCCAAGCTAGGAGCTGACCCAAACTTAGGCTCAGCCCAGTTGCAGCCCTACTCATGAACCTGGCTCCAAAAACAGCTATGGTCATGGGATTAGATTGTATAGTGTGAAATGACCAAAATGCCCATAGTCATCAAGTCAGTATGGGAATAGCCATCATACTGTACAAACAAACATGCCCATAGTCATCAAGTCAAAGTATGGGAATAGCCATCATAATGTACGAACAAGGATGCCTATAGTCATCAAGTCAAAGTATCATAATAGCCATCATAATTTACAAACAAACATGCCCATAGTCACCATAATGTACGAACAAAAACAAAAACAAAAAGTGCAAGATATATATATATATATATATATATATATATATTATCTTTCATTTAAACTACATCAATAGCATCTAGAGTCTAGATATATCATGACCCAATAACAAGCATCTAGCTCTTACAGTAGAAGCAATTACTCAAGCATTAAAGCATTGGAAACTGAACCATCGTTACAAGTTACACCATTTCTCTTCAGCCATACGAAATCTTCTTCCACATATTCTCCCACTTTCCATCTTAAACGTGGAAATTAGTAATCTCCAGTTACCATCTAATGGGTGGAAATTAGTAATGCCTGGCTGACTTCACGCAGCACACAAATATATCATCTCCACACACAATCAGCAGTCTCAGATGTTATGACAAGAACTTAACTTCCACATGCCATACACTCTTCACGATTTTCAAGGGAGCAAATCACTTGTGCCATATTAGCATCCACATCATCATCCACAGGCTTTGCCTTTTCCTGTATCATCACAAAAGACCCAATTGATGTTGGCAAAGAATGAAAAGATCAATGGGTAAACATTGGCAGCAATAGATTGAACACTCAAGTGCACTTGTTTTGCAACATGGCACACCAATCCCAGTTAGTCCAAGTTGCATATCAAGTGAACTGATGTTAGCCAAACATTAGTGCCCATCAAAAGATTTGAACCATTCGATCCAGGCTCAATAAGATAGGCCATTGTCATATCGAACGTAAGGTTTATACTGAAATGGTTCGATTGGATTGTACCAATCTGCTGATGGATATATTTCTTTGGGTTAAGTAGAAGTTCACATGATGCCCAACCACTTGGACGGCATGAATTGGCCAAAATAGTGCCCCATATGGCATAAAGGTATGTTGGTAAGGATTGCTATCTGTCATTGTAGATGACCAGAGTATGAAAAAAAAAAGACACCACCATTAGCAAAGATATACCGATTTAAATGAAATACATACTTTCAGAAAAGAGGTATCCACAGTGAATTTGATTGCATCAGCCGCAGCTCGTGATCGCAGATAATACATTCCAGTTTTTAGACCCTTGAAAGAACAGAGAATATTCAAAAAACAGAGTAAGATCCCACAAGTTTGAAAGAAGATATTGCAGGTAGATATCACCTCTACAAAGCACATTATTATGTAGAAGTTGAGATGCTGTTATACCTTAGACCAAGCATAAAAATGTAAAGAAGTCAGTTTCCCGAAATTGGGTTGGTCCATAGGGATATTCAGACTCTGGCTCTGGTCAATGAAGCACCCACGGTCAACAGCCATGTCAACTAGTGTCCTTTGCTTGATCTCCCATACGGTCCTGGCATTATATAGTATTATCATCCCTCATGCAATGGGTTGAGAGCTGTTTCAATGAAGATAAACTAAATTGTATATCCTTACTTGTAAATAGATTTCAGATCATCTGGAATTTGCGGGATCTTGAGGACTGAACCATTCTCGTAAATTATCTTGTTCTTGACAGCAGGAGACCACAAGCCCATATCAGTTAAGTCATTTAGAAGGTGTTTGTTTACTACAACAAATTCGCCACTGGAAAATGAAGAAGCGTTAGGGAGTTGAAATGAACATGCTCTTTATAAGGCTTAGCTACATTGCTGATTGGGAAATGGAAAGCAAACCTTAGCACTCTGCGACTGTAGATATTAGACGTATATGGCTCAAAACACTCATTATTGCCAAGAATTTGGCTTGTTGAAGCAGTGGGCATAGGAGCTACAAGAAGAGAGTTTCTCACTCCATTCTTTGAGACCATTTCTCTTACAGCATCCCAATCCCAACGATCAGATGGTGCTACATCCCACATGTCAGGTTGAAGAATTCCCTGAAATCAATATAACCATGAGTGAGGATAGAGAGATATAGATGCATATGTTCAACTATTAAATGTTATAAAACACTCACATCTAACCTGGATATAACCCAATAGACCACTGAACTGTTTTCAGACATGAGGATAGCATGTCACAGTAACAGTCACAGAAATAAGATGAGGCCTGCTGGCCCCACATCCCAAACCACCAGTGAACGTTTTTAAAACCAGTAGCATGTATAGCTTATATATCAGTGTTTTTTGAAAGAAATCAAAACAAAAACCCTGTGAACACTATTAAAACGAGTTGTGGATAGCTTCTATATCAGTGTTGTTAAAATAAATAAATAAATAATGCAATAAATACTATAATTGCATTACTGGTTAACATTTTAATCTTGAATCGTCTTCATAATCACAGAAAACACCATCTAAGTAATATATGTTCAAGTATTATGTAACATATGTGCAAGCAAGCAAGACACATACACCAATTGGCAAGCCAGAACACAAACCTTGCTCACAGGACTCCCACAATAGGTCTCATAAGGACCTTCCTTTACAGCAAGTTCAGAAGAGGCTTTCAAAGCATGGTAGTAAATAGTCTCAAATATGTCTTTGTTGAGCTGTTGAGCCTGTTCATTACAACAAAATAACTAAGGCATCAGAATTACTTTAAATTGTTAACAAAACATCAATCACTTGTCGAGTATCTTCAATCACCTCTGGCGAATCAAATGGCATGCCAAGTAAGATGAAAGTATCAGCAAGACCCTGCACCCCTATACCAATTGGCCTGTGCCGCATGTTCGACCTCTTTGCAGTATCAACAGGGTAATAATTAACATCAATTATTTTGTTCAGATTTGAGGTCACTATCGATGTAACCTGTCAAAGAAAATACATCATGCGAACACAGAACAAATTCAGTCATATCAAACAAAATAACGGCTACCGTATTTCTAACAATATTTTAGATATCGAACAGACCTCTGCTAGCTTATCAAAATCAAAATAGCGGTTCTTTGATCCTCTGCTTCCAACCAGCTTAGAAGGGTGTGATTCAATGGGAACCCCCTACAAGAAACAAAAGCTTCATCATGGCACCAACTAGTGAAAAATGAATAGTGATACATAAAAACAATCAATGCAACCTACCTTCTCCCTGACATATCGAGGTAGTGCTATCGATGCCAAATTACAAACCGCAGTTTCAGTTGGACTTGAGAACTCAATGATCTCCGTACACAAGTTTGAAGACTTGATAGTGCCAAGGTTCTGTTGGTTACTTTTTCTATTGCAACAATCCTGTCAATATAAATCAGGTTCAATAATGAACACCAAACAAAATTAACAATTCGTTATAGTCATGGTATCAGAACTCGGCTAATACAGATATATATCAGTCGATACTGTCTTGTTATCGGCCAATACTTCCTGATATAGATTTTTCTTTTAAATATCTACCTTTTTTCTTAATATGAAAAAAATAAAAATAAACTTAAAATGACTGATTCAGTATTGGCTGATACATATCTGTCCAAGATGGATCGATACCAGGTACCAATACCTTGGTTATAGTTCCGCTAATGGAGTACCTTGAAAAGCATGTAAGGGGTTCCAGTTTCTATCTGGGATTTCAGAATTTCAAACCAGAGGTTCTGAGCAGGAACAACCTTCTTGGCCTTGCCCTAAAAATTCAAATGTAAAAATCAGAGATCAGATTTTAACTCTAACAGAAAATTTAGGGTTGAAAATAGTGGACTAAGCGTACCTCTCTTTCATATTTAGTGTACAAGTTCTCAAATTCCTCACCCCAACAATCAGCTAATCCCGGAGCCTCATTAGGACAAAACAAGGACCATTCCCCATAACCATTGACCCTTTTCATGAATAAGTCAGGGACCCAAAGTGCATAAAATAGATCCCGTGCTCTGTGTTCTTCCTACAAGAGTAAAACTCAAATACTTGTTTTCATCTTCCATCATAAATGTCCAGTTCAATATTCCAAAACCATGAGCTACGATTGGAGCACATACTTCAAGAAGAAATTAATAAGTAACTAAATAAAATGAGGATACTTTGCATTCTATGACATAACCAAAAATAGGAGCTATCTTTTAGCAGGAGCTACAACTTGCACACAATGTAATGGTTATGGGGAATGGTCCTTGTTTTGTCCTAATGAGGACCATTCCCCATAACCTGACATATCATAAAAACAAAAACCACCATAAATTTGTTTAGCCTCTTTCAGTACTAGTGAAAAGAATAATAACTGTGAGCATTCCTCAAGTGTTAAATTAAAAAAGCAACCTGACAGATCATAAAAACAAAAACCAGTATAAAGTTTGCTAACTTATTTCAGAACTAGTAAAAAAGAATATTAACTGTGGGAGTTCATCAACACTTAAAAAGAAAAAGACAACCTGACAAATGATAAAAACACAAACCAATATAAATTTCATGAACCAAAGCTACAAGAGAATCAATTTGACAGCATTTATGCTTGAGAAACCATCAGTCATACCTTTCCATGATTCTTTCTGAGATCTAGGAACTCAAAAATATCTGCATGCCATGGCTCCAAATACACAGCAAATGCACCTAAAAAATAGGATAAACAGCAAATATTTAGGAGAAACTTAACCAATGAACAACATTTAAAAAATAAACACTTAATAAAAATATAAAAAATTCATGGAAAAATAGAAAATAATAAAATTGCATAACCAAACTACCCTTCCTCTTGCCTCCCCCTTGATCAACATAGCGAGCCGTATCATTGAACACCCGTAGCATTGGAACAATCCCATTAGAAGTCCCATTTGTACCACGAATATAACTACTCGTAGCACGGATATTATGAACGGAAACACCAATCCCCCCCGCTGATTTGCTAATAACAGCACATTCCTTGAGAGTATCATATATTCCCTCGATGCTATCATCTTTCATGCAAATGAGGAAGCAGCTACTCAGCTGGTAAAATCCCATGAAAGGAAATATATAAATATACAAACAAAATAATAAGTATAAAAGAATTTAAATTAAGTTTAGCATGCAATACTTGAGGCCTCGGTGTTCCAGCATTAAAGAGAGTTGGAGAAGCATGAGTGAACCAGCGTTGTGACATCAAGTGATACGTCTTTAGAACAGACTCAATGTCATCCTTATGGATTCCGACAGCAACCCTCATCAACATATGTTGTGGCCTCTCAACAACTTTTCCTGAAACTTTCAAGAGATAGGATCTTTCGAGAGTTTTGAAACCAAAGTAATCGTAATCGAAGTCTCTGTCATAGATTATCTCACTGTCCAGACAAGCAGCATTCTGAAGTGAACACAGAACACAATATAATTTTAAAATCCCGTGTTGAATATCTGATTGCGTTATTCGATTTTTAACAAATCTTAAAGGTGAATAACCAAATCTATTATGTGCATTCTCAACATCAGTCTACATATAAGATCATAAAGAGGCAGAACATCAACATCTGTGATCTGTGTGAACCTAAAAGCATGGTATTAAAACTCAGTCGATACCTATATGTATCTGTTTCGTCAAGAAACAATACCACCCGATACAGGTATCAGGATGATATTGGTACCGGACTGATACTAGTCAGTATCGGCTGACACAGTTGCAATATCAGCCGATAATGACCGATAAAAGTAATTTTTATTTTTATTTTTTTACTTTTTTTCAACATAGAAATATGTATATATAAGCCAATACAGTATCAATGATACCATATCCATAATGGCCATCCATATCGAACGATACGGTATCAACAATACCGTATCCATATCGGCCGATACCTGATACCAATACCGATATTGACCCACCTTGCCTAAAAGGCAATACCTCACATGTGCCAATGAAACTTTATTGAATGTATAAATTTGGCCACTGGGACAATTCAATTAGGATTGAAATAAAAACCACAAAGACCAACCCTTACCTCCAAACCACTAGGACTGGATGGTTAGTCCCAAAAAAATCTGTAATCCCTCCAAAGAGAGGGATCAGTTGAAATTTGTGATGAATTATCTTTTAGGTTCTAACTGTGGTATTGGCCTCATTGCTAGCACATTATACACCAAGAAAAGCAGAAATGTGTCAGCATATGGGCTCATCATCGAGTCCAATACAACAATTGATTCAACAACATTGTCGCCATAATTTAATAATCTGGAATCATGGCATTGTTACTGTTTTGAAGTATTATGCAATTAGCATAGAGTATTCAAATATTTCATAATGGCTTAATTCTACCATGCAACTAAAGATGTAAGTAATCAAATCAAGAGCAATAAACAGCTAAAACCTAAATGACACCAACTTCTCTCAATGCTACATGGTTGGAATTGCAGCTATTGTAGTTATGGTAGCTTTTGGTTTCCTAATAAATACTTCATTATCAGGGACTTATTTGTGGCCAAGAGATGGATTTTCCTACTATTAATAATGATTTGCACATAGTGAATTGTTACAAAAGATACCCGTTCAATCCCGCACCTCCATGTGATTTAATTAGCCTTGCTTAATTAGCATCAACAATTATCATTTTTTGACCATTTGCCAACTTGTTATAGAAGTGTTTATTGTACTAGTTAAAAGTATAAATGCATGTTCATCAACCTTTTTTACCATTGAAAAAAAAAAATTACAAGATCTTGACAATTGTCACTATAGTCAGTGACGATACCTTCATGATTATCTCATATACATCATCAGCAACTAAAGGAGCCTTTTGCCCTGATCGCTCATTAAAATGGAAATACATCTCTTTAATCCTGTATGAATCATCATAGTTTTAGCAGCTTTCAGAATAAATAAGTGAACAATGAAATAATACACAACCTGCAAAGAAAACGCTTACGTCTCTGAAAATGACTTTTTTGTGTTCTTATGCAGATTGGAGACTACAATCCTTGCTGCAAGCTAAATCAACAAAATGAATAAAAAATATTATTCAAATCAAACCAAACAAAACAGATCATCCTTTTTCAGCAAATATCAATATATGTACCCCCACACCATGTGCGCACGCACACATTTATTTAAAAAAAAAAAAACATGCACACCTATGCATGGTTCAAAATCTCAATAAACCAATATTTATTGGTCAACCCCCAAACCAATACGTATCAGTGTGTGTTCAATACATTACAATGTATCGCCTAATACATTGATCAATGTATCAATCCTTCAATATACTGATTTAAATTTTAAAAACAAATTAAAATATTCTAATCCATTTATTATTCATTTAAAAAAAGGGAAATGATCCTCTCACTCGAGTCATGGGCATAAGCCAATGACTTGAGCTACCATTAGCTAATGTAACATGAATTGACTTTTAAACTTTTAAAGCCGGTCGAACCAATAAGAGCTCGAGCCATGGGACTTATGCCCCATGACTGACAAGATCATTTTCCTAAAAAGAATATCCATATTAGCTATTTTTTATGTCATAACTCATACACATTAAACTTTAAATTATTTCATTAAATCCAGTATCTTAATAAAATAGAATAAGTATTACGCATGGTTTATTAATCTCCATGGTTGGATCTATAGATCTGATCATGTTCATAAAAAAATAAATGAATGTAAATGTGCCAATCTCTTTCTTCTAAAATTGTCAAGCCTCATGAGACATGCAGCTACCTATGAGTACACAAAAAGTAAGTTTTCGGCATTAACTTATTTGGCACTCACGAATATTTGTAAATTTCCCAAGGTTGGTGAGGGAGAGTGATCCGAGCACCACAACCTTAGGAGATGCTAATGAGACACCTATGTGCCATAAGCTCAGTTGATCCAAATTATCCACATGGCATGCCACTTTGCAGATCAAAGAATAAGCCAAAAATCCCACAAATCAGACAATCTTCTTCATCCAATCAAGAACCTTCAACCGCACAGTTAAATATGACATGGGCAGTGGTCCAGAAAAGCATGCACTAATAGAATTGCTATAACTTTTGAGTTGTGAGGTCTGCACGTAGCAGATGATACAGAGCACCCAAGTCACCAAATTCTCCACAATTTCTAAAACCTTGCAAAAATTTGAGGTTCAGAGAATTAATCACTAATTATTCAAAAAAAAAATCCTGTGCTTTTAAAAACTTCACAAATTCAATGAATAATACATGACTTTCTTCACTAAATCATGTTTTTTTTAACATTACAAATGTTTTTTTATACTTTTGATTCTTATAATTTATTTTTTCCTCAGATCTTTCTCCGAATTTTTCCCTGAACTTGGCAAATTTTGCCAAATTTTAACCCCGACTTAGTGACTATGCAGAGTACAGAAGGCTATGATTCAGTGGAGATGACATAAGTAGACAACAATTATAATTATTTTTAAAAATAACCCAGACACGCTCACAATAAAAATTAATAAAACTTACAGAGGCGTAATCTGGGTGGTTGGCAGTCATGGCGGCAGCAGTCTCAGCCGCCAATTCATCAAGCTGGCTAGTAGTAACTCCCTTGTATACCCCGGCGCACACCTTCTGAGCGACCAACACCGGATCACAGTGGTCAAGACTAAGCCCATAGCTCAGCTTCTTCAAACGAGCCGTGATCTTGTCAAAGTGCACGGCTTCTTGCCTACCATCTCTCTTCACCACATACATTTTACCGGTTGAGAAATTTTGTCGAACAGCTGATGAGCGTAAAATAAAGATAAGGGAAAACGTGGGAAGGAAGGTTTAGGGTTTGAAGTTTAAATAGCTTTTTTTTGGAGGGGGTTCCTGTTTTTTCCCTCTTCAGTTTGTTTTTCAAAATCTCCCGCCAATAAGAGGCATTAATTATGTGGGTTAGGTAGGCGGGGACCGCTTTGGAATGGTTTGTTTGAAGTTTGAAGGAAAGGAAAAAAGTAGGGGATTTTTTATTCAAATTATAAGCTTAGATTCGATTCTTCTCTCGCGCGCCTGGTTTCGCGGGTCGGTTTTAATGGTGGGGTTGCAGATTTGAATTCATGCCTGTTTCTCTACGCATCACCCTTTAGCTGTTAAAGTGTGTAGCGGTGGCTAGCACCATGATCGTGCTCCTCTTTGTTGCTCATACGTTTAGAGGGTTGCTGCGCGCACCGCACTGCACTTTTTCCCTCCAGCACAAATTAAAAGGGGTGGAACGGGTCGGATCGGGTCGGGTAGGGTCAAAAATAGTCCATCAGATGGTACGTTCAAAGTCTCAAGATCCATCGCGAGGATGATTAGGGTGAAAAGAGATCTATATCGTCTTATTCAAAGCAGCCAATGCATTTCAAACGAGTTTGAATGTAGGCGCCCTCAGAGATTATATGTTCGCAAATAGATGTAACCTATACAAAAAAGGTAGCCCTGAGCATAGGCGGGTGAGGCAGCCAGCTTTTGTCACCTAATTTTGGGCCTAAAATGGGGCCCTTGGCAATCAATTCTTCAAAGGCTTGTGCCTCTAGAATATATATAGATAGCTTTATTTTGGTTCTTATTTACGGATTTAGCTTAGTACCTCCAAAATTTTAGGGTCAGCCTAATCTATCAAACTTTTGCAATGCACAAGTCTGTTCAATTAGGGTGAAGTACAACGGGTGTTGAATCACATATTAGTATATATCAAATATCTAAATTAGTTCATCTTTTTTAATTGACTTAAATAGAGATGATTGAATACTAAAGTAAAAAGGAAATTAAAACGTGTAAACGTGTTGATAATTGGAACGATTAAGGGTTACAAATCTACTGCTAACTTTACGATGTCTTCTCTTTACTTACACTCAAGTTAATTATTTATTTAATTGATAAGAATATTTATAGCTACATGCACAAACAATTCCAGATAAATATGTGCGATTTTGTCAAAGGATAATCTATCTTCGATGACCTCTTAGCGTAGGCCATCCAATCTCAAGATTACACAATTTAAATTAAAATCATCATACAATTATCACTATCTACACCACAAGTCTTGAAAGTGATATTCTGGTATCAAACACACCTTTAATCTATTTTTCACTGGACAAAAAAAACTAAGACTGCATTCAAATTAATCAATAAAATCCATCATCCATATTGTATGATCATTGATTATATAAATAAGAACCAAAGATAAGAAAATAGTTTAAATGACTAGATTAGAGATTCATCACAATCTCGAACCAAAGCTTTTAGCCTCGCATGGTGTTTATGTTGATGATGAGCTTCTTCTGCTCTCTCCGGGTTTGGTTCTACTTCTCTCGCCTCAAAAAATTGTCCATCTCTTTTAAAGACCATATATTTATTGCCCTAAAAGGATGACTGTCCTAAGTTATGGGATTGGTAAGTCTCATCGATTTTTGTGCACGCGACAGTCGATTTCTATTTTGTGCTTTCTATTCTACCCGAGTCTGCGTACGCAAATAGTCAACGTTGCGTGTGTGAGTTGAGTTTGAAAGCTTGCATATTTTCTTTCTTTATTTTTGTTCTTGCTTCTTCTTCTTTATATTTATGCAACACTTAAACACACCTATTAAGCCCTAAATTGTTTGTGAAAAAATAATGGCAATCAAATAAACACACACACACAAGCAAAACGCTAACACAAGATTTATGTGATTTGGCAATTTGCATACGTCCACGGATGATCTGAGTCCATTCACTAATCTGTAAAAAAATGGGGTTACAAATCTCTCATATCTCACGTCACTCAATACAGATAAAGATCGTTCTTCTTTTCTTTAACACCTATAGATCGTTCTTCTTTTCTTTAACACCTATAAACCCTAATCACTAATTAAGTGTATATAGTACAGGTATAAACATGCAAATACATGTGACATAAATACCCTTCAATAATCCCAGCAAAAAAACAAACATCAAAATTCAAGCCAAAACTCATGGCCACGAGATTGCACTCGAAGGTTTTTTTGGTGCACTCGTGGCTGCAAGATTCAAGGCAAATCCCAACAATTTCCACCTTGACTTCAATCCTCACAAGTCACTTCAAAGATGTCAACGTAATGTCTTCTCGTTGTTTTTTCTTTCTTCCTTCCTTCCGCATTCGTTCACCTAGAATGCAAGGCTCCACAGTACTCTTCAAGAGTACAATATAAACTTCAACGTTTAGTGAGATTATTTAAGTCCAAGTAATGCTTGAACTTCTTCCTCGAAACGTTTTCTTTATCAATCTTAGCTACTAATCGAGTTTTGTACTGATTATTTTCCTGTTTCGGTGATACTTCTTTCTTTCTGAATACTCACTTGCACCCAACGACTTTCTTTCCCTTAGGAAATTTCACTAACTCCCAGGTCTTATTTTCTTGAAGAGACTCTATCTCTTTCATCATAGATGTCACACGCGTGTCTCTTTCATCCGATTTTATCGCCTCCTGAAAACAAGATGGATCTCATTTTTCAGTAAATTGTGTAAAAGAAATCATATCTTCAAAGTCATACCTGACCGGTGACCTCTCATTTCATTTGGAATGCCTTGTGGCACTTAATGTTGTTGGTGGTTCTTTATGCTGGGAAATTATTTATGTGAAGGTTGTAGCAAATTATCTACTTCCTGAGATTCTGAATTATTAACGTCCACCTCAATTATGCTAGGTCCCTTGAGAATATTTTATTTGATTTCCCATTCACCTTGCTTATTGGCCTTTTGAATGTAGGCCTCATCAAAGATCACATCTCTGCTGACTACCGTCTTCTTTGTTGATGGATCTCATAGTTCGAATCCTTACACTCCTTTCTCATACCCGATAAATATACATATTTTTTACTTTGGATCTAACTTAGATCTCTGTATGGCTTGTACATGGACGTATGTTGGGCACTCAAAAATTCTAAGAGTAGAATAATCTGCAGCTTTTCCCGTCTAAACTTATTTTGATGTTCTGAAATCGATTGTTGTAGAAAGTAATCAATTTATGATGAAATTAGTTGTGACAGCCCCACTTTTCCCACACAAATTTATGGGAAAGGCCGAGCCGCCAAATGATTATCCAGTTTCCTTTACACATGGAGATAAGGAAGTCGGACCGTCTGATGCTTTCTAAGGCATGTTATCTCATACTGAAATACTAAAATAGAAATCACATGGTACTAATAAGATATTAATTCTATATAAAACGAAACCCAAAATGACAAAATAAAATCATCGGTGACGGCCAACCATCACTTAAACAGTGGGTCAAAAGTATGTATGATTATATCACTTTAATTCAAGAAATTTACTTACAATCACAAAATGAATTTAACCCAAATTCTATCACCAATAAAATAAGGGAAATAATCTTCAGGCGAAAGCTCTTCCTCTTCCTCTTGATTGAAATCGGGGTTCTCTACTTCAGGATCTTGATCCACATCTACACCTATGACATAAATATCGGGGTGATCTAACAGTCTAAGTTCAGTAGGAAAAAAATTAATGTCAATTCACATTTTATAATTTCAAACATAAATTCAATGACTGAAGTCAAATATTATCATATCAAAATTGAGTTAAACAATGTACTTTCAAATGTCCTTTTAAGTTTAAACAGGATTCAAGGAGTTTAAATTTCAACTCAAGATTCAAACAAACACTATGTCAAAATAGGCAAAAAAGGACGATCTGAAGCCATCTTATTCGAAAATTAAGACGGCTCAAAATCATCCTCTCGTCCATTCTTTTTTTGGGTGTCTTAAATATATAAGACGGCCTTAAACCGTCTTATATTCCATAAATAAGACGGTAAGAAATGACTGTTTTCGATAGTTATAAAATAAGATGGTCCGAAGCCGTCTCATATTAACCACTAAAGGACGGTCACAGACCATTTAATAATTTTTTTAACAAAAACCTATACAACAGTTGAAAATCGTCTTTTATCGAACGCTTTATTAGAGACGATCATGAGTTGTCTTATTTATTATATCAGACAATCCTTTATGAATCGTCCTATTTGAATGGTCGAAATAGACAGTCTTAGACAGTCATTTTTTGAAAGTTGTAATAAAAAAAATATTTATAATTATGGGAATGGCCTGCACTCTAGAATACCTTGCTCATCCATTAAAAAAAATACAAATGAACATAAAAAATATACTTCATACTAAAACAACAAATTTACCCACTTATCTACCAAAATTTTGTCATGCTTAACCAATAAAAAATCACAAATAAGTATAATAAATATTTTAAATTAAAACCACAAATTTACACTACAACAGAAGCTACATCTTGAACAAAATTCGAAGCAAAGTTAAATATTTAATATAAGTGACATATTACAAGCTCCTGAAGTTGTAAGCTGAGTTCATTTAATATAAGCTACATATTACAAACCACACATAAAGACCTAGAATTTCTAAAGCAGCGCTATTCTAAAAGGCCTTCAATCTCTCTCGTGTATATTTCCTTCTTTGCTCCACAAAACAATCCTTGAACGGCACAAGCAATAACAAGCTGTGATTGTAATCGTCGTGATTAGAGCAATAGGTCCCCTTGAGTTCATTGGATGGGTTAGCCTCACGCCAATGTTAAGATTATGTCACCGATCTCTTCCCTATACATGAGACCATAAAGTTCATTGCAAAACTTGTCACTATCAGCCTGTTGGTGGAGTGGTTAACCTTACAAAGCTTAATTGTTGCTATCAGGTTGTTGGTGGAGTTCTTGAACAAGCTTTGATAAAGGCCTTGTTTTAGTATAATAGAGTTGTCTCTTAAGTGCAACTCCATCCATCTCATGATGAAGCACCATCGAATCATGAGATCTGTCGCAACAACCATTATAGCAAGATTGACTATTTTAACCACGAAGATAAAAAACTTATATCCCCCCAACATTCATACCTTGCGATTTAGATGTCTCAAAGGTCAAAGTCCCGTGTGCAGAGTCCAAGTAGCCCTATCCCTATCAAATACCAACACAAGAACAATATAAGCCATGTGGATGTGAATCAACTAGAAAATTCCTAAATTAAATGCATGTACATCATGGATATGCAATATAAGATAAAGTACCCACAATTGTATTATTTGGATCATTCTCATATTGAGTTGTGTGAGTAGATTGGTAAGAAGAATAAAATGAAGGGCATGGATTACTTGCCTGCATAGAAATTGAAACATAAATTGAAGGTATACAAAAAATTGAAGGTATAATCCACCACAATCCTGAAACAGAAGTTGAAGGTTAAAAAAAAAAAAATCAAGTGAGGAAACATTCCAGTGAATCAGAATTACTCAGAGTTACCTGGTTTGCACTAACCTAGCATGAAATGCTAACTAATTTAACAAACTTATTACCTAATTTAGGGTATATCTGTCTTCATTTCTCTAGTAATGTAGCAAACTTCGAACCTATTACACCAAATTGACAACAAATAAGACAGACTACGAACAATGAATAAACTGCTAGTGAAAAGGAATAATAGTACAAACAAGTCAGCAATACGACCAATTGCTGACTCTCCAAAGTCAAGATCTAACACATCTTCAGTTGTAGAATCATCGCCATCAAGGGGAACACTTCGCACCTTAAAGCTAGCAGCCATCAGTCCTTGACCTGGGCTATGACAGTCCATTGTTTTCTCCCAACTCTATCAAAATAAGGAGAGAGATTTATCAAATGGATGAAAGAAAATTAAACTAAGACTATAACAAATAAGACACGACTAGATAAGCATGTATACAATTATACCATATTATAAGTATTTGGTTCGATAAAAGTAAGTTTTGCATTATCAAATAATTTTCTTTGGAACTATGCAGGCAAGTAATCCATACCCTTCATTTTTTAAGGAAGCCTTGGGCAAACGATGGTTCAACTATTTTTTAAGGAACCCGAAACATGGATGGTCCGGATCTCATTGATGCATGCTCTGATATCTTGATTTTTTTGTTTACAGCCGATACAGACATCAGACAAAGAGTTTCAGGTGAGACAAGCTTAGATATGCTTGTGAGACCTAATAAGAGGCCCCACCCCAATTGTCTTTGAAGATTTGGAGCATGGTGGTCTCGTCTGAGACGTTTTGTTTCAGGTGAATTTTTAAACCATGTGTTGGGGTAGCGGAATAAATCAATAGAAAACTTAAAAGCAGAGGAAAAATATTCAATATCAGGATAATAACAAAACTCATGATGATCCAGTTACAAGCTAAATGAAGAAGAAGATAAAAATAAAGCTGGAATTATAGTACAATAAAGTATGCAACTAATAATCACATAAAAGTATGTTGGTGAGATCTTCTCCAACAACATATCCCTTAAATTTGTGATCCCAGATTTTGGGACAAACATATTGAGCCATGGATGTGAAACATCCCATAGCCCTTTGCTCCTCGAGCTCACCTCCTCCATTCTAACTCTATTCAGGAAATCAAAGTAAGAAACTTCAACACCATATATGAGTGATGGCATGAACCTCAGATGCCCTGATATTTCCTCCATTTCCTGGAAAAAAGTAGTAAAAAAATGGTCAAAATGGGAGCCATGATTATAATGTGATTTTGGTGATGGGGTAGCAGAGAGGTTGGACATCCATCAATCAAGAGTTAAGATTCTGTTGGGAATAAAGATCGTATAGGATAAAAAGCTTTGGCTTTGGTAACAAAAAAAAGGCATTAAAATTTAAAACTTTATTTTTTTTCCTAGAAAACAATAAGATATAATGATACTCTATAAAGAAATCTTTAATTAGAACAGAAACTAAAAGAAGTGTTTAGCAAGAACAAGGGCCTAAAAAAGATAGAACTACAATAACCTAATATAGCTTCTTTCAACTACCTATAACACAAAAATAACGACCCAAAAGAAAATAAACAGGAGGTAGAAGATAAAGAATGTCTGCTACTACTTAAAAATATAAAGGGGGGTTGTGGTTGTGAATCAAGGGGTGGTGGAGCAATGGGTTGAAGAACTTCTTGAGGAAGATTACTTTCACCACGCTGAAGAGTAAACAAAACAAGGATATAATTATAAGCGTTCGATACTTGCCTACAAAAATTTTCATGTGCATCAAAATAGTATCTTCAATAATCAAAAGTTAAAAACTTTAAAACGAGTAAACAATACGATGAGAACTTCCATGTGAATACCTTCAGACACCGGAATGCTAATATTTGCGCTTTAAGAAAATGTAGTTGCTGCTTAGCAAACCCAAAATGTTGTTGTGGCATCGGTGTCGCAGTTGCACCCTGAGAAGGAAAATGGGATCCCGAGCCATCGCTGGAAGATACTGTGGATTGTGAAGAGGGTATGTTCAAATGCTGCAACTACTTGAAGTACTGCATTTACAATGTTTCAGGGATATTAAATGTACTCTTTCCATGTGAGTGATCAACACTTGGACTCAAACTTCCAGATGACTGTAGTGAATTCACGGCCACCATTCCATTTCCATCTGTGATTGGATGCCTAGATACCCTCTCCGATTGGTTCTCCTAACCTTGGACAGTGAGCTGCTGCATTTGAATATTATTGGCATTTGCAATAGTAGTAGTCCCAGCAGTTGGAAATGACCCAAAAGAAGGAAGTGGCTGTCTGATTTTTCCAGAGGCAGCCTGACCGGATACATCACTCGATGAATTCCCCTAGACAGAATTGCCATTAGCAGTTGGTGCTGCAGAAGACATAATCTGTTGCTTCGACAAGTGCAGCCGAGACAGATGTATAGCCCCTGTGCTTTCATTTGTTTTCTGCATTGCAACCATTCTACACTGGAATACTGGAAGAAGTTGAGCAATCAGATTGGCATTAGCAGGAAGAGAGAGGTCAATGTTATGCTCCAATGCCCAAGTCTGCATCGCTTGCAACTGGGTCATCGCAAGCTGGCTGTTCATGATGTTCTGTATGCTTGATTGAGCCTGTGGAGCTGCTTGAATAGGTCTTATCATGTTTCCTGCAGTTAACTGCCTAATCATTACTTGGGGAGGCTTCAGTTCACTCTTTTGATCAGAACTCACCTGCCCTTGCTCCATTTGCCTCTCGTTGTGGGCAAAATGTTCAACTGCATTTTTAAGCGACTGTTTTTTGGAGAAAAAAAACTTCCACTACAAAAAATAAAGAATGGGATTGTGGTCTTAGAACAACAGAATGGGAGTGAAAGAAAATCTTTCACTACAAAAAATATAACTATTAGTGGCATTTTTTTGGAGCAAAAAACTGCCGCTATTAATAAATGAGGAAGCTACCTCTCCAAGCAAGAGTTCAGCTAGAACGCAGCCAGCATACCAGATGTCAATAGCAGTTGTGTACTCGGCGACTCCAAATATATGCTCAGGAGCTCTATAATACCTAGAACATATATATGGTATATTTGGATCTCCTTTGACATGTTAAGTTTAAATCCCCCAAGAAGAGACAATAAATCATCATAAGCCAGAAGAGAAATTTAAGATTGATAGCATGATGAAAATATATGAGATTTATTTATAAAGAAAAGAGCATACCAAAACTTTTGCGCTTGCAAAGTCACATAGTTTCAATTGGTGAGTATGAGGGTTGACCTGTTTACAGTTTGTCTGCTTAGATATGATTCAATATGGATAAATTTAAAAAGTATACAAAGTCAAGTCGTGTATTTTGTATTATTTAAGATGATGGTAGAAAACCAGAAGTTCCAAAAATATATTCACGATATTTAAGTCTAAGTCGAAGAATTTGTAGGTTAATTTATAGAAATGTCAATTGGAATTTTAAGCACATCATATCACTAGGCTTGTGTCTTAAAATCCTAGTTATAAACAGGGCACAAGGCTAACCACTCTCACTCAACATCAACCTCAAAACCCACTACCTTTTCATTATTTTATGCCCCAAATGACTTGTCCATCATTTTCCTTTCCACCTTGTTATTACTTACACTCTAACCTAACCCAAACAATACGTGGCGGAGGATATGGATAAATTCTACTAGTCCCCCTATGTAGTTTTGATTATTGTTGAATCATAAGAGAGAGTGAGAGAGAGAGAGAGAGGGAGACTTGAGAATGGAAGGGAAGCATGTGTTTGGAATGAGGTTAGAGGTACCTCAAACTCAATTTATTATAAAAACGGGCTTTAGTTTACATGCCTAAGCCACTACCTAAACAATAAAGGAAGAAAATATAACTTAAGACAATGAAGTTCTACAAATATTTACTTTCATAGAGTATATTACAATCATATATCATATGACAAATAATCAACCAAATTTGAATTAAATATTAATCAAGATCCTAAATAAATGCATTTCCATGTGAATTTAAACAGTAAGTAAATATGAAGTATGACAGTTGGCAACAAAAGTACAAAGTAATTACATACATACAACTTGCAAAGAGCCCTATACATACTAAGCAGCTTTTCCTCCCCAATAATAGGTGCCAATACTGGAACAATCAGAAGCAACTGTCGGAAAAATTTATTTTGTTTAGGTGGGTTGGGGGGTAAAAGGCTTAGGTGATGTTTGAAGTAGCACAGGTCCAAAAGACCAAAGATAGAGGTACCTTGAACAAATCTTGTGTGCATGGTACACTTCTAATTCTCTTTCTTAGAGCTAATAGAGTGAGGACCTCCTTTTTCATACATTAAATAGAGAGGTAAGGATCCCTCTAAATCTAACCGCAGCTCAAATTTCAAAAAAAAGGAAAAAAAGTTCTTAAGTACATATAGTTACTCCCTTTGTAATTGCAATTGGATAGACAAACAAACATCACATAGCAATTGTCTCCCTCTGTTTCCCAGGCTAATCTCTTTGGATGCGACCCTTCAAAACAAACCCAAAATAATTATAAACCAAAAAGAACTACAAATCTGCGTCAAAATCAATTCCCAAGCCAAACGAAGCATCTCTAAATATATATTTTTAAAATAAAATATGAGATCGATGATGTACAAAACAAAATACCCAAATAAAAGAGCAATGAGAGCCCAAGAGACCAAAGCAGTAGAAGCCACACCATCCAAGCTATCGCTACACCATGCTCTCAAGTGCATCAGACCCGATAATACCGAACACGCCAATACATATAAGAGAGATAAAATTGATAGATTATATAGTAATTACATTGAATACAAATGATTTCATCATTATCTCGTTAACAGAATTGAGTAGCCAAATACACACATAGATGTAGATAGAGAGACTATTGCTAATTATTCCCTTTCTGTTAGTTTGCTTTTATGTGATAAGTCAATTACTCAAATCCAGTTTGTGGAAAGGATACATGCATGTATGCATAAACCACCCCAAACTTGCAGATAAGCTTCTGCAAGTTTAAGCTGTAGGAGAGAGAAACAGAGAAATAGAGCTTGAAAATCTGCACCGGCTCACATACCATTACACAGAAAGCTCAGGTCGAATAAAAACAAACGCCTAATTTTTTGTTTTCTAGCTCATTTTGGGTAGTAAAAGAGAAGACCCACCCAATCTTTTGGTCTTTTCTTTCTCTTGGTTTTTGGTCTCACCATATTTAGACTATGAAACTACCAGTGGCAATTAGTTTGGCTTGTAGCTCCACCTGGTCGTCTAATTAGAACCCTTTCTGCGGACCCATTTCAACAGATGGTGAAATGCCCATTACAGAACTCAATCTTTTGAACTCGAATTTTCTTAAATTCGACCCCAAACCCTCATTTTCTCAGTCTCCTTTGCCGTTCCTAAAATCGGTCTTCTCTCTTCTGTTCAGAACACCTTTTTTGGCGATTTTTGAGACCTCCCTTTCGTTGAACGAATTACTATTCCGATCCACTCGGTGTTCTTCGTTTTGTTCCTCTCATTCGTGTCGGCACGCCGGATCTTCACCTACGTCGGATTCGTGTCTGGTCGCTCGTCAAGGAGAATGGTGTCGATTCTGCTGCGTCGGTTCGCAACGACGGTAACACACGCCCGGAGATCGCGATCAGTAATGGGAGGGAGATGGAGCTACAACTATATATAGAGGGAGACTAAGAAAGAGATGAGAGAGGGAGGGAGGCAGATGAGCTAGGTTTTTTTTTGTTGTTGTTGGTAGAGACGAATGAGAGAGAGAGGGAGAGCAAGAGACCTTTAGAGGCTTCGAGAGGTTTTTGTTTTAGGTTGGTTATACCATCGTATTAATAAGACGACATATACAATTTTACTAATCGTCTTTAATTTTTTTGCCATGGGTTAGTATGTGGCCGTCTTATTAATATTTTTAAGACGGTTGCAGACTATCTTAATTAGGGACGAAAAAAAGCAGTCATATATTCCGTCTTTTTTACACCTTTTTGATATTGTGAAAATTCAAAATTTCATATGATTTCGGTCTTCTATGCCTTGCTCACTTCTTACATGCCATGCTCAGTTCGTTAATGACTTAAATATTAACTTAAATAATTTCAATGAAAGTACATTATTATTGATCCTTAGTGATTGAAAGCCCCAACATCATCTTTCGATAAACACTTACGAAAAGTACGGTATAACCCACTGTACCGGTCCACGGTGGATGGTATAAACGGCCATACCGGTCTTTATGGGGTTTGTTCTTATAACTTTAAATCATCGTGCAATACTAATATTCAATACTTAAATCGAAGTTATAACATATAACTAATTTTGGGGTTCCACAAATTCATATTCATAGATTTGAAGATTTCCAATTGAAAGCCACAATGTACTAATCCATTGTTCAAATTCTATAGGTTCTAGCATGCATTTAGATTCATATTCAAACTTGTATTGGTCGCATCAAAGAGTCTATGAATTAAATTCAAAACATAAATTGTGCGTTGAGTTTTTCCTACCTTAAGTTCGGTGCAAATGAAGGTTTTTATCAATGCAAAGGTCCTTATTAATGTCCTCCGCTCTTAACCTAGACCACACCAATATTATACACTATGTGTCAATGATGACGAATTCAGATGGCTCGAAGTTTCTCAGAGTTTTTCAAAAGAAAAATTGAAGTAGTCAAAAACAGGGGAAACCAATCGATCGATTTCCAAAGGCTGAGAAATTTGATCGATCGATTTCTTCAGAAAATTTGCACATCTCTATTCTGTCAAATTCGATCAATCGGTTTTGACGGATTCTGTAGCCCACTCGGGCTCCTTCTTGCTTGATATATTTTCCCCCAGATTTCAATTTATCTTCATAAATCTTCACACACTCACAAATCTAAGCTTAAGAATAACTAATATCACACAACAACACTAAAATGCTCACCTTTTTAGATCGTTAACGCGTCTTGCGATGATTTTAGCCAAAGAGGGTTTTGGTGTCGAACGACGGAATATCACGGGGATCAAATTGAAACGAAGCTCAATTTGAAGTTCCTCACTAGTACATGTTGCTCTTGACCTTATCAACTCGCGGATGACATGTCAACGATGATCGATTCATATTTATTCAAACCCACCCTCTCATACACTCTCGAATCCAAGAGATAACGCAGCTTGAAGGTTCTCGGAAGTCGAGATCTATGAGGAGTAATCGGAATCACAATGATCTGTGTGAAGGAAACAAAACTTGTAAAGTGATCTCACCATTGAATCTCGTGAACGGGTTTGAGGTAGGGGTAGAGTGAAGGAAGTGAGAGCTCTTTCTCTCTTCTCTTTCTTACAAAACAATACCCGGGTGAAATATCTAAATATTTCACTCATCCTACCCTTTTATACTTATGGGGCCTATTTGGGTGTTAAGCCGACACACCGTTGGTCGGCTCATGGGTTTCAAATCAATGGCCAAAGCGATATCTAATTCTACTTTTCACTCAAAAATATATTCTTATAACTTAACTATTCCCAAAATTTTCAGATGTCATCATGTGACTTGCCGGACCCGTACACTGAGTTAGGCATGTTCGGGTTCGGAATCTCCAGGATGTTACACAAGTCATGCTCACTACCTCCACCCATAAACTTTTTTCTAGGCCCACATTTAATCTCATGCTATTTGCTATTTCCAAGAGGGTTATGTACATTCGTTCTGCGAGTCTGTTCAATTGTGGAGTCCATGGATTACTGAAGTGGCGAATAATGCCCTCGTCTTT